>LR999963.1:179480409-180946635 GCA_905220375.1 Tachina fera | reverse complement strand
AAAAAAACATGCTTACAACTTCTTAAATTATTCAATAATCTTACACATAGTCTTGTCGCTGCAAGGATAAAAGCAACTGTCGTATATCCTTTTTTCGAAATGAGCTTAAAATCTAATTATGATAAAAAACAAATGAATATTGGTTTTAATTCTAAAACTTTAAGGCTAAGCATTCGAGAAAATCTTAGTTGAATGATCTCCAGGCTAAAGCAAGGTTCCACGAATTTTAAATTGAAAAAATATAATGTGTCAGATATATGTATGTATGCATGTATATTAAAAAAATGCAGTGAATTTTTTCTACCAGTTTCAAGAGTAAAAAAATTAATATTCTTTGTAAATTTACTTGAGAGCTGCAAAGAGGCTTAAATAACTACCATATATCCTTTATAAAAATATTAAGTTTTTTTATAATTGTGATCAGTAATTTATAAAAAACATATCTAACAACTTCTTAAATTATTCAAGTCTGGCACACAAAAAATATCAGCTTAGTTTCTGCAAGGATAAAACCAACCGCCATATATCCTTTTTATCCAAATGAATTTAAAGTGGAACTATGATCAACCACAACTAAAAACTAATATTTATCTGTAAAATTTTAAACCTAAACTTAATAGAAAATAGCATTTGAATACATACATATGTATGTATCTGTGCAAAGCTAAGTCAAACTTTGAAATATCCTTAATTTAAAAAATTAGATTTTATCAACAATAATACTGACATAAATTCAAAATTTGGTAGTAATATATAAACTAATGCAGTGAACTATTTTGGAAAATTTTATATGATTTAATTCAAACGAAGGTATAGCTCCCATATATATTTTTTTCAAAAATTTAATTTTATTGTCAATTATTATTGAGAAAGAAACAGAGTTGCTAAAGGTTTCAAACATTACATAATTGAGCTTTTTGGAAAATTTCGTTTAATTCTGTGTAAAATTAGGCTTACTCCTTATATATCCTTAATTTCAAATACATACATACATGTCTACGCATAGAATGTTGTTTTCAGTTATGCTTGTGATGTTTAAAAAAATCGTTCCTTATATCTAAAATAGCGCGTTTAAATTATATAAATTAATTTTTATATTATTTGTTTTATTGAAAGGACTTGCTCAGATATATCCTTTTTATAAAAAACTTAACTTTCACGCTAATTACGACTCTAATTTGACAGAAATTTTATATAAGCTTTATATGTGTAACAGGCTTAAATTAAAAAATTAAAATTAAAAAATTTTAATTTGCTTAGAAACTATGATCTGGAAGTTTCAAAAATTAGAAATCAAGTAAGAAATAGTGCTGTTGAATATTTTTGTTAAGTTTCCTAGTAATTAATTAAAAGACATGTCTAACGCCCATATATCATTTTTTCCCAAATTGCTAGATTATCGTCAGTTATAATTGCAAAGTGATGTAAATAAGAAAATATTTCTAAAATTTTATAATTAAGTTCTCTTGCGAATTTTACTCAAATCAGTGTCAGAACCAGCCTACCTCCCATATATCCTTGAATTAAAAAATAATTAGTTTAGAGTCAATTATTAATAGGAAGTGTTAACATTTTTTTGTGATATTTAAAATAATGCAGCTAAAATACGCGGCAAGTTTCATAACAATTTTTTTTTATATCTATCCTTTTTTCAAAAATGTTCGGATTATTGCCAATTAAGATTGAAACTTGCAAACTATCAGCCATCATTTAAAGATTAGTGTTTAAAAGGTCTGTGCAAATTTTATTAATTCAGTTAAAGCTTAGGTATACCTCCCATATATCCTTATTCTAAAATATTACTTTTTGTAGCCAATTATGATCAGAAAGTATTAAGACCTGGCAACTGTTTGTAAAATAATGCATTTGAGTCTTGTGATAAATTTCATCGCAATAGCTGTAAAAATAGGTATAGCTGCCACATGTCCTTTAAAAAAAAAATTTTAGGATATTTATACATACAATTTTTGTTCTGCAATTCTAAAGCTCTGATATTAATTTTTTGCTTGACATAAAATGATTTCTCTTCAAAGCTTTTGCAGCCAATTTGATCCCTGGATTTTTCTATTTTTTATCTTCACATTATTGGCATATTGGCAATTTTATATATATTTTTCCTCTAGAGCTTTCAATATTCTTTTGCTGTAGGAAATGTTGATGTTGGCATCATCTCCACAATATTTTTTTCTTCTTTCAAATGCAATTTCTTCAAAGAAGAACAACAAAACTAAATACAGAAAAATTTAATTTAGTTTAAAGAAATTCTTGTGCTTGTTAAGAAATAGATTTCAAAGTGACGTATAAAAACATCTCGCGTCCAACAGTTAAACTAGTGAAAAAAGCAACTGCTTTTGGTTATGGAGAATACAATCACGAAATCTCGCAGGATAAGTTTTACCTTCAGTATAGTGGCACGGAAATTTTGGGCAGTAAACTTTTATAAAAATAAATAGTAATAAATATAATTTTGTTGAAAAGGTTCAAAGTCTCCTTCCTGCAGTTCAATAAACTCTTAAGCTGACATGATTAGCAGTAGACATGCATTTTAAACTTGTTGAGCCTAAAATTGGTGAGTTTTCTGACTCTCTTAGCAAATATATATGTAAGGATGTGTTTGCTAAACTATATCTTTATGTATGCAGTTACACCATACTTTTGCAGACAAATTACCATTTGCATTCTATATCTGCTTTTGTACAGCTATTGGCAATTTTTTTTAGCTACAAAGTTATTTAAAACTTTTAACAAAACAAATGTAAACTTAATCTCGGGTATTGTTAGCTTGAAAGAAGGTTATTGATTTTTGCTTTTGATTTATGTCTCTTTAAAAAGAAACAAGCAAGAGAATGTAAAGGACTTTACATACAGATTTCTCAAGAAAATTCCTTTATACATAAGCTCTTGGAAACTCCCATAAAATTTTCAATAAATGATTTTTTAGGACAATATCAAGTTTTTTTTTGGTATAAATTTTCCATTTAAAAGTTTTTAAGCACACCAATTTTTTCGCACGCAACTTATGCTTCATTAAACATAATTAATTTATAGCCTACTTCAGGGTGACAAATTAGTGCTATTATACTGTCTACTTTTAGGCAAATTTCCTCAAGTCTTAACAACTGTTTAATTTTTGTAATATATTAATGCATTTTATAAAGTAAATGTTGATATTTTTTATTAAAAAAAAGCAATAAAAAATATTAACTGCCTTTCATTATACCTTTGCTTAAATACTATTGATACTATTAATACGAGTATTGTTAAAAAATCATTTCCATCTTAATAAAGTCCCATTAACATACGACACTCATAGTGAAAAGACATAAAAGTTTCATAGCGAAAAGAGCAATTTAACACCTTGTTGACACATGCATATAATTAAATAGAGATAGAAAAAGGAAAATAAAAGAAATAAAGTTTTTATAACAAAGTTTCATGACTAACAGACATTAGTATTTACTCTAAATGTAAAAGATATTTGCATAAAAGTGCGTGTGATATAATAAATAAATTTATTTAAAAACTCTGCAGGAAAAAAATCCATTTGTAAATTAAAGCAAGACATTAAGGCCAAATGTTTACCTTAATAAAAATCTTTTAATTATATTTTTATAATTATCGAGATCTTGATAACCACAATTGTGTGAAAGTATTTATAAATATTTTTGATTAACTACTTGATAAATTTTTAACAAAACTTGATAAGTTTTATATTATCTAGCAAATTACCTTAATAAATATTATTGTAGTAAACTTGAGATGTTTTTTGTTGTTTCAAATAAATAATTGAAAATAATACTATTAATTATTTTCTAGCCTTAGCAAAATTGTATGTTTGCTGTCTTAGGAAACAATTTATAAAGTATATAAAAATATAAGCAGGTGAGTGGTGAAACATAATAATAAATGGAGACAGTATCCTGCTCAGTATTTAGAAATAATCCAGTATAACCCGCCATACGCTAATCTTATGTGATCTCTTCTTTAGTCTAGTCTAGTCTAGTCTAGTCTAGTCTAGTCTAGTCTAGTCTAGTCTAGTCTAGTCTAGTCCTAGTCTAGTCTAGTCTAGTCTAGTCTAGTCTAGTCTAGTCTAGTCTAGTCTAGTCTAGTCTAGTCTAGTCTAGTCTAGTCTAGTCTAGTCTAGTCTAGTCTAGTCTAGTCTAGTCTAGTCTAGTCTAGTTCTAGTCTAGTCTAGTCTAGTCTAGTCTAGTCTAGTCTAGTCTAGTCTAGTCTAGTCTAGTCTAGTCTAGTCTAGTCTAGTCTAGTCTAGTCTAGTCTAGTCTAGTCTAGTCTAGTCTAGTTCTAGTCTAGTCTAGTCTAGTCTAGTCTAGTCTAGTCTAGTCTAGTCTAGTCTAGTCTAGTCTAGTCTAGTCTAGTCTAGTCTAGTCTAGTCTAGTCCTAGTCTAGTCTAGTCTAGTCTAGTCTAGTCTAGTCTAGTCTAGTCTAGTCTAGTCTAGTCTAGTCTAGTCTAGTCTAGTCTAGTCTAGTCTAGTCTAGTCTAGTCTAGTCTAGTCTAGTCTAGTCTAGTCTAGTCTAGTCTAGTCTAGTCTAGTCTAGTCTAGTCTAGTCTAGTCTAGTCTAGTCTAGTCTAGTCTAGTCTAGTCTAGTCTAGTCTAGTCTAGTCTAGTCTAGTCTAGTCTAGTCTAGTCTAGTCTAGTCTAGTCTAGTCTAGTCTAGTCTAGTCTAGTCTAGTCTAGTCTAGTCTAGTCTAGTCTAGTCTAGTCTAGTCTAGTCTAGTCTAGTCTAGTCTAGTCTAGTCTAGTCTAGTCTAGTCTAGTCTAGTCTAGTCTAGGTCTAGTCTAGTCTAGTCTAGTCTAGTCTAGTCTAGTCTAGTCTAGTCTAGTCTAGTCTAGTCTAGTCTAGTCTAGTCTAGTCTAGTCTAGTCTAGTCTAGTCTAGTCTAGTCTAGTCTAGTCTAGTCTAGTCTAGTCTAGTCTAGTCTAGTCTAGTCGAGTCTAGTCGAGTCCTAGTCGAGTCTAGTCGAGTCTAGTCGAGTCGAGTCGAGTCTAGTCTAGTCTAGTCTAGTCTAGGTCTAGTCTAGTCTAGTCTAGTCTAGTCTAGTCTAGTCTAGTCTAGTCTAGTCTAGTCTAGTCTAGTCTAGTCTAGTCTAGTCTAGTCTAGTCTAGTCTAGTCTAGTCTAGTCTAGTCTAGTCTAGTCTAGTCTAGTCTAGTCTAGTCTAGTCTAGTCTAGTCTAGTCTAGTCTAGTCTAGTCTAGTCTAGTCTAGTCTAGTCTAGTCTAGTCTAGTCTAGTCTAGTCTAGTCTAGTCTAGTCCTAGTCTAGTCTAAGTCTAGTCTAGTCTAGTCTAGTCTAGTCTAGTCTAGTCTAGTCTAGTCTAGTCAGTCTAGTCTAGTCTAGTCTAGTCTAGTCTAGTCTAGTCTAGTCTAGTCTAGTCTAGTCTAGTCTAGTCTAGTCTAGTCTAGTCTAGTCTAGTCTAGTCTTAGTCTAGTCTAGTCTAGTCGAGTCTAGTCTAGTCTAGTCTAGTCTAGTCGAGTCTAGTCAGAGTCTCGTAGTCTAGTCTAGTCTAGTCTAGTCTAGTCTAGTCTAGTCTAGTCTAGTCTAGTCTAGTCTAGTCTAGTCTAGTAGTCTAGTCTAGTCTAGTCTAGTCTAGTCTAGTCTAGTCTAGTCTAGTCTGTCTAGTCTAGTCTAGTCTAGTCTGTCTAGTCTAGTCTAGTCTGTCTAGTCTAGTCTAGTCTAGTCTAGTCTAGTCTAGTCTAGTCTAGTCTAGTCTAGTCTAGTCTAGTCTAGTCTAGTCTAGTCTAGTCTAGTCTAGTCTAGTCTAGTCTAGCTAGTCTAGTCTAGTCTAGTCTAGTCTAGAGCTAGTCTAGTTAGTCTAGTCTAGTCTAGTCTAGTCTAGTCTAGTCTAGTCTAGTCTAGTCTAGTCTAGTCTAGTCTAGTCTAGTTAGTCTAGTCTAGTCTAGTCTAGTCTAGTCACTAGGTCTAGTCTAGTCTAGTCTAGAGTCTAGTCTAGTCTAGTCTAGTCTAGTTAGTCTAGTAGTCTAGTCTAGTCTAGTCTAGTCTAGTCTAGTCTAGTCTAGTCTAGTCTAGTCTAGTCTAGTCTAGTCTAGTCTAGTCTAGTCTAGTCTAGTCTAGTCTAGTCTAGTCTAGTCTAGTCTAGTCTAGTCTAGTCTAGTCTAGTAGTCTAGTCTCGTCTAGTCTAGTCTAGTCTAGTCTAGTCTAGTCTAGTCTAGTCTAGTCTAGTCTAGTTAGTCTAGTCTGTCTAGTCTAGTCTAGTCTAGTCTAGTCTAGTCTAGTCTAGTCTAGTCTAGTCTAGTCGCTAGTCTAGTCTAGTCTAGTCTAGTCTAGTCTAGTCTAGTCTAGTCTAGTCTAGTCTAGTCTAGTCTAGTCTAGTCTAGTCTAGTCTAGTCTAGTCTAGTCTAGTCTAGTCTAGTCTAGTCTAGTCTAGTCTAGTAGTCTAGTCTAGTCTAGTCTAGTCTAGTCTAGTCTAGTCTAGTCTAGTCTAGTCTAGTCTAGTCTAGTCTAGTCTAGTCTAGTCTAGTCTAGTCTAGTCTAGTCTAGTCTAGTCTGTCTAGTCTAGTCTAGTCTAGTCTAGTCTAGTTAGTCTAGTCTAGTCTAGTCTAGTCTAGTCTAGTCTAGTCTAGTCTAGTCTAGTCTAGTCTAGTCTTGTCTAGTCTAGTCAGTCTAGTCTAGTCTAGTCTAGTCTAGTCTAGTCTAGTCTAGTCTAGTCTAGTCTAGTCTAGTGCTAGTCTAGTCTAGTCTAGTCTAGTCTAGTCTAGTCTAGTCTAGTCTAGTCTAGTCTAGTCTAGTCTAGTCTAGTCTAGTCTAGTCTAGTCTAGTCTAGGTCTAGTCTAGTCTAGTCTAGTCTAGTCTAGTCTAGTCTAGTCTAGTCTAGTCTAGTCTAGTCTAGTCTAGTCTAGTCTAGTCTAGTCTAGTCTAGTCTAGTCTAGTCCTAGTCTAGTCTAGTCTAGTCTAGTCTAGTCTAGTCTAGTCTAGTCTAGTCTAGTCTAGTCTAGTCTAGTCTAGTCTAGTCTAGTCTAGTCTAGCTAGTCTAGTCTAGTCTAGTCTAGTCTAGTCTAGCTAGTCTAGTCTAGTCTAGTCTAGTCTAGTCTAGTCTAGTCTAGTCTAGTCTAGTCTAGTCTAGTCTAGTCTAGTCTAGTCTAGTCTGTCTAGTCTTCTAGTCTAGTCTAGTCTAGTCTAGTCTAGTCTAGTCTAGTCTAGTCTAGTCTAGTCTAGTCTAGTCTAGTCTAGTCTAGTCTAGTCTAGTCTAGTCTAGTCTAGTCTAGTCTAGTCTAGTCTAGTCTAGTCTAGTCTAGTCTAGTCTAGTCTAGTCTAGTCTAGTCTAGTCTAGTCTAGTCTAGTCTAGTCTAGTCTAGTCTAGTCTAGTCTAGTCTAGTCTAGTCTAGTCTAGTCTAGTCTAGTCTAGTCTAGTCTAGTCTAGTCTAGTCTAGTCTAGTCTAGTCTAGTCTAGTCTAGTCTAGTTTAGTCTGCTAAAGCTAGTAAATAAATTCTCAGGCAGTTTTTTTAATTAAATAACTTTTGCCTTCCCCCTAAGCTTCATTCTTGCCAGGGAACTTTTTTCTTCATTTTAATTTTGAATTAAATGCCCTAGAACTGAACTTTACCTTAGCTTAGATTTGTTCAATAGACATTAACTCTTCTGCAAAACAAGCAAAAAACAAAAACTTATGTCTACTCCTTTTTTTTCCTTTACACATCCCCATGGACCTTGTCTTTGCATGTTGTACACTAATCTTATGTGTTTTACAAAATTTCTTTAGGTTTATAATCATAAATCGTTAGCAAAACTGAATTTGTTTGCTTTAACGTTAGAAATAAAATTTTTGTATGCATTTCTCAGGAGAAATTGCACAAAGTATTAAATGAAATAAAAAGCAAAAGATTGAAAAACTTAAATGAAGAAAAACTAAAGTTTTGTTATTTTTTTAACTTTAGAGCCTTACTAGTTATGGGAAAAACTCTATAACACGAGGCTTAACCAGAAGGCTGTAACAAAGGACTGCTTTGCTGATGCACAAAACAATTAGGCAATAGAGGATAGTAAATTCTAGAAATTGAAAAGAGATTAAATTTTTTTTATGTATGTATATTGAACTTAGTTTTTATGTTAGTAGGTAAAGCTTTTTTTGGAAAGCTGACCTTAGTTGGACTAACTGGGGAAAAGAACTTTTACTTTGCCATTAGTGTTTGATTTTTTTTTATATTGTAACTGAATGTAATTGGAGTTTTTTGTTTATATGGAAAACTCTTTTCAAACTATTTTCTGTTAACGTGGTATAAAACTCTTTGGAGCTTCTGTCAACAAAGATAACAAATACAAAAAAATTAAAATATGTAAAAAATGTAATTACATTTGCAATATGAGAATGAAAGTTAAACAAGGAATATAAAGCAGAAAATAAAAGTTTTGTATCTTTTAAAGTATAAATGGAAGAGCCAAAAATACAGACAACAAGATAAGATTATAAAAAAAATATTATGTGAAAAAATTATTTTTTACAGTATGTATTTGAAGGTCTACTCAGCAAAAATCTCTCTGAAGTCAGAAATAAGATTTATTGAATTTTTAAACTCTAACAGATATAATAATAATAATAATTATTGTTATTATTATTATAGTAAGAAGAACTAACTGAATTAAATTAAAAAAAATATACAACCAATTTTTGGGCGTTGTGCCCCACTGTGCGTTTGTAGCGGTATATCACAGCTGGTGCCAGCCAGTTTTTTGTTTTGCTCTTAATGCCTTTGAAAAGTAATTTGTGTCAGTTTTGTTTATGTACAAAATTATTATTAAAAATTTGAAAATTTTGTCTATTTGCCGGAAACGTTTGGGTAATGTTCTATTAATTTTTATACCCTGTCTAACGGTTTTCTGTGTGTAAGCAAACATTACATTAAATAAAAACCAATTGTTTTTGTTGCGCTCTTAAGTCTTTAAAAACGTATTTGTTTTGGTTTTGTTTACGCAGAAAATGTTTATTAAGAAAATTTAAAATTTTTTCTATTCGCCGGAAACGTTTAAGTAATTTTATATATAATGTAATGTTTCGTACACTGACTAGCGTTTTCTGTGTACTAGCCGATGTGCAAGCCAATTGTTTCTGGTGTTCTTTTTGTATTTAAAAAAGCATTTGTTTTGCTTTTGTTCTTGTTTAAAACGATTATTAAAAATCTGAAAAAATTTTCTTTTTCCCAGAAACGTTTATGTAATGTTTTATTAATTTTCGTACCCTGACTTTTTTTCTATGCAAATTAATAGCTCTCAGTATATTAAAAATATGTTTGCTATTTTGTCAGCAGTATTATTGATGTATTTAAAAAATGTTTTGTTGTTACTTAAACACCAGCTTAGTTAGACAAGTGTTTGGTATGGTAATTTCCGTTTTCCGGTTTCATACATTTACACTAAATACCAACACAAACATACAGCAAACACTTCTTAAAACTTTTCCATACATACAAAATGTTTGATAAAGTACTTAACAACATAAAAGAATATTTTTTATTTTTATTTTTGTCCTGACATTCTACTCATACTCAGAGGAGAGTGTATCAGCTTGTGTTTGTGCGTGTGTGTGTATGTATGTCTGTTTGCGTATGTAAATAAGTTTTAAACTTTTTTCTTACAGTTTAAATACTAAAAGACTATGCGAATAAACTAAACAAAGTTTATGGTTACCTGTATTATTGAAAAGGGACGAAGGGAAACAACGACCAACAGGAAAATCTAAAAACTGCAAAAGAGTTAAATATAGTTCAAAAGCAATTTGAAATGTTGTACAACATTTATTATACAGCAACCAAGACAGGAGACAAACAGATGGTCAAACATTCTAAGGAAATACGAGTAATATTTTATTGCATACTGTGGGCCTTAATATGACCTTAATATGACCACTCTTATCTGATACTCCATAAAAGCTTTTTAATTTGCAATTTCTCCTTGGCAAATATTTAATAATATTTTAGTTTTATAGAGCATTTTTAATTTTCTTTAAATAAGTTTTGCAAAGCATTTATTATACATATAAATACAGTTATGAGTTTCTAGTTACGAGTGTATCCTTCCTTCCACTTGTCCTGCCAACAACACAACCGAGTTTTACGGCCAAGCCATTGTAATAAGAAAGAAATTTACTTTTAAATGTTTTTCTCCTTAAGTTGTTTTGTAATTGTCCTTTTACAAAACTAAAATAAAAATAAAAATAATAAAAACGACAACATTTTAAATTACAGCAAAATAATATAAAACTTGTACAAATTATAGTTATGAAAGTTTCGATAAAACTTCTTATATGGCAATAAGAAAAACTACTTACAAGCACAAATTTGTTGTAAATTATTAATAAGAGAAAACAAGTGGATTGTAAGGATATTTTGTTTTTTTATTTTGCTTTACTTAATTTTATAACAGGAAGTTGCAGGCAAAAAGGAAATAAAATCAATAAAAAATAAAAAATAACAAAATTTTGCTGATGCTGTTTTTCCCTCTTTCTCTCTCTTTCTTTTATTATTTACTATTAATAACTGTTTAGGAAGTTGAAAAAAAAGTACGGCAAAGAAAATTGAAGCTTCAGTTTTTAGAAATTTAATTGGATTTTTAATAACGAGTTTCTTAAAGTGTAATTTTTCTTTTTGTGTTAACTTTCAAGACTAAAAGGAGGGTTTGAGATAAAAGTAAAAGTTGGTAATACTAAAAAGAAAAATTATTTAGTTAAAAATAAGTAAATTTATAAACAAACAAACAAAATGTAATTCAGAAAATAATTTAAAAATTTAAAAAAATGTGTTACGAAACTTGCAAGGACTTTTTTCAGTACTCAAATCTATTCCCATTAACAATCTAGAAGTCCCAAAAATTTTTAAATGCTTTAAGAATTTTACACTTAAAATATCTAAAAATTGTTGCTTGCATTGAAGCAAGTAAAATTTTTATCACATATATCCTTGCTATTAAATATTTTCATTTGCTTACAATTATAATTAAAAAGTAAAGATATTATGTCACTACAATTTCTAACAATATTTAGCTCAAACTTTTTTCTAATTTTTCCTTCATTCAGTGCAAGGGCTCGCCTGCCACCCATATATCCTTTATTTCAAAAAGTGAGTAAAATCTTTAATTATGGTCAGAATTTAAAAGAAGTTAGCTATACTTTTTAGGCTTATGCTCTTAACATTTCTGAATATATTTTTTTAAATTTTTAAAGGATTCGCTCATGTCCCATATGTCCTTTTTATTAAGTCAATTACCTACCCAATTACAATCATAAACATTAAACATTATAGTTTCATAATTTATTATTGGCTATTACAGCATTCTAATAAAAAATACAGCTAAAGTCTAGCTTTTTTGGAAAAAGGATATATGGGAGGTTGTTGTGTCCTTGCATGGAGCTAAGCAAAATTTACAACAGAGTTAAAACGCACTATCTTAGGAGTATTTATAAGTTTTTAATGAATTATAATGATAAATTCAGCTAAAGAATTTTTTTTGGAAAAAGTATATATGGGAGGTAGTCATGTTCTTGCAAGAAATGAAACGAAACTTACACCAAACTAATAACGCATCATTTTAGAAATATTTTTAATAATTAAGCACATTCTTTTCACAAATCTTATTAAAATTTAGTTTTTGAGAAAAAGGATATATGAGAGGTATACTTGCACGAAATGAATTAAAGCTTAAAACACAGTAAGAACCTATTATTGTAGGAGTATTAATTAATCTTTAGTTCATTCCAACTAAAAGTTCAGCTAAAAATTAGTTTTTGAAAAAAAGGATATATGGGAGGTAGTCATGTCCTTGCACCAAACTTTACGGGACTTACAACAGTGTTAAAACACATAATTTCGGAGATAGTTATTTATTTTAAGTGCATTATGATCATGAGTGCAGCTAAACAGTAGGTTTTTCCAAAAAGGATATATGAGAGGCAGTGAGGTCGTTGCATCAAATTAAATAAAGTTGAAAACAGAGTTCAAACGCATAATTTTAAAAATAATTACTAATTTTTAGTGCATTATAATCATAAATTTAAGTTTTGAAAAAATAATATATGGAAGGTAGTCATGTCCTCGAACCAAATCCAAAAAAATTTACTACAGAGTTAAATAACATAAATTTAAAAATATTTATGAGTTTTTAATGCATTTTCATTACAAATGCAATTAAAATTTAGCTTTTGAGAAAAAGTATACATAGGAGGTAGTCATGTCCTTGTAAAATTTGACCAACGAGTTAAAACACATTATTGTACAAGTATGTTTAAATTTTTAGAGCATTTTCATCACAAATGCAGCTAAAATTGGATTTTGAAAAAAAGGATATATAGGAGGTACTCAAGTCTTCGCACCAAACAAAACAAAATTTACCAAAGAGTCAAAAAAACATAATTTTGCAAGTATTTATTAATTTTTAGTACATTCAAATCATAAATGCATATAAAATTTAATTTATTCGAAAAAGGAAATTCATACATATGAGAGGTAGTCAGTCCTTGCACCGAATTAAACAAAATTAACAATACTGCTAGAATGCTTAATTATAGATGTAATTATCAATTTTTGCTACAATCTAACAATAATAACTGTAGATAAAATGGGAATTTCAAAATTCAGGTTGTACCGGAGGGTGGTATGTCCTTGCTACAATTTTTTTTCAAACTTCATACTTTTCTTAATCTTCACTCTTACTACCGGTATATAAAATTTAATCTTTCTACCGTAATTACTCTAAATTTACACTATGTCTGCCTTCCCTATATCCCTAATATTTTTAAATCAATTTTATATCAAAAAATCCAAAAATTGCAAAAGCTTTATTATAATAACGATAATACGAAATAAAAAATAATAACAATAAATAAATAATTAAAAAAAATAATTTTAGTAACATTTGGGTAATGCAGTAGAGTCCAGTGTGCGTAAAAAAGCCCAAGAAATTTTAGAAATACTCGTAGAATTATGTAGTTAATCTTTTTGTGTAATTTCATTGCAATCGCTTCAAGTTTATGATGACACAACATATATCCTATTCTTAATATATTATTTTCATTTCTGATCAGGACATGAAATTAAGCTGTAAACAGCAAGGCCCACTGTGTACTGCTAAAAATATGTCTAAAGTTCAAAAATATTTTAGAAACAATCGCAAGATTTTCTAGTCGAGATTTTTGCTGAGTTTTATTTCAACTGCTGCGAGGGCATGTCAATTTCCCATATATCCTTTTTAGCAAAAAAAAATATTTATCACTATATTTATTTATTTGAACCGGCTTAAGTTCGTATCGGTTTTTTAAGCCAAATTACATGTGATAATTATTAATGAACAAATAACATCAAAGTTAGTTGTAAACTTTAGCCCGTTCAAACAAATCATAAGTATAGAAACAAAATGAAGTTCGAAAAATAATAATTAAAAATTAATTTAAAAAAATATTTATCTTTAAATTATGATCAAAGCATGAGATAAGAACTGCAAAATATTTCTTGATATAAGAAAAGATTGTAAAAAATTATCTCTACTTGCATTTTATGTATACCGCTCAACCCATTGCGCATTGCTCAAAGTATTTCTAAAATCCAGATAAATTTTGGAAATATTTCCAAGATCTTGCAGTTGAGATTTAAGTTGAATTGCATTTCAATTCCCATACATCCTTATAAAAAAAAAATATTTTATTTTTAGTTGTGATCAGGACATGGGGCAAACATATTTTAAATACTTTATTCTTAAAAGATAAAAAAATTTTTGAAAATTATTTTTTACTAGAAGTTTTATTATACAGCTCAGCCCACTGTGCATAGCTAAGACTATGTTTAAAATGCAAAAAAGCCTTGGAGATAGTTGCAGGATTTTGTAGTTGAGATTTCTGTTGAGTTTCATTTCAATTCCTACAAGGGTATACCAACATCCCATTGATATCAGGATATAAGACAAGAGTTATTGGGTATTTCTAAAGAAATTAAAAAAAAATTTATAGTTATTTTTTATTAAAATTTTTCTAATACAGCCCACTATGCATGTCTCAAAACCATAAAAACTTTGGATATACTTGTAGAATTTTTTATTTAAGATTTTTGTTAAATTTCATTTCAATCCCTGCAACGGTATGACAATCCCCCATATGTCCTTTTCTTTGGAAAAAAAATATTTTATTTTCAATTTATATCATGATATAAGACAAGAATTTTTAAGTATTTTTAAAGAGATGAAAAAATTTTTAAAAATTATTTTTATTAAAAATTTTCTGATACAGCATAGCCCACTGTTCATGTCTCAAATGCATAGAAACTTTGGATATACTTGTAGAATTTCGTCTTTAAAATGTTGGTTAAATTTCATTTCAATCCCTGCAAGGGTATGAAAATCTCCCATATATCCTTTTTTTAGGAAAAAAAATATTTTATTTTCAATTGATATTATGATATAAGACAAGAATTGTTATATATTTTTAAAAAGATAAAAATATTGATAAACATTATTTGTACTAAAAATTTTCTTATACACAGGCTAGCCCACTGTGCATGTCTAAAATTCATAAAAAATTGGATATACTTGTAGAATTTTATATTTAAGATGTTTGTTGAATTTCATTTTAATAGCTACAATGGTATGACAATCTCCCATATATCCTTTTTTATAAAAATAAAATAAACTATTTTCAATTTTGATGAACTGTGCATGAAATTTTAATATTACTAAAATTTACTTGCTAAATTGTAAAATCAATTTTCTGACTATATGTTTTTTTTAGAAAACCTCACATATACAACAATACTTTGGTAAATAAAATATTTCCTCTAAAATGTTCGAAATACCAAAAACACAGCTAAATTATTTTTACCTTTATCATAAATAAATTCGAAATAAATGATTTTATTTTACATGTTGGCAAACAAATATCAGCGGATGGATTTTTGTGCAAATTTCAAAGGAAAAAAAAGTATTTTTGATGATTAAACATTATATGGAAAGGTAGGTTTCAAGGTTGTTGCTAGATAAATTACAGAGGAAATTAATTTAAAAAAATACTTCCATTGAGTAAGCAAACAGAATAGTTTTAGCAATTAAATGAACTATGTTGGAAATAGTTGAAACAGAATTAGAAAAAATAGTTTTTGTTTTTCAGCAAAAAGTTTGGGCTAAAAATTGATTTTTGAGGAATATTTGATTTAATTTTTTTACTATTAAATTATTTTTACTTGTCAGGATATTTGAAAGGGTGTGCCTTGCAAACTTTTCTACGCAGGCTTATAGATTTTTATTTATAATTAAAGCAATTTTAAAATTTCATTTCCAGCTATAGTTTCTATTTCCGTTGGCTTTGCTGGCGTTTAGAAACTGCGTTTAGAAAAAACTGTGCAGGTGTGTGTGTGTGAGATTTTGTTTTCTATGAAAACCTTTAACTAGTTCCATAAAATAATAAATTTTCTTCTACATTAGACAACATATGAATGCTTTTTTGTGTGTTAACATTCCAACACAAATACAGTCCTGCCTTTATAATACTCATACCCAGACTTAACGTGTGTGGTTGTGTGTATTGGTGTGTGTGTGTGTGTTTGTGAAAGTGTAATCACAGTTTTTGGCTTAAGGGCATTAAAAAATATATAACGCATATAAAAAAATAAGGCCACTTGCTAACATTATTTATATGGCTGGCTCACATGTATTTGTTCTACATTTTTATTGTGCAAATACTTACACAGGCACACACAGGCACACACACTTTAACATTGCATATACACTTGCATAAATCTTATGCTTTTAGTAGCATATGTTAAGGCTTTAAAAAAACTAAATTTATATGTAGTTTTATTTAAAAGAAGATGTGAGACTGATTTTACTTGCTTAATACACAAAAGCTTAACTATCAACATTTTATGTGCCTTGTGGCTGAAAACAAAACTTTAATGGAGAAGGGGGACAGGGGAAGGGGAGTAAGAAAGAGATATAAAGCAAAAGTTTGTATATATTTGACCCAAAAAACAGAGCAACTTATAAATAAAGAAAAGTAAAATAAAATAAAAAAAAAGCCAAGAAGGATTTAGTACAACAAAAACATACGGCAGATTTGACTTGGAAAAATATGATAGTCTACGTGCATATGTATATTTATTGCTTTTGGAAAAGAGGAAGAGAGAGAGAGACAGAGCGGGAGTATGCGAAAGAGATAGTAGGACCTTAGATTAGAAAACTCCTTGCAGCACCAGCTGTTCTACTTTTGTTTTTTAGTTCTTTAAAATACTATTTTGCCTGAGGATTAACACTAGCATAGATTTTTATTTATTTTCGTTTTTTTTTTTGTTTATTTGTGCCTCTTAATAAGCTGCCATCCATGTGTTTTTCTTTCTTATCAACTTTTTCTTTAGCCACGACCTTTAGTTTTACCCATTTAACCATCAAACAAAAGAATAATAAAAAAATTTATATGCTTGACTTTCAAGTCCTTCTGGTTTTCTAAATATGGAAAGTGAAAGCAAATGTTTAACACTTTATGGCTTATGAATAATAAATTAAAATTTATAGACTATTTTTCTTAGCATACTTTTAGGGTGGCAAAACAAATGGTAACAGCTAATAAAAGAAAAAAAAAGAGTACCACAACAACTCAAATGAAAAGTTTGAGGTTATTTAATTATCCCACCAAATTGTGGAGTCCTTAAAACTTTTGCACCCTTAGGAAGGCTTAATAATTCTTATTAAAAATTAATATCCTTAAGATCTGTTTTTGGAGAAATGTAGCATCAGGTGGTGGTGCTTCATTAATATTAATTTATTTCAAATTTAATAAAAGAAATGTCTGAAAACCTTTCAACTTATTTAAATCAATAAAGAAATCTATTTACTTTAGAAAAAAAAATTATGGTCCCTGCTTTGAAAATTCATTGCTTTTGCAGTTCATAAGAATTTTTTTAAGCTTATAAAAGCTCATAAATTACTTATATTAATGTTTAGGCTTAAAACAATTTAAAACAGGATTTCCTAAACAAATTGCATAACTACAGTAGAGGACAAGAAAGACAGACATTTTGATGACCTTCATTAAAAAATTGTAAGGGTGTCATTCTTTATATAATTTTCATAATGTTCATAAGCGATCCCATAAAGTATTTATCATTACCTTAATATAGAAAGGCACTAACTCATTATTTTTTTTAAATACACAATTTAAAATACTTCGATACATTAGATGTATTTCTATGTAAATATAAAAAAACTAGATTTTAAAAAAATAATAAGTTAGGGCCTTTTCATATTAGGGTAAAGGATATGTATGTCCATTTCCCATCCTTGGTAATAGCGTAGTCGAATAAGCCATATCCCTCTGTCCGCCTGAGTGCTCGTTAAATCAGTTTTCCAAAGCTCCCACAAAAGCTAGAGACTATGGTCTTACAGTAATGTGCGTGAAATAGTCCTACAAAGATTAAAACTCTGCGAAGTAAAAAACAAAACGCTCGCAGGACTGGACAATTGATTTTTTTTTTAATATAAAACAAACTAGCTTGAACAAATTTTTGTTTTGTTTATGAACTAAAGCTATTTTATATTTAAGGAAGATTAAGATTAGTATTGAAAAACATAAAAACCAAAAAAGACGATTCCAGGTTTGGGAAATTGAGAAAATTTAATTTAAAAAATTAAAATTAACTCAAAAAATTTTTTTATTACTTAAACTTATTTTATATATAAGAAACAAATAAAGTGGCAAAAAAAAATCAAAACCTCGATTCCAGGGTTTGAAAATTTATTTTTTTTTTATATTTTAAAGAAACTAGATAATGCAAATTTTCTATTTCTTTATTATTTCAATATATTTTATATTTGAGAAAGGAAAATAATAGTATTGGAAATAAACAAAAATGAAAAACACGATTCCAGGGTTGCATAATTTTAAACAAGTAACTTAAACTAATTTTCTGTTTCTTTACTAATTAAATATATTTTATATTTTAGAAAGAATAAAAATCTTATTTTAAATTATAAAAATCAAAAAGTATTTTCCAGGGCTGGAAAATTTTATATAACAAACTAAAACTTATTTTCTCTTTCTTTACTATTTTAATAGAAATTTTATAATTTAAAAAGAAATACAACATTTTTTTTTAAATCAGAGAAATCAAAAGGTCAGCTCCAGTGTTGGAAAATTTTAGGTAACTAACAAAAACAAATTTTTTATTTCTGTATATTTTAATATATATTTTATATTTAAAAAAGAAATATAAAATTAAAAAAAATCAGAGAAATCAAAAAGTCTGTTTCAGGGTTTGAAAACTTTTAATTTTTTTGTACAGAAAAGTAACCAAATATAAAAAATTTTCTACACATTTTATATTTTAAAAAGAAAGATAATGGTAAGAAAAATAATAAAAATCAAAAAGTGGCTCCAGGGCTGGAAAATTTTAAAAGTAGCTTAAACTAATTTTCTATGTCTTTATTATTTAATTATATTTTGTGTATTAAAAAGAAAAATAGTGAAATTAATAATCAGAAAAGTCAATAAGTTGTTTTCAGGGTTGGAAAATTTTAATTGTTTTTTGTATAGTAAAGTAACTAATTAAAACTAGTTCTTTATTATTCAATTTTATATTTCAGAAAGAGATTGAGTAGTAGTAAAAATACCAGGGTTGGGAAATTTTTATTTTGTGGTACATAAAAGTAACTAAATAAAACTAATTTTTTGTTTGTATAAATGGATTTAAAAATAACTAAATAAAACTAATTTTCAAGTTTTTTTTTAAATATGTAAACATATTTTAAAATTGAAAATAACTATAAAATTTTTTAAAATCAGAAAAAATCAAAAAATCGGGTCCAGGATTCGAAAATTTTATGTTTTTTGTTGGTATAAATGGATTTAAAAATAACTAAATAAAACTAATTTCTTATTTCTTTTTTATTTAAACATTGTTTAAAAAGAAAAATGAAATAGTATTGAAAATGAGGAAAATCAAAAGGATGGTTCCAGGGTTGCAAAATTTTTAAATAAAACTTTCTATTGTCTTATTATCTAAACTTAATTTATGTTGTAAAAGTAACTAAATAAAACTAATTTCTTATTTCTTTGTTATTTAAACATCTTTTAAAAAGAAAAATGGAATAAAATTGAAAATGAGAAAAATTCAAGAGATGGTTGCAGGGTTGGAAAATTTTTAAATAAAACTTATTTTCAATATATCTTTATTATATAAACTTATTTTTGAAAGAAGTAAAGTAAAGTGGTTCTGAAAATGGGAAAAGTCAAAAAGTCGGTTCCGGGGTTGAAAAACTTATTTTTTTTTGGTATATAGAGTAACTAAATTTCTTACTTTTTTATTATTTAAATATATTTTATAATTAAAAAAGAAAAATCATGGTATTGAAAATCAAAGAGTTCAAAAAGACGGTACCAGGGTTGGAAAATTTTAACTGTTTTTCTTATATTCTTCGTGTATCGTATTTTTTTCATGTTCAAACATAATTTATAACTTAGAAAAAAATAATGGCACTTAAAATCAGAAAAATCAAAAAGTCTGTTTCAGTGCTGGAACATTAAATTTTTTGTGATATATTTATTAGGTTAACAACAAAACAAAACAAAATATTTTTAGTAAATAAATAAAAAAAAATGTATTTACTAAAAATATTTTGCATTTTGAAAAGAAAAATATTAGTATTGAAAATCAGAAAGTTGGCTGCAGAGCTGGAAAACTTAAAAAGAAGTAACAATTATTATTCTTTATTAATTTAAAATATTTTATATTTTAAAAATAAAAATAATGGAAATGAAATTCAGAAAAATCAAACACAGATCTTTAACTTTATTTAAACAAAAAAATTAATAAATAAAAATTATTAATTTTGTTTTGATATAAAAGTTGAAACATTTATTTTTTTATTAATTAAAAATATTTAAATTGGAAATGATCTTTCATTAAGAGTTTCTTTGTATTCATAAATTTTTTTATAAAAATCTTGTTTAGACATACAATTATAAACTTTTTTTAGTAGAATGTAGAAGAACTCATAATTTTTACGAAGCATTGTGATTTATTATTTATTGTGCTCTTAGCACAATTATAATGACAAGATCCAGCTAAGTCCTTATTAATTTTTATTTAACGGAACTAATAATTAATACATCGCTAAGGAAGATTTATAACTAAAACATAATTTAGCGGACATGTACTATTTAGTTTGCGTAAAACTGTTCTTTTCTGCTGAACAAAATAAAAAAATTTTATGCTAATAAAATGTTAACACTATTCCGTCAAACAAGTGAACCTGTAATGTTGGCTATGGAATATTTTAATTGAGATATTAAAGAGTTTTTTAGTATTAAATTTTATACAATAGCGAAATATATAAAATAAGTAAACTTATTTGGTGTGTAAACTTATTAATTGTTATATGTTATCAATAAAATTACAATTACAAAGTGGATTTACTTTTCTAATCTTGCCATTGCTTGTGTTGTTTTTTTAAATAAAACCCAACTTAAATACTGTTAGTCGATCCAATTTTTTTCATATGTCATGAATACTTAAGCCAGTATTAAAAAATATAATAAATAGCTTTTTAAGCCAAAAATTAATTCTCCCTTCCACACATTTACATATGTGTATGCAAATACCAGCATATAATGCTGTTGCTATTAAAGTAAGCCCACAAAATGACTACATTTCAAAGTAATAATCTAAATATATGACAAGTTTTTTAATTAAACAAATAGTCCTTCAGATTTGAGTAGCAAGAAGTATGTATATTTTTTTTAATAAAAAATCTCTTTAAAATAAAAGTTTATAAATCAAAAAATCGTGATGAGTTTTAAAAAATTGTATCAAAAAAATTTGAATCCTGCAAACGAGTTATATAACAAAATAAGGAAGTTAAAAAGTATCCAGCAATCTTTCTTACTCAATTATGCACACACATGAGAGTGAGTTTAGTCATTTATAGTAGAGCGCCTTGTTGTAGGCAATACTATTATCAAGTAAACTGTGAGTTTTTGCCTGAATCGGTTTGTGTTAAACAAAAAGTTTTGTGATTTTTTTTTTACTTTTACCAGGGAAAATGCAGCTAAAAATGCTTGTCATGTGATAGCATTTATTTATGAGACTTAACAAAGAACAATAATTTTCGTTGCTGACAGACAAATACGTTCGTTTGCTCTGGCAAATAAGTGACAAAAAGTACTTTTACACAAAAAGCACACGTGTACACACACATTTAAGATCACACATATAAACACATGCACATATATAATACACACACTCCAACACAGTTCTTGCAATAAAATCTTCATTCATTTCTATGTTAACAGGTGTGTTGGCATATTTTAATGCAAGAACGAAAAAAAGAGAAACTAAACAAACACATACTTCTATGCAGGCTTAAATTGCAACACCAAAACTTGTTTATTTTATTATCGCTCTGCATTAGGAAATTGCAAGTATACTCACTCACATGAGTAAAGTTAGGAAAACATCAACAAAAAAAGTTTCAAATCAATTTGATACTTCTGTACGTACCTTGCCTCTCATAAATAGTTGGACAAAAAAAGTAAAATCTTCCAAAAAAGGAGATCTACAAAAATTAATACATTCGTATATAACTATTGCACAATGGGCATAGGAAGAAGAAAAATTTGACACACAATCTTCATTAAATAATCAATAGTTTTATAGAATAGTATGTATTTTTAAAAATTATGTTAATCGCAGAACCTACTATGTTACTAACAACCTCTTGCTGTCAAAAGCATTTGCTATAAGACTACTATCCCAGCAGTATTACAAAAAAAATTGCCATTTGATGTAAGAAAACATTTTATTAAATTAAATACTAAATAAATAAAAAGTAGTAGTAAAATATAATTTAAACTATTTATTAAGACAGACCTCAAGCAATTTGTCATAAATGCCTCTTGGGAAAGTTACTTTTGAAACAAAAGTCCTTTACAAAAAAATTAATTTTCAAAAAAGCATTTATGGAAAATGCTTCTTCTGAAAATAAGCACCATTCGAGAAAAGTACACAACTTTTCAAAAATAAAAAAAAAGTTTTGTAAAAAGTACCTTTTGTAAAAAAGTCCCTTGTGCAAAAAAAAACCTTATGTAAGAAAGTTCCTTTTGTAAAAGAGTACCTTGTATTAAAAAGTACCTTTTGTACAAAAGTACCTTGTTTTACAAAAGGTACTTTTCTACTTCTCTTTACTTATTTTTACTTCTGTAAGAAAGTACCTCTTTTAAAAAAGTACCTTTTGTAAAAAAATCCTTAAAGGTACGTTTTGTAAAAAAGTACCTTATATAAAAAGCTACTTTATGTAAAAAAGTATCTTTTGTAAAAAAAGTATCTTTTGTACGAAAGTACCCTTTGTAAAAAAGTACCATTTATAAAAAAAAGTCTTTATAAAAAAGTACCTTTCGTAAAAAAGTACATTTTATAAAAAATTTACTTAATAAAAAAAATACCGTTTGCAAAAAAGTACCTTTTGTAAAAAAAGTACATTTTGTAAAAAAAGTATCTTGTGTAAAAAAGTACCTTTAGTAAAAAACTACATTTTGTAAAATAAGTACCTCATTTAAAAAAATACCTTTTGTAAAAAGTATCTCATGTAAAAAAGTTCCTTATGTAAAAAAAGTACGTTTTATGAGAAAAGTACCTATTGTAAAAACTACCATTGTGAAAAAAAGCTTTTGTAAAAAAGAACCTTTTGTAAAATAAGTACATTTTGTAAAAAAAGCACCGTTTGTTAAAAAGTACCTTTCGTAAAAAAGTATCTCTTATAAAAAAGTACTTTTTGTAAAAAGTACCTTTTGTAAAAAAAGTAACTTTTGTAAAAAAAGTACCTTTTGTTAAAAAGTTCCATTTGTAACAAAATACTTTTGGTAAAAAAGCAACTTTTAAAATGTAAAAAAGTACATTTTTTAAAAAATTTAAAAAGTGTTTTTTGTAAAATAGTACCTTTTGCAACAAAGTGTTCGGTAAAATATCACCTTTTGTAAAAAATAAACTTTTGTAAAAAAGTATCCATTTGAATAATTGTAAAACATTTTCCACATTTTCAGTGCCCCCTACCCATTGTATATGCAATACAATTTCTATTTTTATTGGAATTGTTTTTGTGACCTGCTGAGTGACCGCTGAGCTTCTAAGGCTCGAGGTCAAATAGTTTTAGAACATATTTTTTTTTGTTTTCTGGCAAACTTTACTTTTTCTGCCATAAGTTTATATCTTTCGGTAAAAAAAAACTAGAACTAAAAATAACACTATCAAACGTTAAACATCTGCAATAAGTGGTGAACTGTAGTTTTCTTAGCATTTTGCAAAAGTCTGCATATATGTATGTATGTGTGTCTGGTGTGTGTGTGTGTTTGGTTATAAAGTGAAATGTTTGTCGAAGGTTTCTTTTTAGGTTTCCGTGTTTTTTATTTTTATTTCTCTGTTTGCTTTTTCTAAAAACATTTTAGTGTTGGCCATTATTTGTTTATGAGTTGGGATTTTTTTTTGGGCGAGTGTGAATGTATTTACGCTGGTGTAGACAAAAAATTGAAAACAAATAAAATTTTTTTTAGATGTCGACAAGTTTGACCCACCTTTATTAGGTGTTCCTTAAAGTTTTGTGTTGAAAAACAAACAGTGGAAAGTTATTGCTTTTTCTGCAGCAGTATTAGTTTTAACTAATTTATTTTTATAGTTAATTGTGAATGTGTGAGTGCTTGTTAGTTGAATGTGTTAAAACCGCAGTTTTAAATGGAAAAAAATTAAGGAAAATCGTAAGGAAATTTTTATACATTATGTTTGAGTTTCTTTAGAAAAAATTTATTTTTTAAAGTAGAAAAATCTTTGTAAAGTATTTGGCGTTTTTTCAGTTATTTTAAACAAAATTAATTTTTTTTTAAATTGGAAAAAAATTTTAAAAAATATTTGGCATATTTTTTATTTATTATTTTTTAATTTATTTATTATTCTTATTATTATTTATTTTTATTATTTTTTAATTTTTTTTTAAACTATTAACCCATTTTTTTTATTAAACTATTAGCCTTTAATATAAATTATATATTATCTCCCATATTCATACCCCAATATTCACAAAATTTTAACTGATTTTGATATGCATTTATTTTTAAACATTACATAAAAAATTTTCTTAAAATTGATTTTAAATTTATTTAATTTCTTCATGAATATGAGGGTATACATTTATTTATATTTTTAGGACATTTGTAAATGTTAAGTGCTTTTAAGTGATATTAATGATTGAGTTTTGTTCCGCCTGAAAGTAGGCAACATTTTATTGAATATTGTGCACTAAAAAGTATGCATAAGCTTTAAGCAATATTTTGTCTTTTTAATTATTAAATAGTCATTTATTTAAAAAAGAAACAAGAAAAAAAAGATTCTTTAGACTTTTATTCCTTTTAAAATGTTGCATAGAAAATTTCTAGTGACATTTTCTTAATGACTTAAAATATTTTACTCTACTTTTTTTCATATATTTTTTATTTTTTTTGCTTGTATTTTTCTTGATTGGTTATAACAAAATCTTCTTTATTTTTTCTTCTTCGTTAGAGAATTATTAATTAAAGGCTAGAAGAAACTGACACAAATCTTTTGCAACAAACAATTTCCATAGTCAACATAAAAGCAAAATTTAAAAAAAAAAAATTTTGCAACAATAAAAGGAAGTTATTAAAAAACCAACTACATAAATATATAAAATGTATATTAAGTATGATAAATATTTTACAAGAGCAAATGTACGTTTTAATTTTTGTTTTCTTATTTTATATTTAATAAATAAATTTGCATATAAAGTGAATTCAGAAAAAATAAAATAAAAAGAAGCAACAAGATATACAAATTATAAGAAGAATAATTAGGAAGAGTGAAAAAAATCTTATTGTTAATTTAACATGTTGTTAGACAGTCAGACCGACAGCTGCACTATGGCACAAACAGTTTTTTATTTTTCAATTTGAATTAATTTTTTTTTAACGAAAAATAAAATTTCCAAGTTATATTTTTATAAATATTTATGATAATTATTAAATGAATAATTCTTATCAAGCTGTAATGATTTCCAGATATGGTAGAATGGCTCAATAAGTCATTACCATTATTTTTTCCTTATGGCACACTGTGTAAACTCTATGCATCTGCATCTCCATTTGCGTTTCTATCTGTGTATTTATTTAATTTAAACAAATATTAAATACATTCTCATATGCTCTTGCATCCCTGCAGCAAGCTTCAGTTTAAAGCTGGAAACTAGTGCAACGTTTGCTTGTAGTAATCGTAGTCGTTGGCAGTAGCTGTTGTTATTGTTGTTGGTGGTGTTATTATATTTTCCATGAATAATAAAGAAGTGTTGTCCTTTGACCTGAATCATTATAAAATTCACTTAAATATTAACAGGAACATAATGTTGTTATATTCAAACATATGTACGTTGTATGGAATCGCATAAGCAAATACACATTCATGCATTTACATACGTGCACTTTTATTATTTTTATAATAAATGTATTTGCCAGCATTCACAATATGGTCCTTAAAAATTTATAAATTATTTTTTGCTCTTCTTATTTTGAATCGTTTGCAGTGAATAAAACAGTAGAAATTTTTGTGTGTTTTTTTTTGGGGAAAGTGCAAATATGTTAACAACTGTAAATAAAATAAATTTGAAAATGCTAAAATTTTCTATAAGGACTCTCAAATATGATTATTAATTATGGTTGTAAAAATATGTTTTGTTAAAATACCATTAAGAACAATGCTTTTACAATACATTGTTTAAATAATGCCTGCAGAAGTATTAAGTTTTTATTAAAAAAATTATTTGAGTAAAAAGGTTAATTAGAAAAAATTTATTTCTATAAAAAAATTCACATTTTTATAAAAAAAGAATTAATACGCAAGTAAAAACCTAAATTTTTTACTATTATCAATAGTATTTGTTTTCATGCTCACAAAGAGTTGAAAGAAGTGTATTAGAAATTTTATTAATGTTAATTAATTGCATTTTTTTAAATTATTTTATTACAGAATAAAAATATATTTAAAAAATAATTGGGAGTCCCTTGAGCGACTTCTAACTTGGAATTTTTATTTGTAACTACTATTCTGAATAAACAAATATATATAAAAGAACTTGGAGCAGTAATAGCAAGTAATATTAGTATTTGGGTAACCGGTATATTGGAGTATTACTATACTACTACTACTACTACTAATATCAATTAGAAGATAAGTTAGTATTAGTATATATAGTAGTAGTAGCAATATTCTAAGAAAAAAAGAATTAAAATTAGTAGTAATAGTATTAGCTAAAATTGTGATTTTGATGGCATATCGAAGCACTGATAGTAATAGCAGAAATTGCAATAGCAAAGATAAAAGTAGTGGCATTGTTATGAAATCAATACACTTTTAATAACAGTAATAGTATTAGCAACAATTATGTAAGTTTTAGATATATCGAATTAATTATAGTAATATAAAAATTTTTTTTGTAGCAGTAATGTTAGTCAAGCCTTGAATTGCTGCTATATTTTTCAAGTATCAGTAGTAGCAAAATATATGTTTATAGCAATAGTTGTGTAAGAGACATACTAAAACACTTGAAATTTCAATAGCAATTGAATAAGATAGTAAAGCATTAGCAGTAGTAATAAAAATAAAATAAAAATAGCAATTGTAATAGTAACAGATGTAATAAAAGTAATAGCAATACCAATAGCAATACCAATACCAATACCAATAGCAACAGCAACAGCAATAGCAATAGCAATATCATTAGCAATAGCAATAGCAATAGCAATAGCATTAGCAATAACAATATCAATAGCAATAGTAATAGCAATAGCAATAGGACAAAAATAGCAAAATCAAAAGCAATAGCAATTGAAATATTAATAGTAATAGCGGTACCAATAGCAATAGCAATAGCAATATAAATATAAATAGCAATACCAATAGCAATCGCAATATCAATAGCAATAGCAATAGCAATAGCAATAGCAATAGCAATAGCAATAGCAATAACAATAGCAATTGCAATAGCAATAATAATAGCAGACTGTTGGTATAATAAAAAATATTTATATATGTATGAATATAAAGTTGCTCAATTCCTCTTAAAAAACATTAAGAAAATTTATAAAAAAAATTAGTGGCCTGTCCCACGATGTCACCAGAAACCGTTCGATCGACAAGTTGTAGTGCACACAACAATAACATTATAAAATTTGTTGTGGTTTTCAATATAAGTATTCGCTCGAACGATTTCTGGTGACATCGTGGTACAATTTGTAAATTTCTTTTGTTTATAATTTTCTTAAATCCTTAATAGCGAATGGAATTGGAATAATTTTCCTAAGAAATACCTTCCAAATCATTGTCACTTAGTTTTCAGTGAATAAGTAAGTCTGCCTGGTTTTCTTTAATTTTTTACTTCATTTTCAGTCAATATGTCTGCCTTGATTTCTTAAAATTATCACTTCATTTATTTTTTAGATATTAAAAAAAATTTTTTTTTATGATAAAATGTAATAAGATTTAAGCCAAGGAAAAAAAATAATATTAAAAAAAAATATTTATGGGCAAAAACAATCTGTTTTTTGTTCCTTCTGGCAAAGATGAAAATATATTTTTCCTATTTCAAGATATTTAAAGTTTCGGTCCGGCCAGTTTACATTCATACATACATACAAACGCCTGGTTTTGTTAAATAAAGTTTTGCTTTAGTCTTTCGAATATTTGTTTTTGTTTTTGCTATTGTTGTTGTTGTTGCTGCTATAATGCGTTTTACCTCATGAAATGAAATTTGCTCACCTGGTGTTTTATTTTTTTTCTTTCTCTTTCATATCTCTGTCTTTTTTTTTTGCTTTGTCTTCCTTTTTTTACTCAATTTTCATTTATTTTAGTATGACAGGTAGGAAAATAAGTTTTATGTCCTGTGCATGTGCGTGTATTTGCTTTATTATTAAAGTACGTCTGTTTCTGTTTGTTTGGCATTAATGTTTATTTTAAGTTTTTATATATTTTTTTTTTTGCTAACCAACATCTTGATGTTATGTGTTTCTCGATGTTGCTGCTTTTATTATTATTATTTTTATATATATATTTTTTTTGTTAAACTTCCAATAACTTTTCTTATGAATTTTTCCAATTTTTTAAGTAAAAGTGCATTACGTTGAGCAATAAACCATATACATATATTATTATTTTTCGTGCACGCACACAAGGAAGCTATTTGTGATGATGTTTTTTTGAATTTATATTTTTGGTCGAAAACATAGTAATTTTTTTTATTAAAAGTGGTAGTAAATATTCTACGCATATGTTTGCGTATGAAGAAAGAACGCTTAATAAAGTAGTATTAAAAATTTTTGAAATAGAACCTCAAAACAGCTTTTGGAATAATAGTTGGAACTAAATGAAATTTTCTTAAAAGGATTTAAAAAAACAAGGCCCTTGAAATTATTTAAGAGAATGTTAAAACTTAATTTCAAATATTTGTTACAAAAACACTTATTTAAAAAAGTACATCTTAGAGAAAGAAATCATCTGTAAAATAGGGGGCAGATTACGGCAATCGAAATTTTCATACAAACTCAATTAAAATTGTACAAAATGTTGTTCGATACCAAATGCCCTAATTTGCCCCTAGCTTTTAAAAAGTACAATTTTAGCAAATAGAATAGCGTTTGAGATAGTGGGCTGGCTGTTTAAATCAACGTATCTTTTATAAGAGTTCCTTTTAAAAAATGACATTTTGTTAAATATATTTTTAAGAAGAGTTTCTTTTTAATAAAAATACCTTTAAAAAAAAAATAACTTTAAAAATAGTTACTTTAAAAAAAATTAACTTAAAAAAGTATCTTTTAAAAAAAGTACCTTTCAAAAAATTACCTTTTAAAAGAAGTACCTTTTCAAAAAAGTACTTTAAAAAAAATTACCTTTAAAAAATACCTTGTAAAAGAAGTACCTTTAAAAAAAGTACCTTTTAAAAATTTACCTTTTAAAAGAAGTACCTTTTCAAAAAAGTAACTTTTAAAAAAAAGTACCTTTTATGTAAAGTACCTTAAAAAGTACCTTAAAAATATCTTTTAAAAGAAGTACCTTTTCAAAAAAGCACCTTTTAAAAAAAGTACCTTTAAGAAGAAGTACCTTTAAAAAATACATTTTAAAAGAAGTACCTTAAAGTAAGTACCTTTTTAAAAAAGTAAATTTAATCATAGTACCTTTTAAAGAAGTACATTTTAAAAGACGTACTTTTAAAAAAAGTACATTTTAAAAAGTATCTTTGTAAAAAAGTACCAATTAAAAAAGTACCTTTTTAAAAACGTAGCTTATAAGAAAAAAGTGTCTTTAAAGTAAGTACCTTTTAAAAAGAGTGCCTTTAAAGAAAAGAAAATGTTAAAAAATTACTTTCTAAAAAATACTTTTAAAAAAAGTTTATTCACCATCTAAAAAAGTACTTATTTAAAAAAAGTTCCTTTTAAAAAAGTCCCGTTTAAAAAAAAGTAATATTTAGAAAGTAACTTTAAGAAAAGTACCTATTAAAAAGTACCTTTCAAAAAAGTCCCTTTTAAAAAGGTACCTTTAATAAAAGTACATTTGAAAAAAATTACCTGTTAAAAAAATTTATTTATGAGACGTGGTAAACCAACAAGAAATAAATTTTTTAAATTACCTATTAAAGATTGATAATTTTGTCTTTGATATTTTTTATAAATTGAACTTTTTTGCAATCTTTTTAATCACAAGTTCAGTTTTGTTTAAATTGAGTGTTTTTGAGAATAAACATTTCCAATTCTCTAATTTTTTCTCTTTAATATATCTTTAAACTTTAGGGTAATTTTCTAAATCTTAATTGGTTATAAAATAATAATAATAACTTTTTTATATAAAAAACTGAATTTCCGCTCATAGAAAATTTGCAAATAAATTACCTTATGCAAGCACGTTTGTGTTAAAAAATTCTTTTTACGAAAATATATTTTAATTTAGTATTTCTAACAGAAGTATAAGAAAAAAAGAAAAAAATTTATTAAATATATCACAGTCCCTTAAAAAGCTACTTAAAAGCCACTGAAGTTTCCCCTTATCAAAGTTTTCATAATATAAATGCATTCACACAAAAATTTAGAGTTTTTAAATTTATTTTGACATCCTTGAAAAATTGCTTGCTTAAAATAGTTATTTCGAAACGAAAAACTTTTAAAATAAAATATAAAGTATGAAAAAAAACATCTCACTGCAAGATAATGCTTTTTTATATTCTCTCTATTTTTTTTTAAAGTTGCAAAAAAATAAACTTAACACTTAACAACTGAAATAAAATTATAGAACATTGTGAAAAAAAATTGTAAAAAATGCATTTCACGTTTAATTAAATTTCAAAACTTTTCAATTTGTTTTGTACTGTTTTTTCCCATGTACTTACTTACTCTCTCATAAATTGTGTTGACTTTAAGAGAGTGTTACATACACACACACACACACTCATGCACAGTGCAGACTGCACTGTACAGCGGTGCATAAAATATATAAATGTTATTTGAAGTAATAACTTTTGGACTATTGATTTTTTTTATTTTAGACTAAAATTTCGAAAAGGAATATTTCTTTTAATGGGGAGTAAATGGCGAACATTTTCTTCACCTGAAATATATCCCATGAGCCAAAAATGTTAAACATTGAATTAGTAAAAAAAATACACTGACACAATAACAACGCAAAAATTGCTGACTTCAATTTAAGGAAAAGGGAGTGATATAAGAGTGATTATCGAAAATTTAAGGTTTGAAATTTTACCAACATTGAGGATTTTTTTTACTATCAGCACCACTGTGCATTGTCAAGACACCTTTCAAATGAAGTTACACGTATGAGACTGTTGTGTGCCAAAATGTGTGACAATTTTCACCTTAAATAATATTTTTAGAAGACTAGTAGAATATGGTTAGAACTACATAATAAAGGAAAGAGCTTAGGAGCGAGTGAAAGAAAGTTAAATGCAATAGTGGAGTGTAGTAGCAACGCTAGAGTGTTTAACCTTAAAAAGATAATATGCACATATAAAAAATATAAAATAAAATTTGACAAAAAAGTCACACTTTAAATTTTAAACATGCAGCAGTTATAAAATGTAAGAAAGTTTCCAGGGAAAATTGTTAACTTTTAAATTTATTTAAAGAATGTTTTACTTTAGCAATACAAGTACGAGTAAATGTAAGAAAATAGATGGGTAAAAATTGTTTATCTTCATTTCTTAAAAAGCAAAATATATTGGATTATTTTTAATTTTAATTTGACTGCAGCGTAGTACGGTTTTCTTCCTAATCTTTTGAAGAAGTCCATAGTGTTTCGCTTAAAATTAGTTTCCTTTATAAAATAAGACATAATTTTAACGTATAAATTACACAGAAAAACAAAATAACACTTTTTTTTTGTTGCATAAAGTTTTTCTACTGTTGTTTACTAATTTGGGTGCGCTGATTTCAAATCTACCCTCAGATTTTTTGCAGCAGCTCTAGTTAGTGAGATACAGGTACCGTCTTAAATTTACATAAATAGTCGATAGTTTCTATCAATAGAGGTGTAACTTAACTAGTTCCTCTATAAATTTCAGTATGTCTTCCTCAAGAAGGACGTGTTTAAATAATCCTGATTGTTTTTGTGTTATTTGTGGAGAATATATGTTCCAAAAATTTCGTTTAAATGTGTCGGACTTTGTGAAAAAGGCATACTTGGACTACTTTGGGTTTTCGTTGCCGTCAAACGCTAAGCCTTGGATGCCAAGTTTGGTATGTAAAACATGTGTTGAATCTTTGCGACTGTGGGCAAACAAAAAAAAACACTTTTAAGTACAAAGCTCCTATGATTTGGCGTGAACCATCCAACCATCATGACGACTGTTATTTCTGTGTAACGAAAATCATAGGAATAAACCACAAAAATTGCTCTAAGTGGATATATCCAAACTTAAAATCTGCCATAAGACCAGTCTTGAGTATTAGTGACACATTAGCACCACAGCACCCATGTACATCTTCGCGAAATTCAGACCAGTGCAGCGGACAAACCGAAAACGACGACAGTGGTAGCGACAGTGATTTTGATTGCTACGGTAGTCCCCGACTACTAAATCAAGATGATCTAAATGACTGGATCAGGGACCTTGGACTTAATTAATGTTCCACTAGTATCCAGAGACCGAATTATATTGCCTCCTTTGCATATAAAACTGGGGTTGATAAAACAGTTCGTAAAAGCTCTTAACAAAGATGGCGAATGTTTCAAATACATTGTGAAAGTGTTTCCAAAATTGAGTAGTGAGAAAATCAAAGGTGGTATTTTCGATGGCCCACAAATCAGGAAGTTGATAGATGATAAAATTTTCATCAACCATATGACAGCTGTCGAGAAATGTGCATGGGAAGAGTTTGTTTGGGTAGTGAGGAATTTTTTGGGCAATAGGAAATGTGACGGCTACATTCAGCACGTTGAACAGTTGCTGATACACTTCCAGCAGCTTGGATGCAACATGAGTATTAAGCTTCACTACCTTCACAGCCATCTAGACTATTTTCCTGAAAATCTCGGTGACCTAAGCGAGGAACAAGGAGAGCGCTTTCACCAGAATATTCGTACTATGGAGGAGAGGTATCAGGGGCACTGGAATGAACATATGATGGCTGATTATTGTTGGAGCATTCAAAATAGTACGCATATAACATCTCACTCTAGAAAATCCAAAAAAAGGAAATTTTATTCAGAATAAATATATTTAATAAATTTTTTAAACTTAAACTATGTGCATTTTCAATGAAAAATCCTGTCACATCATAACTCCAAAACTAGAGCTGCTACATGAAAACGGCATATATTTTTGAAATCAGCGTGGAAAAACTATTCAGATTCATGTAAAAAATGTCATGCAACAGACATGCTGTTTTCCAGTGTTATTTAATTAAAATATTAATTTTTCAATTACAAAATAACTCACATTGTTAAACTTTTACCTTTTAAAATCGTTAATTTCGTTAAAATTTTAAATTTAGTAAAAAGTACCAGTGTATTCTTTTTCTCAATTGAAAATACTTTATTAACTCTACACTGATATTAAGAGCTTTTAAGCACATAATGTTAAGCTATTCACTGCTGGAATACCACAATGTTAACATCTGTGTTCCTAACATAGCACTGTATTATACTCAACAAAAAGCTGAATTATGTTAGCAACATTTGGAAGGTCACAGCGTATTTGTTTTCATCTTTAGTAAGTGTTAAAATGGTTTGTGAATACCAGTGCTGTCCACTGAGAAAAATGTATTAGATGATGTGTATTCATTTGATTAAAAATCCGATTGAAGTTCGGCACTCTGATGTCATTTTGTACGTGAACAATAGAGCATTTATGTAGATGCATTATAAATGTTGTTGTTGTTATTTTGTGTATTATATTTATAACATTATAGTTGTTGTTATGCTTTGAATTTTTTTATATGACGTCTGTATTGGCTTATGTGTCTGTATGGTTGCACATTTTCTTTAAAAACAGAATTTATAACATTATAGTTGTTGTTATGCTTTGAATTTTTTTATATGACATCTGTATTGGCTTGTGTGTCTGTGTGGTTGTACATTTTTTAGCAGCAGAACTTATAACATACTAATTGTTGTTATTCTTTGAATTTTTGTATATGATATTTGCATTGGCTTATGTGTCTGTATGGTTGTACATTTTTTTAAAGAACATAATTTATAACATTATATTTGTTGTTATGTTCGACATTTTTAGATTTATTTGAACTGTAGTGAATTTTAATCAGAATAAATTTCTTATTCAGGCTTAAGTTCAGTAATTTCAATTCTTATTGAATGAAATATTTCTATTAATTAATGTGAGTTTCTAAAGAAGAGAAGAAAAATTAAACTTAGACTTTATTAGCTGGGGGAAATAACCATACTTTTCTGTGCAGCCACGCACTTCATCAGCACCCTAGTATATCTACTTGGGTAGAGATTTTTATTAACATCAACTGTTTAACTTAAATTTTCTATGAAACGGAATATGACAAATGATTGTTGTGTATATAATTAATTTACCTTTTGTAAACTCATTTATAAGTATCAGTATTAATTTTCTGTTTTTTCATTTCATTTCATTTTTCTATTTAGGTTAGTTGTTGGTATGCTTTGAATTTTTACTTCAACATCGTCTTGTATAATTGTTTGCTTGAATATTTGTGTTCTTTAACTAATAATGTCTAGATAATTCTTAATGTTGGCAAATGTTTTATATTGAAAACTTTTGTTAAAGTTCAGTTCTTGGTATATAAGCGCAAGAATATTATAAATTCAAATGTTATTATATCACTTTATTTAATTTAATGAATAATTCAACATACTTTTTTAAGACCCCGTCCTACGAAGTTGACAGAAAACGATCAATCGCCAGCAATAAATTAAGAAAATTTATTTTGATTTTCAATATAATGAATTTATCGAACGATTTCTGTTGACATCTTGGGACAGGTCACAAAGTTTTTTTTATAATTGATTTTAAATTCTGTTCAATAGGTTTTTTTCAATCTCGTTAAGGATTTAAATAATCAATTTGACAATAATTAGACAAACACCAACAATCTAGCAATAGACTAATAATAAAAATTAAACCAAAAAAATTACAATAAATTTTTACTGTATGTATGCATTTAATTAATGCTTTGCCAAATCATCAGTAGACTATAATAAATTTCTTAAATATTAAACAATTTAACAATTTCTTAAATATTAAACAATTTAACCACTCAAAATCTTTCTTTACCTTTTAACAATATATAATACTCATGAAAAAGTGATAAAATTTCTTAAGCTACTCGAACGAGTAGCATTAAGAAATTAAACAAAAAACTCTGCTAATAAAAAGGTCAATAATAATAAAACTCAAAGAAAAAACAATCTAAATATAAATGGACAAATACACCAGCCATCAGCTTAAATAAAACTGAAAGCACTTGACCATTAAAAAATAAAATATTCTCTGTTAAACTTGATTTTATCAAATATTTGATAAACAAGCTAAAAAAAAACACATAAAAAGGCAAATCCTTAACACAAAGTATAATGTAATACTTTTCTTTTTTATTTTGGTAGAAGATTTAAATCTCTGAAAAGCATTTAACATTTTATTTCATAAAATAAATAAGTATAATTTTTTATTTTTGGGTTCAAAAATATTTTATATGATAAAAATCATAAGAGGCCATTTAGTGTGACATAAATTTACATAAATTGTAAGGACATCAAAAGAAAACTTGACTTTTTACCTAATAAAAATCAAGCAAAGTTATCGAATAAAATTATTTAAAATAAATTGAAATTTAGTGTTGAGCTTGGAAATGGCGCTTCACTGAAATTTGCATAATAAAAACTTAAGCCAGAGCTATAAATTTTGCTTTGGTTTAATTTTTTTATTATAAGGGAGAAACTTATACCAACATAGAGAAAAAACGTAGAGCTGTTAAACAACAAATTGAACAAAATACAAAATTGTTATCTCCCTCTCTTTCAAGAAGAATTAATTAAAAACTACAAGTTCATTAGGTTAAATTTTTTAAGTACCTATTTTTAGAAAAAAAGTAGTTTTAAAAAAGTACCTTAAAAAAATTCCTTTATACATATTACCTTAAAAAAAAGTATTTTTAAAAAGACTACCTGTTAAAAAAGTACTTTTAAAAAAAGTACCTTTTAAAAAAGTACCTTTTAAAAAAAGTATTTCTTAAAAAAGTACCTTTTAAACTAGTACATTTTATAAAAGTACCTTTTAAAAAAGTACCGTTTATAAAAGTGATTTTTAAAAAAAGTACCTTTTAAATATAACAGTATCTTAAAAAAATACCTTTTAAAAAACTACATTTTAAAAAAAGTACTTTTTAAAATAAGTGCATTTTAAAAAAAGTACCTTTTTAAAAGAGTATGTACCTTTAAAAAAAATCACCTTTAAAAAAACTTCTCTTTAAAAAAGTACCTTTCAAAAAAAAGTACCTTATTTAAAAAGTACCTATATAAAAAGGACCTTTAAAAAAAGTACCTTTTATAAGAAGAACTTTTTAACAAATCTACATTTTAGAAAAAGTACCTTTTATAAAAAGTACCTTTAAAAAAGTACCTTTCAAAAAAAGTACCTTATTAAAAAAGTACCCTTAAAAAGTACCTTTAAAAAAATACCTTTAACAAACCAACCTTTTAGAAAAAGTACCTTTAAAACCCCCTTTTAAAAAAGTACCTTTAAAAAACCCCCTTTTAAAAAACTACGTTTAATTTTTTTTAAGTATTAAGTAAAAAAGTACTTTTAAATTAGCTACGTCCAAGCCATATGCACAATGTGCAAACTTTAATAAAGAGCAATAATAACGCAACAGACAGCAGTGCTTGCTCTTACTTTGCAAAGAAACAAGAACAAATTTAAAAGCTTTCAAACCTGTTTGGCCTAAAATTCAACTATCAGTGTATGTGTGTTTGGACGCTTTGCTTTAAATAAAGTGTCTTTAAAAAATTCATTTTTAAAAAGTGTGTTTGTTAAAGTCATGTCCAAAAAAGTATATTTAGTACCTTTTAAAAAAAGTACCTTTCAAAAAAAGTATCTTTAAAATAATACCTTTAAAAAATTAAAAAGAGTACCTTTGAGAAAAAGTACCTTTTAAAAAAAGTACGGTTTAAAAAAGAACCCTTTAAAAAAAGAACATTTAAAAAAATTTACCTGATAAAAAAGTTACCTTTTAAAAAAAATACCTTTAAGAAATTAACCTTTCCAAAAAGTACCTTTTAAAAAGTACCCGTTAAAAAAGTTCTCTTAACATTTTTTGTAATACTTTGAAAAAAGTGACTCAAAAAAATCCTTTTTGAAAATTACATTTAAAAAAAGTACCTTAATATAGTACCTTTTTAAAAAAGTGCCCTTAAAAATAAGTACCTCTTAAAAAATTACCTTTTGAAAGAAGTACTTATTTTAAAAAAGTATCTCTTTAAGAAACTACATTTAAAAAATATCATTTAAAAACGTATCTTTTGGAAAAAGTACCTTTTAAAAAATAGAAGTACCATTTTAAAAATGTACCCTTTAAGACACGTTCCTTTGAAAAGAGTACCTTATAGATAAGTACGTTATACATAAGTAATTTTTAACTCAAGTACTTTAAGAAGATGTCTCTTAAAAAAAAAAATTAATTTTAAGCCAAAAAAAATATCATTTTGTCTTAAACAATTGCTGTTTTGTTTACTTCTGAAATTTATTTTTTATATGAAAATATAGTTTGTTAAAATATTATTTCTTTTAAAATATTTTTTTAGACAAAAATTTTTTGTTTTAAATTGTGTCAGTTATGTATTGTTATTTGAACATTTTGTTGCTTAAATATAATAATTCTTCCAGCAAAAGTTAAAGATATGTATCAACATAATGTCGAATGCCTTAAAGTATACTTTAACTTATTGCATATTTATTTTCAGCACACAAATGTATGCAAATGTTTGTGTGTGTACAATTTTTAATTTTCGCATTTACGGTCTGTCTGTCCTCAAAACATACATATTTGTTTCTAAGCTTTTAAGACTTATTTGCATATTTATGAAAACTGGAAGATTTAGTTTTGTTTTATTAAGAGTATACAGACACTAATTTCCTTATATATATTATAATAAATTCAATTTTGTGTTTATTTTGTACATTGTTTTATTTTAATTTAAATTAAAATATATTGCTCTCGGTGTTTACCATCATCATACGATGGATGCCAAGAGTTATTTTTTATTTGGCTTTCATTCTTAAAGTTGAATTGTTATTAGATTAAGAAATGTATAACAAATTTGTTGCAATTTAATATTTATTTATTTATTTATTTAGATAAGATAAACGTGTAGTATATCGTCATCATTTAAATCGACAATATACTATTTTGTATCTCATAATGACTTTGGTAGTGTAAGTTTTAATTATATTTATACCAGAAAAGAAATAAAAATATTTTTAAAATTCTACAAGCTTAATCTTTGAACTTTAAAATCAAGATTTTTAAAAAAAATTGTGAGCATAAAAACTGAAACGCAAATGATGCTTTTTATAGAACATAATAACTTTACATAAACATACATATAGTTACCTTAATATTGCAAGTGCCAAGCTCATTATTTTTTTGAAATCGAGATTTTTGCATTTTTCGATACATTATATGTTTTTCTACCTAAATATTAAAAAACTCCATTCCAAAAAAATAATGAGTTAGGACCTTTCTATATTAAGGTAACGATATGTATAACTTTCAATAATATTTTTATATTTTTCTGCAATTAAGATTTTACGACGCAATATTTCCTGGAATATCAGACATTTTTATATAATATTTTTGGTTAAACATTAATTTGTTTAATTTAAATATTCAGCATTGCAATTTGTATAAATATAAAAAATAAACAACAATAAACAAATAATCTTTTTTAATAACTTTGATGATGTAAGAGTTGATTTCAGATGTCACAGAAGAAACAAAAATTAACTTTATTTCAAAAGTACTTTTTATAGGGTACCTTTTTTTAAAAGATGTCTTTTTCGAAAAGGTACTTTGTTGAAGGTACTTTATTAAAACTACTTTTGTAAAGGTTCTTTTTGTAAAAGGTACTTTTTTAAAAGGTACCTTTTTAAAAGGTACCTTTTTGAAAATGTGTTTTTTTGGAAGGATACTTTTTACAAAAGGTCCTTTTTAAAGGAACTTATTTCAAATTTTATTTTATTAACAGGTACTTTTTAAAAGTCACTTTTTAAATGGCACTTTTTATAATGTGATTTTCTTAAAGGTACTTTTTTTAAAAGGTACTTCTTTAAAGTACTTTTTAGAAGAAATACTTTTTAAAGTACTTTTTGATATATTACTTCTCTTTAAAAATACTTTTTTATAAAAGTATTTTTTTGAAAAAGTACTTTTTTAAATTTTTTTTAGAAGTTTTTTTTTAAATGTTGCTTTTGTAAAATACTTTTTTTCAAAAGGTGCACACTTTTTGAAAAAATTTTTATTTTTAATGGTACTTTTTTAAAGGGTACTTTGTTAAAAGGTATTTTTTTAAAAGGTACTTTTTTAAAAGGTGCTTTTTTTAAAAGGTACTAGTTTTAAAAAGTACTTTTTCAAAAGGTACTTATTTTGAAAGGGACTAATTTTTAAAGGTACTATTTTAAAAGTACCTCTTTTAAAAGATACTTATATTAGAAGGCACTTTTTCAAAAGTTACTCTTTTAAAATGCCCTTTTTTAAAATTTACTTTTTTAAGATATACTTTTTTAAAATATACTTTCTTAAAAGGTACTTTTTTTAAATTCTACTTTTTTAAAAGTTACTTTTTTTAAAAGGTTTTTTTTAAAGGTAATTTTTTAAAGGTATTTATTTTAAAAGGTTCTTTTTGTTAAAAGGTACTTTTTTAATAAATAATTTTATTAAAAGGTACTTTTCTTAAAGGTATTTTTTGTACTGTTTTAAAAAATACATTTTGTAATGGGTACTTTTTGTAAAATGTACTTTTCTTAAAAGGTACTTTTTGTAAAAGGTATTTTTTGTAAAAGTTAGTTTATGTAAAACGTACTTTTGTAAAATGTTTTATTTTAAAAGGTGCTTTTTGTAATAGATACTTTTTGTAAAATGTACTTTTTGTAAAAGACACTTTTTGTAAAAAGTACTTTTTGTAAAAGATTATTTGATGGAAAAAGTACTTTTTGTTAAAGGTGCTGTTTGTAAAAGGTACTTTTTGTTTTAAAGTTACTTTAAGTTACTTTTTTAAATGATAATTATTGTAAAATGTACTTTTTGTAAAAGGTACTTTTTGTAAATGTATAATGGACCTTTTTATACAAATACATCACTCTTAGGGAATTTTTTGTCAACTCTTCCTGACTACTATATATAAAGAGAGATTTCACAAAGTTTTATTCTTCCATTTAATAATGCAGGACATACAAACATTGTTTCAACATATTTGCAGAATTATTTATATTTTTGAATTACATTCAAACATGTACATATACATTTATTTAATTCGAAAAATTACCGACAAACAAGGATATGCAAGCGTAAAATAAATTGATGTAATTATTTTTATACAAAGTTGAGTGGCAGAATATATTTTCACGCACACACACACACACAGCGAGAAACAGAGAAGGTTATTGATTGGCTTGATTTTTATTAAAAAACAGATTTTAATAAAAAAAAATCAGTGAATAATTTTTATCGTTAAAAATCAGTCAGTCAAGTATTTATTTTAATTTAATTTTAAATATAAATTTCATGTCCTTAAAAAAAGATTCTATTAATCTGTTTAATATTTTATGTAAATGGAAGTGAAAAATATTTGTGGCAAATATGGTGCACTGCCTTTATTAAGATAATTATAAAATATGCAAGTCATAAATATATTTCCTTAAAAAATATTTCGAAAGCTAGAACTGCCGATTAAATAATAAATATTATCAAAATTGGTTGAATTCGAAAACTGTGCTTATCTGTCGGAAGTAATAAAAAGAATATTATTTGCGTTATATTAAAAATTTGCTATATCATAAATAATGTTATTACATTGTTAATGTTTATAAAGAAAATATTGATATTGCTTAAGCTGGGAGTTGAGAAATATAAATATATATATAAAATATAATTTATTATCCAATACTTCTTTTTAAAATTAAATTGAAGTCTTTAAGTACTTAAGTACTTTCTTTATAGTTGCGCTTTAAGAAATCTTTACAATTTAAATTTTTTTTGATAAAAATTCTTACTTCAAACAACTTTTAGCACGAATTTGCAATATGTAAATTTTTTTTTTGACAAAACGTGTTCTTGACGGCGTTCCCTAAAAACTTAAAACCAGAAAATCCCAAAAATGATTGATTTTATATGTTTGTTTCCCTTTTTTTTTGTCCCCAATACCTTTTTTAATACGTATCGTTTATTAAATGTCAAAGATATTTTCAAGGGATATTAAAACCAGGGTTTTTTTTTGTTAAATCAATAATCTTTTAATTTTTTCGTCTTTTAAGTAAATAAAATTTGTTTGAGACACTTTTGACAGCAACTAAATTTTAATCTACTCACGTTTTAAAAACTAAAAAGAAAAACAAATTTTAATGTCAGATGACACTTAACGCAATTTTATAAGTTATTAAAATATATGTCATTTGTCAGAGAAAATTAAAAGTATATTGATATCGATATTGAAACATTGTCAAATATCAGTAAAATAAAAATATTTTAGTACTTTTTTAATCTTGAATTTTCTATTTTTTTCGTTTATTGAAATGTCAAAAACTTAATAAAAATAACTTCTTATTTAATAACTTTTAATCTCTTCCTCAAAACTCATAAATTGTCATTGCAATACAAACATTTTCAGCATAAGTAAAGCACTAACAGAATTGAAAGCGCAATTCTCATGAGCACAACAAATATTTATTGCATTAAAAGAAATACATTTTGAAATTTAGCTTAAGAAGGAAATACATAAATCAAATTTCATAAAATCTTCCACACGTTTGTAACTCATCATACCTTTAGAAACGTTTTCAAGCACTTACTTCAATTTGCTATAAATTTATTAGTTTAAACTTATCAAAGATTAAAAATTTGTTAAGAGTAAGTTAAGAAAGCTTTGCGTGTTCGTTGGAGTTCCTTACTAAAAATATAAAGTTCAGTCTTCTTCTTCTTTGCTTAAACGAAGGCAAGGTGTGACAATTTCCCTACTCAAAAATATTCTTGACATTATTTACTTGATATGTGACAGCTCGTTGTAAATGTTTTGACTTTCTTATAACTTAACTAAATCCCTGCACATATGAAAAAAATAAATAATAAATATAAATAAATTAACTTTTTTGAGCACAGTGGGTGAACGATTAATAATTTACTTAAAACATGGTTTTGATAATTTCGTTTCTTAGTTAATGCTTTCATACATTTTCTTCTAAGAGAAAAATTTTATAACTCTTCAAAAAAAGAAAAATTTGGCTTGCAAGAAGGCGAAAGAGAGAAAAAATTATTTTTTATTTAAAAACAATTCTATGAAAAATAATTTTTTAAAAAATATAAATTTTAATGGTAAATAATTTTTATAAAAAGTTAATTTTTATGAAAAATAATTTCTATAAAAAATTAATTTTTATGAAAAATAATTTGTATAAAAAATTAATTTTTGTGAAAAATAATTTTTATAAAAATTTAATTTTTGTGAAAAATTTTTTTTTTATAAAATAAGTAATTTTTGTTAAAAATAATTTTTTTAAATATTATAATAAATTTTATAAGAAAAAATTTTTATTAAAAATTTTAAAAATAAATAATTATTATAAAAAATTATTTTTTATTTTTTTATTTATTTTTATAAAAATAATTTTTATGAAAAATTATTTATGCAAAAAAATAGTTTAATAAAAAATAATTTTTCTTAAAAAATAGTTTTATAAAAAATAGTTTCATTAAAAAGTACTTTTAAAAAATAATTTTCATAAAAAGTACTTTGGATAAAAGATAGTTTTCATAAAAATTCTCTTAATAAAAAATAGTGCTCATATTTTATAAAAAATAATTTTCATAAAAAAAATTTTATAAAAAATTATTTTCATAAAAAAAAATTTTATAAAAAAAATTTTTATAAAAACGTATTTTTATAAGAAATAAATTTTTGTTAAAAAAATTTTTTATAACAAATAATTTCTATAAAAAGTACTTTGTAAAAAAAATAAATTTTATAAAAAGCACTATGTATGAAAAATAATTTTTATAAAAAAATATTTGTGTAAATATATTTCATAAAAAAAATTAAATATGCAATTTTTATGAAAATATTTTTAATTAAAAATAGTTTTTATAAAAAATTATTTTGATAAAAAAATAATTTTTGTTAAAAAAATAGTTTAGTAAAAACAATTTTTATAAATAGTGCTTTTCATCAGAAATCTATTTATAAAAAATACTTTTTATAAAAAATTATTAAAAGTACAATTAATAAAAATTTATTTTAAAAAAGGACCTTTAAAAAAAATAATTTACATAAAAAGTACTCTTAATAAAAAATTATTTCTTAAAAAAATTCCTTTTAAAAAAAATTATATTAATAAAAAATATTTTTCATAAAAGTAATTTTAATGAAAAATTATTTTCACAAAAAGTTTATATAAGATATTTTTTTATAACAATCTTTAATTAAAATTTATTTTTATAGAACAAAAGTAGAAAGATAATTTTACTTAGCAAAACTTTTTATATGTATGAGTTTTTTCAGAATAATAATTGAAAACAAAAATCGTAGTTCGTCTTCAGACCCACTGTGCCACATTAACAACTTTGAATTGATGATGACAATTTACTTACCATGCACACAAATGATGATAACAAGATAAAACAGTAAAGTAGAAATCATTTTGTTGTTGCTGCTGTTGCTGGTGTTACTGCTGCTATAACTATTTGTTAATTTTGTTGTTGTTGCTGTTGTTGCTGCTGTTGATGATATTACATTAGATGTTTTCGGTATCGATAGCAATGTCGAGAATAGAACAGTTGGTAGAGAGAGAAAATTAAATTGTTGTTGACAATTTTGTCGTTTCTGTTGGTATTTGCATTGGTATTTGTGTTGTTGTTGTTGCTCTTGGTGTTTTTGCTGCTGACACAAATAGTGCTGTTGCTGCTGTTTTTGTTGTTGGACTTTTAAGTGACACGTCTTGAGACAGATGTTTTCATTATAATTTCTTGAATAATTTTGTATTGACTTCATGTTTTTGCTGCAGCCGTTTCGTTAGAAATGGACACTAGCTTCGTCGATGTTATTGTTGTTGTTGGTTTCTCTGGGGTATTTTGTGATTTTTATCAGGATGATGGGAAATTTTGGCTAACACTGTTGTTGTTCATTTCTGACAAGTTTAAAAATGTAAATTAAATTCGGCGTTTTGCAATATATGTATGCATATATTTTTTCTTGGCTTCGGCTAAAGACATTTAAGAAAATTAAGCTTCTTGTTCAAAAGGATGTTTAAAAATGTTGTTTTAAATTATTAAATCGTACATTTTTTGCGTATTTACGCTATTTGGTGTGTTGTTTCTTTTCTTTTTTCATTTATTTATTTAACTTTGACTTTTTTTATTTACACTAATTGATTTTTTTAATTTTAATTTTTGGCCTTTTCTTTTTGGTATCTTTTTCGTTTCACTATTTGTGACTTAGGTGTGCAAGTGTTTTCTTTTCCCCTGTTAATAATTTTGACTTAATTGATTTAATTTTTAAGCCATTTTTTTTGTTAATTTTTATTTGATATTATAAAAGAGTTTTAAATGAAATTTTAATTAAAAAAATTTGTGCTTTTCGCGCATTGTTTTGTTTATTTATGAATTATTATTTTTAAGCTTCTTTTTAATTTGTTGCAATAATTCCTTAATTCAGTTGTGCGGGATTTTTATGATCTGAAATTAAAAAAATTTGTTTATTAACATTTGGAATTTTTTATATGGATATATTTTTATAATAATCTGTAATCTTAATAAGTTTTTTTATTAAACAATTTTATTTCTTTGTATTTTGATATTTTGCCACTCCTTTTTGTGGCTTCTTCAGAAAAATATTTTTGTTTTTTATAATTTTTTTAAAAATTATTATGAAACAAGATTTAAAAAAAATCAAAATTAATGCTATTTTAATTACATATATAATTTTGAAAACTTTCTAAAAAATACCAAAATACAAAAATCGCCAAAACAAAAACAAATCTTCAAACGAATAAATCGCTAAAAACTGAAAAAATCGCCAAAAAGAAAAAATCGCCAAAAAGAAAAAATCGCCAAAAAATGAAAAAATCGCATAAACAAAAAAAAATCGGCAAAAAGTGAAAAAATCACCAAAACAAAAAGATCGCCAAAAAGTGAAAAAATCGCATAAACAAAAAAAAAATAGGCAAAAAGAAAAAATCGTCAAAACGAACAAATCTTCAAACGCAAAAATCGCCACAAAGGGAAAAATCGCTTAAACAAAATAAATCGCCAAAAAGTGAAAAATCGCTTAAACAAAAAAATCTTCAAAACGAAAAAATCGCCAAAAAAGTGAAGAAATCGCCAAAAAGAAAAAATCGCCAAAAAGAAAAAATCGCCAAAAAGTGAAAAAATCGCATAAACAAAAAAAAAAATCGGCAAAAAGAAAGAATCGTCAAAACGAAAAAATCTTCAAACGCAAAAATCGCCACAAAGGGAAAAATCGCTTAAACAAAATAAATCGCCAAAAAGTGAAAAATCGCTTAAACAAAAAATCTTCAAAACGAAAAATCGTGAAAACAGTGAAAAAATCGCCAAAAAGAGAGTGAAAAAATCGCATAAACAAACAAAAAATCGGCAAAACGAAAAAATCGCCAGAACAAAAAAATCGCCAAAACTAAAAAAAGGACAAAATTAAAAATGTCAAAAACCAAAAAAAAAATTACAAAAACTAAGAAAAGCGCCAAAAAAATGTGTAAACATTAGGTAAGATATTCGATTATATAGGCTAAAGGTTCGTATAGTATTACGTATGTATGTGCCCTTATTTATGAAAGTGGTATATGTCATATATTTCTCTGTTCGATATATTTAGTAGGTGTGGCCGATTAAAATAAAATTTGGTTTGTTACTTTGTTTTATTACGGAAAGTGTTTGTGTCATATTTGAAGAGTTCTGCGTGGATAGAAAAAAATTTTAAAATTTAGAAAAAGATTAAGATTGTATAAGAGGTAGGCGGTGGGCGTGCCCGATTTCGAGGAAATTCGGTATCCGTCTTTCTTTCCTTCTAGAAAGTGTGCATATTAAATTTGACGACTTCTGCTTCGATAGGAAAAATTTTTTAGAAAAAAATTAATTTCGATTAAATGGGCGGTAATTGTGGCCAATTTTGATTAAACTCGTTATGATTTATTTTTTCTTCTAAAAAATTATGTAAACAATTTTAAAACTGCTACTGGAATAAATAAACTTTTATGCAAAAAACCCGATCTGGATTGCTTAAGTGGTGGGCATCGATTTTTAGACAAAAATCGATCGCCTGTGTTCAACTAAATTTGACGATTTCTGCTTGAAAACAAAGATTTTATGGTAAAATTTTTTTTTGGATTAACTGGGCGGTAGGCGGGGCCAATTTTTATAAAACTTGTTATAAGTTTTTTTTCTTCTTAAAAGTGTTTGTAAAAAATCAAAAAAAAATTTGGGAAAAAAAATTATTAGCATAAAATGGGGCGGGGCCGATGAAGAAAATCGTTATAATTTTTTTTGTCTTCTTAAAGGGTGTAGGTACAAAATTTTAAAACTTCTTTTAAGATAAGAAAGATTTTTTTGCAAAAAATATATATTTCGATTAAATAGTTGATGGGCGGTGGGCGTGGAAAATTTTTTATTAAACTCGTCAAGAGTTTATTTTACTTCTAAAAAATTTATGTACAAACTTTGAAGACTTCTGCTTGGATAAGGAAATTTTAATGAGAAAAAAATCTAGTTAGAAGGTATGAGTGCTGGATGGTGGGCGTGGCCGAGTTTGAGCAAACTTGGCTTATGTCCTTGATTTATTAAATAAAGTGCAATATTTGAAAAGTTCTGTTTGCATAAGAAAAATTTGTTTAATAACAAAAACTATTTTGATTGCATAAGCGGCGGGCGGTGGGTGGCATGCATTTTTATTTCCCTCTAGAAAGCTTACATACTAAATTTGAAGACTTCTGCTTGCATAGAAAAGATTTTACACCTAAAAATTTATTTGCATTACATGGGCGAAGGGCGGGGCCGAATAGAATAAAACTCGCTATAAGTTGTTTTTTCTTCTAATAAGTGTATGTACAGAATTAAAAGATTTCTGCTTGGATAACAAAAATTTTATGCTAAAAAATAAATTTTAAATGGATAAATGGTGGGCGGTGGGCGTGGCTACTTATAATAAAATTATACATTGTTTCTTTATTAAGTCAATTAAATGCTCACTAGCAACTTTTAATAATTTTTACTATTCCTTATAGTTTTTGCTTAAAAATCTTTGAAGCCATCCAGCCCACTGTACTTCGTCTTAAGCAACTGTTGCCTACTTTCAGGCTTTATTAACCCTGTAAAACAAAGCAAAATATAATTGCTTAATATTAATTTTAATTGCATAAAAGATTAATTTTTATTATACAAAGGAATGAAGAAAAAATAAAACAAATTATAAAAGAAGGAGTAAAAATTTTCAACAAAACTAAACAGATATTGAGTGCTAAAGTGTTGTACTCATACACTTGAGTTGTTTAAGTATTATTTAATTTTCTCTACTAGTTATTTTATACTGTTTAAACATTGTTATTTTATAGAAAATTGTTTTCTTCAACACTTGCCGCCTTTTTTAAAACAGCAGCATTATTATTTTTTTGCTGCCAATTTTTGTATAATGATTGGAAAAATCATTATGAACATTTTTCGCTGCCTCTTGGTTAGTGTTATCTAGTGCAAGATATTAAAGCCTGTCTGCCCGTGGTTCGCTTATGAGTATTTTTTTCTTCAGTCAAAAACACATATTTTTGGGAATTTTTCAATTTCATTTTGCTATGGCAAGATTATTATTAAATCGTATGGATTTTCTTATTGGTTTCTTTGAATTTATATTCCTTTACTTTTTAATATATACATTTTTTTAGTTTTATTTTTGAAATGGGATTTTCTCTTTCATTATCATTTAAACGAATTGAGGTCCAGCTTATTGCAGGTTCTAGTGCTCATCACTCAATGATTATAATGAGGGGGATAACGATGGTGGGTGGTGGCGATGATGGCATTAATGTTAAAGAAAACACTTTTGATATTATGCTGGTGCTGTTGGCAAAGCTGCTGCTGCTGCTGTTTTTACTTTAAAAAGCTATAAAATGTAAAGAGTGATTTTTATCTTGTCTGCTTCCCTAGCATATGAAAATTATGGCAAGCGGTAAAAAATTTACCCTTTAGATATTTCTGATACAGATACAGATTTTCTACCACAGTTTAATGCCTTAAAGCAGTTTTTCATTATAAAAATGCAATCCTGTGGAAAATCCTGTAATGAGCTAAAGCAAAAGCAGAATATACACAAACAAACACACACACAAATATACAAACACACACACACACATTAACAAAGAGATAATACCAGCAAGCGCCCGAAAAATAACAGCCCGAGAAAATTTTTATTCACAATGAAATAAATGAATGAATATAAGCGAAAGAAGAACGAAATAAAAAGCATATCAAAAGGAAAAAAATGTGAAAAATAAAAATTATTAAATGATTAAGTGGAAAAGTAAAGTACTTACAACTACACTAACAGAAAAAAATACATAATATGAATCCTTATATTTTTTTGCTGTTGCTTTTTTCTTTAATAAAATGTTATTAAAAAGAACAATGAAAATTAATATATATATATATTATTTTTGTGTTCGTTTCTCTTAAATTCAGGAAAATTATTAAGTGGAAAAATACAATTAAATATGAAAATATTTTGCAAAAATTTGCTCGTCAAGATGGCTGCTGCTGGATTTAAATACATAAACGCAGGAATACTGGCTTGAATTAAAATTTTTGATTGCAGCACAGCGTGTTGTTTATTCTTAATGTAATTTTTCAGGCTATAAGAGGAATTAAAGAGTAATTCTTCGTTTGTTTATAAGAGAAAAACATTCCGAAATATGTTTTTTTCTAGGTAAGACAACACCCGGGATAATAAAAATAGCATGTACTTAATAGAAACACTTCAGAAATTTTTTTACACATATTATTTTTATTTTTCTACATCTTCTTTGTAATAGAGCTATAACTGCCAAAAAAAAGCTTGAGCGAGATTAATTTTTTGATAAAAATCGATTATAATAAACAGAATTAAGAAAAATGTGTCGCTTGAGTTTTTTTTTGGCGGTTATGGCACGATATTCCCTAACAATTTTATAAGCGATCAAAACTACTCAATTTGTAATCATAATGAAAAAATTTTCTCCTATTAACACGTTTTATTGACAAACAAAGTTAAAATGAGCAATTAAAAATTTAATTAAAACAATTGCGAACTTTATTGTCAAAAAAGTTTAACCGATACAATTAAAATTTTTAATCGTTTTTGTTTTTAATTTAATTTATTTAAAGGTATAAATGACACAATTAAATTTGTAAGTTTTAACATTAATTTGAATTGAATTGAATTTTGTTTTTATATTTTAATAAAAGGTATCGTTTGGAAGAATATATTTTATGTGCACCGGCACTTTTGTTTAAAACAAATTTTGAAAATTTTTAAAAATTGTTAATAAAATATATTTTACTAAAACCCTAAAATAATAATTTGAAAAAATATTTTCTTAAAAAATATTTAAAAAAATTAAATCATAATAAAAATTATATTTTACTAAAACAGTATTTAAGAAATATTTTAATTAGAAATTCTGTTTGCGTCAATTAAACTGTTATTTATAAATTTAATTAGTAAACAGTTTTATTAATACAATTAAATTTTTATTTAATTTTTTTATTTTTTCTTGAGAATTATTAAAAGTTTAATTAATAATTTAATTGGATCAATTAAAATTATGTTTAAAAAATTAATTTGTTGAAAGATATAATTGACACACTTAAATTTTTTTGAATTTAATATAATATTTTTATTTGTTTCACTTAAAAGTGTTGATTGGAGACTATTTTTTATATCTACCGTCAATTTTCTTTAAAAAAAGATTAAAGTTTTGAAACAAATTTTAAAAAATATTTATATTTAAAAAAAATTTACAAAAAAAAATGAATTAAATCACAATTAAAAAAAATTTCACCAAAAAATATTTAACTAAAAAATTTTAGTACAAAAATTTTACCAAAAAAAATTTTACTAAAAAAATTGTATTAAAAAACTAAGACATTATTTAAGAAAAATTTTAATTATTAATTCAATTGAGTCAATTTAACTGTTATTTAGAAATTTAATTTAATACAAATTGTAATTAATATAATTAAATTTTTACTTGATTTTATTGTTATTTTGTTTTGAAATGCTTTAAAGTTTTACTAACAATTAAAATTAGTCAATTACACTTTTGCTAATAAATTTTTTAATTAAAAGGCTTAATTTTTATTTTTTTAAAGGTGTTGATTAAAGAAATATTTTTTTCTTCTCTACCTACACCTTTCTTTTGAAAAATGTGCTTTGAAAATCCATAATTTTTAATAAAATATATTTTACTAAAAACCCCAAAAAAATAATAATACGGACAAATATTTTACTGAGACATATTTTGCCACAAAAATAAATTAAAGGGTGGATTTTTCGTTTTAAAATTAGTTTAAAAAATATCAGCCTTATTTATAAAAACTAAAAAGGCTTTTTAGGAAAAAAATTTTATGAAAATTTGTTTTTAAAAATCTTTATAAAGACTTTTTAAGTTTTATAAATAAGGCCGTATATTTTTTGAAACACATTTTCGTTATTTTTCATACAAATTTTTAACGAATTTTTTTTTTCACAAAATCTGCCTACAAAGAAATATTTAATTGAAAAATATTTTACTAAAATACTAAAAGAAGAAGATTTTATAAAAAGTTTCCTTTCTAAACTTTTCAAATTTTTATAAAAAATAGAGAAAACTTTTTCTAAAAATATTTTTTCCATAAAAATTTTAAAAGGAAAAAACAATCGTTTGTACTTACGAAATTTTGCCTTAAAATAATATTTAGGTAAAATTGTTGCACTACCCATAACCGTATATTCTGGGGTATTTAATCCTTTAAGAACTCCCAGCAAGAATCGCTGTTGCCCCCCTCCACACGCACTATTAAAAACTGCCTGTAATTAAATTTAATATTACATAGTGAAAATCATCAAACATAATGAATCTTTCCTTTAAAAAATCTTAGCTACGCCAATGGTGTTATCAAAAATGAAAAAAAAAATATTTTTACTTCAAGTGAAGTTAGCAGCAGCTCAATTTTAATTTAGCAACACACAATTTTGGAAATAATCTCTACCTTGCTTGGTTTTATTTCCAATATCATGAGAATTTATTTAAAATATCTTAGAGTTATGATATAAAATGTATTTCTTAAGGAGTGGCATTTTCATGGTTTACCAAAGTGGCTCCCCAAGAATCTTAGAGATCATCATTTCATTTACTTAAGAAACCACATTAACTGCTTAAAAATAACTAAATTTGTTGTATGTTTGCTGTGGAGTATTATACACATTGTACACATGTAATTATGTTGTACTCGCACATATAATTCTCATTTGGTTTGTGTTAAAATAACAATAACAAAAATTAAAAATTTTAAAAACTCCGGAATATATCTAGAAAAGATGCGATATCTTCTAAAAGGCTGGACCGATTTAATTAAAACATGGCTAAGAACGCACTACAAACCTATAACAACCCTTTTTTTAGTTGAGGGTTAAAAAAGAGAATTCTACGAAAATACTACCACGTTTCTAAATGATGGCAATTGATTTCTATTGGAATTTTTTCTGTATCAAAACATTACAAACTGATTGAAATTTTATTTGAAAATTTTTACAGGATACTTTGAAATTTTTTTTATTTATCACCTCACTGCCTGCTTCCTTGTGTTCTTGAAGAGTCAACAAACCACTTTTCATAATAAATTGTTTATAACGCCAAGTTATTTCATGTTCACTTAATAAAAAGTCATGGCTGAAACTTCGAATTAATTTGCTTTATATTTATGTATGCATGTGATTTTTTTTTAGAAGCCTCTTGAGGCAAACGGGAAGTCTTGCAGCAAAGAAATTGAAACACGTTTAGCACGTAAAGCGGTTAAAAAGTTAATATGTTTATTATAATGCAAAAGGTGTGTGTGTTCCCATTATGCTGCGCCTTTTTTTATCTCAATAAAATTTTCGTCATCATCATCATCATCATTATATTGCAGGCATATGAGCTGAAAATTTTTATGAAAAAAAAAATACAATATAATAAAAAATTGCTCTTCAACGTTTGCCATCATCAGCGTGATGACGATGATTGTTGAGTTGTCGAAAAAAAAAAATTGCAAAAAAAAAGGCTCACCATTGAGGGCCATTGAAAATGCAATTCTCTATCAAGGATATGCATATTAAAATGGAAAATTATGCAAAAAAAAAGAAATATAATATATAATATATGATTATATAAGCAATTTCGAGTATGTGACTCACATACATAAATACTTTCTTTCATGCACAGCAACACAATTATTTATCTATACATACGCTCGTTCGTCTGCCTACAAGCATGTGTATGCATAAGTACTCGCTTGTATTTATTTATTGTTTTTCTTTGGCATTTTTTATTACTTTTTTTTTTATTTTGTCTCGTAGGATTTTGTTCGTTAAATAAATTCCATTTTGTAAAATAATAATTCAAACATGTTGGGTGTTTTTTTTGTACTTTTTTCCTTCTGCCGCTGCTGCCTTTATCGCTTTCTTTGTGCATGTAAATGTCAAAAGGAAGTGTTGAAGTACTGGAGTGTTTTGTACATACATGTTTGAACATATACATACTTTTGCTTCGTTTTTTCTCAAATACATGAAAATTTAATTTGTTTTGCTGCTGAAGTGTATACTTTTTGCTGCTTCAGTAAAGCAGGCGGCAATTTCCTTTATATCAGAGAAGAGAAAAGGTTTAAAAATTTATAACTTAATATTATAAGATTTGCTCTAAATTGAATAATTCAATCGTTAGCTTAGTAAAAGAGTTAAAAAAAATCCAATAAAATCATTGCTGTCATCGCAAATGCCCTTTGGCTTAACTAAAAATTTATTTATTATATATAAAATTTCTGAAACACCCAAGGGGCAGTCAATACCAAAAAAAAAGCTAAATAAGTAACTTGAGGCATTAAGAATGGTCTAGTAATTAAGAGCTTTCCATCAAAATTTAGTTTATTTCCCACCCAAAACAAAATCTTATTTTGTTTAAATCAAGCAAAATCTAGTAGATTTCTTATATAAAATGAAGTCACTAGACTATAACGAAATCTAATTCAAATCTAGTAGAACTCAGTAATGCAACTATAACTTTTTTCATCAAAATTTTACTAAAAAAATAAACTGATTTACTTAAAATGGTGCGTGAATTAGATTTATTGCAGCTGTTTGGTTGAAGTTTAGGAAAAATTTCAGTGAATAATGTTTGTTTTGGATACGAAATCTCACTAACGTGCCTTTTCACAATGTATGGTTGAAAGATAACAGGGACTTTAACGGCAAGTTTTGTATGAAGAACTGTCAGCTAAAGTTCACGTTAACTCTTAACCATACATTTTGAAAGGGACGTTAATGTCAATAAACTTGGTGTAAACGTTTCAGATTTTAATATATATTTTAATTCAAATCTACTAATTCTCATGCAAGTATAAATTTCCTTTAACCTTTAATTTACATTTTCAACTTCCATGTCATTTAATAAGAGCAAAATTCTAGCATACCTTAAGGAGCAAAGTACAAAAAAAACGCATTTCAGCCCTAAAAGTATTAAGAAAGTATATTTCATTTTAAAGGAAATTTATTTGTTAATGGGTAAGCATGTCTACATGTATTTCATAGGTGCTTTACAAAATCGTGAGTAGACTTCTTATTTTATGCACAGACTTTCAAAAACTATTTGAGAATTCACAACTAATAATATTTTTCAAAACCACCAAAGAATAAACTAAGAGTAGTAGTAGGCTTACAAATATATTCAAAACCCAACAAATAATTTATGTTTGATATGAATCTGTGTTATTTTTCCAATAAATTTCATTTAAAATAAGCTCATGACAATATGTCAAACAATAAATTTCTTAAAATATATTTTATTTTTATATATTAAAATAATTAAATATTAATATATTATGTTTTTTGTTTGTTTTTTCAGAACTTTAATACGTTATGAAAAAGGTAAGTGAAAATATTTTAATAATTATTTCATAACGAGTGCCATATCCTTATCGTTTAAAATATTTTTAATACTCTAACAAAAGTGCAATAAAAATATTATTTCAGTAAATGTGAAATTGTTTTAAGATATCAGGATTATTTAAATCTTGAAGTTGATTTTTTTTCTACCAAAACTAAAGAAAAAAATTACTTAAGAGATAAAATCTTTGTGAACAATCTATAGAAGTTAAGGAAGAAGAGAAAAGCCCCGAAAATAGGCAACATATGTTTGATATAATTAACTTTAATAGATTTGCCTAAAAATAGGCAACATATTTTCAATTCCAACTAATGAAAACTTTCTGCTCCACGAAGCAGGATTCAAGAATAGACAACATATAACTAATTTAGTTTTCGTTAAAAGATCACCCTAAAAATGGGCAACATTTTTTACTTTAATTTTTTGGCAAGTCCAGTTAATGAAATGGCACTGCTCGACAAAGCAGAGCAGACAATTTTCTGTAACCTAAGATCAACCAAAAAATATTCAACATTTTGTTATATTATTTTTTGCAACACTTTTTGATGAAAAATCACTGCCTGGCGAAGCGGACAACAAGAAAAGCAAAATATTTTTAATTTAATTTTTCTTAAAAGATCTTCTTCTTCTTTTATATTCTAGTCTTGGAACTCCAATTAATTTTCTTTAACAAAAACAATATTTTTTGTATTCTATTTTGGAACTCCAATTATTAGATATCGCTGCTCCAAGAAGCAGAGCTCAAGAATAGTCAATATATTTTTAATTTAATTTTACTTAAAAGATCATCCTGAAAATCATCTGCCAATGCAATTCGTGAAAAGTCACAAATAATTCGTATTTGAATTTTTTTATGATAATTGATAAGCTTGTGCTTCTACCTATTAAACTGCCTTAATATAAAAAACTCCCTTTTGTTCATCCTAAAAGCATGCAGCAATTTTTTTTATAAACAAAAAATAGAACAAAGTTTAAGCTTTTTTAATCATAGAATTCTAATTCTTTTCAAAACACATTCCCGCATACATAATTTCTTGCAGTCCTTATTTGAATGAACTTCCTTCAGCAGGCGCCTTGCCACTAAGCAATTGTTTTCATTTAACAACTGATTTTTTCATTAGACTCTCAAAGGTAAAAAAAATGAACTGTCTGCTGAAATATAAAAAAAACGCTGACAACACCAACAAAAACAATCATGTAGTTTTGTGGCCGTTTAGTTTCGAGTGAGTAACCCTGGTTCTTTATTTCTACTTTCTCTCCCTCTCTCTCTCACTATTCCTTTTGTTATTGTTCTTGATACTCAAGCGACCGTTTGCAACCTCTTGGAAACGTGTTTAAGTAGATATATTCCATTTTTTCCTTGTTTATTTTATTTATAAGTATTTGAATCCATTTTGTGTTATTTTCAAGGGTTTTTTTTTGATATTGTTGTTATTGTTGTCCTTTTATGTTTGTTTGTTTTATTATTTAAGCATTTTGCTTGTTTAACATGTGTTTTTCATGCTGAGGACTTAAACAACGTTTAATTTGGTTTGTTTTTCTCTTTTCCCTGTTCCTTTAGATTGCAATTTCTAATTTGATTTTCGTTTTTTTTTTTCAAAGAGGTTTGATGTATGTAAATTTCTTTTCTTGTGGCTTAAATATTGTTATTAAGTGTGGAAAGCCAAATAGCTTTGAAACATGTTACAATTTTAGTTTGGTGTGGGGAGAAAAGGAAAAAAGCTTGCGGTGGATTGAAATCATTCCAAGAAAGAAAACAAAAATTAGTACTAAAGAAAAACAGTAATTGAAATCTATTTTGCTAAGCAAAGAACAACAACAACAACATTTTGTTTTTGGTTTTTCCCCAAATAAACTTATAAATAACTTTAAAGCAAAGTTTTCATAGAATTAAAAATAAAAAGAAAGTTATTTCTTTAAATCTGAAACTTATATTCAGTAAAAAATTGCAGACCTCCCTCCATCAAATTAAATCTAATCCCTTTTTATAACTTTCATTAAGCTTATTAAGTATTTCGTGTCTGATATGCTTTAAAAAAACGTTAGCGTGTCTGCCTTAAATTTTTTTCTATTATTTTCAATTTTCTTTAATAGCAGTGTTGTGGTTATTATCCACTTGAACTTTTCTTTTATTTAATTTTTTTTGGGTTGAAATAATTACTTCTGTTGAAAAATAGCTTCCGCTCAGAAAGCTTAAACTTCAAACGTTATTAAAATGTTTTTTTAAGATCAAGGATAAGCTTGAAATAATATGGAAAAAATTGCTGAATTTATTGTAAATATAAGCAATAGTGTATTAGTTTTTTATTCTCTTTTTTAAATTCGCTTAAGACCATATTTTAATAGTTTTTAATGTGAAATCCAGTATTTTTTTTATATACAAGTATCCGGCACTTAAGAAAAAATTATATCCTTTAGTTATAAAATTAAGAATATTATAAAAAAAATTTTCTTAATGAAATATAATATATTTTATATATGAACTCATATACGTACATATAAAGTAATTTTCGAAACCTTTTTTCAAAGGACCTTAAAGAAGTTTATTTTAAGAAGTAAATTTAAAACAGAAATAAAAAATAATAATAAATACAAAAGTTGCACATATGTACATACATATTTTAAAAAGTACTTTTCAAAAAAGTACCATGTTCAAAAAGGTACCATGTTCAAAAAAGTACTTTTTTCAAAAAAGTACTTATCTCAAAAAAGTACCTTCTTAAAAAAAGTACTTTATTTAAAAAAGCACTTTTTTTAAAAAGGTACTTTTGAATGTAGCTCTCTCATATGGTATCGTTCCAAGAAGAAAAAAAGTACATGTTAAGTTTTTCAAAAAAGTACTTATTTCAAAATAGTAGCTTTTTTAAAAACTAGATTTTTTTAAAATTACATTTTTTCTAATAATAAAAATTTTTCAGATAAGTAAATTTTTTTCTAAAAAGTACCACTTTTAAAAATGTACCATTTTCAAGAAAGTACCATTTTAATAAAAATTAACTTATTCAAAGAATTAAAAAATTTTTAAACAAATTATTAATATAGTATTTGTTTTAAAAATTACCTTTTTCCAAACAGTATTCTTTCTAAAATAGTAAGTACCTTTTTCAAAAAACTACGTCTTAAAAAACTTATTATTATTTTTTTTTTCAAAAGAACGTTTTTCAAAAAAGTAATTTTTTTTAATGTACATTTTCAAAAAAGTACAATTTTTAAAAAAGTGCCATTTTCAAAAAAGTACCTCTTTCAAAAAATTTATAAATGTAGCTCTTTCTTAATACATAGTACACTTTGATCCAAGAAGTCAAATCTTTTAAAAAAAATATAAAAAACAATAATTTTTAGAAATTTCCGTTGAAAAGTAATAAGAAAGGATAAAGAGAGACAACATTTTGAATAAAAAAAAAATACTTTAAAAACTATAGCTGAAAAGTATTAAAAATAATAATGGATTTAAAAATATTGGTGTCTATTCTGAAATAAGTTACATGGAAAACAAAAACAAAACCGCATAAAGGTTAGGAATTTGTTTTTGTTTCACATACAAAATTAACAGTTTTTAAAAGAGAAACGCGTTGAAATTCTCACGTTTATTTTGTTTTAGAAATGCATGGGAAAAACAAAAACAACTTTTGAAAATTGTTTTTGTTTTAATTTAAAAATTCAATTCATTAATTTACGTACAATTTCTTAAAAAAGTACCGTTCAAAAAAGAGTACTTTGTTCAAAATTACTATCTTTACCATAAAACATACTTAAAAAAATTATTAAAAATCTTTACATAAAAAAAAATTAAAATAGCTTCTTTCTTCAAGAGGACCTCGTTAAAAAGTACCATTACAGAAATTCCCTTATATATGAAAACCTTTTAACTAAAGTACTTTAAACGTAACTTTTTAAAAAGTAAACAAGTACTTTTTTAAAGTAGCAACTTAAACATTTTAAAATAATTTTTAATGAAGTAACCTGCGTTAAAAATATAAAATATTTTTATATAAAATATAAATCAAATATGATACAACAATACAATACAAAAACCTTCTCAGAGAAAAGGGACCTAGTGTGTCAAAAAACTGAAAAATCGATAAAAATGAGAAAAACCTTAAAATTTTATTTTTAAATGCGTTTTTTCTCAAAACATCATTTGCACGCACTAAGTCCCTTTTCTCGGAGAAGGTCACATATATTTTTTCTAAAGGCTTTTAAAAGAACTAATAAAAAATAATTTTTTTCCCAGGTACTTTTTAGTAAAAGAAGTTACTTGTAATTTTAAAACCCAAAAGTACCTTTAAAAAGAGTAAATTTTTAAAAAAGTACCGTTTAAAGCGTACCTTTTTTAAGTTAAAGTACCTTTTTAGAAAAAAAGTACCTTTTTCAAAAAAGTATATTTTAAAAATAGTACGTTTAAAAAAATACCTTTTTAAAAAAGTACCTTTTTCAAAAAAGTACCTTTTTAAAAAAGTAACTTTTTAAAATAAGTACCTTATTAAAAAAAAGTATCTTTTAAAATAAGTACCTTATTAAAAAAGTACCTTTTTAAAAAAGTACTTTTTAAAGTACTTTTTTAAAAAAAGGTACCTGTGTAAAAAAGTATATTTAAAAAAAAGTACATTCTTAAGCATAGTACCTTTGCAAAAAAAATTACCTTTTAAAACAAGTACCTTTTTTAAAGAATCTCTTAAAAAAAGAACTTGAAATTCACTTTATAAAAAAAGGCTACCTTTAAAAAACTTTAACTTTTCTAAAAACGTCCTTGAAAAAAAAACAATTTTTTAAGAAATTAATTTAAAAAAATATACTTTTAAATAACTATATGAAAAAATAGTGGCAAAAAAATTACATGCTAAAATATTATTTTTTGCCCAAAAATACCTTTTAATAAAATAATGTCCAAAAAAGTACCTTTTAAAAAAGCCAATTTATCCCCCTTATTGTTGGTGGCGTATTACTAGTTCTTGTGGTAGATGTAAGTTTTGTTATACATTTAATATACAAAAATTTTTTCTTTAATCTTATTGTTCATTTACTACAACAATGTCATAACTCCAAAAATACGATTTTCGATGTAAGAAGGCAGAATTAATCCTCAGATACATTCACTTATTCATTAGTTCATTATTTACAAAATAAATTTGCAGCATATGCTTGCACAAAAATGAGCGTAGAGACTAAAGCATATCGTTTCACAACCACCAAAAAAGCTTAAGAGACAAAAATTTCTAACCTCATATTTTTTTACCAAAAATATTATTTGCGATCGTAAAAAGTCGATTTTCATAAAAAAAGAACAAAGTATGAAAAATATTTCCCTTAAATTATTTTAGCGGTTATGAATCGATTCTGTTATACATATTCACAGCAATTATTTATAAAATTCCGCATGAAATTTTTTCCGGGGAGCAACACCAACTAATAGCAAGTTATGGGGGAAAACAAAAAATTCTAATTGGAAAAGGGAGAAATTTCACGCGCAATTTTTGCATTCAATTTCACAAAAATATCTCTTTAGAGAAATCTAAAATTTAATTTTTTCTTTAAAATGTGTGTAAATTAAAATCTTTAAACACTTTTTTACTAATAAATATTTGTTATTTTTTTTTAGTTATGCCATTGTTGTTATATATGAACGTTAAGTATAACGGAAGTCTTTTTTTAACATCCTCAAAGTAGGCAACATAAAAAATATATTATAATGTACTTAATTAGTTATCACGTTTAAATTTGATTTATTGCTAAACTAACACGTTCTCTGGTCTAATTTAATTCTTTTTTTTTCTAAGTTTGAGCTGAAGAAAAAAAAAAGAAAAATAAATAATTTATCACTACAACACGTTTCGTTAGTTTCATTATATTATTTTGTAATTTTTATCATTTTCGAATTATTCCCATTATGGCAGGACACCCACACATAGAAAAGACATAATTCAATAGTTGGTTCGTTTATGTTATTTTTTTTATCTCTTCTACTTACCATCCTCTTTAGAGCCACTATAATACATACATATATAATTTATCGTTTAGCAGCACGCACCAGTACATTTTCAAGCAAAATACAACAGTTTTCCAATAAAAGAAATTTAGGAAAAATAAAAAATAATGGAAGAAAAGGACAAACTTACACACACACACACATCAATAAGGCCAACTATAAGGCTTAACACTAACATTGTGATACTATTTGTTAAAGTCCTTTTTATGTTTTTACTATTTGTATCTGAAGGATATATTTATGGTCTCTTATTGGTTTCTTTTAGTTTTGGCAAAATTTCTTGAAAAATCTGGGCGAAAAAATAAAAAAATTTTTCTTGATATAGAGAAACACGAATTATTTTAAATTTTATTTAGCATTCAGATTTTTATTTTTATCCAAGCCAAGTTTTAAATTTTTTTTGTACAGAGAATTTTAATTGCATGATATCTTATCAATTTGTTTAAATAACTTTTATATTTTTTTGTTTTGGAAAATATGTTTTAAAATTCTTAAGCTTTGCCAATTGGCTTTTCATTAGCTTAAGAGAAATAAAAAGTAATACATATACAAAAAAATCCAACAAGAATAATATAAAAAACAGTTTTATTTTTTATTGTTGCCAAAGAAAAAGAAAGTTTTAAAATATTTAGTTATTTGCCAAGGAATCTACCAAATTAATTTGAATATGTTTCTTTATGGAAATTAAAAAAAAATATTGCCAATAAAATGATACAAAAAACGAGAGTACCCCTCCCCGCCACCCACCAGCTAACCAAAGGATTTTAATAAAAGAAACAATATTAATATTAAGGAAAATTTGTATAAAGAAAGCTTAACGTAGGTCCTTACAAAGGACTTTACATAGTCTTTTTAATTCAGAGAATAATATCATAATAAGTCTTCTCTCTTTTTTTAAATATATTTAAATGTTGTTAAAATTTTAATATAAATACTTCTATTGTAAATGCTTCACATTCCTCAAATTTCTTTGGTGGCCCAGTAACTGCATTAAAGGGACAGTGTATTATACATTATTTAAAAAAATATTTGGGTTACACTCAACAACAACAACAACAACAAAAAGGCCATAAAAACCTGCCTTTCATACCCTTTACTTCATGTAGTGATTATCTGTGCAGTATTTATCCAAAGTAAAATATTAACACACTGCTTAAGCAGAATGAATGTAAGTATTAAGCTTAACATTTCAACGCCAGCAAAAAAAACGAGGATAAACTAAAACGGAAATGTAAAGGCAACGAAAAAAATATGTTCACTTCATTTAAGCCTAATTTATAGTGGTGAAGAAAATGAAGAGCAAAAAAAAAACCAAGAACATGCTCTGCTACAAAAACCCTTTTAAAAACAAAAAGACAAAAAAAATCTTAAACTGAAATCAACACAAAAACTTTAACAAAGACGCAGTATGCCTGTACACACAGGCATGCATACTTACATACATATATCCTTCAAGATATAAATAAATATATAAGACCATAAAAAAGAATGTAAAACCCTGCTTAAACTCACTTTTTCTTGTTCAAGAATTTCGAGTGAAGTGTGTACAAAAAAAAATTTCTTAAGTTGTCACTTGTAACACAAGTTTATACACTAAAAGAATTTTTCCATGCCATTTATTTCGGCAGACTAACGAACAGGCTCATATTTAAGTGTTTTAGGGGTAAGAGGAAAAGGATACTGTGTGTGTGGGTGTAAAAGTCTAACGGTATTAACCAACTACCTAACTCTCTTTCCCCTGTCTCTCTCACTCTCGCACTATACACACTCAGTTGCTAAAGCAAATAAAACAATTTATTTGATATAGAAAAAAGAAAGTTTTAAAAAAAATTGTATGGTTTAAAAAAAGCTTAAAACAAGATGTAAAAAAAACGAAAAAAAATCGAGCTCCCAAACCTAACTGATGAATGGTATCGTATTAAAAAACAATTTTATTTCTTTGATATCTCAAGTACAAAAAAAAAACTTTTAATAGAATTATATTTAAAATAATGATGACATTCCTGAATATCTTACATTCAATAAAGGATGGAAATAAAATATCTTGTTTAAATGAAGGCAATATTTTATTGAATTAATTTAAATATTTTGAAAAAGAAAAATATATTCCCTCTTAAAATATGTCATGACTTCCTGCACAGTAAAAAGTTGTGGTTTTATTTTTATTATTTTTTAAACTCAGCGGTGTTAGTCTATACACTTTTTTGGAATTAAAATTTTAAATTAATTCCAAAAATAGTTTACAAGTAAAACCGAAAATCATTTATACTTCCATTAACCGACCTTAAAAAAGGAGGAGGTTATCCATTCGTCTCTACTTTTTTTTGGCATTGAATTAAGCTCCATTCATACTAGATCGATTCTACAAATTTTTTTATTGTCTGGGAGGGTATAACTTCCCATTGCAAAAAGTTTGAGCGCGGACGCACCCACAACTTTTTTTATTTGACTTCATAATATTCTACCTATTTGATTGCTGCAAGACCTTGCTTGTAATTGCACAATTTTATGGTGTCAAAAATGGGCGTGACTACGCCCACTAAAATTTGTTTTTATATTTCACGTGGTTCTACTTAACCGATTTTTAAAAAAACTTACCACACACCTTGAGCTTAAAAATAGAAAAAATCTTCGGAGTCACGCGCATTAAAATTTAATATTTTATTTTAAGTGGTTCTGCTGTACAGATTTTTACAAAACTTAACACACACCCTGAGCTCTGAAAACACACAAAATCTTGCATTTAAAAAAAAGGCGAAGGCACGCCCATTAAAATTAAATTTTATGTCTCATACATTTTTTTCGAAAATGGTCTATTAGATCTTTGAATTGAAGTCAGTTTTTTAACAGAATTATTGGGTTCCTTATGAATATTAATCCAAAATTTTTTACTGTGTATAAATATATGGAGCATTCCATGCCGAATCAAGGGGTTTGAAATTTATTTTTGTTTTTATTTCCCAAATTTTTTTATGTATTTAAGTGCCCCTCAAAATGTATAAAAATTAAGAAAAAATAGTAGTTATGGAATGCCCAGTGGACAGGGATTAAAATTTTTTGGCTATATAATATTTTAAAATTAAAAATGTTCAAAAATTAAAATAGAAGGATATTTAAAAAAAACACAATATATGATTTAAAATCCAAAACACTTAGAATATTTTCTTTTATATTTCTTTTGTAAAAAAATTTCAAATAAAAATTTTTCAAAAAAAAAGTTAAAAAGGCTTAAAAGTTCTTGGGTCAATAGAATTCTGAAATTAGAAATTTTCAGAAAAAAATCGAAACACATCCTTATTCTCCAAAATAAGATTTAAAATTCAAAAATAAATTTTTTTTTTAAATTTGTAATTTTTTTATTGAAAAGTTTATGAAAAAACGTCAAAATTGGAATATATTTTAAATTATTTTTTCTATAAAAAAATTAAACAATTAAAATTTGTCAAAAAAGAAAAATTCTATTCGGACCGCTACATACGAAAAACAAAAAATGATTTTTTGAGAAGTTAATAAAAAACCCCAAAGTTAGAATTTTTTCTTTCATAAAAATTTAAAAAAAATAAGGATTTCTCATTTTTTTTAATTTGGACCATTATTAAGAAAGTTATGGACAAAAAACTATAAAAAGTGACTTTTTGAAATGATAATAAAAAATTTTTAAATTTGAAATTTTTTTCTTTATTTATTCTATAAAATTTACAAAAAAATAAAAATTTCTCCAATTTTTTTTAAATTTCGATAATTAATCCATAACTTTGGACGAAGAGAAGTTTGTAAAGAAATCCCAAAATTGGAAACATAAGTTTTCTTATTTTTTCTTTCGAAAAATAAGGATTGTTCAAAATTTTTTCAATTTGAACAATTATTACGAGAGATATGTACAACAAAAAAACTTAAAAATTATATTTTGAAAAGTTAACATAAAAAATTTCTCAACTTTGCCAGGGAGATTCTAAAATATAAAAAATCAAAAAAAAAAATTTGGCTTAAAAAGCGTTACGAACTTTAGCCCGTTCAAATCATAAATATGGAAAAAATTTCCATTTAGAGTGCAATGCCCTATATACAGGACAGTTTATATTAGGGAAGTAACGATACGCCGTTTTGCCGATCCGATACTGATACCGATATTCAAAAAGAAATATCGACGATACCGATTCCGATACCGATACGCATATTGAACTTAAGTTAAAATTAACAAAACCTTTTGTTATACGAAATAATATAGTGTAAGAGATTATTAATATTTAAAATTGATATTTGAATTCATTCTTAACAAAAAACAATTTTTTTTTTGTTTAATACATATATGATTTAGCATTGAGAGAACATTTTACTACTATGGTGCAAAGCAAAACAAAAGAAACGTTTAATTTTTCTGTTTAGACTTTATGTTCTGCTTTTAATATGTTACTTCTCTTAGTTTTTATGCAAAAAAATCGTTTGAAAATTGAATTGTTTATTCAAAACAGCTCTAAAAAAATTTAAGAAGTATCGCCGTATCGACAGTAAAATATCGTCGATGTCGATATATCGGCAAATCAGAAATATCGCCGATATATCGGAATCGGTATTCGTATTCGTTACATCCCTAGTTTATATGGGAATAGTTTTAAATTTCAAATCGTATTGAATGCCGAAATTTGCCCCCATGATGAGAACTATTTAGAAAATAGTAGTTGAAAATTTTTTTCTCGCCCATGTTGTAGCCCGCACTTTAAGTCGACGTTGCAGAACGCTTTCATTGCAATACGCTTTACTACGAAATTGTTTTAATTTGTTCTAAGCCTCGAAAAATGAGACATTATATTCAATACCCGCGAAAGATTACAATGTGTTGTTTATTTTTTTCTAGTAAACTATTTTGAGAGATAAATATTTTAAATTGATTTCTTTTAAAATACCCTATAAAACTAAAAAACATAAAATATTGCATAATTTTAGGGGCAGCATTTGAAACATTTCCACTTAGCAAACAACTCTATCAAAATATTTTTCTTGAACAAAAAAACAAAAATACAGGGTTAAATAAATTGTTAGTAAAACATTTTAATTTCTCTTGTCTTGCTGCAGTTGCTCCTTATCTATTTGCTTTGCTTTTAAGATTTCCCTCAAACACTTGTAAATTCCTCCTTTTTTTGCTCATATTTTTAAGGCCATATTTCTTTGTATAATGAAAATGAATCTGTTTCCTTTTCTATTTGCTCGAGTTCTTTCCCAAAGACATTCAGTCTATTTCGTCGCTTCTGTTTATTTTCTTGTATTTAAACAACCTCATCTAAAAATTGAGACACCTTTTTTCTTTGCCAGCACCATTGCTGGCATGTCTGTCTGTATCTAAGTATTAAAATGACATGCAAATCTTTGCTTTTGGTTTAAATTTTGTTTGAAAAAAGTAGAGAAAAAAGAAATTGTTAACAAAAAAGTATGTATATACAAATAAAGATTTGGTTGGCACATTTGTTTTAAATTAAGTGTCTTAATGGTATTATGCGGGCTCATTTTTATACTGCTTATTTCTTTTGTTTTGGGGATTTTGGTTTTTGTTTCAAAAAAAAAATAATAATATAAAATAAAGTGGAAACTTTTTCTTCAGGAAGGTGTTGATAACTGTGACAATGATATGCTTTTTTTTGTGTGAGAGAAAAATAACAAACTGAAGGGAATTGAGATTGTGTTTGGCAGCTGTTATCAAATGTTTTATAATATTTAATATAACTTATTTTAAAGTGGGTTTCTTGAAAAGGATTTTCTTAAAGGTACCTTTCCTTAAAACATAGTTTTTTTCAAAACACATTTTTTTATAGAAATATATTTGAATTATACTTTTTTAAAAAAGTACTTTTTTTTGAAAAAGTAACTTGTTTCAGAAGTACTTTTTTAAAGTACTCATTAAAAAGGTACTTTTCTAAGTAGAGTGTTTATTTAAAAGGTACTTTTAAAAGGTACTTTTAAAAGGTACTTTTAAAAGGTATTTTTCTTAAAATGTACATTTCTTAAAAAGGCAACTTTCATTGAAATATATTTTTTGAAAAAAGTACTTTTCTGAAAGATACATACTTTTTTTAAAAGGAGAATTTTTCAAAAGGTACTGTTTTCTAATGGTACTTTTTTAAAGGTACTTCTTAAAATTTTTAAAAGGTACTTATTTTAAAAGGAACTTTTTTTTAAAGTTACTTTTCTTAAAGTTACTTTTTTTAAAAGGTACTTTTCTTAAAAGGTACTTTTTGTAAAATGTAATTTTTTAAAAGGTACTTTTTTAAAAGCTATTTTTAAAAGGTAATTTTTAGAAGGGAACTTTTTTAAGATGTACATTTTTATAAGGAAATATATTTAAAAGGTACTGTTTTTAAAGTGTACATTTTTTAAATGAAATTTTTTAGAAGGTACTTTTCTTAAAAATGTATTTTTCTTGAAAGGTATTTTTCTTAAGAGGTACTTTTTTTAAAAATGTACTTTTATAAAGAGGCAATTTTTGAAAAAGGTACTTTTTTAAGGGGCACTTTTTTTAAAAGGTACTTTTTTTCCAATTGTACTTTTGTAAAGGTACTTTTTTGAAATGAACTTTTTTTAATTAGGCCCTTTTTTAAAAGGTACTTATTTTTTAAGAAGATCCTTTTTTAAAATGCACTTTTTTAAGTTATTTTTTTAAAAGGTACTTATTTTTAAAAACTGCTTTTTTAAAAGTTGCTTTTTGGAAAAAGCACTTTTTTCTGACTTAATTTTTTATTTTAATTATGTTACTTTTTAGAAGGTACCCTTTTAATATGGTACTTTGTTAAGCATAATATATTTTTTGGGGTATTTACTCATAAGGGGAATTTTTTTAAAGTTTAAATAATTATTTAAAACTGAGAGAAAGTAAGTTTGTTCCGAAGAAGAACGTTGTGATTGAGAAGTCCTTTTTTCAACAAGTGTATAAGAAATGCATGTAGATAGTCATTAACTCATCAATTTTAATGATAATATTGAAGCTTGTCTTATCATTTACAAGAATTTTAATCAACTTTTTATGCCAACGAGTACTTGGTCAAAGTTATTCTGTTTGAGTTATTGCAGTGTAAGTGAAAGAAAGAAAAGTAAACGAATATATTGCTGCAAAATAATAATAATAATAATAAGAACTTCTGAGAAAGCAAGATTGAAATGTAATATGTTTGACGATTGTAAAGGGATAGGCTGACAACTTTATCGAGTTGGGCAAATAGTACCAGGAAATGGTTTAATTTCATATTCATACTAATAGTATTCGTAGTTGATTAAAATACGATTGACTTGAGTATATATATCAATCTTGATATATTATTTTTATTAAAAAGAAGTGCTGAATAGCATGAAAAAATTATTCAGAAAACAAACTCATAAATATTTTAACAAATTGTGGTTAAGCACAATATTAATGTAAGTGTAACAGTAAAGTCCTTTATAATATTTTCAATGAACACGACTTTTCTTACATTCATATTTATGTTATTTTAAGGATTGTTATTATTTTAATACGTTTATTTGTTTGTTTTCGTTGTAAAGTTAATACCTAGTCATAAAAGAGAATAAAACAAAAATAACTATAATTTTATTATTTTATTTTTTACAAGTGCAGGACAAATTCAAAGTTTAAAATTCATTTGTTGTAAAAATAATACCACAATAACACAACAACTAATCGTAAATAGCAAAAAATAGTAATAAAAATAATACTAACACAATAATAACGAAATACAAGCAAAGGATGTGCACATGCCAGGACTGTGCAATGAAATACAGTAGCAGGCAAAATTTTACCACACATATGTGGCGTAATAAATTTCTTAGAGTTCTGTTAGTTAGTTTTCTGGATATTAAGAAAGGACTCTTTTCCTCCTCCATCTTTTCGGTAAGGGACATTTTTGTTTGTTTTTAATGTGGAATAGATTTTTCAAAAAGATTTTGAATTCGACTTTTCACAAAATGTACATGTACAAATTCTGAAAGTTTGTTTTCCAAAAAAATTTCTCCAAATAACTAAAAAAATCAGTAAATCAAACTTTTATAACATAAATATTTTGTTGGGAATAGTTTTCTGAAATTTTAAAAAATTTCCCTTTTCATAAAAAAATTTCCCAAAAGTTAAATTTTCAAATATAAAAAATTTGCAACTTGAAAAACAAACTTTTATTGCATAGATATGGTGTTAGGGGTAATTTTCTGAAATTTTAAAATATTTCCCTTTTCGTAAAAAAAATCCTCAATGGTAATAACTACCAAAAAAAGGAAATCACACTTTTATAACATAAATATGGTGTTGGGAATAATTTTCTGCTACATAAAAAAATTTCACTATTCATACAAAAATTTTCCATAAGAGAATTTTTCAAATATCAATTATTTTAACTTAAAAAACAAACTTTTATAACATAGATGTGGTATTAGGAACAATTTTCTAAAATTTTTAAAAATTTCCCTTTTCGTGAAAAAAATTGTGCAAAAGGGAAAATATCAAAAAAGTTTCTTTATTAACTTGAAAAACAAATTTTGTCGAAGACCAAAATTTTGGTAAATCAGAGAAAAATAAACCAATATATCTGTGGTCACAAGCAATAACAGTGCAAGTCGAATAATAATAGTTTCGAGAAAAACCACTTTTAGCCGTAGGAACGTTAAAAAAATTAAAATCATTTTGTCAAAAAACCAGATTACTTTTAATAAAGCATGCACCCAAGACAATATTTTTTTTAGTTCCCTCACTTTCTTTTCTTTTTATAATAATTTTTTCACTTTGATTTATTTGACCTTCACTGTTAAAGAATAAATACATGTTTTTTATATAATAAACTCATAAACATAAATAAGTATAAAATTTTATTATTCCACTCATGAAAATAAAAATCGCGCGTTCTCTTTTATGTAACAAAATACGTATTGCAAATTGTATCTTCTCTCTCTCTCTATTGCACTTTCGCACTTTCATTTTCTAGTACAATTATTCTGTCGCATTTCGCATGATGCACCACGTTTCCTTTGTCGTATAAAATACAAGTAAATTTCATTTCCCTTTCCTGTTATTCTATTAGCTTTCTCTTAATAACTGTTTAGCTTTTAAAAAGTACAAATAATTTTGTGTTTGCAATGTACACACAGTATTAAAAATATTAGTGTAGAAATTTAGATTTAACAAATATTTGTTTGTGAAATGAAATGGAGTTGGTTGTTCTTTGTAGTAAAAAAAAAGTTAATGTTGCAGGGAAAACAGTTGGCATTTGAAATATTTTTAAAATTTATATTTTTGAATAATAGAAAGTTTTAAAAAGAAATTTTAATCACATTTTTAATACTTGCAATTCTATTATTTTTTTTCTTAATTCACCACACGAAATTAGTTAATTTCACTTCGTCAAAATACTCACTTAGTCATTCACAGAGTATAAATTTTCTGTCATTTATTTTGATTATTTTACTTAAAAATTTAATAACAAATACACTGCATTTGATATTTTTTAATAGGACGCAAATTAATATTGATTTTATCTTATTTAATAAGTCCCTTTTTCCAACTCTGGTATTTATTTTCTTTGCAATAAGAAGCAATTTATTTTTTAATGTGGTGTGTCTTTATGGATATTGCTTAAATCATTCTAAGAGGTTTATTGATAAGCACGAGTCTGGTTAATGCAACTGATAAGCAGCCTGTCTTGTTAAAATAACAGCAAAGTTAACATCGTGGTATTCTAGCAGCAATTAGTTTAACATTGCGTGTTCGAAAGATCAGAATAGCAGTGTTGAGTAAATAAAGTGGTTTTATTTGATAATATTTTTTGTTTAATTACAAAGACTTACCTGAAATAAAATTATTGCACAATATTTTTAGCACATTACAAAACATTGCGCAATAAAAGTCAAAAAAGCTTTTTATTTAATCCAATATACATATATATATACCAATAAAATGTAAAAACAAGGAATTTTAATGTACAATATCAATTATTGCACAATAATATAGTCTTAACAAAAAAACAAGCAAAGCATTCCTAAAATCATTAACTTTATTAGTTAAATATTATCCTTTCTATGACAAAACGTGTAATAATTTTATAAAGAACTGAAACCTTGTTAATTTAATGACACATAAGAGTTAACAATTTTGTTTTAATACTTTTTCCCCGCTTAAAAAAATATTTTTTAACTCCTTAGAGCTTAAATTTTGTTTAAACATTATTAAAAACCCCACAAAGAAATATATGGCACCTTTTCTGTTACAAAATATTGTTAAGGTAAACAAATGCTACACACATGAGCTCTTACGAAATTTTAGATAGATTATATTTTATATTTAGAAACATACAACAACCTAAGCAAGTTAAATAGTTTTTAATTAAGTAATTTCAAAAATAGAAAAAATTATATTTAGTGATGAACCTTAAAAAATTATTGCACAATATTATCAAAACATTAAAAAATATTGCGTAATAAATATCAAAAAGCTATTTATTTTATCCCATATATTGCGCAAAATAGCAATAAAATTTTCACACAAGGAATTTTATTGCACAATATTAATTATTGCACAATACTATTGTGGTAGCCAAAAAAAATTCCTTAAACCAATAACTTTATTATTTAAATATTTTCCTTTCTACAGGGTGGCCCAGAAAGACCGAAGTGGTGTGAATTCCTTATAACTTTTTATTTAAGACATATTTTTTTAATTTTTTGTTTTTTAAATGCAGTAAATTTATAGGGAATATTTTTAGATTAGTTATTAAAAACTGTATCCCGCAAGTGGTGGCCATTTTCTGCTTCGCACAAATGTGCTCTTTCCATTTCCATTATTCATAACTTATTTATGAGTGACGAAGCCCATTTCCAATTAAATGGGTTTGTTAACAAGCAAAACTTTAGGATATGGGCTAAGGAAAACCCGAGAGTACTTCATCAACGACAATTACACCCAGTTAAGTGTACTGTTTGGTGCGGTGTTTCTTCAGAAAGGATCATTGGCCCATATTTTTTGGAAAATGAAAGAGATGTCGCCATTTCCATCAATGGTGATCGATATCGGGCCATGTTGGAAAATTTTGTAAGGCCAGCCGTGGAATACCATCCGCAAATATGGTTCCAACAGGATGGAGCCACAGCGCACACTCCGAGGGCCACAATGGCTATTTTACGCGACATCTTTGGGGAAAGAATAAATTCGCGTAGAAGCAATTTTAATTGGCCTCCGCGTTCCCCGGATTTAACCGCTCCAGACTGTTCCCTTTGGAGTTATTTAAAAGGGAAAGTTTATGTTAATAAGCCTAGGACTATTGAGGAATTAAAAACCAATATTCCAGACGAAATTAACAACATAACACCGGAAGTTTTGCGAAAGGTCATGGAAAATGTGTTGAAAAGAGATCATTTGTGCGAAGCAGAAAATGGCCTCCACTTGCGGGATATCATTTTTAACAACTAATCTAAAAATATTCCCTATAAATTTACTGTATTTAAAAAACAAAAAATTAAAAAAATATGTCTTAAATAAAAAGTTATAAGGAATTTACACCACTTCGGTCTTTCTGGGCCACCCTGTATTACAAAACGACTTATAATTTTATAAAGAAGTGAAACTGTGTTTATTTAATGACACATAAAAGCTAAAAATTGTGTTTAATACCTTTTGTTTTCCGCTTAAAATTTTTTTGTAGCTCCGTAGAGCTTGAATTTTATTTCAATATTATTAAAAACCCCATTTTTATCACAAAAAAAAATATGGCGCAATATTTATTAAAAAATATAGTTAAAGTAAACAAATGCTACAGACATGAGTTTTTTAGAAATTTTAGTTAAATTCGATTTTAGATTTAGAAACATAAGAAATCCAAAGCAAATTAAATAATTTTAATAAATAAATTTAAAAAAATAGAAAAAATCATGTTTAGTGGTACACCCAAAAAAATTATTGCACAATATTATCAAAACATTACAAAATATTGCGCAATAAAAATCAAAAAGCTTTTTATTTTATCCCATATATTGCGCAAAATTTGCACACAAGGAATTTTATTGTACAATATTAATTATTGCACAACCTTATTGCTAACAATACGGCAAGGAAAAAATTCCTAAAATTATTAACTTTAATGTTTAAATATTATTTTTTTGTTTAACAAAACGTGTAATTATTTTGTAAGAAAGGGAAACTGTTAATTTAATGACACATAAAAGTTAAAAATTTTGTTTTAATACTTTCTGTTTTCTATTTACAATTTTGTTTGTAAATCCTTAGAGCTTAATTTTTTTAATGTCATTAAAAGTCCCGTTTTTTTGCTTTAACACTTTGTAGTTTGTAATTTTGTTTAAGTGATTTGTTTTTATTTCTTATTATTATTTTATTTATAAAAAACGAGGCGCTTTGTGGTGGCAGAAGTTGTGTTAATATTACCAGCAGTCACCTAGGCGTCATAGCCTGGCGATCCTTTAAATTGTTTTTCTTATTTTACGGTTTTCTTTTTATCTTTTTTATGATTTTAGTGGAGCCTTGCTGGGCTTTTGTTAAAGAAGAAATCTCAGTGAAACAAAGGCTCTTAAATTAAATAACATAGTTAAGGTTATGAAAAACAAATTTTATAAAGTTTATATTTGGGACTCATAATTTGTGTGTTATTTTTGTTAACGTTCAAATAAAAGTCCTTAATTCAGGACATTTCAGCACTACGTGATGGCAGTTTTAACATCTAAAAAATCTTTCTTTTTTCTTCATTAGCAAGCACAATATTTAAGTCATTTGCTTTATTTTATTGATAATAAAAAAATTTATTTTAAGCAAGTTAACACAAATATAAACGAAGAAAAAATATAAAAGAAAAACCACATAATTGATTATAAGGTTATCTTATTCAATATTTTATGACTTCAAAGAAAAATAAAAAAGGATGTGAAAGCATGTTATTAAAAAAATGTCAATAAATGTTTTTATTATAAAATAATAAAGATCTTAAAAGCAAGTTTTTTTATATTAAAAGAAAGGCTTTAATGAACTCCCAAGAAAAATTAAGAAATAAATTTTAAGGTTAGGCAACAGTTTTTCCTTCGTCAAAAAATAAATAAAAAAAAATCTCACACGTTTCAGCTTAAAGTGCTTTTGAAAGTCCCATATAAGATATTGAATAAAAAACTGTTTTTAAAGCTGATCAAAATTCATCAAAACTTTTCAAATCAAATCGTTTAATGAGCAACAAATATCTGAATATAAAAAACTAACTATACAACACTGATTAAAAAAAAAAAAAATATACTAATTAATAGAGGAAACATAAAAATATACTTAATAAATTTTTACCCCCATATTCACAAAATGTAAAATGAATTTGAAATGTATTTTGTTTAAAATTTTTCATACAAAATTTTCGTAAAATGGATTTCAAATTCATTTTATTTTTTTATGAATGCGGACGTTAAAGTTTAGTTCTGAAATTATTATAAAAAAAAATACTAAGCTCGTTTATAATAGATAGGCAGCACTGTTATGCAATATCTTGTGGGAAATATTTGAGTCCTCCAAATCTTTTCCTCAAGGCTATTTTTTTTGTCTTCTCTCATGTTTTCATTAAAAAGGGTCATAATAGCATTTACAATACATTCTTAAAAATATTTTAAAGGATTGTTTTCTAATACGCAATAAAACCTTTGCCATTTGTACAGTAATGTTTTGTTTCTGGTTTTTTGCTCTCTACTGTAAATAAACTTCCGTTAATGGAAATAACTTTTTTTAACTGTTTAGTGTACATACGATAGATTTTTTGTAATATAATTTAAAATCAACTTTTCAGAAAATATATACTTGTATGAATGCATAGAAAATTTTAAACTTTACTTTCCTAAAAAAAACCTCAAATGTAATTTCTACAAATAACTATTTGAAACAGCAAATAATACTTTTATAACAAATATACAGAGTTAAAATTAATTTGCTGAAATTTTTTGAAAATTTCCCTTTTTTTAAAAAAATTTCCCCGAAAGGAAATTTTCAAATTTAAAAAATTTTCATCATTAGCTTGAAGAAAAACTTTGTTCAAGACCAAAAATTTTGTAAAATTAAAAATAAAAGTAACTTAATATATGCAAGGGACATTTTAGTTTCCTATTTTTCATGCACAATAGATTTGTTATAAAAGACTATATTGGACTATTTACAAAATATCTAAATCCATAAATATTTACATATGTGTGTAAGTATGTATGTATCCATGTACATACATATGTATGTATGTATTTATGTATGTATGTATGTATGTATAAAAAAATTTAAACTTTACTTGTCTAAAATACAATCCCTCAAAGGTAATTTCTCCAAAAACAGTAATTCACATTTTTATAGCAAATATATAGTGTTAAACGTTATTTGGTACAATTTTAAAAAATTTCCCTTGTTATACTAAAAATTTCCCAAAAGGGAAATTTTAAAAATTTTAAAAATGTACATAAACAACTTGAAGAAAAAACTTTGGTGAAAATCGAAAATGTTAGTAAATCAGAAAAAAATACCCCAATATCTATGTATATCTGTGGTCTCCAGCGATAACAGTGTAAATCGAAAAACATAGTTTTGAGAAAAATCAATTGTAACGTGTGAACATTTTTTCTAAAACTATCAAATGGGCAAATTAAAATCATTTTGCAGTAAAATAGCAATTACTTTATTACCGAATGTACCCAAGATCTTATGAGAATATAGTTTGTAGTATAATTTGGCGCGTGTTACAAATTTTATTTGATTTTTTTTTCTTTTTAAGACTTAGGTCAATATGAAATGTTCATATCTTTATAGTAAATTTCGCTAGAGATAAAGGGATTTTATGGATATATAAAACTTTGTTTGTAGAATTTTTAGCATATAAAACTTGATTCAGCTTTAGAACGAGTTATGCTGTTGTCGGTTTTAAGCATCGAGATGTATGTACATGTGTGTATTTATGCATTTCTCAAGAAAGAAAATAACTCACTTAACTTTTATAAGATATTGAATAATTTGCTTATTTTTTTATTTATTTTTTCTAAATTTTCCGAATTTTATATTCTAAAGAAATTTCTCTCAAGCAATAAGTTGCACTGCGCTGTAAAAAATCTGTATTAGTTACATGCACATGTATAAGATTGCTTTAAGGGATTTTTTTACAATTTTTACAGTGAATTACATTTTTAATGATAAAATATGAAAACGCGGTAAAAATAAAAAAATTTCCCTGATATAAAAAAATTTCCTTTTTGAGGGAAATTTTTTTTCAATATATTTTCAAGATTTGTTTTAATGTACATCACTTGAATGGCGAAAATTTTCGAAATAATTGCTATATTAAAACCTTTATATTTAGAGGGAAATTTTTTATAAGTTACAAAACAGACATTTTTTAATATTTAGCTCATAAAAGTATATTAAAACGGTTATATAAAGTCCTACATTTGCCATTAAATTCTTTTATAAGTTTCTGATTATGGCAAAGCTCTAAGTTTATTTTTGTTGTACAGTGTAATTAAATGATTTAATGAGTTGGGAAATGACTAAGATGTTCTTATTTAACATTTCCGGTTATAAATCTTCATGGAAAATGGTTTAATAAATTTTATTTGTTTTTTTTTTGTAGCACAGCGTGGGGGCTGTCCCTGCCTGTCACCATCACGCTGTCATGATCCTTATCGAAATTTGTTGAATATAAATTCCCTTTATTATTTTATAACTTTTTAATGCAGCATATTATTTCATCGGCTTGATGTACAATAAAATTCACATAATATAGCACGAGTATATCTTTTGCTAATCAAACCTTTTGATCTCTGTGCGTTTAAGCACAAATGATTTAGCCATTTTATTTTTTGCCTGCTGGTCATTTGATTAAAATTTAAGATTAAGACAAATTATATGCCTGCCTTTTGCCAGAAATACGAGTATTTATAGTGCTGCTTGTGTAACTGAACAACATCTTAATTTATATCCCAAAACTGATGTTAATCGTGCCACCGCCACCAGTATTCAGCAAATAATAGAGTAGACCATAAATTTATGAGCATTTTGTGCAAATTTGTTAAGGTTTTTTAAATATACAAGTATAGTTTTTCTTTTTCTGTAGTTTTTTTTTATATCATGTTCTGCTGTACTCAACATTTAGTTTTGGTTTAACAGAATCGCCGAGCAGAAACAAAAAAAAATTAAGAAAAAGAAGAACTATGTTTAAAAGAAAAAACTTCAAAAGCTATTAGACGTTAATGTTTTGCCAGCAATTTAAATTTAACAAAAGGCTTATAAAATGTTGCTGGAAAATTCCAATTTTCTTTATAGTCTTTTGTCTATTTTCATATTTCGAAGATTGTTTTTTTTACTGCACAGCAACTCAACGGGAAAAAGGAAAACAGCAGCCATGTGTAATCGTGTGTGTAAATAAGTTTGAAGTTTAACAATGTGAGTGTAAGTGTGAGTGAGAGTGTTGTTGGTATGTGTGAGTGTGTGTTGTCATAAGTGTTTTTGCATGTATTACAGCATAACGTCAACCAAAAATTTTGTGTTGACACGCAAAGCTCTTCGCTGTATATAATTTAAATAATAAAATGTAAATATTTTGTTAACTGTCGTCATCCACTAAATGGAACATATACAAAATATTCGTAATACTGTAACACACCGCAAAATGGAGTGTCTTAAAACTCTAGTAAATTTTTTTTTTTTTTTTTAATTATCAGATGGGTTTCATATTGAAATGATAATATTTTTTTCAAAGGAAGTTGTTTTATATATGTATTTCAAAGAAGATGACGGAAAATATTCTGCCATGAAAAGTGGAAAAAGGAAAGCTCCTTTTTTCTATAAAAAAAATTAGTTTTCAGAATTTTTCTAGAAAACAATGATATATTCCTTCGTTTGGTAGTTTCATCAGATTCTTCTATAACTTTAGCCTTCAAAACAGCATTTAGAAAGTGACTATAAAGTAAAATAAATACAAGATGCGGGATAAATAAATTTTTTTTATTGAATGATAAACAAAATATTAAAAAAATATTTTCCATCTATCGCCATCTATCGGCAAAGGGCAGCACTACATTCCATGTCAACACACCCTTAACTTCAATAATAGAAAAAAAACTCTGCCAGTCCTGGCCCTGTGCTAAACTCCCATAGCATGTCGTCTTTCTCATCCTGCAATTTGGTACCAAACGGACTCTTCATCGCAACTTTTTCAAAGCGCCATCCAGCGGCGATGGTGCAACTAGTTTTTATTGCATTTACAGGGGCCGTGATCTTAGCCGAAATTTATTTTGTACCAATTTGGAAGATTTCTACTTGAATAGTAAAAATTTTATCTGAAAAAATCTACTAATTTATTGTACATTCATTCGGTCAGCAGTGAGCGATGGGCGTGACTGATTTTAGAGAAATTGGTCACGTGTCTTTTTTGTCCTAGAAAAACTGCGTATCAAATTGAAGCCTCATTCTGGTAAAGGAGAACTTTAATGAGAAAAAATCTATTTGGATTTCATAAATGGTGGGCGTGGCAGTTTTTTATGAAACTCGGCATGCATGTTTTTTTTTTGTTCTAAAAGGTGTATGCACCAAATTTTTAGACTTCTGCTTGGATAGGAAAAATTTTATATGCAAAAATCGATTTAGATTATCTACGGGGGGGGGGGGGGGGTAGCAGATCTTGAAGGAACTCAAATCAATTTGATTTGGATTGCACTAAGGATGGGGGGTGGACATGGCAAATTGTGATGAAATTAGGCATTCGTCTTTTTGCGTTCTTTCTAGAAAGTTTATAGTGCCAAATTTTAATACTTCAGCTTCGATTAAAAAATTCTATAGTCTATATGAATTTAATAAGTGGTGGGCGGTGTGGCGGATTTTGATGAAACAGATTGCATATTTTTTTATTCTAAAAAGGTTATGTAACAAATTTTAAGACATGTGCTTACTGCTTGCATAGGAAAAATTTTATGTGAAACATTCGATTTACATTCTATTGGCTATAGGCATCGGGCGTGGTCCATTTTAAGGAAACTCGGAATTCTTATTTTTGCTCTCTTCTAGAAAGTGAATAAACCAAATTTTCAGACTTCTGCTTTGAAAGCAAACGTTTTAATCTAAAAAAATATATTTGTATTGACGGTGGGTGTACCATATTTGAAGCTTTATGTTGAAGTAGGAGACATTTTATGAGAAAAAAAATGGGATTTCATAAGCGGTGGTTGGTGGGCGTGATAGATTTTGATGCAACTCGACATGCATGTTAATTTTGCTCTAAGCGTATTGTATAAGCAATGGACGGTAGGCGTAGCCGATTTTGATGAAATTAAACATGCGTGTTTTGTTTTCTTTTAGCAAATTAAAAGACTTCTTTCTACTTGGGTGAGAAATAAAAAATGTATTTTAATCTCATAAGTGGTGGGCGTGGCCAATTTTGAGAAAACTGGGAATTCCTTTTTATTTTTATTTCAGAAACTTTATAAAGTTTTTTATTTTTATGCTAAGAAAAGAGTAACTAAAAATAAAACGATTTGGATTGCATGTGTAATGGGCGGTGGGCGTGACCGAATTTGATGAAAATCGGCATGCCTCTTTTTATTTTCCTCAACAAAATTTTAAGATTTCTGATTGGATAAGAAAATTTTTAGGCCAATTAAAATGGATTTTAGCTTTATAACCGGTGGGCAGTAGGCATGGTTGATTTAAACAAAACTTGGCATTCCTTTAGTTTTCTTTTAGAAAATGTGTTATACCAATTTGAAGACTTCCGGCTTAGAGAGGAAAAATTTTATTTGGATTTAATAAAAAATGGGCTGTGGGCGTGGCCGATATTGATGATTGTTGGCATTTGTCTCTTTTTTTCTAGAAAGTTCATTTAACAAATTTTAAGCTTTAAAAAAAAGTTATGAAAAAAATTTTTAAGATTTCTCTTTGAATGGAAAAATGTATTTGTTAAAATATCGATTTGAATTGGATGCTAAATGGGCAGTGGCCAGTAATAATGATCAAATACCACTTTGTGTCTTAATTTAGTTAATATAATGCTCGCTGCCAACTTTCCATGACTTAGGAACACCTCTTTATACATTTTGCACAAAAATGTATGAAACCCATCCTCCACTGTGCATTGCATTACCAATTTCAGTAACTTTTCAATCATTCATTTCCTGCTATGAAACCCACCACACATGTGTAAGAACATGAAACTCATTTCCTGAACAAACAACGAAAATATAAAAAAATAAATTTAAATGAAAATCAACCTAAAATTTACCAACAACACATGTAGACACACGAAATAGTTCTCCCTTTTCCACTACACCACCTTAAATTTATGAAGAAATAACAACAACAACAAAAAACATTCTTGCTAAGTACTTTTTTTTCTTACTCGTATATGTGTATTGTACATACAAGTTTGTTGAAGAGTGTAAATTTATTATACTTTTCTTTATGATCTTCAGTTTTATGAAATGACAACAAGCAGGCATTCAGGCAGGCAGCGCCAGCGAAATATTGTGATTTTTACAAGTTCATTTGCCAACATGTTTCCCTTATGATTTCCAAAAAGGAATCACAGCAAATTTAAAAAAATAAAGTATATAAATGTATATTTTTTCACTTGACATATTTTAGCAGACAAATTGTTATAAAGCTTATGAGCATATTTAATGTAACTGATGGGGAAGGGAAGGGGAAGGGAAATGTGAAGGTTCGGTGGGTGGAAAATGTGTAAGAGGTAGAGCTAACACTTGTGCAAAGTACTAACACAATAATAGATTTAAATGTGTGTAAGAGTTTGGAAAAATGATAATTCAGCTTACACTGTCTTTGATTTTATATGTTGTTTTTTTTCTTCCTTCTAATAAATATGTACGCTTATTGCTTTTGCCAATCATGCTTGCTGATATAAATCAATACAAAATGGTTGTATGAATGCTTGGCAAGTATATAAACTTGTATTGGAAGAAAATTTGTTTTCTTTATTGATATTATTTTTTTTTTTGCTTGCTTCCAATATTGTGTATAATTTTTTTTTTTGGAAAATTTAGCTATAAAAACAAACTTGATGAAGTGTAAGGCAAGCATTAGTTAAGCCAAGGCATAAAGTGTTTGAGTTTTAAGTAGAAAATCTAAATGTTTTTAGCAAACATTTATACTATGTACAGATGCCAAATATCGATAAAAAAACACTCCTACTCATATACAAGCATTATAATGCTTAAGGTCTCAGCTTTACGATTGCTTTTAAAGATTTTAAGCAAATAATGTGGTTAAAAAGTTATGGAAGAAAGTTTGTTAAGTAAGTCAGGAATTAATATGAATCATACATCATGATGTGCTGCATATAAATTGATACATGTACAGTGAAGCTTGGCTATAATGCACTTGTTCACTAAAAGCGAAGTTTTCTTTTACAGACTGACTAAATAGTATTTTCTCCAGACTTAGAGTCTGAATGAAAAATTTTAAAAGTGTGCAGTTTGTGTTATTAATTTTGAAATATTTTTTTTAACACAAAAACACCAACATTTTATAAAACAAAATTTAAAATAAAAGTCCAATCTTTTTTAAATTCTTATATCGGTGCTAAACATACTTTTTTTATTTTTAAGTTCGCTATAACCATTTTTTCTTACACTTTTCTTTGTTCAAAATAGAAAATTGGCTGTAACTGTAATTCCCTATGAATGTAATTATTTGTGTGAAATATTATTACAGTTTTACCGGCAGACCCAGACATGTTTCATTATACAAAATAATTCTCTGTAACCTACATTTGTTATAACCATACTTCACTGTTTTAGGAAAATTTGTATAGCTGGCAAAATTAAAATATGAGGCAAAAGTTCATATTTTCGATTATTAAGCTTTAGCATGTTTGAAATTTAATAACTATTGCAATAAAATGATAACAATTTGCTTGAAGTTGTAGACAATACCACCCCCTACTACCCAAAAAATCCCAATATAATTTTTATCATTTCAAGCTTAAATTTTTGTGGGTTTTCCATATTTATATATAAATTTTTCTTTTTAGCAAAAACTATATAAAACTTTAAGACTTCAAAACTAAACTTTTGTTGTTTATAGCAAAAGTTTTGCTGCTCTATAAATTAAATAACAAAAAAAAAACAAAAAAGAAAAGAAAAGAACCCAGAAAATACTCATCCAAAATTAAGCAAATTTTTATAAGTCAATCGGCAAAGGACACATAAACTTTTTGTTTTCTAGTTCTTCTTCTGAGTTTTTTTTATTATGTATTTGTATATTTTTGTCATTTAAACTTTGATGTTTTATTACTATCATTGCTGGCCATCAATTGTCTGGTTGCTTAAAGTTTGCAAGCAATGCTTTTTTGCTTTCTTTTGTAAAATATTTAATAATACAGCATAGAAGAATGCTATATTAAAGCTTCCTAGCAAAGACTTTTGGGCTAAAATGCAAAACCAAAAAACCAGTACGTATTTTTTATATGTATATTTTTGTTTTGTTTCATGCTCTTTGTCTTGTCCTCTATTTACTGTTCTTAAATTGTATTTTATTTTTTCATTCTATTCTTCACATTTTTATTGTTGTTGTTGTTGTGCACTTTGTGGTTTTTCCTTTATTTGCCGTATATTTGGTAAAATGTTTTTCTAAATCAAGTGGAATGACCTGAATTTTATATATTTTATATATGTTTATGGCTACATTTTATTGGTTTTAAATAACTTTTTTTCTCATTTCTCTCGGTCTCTTTGATATATTTAAATTTTTATCTCCTTGCTTAAAGCTTTGTAGTGAAAATGTATATTGTATACATAAATATATGAGTGATTTAAGCACAAGCTAAAAGTTTTAAAAGTGACCAATTTATTTATATTACGAACTGTCAAGACTGGCCCTCCTTTATATCCTTTATTTCATAGCATATTATTTTAATACGTTTTTTTACCAATCTTCTCTAAAAATTGTATGTAAAAAATTATATTTTTCAAAATCAATTTTTTTAATTTGGAAAACAATTTAAAAAAATTTTGACTCATTTCCTTGAAAATTTTCTGAATTTTTTTTTTTTACTGAGATATATATCAAAATCGATGTTTTTTCTAAAATTATTTAAGAAAAGTGAGCAATGCGATCTTAGTCAGCAGCTTTGATGCTTTTCCTTTCATATGGTGAAATTTAGCAATATCATATTTGATCAAAATGACCACCAATCTTCCAAAAAAAATTTTTGCTAAAAAAATCATGCTTTTCAAAATCTATTATTTGAAGTTCCAAAATTATACTTCTCTTCCCGTAAAGTGAATTTCATATTTTACCAAAATGACCGCCAATCTTCTTAAACAATTTTATTAAAAATTATATTTTTCAAAATCCATTATTTGAAGTTAAAAAATTAGTTCCGAAAATTGATTAAAGGGCTCGCCTTCATGATTCTTGGTGTTATTGATATTTGGTATTTTTTAAGTGACGTTCGTGTGCAATTCCATATTTGATAAAAATGACCGCCAATCTTCCAAAAAAAAGTTTCACTAGAAATTATATTTTTCAAAATCGGGGTTTTCTTGGTACTACCCCTTTTATATAGTGCTGTGGGTGTATAGTTAAATTTTTATCAAAATTACACCCAATCTTCCAAGGAAATTTCAATAAAAATCTTATATATTCAAAATCGATTTTCCATAATTCGTTTATGGAAATCGCACATATGATCACATTGAAGACTTTTAATACTACCCCTCCTTTATATATGGTACAACGTGTGCTATATTATATTTCATCAAAATTAACACCAATCTTCCAAAAAAAGTTCCACTAGAAATTATATTTTTCAAAATCGATTATTTTCATTCCCCAAATTATTTTTAGAAAAGTGAACAATTGGCATACTTTAAGAATCTTTGTTTAATGCCTTGTGTATGGTAAAGTGTGCATTCAGTTCCATATCCGAACAAAAAGTTCTACAATCTTCTCAAAAAACTTTATTAAAAAATCATATTTTTCAAAATCCATTTTATTTAATTTTTAAAATTATTTCAAAAAAGTCTCTTATTGATTTATACTATCCCTCTTATTTGATATCGGATGTGTGCTATTCCATATTTTATGAAAATGACCACCAATAGTTTCAGAGATATTATTTTTTATCAAATCTAATTTCGTCACTCCTTCAGACCTAATTCCAACATGCGACTATTATAATTTTATTGAATACTCCTTAGAGAAATTTATTTTTAATAAATTTTTTCTCGTCTTAGTGCTTGGAATTCCTTGTACATTTAGCGACCACTATTAATTATATTACTTTAAAATGCTCTGTTATGTCCAAAACATGCATTGTTAGAAGTTATGGTTTGTGTCCCTGCTAAATAAATTCGAATTTAAATATCTGCGCAATTACATATTAATAACAAATATTGTTATACTTTATTTACATTGTCTCAAAATCTAGTATATTTGATTTGAAATCCTTATCGAAATCTACTGTAGTTCACACTAATTTCTTTTTTCGTATCCAAGACAAAATTATTTGTCTTAAACTGTAACAAAACAACTGATAATTAGCTCCATAATACATTTTCAATAGAAAATTCTGCAAAGTATTGCCAGTTCACTCACTTTTTGTATATATATTTTGTGCAGGGTAATAAACAAAATATAAAAATTAGATTTTGAGTAGATTTTTAATGGGGAATCTAGAACAAATAAACTAGATTTAGTTCGAAATCTGGTAAGTACTGGATTTTGAGATAATGATAATGCTCTTTAACGAAAATTACCGTGCCGTGTAAGAACAATTATGATATAGTTGTTATTAACTAAAAAATAAAAAAACACAATCACACGAACATACAAGACGATTCAGACCAAAGACAGAAATAATAACAACTGTAGTATTGTGCTTTCAATTTATTTAGCAATCGTCCATACAGTAAAACCTTTGGTACTAAATAACTTTTAAATACTTTTAAGAACTGCATTCCTGTCCACAGAGTAAAATTTTTGTTTTGCATTTAAATATATTTTCCCATATAAAATTGTTATGAGAATGAGATGAAAATTAGATACTCAACAAGAAGTCCAAGTACATGAAAGAAAAAATGCCTTTTCGTTCGTTTTTCCTGCTTCATGAACATACTAAAAATTTTTGCATTAAATCTTACATAGTGTAGACAACGAATAACTTACATACACAAAAAATAACAAAACACGAACTTATGATGAGATCTAAAACTCGTATTGATATGCTCTTTCGTGCCTCGCATTGGGAAAAATTAAATAATTATTTTAGTTGTCCCATTTTACACAAGGTTATTCATCTAAAAACTTGACAAACTTACAAATAATACCATCTATTGGAGTTTTTTCTTACTTATCCTGCGTGTCACAATGTGTTAAAAATTTTTTTGACTTGAAAACTTGTCACATTAGATACAGAACTGAGGCACTGGATATTGTTTAGATTATTCTGGAAGGGTGATGCATCTGCTGAATAATTATTTTTGTGCAAAGACTCCATTGAGTCGATATTAAACTAATCCAGTCGATTCTTGCGCAAAGAACAGAGAAATTAACATCGTGGTATTCGAGCACTGGATTATTTAACATTGTGTGTTTTTTCAGTTATTAATATCTGTGTTGAGTAAATAAAGTACATGATTTTTGAAGAAGTGCACACGGGGACTTTTTATTTAATTGCACAATTTCACACTTGTAGTACAAACGTTTTTAAAGGGTAAAAACGTAAAAATATGTGCATAGAATGAATTTCTCTTTTAATGAACTTAAATGTATGGATAATACATTCTTTTTAATATCAACCTCAATCAAAAGTATGAGTAATTCAAACATTTAATTGAAGTACAAATTTTTTTAATTATTTTTTTATTTTCATAGCCAAGTTGCATGACAAATGTGTTGTTTTTGCCATCATTCTTTAAATTTCTTTTCTTGAGTCATCAATTATAAAAAAAAAACCGTTTATTATTTTCATTATTTGATATTTTGTTTCAGCTTTAAAGCGGCCTAGTTGGCTGTCAATTATATAATTTCTTCATTTACATGAAAATTTCTGCCTAATTTATTTATTGTATGTATTATTAATTTTAATTATTTATTGTTCCGGTGTTTATTTTTGTTTTACTATCAATGAATTTTTTATTTGATGAAATTAGTTTATTTATTTTTTTAGCACCACATGTTAAAATAATTATTAGTACATAATTGCTTTTATGGATGAATAAGAGAAAATAACAAATAATATAATGAAAACGAATTTAAATTAATAATTAATTATATTTTGATAAAAGAAAACTTTAATGAACAAATTGTATTAAGTAGTATTGACAACAGGAGGGCCAGGGAAAGTTTATAGCACAATCAGGGGAAAACAATTACATTAAATTTTAATAAGTGGTCTTATATCAAATAAAGTATAAAATTTATATAATCTTTTTAACCGGTTTCAAAACAAGGACGATGTTATCAATTCATCTTTATTTTTCCTGACATTGTTACTTCATCACTCTTTACATTTTAGACCGATTGTAATAACTCTTTTTTATCTGAGAGGTTATAGCTTCCACTCGGTCCCATTGTTAAAAGTGGGCGAGAACACGCCCACAATATTTTATTTGATTTTATAATAGTAAACTTAGTTGATTTCTGTAGAACCTATCAAACATCTTTGGTTCTTGTAATTACACAATTTTAAACTGGAAAATATGGGCGGGGATATGCCCATATTTTTATACATTAAAATTTATTATTATACTTCACGTGGTTCTACTTAGCCGATTTTAACAAAACTTGCTACATATCTGGAGCTTTAAAACAGATGCAATCTTCCATTAAAAAAATGGGCCCATTAATATTTAATATCTTATTTAAGGTGATTTTACTTTACCGATGCTTACGAAACTTAACACACACCCTGAGCTCTGAAAAACACACAATCTTGCGCTTAAAAAAATGGGCGAAGGTACGCCCATTAAAATTAAGTTTTGTATTTCACGTACTTCTTCTCAACCAACAGATTTTCGAAATGTTTTTATCTTTGAAAGAGTTTACTTCCAGTTTGGTCCCATAATTATTTTTTTCGAAAATGTTCTATCAAATCTTTGCATTGAAATTGGTTTTTTTTTGGCAAAAATATTTATATTTGTATATATTTTGTCAAGCATTAAATGAAAATAAAATATTACAATTATATATTTTTTGCTACATCAAATACTTACGCTTTGAAGCTTTTATCAAAACTTAGCACTTATACTAACAGGTAAGATATTTTTACATTTATATCTTTTAAAAATGCTGTGCTGTTGTTAGAAATAATTTTTTTTATTTTTTTTTTTAAAGATCAAACACAACCCGCAAAGCGATTAGCTTGTCTGCGGAAAACACCCAGGGTCTATGGTGGGAATCGAACCCACAACCTCTGGACTGAGAGGCTAGCGTCACTACCACTCAGCCACAGGGGCACCCTAATTGCAATCAATAAGAAAATCCAAAAATCAATAAAAAAATTATTATCAATTTGCAGCTCTTTATTTACTTAACACTGATGTTAACAGCTTTTAGATACACAATGTTAAATAATTTACTTCTAGAGTATCACGATGCTAACTATGCTGTTCCTTACAAAATACTGTGTGTTTAATGAAATATTCGCTTTTATTTTACTTAAAATAAAATAAAAGAAGATTATTTTTTTCAAATGATTTGCCTTATTAAATATTTTTAACGATGATTCAATATTTCCTTTGTAATAAAAATCTAAAAGTGAGTTTGTTTGTTACGCTCTCACACACGCACCTTCAATAGAAAACTTTGCTAAGTATTGCCAATTCACTCACCTGTTGTATAAATATATTGTGCAGGGTAGTAACAAAATAAAAATTAGATTTTGAGTAGATTTTTAATAGGGAGTCTAGAGCAAATAAACTTGATTTAGTTTAGTTTGTAAAACCGCTAAAACAATTTTAAAAACTTTATTACCAATGGAAAGCTACATTGCCAGCGTCACCGCAAAAATATTTTTAATCCGATTTGGAACCGGTTTTTTATATTAGGAACCAATTTTTTTAAGAAAATTACTTTTTTATAATGGTTTGGTTTAACTAATTAATGATGATTATGAATTGTGTATTTTTTTAAACAAATGAACGAATCTGTAAGTACTCGTAAAAAAGGTATTTAAACTCTCTTTTAAGAAAATTTTTTTTTTAAAAATTTTAAATAAAATCCATTTAAAGTTAATAAAAAATGTTTTTAAAAAATGCAGGTGGGGGGGGGTAGAATTTCCATAAATTTCTTTTAACTTGTGTTACTTAGACTATTAATTTTGAAAAATAAAGAAAAAACCAGCCTTGCTTCTTTATGCCTCTTGTTTACACACATTTTAATGGTTACAAGAAAAAAAAGTTTGTTGTTGTTTATTTTAATTTAAAGCATGACATATTAACTGCAGCTTCCTTTTAATGTTCAGCCAGTCTGTTGTCTTTCTCCCTCTTGTCATCTGCTTAAAAATTCCTTAAAAATCATTAAAAGAAAAGTCGACACACGCCCACGAAAAATACAAACATTTAATTTACATCGCCCTCCCCACACCCTCTCCCCACTAAAATAAGGTATGTTTTAACTTTAAAATATTTAATGCCAAGTTTAGCCATTAAGGAAATTCTGTTACACACAATTACAATGAAAATTTTGTTATTTACAGAAAAACTTTTGCAACAAACCTTGATAAAAATATTCATCTTCAAAAAAAAAAATATGTATATATTTATATATATATTTTAATAATACCGCTTTGTGAAAATTGGGTCGAAATAGGAGGGGTAAGCATCCCCCCTGCTGCCAGGAGATATATTCAAGATTTTTACCTCATTGTATAATCGTTTGTTAGCACAACGTTTTAAAATATTCTTCCCTGCTAATTTGAAGAAAGAAAAAAAGAAATATATGATTTTTTATATGTTGTTTTTTTCCTTCGTTTAAAAAAAGTATCTCTTGTTATTTATCGAGGGAAGTTTTTCTTTTTTAAATACCCTACAAAATGGCAAAAATGTGTATTAGTTTATTCTTCGATTAGTAATTTCAACAAAAATCATATAAGACCTCAAAACGCACATTCACAAGATTACAAAAATACTTTAAAAAAAACAACATTTTCTAGTTTCTATTTGAATCAAAATGTCAAAACTAGAATTTGCTTAAAAAATAAAAATAGAAACTAATCACATGAAGTTGAAAAAATTTTTCTGTAGCAGCTAACAGTAATAAAAATTGCAACGTTAAGAACTTTTTCACAACTCATTTAAAAAAGATTTTTACAGCTATGCTCTTAATATCAGACGCAGTAGACAGGACGTGATTTTCGCAAAAAAAAATAATCAATACTTTTGCAGTTATAAATTTATTTTTGTTTTGATTATTTTGTTTAAATTTTTGAGTTTTCGTTTTCATAATCTTTATGTTTGCAAAGAATCACAGATGACAGATGTCCATACATGCAAATATGTACGGCAAATTTACTTTGTTTTATAGATAATAATAGAATAAAAAAATGTATAAATATTAAATATATATTTTTAAAAATACAAATAATGTTATTGCACATTAAATTTGTTTTATAACTTAAGCCGCGTTCAGACTGTTATACTTTGTATTTATACTTGTCAAAAATTCAAATAATACGTGCAATATCGATAGTCTGAACGCAAAATGTCATCAAAGTGGCAAATAATACGATAAAAATTTTGACATCCCATAAGACTTTTTCGTTTTTAGAAAATTTTCTAAACGATAATACTTTTCATTAGATCAGGGTTGCATTTTCACACAAACCAAATTTCCAAGTCGGCTGTTTCGTCGACAATAGCGTGTAGTCATTGATGTAATGTTTTGTCATATGTGTATCGGCTCAAATTTTTTAATAATTGAATCATATGGAAGTATATTTCGTTGAAGTAATTTTTTAAATTTGTTTTTCTTTCTTAAATTTTTTCTGTTATTTACATAGAATATTTTTAACTGCTGACTTTTTTCAAGTGCCGGCACGTCCCCGCCTACATAAAACCGCTTTGCCGCCGCTAGTCAATGAATAGCACAGACATTTTCATTGAACAGCTGTTTTGTTTTCTGCTTGTATTACACATTTTATTTGAAGTGTGATGGTCTGAACACAATATGTGATTTTACGTTAGATTTTTTGACGGTCGCAGCGAATATATTTTGATTTCTGTATTGTAAAATGTGATGAAAGTATTAATACTTGTATAATAGTCGGAACGGGGCCTAAAGAGCATAGCTCTAACCGGGCGTACTAAGACACCTATCTCATTTTGTTATTTTAATTTTAATAATTTTAAATTTGTTTTAAAAACTATTTTGTTTAATAAAATATTTTTTTATAAAATAACTTCCATGATGAAATTTTCTTAAATTTCATATTTCTAAATTTGTTTTACAAAAATATTTTTTTTATAAATTTTTTTTACAAAATATTTTCTTTATAATTTTTTTTATATAATATTTTTAAAAATGTTTTTTTTTCATAAATATTTTTTATAAAATTTTTTTATAATATTTTTTTATAAAATATTTTTTTTCATAAATTTTTTTTAAAATATATTTTTAAAAATATTTTTTTTATAAAGATTTTTTTTAATACAATATTTTTCATATTAAAATTTTCAACAAAAAAAATTATTTTTAATTTTTTCCGGTTATCGAATAAGTGATCTCCGTCTGTCCTTCTGTATATCTGTTTGCACCTGAAATGCATTTTCCGAAGCTCCCAGAAAAGCTAAAGACTTTGATAGTAATTTGATATATCAGTATTTGCTTTAGCTCGATTGGTATTGAATTTCAGCCAAATCCAATAAGCGGTTGCTATTTTAACATTCTTTTGTTATAAGCCAGGGCTGGAAAGTTTGTTATTTTTTGTTTTATAAAACTTCTTCAATTAGTACATTTATGACTTCGGAAGTGCTAAATCTAGCTTTTTCTTCATTAATTAAACATATCGCAGCTAATTCTGTAATTCGAAATTTTTTATAATTTTCATTTTTTTCTCTCTACTCTTAAAAAAAAATATTAAAAAATATTCTAATAATTCTAATAAAGTTAAGACAGTTATAAAACAGTTATAATTTGTAAATTTGACTTCTTTTAGATGAGCAGGAGCAATATTTAATATTTTAGCAAAAGCTCTATTTAAGAGTTATTCCCTTTAAAGTTAATTCCCCCTTGTTTCTACAACTCATACGGTCGATTTGAGTACAAAATTTATATGGTAAGTACTCAGTTTTTTGAGTGATTTTTATAAAAATTTTCTGGACGAGTCGCCTGCCTGACTTGTGGAAACTTGACATTAATATATTTTTATTCGTTAAATTTTTATAAAAAAAATTTACAACAAAAAACTAATCTACTGATCATAACGACTGCTTCTAATTCACAGAAATATAAATTAATTTTCTTTATCTTTATATAGGTTTTTATAAACCTAAACTGGTTCATTGACCAGGCTTCGAATGCTTGCTTAATGGTATAAAATTCCAAGGTAAATTAATTTGCAAATGGTCCTTAGTCTATATAATGATGCAGGTATACATGTTTATTTTTTTTAATTTGTGAAGGGTATTAGAAGATTCATCATAGCCGATTATATCTAGTACTCTTAAATGTTAGAAGACCATTTGATTGTGTTAGTGTGTGTGTGTGTATTTGTCTCTTTCTGCCTTTCCTAGGACATCAATAAATTTGGCATTTCAAGCGATTTATTATCTTTTGTATAAAAAAGTTTACTTGCTATATTTTTCTTTATTTTTGGCTGTCAATAAATTTCAATAGAAAATATAATAATTTATAGTACAAGTATTTATTGCTAATAATCATTTTGGAGTTTAATGAGTCATAAAAATAAAAATTTTTTTTTATTTATTAAATATATTTGTTCAATTTACAATCTATTGTGGCTGTTTGAAGTGAACAAAATAATGATTTATGTCTGCAAAGAAATACATTTGATATAACTTTTTTAAAATTTTTCTTTGCTTTACTTTTTTTAACATTTTTTTTACATAGACATTTCAAAAAAATAAAAAAACCAACTGCCACCAATTTTTAACTGAAAAAGATCCTAAATGGTCTTTCCAAGTGAAAAATCATGAAGAAACCCAATACCCAAATACCAATCAAATGATACCCATTTTAGTATAGTTCGGAGACTTTTTTTCGTGTTTATAAAATGGCATCTGTTGGCCGCCATATTGAGTTTACTGTACTCTCATATCTTAAGTGACACTTCCGAGATTAAGACCTGTCAAAATCGGCCCACGTATTTAGATATATAAGGGAACTCATACATAGACTGATAAACACAATAACTTTCCTTGCGTCGCAACGTCGTGCCAGTAAAAACAGTCGTAACGTTTAAAATTCGATTTGACATTCAAATTGAAAGTTTTGAATCCCCAAAGACATGGTTGTAACATTATTTCTGTTAAAGTATGAGGATAATCAAAAGACTCTTTGAAGAATTTTTTTTTTACATTTTTAATGAACTTTTCACAATAAGATTTGTTACTTTTGTATGACATAACGGCAGGGGAAATAAAATAATTTCAACTGACACCAAACGCACATTTCGAAGTTACAGGATTTTCACAAAAATACCCGACAGGTACAGCCTTGAAAACTATAAAATAAAAGCCTTAAATAATACATATAAGGGATCGGAATCATTATCAATCTTAATTTAAAGGAAAATAAATTATCCAAGATAAATTTAGCACAACTTTTGATTATCTCAATTTTTCTTGCGCTGTAAAGTACGATTGCGAGAGTTTTTAATTATATGCAAGTGTCTGTAACAAAATCGAAATCAAAAGAAAAATCCAAATTGCTTAGGGGATTAGAGCAATGGGTAATTTTCACAGCAACGTTTCAGTGATTCTCTGTCGAATGCCATAGTCAATGTGTTTCCTCCACAAATACGAGATTATTTTAAAATTTTTGCTTGAAAATCACAAAACTATCAAATATCACGTTTAAAAGAATTATAATTTTCTATAAAATTCTATTTACTTATTTATTTATTCATTTTTTTGTGCGCATTATTATTTTTATTTAAAATATTGTTATTACACATTTTTTTGCAGCAACTAAATTTAACGAAAAAAAAGTAATTGATTCACAGCAAATTTTGCGCTTGAAATAAATAATTAATATTTTTTGTTTGGCTTAGAAGGTTTACTATTCTTGGAAAAGTCGATATTTGCATAAGTATTATCACGTTTACCGTTATTGTCAGAAGGGCCTTTTTTAGAAAAGTCAATTTGTCCGTGGGTATCTAATTGCCAATTTTTTCCACTTTTTCCACTCGATGAAGGGTTCGAAGGAGCCGCTGTTAAATATAAAATTTAAGAAAATTTCTTGAAAACATATTAAAATCATAAGATAACGAACGTACCTTGAGTTAGTGCCACTGCAATTATGGCTAAAAGCAACAACCCGAATGTAAATTTCATGTTTTCTTGTTTTATTCTTGAATTATCGACTGAACTTGTCAAAAGATAGTTTTAGACTGAATAATTTGGTACAATTGTGGGGCCTTTTTATATGTTTTTTACTTTTCAATGGGTTATTGCTAGCCTTTAGGCCTCAAAAAAAATGAGAGCTCATAAGTAAATATACGTATATGCTTCTTTTTTTATTATTATTATTATTGCCAAAATAATAATGGTTGGTTCTCGAATTTAGACAACGAAATAAAGTTTTATAATCCAGAGCAATTAAATAATTGTGTTTATCAAAAGGAATCTAAGTTTTTAGAAAGCGGTAAATAATAATATTTTTTAAGATAAAAAATTAGTTACTTTGCATATTGTCGAGTTGTTTTTATTAAAATTTTAACCAAGTGAGAGAAGGATTGTCTAAGTTGATTAAGAAGCTTTTGCGCGTGTAGAGAATCATAAAAAATTTTATGCCCAGCAATAGTTTTGTATAATATTTTGAGTTATTATTTTCCCATTTATTAAGGGGGCCAAAAACGCTGCTACTTTCTCTAGTATCCAATGAAAAAAATTATTATTTTTCACGAGCATATGCGGGTTTTTATTTTATCTAAATTAATATTTATTACTCCTCGTACAAAAAAAATCCATTGAATAAAATCTTACTCGTAACTGAAGAAAACAAAAAGATAAGAAACATAATGAATTTTAAGTTAACTAAAAAATGTGTAGATTATATTGAAATAAACAAACCCGTAAAATTTCTTAAATATTTCAAGAATGTTTTAATGAATGGCATCAAAAACAATTATCATACGATGATAAACTTATACTATAAAAACCAAAGCATTACAATGATACATATATACAAATTCAAAATCTTACTAACTGTTAATATAAGCTTACATTTTTATTAAAAGTTAAATGTAAGTGTCCCGCCTGTTCTACTGTTTTATAAGAACAGAGCAAAATTACATACGATATATTTTACAGGCTATTTTAAATTATATTAATATATTAAATTCATTCCATTTACAGAACAGGGCCGAATATTTCGAAATATTTCAATAAATTTTTAATGGAAAATTTTTAAGTCTTATTTGATATTTTTTGCTGTATCTTCTCAACAGAACTAAAGAAAACAACCACTTATGCTCCACGAGTATACTCGAGTATTTATTTAACCTAAATTATTAAAATAAATAAAAAATTAATAAAAACATTCCATTGTTTTAAGTTTTAATGTAGCTTATAACTGATCAAAATTCGTTTCGAGTTAACTAAAAAATATTATCGCGCAATTTTTCTATTAAACTAAAAGACAAACAAAAGTACGAGTATGTGCGTCAGCATTTTGAAAGTTTAGTCTAGAGTTCTTATAAAAAATTGTGAATAGAAAGAGAATACCATGATAGCTTTTCGTTTTAGTTATGGCATGTGTTAGGCACTTTTGCGTAAAATGTTAAGAGAAATATTTTTGTAAAATACTCTAAGATTCTAACTATTGTTCTTTGGGAAATTTGAAGCCCCCGTCAAATATTGCGCCAAATAAATATCGAGATGCAACTTAAATACCAGAAATATGTGAAATCCTGAAATGCGAGTGAGGCTAAAAAGTTACACTTATTCACTTTGGCAGTTAGGTCTCTTTCTATTCACCAAAATAGTGTGATAATTCATCTATCTTCTTATATGAACTCCATAAACTTTCAAAATGCTGACGTACGTACTTTTTTTTGCCTTCTAGTTAAATAGAAAAATTGCGCGATAATATGTTTTAGTTAACTCGAAACGAATTTTGATCAGTTATAAGCTACATTAAAACTCAAAGCAATGGAATGTTTTTGTTAACTTTTTATTTATTTTAATAATTCAGGTTAAATAAAGCATAAGTATTTGTTTTCTTTTGTTCTGTTGAGAAGCTACAGCAAAGAATATCAAGACTTAAAGACTTAAAAAATTTCCATTAAAAATTAATTGAAATATTTCGAAATATTCGGCCCTGTTCTGTAAATGGAATGAATTTAAAATATTGATATAATTTAAAATAGCCTGTAAAATATATCGTGTGAAATTTTGCCCCTGATCTTATAAAACACTAGAACAGACGGAATACTCACATTTAATTTCTAATAAAAATGTAAGCTTATATTAACAGTTAGTAAGATTTTGAATTTGTATATAAATTAGTAATGCATTGATTTTTATATTATAAGTTTATCATCGTATGATAATTGTTTTTGATGCCATTCATTAAAAAAATCTTCAAATCGTTAAGAAATTTTACGGGTTTGTTTATTTCAATATAATCTACACATTTTTTTAGTTAACTTAAAATTCATTATGTTTCTTATCTTTTTTTTCTTTAGTTTATCTACATTACGAGTAAGAGTTAATTCACTGAATTTATTTTTTAAACGCAGAGTAGTAAATATTAATTTAGATTAAACAAATACTCGCATATGCTCGTGAAACATAATAATTTTCTTCATTGGATACTAGAGAAAGTAGCAGCGTTTTTGGCCCCCTTAATAAATGGGAAAATAACAACTCAAAATATTATACAAAACTATTGCTGCGCATAAAATTTTTTATGATTCTCTACACGTGCAAAAGCTTCTTACACACAATTATTTAATTGCTCTGGATTATAAAACTTTATTTCGTTGTATAAATTAGAGAACCAACCATTATTAGTTTAAATTCAAATTGATAATGATTGCGATCCCTTAAAAGCAGCCTTATATTATTTAAGGCTTTTATTTTATAGTTTTCAAGGCAGGACCAGTCGGGTATTTTTGTGAAAATCTTGTAACTATGAAATGTGAGTTTGGTGTAAGTGAAATTATTTTATTTCCGCTGCCCTTATGTGATGCAAAAGTGACAAATCTTTTTTATGCAAAAACTTTTCTTCAGAGTCGTTTGATTATCTTAATGATGTTACAGAAAACTTATTGCTTGCTGCTTTTCTTGTTAAATTCAAAAATTTCAATTTGAATGTTAAAATTGGATTTCATAAGTTACGGCTGTTCTTTTTCCTAGTAAGCGATGCTAACAAAATTCCTAATTGTTTTTTTTTAAACATTAAAATCAGAGAAAGATTTTGGTTAATAGCAATGAATAACTACTACTATTACTAGGTGTTACCTTCTTATAGGAAAGTGATAGATAATATAGGTGCTGAAGGGAGAGACAGAGGAAAGCTTTATTCTTTTACAACTCTGCTTTTTTGCACGTCTTTTTAATAATGCAGTATTGCAGCGCCTCTGGTGTCAATGAGGCATACTATATTTTTTGGAAGCTATGTTTAGCAGCCATTTTATTGGTTATTTTACTTCGCCGATGATTTTGCTACACAATATCGACGAAGCAGGCAGATCTGATGTTACAGTAGGATTAGTATACGCTGCATCCGGTGTAGTTCAGTGACCAGTCTCTATGCCTTCATCACCTGAACTTTTCTACAACAACACATACAAAGAAACACTAACGCACATCAAAAAAAAAAAATACGTGCTATTGTTGTTTCTTAATGACTGTCTGAGACAGGGCTCGAACCCGGGACCTTCTAACTACTTCAGCCAACGCATCCATCAATAGTATTTTTTGTGCAAGCTTACTTTTATATTCTTATGTATTTTACTTATAAAAGCTGTTACAAACGACTTGGTTAACAGCATGAATAATTGTTGTATTTTATGTTAATTTTTTTTTTTTGAACTCTAATAATTTTTAAATTTTTTAGGATTTCTTAATTTAATTTTTTTTTGTAAATTTTTCTGTTTCATACACTTTCTTCAAGTTAGTCTAAAACTGTTTGTAAAAACAAGAGCGGTTAAAACTGTTCTGGTAGTGCCAGCCTGCATCTTTTTTTTCATATTGAAGCAGAATGTAAATTGTTAATAAATCATATTTAAAGTCATATTTATGTTTATAACCTCACACGTTGTGCAACCTCAATATAATAATAAATATACTTGCTCACTAACACTTAAGCAAATACATACACACACACACACACACACACCCCATCACCTACAACTAAACAAAAGAGCAAAAAGAGAAAGAAAAATGTTACTAATCCCCTGGCATCTAATGCTACACCGCATGGGAAGATACTTAAAGCAACATGTTATTTAGAAATAAGCGTAGCAAAAATGCTAAACTATAGCAATAACTATAAAAAAAGTACAATGAATGTAGATAATAATCCTTAAGTTAAATAACATTTATTATGCTTACACTAATACACACACACACGCGTACACAAATACATACAGACATACATTTGTATGTGCATGCACACGTTTACAGCAAAGTGACATGTGAGAGAGAGAGAGAGAGAGAGAGTTCTTTTATGAATATGAAATTGCAAAAGGGATAGTCAAGTAAAGTCAAGCCATAATACAAATATGTCGTCCGTAGTTTTGTGCTTTTTTTATTATTGCTGCTACATTTAATACATTTTGTACTTTTTTGCACAATTCATTCATTTCTCCCTCTGACATACAAACACACCTACACACACACACACACACACATGTACATACTTTTCCACGTATTTACTCACACTCATATAAAGCTTTATGTGGTGTACACCAATATATTTAAGTGTTAGTGTTAAGAGGGGAATACAACATCCATAAGCAATTGCTGAAAACGTGACTTATTAAAGTCTTCCCACATTAAGAGATAATTTCAAATCTTTTATTTGTTTCTTGTACAAGCAATTCCGGGTTGCGTAATGTAACCATTTCATTTTGAATCATTTTAAATAACATTCCTGTTTAATTTTAAATTCATTTCTGTAAGAAAATCCACTTTATTGCCTTTTCATTATTTAGCATACATACATACATGTATTAAAAGTGGCGGACAAAAAAATTCACACAGTAATATAGATCGATCTCCTGTATACTTTAAATGACGAGGCACATCACTTTATGTTTGTTTTAGTTTTTATAAACATATTGGGGTGAGTTTAGATTCTGGCATTTTGTGACATAACAAGTAGGGATGAGCGATGCCGTAATTTTATAATGCTGTTGCTAGTAGTGAACGTAATTTTAAAATTTCTGTTCTTTTAAACTGCAACTGTGATCACAGTTTGACAGTATTTTGTTTGTAGCTTTATTTTTTAGGCCTTGGGGAAAATTACGGCACTCTTTATCAAACGAAATTACAAAATATTGCAATAGAGTTTATATAAAAAAATATTTTAAAATTTTGAACCGTATCGATTGCCGTAATTTGCCCTCTGTTGTTTGATAAATTCAGTCGTAGTTGTGTTTAGTGATTTTTTACATTAACAGGTATGGAAATGTCGCTCATCTCTAATTCCCATAGACTATAGTAGTGTCAGCATTCATTATTTTGCATTCATATTATATTTATTTATGCAATTTAATATCATCTCGCATTATTTTTCTTTGGAATTGTGACAAATGAGTGTTTTAACCAAGTGTTGAAAAAATGTTTGGTTTTCTTTAAAATCTCTGATATTTATGTGCCTGAATGTTTCAAGCACATCTTCCCTAAAATTTTTCGTTTCATATTATTTATCACTTCATTATTATATTTTTGTCAATGCTTTATAAGACTTGAAATTTAAATCTGAGAGTTTAGGCTGTAAAATGTCAGCTCACATTGGGCTGGGAGGCATACATTCCACAAATTAATTTTAAAAAAGAAGTATAACCGTGGAAAATGAAACTACTCTCTTAAAGTGCATAAAATTTTACCTGAGCAGGCAACAAATAAAAGACAAATATGCAAAGTATGATTTTGTAATCACGCGGTAAGATTTAACATTTTAAGAGAAATTTAAAAAAATAAGCACAAAAGAGCAAACAATTTTCGTAATTATTAGTAATTTTTAGTTTCTCCATTTAGAACACCCTTTAATTTTAAAGATTTAATTCGAACATGCAGTTTGTCTTAAGAATTATTTATATCAAATTAAGTGCGTCTCACTATTTGTTGAGGATGTATGCCTTGATCCGAGAAAAAGTGTCTCTAACCCCACTGTGCAGCGTTCTAAATTTAATTTAAATAAACAAACCTCCAAATATACCCACAATCTTTCGCACTTTTAATATTAATAGAATTTATCTCTGAAAAAAAAAAGATTTTCAAAATCTCCAGTTGCTTAATTTGCATTTTATCTATTTTTTTTTTTAAATAAATTCCTCAAGTCATTAATTCTAGATTTTGCTTAAGCAACAAACAAAAAAAGTTTACATAACTTCAGCACAAAATATAACACGCCTAAAAGCAGTCCTTAGTTTTATTAAAGCTATTTATTGCTACTTAACATACACAAGAAGACAGGAAAGGAATTTGGAAAAGATTTCAAACAAAATTCTTTTCATATTTTTATAAGAAAAAAAAATAAATAAAAAAAATAATCAAACTAGACAAACTTTATATCCTGCAAAGGAAAATTAGACTTGACATTGACAAATTAGTCTAGAAATAAAGCAAAATTAAGTGCAGCGCATACACACTCTAACCAAATACAAGAAGAAAGAAAAAAAGTATTTTAATGGGAGAGTGACAAACGACAAGTACGAGCGAGTAACAAAAACTTTTTAAATTACAAAAATCTATAAGTGTAACATGTAAAATACGTTAATTTTTTGTTTTAAGAAAAAATAAATTTATAAAAGACAGATATAGATATATATATATTTTCCTTAGTTTTAAGCAATTGCGTGCGTTAGCAAAACCACTTAATTGACAAACTTTTTGGCAGTTTAAACTTTTCACATTAATCACTGAATTTCCCTAAGAAACTTTTTATTTTCTGTCACTGACTTCGACATAAATATCTGCTCAATGCCAGTGACTTTAACAACTATTAAATCAACTAAATAGTTTTAAAGAATGGCAAAGAAAAGCATAAGTAGGAATCTTGCAAATAACTTTTAACTTTCTAACACTGTTTAAATTTATACAGGCTTCAGTTTAGTTTAGTTTAGTTTGGTTTTTTTTTCTTCGTCTTTTATTAAAAATGTTAGTTAAATAGACTTTGGCGGCAGATTGAAAAAGTTGCGGTGGCAATTGCTATACGAGTCCTTTTTCTTGGCAACATTACATTCTTTTTTTAAGGTTCTTTTAACATACTCTCGCCAAAGTTAAATGAATTAACTAAAAAGTTGAACAGTGTGGCAATAATAGCTTCTTCTTCTTTGTGAGATGGCTGTTTGTGTGTTAAACAATGTTGCAACAGCAGCTGTTTTAAACAACATGTGTCAAATGTTAAGTTTAGTTAAACATTTGCTGTGCCATCAAATGGCGAAGTGGTGGCTAAGTTTGTTTTTAAACATAAAAACTTAGAGACTAGTTTAAGCGAATCCTTAAATTACAATAAGTAAAATAAAATTTATAAAAACAAATGCATTTTAATTAACAAAGAAATTTATTTTTGGATAGTAACAGCCTTATTTATAAAAACTTTTAGGACTTAATAAAGGCTTTTTAAGCAAAATCTAAAAAAAAATTATAAAGCCTTAAGAAGTCTTATAAATAAGGCTGTAAATAATTAACCAAATTTTTTACCTATCAAGCCATAATCACCAAAGAAGCTTAACTGGCATATTTTTTTAACTTCGCTTTTTGGCGAAAATCGATTATTTACGATCGATTCTCATCAAAAAATTAATTTCGAAAATTATATCGCTGAAGTTTTTTTTGGCAAATTATTTTTGCATTTTAAAAAATAACACAAGATATCATGTGAAATAATAAAGATATCCCTTGGGACAAAAAAACTCTATTTCAAAAGTTTTAGATAGAGATTACACTTGGCAACACATTAAAAATTAGGCTACTGATTCCGGCAGAGGATACCCAGCAAAACACAATTGTATTGTGTATTTCTAATTCCTACATCTAGATCTCATTAAAGTATATCTTAACCCCCTTACCATATAGATTTAGCATATCGAATAAAATGAGAATAAAACGCTGAGAAATATAAGATTGGCTCTACAGCAAGGAGTTACCAGCAGCAAACAATAGCTGAGAACTTTAAAATTACGGAAGTGGTATTTGAATATCACCTCAAGTTCATTCACAAACCGTCGATGTGATAAGCAGTGCTGCCACTAGTAAAATTTATGATTACCCTTGAGATGAAGCTGCCCGATTTATTTGAAATAAGACCTGCAACTGGATTCAGTAATTTTTATTACGATAATCGTATCGTTATAATAAATATAACGAAAAGTTATCGACTTTGTTATTCATTAACATACTCTAACAATATTCGATGTCAGTTGGAGAAAAAGAATTAAGTCACAAGACCAAATTCATTGAGTTTTTCCTTACTATTCTTTAAGCTTTTCGCTTATTTTTACCACGTTATTTTGAATTAAATGTCGAGTAAGATAAGGATGTAGACTATCGTAAAAAAGAAATGACGGAATCGCGTTATCGTTACCGCAACGAAATAAATATGTCGATATATATATTACGTTTTTTTTTGTTCGCAAAAAGTTATAGAATCCAGGGGCTGGGGTCTAATCGTCGCTTTCAATAATGAGCTCGATCACTTTTTTTGAGTTTGAAATTATGGCATTCGATATCGCACCATGTTATTAAGCGTACATTGATCTCATTTTAACATTTTATTTTATTAAAAACTTTTACAAACAATATCACATGAAACAATCAGGCATGTTGTGAGCCTCGCAACATTTTTAAATCGCTTGTGAGTTGCAAATCGCCAAAGACAAAATTCTACATATTCTATAACTCATGCGTTTGCATGTGGTTTGCCATACTAATTTCGGTCAGCTGTTTGTCAAAATCCTCAATTTATAAATAAATATTTCAAAGAAAAAATTAAGAAAGCAATAGAACATTTTATAAATGTGATTTTTAAACTATTCACCGTGTCCTTATATACGAAAAAGCGATGCCCTTCTGTCCGTCTACCCGTCAGCACTTGAAATCAGTTTCTGAAGCTCCCAGATTTAGATTTTTAACTAAGAAGTTGTCTTAGCCAGATTGCTATTGAATATCAGCTAAGTCAAAAAGATCAAAGATCACAGCTGGAAAGTTTAAACTTTTTTTTGTAAATAAATGTGTCTAGCGAAAACCAGTTTTTGTGTTTTTTTTCAATTAAAATATTTTTATCTAATTTTTCGACCTTTTTTTATATGTTAAATTAAACTATTTTTTTGAGCTTTAGGTCAGTTTATATTTTAAATTTATTAGTTCAATAATTCGTTAACCTCCGGTTAACTTCTTCGGGATATATGTATATTCCCAGCAAAAAATTATACATTACCATCAGAACTACTTACCATCAGAACTACTTGCTACTTACTTTTCTGATTACCAAATTTCATTACTCGCTTACAAATCACATTACATCAAATTTAAAAAAAATTATGTACAAGTTGCTAAATGAGGAGAATGCCTTTTTTAGATTAAATAGATTACGTGAGCAAGTTGCCAAATAAAAAAAGTAAGTACTTCTCAAGAATCGATTATTTTAGTCTCACGCCTTGTTAAAGTCATTAACTTGGTAATCCAGTAGGGAAGTTCTTCCACTGAAAATGCTTAATTCAAAACCCGATTACCTTTTTTGAAATTTTTTGCTGGGCTGTTTTTCTTTTTTTTTTTTGATATTTAGTTTTTTGATTTTTAATTTCTTCTTTTTCCTTTCAATTAAGCCCTCTCTTATTATTCAGTAAAAGTTAAATTGCTATTAAAGTAAAAAAAAACCTAAAAATGATTCCAGAGCTGGAAAGTTCAAACTTGTTTTGTTATATAAAAGTTACCTATCAAAATTAATTTGTTTCTCTTTTTCTCTTTAAATTAAATATATTTTGTGTATTTGAAAAAAATTAATTGGTATCAGAAACCAAGTAAATATAAAAGGATAATTACAGGGTTGGAAAATTTAAAGCTTTTTTGTATATTTTTGTTTCTTTATAAATTAAATATATTTTAGGCTTTTGAAATAATTGTTTTGGCATAAAAAGTAGAAGAATAAAATACCACAGCTCCAGAGCCGGAAAATTTAAACATGCTTTGAATAAAACTAATTTTGTTCTTTGTAAATTAAAAGTATTTTATATTTTAGAAAGGAATTAATTAGTATTAATAATCCGAAAAATAAAAAATTATTTTCCAGGTTTGGAAAATTTTAAGTATAAAAGTGTGATATCATGGTTGGAAAATTAATTTGATTTCTTTGTTTTATTTTTGTTTATAGAAGTAATAAAAACAAATAAATTTTTCCTTTTTAATGATATATAAATTTTATGTTTTAGAAAAAAAAACGGTTTGCTATAAAAAATCAAAGATCCCGAGCTGGAAAATTTAAATTTTTTTAATATACATGCATATAAAAGTAACTAGGTAAAAAAAATTTTTCTTTTTAAACTTAAATATATTTTACGTTTTAGAAAGAAATAGTTTAGTATAAAAAATTAGAAATATAAAAACGCCAAAGTTCCATAGCTGGAAAGTTAAACCTTTTTTGGGTATAAAAAAGCATCTAGCTATTAGTAGTTTTTTAATTTCAAATTTATTTGCTTGTGGTTTAGCTTGGTCTATATACGTATTTCATTGGCGCTTAAACCAAATCATCAGTAGACTTCAACCACAAATTTTGAACAGTCACAAACCTCTTACTTTATGCACAGACTTTCAAAAACTATATGAGAATTCATGGAATAATATTTTTGAAAATCACAAAGACAAAATAAGTTTGGTAGGCTTTGAAACTCATACAAAACCCAGCAAATAATTTATATTCGATATGAATCTATTTTATTTTTCTACACCTTCATACAATTAGAAATCCATTGGATAACAATAAAAGTAATTACAAGGCAAAATGAAAAATAAAATCTAAAATTTAACATTTAAGAAGTTTATTATTCGACATATTGTCATAATTATATTTTAATTTGAAATTTATTTGCTTGTGGTTTAGCTTGGTCTATATACGTATTTCATTGGCGCTTAAACCAAATCATCAGTAGACTTCAACCACAAATTTTGAACAGTCACAAACCTCTTACTTTATGCACAGACTTTCAAAAACTATATGAGAATTCATGGAATAATATTTTTGAAAATCACAAAGACAAAATAAGTTTGGTAGGCTTTGAAACTCATAAAAAACCCAGCAAATAATTTATATTCGATATGAATCTATTTTATTTTTCTACACCTTCATACAATTAGAAATCCATTGGATAACAATAAAAGTAATTACAAGGCAAAATGAAAAATAAAATCTAAAATTTAACATTTAAGAAGTTTATTATTCGACATATTGTCATAATTATATTTTAATTACTTTTATTGTTATCCAATGGATTTCTAATTGTATGAAGGTGTAGAAAAATAAAATAGATTCATATCGAATATAAATTATTTGCTGGGTTTTGTATGAGTTTCAAAGCCTACCAAACTTATTTTGTCTTTGTGATTTTCAAAAATATTATTCCATGAATTCTCATATAGTTTTTGAAAGTCTGTGCATAAAGTAAGAGGTTTGTGACTGTTCAAAATTTGTGGTTGAAGTCTACTGATGATTTGGTTTAAGCGCCAATGAAATACGTATATAGACCAAGCTAAACCACAAGCAAATAAATTTCAAATTAAAATATAATTATGACAATATGTCGAATAATAAACTTCTTAAATGTTAAATTTTAGATTTTATTTTTCATTTTGCCTTGTAATTACTTTTATTGTTATCCAATGGATTTCTAATTGTATGAAGGTGTAGAAAAATAAAATAGATTCATATCGAATATAAATTATTTGCTGGGTTTTGTATGAGTTTCAAAGCCTACCAAACTTATTTTGTCTTTGTGATTTTCAAAAATATTATTCCATGAATTCTCATATAGTTTTTGAAAGTCTGTGCATAAAGTAAGAGGTTTGTGACTGTTCAAAATTTGTGGTTGAAGTCTACTGATGATTTGGTTTAAGCGCCAATGAAATACGTATATAGACCAAGCTAAACCACAAGCAAATAAATTTCAAATTAAAATATAATTATGACAATATGTCGAATAATAAACTTCTTAAATTAGTAGTTTTTTGTTTGTTTGTTTTTTTTTTAATTAATCCTATTTTATATATCAATTAGAATGAATTTGGTATTAACTTGCAAAAATAAAAATAAAATACAATTACAGGGTTGGCAAATTTAAACCTTTTTTGGTTTATAAAAGTAACCTATATTTTTTTCTTTTTTTTTATATAAAAAATAATATTTTGTATATTAGAAAGAAATATATTGGCATTAAAAATCAGATTCCAGGGTTGGAAAACTTAAACTAAATAAAGCAAATTTTTTTTCTTTGTTAATAAAAAAATATTTGATATTTTAGAGAGAAAAAAATTAGTATTAAAATCAGAAAAATCATAAATACCAGGTTAAGAAAATTTAATTTAATTTTTTTTTTATATAAAATTAACTAAATAAACAAAATTTGTTTTCGTTGTTCATTAAAAATATTTTATTATTTAAAAAGGATTCAGTTAAAATTAAGAATCAGAAAAATAAAAAATCAAAGATCCAGAGCTGGACAATTTTAACTTTTTTGGGTATATAAAAGTAACAAGGTGAAATTAAGTTTTTCTTCTAAAATTAGATACATTTTATGTAAAGAAAAAAAATTGTTTGGCAAAAAAAATTTATAGAGAAGAAAATACTGATCCAGAGCTGGAAAATTTAATTTTTTTTTGGATTATGGAAGAAACTAAATAAATCAGTTTGTTTTAATTAAAATTAGAAAGAAATACATTCGTATGAAGAATCCGAAAAATAAAAATCACAGATCCAGAGCTGGAAAATTTAAATATTTTTTTGTGTGTAAGAGTAACTAAATAAAACAATTTGTTTTAATTAAAAATGTTCCGATTTTAGAAAGAAAGAAATTATTATTACTAATAGGAAAAATCAAATACATGTTTCCAGGGTTGGAAAATTTAAACTTTTGTTAAGAATGAATGGAATGTTATGATTTTTTACGCGATAGTCATAAATTAGTCACGTGAGATATATGATTCCAAGGTTAAACTTTTGTTAAGAATTAATGGAGTATTATTATATTTTGTTACGCGTGAGTCATAAATAAGTCTTGTGTGGGGGTCACGCGTGAGGGTGGTTGTGCTTATAGGTATATATAATAATGATTTAAAAAAATAACGTTTGTGATTTTAACCAAAGTTCTTAGGCTTGTTATAATATCAACTTTTGTATAATTCGTTTTGGAAGTCAATTAATGTCAGGCAATTCATCAGTAACGTGCGCGAGTAAGAAAATATTTAAAATTTTTGCTTATTCTCTTGGCTAAGCACCGTTGAAAAGCAATTTGTTGCTGCTTTGATTTTTCAAATTTAAGAAAGACATGTTTATTAATTAATTAAATTGCATGAGGGATACTTTACCTGTTTGATTTATAAATAAATAAACATTATATAAATTTTTTTAAGGGATATCCAAGTAATTTGGTGTCTGTGTACCTGCAAACAAAAAACAAAACATTGCTTATTTTTAAAATATAATATTAAAAAGTAAATTTCTTCAAAAGTTTTGTTGTCATTTCCCACATTATGTTGGCCCTTCCTAGCAAAATCATTAATAATAAAACGATAAAGATCTCTTGTTAGGAAATTCCCAGAAAACTGAAAATATTAATTTAAATTTCAAACACCCGCCGGAAAATTGTTATTTGATTGAAAAAGTTTTAAACAAATAACAACCAAACAAAAGTAAGAGCAACAATTTGTGCTGGTCAGTTTTAGTGAATTTCTTCAAAGTTTTCTTTGGTGTGCAGCAGCAGCTTACGATGAGTTAGAGTTTTGGCTTTTAATTTTTTTTCTAAATTTGACTTTTTCCTTACTTTTGCGTTTGTTTGCAAACAGTTTATTTCTCCTTTAACATTAAAATATTCTTGGAAATAGTTTTTTTAGTTAAAAAAAATTAAATACATTTTATGCTGCCCCTTAAAATATGCAGTAGATTTCGAAAGTATAAGTGCTGGTGTAAGTATACTTTTTGTTTGTTTGTTTATAAATTATGCAGACTTTTAGGGGTTTCTTTCATAACAACAACTGCTTTTAAAGTTTTTTCTTCAAAAAAAAAAAAAGAATTCAACTAGAAAAACATTTTACATGTTTTCTTGTTAACAAAAAGCATTAAAGGTCTTAAAATGTCATTGTCTACATGCTTCGAGTGAAAAAAAAACTACAAGATAAGTCCAAAAAAAAGAACCCTTGTCAACAAAGAAAAAAAAATGGTAGAAAAAATCACTCTGACACTTTTCAAAATATAAATATGAAAATATGCAAATTAGAAAAAAAAGAAACAACAAGGGATAAACATTTCTGCCAATAGTCGATATAGAAAAAAAATATGAAAAATGTTTATATGACAATTTTAGGATATTACATCAGTCCATCAGTAACACATTAAGTCAGTGTTTATATAAGAAAAACGTGGCAAAAAAACACTTCATTTTGATTTATATTTGATAAAAAACAAATTTTTTTCCTCACTTTTCAAGAAATCTTAAAGGTTCTTTCTTCTAAAAAACTCGCATCCACGTTTCATTTCTATTTATTTAGATTTTAAGTTGCCTACTTTTAGGCAATACTCTCAACTAAATTGAATTCGTATTCAGTTTCCTTTTTTTTATCTTCTCTTTATATGTATGTATGTCCATCATAGTATCCTTGTGCTGGTGCTGGCATTACTTTACTCTGCTGCGTGTTCTCTCATAAGCAGGAAGCAATTGAAAAACTTTTCAAAAACATCACGTTTTGTTGTTCATTTGGTATTGGAGTTTTTTTTTCTTCTTCTGTATCATAAGCTTAAAATTCTTAAGCTGCAAAATGGTATTTAAAAACAGACTGAAGAGGCAATTCTGCTTTCGATGAGTTGTTAGGCATGTCTATCTAAATATGTCAAAATTAGACTTGTTAAATAAATCCTTTCTTTTTTGTATTTTATTTTCCCCCTTTTTACTACATATTTAAATAACAAGTCCTTAGAATATGCAATTTTTTACATAATTGAGCAGGAGGCCTTAATAAAAGATTTTTGTTCGTATTTCTGTTTTTTTAATTGTTATTGTTAATTGTGCAATAGAGGGGAAAAAGTTAAATGAACAAAAAAATTTACATGCTTGCAAAAGCCGCCGTAAGATGTGCTATAAAATTTAACAATGAAATTAAAGGCCTTATTTTCTAAAACGCAAGGCTAGAGCGTTGACACATTTTCTGTGTGTTTTCATTTTCTCCATATAGTTTTTTAAAATGTGACCTTTTAAAACACATTTTTCAAAGGTACTTTTTAAACGGTACGTTTTTAACAGGTTTTATTTTTTAAAAGGAACTTCTTTAAAAAGTTACTTTTAAATGGACATTTTTGAAAAGGTACTTTTCTTATACGGTACTTTCTTTAAAAAAAGTACCTGTTCAAAAATTTTATTTTAAAAGTATTTTTCTTAAATATTTTTTTAAAAGGTACTTTTTTAAAATTTCAGTTTTTTAAAAAGGTCCTCTTTTAACAAGGTACTTTAAATTAAAAGGTACTTTATTTCAAAAGGTAATTTTTTAAAAGAAACTTTTTTAAATGTCCTTTTGTATAATGTACTTTTTTATAGGTTTTATTTTTAAAAGGTACTTTTTAAAAAGTTTTATTTTTAAAAGGTACTTTTTAACAGGTTTAATTTGAAAAGGTACTTTTTCAAAGGAAATTTTTAACAGGTACTCTTTTAAAAGATACTTTTTCTTCAAAAGGTATCTATTAACAAGTAATTTTTTATAAGATACTTATTTTAAGAGGTACTTTTATAAAAGGTACTTTTAAAAATTAAATTTCTTAGAACGTATGATTTTAAATGGTAGTTTTTTAAAAGTTACTTTTTCAAAAATTACTTTTTTTTTAAATTAGTTTTCTAAAAGGTACTTTGTTAAAAGGTACTTTTTTAAAAAGGATTTTGTTAAAAGGAACTTTTGTAAGAGATAGTTTTTTAAAACGTATTTTTTTAAAAGATGGTTTTTTAAAAGGTACTTTTTTAAAAGATACATTCTTAAAGGTACTTTTTTGAAAGTTACTTTTTACAAGGAATTTTATAAAAGGTTTTATTTTTAAAAGGTACTTTTTTATAGGTTTTATTTTTAAAAGGTACTTTTTAACAGGTTTAATTTGAAAAGGTAGTGTTTCAAAGGATTTTTTTAACAGGTAATTTTTTAAAAGATACTTTTTCTTAAAAGGTATTTTTTAACATGTAATTTTCTCATCAGGTACTTTTTTAAAAGGTACTTTTTTACAAAGTACTTTTTTTAAATATTTTAGTTTTTTATTTTTTTATTTTATTTTTTATTTTCTAGTTGAAAAAATTTCAATACCTACAACTTCTCGAATTTTTTGCAGTTGCAGATTTTTAATAAAAAATTAAATATAATTGACGCGCTAATTTAAAATATAAAACCAAACAGCCAATACAATTATTTATAGCATTTTAATAATAATTACACAACACATTATAACAAGACTAATTGGCAAATAATGTTTTTAAATGGCCACACCCTCAAAAGTAAACTACAGATATTGCGTAACAAAATTTAAAGCATAAAAACGGCGGCCTACTTTGACCTTAAATTTTATTGCATTTGTTTTTTTTTTATTTAATGTTTCGCATAATAATAATTTTAAGGTTAAATGTACTTAATCTTGTTTTAAAGGAAACCAGCGTAATATAAATGAAAATAAATTTGATAACAAAAGTTTAATGCCGGCCAATAATAATGATTTAATTTTAATGGTTGTTATAAATTATGATTCCTTTTTCTTGCGTTTACTTTTTATTATGTTCAAAAGATGAGCATTCATTCCTTGGCATATTATTGCTATTGTTTAAGCTATTAAAATTGCATTTGAAATCATTAAGATGGCTAAACAAAGAGAATTTTAGAAAAATGCCATAAAATATGTTAAGGAATGCTTAAAAGTAATAAAAATTAAAATATTATAGAAAGTTTAATTTTGAACAGATAAAAAAATTAAAGATTTGTTTTAAGATTTATTAAAAGCTCAATAAGATAATAATGGGCCTACAAATTTGCTGCTACAGCTTTCATTTCTTTTTTTTATAAAAGTGAGTTTTGTATTTCAACACACTAACATACCTTAAGGAGCCACAACTATTTATTAAAAAATATCTATCTTGTTTCTGCATCCTTAACAAAAATCTTACTTGCAGCTGAACATCTCTAAAACGATGGAATGATTATAAAATCAAGACTTTATTCTTTTAAAGATTTAGTTTCCTTTTAAGCTATACAAATAATTTTAATTTCTTTTTGCTTTTAATATTTTTATTTTATTAAAACAAATCCACTTGTACTTAACCCAATTATGACATATTTCCTTTCCAACACCTTAACGAGAAAAATTTTCAACCGCATAAATTTAAATATAAAAAACTCATAAAAGTCAACCTTAAGGAAACATCCAAGAAAAATAAAATAATAATAATGCAAAAACGAGGAAATTAATTTATTCAGCTTGAATTAATTTTTGGTGGCACATGTTTGCTAAGAACAGAAAAACCACAACTGCTGCACCCAAAAAAATGAAGAATAACTTATTAAAGAAATAAAAAATTATAAAAAATTATTTAAAAATATTAAAAAAGCAGCAGTAAAGAAGACCCAGAAAAGGATATTTAAGCAAATATATGGCATAATAAAATTACGCTTACCTTTTGCGTTACAAATGTACAGATTTTCTAAAAGAAAATTCAAAAGAAAAAACTTGAAAATTTCTTACAGTTTTGAACAAAAACTTTGAATAATAAATACCATTTCATTGCATATACACAAGGCGCTTAATGGGATTAAATAGCAGTGCATACTTTTGTAGGTATGTTGCTGCTGCTCATTTACCAGTGGCCTATAAAATATGCAAATTTTTTAAAGTTTCCTTTTTAAAACTCGCATTAGCAACAATTTATCTGCCATAATTAATTAAAATTTATGTGGGTTAAAATTTAACTCAATAAATTTTATTTATTAATTAACAGCTATTCTTTTTTATGATCTTCTTACTTGAGTTTTCATTTTTCATGTGCCTTAAAAGTCAAGTAAATAAACTTAATGTCTGTTTTGCCATAATAAATAGTTCCCTTGTTTTTTTGTCAGTTTTCAAGTTAATAAATTATAAACCGAAAATTATTTTAGGCTTCCCTGGAAAAATTGTTTATACACAGACGCACATGTATACAGAAACATCCACGTTAACAACCACATTATGTTGTAGTCTTTAATGACTTGGCTCCAAGGAGCACTTAATATTAATTTTAGTTTTCTAGAGACCTTTTTTCTTACAGTTACTACAATCTTTTTAAAGTAGATTTGTGGTAATTCTTCTTAAGCGTAGAAGTATACGAAATAATACACTTGCATCAGGTATTTAGCAGAACACAAGCATTCTCATCATATTTGTTTAGCTTAATTAAAGGTATTCTTATTTGATAGTGCTGCAAAAATATTTAAATTTTTACACTTTAAAATTTTTACACTTTATTTAATTATCTACAAAAAAAATATCTTAACATTGAATATACATACGCTATAGGCTTCAAAATCGGGCTCATTTGTTAAGAAGTCATTTCGTTAACTCACTCTTTTATAAAAATATTGTGCAGATGGTCCTAAATACACGAATTTAAGATAAAGTTTTTTAATACCTTTTATAAAAACTTTTTTAAGTAGTGTCCTTATATTAAGCAAAAAACTTTTAAAATTTAAAAAAAAAATTAAATATAATCTTTCAAGGAAAGTACTTTTTTGATTAAAAAGTACCTTTTTAAGAAAGTATATGTACTTTAAAAAAAATTACCTAAAAAAAGTACTTTTCTAATAAAAAGTACCTTTTGAAAAAAGTAATTATTAAAAAAGGGACCTTTCGATATGAGTACATTTTTAACAGAGGGGCTTTTTGAATAAAGTACTTTGTTAAAAAAATAACTTTTGAATAAAGTACTTTGTTAAAAAAAGACTTTTTGAAACATAAAATTTTTTACCAAAAGGACCTTTTAAAAAATTAGATTTTAAAACAAAATCACCCTTTAAAAAAAGTACTTTTGTAACCAAGGAACCTTTACTTTATGAACAAAATTACTTTTTGAAAAAAAGAATACTTTTTTAACAAAAGGACCACTTGGAAAATTTGCCTGTTAACTAAAGGACTTTTTAAAAATTGAATTTTTGTAAACAAAAGGACCTTTAAAAAAAGTAATTTTTAACAAAAGGACCTTTTGAAAAAAGTCCTTTTTTAATAAAAGATATTTTTGAACAAAGTACCTTTTTTAAAAAAATTACCTTTTGAAAAAAGTATTTTTTTTGCAAAAGGATCTTTTGAAAAAAGTACTTTTTTTTGCAAAAGGATCTTTTGAAAAAAGTACCTTTTCAATTTAAAATTTTTTTAAAAAAGCATTTAAGAAGTTAGTAAATTTTAACAAAAGGATCTTTTGAAGAAAGGACTTTTTTGTAACAAAATAACCCTTTGAATATCTACTTTTTAACAAAAAAACCTTTTAAAAAAATTACCTTTTTAACAAAAGGACCTTCTGAAAATATGATTTCAAACAAAAGGACTTTTAAAAAAGTAAATTTTTTTATAAAAAAAAGTTCCCATAAAAAACTAGTTTTTAACAAAAGTAGCTTCCGAAAAAACATTTTTTTTCAAAGTACTTTTCAAAAAAGAATTTCTTAAAGAAAGGACATTTTGAAAAAAGTATCTGGTTAAAAAAATTACTTTTTAGAAAGTACGTTTTAAAAATATTTAGTACATTTTCAAAAAGTACCTTCTAAAAAGGGGTCTTTTAGAAAAAATCCTTTTAAAAAAGTACCTTTTAAAAAAGTACTTTTTATTAAAGTACCTTTTAATAAAGTATCTTTTAATAAAGTATTTTTAATAAAGTCTCTTTTAATAAAGTACTTTCAAAAAGTACCTTTTTAACAATTAAAAATCAGTTTTTTGACAAAAGTACTCATTGAACAAAAAACGACCTTTTGCAAAAAATAGATTTTTAATCAAGGGAACTTTTGAAAAAATATACTTTTTTCAACAAAAGAAATATTGCTTTTTAAACAAAAGGAACATTGTGAAAAGTTTTATTTAAAAAAAAAAAATAGTACTTTTTGAAAAATTTTCGTTTTTAAAAATAAGAAATTTTGAGTAAAAACTCCAAATTCCTGATTTGGAGAAAAATTATTTATCTAACCAAAAAAAGATTTTGTGAGAATATTAATTTCCTGGGTATATAATTCTTTTTTCAAAAGATCGCCTTTTAATATAGAGTATTTAATATAAGTTTAATTTTTGGCATATTTCTCCTCCGAACGCAGTAGTGTCCTTTTTCTTTGTGCTTCTTTCAAAAAAAATTTTAATTTGTTGTTTTTTACGTTATGAAGATTAAATGAATTATATTTTTATGTTTATAATTAAAAGTTAGTTTGTAACTTCAGTTGCCTGTTCTGTTATTACAATCTTTTTATTCATTTATTAAGAGGATGTTGCTTAATGGTTTTTCTCCTCTTGCCAGTTGATGAGTAGTTTGTACGTTCGTTGTTGGCTGTTGATACTTCTCACATTCGTGCTACAATATCTTTTCGTACAATTTTGTAAAATGTTTGTGTTCCAGTGCATGAAAGAATTGAATTAAATTAAAAATTTGCTATGCTTTTTTCCGTGGCAAATTAAAAGGTCTAATTTTAAGAAATTTGTTATTTTTAATTACAAAACAAGTAGGCCAACTAAGACGTTAGAGGAAATAAACCAGCAGCAACATGCCACACTAATCATGAACAGGAAAGATGAAATAAAACCATCATGACTCTTACTACACTCTGGTGCAGCAAACGGACGCAAAGGAGCCGCCATTAAGCGCTAGTGCTAGTTGTCAGAGAGGTAAAGAACACAAAAAGGAAAAAAAAAATTGCTCCAAAAGAAATGAAAAACTATCAAATATTTAATGGAAAATGAATGAGGAGAAAATAACAAAATCTAAAGGCACTAAATGAAAACTATAAAATGAAATGAATACATAAACTAAATGAAACTAATAAAGATAACATTCAAACAAAAACAAGTTTATTAACTAAGCAAATTGTAGCGCACGTTCATAATTTTAATTGCACAGAGCCAATGCAGTGTTTATATTGGAGTACAAATAGAATAGCATACTTAGAGGCTTAGAAGCATGGGGAAATTAAAAAATTAAAAGGAACCACATTAAAATTTCTTCAAGTGCAAATAATAAACAAACAGATATTATAAATTACAAAACAAAATATATAAAATAAAAATGGGTTTAAATTGTATTAAAAATGGCATAAGATAAAAAAAACACTGAAGATCACAGACGAAACATACTAGTTTGCCAACCAAATTTAACGTGGATGACGTTTTTTATGGAAAGTAATTTTTTAAGGGTACAAGTTTTAAAAGTCCTTTTCATGAAGCACTTTAAAAAGTGTTTTGTTCAAGAAAATCCGTGTTTTCTGAGAGGTATCAAGAATTTGCTTTAAAAGATACTTGGTTGAAAAAGCTTTTTAAGAAAAAAATATTTAAAAAAAAATTGCCTCAAAAAAGTATGTTTTTTTATTTTTTAAAGGTACCCTTATTAAAAAATTTACCTATTCAAAAAAGGACCTTTTTAAAAAAGTATCTGTCTAAAAAAGGCAATTTAAGAAAAACTACCTTTTAAAAAAACTACCTTTTAAAAAGTACATTTTAAGAAAGGTACCATTAAAAAAGTACATTCTAAAAAAAGTACCCTTAAAGTACCTCCAAAAAATACCTTTTTAAAAAAAGAACGTTTTTAATAAAAGTTACCTTTTTCAAAAGTACCTTTTTGAAATCCCTTTTTAAAAAAGCACCTTCAAAAAAATTAAAAAAACGTTTTGAAAAACATGCACATCTATAAAAAAAGTAATTGTTTAAAAAAAGTACATTTCATTGAAATTAAAAAGTGCTTTATGAAAAGTACTTTACAAAATTGTACTTTTAAAAAGTACTACTCATAAAATAATAATCAAATAATAATAATTACCATCTCTCCTTTCCAAAAAAAAAAAAACAATTTAAAACTGCACCTCATGGAAAAAATTTATTTGCAAAATTAAGGACCTTTTTAACTACTACTTAATTTAACAAGTGAACTTTTTCCAAATGAAATAAAATATATAAAATAAAATAAAAAAAAAATAAAATAAAATATAATGAAATCAAATAAAATATAATGAAATGAAATAAAATATAATAAAATCTAATCTAAAATAAAATAAAATAAAATAAAATAAAATAAAATAAAATAAAATAAAATAAAATAAAATAAAATAAAATAAAATAAAATAAAATAAAATAAAATAAAATAAAATAAAATAAAATAAAATAAAATAAAATAAAATAAAATAAAATAAAATAAAGTAAAATAAAATAAAATAAAATATAATAAAATAAAATTAAATAAAATAAAATAAAATAAAATAAAATAAAATAAAATAAAATAAAATAAAATAAAATAAAATAAAATAAAATAAAAAAAATAAAAAAAATATAATAAAATAAAATAAAATAAAATAAAATAAAATTGGCTTGAATTAGCTTCGACAGCTTTGAATGATGGTATTTTGCTAATTGAATATTTTTGCGTGTATCGCAAATATATTTAAATAGCTCCTACTGGCCACTGGGAGTAGATCTGAAAGGACTTAATTATATTTAATAATTATATTTGGGTTGAATACAAATTTTGATGATCCGAGCAATGAAAGGAGCGCACGATGTAGCGTAATTAAAGTTTATTTCAAAAGTGGTTTTTCTTTTCTTCCAACCAACAATTTTAACCTATACGATTTTAACTAAGTTTAATAGTTTTGACATTTGGAAATAGTTCCAACAACATTCGTGTTCAATCTTTTACAATATTTTCAGATACAGATATTTAAAGGTATAAATTCAAATGATTAAATATTATAATATAATATAAAAAAAAAATAATAATTCAAAATATCAAAAATTCAAATTTAAAATTTTGTAAATGTTAGTTATTTAAATTATTGTCCAAATGATTTTTGGACACTAATAGTTTGAAGATTAACGTATCTTAAGAATCGGACATTCTAATAAATTAAAATAGCATTTTTCGAATGAAGCTCACATGCCTGATCTGTCGTAATGCTTGATACAGAAGGTCGTATGATTGTTATTAAATATTAAGAAAATTGATACTGAAGTTTATCTCTTTCCCTGTTTGGTATTGGAAATTAATTAATCACTTATGGCAACCACATGTCGGTATGTATTACTATTTGTTTTTATTAAGCACAAAATCACAACACCACATGTACTCTTTTGCAATAAATACAAAAGCCTTTACAAACAATATCTTATCTTAAGCAATTTTTGTATAACCCAATTTTATTTACGTAATCCTTAAGCAAAATGTTTTTCCCTTTCTAGCCAATTATTTTTTTTTCAATCAGTAAATAGTCATAAAATACAATTATTTATTTATGCTGAAACATTTCTATGGAAACATTGAGCAAAAAAAAATCAATCTTATTAAAAGGTTTTAGTGTATTCTTTTACAAATTTGGTTCTTTCCTTTTGTTACAAAAATCTATCAATCATTTACGCATGAAAACATTTCAGCACCTCAAGTGTCTCTTGAGTGGATAGATTTTACATACATACATACCTACGCATAAAAAGGAATCAAATTACACTTGTGAAGATAAATGCGTGTGCACACACACACTCCCACTTCTTATAAACACACACAAAATATTTACATAGATAATAGAAAAAATATATAAAAAGAAAACAAGTAAAAACATAAAGATGTCAACCTGTGCTAGATAAACAGTGCCAAAATTGGAATATTTAAATACAAATAATGTAATACAAGAGTAAAAAGGTTTCCTACGACATCGTCAAGGTAAACATACAATTCTTATTATTATAACTTTTTTTGTTGCCCAGTTCCCTGTTAATATGCAGAGACTTTTAACAAAACAAACAACATCACTGTTGTTCGGGTAAATTTATGGAAAAGTCTGTATAGATTACAGGACGTAGTAAATGAATGTGGGTGAATGCCTAAAAGTATGCAATAATATTTTGTTTTTATAAAAAAGTATTAACAAGTTTTGCCTTTTAACTAGGACATACTATTATCATAAAAATTATTGAAAAAGTTACACGTATCGAAAATATCCTTATAATAAAAGAATGCTGAATAGAGGAAGGTGTGGCAAAAGATGAAAAGGATATTAGCCGGGCTGGCATTCGGCTGTAACGAATTTGGAGCACGCTGCCTCTGCAAGAACGCTATAGTAAACAGGAGAACCGTTGACAGGAGAACTGTTTCTATAGAAAATATCTGTCTTAATATGAGCAATTTTTTTATACAAACTCTCTCAAATTTTCTATATAAATCTTTCTCTGGAAAAGAACGATATTTCTATAGAAAATCTATAGAAATTCTATAGAAATTCTTTGTCTTGAAAAAGAGGAAATGTTCTATAGAAAATTTTTATCTTGACTGGAGAACTTTTTTTAAAGAAAAGCTCTCTCTTGACAAGAGAAATATTTCTATAAAAAGTTTTTCTCTTGACTAAAGAAATATTTCTATAGAAAATCTCTCTCTTGACAAGAGGAAATATTCTATAGAAATTTTTTCCTTTGGCAAGAGAAAATTTTCTATAGAAATTCTTTCTATTGACAAGAACAAATTTTCTATAGAAAATCCCTCTATTAACGAGATCAAATTTTCTATAGAAAATTCTATGCAGATAATCTCTCTCTCGTCTACAAAAAATTCGTTCTGGTTAAAAAAATTTTTTCTATAGTAAATTTGCCCTTGGGAGAGACATGCAATTACAAATTTACTCTTCTCCAGAGAAATATTTCTATTAAAAGATTTTTCTTGTCAAGCGAAAAATTTTTAAAAGAATTTCTTTCTCCTACTTTAGAAATATTTTTTAAACAACATTTATTTTGTTCATAGAAAGAGTTTCTAAGAAAAAATTTATTTTCTTAAGAGAGATTTCTCTAAAAAAAATTTCTCCTGGTAAGCAAGATTTTCTGTAGAAAATTTTTTCTTGTTTAGAGAAAGATTTTTGAATGCATCATTTTCTTTTGTTTAGAGAACAATTTTTGACAAAAAATTATTTGATTTTATAGAAAAATTTTTTGTAAAACATTTTCTTTTTTTTAGAGAAAGAGTTCCTAAAGAAAATTTTCAACTTTTTAGAAAAAGATTTTTTATTCTATAGAAATTTTCTCTTATATAGAGAAAGATTTTATAGAGAAAAGCTTGTCTTGCTTAGAGAAAGAATTTCTATAAAAAAGTTTTTTCTGTAGAGAGAAAAATTTTCCATATAAAAATTTTCTTTTATTTAGAGAAGTATTTTTCATGGAAAAATTTCTCTTACTTAGAGAAACATTTCGTAGAGAAAATTTTCTCATGTTTAGAGAAAGATTTTGTACGGAGTATTTTCTCTTGCTTAGAGAAAAATTTTTTTATAGAAAATTTTTTGATTTTATAGAAAGAGTTTTTATAAAAAATTTTTTAATTTTTATAGAAAGATTTGGTAAAGAAAATTTTATATTTTTAGAAAAAGATTTTCTATAAAAATTTGCTTTAATTGAGAGAAAGATTTTTTAGAGAAAAAGTTTTTTTGTTTAGAGAAAGATTTTCTATACAAAAATTTCTATTGTTTAGAGAAAGATTTTGTGTAAAAAAAATTTTTCCCTTTCAGATTAATACATATTTTCTGTGGAATAATTTCTCTTGCTTAGAGAAGGTTCTTGTATAGAAAACTTTCTCTTATTTAGAGAAATATTTCGTAGAGAAAATTGTATCTTGTTTAAAGATAGATTTTATATAAAATATTTTCTCTTGTTTGTAGAAATATTTTCTAAAGAATATTTTATCTTTTTTGGAAAAAGATTTTATAGAAAATTTGCTCTTGTCTTGAGAGATTTTCTACAGCAAAGATAGTCTCTAGAAAATATCTCCTAAATGTATGCAACAAATTTTACTAGGGGAGAAAATTGTATCAATTATTTTGATGCAAATTTATATTCCATATTAATGCTCGTACTTTTCTATGACTTACATATGTACGTTACAACAAAATTAATAGCAGCAGCAATATTATACTTAATTTTGTATACATTATTTTACAATAAGGGTGCGTTACATCAATTTCAATATATCAATTAACTTACAAAAAAATTCAGGTTTATAGCAGCACATTACGGGTAACACATTTCCTCTTTTTTTACCCCTTAATTTGTAGCCATAGAAATATGTATTTGAAAAGGAATGTGCGTTCAGGTGTATTTGATTTTATGAGAGTATGTATGTATGAAATATTTTTTATTTTTTGCCTTGGAGATATTTGCGTTTACCAACCATTTGTGCGTAAATTTATGTGTTATCCTTTTTTGTTTTTTGTGTATAGATTTCTCTTAAAGAGGGGTGAAAATCCTATTAGAGATTTACCAAAGAAGCTAAAACATTTTTATTTTTTCGTTATTTTTTTTATTTTTTGATACGAAAAGCAATATAAACTGATATTTTTCCATTATAACTGGATAATGGTGGGACACAAACAAAAACACATATGGGGAGGTTTATAAATAAAATTCCATTTGGATGTGTGTATGTGTGCGTATGATGCTATTTCCTTTTCATATTTTGTTAACACAAATACTCGTTCAGGTGAATATTTAGTGCACAAATAAATTTTTTTATTTGGTATCACATTGTATCTTATGTGGGTTGAGAATGTTTGAATAAATTATTTGGAAATACAAGTTTTTACCTTCCGCGCCCTCTCTTTCTGTATCACACATTTTCTCGAACTATTTTCCTACCTTTTGTTTTCTTTTATTTGTTTTGTTGTCGTTCAAGTGTGGTTGTCTGTGTGTGTGTAAGGATTTTTGCATTATGTTAATATCGTTGTAATTTGTTATACATTTCCGCTTGTTATGATGTCAATATTCAAGGACATTACAATACAAATGATGTAAATGAACAAGCGTACTTCACACCTTTAAAAGATGGCACTTACACTCAAGTGAAGAGGCTCTGTGGCAAACATAGAGTTTGAGCATGAAATAATAGTTGATAGATAGTGAGATATTTTAGATTAGTTGAGCTACTGGAGAAAGGACACTATGTAAATAAGGAAAGGAAATGTTACATTAAAAATAATTTGGTATTTTAAATAATATGAAAAATATTTATTTTCGGATCAGTGAACAAGATTGTTTAAAGACTTTTAAGGAATTTTTTCACATATAAATAAGTTTAATAAATTCTAAAGTTATTTTAATTCAAGTTAGATCTTCTAACCTTTCACCACATTCCTGTTATTCTTAAGTCGTCACATTTACCTAGACTCTGTGACTATTGGTATGTTCATCTTTAGTAAGAGTAACAATGTCATAAAAAACTTGAAGCATATTTTTAATTATATAAACTTTCACAGTAAATTAAATCTAACACTTCATATTATAATAATTTCCCAACTTGTATATTACAATAATTTTCTCAAAGCAACTTTTGGTTATCTATAATCCTTATTAGCATAATTTTGTGTGGTTTTGTCTTTTCATTTAAACTCAAATTTGTCTCGTCTGGTATGTAACACCTTAAGGTATCAATTCGAATTTTACTAAACCTTTAAATCATCTCAGTCAAGTATAAAATCGCTTGCAACCTTTAAACTAAAAAAATGTGATCCTTCAAAAAGAAAAACCTTTTGGCCATTTGTAAATATTTTTCCATTTATTTATGCATGTAAAAATCAACTTGTTTCACATGTTGTAATATTTCCTTTCTTCTTATACAATATTGGCATTGATTTTGATTTGCGTAATTTTCAGGTTCATTAAGTGTGTTTAATGCCTGTAAACGACAAAATGTAAGGAAGGGAAATGTACACAACGCTCTCTCTCTCTTTCTCACTCTCTCCCTTTCGCCATATAATTTTATTACCCTTCACTAATAAGTCAACAACAACAATACCAAAATAACAACACACACTCTTTATATTCATGTTGTCCTTACGAAAAGAAAAAAAAAATTAAAAAGTGAAAAAGTAATACAAGGACATGCCAGCTATTCCACACTCATATTTATTGTTAACAAACTCACTGATACGTTTAAAAACCAGATGATTAATAACAACATTTTGTGAGCTGTATGAAATGTATCATACTCATTACAACTTAATGCAATCTCTTTCATTTACTTTATATTTTTTTCTTTGTAATTAACTAGTAGATGGCAATGACATCAAGTGTAATAAAGTCCTTGAATTAAATTCTTCATTAAGCGTTTCTTAACACTAAGAAAAAAATATTATATTTTGATAAAGCTTTTGAATAATCGATGCATCAAAATACGTCTATTTATTCTACTTTAAATTTTCTATTGGCAAAACCACCAATTTTTCCTGTAAAAAGCAGACGTTTTTAATAAAAAATTTAATTTTGTTTAGAGAAAGATTTTCTATAGAAAATTTTCTCTTGATAAGCAAAATATTTTTATAGAAAAGTTTCTTTTGTTTAAAGAAAGATTCTCTATAGAAAATTGTCGCTTGCTTAGAGAAAGATTTTCTATAGAAGAATTTTCTTTAGTTGAGAGAAAGATTTTAAATAGAAAATTTTCTCTTGTTTAGAGAAAGATTTTCTATAGAAAATGTTCTCTTGTTTAGAAAAAGATTTTTATGGAAAATGTTCTCTTCTTTAGAGAAAGATTTTTTATGGAAAATGTTCTCTTGTTTAGAGAAAAATTTTCTGTAGAATGAAAGAAAGATTTTTTATAGAATATTTCCTCTTCTCCAGAGAAGCATTTTCCTATAAAAATTTTCTCTCGTTTAGAGAAAAAATTTCTATGAAAAATGTTCTCTTGTTTTTTTTTCTTTAGAGAAATATAAAATTTTTTTTCTTGTTTAGAGATTTTTTTACAGAAAATGTTTTCTTGTTTACAGAAAGATTTTGTATAGAATTTTTTTTCTTAGAGAAAGGTAATCTATAGAATTTTTTTTGTTTAACGTAATGTTTTCTAAAAATAGTTTTCTCGTGTTTAGAGAAAGATTTTCTACAGCAAATTGTTTCTTGTTGTGTAAAAGATTTTTTATAGAATTTTTTTTTTATTTAGAGAAAGGTTTCTAATAGAAATTTTAGTTTTGTTTAGAGAAAAATCTTCTATAGAAAATTTTCTTTTGTTAGAGAAATATTTTCTATAAATTTTTTTTCTTTTTATAGAAAATTGTCGCTTGTTTACCGAAAGATTTTCTTAAGAATTTTTTTGTTTAGAGAAAGATTTTTTATACAAAATTTTCTCTTGTTAACGAAAATTCAGATTTTCTATTGAAAATTTTTTTCTTGTTTAGCGAAAGATTTTCTATAAAAAATTTTTCTTGTTTAGAGAAAGACTTTTTAGAGAAAATTTCTATGACAAAAAAGTCTATAAAAAATCTTTCACTAGTTTAAGCGTAGGATTTTCTATAAAAATCTTCTTTTGTTCAGAGAAATATTTTCTATAGACAATTTTCTTTTGTTTCGAGGACGATTTTCTATAAACAAACTTTTCTTGTTTAAGGAAAAATTTTCCGTGGAAAATTTTTGTGTTGTTTAGAGAAAAATTTTTGATAGAACTTTTACGTTTAGAGAAGGATTTTCTATAGAAAATTTTTTTAATTTAGAGAAAGATTTTGTAGAGAAAATGTTCTTTTATTTACAAAACGATTTTCTATAGCAAAATTTCTCTTTTTTGGAGCAAGATTTTCTACAGAAAATTTCCTCTTGCTTAGAGAAAAATTTTTTACAGAAAATGTCCTCTTGTTTAGAGAAAGATTTTCTATAAAAAATTTCCTCTTGTTTAGAGAAATGTTTTTTTGAGATAGTGTTCTCTTCTAAAGAAATAAATCATCTCTGGTTAAAGAAAAAGGTTTTTATGGAATTATTTGCCAAACCGTAATTATTTCACATAAAAACTTTTTTGTCAAGAGAGTAATTTCCTATAAGAAGTGTGTTTATCAAGAGGTAAATCTTTTGTTCAATTATTTTCTTTACTCAAGAAAGAAATGAGAAAAATCTCTTATTATGCCTTATAAACATATTTTCTGAATTACTGAGTCGTGAAATGAGAGATCCTGTTTAGATTTATCTCAAGCTGACGGTGTCATGTTTAATCATAATTACTTTAAGGAGTGCTACTAAAACTTAATGAAAACACATTCCAATAAAAAAAGTACTATCCGAGAAAATACTGCAAAAATAACTAAGAGGGCAAACCGTTGCCAAGCCAACCACACTTGAAATTGAAATACTCAAATTAAAACACTTCAAATACGAATATACAAATGACATGTTGCGCTTAAAATTTCAGCATACGAACCATCACTAATTGAAGTCAAAAATGACATTTCACTTGCAAATCAACAAAAAAAAAGATATAAATAAACTTAAATATACTAAAACACTTAAGCCAAGGCAAGCGAATCTTAACTTCGTTTTATTTTTTTTTTCTCCCCTGCAACCAGCAGCAGCAGGCAGTGGTAAGTGGTAAACGGCAAGCGGATGAGCACTAAAATCAGCGGAACACGAAAAAAAAACTACAAAACTCAGCCAATGTGACAAATTACTGAAAAATACAGTTAAAGAAGTTTTGAGAATAAAAAAAATATAAAGAAAACAGCACAAATGGAAATAAATTTAAGCTGCCAAAGTAAGTGACACTAAATGCATAACGATGACGAGAAGTGAGAATTATAAAAAGCAAAAAAGAAAAAATTAGAAATTCACGAAAACAAACTGAAAAAAATCATTCAATATTCAATTGAGATCCACTAGCATGACTTCGTAGGTGATGAAATTTTTAATGCTTAGAATGGAAAATAAAAAGTTTGGGGTAAAAATGCAATCAGCGTTTGTTTGACACCCCCCTTTTGAAAATATGAACAAAACTTTTCCTGGTATTTTCTTTCTTTTTTGCTTTAAAAAGAATTTTCAACATTTTAAATTAAAGGGTGTTTTAGTTCTTTAAAGCAAAAATATTCTGTGGCATAAAGAGAAAAAGTGCTTGAGTTAAGATAAGCTATTTTCAGTTACTAGCACGTTTATTGCTTTCTTATACAAAAGTAGCTTTTATTTATAATCTCATAAGAAATTAAAGCTTAACTGAACTTATTTATTATTATAGTTCAAACTAAGAACACTATTTCTATTGTATAGAACCATGTTTTTCTCAAAAAAAAGTACAACTGAGCACCGAATTTCTTAAATTAACTGTAAAATAAATAAATTTCCGAAAATCGTTTTGAAAGTTTAAAAGTGCTACCCTACAATATAGTAAAATATGACTTAAACACTTTTTCCTAATTACCACAGTATTATTATGGTTATACATTTTAATTTTAGTTAGTAAACTAAAATTGTTTGAGCTGCGGGGAAAAGAGAAACAAAATTAATTTAATTTAAACTATAAACCATTGACACAAACGAACTTTAAGAGAAGAAAGTTTTCTTGTTAAAATTTATTTGCAAATCAAAAACTAAAAAAAAATTATAAAGAATTAAAAAATATTTTCTTTCTTTGAGTGTATAAAAATAAAAAATAATCATTGCTCCAGCCAAATTTTCTCTAGTTGCTGGTGAAATTGAAGAAATTTTCTAAAAAATATTGTTCGCGAAATAAGAGAATATTTTATACAAATATGTCTGTAAGTTAATACATGATTTGTAGAAATAATTGAATGTGAGTTTAGAGAAATTTTCAGTTCAACATACTTTATACAGAACTTAAATTTTCTTAGGAAAAATTTTCAGGAACCGGGACAAAGTTAACTTTAAAAACTGCTGAATTTAAAAAAAATTCCCTACACAAAAATTATTGAATATAAAGAATAATTTTGAATAAAAAATTTATCGCGAAGAAAGAAAAAGAATTTAGTTATAAAATTGTTTGTGAAGTGAGAATTTTTGAAGAAGATTTTTGTTTTAGTAAATTAATCGTAATTAAAAGAAATAGTTTAAGAAAAATCACTTAAACTTAAACAGAAGTTTTGATTTTAAAATGAAATTGTACATTTCGAAAAAGAAACATAAGTGTAAATTCAACATAAAAATACTTTGATTGGAAATCATATTAAATTTATTAAAAATGAGAATTTTTTTTTATTATTATTATTCATATTAAAAATAAAATGATGCTTTGCTCACTACAGCAGGTCACAGGTTCTATTCCTGCCGGTATTTTTGTTTTTTTTTTAACAAACTAACATAAATAAATTTAATCTCAAATAATTTGTACGTTAAATATTTGACTATTATATAGGAAAATCATTTGTACTGAAAAATTGGCCTGGAACCGCCGTAACCATGCTACTTTAATTAAGTCATCTTTCCATAAAATTCACGATGGCATTTTTTAATGTGTATCTAAGTAATATATAAAGTTAAGTTAAACATTTGTTAACGCACTAATAATCTCAAAGTATTATTTTACTTATTCAGTAAACTATTTTTTTTAGCTGGATCCTACGCGCATTTCACTGTTGGTAATGCATATCAACGGGGAACCTTTACCCACAAATTTCTAAGAGCAACTAGAGATTTTATGTTAAACTTTAATTTTAAAAATGAGAAATTCAACAAATATCAAAGTTGAAACAAGAACTTATTAATCAAAGATTTTTTTATATTTTTTTACTTTGCCGTTACTACATTAGCTGATTTTTTTCGGCTTGAATTGTAAATGTAAGAGTATGTAAAAAGAATAGTTTGTTCCAGAATAGGGTGTTAAAGAATAATAAGGGTGTTGCCACACAAGTATTTTTGTTGCCGCTGCAACCGTGAGTGAGTTGGCTACAACGCGATGAGTTCGAGCTCAAATATTGGTCAAGAAAACCAACTATGTAGATACAACTCATACATGTTTGCCTGATGCTTGTGATAATATAAGCAATCGCGCAAGTTAAATGATTAATATAATAAATTAATATAATGAAATGACTACATTAAATTAAAGACATTTTATTTTAACTTGAAATATTTGTAAATCAACATGATTCTTCATTTTCATTTAAAGGTGCTGGAATGTGAAATCAACATGAATTGAAGAAATTAGTGCAAAAAAATTTTCTGTTTTGCAATTTTAAATGAGAAACGTATGAAAAATTTTAAATTAACTTTGTTTCCAAAGATTTTAATACGGAAAGTTTTTCTGTGTGTTGCTAAAAAATTTTATGAATAATTTGTCTTTAGTGTGATTTTTGATGTAAAAGAATTCTTGAATATTCCGGGCAATTATAAATTAAATGCCGCGAGAAATTTCTCCGTTTTTGAATAAAAATTTTTTGTTTTCCCATTTGCTATTAATTGGAATTGCGCCCCGGGAAAAATTTCTCGCGGAATTTTATTCATAATTGGCCCCATTAACCCTTTTTGACACAATTTTGTGAAACTAGTTTCATTTAAAAGATTTTAAAAGCTCGTTCAATAAGTAAAAAAAATCCTTTTTTTGACTTGGGTGCTCAAAAAATGTTTATGAAGTAAAACGCTGAAAATATAACTTATAAAACATTGCAGTACGGCAACATTTTTGCTGCAAGTCTGGAGTGGGACTTAAAAATTCCCTTGTGGGGTAATTAAAAAACAAAAAAGATCAAATTCCCACCGGAATAAGTAACCGGTAAGTTTTACCGGTTTTTTCTATTAGTGTTAAGTTTTGAGCTCGGCTGCTACAGAAGACTTAGAGTAAAGATTTATGGCAAAAATTTTTATAAGGAGTGTTTTTTTACTCTTTGTTAGAATAGAGCAAAAATAAGCGTTATGTGGTTGGGTTAGAAGATTAATATGTTCCACAAAAGTGCCTCAATATATCCCACATATTGGCTGAGCATACCCTGCAAATCAGATGTGAGAAACACCTGGTTCTATATACCGTTACAATGTCTAAAGGGGGGAACTTTAATTCCCATTGTTACAACCTGGTAATTTTTACTTTCGTGTTATGCTATGCTATTGATTTTTGTCTAGAGTATGTTTTTTTAAGCGATTTTTCATTAAATTATTTTATGTTCTTAATAAAAAGTCCTTAAAATTAATTTAAATTTAATTAAATATATTGAAAACTAAATACAAAAATCAAACAGTTACTGTTAATTGAAATTAATTTATTTCTATTGAAAGTTTTAGCATTTATCTTCTAGAAATGTCTTTTGCTGTCATTTACGACCCTTTTGCGCTTTGTGTGCTCTATTAAAAGCCTTTACTGTTGGCAACTTTTTTCTCTCTCTCAAAAGGGCGGTGGTGTGTGTTTGCATTTGTATTTACTGTAGCCTGTTTGTTTTAGTATATAAATAATAGTGCAAGTGTGTGTTTAAAATGCATTTAAATTTTTATCAAATGTGCAATTGTGTGTGTAGAGTTTTTTTTACAAAAGTAACTGAGTGTGAGTGTTGACAAAGAAACATGTGCATATAAAGCGCTGCTCATGTGAATAATTCACATATGAACATGTTTTTGAATTTATGTTTTTTTCTCTAAAAGAAGCAGGATGTGTGGGTGTATTTTTTCTTCATTTAATTATAAATATGTATACATATTTCCTTACTTCTTCTGTAGTCTTGGTCTTCTTATGGGACTTTCAAGTATGCTTTATGTGCCTTTCGTTTTGTTAGTTTTGCGCTTCGAAAATAAATTATTCTATTTCATGAAAAACTACTTAGCACACATACACATACATTTGTGTGTCATTTGAATCCTGGGGCTTTGCTTTTCGTTTGGTGTAACAAATGTGGAAAATATTTGAATAATTGTATATGAATTTTGAATTTTTTTTAATAAAGTTTATGCAGCATATATGTAATTGTATGTGGGTGTGCGTAACTTTGTGTGTATGACTGTAAAAACGTTAGCAATTAAGAAAATTAAATGAATGTTTTTTTATTCGCTTGCTTGTTTTCTTTCTTAAAATCTTGGCTACAATTTCTCTTTTCTACACAATATTAAATTGCTGTTGTTTTGCTCTAATTAAAAGTTTATTTAAATTAAATAAAAAAAGAGCAACACAAAGCCATAAAATATTAGTAACTTAACAAAGTACTGTCATGTTCAATAGCAAAAGATAATTATATACAACAAGAAAATGTAAAAGAGAACTGTTAACCATGTAGTTGAAAAAAAGAGATATTTTTGTTCCAAGAAAATTTAAATGACAACTGTGAAATTTATTGCCCTTGATTTCCCAAAAAAATTTAACAAAAAAATATTGAAAGACTTAAAATTTTTTAATAAATAAATTCGACAATAAAAGCGACTTTGACTCGCACTCGAAAAAAAGCTTAAAAAGCTTAACCCCCACAGTTTTTTACGATATCAAATAATCGATTATGTTGAAAAAAATCAAGTTAGAAATTATATCGCCTAAGCTGATTTGGCAGTAATAAAACGTTATAAAAATATTCAAGGCTATCATGAATAAAATTTCGCATGAAAATTTTCCCAGGGAACTATTTCAACTTATTGGAAGTAATACGGAAAACGAAAAACGAAACGAAAAAATTTGGAAAAGGGAGAAATTTCACGCGGAATTTTATTAATGATAGCCCTGATTAGTTTTGACGCTTGTTTTGTGCAATTTTTTGGTCTTTGGCGATTTTTTTAGTATTGACGCTTTTTTAGCTTTGGCGTTTATTTAATTTTGGTGATTTGTTCGGTTTTTGCAGACTTTCGTTTGTTTTTTTTTCAATACATACTCTTAGTTTTAGCGATTTTTTTAGTTTTATCGTTTTTTTTTCATGTTGGCTAATTTTGCCGCTCTTTTGTCTTTTACAAAGCATACTTTTTTGTTTAAGCTTTTTTTTGTCGATTTTTTCCTGTTTTGTTAATTTTTTAACTGTTTTTTGGCAAATGTTTAATTTTTGGATTTCAGCAATTTATTTAATTTTTTGCTTTTTGGATTTTTTCACTTTAAGCGATTTTTTTAGTTCCAGTGTTTTTCTCGTTTAAGCGATTTTTTCGGTTTTTTTTTTGCAATTTTTAATTTTTTTTTAAAACTTGTAGTTGTGGTGAGTTTTTTTTTTGCATTTAAGCGATTTATTTTATATTTGTTGATTTTTTCTCATATAAGCGATTTTTTTATTATAGCGATTTTTCGTTCAGCATTTTGTTAATTTCGGGGTTTTTTGCGTTTTAGCTTTTTTGAAAATTAAAAATGTAAATTTTTTTAAAATGCTAATTTTGAGTTTAAGCGATTTTTTTAGTTTCAGCGCTTTTCTCGTTTAAGTGATTTTTTCCGGTTTTAGGCGATTTATTTTAGTTTTTTGGCGAACTTCTTACTGGTGGTAACTTTTTTCATTTAAGCGATTTATTTTATTTTTGGTGATATTTTTCATTTAAACTCTCTTCTCATTTTGGCGATTTTTTGTTTGTAATTTTTTAGTTTTAGCGCTTTTAAAAATTTCAAATTTCAATTTCCTACAATAAATTTTTTGAGGTTAAGCAATTTTTTTAGTTTCTGCGCTTTTCTCGTTTCAGCGATTTTTTTAGGTTTTTGGTAATTTGTTTTAGTTTTTTGGCGAACTTCTTAATTGTGGTAATTTTTTTCATGATATTGGTGATATTTTTGATTGAGGCGCTTTTTTCTTTTTGGCAATTTTTCGTTTTCATATTTTGTTAATTTCGAGATTTTTTAGCTTTAGCGCTTTTGAAAATTTAAAATTTGAATTACTTACAATACATTTTTTGAGTCTTTAAGCGTTTTTTTTAGTTTCGACGCTTTTTTCGTTTAAAAGATTTTTTCCCGTTTTTGGCGATTTTTTGGTTTTTCAACGAACTTTTTACTTGTGGTGTTTTTTTTTTTGCATTTCAGCGATTTATTTTATTTTTGTGGATATTTTTTATTTAAGCGGTTTTTTCATTTTGCCGATTTTTTGGTTTTGGTTTAAGTTTTAGCAAGTTTTAAATATTCTGTGAATATTTCAGCGCCGTAGCTCTGAAGAGTCTCAAGATCGCTGTCTGTGACAGACAGAAAGGCGAAAATATTGGTGTACAGAACCGTAAAAAATACTTTTTTTAGACCTCTAAGTTTTAGGCCTTTTACAGTTCCCAAGAAAAGCAAATTTTACATATGTATTCCGTAGCTCTTAGGAGTCTCGAGACTGTGACAGACAGACAGGCAGACGGACATCGTAGCAAAAATAATAGGGTTCCCTTTCACCTTTGGTGTACAGAACCCTAAAAAATTCTTTTCTTTAGACCTGTAGTTTAAAATAGTAAAGGCCGTATTCATAAAAATTAACAGACCAAAAATTCATTACAAATTTGTTTGCAAGCCTTCATAATTTTTTCTTCAAATTCTCAAAATAACAACAAAAGGGAAATAAAACATTTCCATACTTAAATAATAAGTTCTGATATGTTGCACCAAAAATCATTGAAATTAATAACAAATGGAAATGTCAATAAATAGCAACACAGCAATAGCATTAAATTCCAGTGACATGTAAACATCCTGCTCAAAACAAAAAAAAAACAAAAAGAAATACTAAATATTTCAGTTATCCGAACCGAAAAAATTAGAACAGCAATGAGTATAACGAGCAACGAGATTGTTTTTTTATATTTTTAACAAAAAACCACAAAACAAGCAGCCAGCCAAATAGTCATTCAAACAGGCAGGCAGGCAGGCAGTCACATTTGTCATTGAATATCTTTGTATGAACATAAAGTATTGCAAATAACTAGAGCAACAACTAACTTTAATGCAACAGCATAAAAACACACATTCTAAAAACTAAATAAATGAGCATCAAGCAGAAAACAACACATAACAACACGTGATTCCAACAACAACAAAAAAAAAACACAGCAGGCAACAAAGATAACGGAATATAGAACCATATTTTTACATATACACACACACACACGCATCCACATTCAAATGTAGAGAGACCCTCCGGGGAAATTCTATGAATGAATGAATAAATAGGTACGATAACTCTGCATTAGAATCGTTTGCATCATCAACAAAATGAAAATGCAACAAAGTCAACATATTAAAAGCAAAACTGAACAACAATAAAAACGCAACAGTGTGTCTTTAAAAAGAGCAGCAACAACGGTAAAAGTGGAAGCAAATGTTACAACACGTCACTATAACATTGACACTGTAAACATACATAACGTTCCATAAAACTGTTATACGAGAGAAATTTTCTTAGAAAATATTACAGTTAAAAGATTTTAATCAAATAAGCAAATTATTCGTAACAAATTACTCTAGATATACAAGAAAATTAAAACAGCAGCATTTTCACGAACTGCATTAAAAAAAACTTAATTAAATATCGCTAAGCAACGTTATTGGTTCTTGAATTATTCACTAATAAAGTCAGAAGAGATCACGTTTATTTAGAAGGCTGCTGTTAAAGTAGAAAAATCTGTGCCTTAATTTTTGTTAAAGAAAAAAACATTGCACATGAAAATTTATATTAAAAGATAACAAAAAAATTTGAAATTTCTCCTGAAACTTAGAGACATTATAAAAAATATATTTTGATTAGAGAAATTTCTGTAGAAAATGTATCTAAAAACAAAAAAAATATTCGGTGGGATTTTGTTTACAAAACAAGAAAAATTTTCAATAAAAAAATATAATTTGCTCTCGGAAATATAATTTTTCTGTAGAAAATTACTTGTGCAATAAGAAAAATTTTCCACAAAAATACGCTTTTGAAATTAGAAAACTTTTCCAAAATAACATGCTCTTAAAACCATAAAAATGGTTAATAGAAAATCGCTTATGAATGCAAAGAAATTCTCTATTGAAATTGTTCTTGAAACCACAGAAAATTTCAACAGAAAATCTTTCTTTAAACCAACGAAATTTTCTATAAAAATCGCTCTTTGAACCAGAAAAAACTTCTATCGGAAATTGCTCTTGAAACCACAGGAATTTTCTGTAGTAAATTTATTGCTCTTTATTTAAGGAATATTCATAAAAATACGATAAATTTTAGGATAAAAATTTACAATGAAACAATTGAAGTTTTTTACAGAAACTAAGTTTTAAAACAAATTCTCTCGTTTTCATAAAAAATTTGTTTTGAGAAAAACGAACCTTTATATAAAAAAAATTACGAAAATGAAGTAAGAGAAAATTTTAATGCAAAATTTTTCGAAAAAAAAGCAATTGTTAAAAAAAATTTGCCTCAAAATTGGTCTCAAAAAAAGCAATTATTGAAAAAAATTTTACAATTTTCTGAAAAAAAATCTTGAAACGATAGAAATATTGTATAGTAAACTTGTTTAGAATTAGCGTAACATTGTAAAAAAAAACCGCTCTTCAAAAAAGACAAATTTCTTATAGAAATCATTAATTTATCCTTGAACGAGAGATATTTTTCAAACAAAAAAGATTTTTGAGCAATAGAAATTTTCTATAGTAAATTGTTCCTAAACAAAATTTTTTCAGAAAATTGCTTATTAAGCAGGAGAAATTTTCTATCGAAATCGGTCTTGGAGTAAAATAAATTTTTAATAAAATTTGGATTTGTAACAAGAAAAATTTTCTTTAGAAAATTCATCCAGAAAATTGATGTTGAGACAAAAGAAATTTTCTCTAGAAAATTGGTATTCAAACAATATAAAAAAAAATAAAAAATTTATCTTCAAACAATAAGATTTTTTTTATAAAAACAAGTCTTGAAACAAGGAAATTTTTTAATTGAGAACTGGTCTTGAAACAAGAGAAATTTTCCATAGAATATTAGTTTTGAGACAGAAGAAATCTTTCATAGACAATTTAATTTTGAAATTGTCTATTGAAAAATTGTCTTGAAAGTAGAAAAATGGTCTATAGGAAACCAGTATTGCAACAGAAACTTTTTTATAGAAAATTTATCTTGAGACAAGAAAAATTTTCTATAAAAAATTGATCTTGGGACAAGATAAACTTTCTTAAGAAAATTAATCTTGAAACAATAGAAATTTTCTGCAGAAAATTAATCTTCAACCAAGATATATTTTCTGTAGAAAATTGATATTGAAACAAAAACAAACTTTCTATAGAAAATTTATATTGAAACAAGAGAAACTTTCTAAAGAAAATTTATATTAAAACAAAAAAAAATTCTGTACAAAATTGATCTTTAAAAAAGAGAAACTTTCTATAAAAATTCAACCTGAAAAAAGAAAAATTTTGTATAGAAAATTGATCTTAAAGAATTTTCTATAGGAAATTGATCTTAAAAAATTTTCTATAGTAAATTATTCTTGAAGCAAGAGAAATTTTAAATAGAAAATTAATCTTAAAACAAAAAATTTAGTCTTGAAGCAGAAGAAATTTTCTGTAGAAAACTAAACTTAAAGGAAAATAAAGCTTTTACCAAACTTAGTCTTGGAACCAGAAAAATTTTCTATCAAAATTATTCTTTAAACAAAAGAAATTCTCTAGAGAAAATACATCTTGAAACAAGATAAATTTTCTATAGAAACTTGATCTTAAAATGACAGAAATTCTCGATAAGAATTTAATTTGAAACAATTGAAATTATTTATGGAAAAATATATCCATTTCCAATTCTATAGGAAATTGATCTTGAGACAAGAAAATTTTTCTATACAAAATTTAAAAAAAATGTATCTTCAAACGAAAATTTTTCTTTAGAAAATTAATCTGGAAGCAAGAAATTTTCTATAAAAAATTGTATCTTGAAACAAAATACAGAAAGTTTTTATAGAAAATTGATTTTGAAACAGGTGCAATTTTTTATAATAAACTTTTTATTAAAAAAATATTTATTTTCATTATGTAATAAATCTTGAAACATGATAAATTTTCAATTGAAAATTAGTTTTTAAGCAATAAATATTTTTTGGAGAATATTAAACCCAAAAAAATTTCTTCTGTAAAAGATTACTCCTGAAACAATCGAAAATTTCTCGAGAAAACTGATATTGACGCAAGAGAAAGATGTGCAAAAAATCATGATTGAAATAAGAGAATTTTTGGGACAAAATGATCTCGAAATAAGATAATATGTTGCTTTAGAAAATTAATGCTGAAACACAGTAAATTTCTTTAAAAACTTTGTCTTGAAGTAAGAGAAATTCTTTATAGAAACTTGCGGGCGAAACAAGAGAAATTTCTTGTTTTCAAGTGCCCTTGAAACAAAATAAATTTTCTATAGAAAATAGTCTTAAAATACAAAAAATTTATATTTTTTTATAAATATTTTTATTTGTTTATCTCGTTTTGAAAATAAAGAAATTTGTTTTAGAGAATTTGTCTTGTTTTAAGAGAAAGTCCGTATTGAAAATCGTTCTTAAAACAAGGGAAATTTCGTATAGAAAAATTTTTATTTTTTTAGGAGGAAAATTATTTTTAATTTTTTTTTCAATAAAAAATACTTTTAAAAGAAGAAAAAATCGCATTTGAGACGAGAAAGATTTTTTGTAAAAAATTTATCTTACAAATAGTATAGAGTTGTTCTTGTAACGAGAAAAAATTTTCTTTAGAGAAAGTGATTTGAAATAATTTTTATTTTCAATTGACAAGAGTTTCTTGTATAAAAAATGTACTTGAATTAAGAAAAATTTAAATTTTTAGTCTAAGCATCGATACTTTTTTTTTAAGAAGACCAATAAATTTAGATTAGACCTTTTTGAAGAGCATCCGCTTCCTGTCTCGTCACTCACTTTATCTGCGTTCTTTGTATTTCCCTGGAAATTTACCAAACTGTCTGGACATTTGTTAGCGGCGAATTGCTTTAGATATAAATAGATTCCTTTAAACTTGTTTAGTTCCTATTGAAAAATGTAACAGAAATACTGTAAATATACAACAACAACGATAAGCCCAATGAAATTTTGCCTTTTAGTTTATGTTTTAGTAAAGTAACTGTGCAACATAAAATCTATTTGTTGCCTGATACAATTATTTATAGGCATTTGATTAGGGTTCAGGTATGTTTAGCTCAAACAGGACAAATTTTACCACAAATTCGATCAATGCTTTCAATTTAAAAGTAGATTTTGTGTTTATGGCAGGCTTTTTGTTGTTATAATATTTACAACTACAAAGCAAACATAATAATGTTAAAACCCAAATAAGATTAAAGGCCACAAAAAAAGGAAAAAAGTGAAATAAATTTAAATTATACTTGTGTCAAAGGAAATATCTCAAGTTGTTGTTAAGGATGCAAAAAATACATTTGTGTGAATATTTTTATTTGTGGTTTATAATGTTTTCCAATAAAAATTACAATAATTTTATTTGCCATACAATAATGATTATTGTTTTTATCTGTTCTGCAATAAAGATTATTATTGAATTATTTGTTTGTATGTCACAAAGTAAATGCACTCTGAAATGCAAATAAGATGGGAGGGCGTCGTAAAATTTTAGGAATATTTTTGCAAAAATTTTAAACATTTGCTTTTTTAATTAATGTTCATTTTATCGAGAATTTTTTTTTTGGTTATAAAAAGTTAGATGACTAACATACAGAAAAACTTTACTAATAACATGAATTGCTTAAATATGTATATTTAGTTAAGCAAAGAAACTTTTGAGACGACCCTCGTTTATATCTATATGCGTACATATGTATATATATGTTGGTTGATCGTAAAATTTGTCATTTGCTATAGTTTTGCTTAAAAATTATTTATCGTTATTTTACAAATGTATAGTACAGTTAATGTTTATACCATAGAGACGGCAACGTGAGTGAATTTTCTTTCACGTTTATTTTCTTACTAAAAAAATTAGGTCTTTGTACACTACTTGCAATTTTAAGGTCATTTTCATTTAAGCTTAAGTAAGTGAAAAGAAAAATCTGTGAACATCATGGAAAAACTCACTCACAGAAAAAATATATATAAAAAATTAAAAAAATAAATATATAAAAAAATTTTATATACAAATATTTATATATTAAATTTTTATAAATAATTATAATAAGCAAGAAAATTATACATAAAAATTTATACATAAACAAATTTTATATAAAAAATTTTTAATTTGAAATTTATTTGCTGGTGGTTCAGCTTGGTCTATATACGCATTTCATTGTTGCTGTAATAGATTCACATCGAATATAAATTATTTGCTGGGTTTTGTATGAGTTTCAAAGCCTACTAAGCTTATTTTGTCTTTGTGATTTTCAAAAATATTATTATTCTATGAATTCTCATATAGTTTTTGAAAGTCTGTGCATAAAGTAAGAGGTTTGTGACTGTTCAAAATGTGTGGTTGAAGTCTACTGATGATTTGTTACAGCAACAATGAAATGCGTATATAGACCAAGCTGAACCACCAGCAAATAAATTTCAAATTAAAATATAATTATGACAATATGTCGAATAATAAATTTCTTAAATAAAAAATTTTTATTTAAAAATTTTGGATTAACTGAGAAAATTATGGCAAAAAATTTTATATATATATTTATATAAATATATATAATATAAAATAAAATATAAATAATATATAAACTTTTTCTCAGCACAATTTTCTTAATTTATTCGAAAGTTTTAAACAAAAAAGAATTGTATATAAAAAAATTTTTATATAAAAATTTTTCTATAAAAAAATTTATACAGAAATTTTTATCTAAAAAATTTTTATATATAAATTTTTACATAAAAATTTTTATATATGTTTATACAAAAAAATTTTATATACAAATTTTTTTATAAATAAATTTTTTTTCACCACAATTTTCTTAATTTATTCGAAAGTTCAGACAGCCTTTCAGATTTATTCACTCACGTAATGCAAAATTTACTCGAATTACATAAACGTTGACCATCTCTAAAATACATATTGCATGTACTGGCATGTTCATTCATGTTTCAATGCTTTTCCCCCAAAGATGTCAATAAATAATTAATTCCAATGGGAAATAAATTTCCCACATAACGAACCCAAAAACAATATGTCTCATTGTCCGAGCTGAACAACTGAAATTGAAACACCAACAGCAATAAAATTACATACCAACAAAGCACAAGGGCAGCAGCAATGCAAAAGCAAACAACAACAACAAACAATAGTACACATAAAAAGAAGGAGGTCATCATACAGTGAAGCTTTTGTGGGAATTTATTAAAGTAAATTTAAAAAAAATTTAAATTTTAAACCATATGTTTTTAAATAAGAGTGGCCGTTATATATTTATTTATTTGTTTTCTATTATTCTCACCTCCTAAATTGGTTCAGTTTTATGTAAAAGAAATACAAAAAAACAAATTCAGAGCGATAAGTTGTGTTTTATAGGGTTCTTCCGCCCCTCAAAGTTTGCCTTCAATTCCTGCAATAAATGTCTTATCAATACTGATGTTTAGCGTTTGTTTTAGAAGATTTCGCTGTAGTAAAGTATTTGAAAAATCCCTCATGTCTTAAAAGTTCTTGCAAGTGGTCTTGTGCAGGACTTTAGTTTTCATATACATTTTATTATTCAGCCATCCATTCGGGTTGAGGAAACAGGTGGTTATAGTCTTTTTGGGAAATGTTTGTGGGATATGTTATATTATATATTTACAGCATGGAAAAATATTCTGGTGCTCACACAGTGACACTTACTCACAAAAGAATTAGCGTAAAATTCTGACATTTTCTATGACGCTTAAGTATAAAAATAATTAAAAGATTCGAAGGGTAATGTGTACTCTCTCTTTAAAAAAACTCAAGAGTTACTCTTTTATCTTTCAAGTATTGAAATTCCTGTCCTAATTAGATTTCCTATACCATTTATTGTTTAGTATAAATGAAATAAAATTTTCCTTTGTTAAGCCTTTTTTACCGGCACTTCAAATTTAAAATATTGTTAATGTTGCCTCCCCTAGATGATTTTGTAATTTGTTTAGGTCCCTAGGTGTTAAAATTGTTGTAATTTATAAACAATTGGTTGTTGTAATTACATTTGCATTATTTTTTTATTTATGTTGCCCTTGTTTTGAACAGTCTTGCTTTATTTTTTATTAAAATTTTTTGCTACCTGGCTTAACAGTCAACAAACCAGCGCATAAACGACTACTTACTTAATCATTTTCTGCAGCGTGAATACAATTCGTAATTGTTAATTTAGGGCGTATTGTTGAACTGTGTGTTATAAATTAAAAATGTACCTTCATTAAACAAGCATCGCGAAATATCTCATAGTGATGGTGGGTGTGTTCAGTAATTTACTGATTTCACATGCATGCAGTTACTGGCTTCCAAAAAAGGATTCACTTGCCATATAACTTAAAGGCAAAAAAAGATATATATATTCAATTTGCAGTAATTTTTGTCAATAAATATCAATGTGCGAATATAAAGGTATGTTTTTGTGGAACAGAGCAATTGTCCGGCTGCACACATATTTACACTCGTATGATGACTGGGAAATTGTAAATGAATTCCTGGCGAGTATTGAATTAAGGTCGTGGTAGGAAGGAAGGAAGGAAGGTGAATGCTAACATAATAAAAATTCATTTTACAATTTCATGGATTTCCTTTTTAATATTAACCTGAATATAATTATTTTATAAATACACAAAATACTGCAAAATAAAAGGATTTTAAAACGCATTAAGAAAGTCCAGTATCTAGATAAGTTGCGTGTATTAAAGCGGCCATAAAGGGTTAAGATTTGACAAGCGTTTCTATTACAGCGTAATGCTATAAACACAATTGGGACGAACGACGAATTTCGTTCACGTTGACGAATTCGTCGATAAGTATTCGCTGAGTAAATTCCTCGTGTGAAGCACAATAATGACGAATTTACTCACCGAATCCCTCTCTCATATATGATAAAGTTGGTTGTTTTGTGTACAAATACAGAGGTGAAGAGAGAGAAAATTGTTTTTACAACGTAAATCAATTGTATACACAACAATCGTTTCTCATATTCCCATTCATTATACATTTAAGTTAAATAGCTGATGTTAATAAGAATCTCTACCCAAGTAGATAAACTAGGGTGCTGATGAAGTGCATGGCTGCACAGAAAAGTATCGGTATTTCCCCCAGCTTAAAGTCTAAGTTTAATTTTTCTTCTCTTCTTTAGAAACTCACATTAATTAATAAAAGTATTTCATTCAATAAGAATTGAAATTACTGAACTTAAGTTCAATCAATTAATTAAATCAATTAATTAAATTTTAAGAAAACATTATGATTGACTAAATTAAATTTTTAATTAATTTTAAATTTGAAACAAAAGTTTAACTGCATCAAAATTAAATTTTTGATTGATTATTTTTATTATTTTTTAATCGACTTAAAAAAAAGATAAGCTACTCAGCAATAAAATTGACACTACAAATCATAAGATACAGCTTTGATGAACTCAGCTCCAAATAGTTCTATTTCTGGTGAAACATCAATGAATTTAAAGCATGATTGTCATAGGATGGAAGTGATCCAAATAACTGATTTCTAGGCACTTAAAAGGTTGTCTAAAATAATTTTTTATATAAACTACAGCCTTAGAAAATTAAATGCAGTACCTATAGTGATTGGTGTACAATGAAAGTGGTAAACCCTTGGAACTAGTTCCGATTTTTTTTTTGCTGGTTTATCAATTCATCTCTCTTTTTTTGTGTTTGTTACTTTGTAGCTCGAAAGCTTTATGACCGATTTTAAAAATCTTTTTTGTCGGAGAGGGTATAGCTTCCATTTGATTCAATTATACCAAAGTAGTGGTCGCGGACACGCCCATTAAAATTTAATACTATATTTAATTTTTACCGATTTTTACAAAATTTACCACATACCCTGGACATTAAAACAGACATAATCTTGCACTCAAAAAAGTGAGCGCGGTTACGCCCATTAAAATTTTTCTAACTAACCGATTTATACGAAACTTGCTACACCCACTGCGCCTTTAAAAAGACATAATCCAGTGGTCAACAAAGTGGGCGGGACCACGCCCATTGTATTTTAATGCTATATTTCACGTGCTTAAACTTCACCGATTTTTACAAAACCTATCACACACCTTGAGACACTATCTTGCATTCACAAAAGTGGGCGAACCACGCCCACTAAAATTTTGTTTTATACATTGCTCTCTTCTATTTTACCAAAACTTGGCACACATCTTTAATGATGTGTATCAAAAGTGGGAGGGACCACGCCCATGGAAGATTATTATTAACATGTGAAAGTGTTCCCTTGTCTTTCTATTCCAGCAAATCATCAATTTTGCCTGTTTAAAGAAACTCATACTCATTCCGATTTATTTAAACACATAAATTAACATTTAATTTACAATATTTTACGCATTCAGAGAGTTGGAAACTGTTGTAACAATAAACAAGTAACAACTTGCTAAATAATTTCTTTTTAAAGTATAAATTACATGCTTCTAGGTTTAAGTTTTCGTTTTGTAAATTATTTGTTGTAGTGTTCCTTTTCTTTGTTATTATTAAATAGAAAAACTTTTTCTATTTGCATTTCTTTATTGTCAAATGTTGTCTAGCATTAACACATTAATGGCAAACAAAAGAAAATGATACAATTTTTCATTACAAGAGATGACAGAAAAAAAATAATAATAATAACAATCACAACAACAGTATTGAGAATAAAAAACGAGTCGTCTTTTAAGGCCACCTGTTTGTTACCAAGAGCAACAACGAGAAAAGTTTATGTTTGGAATATACGAGTATATAAAATATCAGCAACAAATAAATAATAAAATTTGTAACTACAAAGAAAAAGTTTAACTTTTCACATTGAATTAATATTTGATAACAATGAAATTATTGTGAAATATTGGCTTACAAGGATGTACAGTGAAGTTTGCTTATAACGAACTCTAGACATAAAGTGTTGCAAAACAAGTAAAAAAATATTTTGCTTATATTACATTTCTTGTAAGTCTTGAGCAAGAGGCCCCTAGTGTTGTAAGTGTTCGTTACAGCAGTGCTCCACTGTACATAATAAAAGTAAAGCTGAAAAATATCACACTCCAAAATCATTTAGAAAACATTTCAAGAGATTGAATGATTTTTCTAAAGAAGGTAAGAGGGCAGCTGAAAGTGAATTTTCTATTAAAAGTACAGTGAAATTTAAAGCGTGTGAGCCATTCGACCATGAATAAAATAATACTCGTACAACTCATTATGCAAATTGATGATCAAGCTAAAAGTGAAATGAAAAGAAAAGGGAAGATACAAACATTCCAAAACTTTTTATAGTATAGTAAATTATCCAAATAAATTATAAATATTAGAACTTTGCGAACAATTTTGCATTTTCAAAATTAAATAAACACTCGCATTCCTTTATTAATCACTCTTAAGCAATATGTTTAATATTTGTTCACTTTACTCTTACATTGGCCTTAAAATATTAACCAACTAACGAGGAAAATAAATATTTACCAACCCAGACAATAACCAACCAAAAAGGACATCTAACATTATGTTTGTGTGTTTGTGGGAAAACTGCAGGCGCATTATTATATCTTTAAAGCATAAATTATGATATTCCACCTCTGCCCCCTTTTTATCATCAATTTGCAATGTTGATGCCACAAATTAACCAGTTTTTGATTACACTTAACATTAACCATTATGCGGTAAATATAAATGCAAATATAATTATAATGCTGTTCTAAATGAACAAGCATATACACACATTCACACTTATCCAAGCACATACACATGTATACAAAACCAATGGTTAATAATCTTTTATGAATGTATGTGTACAAAGGATATTTTGGCATAAGGATGTCCCTCCAAGGAAAATTTAAAGTTTTAAGGTTCTCTTAAAAGGATCTAGGTGTTATATGCAACAAAACTAAAATAAAACTAGATGGCATTTGCTCTTAAGCAACTCAAAGCTTTCTTAAAATGTCCTATACACCATCAAAATAAACCCGTCAATCACGATTCGTTGCCAATAACTTTTATTTCTACAATATTATGCACAAGTTTTCTATAGAAAATGCTTGTGAAAGGTTTTCTGTTTTCTTTGAAATCATTAAATCTACTATGGAAAAAAATATGGAAAATTTTCTTATGGATAACTATTTTATTGAAAATTTATCAATCAATAAATTCTTTCGAAAAATACTTGGATAATATTCGCATAAAAACAACAAATTTTCTTAAATAAATTTATTTGTTAAATTTGCTGTGTTAAAATAATTATCGAAATTATCTATAGACCAACAATAAATAGAAAAAATTATCGATAACTTTCCATTAAAAAAATTATCGAAAAATGTTCTTAAAAAAATTATTTATTAAATTACCTGTTTAAAAAAATTATCGAAATTATCTATAGGCCAACAATAATTAGGAAACATTATCGATAACTTTTTCATAGGAAAAATTATCGAAGTTATCGAAAAATATTATTAAAAATATTTATTTATTAAATTTCCGGTGTAAACAAATAAATATCGAAATTATCTATAGACCAACAATGAATAGAAAAAGTTATCGATCACTTTCCCATAGAAAAAATTATAGAAAAATGTTCTTAAAAAATTAAAAATAATTATCGATAAAAAAGTTATCGAAAAATTTTATTATTTTATTTATTATAAAATTATCGATAACTTTCCCATAGAAGAAATTATCGATAAATTTTCCTAAAAAAATATTATCGAAATTGAAAATAATTATCGAAAAAAAATTATTAAAAAAAATTTTCGGTGTTAAAAAATTATCGAAATTATCCATAGACCAACAATCAATCGAAAAAATTATCGATAGCTTCCCCATAGAAAAAATTATCGAAAAATTTTCCTAAAAAATTTATTTATTAAGTTTGTTGTGTTAAAAATATTATCGAAATTAAAATTAATTATCGATAAAAAAAGTTATCATAAAGTGTTATTAAAAAAATTATCGAAATTATTTATAAACCAACAATCAATAGAAAAAAGTATCGATAACTTTTTCTATGGGAAACATTATCGAAAAATGTTTTAAAAAATTTATTTATTAAGTTTCCTATGTTAGATAAAAAAATTTAGCGAAAAATTATATTATAAAATATTTATTTATTTAATTTACGGTGTTGGGAAAATATCGAAACTATCTATAGATAAACAATCAATATAAAAAATTATCGATAACTTTCCCAAAGAAAGAGTTATAGAAAAATGTTCTTCAAAATATTTATTTATTTAATTTCCGGTGTTAAGAAAATTTCGAAATTATCTATAGACCCATAGAAACAATTATCGAAAAATGTTGTTAAAAATATTTATTTATTGAATTACCTGGGGGCAAATTACGGCATTCGATATGACTCGTAATTTAAAAATATTTCAACAGTCTTTATGTGGAAATATTTTTATGTTATGAGTCGTATCGGATGCCGTGATTTGCTCACCTGTTTTTTCGTTCTTTCAATAATTTTTTATTAGGATCATGTTATTGTTTAATGCCGCCTTCGGAACAGTTCAATATTACTCCCATTAATTTAGATGTATATAGAATTAAAAACCTTAAATCTTTTCACTTAAATGTGTTCTTCTAGCCTCTTCATGATACATAATTCTAAAAAACTTTTAGATCCGTTATCGAGAAAACAGTCTGGTAGATAAACAGCTAAAACAACAGGTTTCCATTTTTACTTTTGGTGTTAAGAACCCTAAAACGTATTTAAAAAATGTTGATAGCATGGAAAGAAAGTTATTGATATTTTTCCGTAGATAAATTACTTAAAGATGATTTTTTATTAAAAATCTGTCTAATACTTATAGAATAACAAACATGATTTTGCTAAAGCTCAGCGCTATATTTAATAATGATATGTAGATAATATTACATGCAGGGAATATTTACGGCTTACAAATAAGAAAGGATCACATTAATTCAATTATTTTCAAAATAATAGAAAATGAATATTGAGATAGTTAAGAATAAATATAATAAATAAATAAATAATGTAAATTATTATTTTTCTATATTGAAATAAGAAATTTCAATATGAGTATAATGTTTCTTATTAATTCAATATGGCTTTTATTGATTTTAAGATGCTTTTTCTTTCGGTGTACTAATTTTTTTTCTTCTTGAAAATGTTATCGATAATTGTGTATATTTTTTTTACTTTTTAGAGGAGTTCTTTTAGCGACTGAATAAATTATGGCTTATTAACTTAGTTATTATTAACTTTAATTACGTACCTTCCTAATATGGCCATTCTTCTTTACGCCAGTCTATTTACATTAAACCCCTTTAAGAGCCTGCTTATATTTTGCTGTTATGTTTGGTTATTTTTGTCTTGCAATTATTTTGTGGTGAGTGATGTGTCGTATAATTTCAACACCTTTGTTTTGGAGTTCGGTGCTTGAAAACAAATCTATTAAAATGCCATCAAAGGATGATAGTTCGATTAAATGGTTATAAATCTTAAACAAAAAAAAAATGTTTCCCATAAACATTAAACATACATATTTGCTCGTATGTATATATTTTTATATTTACACAGTGCTTTCTAATTTTACTATTCGCTGCTTTATTTGAGGCCAACTATACTGTACGTTAAGAAATGACACACTTTGTGCCTTTAACATTTGCATTATTTGGCCACATTCATATGCATTCAACGTTCTCATTATGCATTCAGCATTCATATTTGACAACTCACCTAAATTTATATTTACATTCACAACCTGCAACATGTTTGACGAGTATAAAGTTTTAGATCTCTCAAATGTCATCATTAAATGCGGCATCCAACCACTCACACTTGAGTGCATTTAACAGATCTTCGTCAAACTCAAATAAAAACCACGAACAAACAATATCATAAATTTGAAGCAGGTAAATGTGGCAAGAGAAATAAATACGCAGGCCTTCATTCGTTCATACATTCGTTTGCTTGTTTAAGCAAATGGGCCAAGTTGCTGGTTTGTGGCAGCAATAACACGTGCCGCTGATTTTGCCCTGCTTCATTCTCATAAATAATGGTTAGATGAAAAATTATATCGGTTGGTCGCTCCCTCTGACTGAGTCACTCACTCACTCACTCACTGTCTATTTTCTGTTGAGTTATAAGACTGAATAGCGAGACGTATGTAAGTCTTGCTGTATTGCACTGTTAGTTTACTCTTACGATTATAAACATTTGAGTGTCAAACTGCAGCAAGCAGCAATCAGTAATGTTTACGAAACAACTTGTTGTTGTTGTTGTTGTTGTTGTTGTTGTTGTTGTTGTTGTTGTTGTTGTTGTAGCTGTCTGTGTGACAAGTGTTGTAAAAAGTAAGGGAAAATGTTTGCTAGATATTTGTCTATTTGTACATATGTATGTATGTATGTATATCTTTTATTGCAAGATAGTTTGATTTCTGTAAATATTTTGTATCTTAAGGTACTGAAATTAATAAAAAGAAACGTTTGCTTTTCTTTAATTTTTTTCTCGCAGCGAGAAGAAAATCGCTTTTTGCAACAAAAAATTTTTAGTAAGCCTTGTTTTTTTAATATATTAAAGATATTTGAAAGCAAAGGAAGGACAGAACATATTTTTTCATATATAATTAATAATAATTAATTAATTCTTAAATGCCAAAAAGTGAGCAGCTATTTTTTTCGGCTGAAATGATCGAAATGATTATGTCTGCAACGTTAGAAAAGATGGCTGTCAAATGCTTCAAAAAAATTCTCTAACTTTTATTTTATTTTTCAAAAGTTAAAAACTACACCTCAGCGTTGGTGTGACGGGTGTGACCAAATATTTTAATTTACATCTACATATAAAATTCTCGTCTCACGTTGTTTGTAATTGAAATCCTCCTGTACGGATTGGCCGATTTTTCTGAAATTATGTAAGTCTGGGAATAGCTCGTCGCAGTATATTTTTCATACCCCTTATTGGGCTTTGCCGCGCCCACACGAACAAAATATCTTATATCTCAAAAGCTATAGGAGTCAGAGTATTCAAATTTCGTATGGACTCTTTTCAGAGCAAGGCCCGAAGTAATTTTATATATTTGTAGAATTGGACCGGAGGAAGGGGATCCGCTCACACAAAGTAATTAATAATAATTTAAAATACATGAAACAGTGAAGTATATTTATTTGGCATAAAGTCTTTATTTATTTATTTTGAAAATTTGGCTTGTTTTTATGGTTAAACAAGCCAAATTTTCAAAATAATTTTAAATCTTAAAAGCTGCAACAGCAGGAGTTTTCTGATTTGGTATGGAATCTTTTGAGAGCAATTTGCCAAGTAATTCAAATTAGTTTAGTAGAATAATTGCAAGAGAATAGGCTCCCCCATACAAAATTTTAATAGGCGTGACTCCGCCCATTTGTTTAAAGGATGATTGTGTCTATTTTAGAGTTCAAGGTTAAGTTTCGTAAAAATCGGTTTGGTAGAACCACGTGAAATATTATAATACATTTTATTGGTCGTAGCACCGTCCATTTTTTGAACTTTAAAATTGTATAATTACAAGAACTAAAGGTGTTTGCTAAGTCCGCAGCAATCAAATGAGTAGAAGATCGTTAAATCCAATTAAAAAAATTGTGGACGTATCCCCGCCGACTTGTTTTTTCAATGGGACCAATGGGAAGCCTTTCAGACGATTAAAAAAATAGAGACGAACTGTTAACCTCCTCCTTATTTTGAAGTCGATTTAAAATAAAATAAATCATTTAATTGGAATAAATAAATTTAAAGATCATATGAAGATCATAATCATTTGTGTAGAAAATCGAAATTACAGCACAGAATTTTCGTTTAAGACTATGGTAATTTCCAAAATGTTAAGTTATTGATAAGTTTTACTTTATTTAACATAAATTTTTTATAATGAAATGGAATACGAGAATTTGTTTTTTACTAAAAATGCAGTTTTTCTTTTGCTGTCGGTAAATAAGCATCTATTTAGGCCCCATAACTTTTTGCTCTCATTTTCTGTCTTATTCAGCTTGGCTTTAAATTTTCTGTTCCTCTTAAGAAAATCACATTTAGTTATAAATAATTTCATTTTATTTCTAATGAAAAATAATTAAATACTTAACCTTTGTTCCTTAATCTTGGCGCAGACTCTTCCAGGTGAATTATTTATTATCACACTGCGAAACACAGATTGAGTAAGAAAAAATTTACTTTTTCGATAAGGATTCTTGTAAAGTTATTTTAATTTTTATATGAATCATTATGTGGAGTACAGGGCATTTTCTCGACGCAATAACTTCTCATAAGTTAAAAAGCAGCACAGTTCTGACTAGCAAACATTTTTAATTGAATTATAAATTTTTGTTTGCCTTCGCAAAACTTACAAAATATTTGAGTTTTAAAATGTATAATATTTTGAAGTATACGGGAATTATTTTTTTAACCATCTAAGTTCTTGGGGGAAATTTTTTATATGATTTAAAATCAAATCAATCCACGTCACATCAAGACGACAGGAAAAATTTTAGACAAGGGACAATATTTAGTGCCGTCTTAATGTGGCGTTTACGACGCCACTGAAAATAAGGGGGACTATCTACCATATTCATAAAATTTAAAATCAATTTGAATTATATTTTAGTTCCGATTTTTTCATAAATTTTTTTTTCTGATAATAGCTTTAAAATACATAGATTTAATTTTTTATAAATATACGCCTTAAAACTGTCCGAAATATAGAGCAGACTTTTTTCAAAATAAAACTACCTTTGTCCTCATCTATGAATAATTTAACTTTAGATCCAAATTGTCAATTACTTGAAGACAGATTAGAGAGTCTTTTTTTTTTTGCTGCTATTAAGAGACATGCCGATTGTAAATATTTCTCACTTTGTCTGTAAACATTTATACTTTTATCGCCGAAACCTTTTTTTATTTTTTTATTGTAAAAGGCAAGACTTTGTTTTCAAACAGATAATATACTAAAAAAGAAATATCTTCCTTTAAGTGCCTTGCACAAAAGAAACAAAAACCAAAAGTAATATATTTTATCTTTAATTATAATCTGCTTAGGGTATTGAAAATGTTCCAAAGGAATTTCAAGCGTTTTAGTAAAAAGTAAAATAAAAATAACTAAAAGCACTTTAGGAAATTGTTGAAAATAAATGTCTAAGACTTAAAGGTCCAACAAAAGCAAATAGGTACGAGTATAAATAAATTATCTATTATGTGGCATTAATCCCAGCTAATTGATTTTTGTCTTAATTATTAAATACTCGTCACAGTCCAACACCCAAACGATGAGTGAATACAAAAAAATCTTTAACACACACACACTCACGCCTGCACGCACACATACACACTTTCACTACTGCAATGTACACACGCACCTAATCACTTATTAATATCCCTGCTCCTACAACGAAGACGGCGGCCGTTGGTAAACGGCAACAGAGTGCTGCATTGTAAGCAAATAAGATAAGATCTCAATACAGACATGACACATTGACAGTAAATTTTCTTTCAGAACAGTCAGTCGATTGCGTGAAGAACAAGGCAGGCAGATTAAAAAAAAATATTAAAATAAAAACAAAATGTATGAATAGGATTAAATACGGACTAATTGTTTTATGACTTTGCTGCTGTTGCTGTGGGCAGTGTTGCGCTTGACGTCACAATAAATCGCATTTTAATGATTCACCACAATACCAGCGTCAAAGAAAACGACACACCAGATACAAACTACTTGCGTGTATGTATGCATACAGATTGATATTTATCTATGGGCATACCCAGCAAACATTTTATAACTATTGGCCGTCTTTGTTTTATTCGTTATTTGGCATTAGCTTTTTTTCATATAAAAAAATATTCCAAAAGATGTGTTACGCATTGAAGTTGAAAATTTAAAGCCTTATTAAGCTTAAACTTTAAATATTTTTGTAACAGTCTTGCATATATCCTGCCTTATAAATGTCCTGTTTTTGTCAGTCACTCTGATGGCTAAAGTGACAAAATTATAACTAATTTTGCCAGTTTAGAATCACGTCTCATTTAAATTCTCACTAAAATGCTCACTGGGTAAATACAATAAGAAGCATGTGAGTTTGTGTGTGTGTATAAATACTCACATAGACTAAGTGCATTTGCTTAATATATGCTTACAAAAAAGATAAATAATTGTTCATAAAAGTATGCCTATACAGCGTAAAGTATAAATCGTGTCTGAATAGCAAAGTTAATGACAATAACATGATTAATGGTAAAGTAATTTTAAAACGTTGACAGAGGACTACGCCTTGGCTTTATTTTGAAAAAATGCTTAAGCTAGGCTTTCTAAAGAAAAAATTTTTCTTTAAAAAAAATTTAATTATCGAAAAGTTTTCTTGATAAAATTTATATGGAAAGTTGTTCTTTAGAAAATTAAACAAAAAACTTAAATTTTTTTATAAAGATTTCATTCGAAAATTTACAGCATAAGTTCTTAGTAATCGAAAAATTTATTTTGGGTATTTTGACTCAAGAAAAAGTCCTCATAGAGAAGGGGTCATTCACATATTATATAAAGCTGTTATTGGAGTTTTCATACCTCCTTCACTTTTTTACAAAATTTTTAGTACAAATTTTCTAAACAGTAACAAATCCTTAACCCCTCCCTCCCTCTGGAGCGTCACGTAAAATGAGAACATTCGCTAGGTGAAGTAATTTCTTTAATAAAATCAAAGTTATCGTTAACATATTTTAGGAAAATTAAATTTTCTAGAAATAATTTAATGATAAATTTTTTAATGGAAAACTCAGTTATAGAATTTTTTTTCAGAAAATTGAAGTTATCGGAAATTTTTAAGTAACGAATAAAAATATGAATTAACAAACAATACTTTTCAATAAACTTCAGAAATAGTGTGGCTTTCAAAATAGTTTTTTATGTAAAAAAAAATACGTAAGCCATAAGTTTTCAATGGAAAACTGAGACTATCAACAAAATTTTTAATAAAAATTCAAATTGTGGTAAAGAAAATTGAAGTTTTCGAAAAATGTTCTGCAAAAAATTTAATACTAATAAAGCAAGATATAAACAACAAAGTTATCGGACAGTTATATGCAAAAAAGTAAAATTATTTTAATCAAATTTGTATATTAAATTAAACCTTATATATAAAATTTTCTATATAAAAATTTTCTATATGAAACTTTTTATATTAAAATAAAATTTTCTATAAAAAATGTCCGATATAAAATTTGCTCTAGAATATTTTCTTCAACTAATTTTGTTAAATATTTTTTTATAAAAATTTTCTTAAATAATTTTTTATAAAAATTTTTTATACAAAATTTTCTAAATAATACTTTTTTTATAAAATTCTCAATATAAAATGTTCTATACACAATTTTCTATACTAAATATTCTATATAAAATTTTCAATATAAAATTTTCTATAAACAAATTTTTATACAAAATTGTTTACATATGTACATATATACAATTTTCTGTATGAAATTTTGGGTATAAACCTTCCTGTATAAAATTTTTCATATAAAATATTCTACATAAAATTTTATTTATACAATTCCCTATATAAAATTTTCCTACATAACAATTTCCCATATAACATATAAATTTTTTTATATAATATTCTATAAAATTTTTTTTTATAAAATTTTCTATATTAAATTTTCTATATAAATTTTTCTATGAAAAATTTTTAAAATAAAAAATATTTTATATTCAATGTTGTATATAAAGCTTTCTTTTTAAAATTTTGTATATAAAGTTTTCTTTTTAAAATTTTTTATATCAAATTTTCTTTATAAAATTTTCTAAAAAAGATTTAATATACAAAGTTTTTAATATAATGATTTCTATAAATATTGTCTGTATAAAACTATCTATATAAAGTTTTATATAGAAAATGTTCTTTTTAAAATTGTTTGTATCAATTTTATAATATAAAATTTGGTTTGTAAACTTTCTCCAATAAAATTTTCTATACAAAATTTTCTCTATAAAATTTTCTATAAAAAATTTTCTATAAAAATCTTCTGTATAAAATGTTCTATCAAATTTTTTATATATAAAGTTTTATAAACAAAATTTTGTATAGAAATTATTTTATATAAAATTTTCTATATTAAGTTTTATATATAAAATGTTCTATATTAAGTTTTATATATAAAATTTTGTACGTAAAATGTGTATATAACATTTTGTATATAAAATTTTGTATATAAAAGTTTGTATAAAAAATTTTGTATATGAAATTTTGTGTTTAAGATTTTGTATATAAAATTTTGTATTTAAAATTTTGTATATAAAATTTTGTATTTAAAATTTTGTATATAAAATTTTTATATAAAATTTTGTATATAAAATTTTTATATAAAATTTTGTATACAAAATTTTGTATATAAAATTTTGTACATAAAATTTTGTTTATAAAATTTTCTGTATAACATTTTTTATTTAAAATTTTCTGTATAAAATTTTCTATATAAAATTTTCTGTATAAAATTTTTTATATAAAATTTTCTGTACAAAATTTTTAATATACAATTTTCTGTATAAAATTTTTTATATAAAATTTTTTTTATAAAATTTTGTATATATAATGGGTATATAAAATTTTGTATATAAAAGTATTTATTAATTATTTTCTGTAGAAGTTGTAAGAAACTTTTCTATACAAAACGCAGATTATAAAAAAAATATTTCTCATAGTTTTCAGGATTTTGCTATTTCCTGAAGAAGCCAACCAAACGTTTGGCAAATAAGCTCCGAAGAATATTTTATAAAAAGACGTCAAGTTGATAGAATCACTTATGAAATTGAGCTATAACAATTCCCTCTTAATTGATTTTTGAAAAATTATTGGATTTTGATGCGGTTAACCGGGTAAATGATACTTATTTATAAGCGATGCTGTGTTAATTGATTCATTAATTTAATGTCATGAGTTTGGATTTAATTAAACGAATAAAAGTAAATGAAATAATCGTAGATCAATTAAGCGAAAACTACTGTAAATTTATTTTACAGGATATGTTTGCTTGTCGAAATTGTTTAATTATTTCGAGTTATTCTTCATTTCTGATAAATCACAGTTTTCAAATTTAAATTTCGACTATTTTTAAGCCTAAAGATAATAATCGTTTTGAATAGTTGACAACATGAGTTGTTCACATGTTCACATAACACCAAGACGAATTTTATTATATCACGTGCCAATTATTTTTTGCTCTTTAGCAGCATGTTAAAGTTACGTATGATGGCGTAAAGGGAAAAAAAACTAAAAAAATGCTAGTCAACTAATCATGTTGCATGTCTTTATTTTAAATTAATTCAAAAAAAAATTTTTTTTTGCTTCAAAACTTCTTCGTAGTTGCTTGTGATTTGTTCTGTTCGTATGTTTTTTTTTGTTGTTGCTTCTTGTGTTGTTTTATTATTTGCCTGCAAACCTTTTTTTTTGTTAGCATATTTCACTAGTTTTTAATTAAAAACGTTAGATAGATTTTCTTGGAAAGAGTTTTCTGATTTGTGTTTGTTTGTTTGTTTATTTTTAAGCATTTTTCAACCTTCATTCATTTGTGCATGGAGAGGCAGCACGACATGCATGTTTGATGTGGGTTCGAGCACTGCAGTGAAGTATAAAAACATTCAAACTTTGAATTAAATATTTTTTTTTCTGAAATCAGCTCAATGTTCTTGTTCAGCTCAATGCAGAACATGATTAAAATGTGCCCCAAAAAATATAAAAAAATCAATTAAAAATTTAATTGTATGAATAAAAATTTTTTCTCGAAATGAAATTTTCAAAGAAAAAATTAATTAACTTAATGAAATTTTTCTATTAACTGTAAATCAATTCCAGCCTTAAATAAACGTCTAATTGACTAATAGGCAGATATTGTAAAAAATTTCGTTTCTAAACGTTTCAAATTTGTATGAAAAATAACGAAAATTCGTTTCAAAAAATATTTTTCCATACAAATTTCAAAACGAAAAAACGTTTCTATTGACAAAATTTGGCATTAAATTAGATTTTAAGTTTATTATTTTTGTATTTTATTTCAATAAATGTAGAGTGGAGAAAAATTTTGTCTGTTCTAAATTTTTATTTTTTTTGATAAAATGAAAAACTTTTAGAAACTTAATTTTTAACAGAAATTGTCAAGATATTTGGCGTATATTTTTAAGAGAAAACATTAAATTAATTAACTAACTAACTAAATTTTCAAAATGAAATATTAGCAATGAGCTGAGTTTTATTTTTTGACAAAGTTTTTAAGTAAAATATATTTTTTTAGCATAATTTATTATTTCTTTTTGCTCAGTTTTGTTCGTCACTGCTAGTTCGCAGCGTTGTAATGAATCAAAGTGTCGTTAGTTCTCTGCCTTGCACGCTTTCTGCCAACAGTTCCAGTTCACAGACATTGACATACATTTAATTTTTTTTCTCCTAATTTTCTCTCATTTTTTTGTGAGTTTTTCATATATTTTTTTTTTAGTTTTCATTAAGAGTGTTAAAGTGTCTTTTCATTTCCACACTAGGTATTTTCACCTCGGTTTTTAATGATTTTTCTTCTTTTTGTTTTTGCTATGACAAATAAAAAAGTAAACTAAAAATTATTTTTAAAAGAAAAAGAAATATGCAAAAATTGTGTGAACATTAAAATTGCAATTTAATAAATATTTAAGGAAAATTTTGTAATAAAAAAAATTTACACAAATTTCATTTTGGTAATTTGATATCAAAATTCAATCATATATTTTGCCATTTATATATTAATGATTGATTTCATTGCTCAAATTCCTTAAAATAATGAAGCAATCGATACTTTTTTCTTTTCAAATGTGCGCTTCATTTAGCGTTAAATTAAAACCCAAGAAAAACTGAACTGAAACAAGGCACGCTGCTTAAAACGAAAACCAAAAAAAAGAAGAAAAAACCCCTGAAGCAGAACAAAAAATAAATTATCTCTTAAAGTTTGAAATCTGGCTGCAAGAACAAACAACAAAAAAATGTGTATAAAAAATTAAAAGTTAACAACACAGGCTTTTGCATTTAATCAAAGTCATATTGAATTGAGCACAAGACTCAAGTCATAAAAGAAAATGAATAATAAAATAAACAAAAAAAAAAAAATAATCATCTTTATTAAATAAAGACAAAAGAAAAGAAAAAGCACAAAAGTTGCACAGGAAAACAAATAAAATATAAATAAATAAAATAAGATTTTGTTTAGCGAACGTAAGTAAAAATACTGTGTTTTCCTGCCACCGAACACTTAAAGGAAACCAACCAAAACCCATAACAAATATAAACATACGTTACCTTAATATAAAAAAGCCCTAACTCATTGTTTCAACGAGATTTTTGCTTTAAATATTTTTTATAAAAATATAAAAAAACTATATTAAAAAAATAATGAATAAGGACCTTTCTATATTAAGGCAACGATATGTAAATATATTTTAACCTCAGTGAAATAACTGCAGTTAATCTAAGAAGAAGAAAAAACACAGGCCTGCTAAACAGAAACCAACAATCTTAAACCAATTGAGTGTGATATCATTAAATGAAAAGGAAGGCTCTCATTTTATTAAATATGGAAATTTGAAAAAGGATCTTAAAAGGAAAGAAATCTGTTGTGAAATTTTCAATATAAATCAAAAGGGGAAATTGCAATTACCTATATTACTTCCCAAAGTAAAATTATAATTTATTTATTTCAAACAATAAATTGTATAACTCTGCATTAATCAAAAAAAGAATAAACACGTTTACTTTAAAATGATTTCCTAAAGTAAATTGTAATGAACATAATAATATAATTATTAACTGTAATATCATTTTAAAGAACAATAATAAAATAATAATAAATAGAATATAAAAATATAATAATAATAAATAAATAAGTAAAAAACTAACGACAACGGCAAGACTGTTGTAAATTTAGAGATGGCAAAATTGAGCTTTCATTAAAAATAAAGCTTTCAACAAAATTGAATAAGAATAAGAATCAAAACAATTCACATATTCCATTTGCAATAAAGCAGAAATCTATATCCACTCACACCATGATGAAGATGTAGTGGCTTTCGAAAACAGCTAGTTGTTCCGTTCTACTAAGTGTTTTGTCAGAATGTCTACAATTATCTTTATTTTATTTGGTCATAAGAAAATTATCACATGTAATTTTTCTTAAAAAGATATACGAACTTTAACCCAATCAAATCATATATATAGAAACAATTGAAGTTCTAGCCATAATAATAAAACTAACTAAACAATAATTACACGACATCTACATATTTTTCAGTGAACATAATGTTGTTGTTGCAACCATTGCAGAACCATATCTTTTCTCTAAGCGTACACTCATATATTTTTTTTCTCTTGGCGATAAATATTCGCTGCCAAAAATACATCGTTCCTTCCAGTTGTAATTTTAGCTGCTGAAATTTAATTTGTGCACAATCATTTGATCTTTAAAACTTATAAGTAAAAGGACAACCATAAAGCTGGATTCACTCAACCATGTTGTCCGAACAAAATTTTTGTCAGAAGAAAAATTTTTTTATATCATGTTATAACCACCAAAAAAAAGCTCAAGCGACATAATTTTCGAGGGTGGCCTTGACTGAAGTAGTTCGAGCGCGGTCTCTGACAGTGTTTAAATAACAACACCACGTATTTTTTAGTGTCCCTTTATATCAGTTGTTGTAGCAAAGTTCAAGTGATTAAGGTATAGTCAGCAGATATTAATCCTAATGTAACATCTTAGCGCAGTCCTTTGTCCGTACTGTGTAGCAAAATCATCGGCTATGTAAAATGAAAAATTTGAAAATTTAATATGTCTCCTTGACAACAGAGGCGCTGCAACACAACATTATTAAAAAAATTTGCAAAATGCAGTTGTAAAAGAATGAAGCTTTTCCATATCTCTTTCTTCACCAACTGTTCTCTCTATCACTATCCATTTTCTAAAGAAGGTAACACCTAGTAGTAGTACACTGAAATAATTTTTTTTAATAAATTTTATTAATTTATACATTAATCCAATGAAAAAATTCATTAAAATTCAACCAACGTCATGCTTCGTTGGATTAATGAAACAAGTTTCGTTAAAATTAGTATAATGAAGACTTCATCGAAATAACGAAATAATTTAATTAAAACGACGTAATAATTTCATTAAAACAACCAGATAATTTCCAACGAGATAATTTCCAATGAAATAATTTAATTAAAATAATGAAAAAATTTCATTAAAACAACGAAAGAACTTCACAAAACCAGTAAAATAACTTTATTATAATAACGAAATAACTTAATTGAAACTGTTTGTGGAAATAAGCATACAAAGAGTACAATAACAATCCTACAGAACAGCCTTTGATGCAAGCTTTTGGTTGACAGCAGTTGAAACACATTTAGTTTATTAGACTTTCATGACTACAATGTTATTTTCATTGGAACAATGAAAACATTTCATTGCTATAATAAAATTCTAAATTGCTGTATATTTTATTATTTTTTTAGTTTTAAAGAACTTATTGTTTAACTTAATTACTTTAAGGTATGTACTTATTTATTTATGTTTATTTCAAGCTCTCTCAAGAGAATATATTTTTTATGATAAACTAACACCTTGAATGGGTTTAATTTTATATTTTGTCCGAACAAACTTAAACAGATTTGCAAAAAGATGAAAATTTTTCACAAAAAATTGTACGAAGTTACTCTATCGTATAAAAAGTTTTGCAAGGTCATTTTGTGTTCATGAAATTAAATTGTAAGTGAGATTTGTTTTGAAATAAAGTTAATAAAAATAAGAAAGAATATTAATTAATTATAGTAGAAATTTGTAACCGTTTATGGCCTGCGTTGGCTATGGTATTGGTAATAAATAAATAAATAAATAATATTAATATTAATATTTTTATGTAAAATACACCAAGAAAATATAAACAATCGCTGCAGTACTGTCACTTTGTAAAACTAATAGATTTTGTTAAAATATGGCATCTTGGACCTGTTCGGACAAAATATTTCGCATTGAAGTCATCAAATTGCAGAAAAATCTCAGTAAAAAAAATTTTATTTTGAATACACCTTCGGTTGCGGAGATTAAAGAGAGTTTTGGAAAATTTTTTATGAAAAAAATATGTACATATATAAAAGTTGATTGTTCTAAGAAATTATTAATTGTAATTATTAATTATAATACTGTGCGAAAAAAAGGTTGGGAACTTTTTAAACTACTGCAATTATAGTTTAGTAATTCTCAATAATTTATTGAGAGTTTGTCTATAAACATTAAGGCTTTGTAAGCTCTTTTGAGTTCTGGTTGAAGAAGTATTGCTTAGCAGCAACGAAATGTTTCTACACCGAAAGAATTTTGCTTCATAAATCCAACGAAACAATTTCATTCGATTTTTTTACAAATCTAATGATAATTTCACAAATCTAATGAAAATTTCACGAATATTGTAAAGAAATTTCATTGGAATTGCTTCGTTGGTATTCTAGTTTCGTAACAATATTTCATTGGATTTATGACAACAATATTTTCTTATTATTAAGAAACCCCTTTATATTTAAGAAACATTAGCTTAAAATAAACATATATAGATAAGTACATACCTTAAAGCAATTAAGTTAAGGAATAAATTCTTTAAAAGTAAAAAATAATAAAATATACAGCAGTTTAGAATTTCATTACAGCTATGAAATGTATTCGTTGTCCTAATGAAAATTACATTGTAGTCATGAAAGTCTGATAAATTAAATGTATTTCAACAGTTGTCAACCAAAAGCTTGTATCAAAGGTAGTTCTGTATGATTGTTCTTGTACTCTTTGTATGTTTATTTACACATAGTTTCAATTAAGTTATTTCACTGTTTGTCTGAAGTTATTTCATTATTTCGTTGAAAATTATCTCGTTGATTTAATGAAACTGTTTCGTGTTTTTAGTGAAATTATTTCGTCGTTTTAATGAAATTATTTCGTTGTTTCGATGAAGTTCTTTCATTGCATTGATGACTCTGTTTGACGTTGTTTTCATTAAAATAATTTTAACGAAACTGGTTTCATTAATCTAACGAAGCGTGACGTTGGTTGAATTTTAATGAATTTTTTCATTGGATTAATGTCAAAATTCATAGAACTTATGAAAAAAATTCTTTCAGTGTAACCATGCGTAAATAACAAGAAATATTTTTTTTTAAATTCGTCTTCATTTTGACACGTGTTAAATAAAAATAAAATATTGTAAAAAACAAATTCTGTTTAACAGTGTAATTATGGATATTGTAAAAATTTGCAATATCAACAGCCAAATGATTACATATTAAGATTATATCAAAAAAGTCTGAGCACAAGCTCAAAAAAAATTATCTCTCAGCAAAGATACATTACGTTCCTGGGGAATACTTCCCACTCTCACTAAAAACTATAATTTGCTATAAACACCAACAAATAATAAACTTCAAAGAACTTTAATTACGATAAAGAGGAAATTAAGAAGATTTGCTTGAATGCACAAACATTAAGAAGAGAAAAATGGAATAAAAAGAAAACAAATCACATTCAAAGCCAGCAGACAGCAACAAACAAATAAACGCATGCCATTATTTTTGAAAATGATGAAACTTAAATGTTATACTCGTACATACATACGAGGGTAAATCAATAAGTTGAGATATAAAAAAAAACAATTTGTGTTACAAATTTATATTTCGGGAATTTAATTAAAGAAAAAATAAGGACAACAGCTGCTGCTGTTATCAATATTTTTAAGACCAATGTTCTAGATACAATATCAACTAATGCAATATATGAAGCGATTGAAAAATATTTAAATAAAGTTCTGAAAGTGAGAAATATTTTGTCTGTACCTCTATATGCCCCACAACAAATATATGCAATTGCATATGCAAAAATATGTAAGGATATGCACTAATGAATCGATGCCAAATTTACTTACAAAAAATATTAATATTAAATATTTGTGTGGGCCTGTTCTGAAAATCACTATAAGTCAAGTCACGATGTTAAAAAAAAAATCATAAAAGGCCAAATCATTTTTTTGTAATCTACGCGGTTTATAGCATTAGAAATTATTTTATAAATGACAAAAAAAAAAATGCGATAAAATCCCACTTACACAACTCAGCTATAAAAAGTTTGTTTTTTAAATCACGTGATTTGAACTTAGCATGATTCTCAGAACAGATCTGCAATATCTTCTCCCTGGCTGTAATTCCATATGTTTTTATAATCTTTAACTAATAAGACCATTTTGCTATTGCCGAAACTTACCTACGATGGTTTACTTGTATTGAAGACAGCAACACAATAAGAACTGTCACCACACACAGTGCAACAACTGACAGTGTCAACTGACAGCACACACAGTGGATCAAACACAAAAGAACGGTGATGATGAAGTTGTAGGGACCTTGGAAGACATCTAGCTGGTTGTTCCGTTCTACTAAATGTTTGTCAGAATATTTACAATTAACTTTGGCGCTATTTCTTCATTAATAATTATCACATGTAATTTGGTTTACAAAAAGAAACGAACTTTAGCTTAATAAAATCTTAAATATTAGAAATTAAGTAATTTTTTTGTAATATATGTAAATAATCGGTCGATGTTATATTCTAGAGAGAGAGAGAGAGAGAGAGAGAGAGAGACAGAGACATCGTGGGGCAGGCTGCAACTGTCTTATTTTGTTCGAAATTTAATAATTAAACTTTTGTTGAAGCACAACCTTTTTACCAACTACGAGTACTAATATCGTTTAATTTCCAAACTGACCTCGTATATTTTATCTCAAACAATTATCAAACACTTAAATTTATTTAAAATTTTCTCTTTTTTTCTTTTTGTCGCAGATAAAAACGTTTATACAATTGTTGTTTGTTTACTGTGATTTTGAGATATTAATTTAGCGATACTAACTAAAGACCGTAGAAAAAAAGAGTTAAACTTTCACTTTATCGCTCGTATATAAAAAAATTTTTAAAAAACAGAAAAAGCGTAAGCGAGAGTGTCTTAAGTAGCGCAGTTTTTTTTATTATTTCTTTGCCTCAATGCTTGGCTGATTTGCACACAAATTGTAGAGATTTTTTTCATTATTTAAAATCTTTTATTTTTTAATATATTCTTTTTCTTTAGTTTTTGCTGAATGTGTCTTCGAATGGCCTTATGTGGCTTAAGCTGCAAATGGTTAAAGCATTAGCTTAGGCCAAAGAACTTCTCTCATTCATAATTTTGTTGAATGAACAGACATTGTGCCTGTGTTGCATACTAAAATGCAGCTTTTAAATGTTTTTTTCCTTTATTTTATAGTTATTTATAAGTATGAGTTTTTTTTTTAATCTTTTAAAAGTCATTTGTTGTGTTTGCTTTTCTTAAGAAGACACTGTTTGTTTGTTTGTTTGAAATTTTTTTCTTTCACAAAATTAATATTAAAAACAGAAATTGAAATGTGTATGCGCTTATGAATTGTATTGTCTGTTTTAATAACTCTTAAGCATGGACTTGTATTTTAAAAAGATTTCAAAGCAAAAGAAGGCCGCCAAAATATAAGTCTTTCTTCGAGTTTCAAATAAAGACAACTATTGTCCAGAGATTTTGTTTGGAATGTTTAAGCATTTTGAATTTTAAGATTTTAACAAAAGGAAGTGAAGGGCAATAACTAATTTTTGCGTACAATATGCAGACATACACACACACACCTAAAAATACAAAATAAATGGCAGCATATAAATATTAAATTTTGATTTTTATTCGAAAGATCGGTACATGGTAGTAACATTTGAAAAAAATTTAAGGGTTATGGCCGCCTTGACTATTCTTGCGAAGTGATATAAATAATGTTGGCCTCCAAGGCGTTCATTGTTGCTGGATTATCAGTGTCTTCATTTGGTCCAACAGGAAAAAATCGAAAGTTATCAACTTGTACGACCTAGGAGGGCCAATTTGTAATTCAAAAAATTTCTTAAACATAACTTTAACTATAAAAATATGCAGAAGTATTATTCTTAACTGAGGTGCAGGACCACGCCCCTAAAAGTATTTTTGACCGCTTCCTATTTAACCTTACACGCCCTTAATCATTTAGAAATCTACAACCACATAAACACATAAGTCGTTGCAGACGAAAGACACAACTAACAACAACAATAACGTTTCTAAAATGATAATGATGAATAAATTCGTACTGTTATATGTACAAATTGAAAAAAGAACTAAGGACGTGATCGAAAGCTGAAGAGAGAGGCTTTGAAATGTGCTGAGTATTTCTAAATGTCGCTAACATTATTTTGCAAGCTTTAAATTAAATATTAAAAGGGCGATGCATCCACTAAATCATTCGTCGCCCCAACTTTTTTGTAAGAAACACAAAACTTAACATTGTGGTATCCCAGCAGTGAATAGTTTAACATTGTGTCTTTACAGGCTCTTAATGTCAGCGTTAAGAAATTAAAGTGTTCTAATGTGATATGAGTTGTACGCTGGCGACTTTTTGTTTAATTAAGAAAACAATTTATAAATATTTCTTTCTTCTCTTCAAACCTTCTTCTTCTTCTTTTGAAAAAAAAAAATACTCTGAAAGCACCATATTTTCTTGTATAAAAAAATTTGATTTTAACATCGTGATTTTCCAGCATCGAATATTTTAAAATTATGCATAAAACAGTTTTATATGAGCTATGAGTATTTGAAGTGTTCTGATTTGATATGAGCAGCACAATGTAGACTTTTTTAACTAAGAAAATAATGGGTAAAGTGAATAAAAAAAGCAGTTGCTTTTTACTTAAAAATTTGTTTTAAAACATAAAATATCTGTTTGTTTTTTAAACAAATTTTTAAGTAAAAAGAAAATTCTTTTCTTATTCACTTTTTTGTTTTTTCTTGTCTAAAAACTAAACTTATTTAAAAAAATATTACTCTGGAAAAAGGAATATTTTTTTATAAGAAATAGAGAAGTTAACATCGTGGTATTCTAGCAGTAAATAAATTAGTATTGTGTGTTAAAAAGCTCTTAATATTAGCAAATTTAATTTTTATGTTTAAATTACTCTGGAAAAAGAATATTGTCTTGTATAAAAAACAGGGAAGTTAACATTGTGGTAGTCTAGCATTAAATAACTTAACTTTGGGGACTTTGAAATTAACTAACAAAACAATATATAAATTGTTCCTCCTTTTAAAATCAAATTATTTGAAAAATATATTCTGGAAAGAGAATATTGTCTTGCATAAAAAAAACAGAGAAGTTAACATCGTGGTATTCCAGTAGTGAATAAATTTACATTGTTTGTTACAAAGTTCTTAATATTAGCGCTGAGTAAATAAAATATTCTGATTTGCACATTTGGGACCTTTTATTTAATTAAAATCGCAATACATTTAGATTTTTCCTTCTTCTCTTAAAAACAAATTATATTTGGAAAAAAAATTTACTCTGCAAACAGAATATTTTCGTGATTAGAAAAAAAGGAAAATTTAACATCGTGGTTTTCCACAAATGAATTATTAATATCGGCTTTGAGTATATAAAGTGCTCTGATTTGATTTTCATTTATGACTTTCTATTTAACTATTATTTTCTTTTTCTCTGAATGCTCAAATTACTAACATTATTACAAACTAACACAGAATATTTTCTTGTGTAAAAAGTCGAAAAACTAACATCATGGTATTGCAGCAGTGAATCGTTTAACATTGTGTGTTTAAAAGCTGTTAATGTCAGCAAATTATATTTTGTAAAACGAAAATACTTTGAAAACAGAAGATTTTCATGTATAAGAAATCAGAGAAGTTAACATCAGTGAATAATTTAACATTGTATGTTTAAAAGTTCTTAATATCAGAAAACTATACATAGGAAACAAAATTGCTCTGAAAACAGAATATTGTATAAAAATACAAAAGTTAACATCGTGGTATTCTAGCAGTGAATATCTTAAAATTGTGTGTTTAAAAGTAAATTATATTTTTTTTAAGAAATTACTGTGAAAATGTAATATTTTTTGTATAAAGAAATTAACATCCTGAAATTCGAGAATATTTCCTTGTTTAAAAAAAAACAGGGAAGTTAACATCGTGGTATACCGACAGTGAATAATTTAACATCGTGTGTTTAAATACTCTTAATGTCAGCGTTGAGTATTAAAAGTATTAAAAGACAACGTTGTCATGATTAAGATTTGTGCTAAAAAGTAGAAAATTTACTTATAATAAGAAAAATTATATTTTCCCTAAAATCGAAAGTATTTCTTAAAGAACTTCATAAATATGCCGCTCAATAGTACGTGTTATGTTTATCGTTCATGTAAATGTTTCCCCCAGGACCTTTTCTTTTGTTTTGCAAACAACGTTGTCATCATCAATACATACATAATATATCTGTATTAGAAAGGAAGGACAATTAAATTAAAAAGCGTGGTTAGAGTGCTTGTATATTATTTTCGATTGTTATTAGTGTTTATTAATGGTTGGTTGCTTTGGTTTCTGAAATTTTTAGCTTTATCAAAAATATTGTTTATTTTGCTTTTTTTGCTCTAATTTTGTTTCTTCTTTTTTATATTCCTATTTATGTATTTTTCTTTTGCTCTGTGATTGCTGCATAATTATGTGGTTATTATTTAGACAATTAACTTCTAAATTGACTCATTATTGGGAGAAAAAAAATTTTGTTTTAACAATTCCAGTCATAAAAAACAAAAGGGAAATAAATAACAAACAATAATAATAATAATAATAATCATAATGTCCTTTTGCTAGTGGCAACTGTTAGTGTTGTTCAGCATTTAAAATGTTATTCAATTTTTATTTCTTGTTGGAAATTTTAGTTTCAGATTTCATTGTTTTGTCTCTCTATTTTCTGCTCGTTATGAAATAATGAATTTCTAATTTAATTTATTAACAAATATTATAATAAAAAATTTGTTATGATTGTGTAAAAATTATGCTAATAAAATACAACATTAAAGTACAGTGCTGATGTTAGCCAGTTCAGCAGAGAGAGAGAGAGGGGGCAGTTAAGTTTTTTGACTGCCTGATAATAAAATAAAAGGACATAAAATGGAAGATTTTATTAGTATTAAGAATCATGGTATGAGAAAGAACATCGTCGTCGTCTTTTTGGGGATATGAAGTATGTAGTATAATACCATTAAAAAAATTATTCGAATTATCCAGTACTTTTATTTTTAATCTAGAATAAAATATGAAAATTCGCAGCTTATTCCAATTGCGATTTCCATTTTATTTATTGATCGATTAATTAAATAGTATTGTTTTTTATTTATTTAAATAAATATATGCCTTCTTCATTTGAATAATTTTATTCCTTATTTCTTACCATAAATTTAATCGTTATTCAGTGTAATAATTTTCGCGTTTTACCACAAAATTAATTTTCGTTTAGTTGTACATGTAGCTCGAGCAAATTTTATTTGTTAATCAATTATTTTATTTCTTCAATTGTTGTTCAAATAAGTTTTTTTATATAGAAAAGTTTATTTCATAAACTTACAAATATTCGAATAATTGGCTATTGTATAATTTTATTTTGTTGGTCAAATTACTTTTTTTTTATAAATAAAGGACTATTCAGTAAATTTACAAAAATGCATTTTTTATTCGAATAATCAGCTGTTGAATAATTTTATTCATTAGGTGATATATTTTTAATTTATTTTAATATTTGCATAACTTATTCGTTAAAATATCGACGTTGTACGCATAACTTTCTTCTCATTTGTATAAAACTATTTAATGTTTGTTCGATTCAGATTACTCGTTGCTCGTTGTTTTTTATCTAAACATTTTTGTTAAATTATTCGTATAATTTAATACAACATAAATGAATATAATATTTTGTTGATTATTCGATTAATTAACTTTATTAAGCGAATAATTTTATTAGTTATATATAGAAGTTTTTATTATATATTTGCACTTTATTTGGTATTCGAATAATTAAATTTTGTCTTACATTCGAATAATATAATCTTTACAGTAATATTTTTTTCTCTTTTATTTTGTGTATTTTCCGAATTATATATTTATTAAATTTTTAATTGGTTTTCTTAATTTTTTTAAGCCCCGACTAAAAAGGGGTGTTACAAATGTGTAAAATTTTTTAAATTGATTAGTTTTAATCGAACAATTTTATTCAATAATTTTTTTTTAATAATTTAATACGAAAAATTTTGTTGGAATAATTTTTTTTGGAATAATTTTTTTGGAGTAATTTTTTTTAAATAATTTTATTCGAATAATTATATCTTAAAATTTTTTTTCAAATATTTTTTTATTATTTATGCGTATAAATAATTTTCAGAAATTTTATTCGACAAATTTTGTTTATATAATTTTTTTTTACTAATTTTATTTAAAAAATTTTGTTCGTAGTACTTTATTCGAATAATTTTGATTAAATAATTTTATTTTTTTCCGTTCGCTTAATATCATGTTTTGTTGATTTAAATTAAATAATTTTAGCTGCTAATAAAATATATTCATTTGCATTATAATGAATAGTTTGTTTTAAATAATTTTATTCCAACAATCCTATTCGAAAGTATTTTTTTTGAGTTATGCTTTCAAGTAACTTTTTTTAACAATTCTAATCGAATAAATGTAATTTTTTAAAATAATTTTATTCCAAAAATATTTTTAAATAATTCTATTCGAATAATTTTTTGTAATAATTTTTTTGAATAATTTTGTTCAAATTTTTTATTCGAATAATTTTTATTAAAAAACTTTATTTGAATTATTTGAGTCATCGAATAAATAACTTGCCAAACGTTATTTTATTTTCCGTTCGTATAATATCATGTTTTGTTGATTTAAATCAGATCATTTTGGCTGATAAAATAAATTCATTTGCATAATTTCTCTTGTTATATATATTTATGTACATTCGAGTAACCGAATATTTCTATTTGAATTCAATAACGTGATATGTGAGTAATTGAATAGCATTATTTTTTAGTTATATTAATCTAATAATTTTATTCGAATAATTTATTTTATAATTTTTTTGTAGAACTTTATTCAAAACTTTTGTTCAAATAACTTTATTCGATTAGTTTTGTTTTTAGTTCTAATAATCGAATAATTTCATTCAAAATAACTTTTTCCAAATTATTTAATTCGAATAATTTTTTTTAAATAATTTTATTTAAATAATTTTGTTTGAAGAACTTTGTCAAAATTTTTTTCAAATATCCTTATTCGAATAATTTTTTTTAATAATTTTATTCGAATAATTTTTATATAATTTTTTTTGTACAACTTTGCTTGAAGTATGTTGTTCTAATAACTTTTCTTTCTTTTTTTAAATAACTAGATATAAAAGATTTGAGTCATCGAATAAACAATTTATAAAGCAGTGCATATTTTAATTTCTGCTGAAGCAATCTCATGGTTTATTGATTTAAATCAGATAATTTTAGCTGCTTATAAAATAAATTCATGTGCATAAGTTTCCTTGTTATTTATTTGAGTAAAAGAATATTTTTAATTTAAAGTCAGTGGGGTACCGAAAAGTTTATTCATTCAAATAATCGAATAATATTATTCGCACTGATCAATAAATTTGTTTATTATTTATTCCCAGGATTAAAAACCTTTTTCTTTATTCATTTGTAAAAATGAATAATATTTTGAGTTCCTCAAATATAAATAATAAATAATATTTTTATTCGAGTAATCTAATAATATTTTTAATTGAATGTCAGTCGTAATGAAAGATTTATTCGTTAAAATAATTTAATAATATTATTCCCATTTTTCAATCAATTTACTAGTATTTATATTTTATTACATGATTAATTACTTTTATTCGTTATTCATTTAGCTAATCGAATAATATTTTGTGTTCTTCAATTTATTATTTAACTAATTTTTCATATAGACGCTCGAATAAAGAAATTTTTTTCATCTTTTATTTAAATGAATTTCATATCGCTTAGCAGGTCTCTAATAACTTCAAACCGATTGCGTTGAAGCATACTCAATTATCCTTATTTTATACGATTAAGCTTGATAAATATAAATTCGACATTATTAAAAAATTTTATGAAGAATTTCTAACATCCACTTATATGACTAATAATCTCATAAAATCTTGAAATATAAAAGCACTTAAAATTTTCTACAAAATTAAAAAAAAATCCATTACACTCAACTTCAGAATTGATAAACAATATACGAATTTCTTCTACGAGTATTTTAAAAACAATTTAAATTACTTTTTTTTTTGACAGGTAAAAGCATAGAAATGTCTGTGTTAGTAATATGTGAAATCTTTTTTATTGTAAACGTTTCGATAAGAACTTCTTAACAAAAGCCACTTACTGTCTACAACTTTGAAGTGAAACAGACAGCCCATCAAGCACACACACCCACACAAACACACACAAATTCTTAAAAATAGACATAAAATTTCAAACAATGAAAATTACAATCATACACATTTCTTATAATCTAACACAATATGCCAAATGAATAAATTACGTATGTACGTACGAGTACATATAAGCATCGATGGTAAGGCAGTTTTTAATTTAAATTTTCTAGATAAAAATAATAATAATAACCATACGACCAAGAAATATCTAGTCGAATACATAAGAGTACAAAGGCACCTACGTAAACGTACCACACACATGCATGTATAGATATGTGCATACATACATACATACATGCAGCCATACGTACATGTCCATAAATAAAGATTTAAGTACTAAAATGAATTTCCATAAGAGCATGATGTACATATGCATTGTTGTATGTACATATGTATGTATGTTTGTACATGTATGTATGTTTAAGGATCTTTCGTATAATTATGTGTGCAATAAGTATTTCATTGAATAAACAATAGCAACGATTATGAAGTGCTTTTTTGCGATAAATTGTTTTAAGATAATGGCATACGAGTACGTAGCAAATGTTTTAATCTTTTGTTTGGAAAGTTTATTAATAAATGCTTCTTTTGAGTAACTAGAAACATTAGGATGATGTTTAAGACAGAAATAATTATTATGAAAAATAATTGTTTTTGAGTTTTGAGACTATAATTACATAGTGAAACAAAATAACATATTATCTTAAATAAAATATATTTTGTTAAATACATACATGCATATCGTTACCTTAATATAGAAAGGCCCTAATTCATAATTTTTTTGAAGTTGAAATTTTTGCATTTCTCGATACAAAAAATTTTCTTGTATCGAAATACACAAGAAACTTTATTCAAAAAAAGAAAACATGACTTAGGGCCTTTCTATATTAAGGTCATGATATATACATACAAAAAAATATTCTGACAAAAAAAAACTTTACATAAAATATATTCATCCTTATTGGGAATAGAAGACGAACCTTTTATTCACGTGCAACATTTCCCGTGAACAACAACAACGCAAACATTGGCAATCACAATTTAAGGGAAAGGGAACACATTTCACTTTTATTCCCGATAAGGGTGATTATAAAATTGAGCAGCCTATGGAAATAAATTGTGAGGCAAATTACAAATTAGAAAATAAAAAAAATAATTATTTATAAAAAGGAATCTATATTAAGAAATTTTTTTTACGAAAGTACACATTATTGCTTAATTCACTACAAGAAAGTACCTTTTTAGAAGAAATACTTTTTAAGAAAAAATACCTTTTAAGAAAAAGTACATTTTTAGAAGAAGTACCTTCTTACGAAAAAGTACCTTTTAACAAAAAGAACCTTGTAAGAAAGAGTACTTTTTAAGAAAAGGTATTTTCTAAGAAAATGTATTTCTTAAGAAAAAGTACCTTTTTAGAAAAAGTACCTTCTTACGAAAAAGTACCTGTAAACAAAAAGTACATTTAAAAAAAAGTACCTTGTACTTTTTAAGAAAATGTAATTTCTAAGAAAAAGTACTTTTTAGGAAAAAGTTCCTTCTAAGAAAAGCTGCCTTTTGAGAAAAAGTACCTTTTAAGAAAAAGGACATGTCAGAAAAATTTTCTTTCAAGAAAACGCACATTTCAAGACAAAGTAAAAAAGAAAAAGTACCTTTTAGGAAAAAGTGCTTTGTAAGAAAAAGTACATTTAAAAAAAGTACAAAAAAAAGTAAGACAAAGTACTTGTTAAGAAAAAATACCCTTTAGAAAAAGTACCTTTTAGGAAAAAGTGCTTTGTAAGAAAAAGTACATTTAAAAAAAGTTCCTTTTAAGAAGAAGTACCTCTTAAGAAAAAAAGTACCTTCTGAGAAAAAGTATCTTTTAAGAAAAAGTACCTTCTAAAAGAAAAAGTACATTTTCAAAAAAGTACTTCTTAAGAAAAAGTACTTTATAAGAAAAAGGACCTTGTAAGAAAAAGTACATTTTAAGAAAATTTCCTTGTAAGAAAAATTATTTGTTAAGAAAAATTATTTTTGAAGAAAAATTACCTTTTAATAAAATTACTTTTTAAGAAAAAGTACCTTTTAAGAAATAGTACTTTTTAAGAAAAAGTATCTTTAAGGAAAAAGTAACTTTAAATAAAAGTACCTTTTAAGAAAAAGTACTTTTAAAAATAAGTAACTTTTAAGAAAAAAATCCTTTAGAAAATACTTTTTCAAGAAAAAGTACCTTTTAAGAAAAAGTTCATTTTAAGAAAAAGTACTTAAAAAATATTTTTTAATAAGTACCTCTTAAAAAAGTAATTTAAAGTTAAAAATGCTTATAGACAAAGAACTTTTAAAAAGTTCCTTTTAAGAAAAAGGAACTTTTTTTTTGTAAACAGATACAGAACAAACGTCAATAATAAATGAACCTCTATATTCGTCAAGATTGCGGAATATTTCTAACGATTTTTGTGAAAACTTTTTATTTAAAATTATAATGATTTTTTTCATCTCTCTGGATGAGTGAATAATTAGAATTAGAGCTTCTGGGGTAACGAAAATCCGCGTACAGCTTTCTAAGAGCAATTTTCACAACTTGCCTTTAGCTTGAGGCAGGATTTTGTCAAAGATATTTATCGGACAGACAAAATCCTACCTTAAACTAAAGGCAAGTTGTGAAAATGGCCCTAAGAGCGATTGATGGTGGTGCATACTTTTCTTTATTTATTAAAAAAAAATAATACTCAAAAAACCTCGTGTGGGTATTTCTGCGTTACCCTGTATAAGCTCTTCAACCATATACATATTAAATTTTTAATAAATATATATTTTGCAGTATAATAAAGTTTTTTTTTCTTAAATTCTCTTAGTGTATATTTTGCTACAATTTCAAAATTTTACTAGCTCATTCCGGCGCTCTCCCTCTCCCTCCCCCTCCCCTTCCATCATTATCCTTTACTGCACGTGACTCCTTAGCAGTTGCGGTACAACTTCATGAATCCCTTTGTGATATAAAAATGTAGTGTGTAAAGTTTTTTTTTATTTTATGCATTTATACTGAGAATGTTTGAATGTATTTCAGGATCAAAAAAAAAAGGGGAGAATAGAGGTACTGTGCATTATTTATGACTTTATATGCAATAAAATGTGAACATAAAAATAGATATATTGCTAAAAATGAAATATTTATATTCATCTCTTTTAAGTGTTGTTAGTGCGTTTGCTGGCTGGTATATCCCTCCCTCTCTCTCTCTCTCTCTATCTCTTTCTTTAACTTGAATAAAATGTTGCAATAGAAATAATACTAACGTACTTTTAATTTTTTTTCTTACTTTCTATTTAATATTTATAGTTTTTAAAATAAGAATTTCAATTTCAGGAATTTATTTCAATAATAAATAAATTTTTGCTTTCATTAAATATGACAAAGAAGCAATTAAATTTATGGAAATTACTAAAAATCAATGACTCTTCTAAGACATGGAATTGGCTTCTTTTAATTGGTATAATTAATAACCTGCACTTGTGGAAGAAATTTTTGGAATTTTGTTTAACTTTTGAGAATTTATTATTAGCAAATTAAATATTTTAAAATTAAACTACGATAAAAAACACATGGTTTAGAACAAATGTTATGTTAATAAAGAATAAGTTTTTTATTTAAAGAAATATACAATTGATTGAATTAATTTAATTATTGAAACAAATATTTATATAATAAAGAAAAAAGTCTTCAAATACTGGAGTTTATGGAACACGAAAAGAATTAAATCTTTAACAAAAAACATTTTATACATCAACTTTAAAGCTACACTGGAAGTAATTAAAATGTAATCCAATTGATTTAATATAAAAAGTTTTTGGTTTTGAAGAAGTTTTAACAATAAAATGAAATAAAAATTATGCTTTCATAAAAAAAATTTGAAGTTTTTAGCAAATAGAATTAATTTAAAAAATATTCGAATACGATTGTTATAGACTATTGACATAAAAATTACTCGAATAAATATTTTCGAATAAAATTTTTTTAAGTAAAACTATGTTATAAAGAAATTTGTTCGGATTAAACATAAATCTAATAAAAATATCAAGTCGCTTAAAACTTTTCTAAAAAAAACATACTCGAGTGAAAATTTATTCCAATAAAAGCAACTAGAAAAAAGTTCGAAAATAAGTGAAACACATTTTTTATATAAAAACTTTCTATAAAATTCCAATAAAAATTTTCGAATAAACTTTTAGAATAAAAATTATTCGAATAAAATGTTTGGAATAAAAATGTTCGACCAAAATTTGTAGTTCAAAACTATGTAATAAAAAATATACTCGAGTAAAAATTCTATTCAATCAAAAAACGTAATCTGCAAAAAATTTACAAATATTCGAACAAAAATTTTTCGAAAACAATTTTTCAAATAAAATTTTTGGAGTAAATATCGAATAAAAATTGTCCAATGAAATTTTCCGAATACAAATTTTTTAGTGAATATTTTTGAAAAAAAATTTCAGAGATAAATTATATAAAAAATATTGTTCGATTAAACATAATCCTTATAAAAATATCAAGTCGATCAAAACTTTTGTAATCAAAAATATACTTTAGCGAAAATTTATTTCAATACAAGTCATTCGCGAAAAATTCAAAAATAGTCGAACAAAAATTATTTAAAAAAAATTATCGAATAAAATTTAAACAGAAAAAATTGTTTAATAAAATTTTAATAATAATACGATTACCACGTGGCTTAAGACTTTCTGAATAAAAATTATTATTTATTGGAATTAATTCTGAATAAGAAGAAGTAATATTTCAACAGGATGGCGACCCTAAGCACACATCCAAAATAGCGATGGAGTGGCTCTCTGGACAAAAATTTGAGTTGATGAAGTGGCCAGCTCAAAGTCCCGACCTCAATCCGATTGATAATTTGTGGTCAATCGTGGAAAGACGGACGGGACAGTATTCAAGAGCACCAAAAAATTTAGACGAACTTTGGGGCAGGGTTGAAACAGAATGGCGAAGTATTCCAAACGAAATTATTCAAAACTTGGTTGAGAGTATGCCAAGAAGATGTAAAGCTGTTTTAAAGAACAAAGGGCTTTGGACCAAATATTAAAAGTTACTGTAAATTACGAAAAATTTCTTAATATTATAAAAGTGCATAAGTGAGTACATGCCGTTTTTTTTTCTCTTTCGTTAAATTTTGTTTAAGTAATTGTTATTGTTTGGTCAAGTGTTATCCCTCTATCAATGAAGAAGACAATATAGAGTAAAACAAAAAAAAATTATTTGATTTGCACCATTATTTAAAAAGTTATGCATTGTAAACGATGGTAAGTACTAACATGTACTCATTAAAACTCCCCACTGTATATAAAAATACACTAATTTTACAAATTTCAAGTGTCAATATACATATGTACACACATACATACAATTGTATGTAAATTACATGGGATTTTAAAAGTTTTCGTTACTCATTTTGGAACACCCTTTAAATTTTAGCTTTTATATATTTGTTGTTGTAGCGAGTTCTACATTCACTGTCCAAATTTGAGACCCGTAGCTTTTACCGTTCCTGAGAAATAGCCTTCTTCCTAAAACATGAAATATGTTTAATTATTAGGAAAAAAGTTAAAGTTTTCCAACCCTGGAAACGTTTTTTTAATTTGTTAAATTTTTAAAATTTTTTTTAATTATAAATACCACTTTTATTCATACCGAAGTATAAAATAAGTTAATTTAATAAAAAAGTAATAAAAACTTGTATTCGGTAGTTATTTTCTATGGGAAAATTGAGTTTGAGTTTTCCAGCTCTGAAACCGTCTGCTCGATTTTGCTGATTTTCAATAGCAAAATTTTTCGGAAAATTTCTGACACACCAGTTCAAGAACGAAGTCTCTAGCTCTTCTGGGAGCTTGGGAAAACCGATTTCACGTACAGACAGACGGACAGACGGACAGACGGACATCGCTTGTTCGTCTTCCCTATGCATAAGGATCCAGAATATATATACTTTATGTGTCTCTTATTAATATTGTAGAAATTACAAACGGAATGACAAACCTATATATACCCTTTTACCATTTTTTGGTAAAGGGTATAAAAAAGTGGACTAAATTTTATCTATCAAACTGCGATTAGTTCTCTCACTATGAAAATTATGGGTGAATCACACGGCACGTTACCCAAACAGAGTAGTGCCGATTTATTAGAAAACAATTTTATTATTTAAGCGCATTGTTGAACGCTATACTCATATATACATCGAAATGAATTTTACAAAGCAGACTAACTAACTGCCAACCGGTTTGACATGTGTCTACGAGGAGTACCTTTAGTAATATGGCTGCTATCAACTGTCAAACTTCGAAAGTCTCTATTGAAAGACTCTTTATACAATTTTTGACAAAAATACTTTGTTTTAGGAGAAACAAAAATAATTGCCTATATGATTGTATATTTACATTTTACAAGTTAGAACTTTGATGTAGGAGAAATAAACTTACTTTAGCCCTGGGGTTACTCAATACTGTTTAATTGCTTTTCTCGTAACGCACACGTGTCCTCTAGTATTTGTATGGAAATCAAACACGTATACATACACATACATTCATAAATAAACTTTCATATACATATGAGTACATTCATACATACAAAGTTCGTTAAACTATTACTTTCAACAAAACTTTTTTTGTTTTTAGTTTTAATTTCGAAAATTGTTTATAGATTGTAGTTTTTCCACAAAATTTAAATTTTTCGTTTAGGAAAAAAACTTCTATGAAAAACAACATACGTTGAGCTGTTTCCAGGCCCCCCCCCTGTACGAGCGAGCAGTGTATGATTTTTCACAATTCTTTTTTTTGTAATTTTTAGTTTCTACTTCTATTTTATTTTTTTTTGTTTTTTTGCTCATTTATTGCCTGATGAGTAGCCAAGCATAACGCCACTAATGTTTGTTATATGGGTCTATACGGAATCTATTGTTTTTAGCTTAATTGTTGTTCTTGTATTGTGAGCTAGTAAACTGTAGGTTAGTGTATCCACATATGCACATATGTACATACATACATATGTACGAGTATGTACAAACATATTTACATGTTTATTACATCAATACACGTATGTTTATACGTTGGTATGGCTGTTTTAAAGCCAATGTGTTTCCACATGCTGCACTATGCATGTATATATGTATGTATGTACGTTTGTATATATTTTTATTTGTTTATAACCCTAAAGCAATTGTTGTTCAGACCATAAAATACACAGCAAAAGTTTTGTTCGCTGCTTAAGTTATACTCCGCTTAAATCAACGCAAAAATGGCTAATGATTCTATATATTGGATTGTATGTAACTGGCAGTAGTTTTGTTGCGGGTTTTGTTTGAGATAACGAAAACTTTGTGTTTATTTTTTTTTGCTTGAAATTATTTTTAAATATAGTTATACAAAGATACCAAGAAGCTTCAGGCAATGATAAAAGCGCAATAAATGTAATTTAAATTTGCGCAAATATTTTTAAAGAATTTTTTTCTTGTGGCATAACTTTTAACAAATAAATTGGTTTGGCAAATTTTTAAATGTTTTTCTTAATAAAGATTTTGTATAAAATACTCTGGCTTTTGATTTCGTACAAAAATCAAAACTTACAAAACCTCTTCGACAGTTATAAAAAGTTTCTTTAAGCACAGTGGTAAAAATTTTTAAAGGGGAAAAAACTACTTCATAAACACTTCTTATTACAAGTTATTTTTCTGGAAATATACAATAACAAACAAAACAAAAAAGGACTGGCGTGTATTGATCAAGCCAATCACGCATGATGCCGTAGATTAATTTTTATATATGGCCATTTCTACGAGAAACTTCACTTTTTTGTCACGTGCGACAGCAAGCAATTGAGATTATATTTCAGAACAATGTGAGTCGATTTTCTTAAAATTTTACTCAACGTAAAACGAATATATAAAAGAGTAAAAAAATTTTGGTTGTCTTAAAGAAAAATAAGCATATGGGTAAGTGTCGCACGCTACAAAAACTTGGCATTCCTGTGGAAATGCCATTATATATTTTTTAATACTTGTAATAGAGAAATTTATAAAATGTTTTTTTCTAAAAATCTATTCCCTTAAAATCGAATTTTTAAGAAATTTTTATCTTATTTTTCTTAAAAGTACTTTTTTTAAAGGTACTATAATTAGCAGGCTGCTGGTGAGGAAATTAAAAATCTAGGGGTCCAACTCAATTGCACCCAAAATGAAAGGTAAGGTACTAAAGGTACTATTTTAAAGGGTACTTGCTTAAAAGGTACTTTTTAAAGGTATTTTATATAGTATATATAAACATCTATTGAAAAAGGTTCCTTTTTCAATGCAACTATTTTTAAATTGGTTTTTGTAAAAGGTAATATTTTGAACACCTACTTTTTTTGTGATGGTACTTTTTTTAAAGGTACTTTTTTATAATATAATATTTTTAATTCACTATTGTTTAAAAAAGTACTCTTTTACCCAGTACAATATGTACTTTTTTGAAAGGAACTTTTTTTAAAAGGTACTTTTTTAGATGTCACCTTTTTTTATAAGGTATTTATATTAAAAAGTACTTGTTTTATAAAGTACTTTTTTGAAAGAAAGAATTTTTTTAAGATAACTTGTTTTAAAAAGTACTATTTCTAAAGGTATTTTTGTGAAAAGGAACTTTTTTTAAGGGTACTTTCTTAAGAAAGTACTTTATTTAAGAGGTACCTTTTAGAACAGGTATTTTTTAAAGGGTACTTTTTTTAAATACTTTTTCTAAAAGGTAGTATTTTTTAAAAGGTCCTTTTTTTATGTTAAAAAGTACTTTTTTTTTGGTAGTTTTTTAAAGGAAATTTTTCAAATGGTACTTTTTTTAAAGGGTACTTTATTTAAGATGGACTTTTTAAAAAAACTTTTTTAATAGGTTTTATTAAAAAAAATACTTTTCTTAAAAGGTACTTTTCTAAAAGGTAATTTTCCAAAAAGGTACTTATTTTAAAAAGTACTTTTTCTAGAAGGTAGTATTTCTTAAAAGGTAATATTTACGGGTACTTTTTTTAAAAGGTCCTTTTTAAAGATATTTTTTTAAAAGGTACTTTTTTTAAAATGTACTTTTTTAAAGGTGCTTTTTTAAAATGTAGTTTTTTACAATGTAACTATTTTTAAAGGTACTTTTTTTAAAGAAACTTCTTTTTTATTTTACCTTAACTAAAAGTACTTTTTAATTACCTTATTTTAAAAGTTTCTATTTGAAAATATACTTCTTTTAAAACGAATTTATTTAAATTTCGCATTTCGTGAAAGCTATTTTTTAATAAATTTTTAAATGTCCTTTTTAAAAGGTATTTTTTTAATTTTCTAAAAGGTATTTTTAAAAATATTTTTTAAGATTACCTTTAATTCTTTTTGTATAAAATTTTTAGAGAAAGTTTTATTACAAAAGCCGCTGTTTGATAACAAAACTTCTTTAAAAATTGTTTCCAAAAAAATATTATCGATGAGATTATTTTAGAAAATTTTTTCACATATTTTTTACATTGGTAGTTTTTAAGCGCCTTCTTTATTTCCATTCTGTTTTAAATTAAAGTATTTCAGTTCGTTTCGTTGATTAAACTGATATTTATTATAATTTTTCATAAGGGAAAACTTCTTTCACTTTCGTTACAACAATAACGTTTTCGATTCTATTATCTGATACACTTGAAATATCTCAAATGAAAAATTAACATTTTAAAACATTTATTCAATTTTTTTTTTCGAAAGTCGCCCAACGTCTGGGGAGACAAAAAGCAAACCAAGAGAATGATAACATTCAAAAAAGCAAAATATTACTCTTGAAAGATTTTTGTTTTTTTAAGTTTGTTCATTACAGAACTGAATACTGAAGAGTGATAAAAATGAATATAAATAAAAACATTTTGAAATTAACTCAAGTATGAGGCTTTTATAAAATTCCATTAATTTAACTTCCATTTATATTACTTGCACACACTACGACTACATTAATTTTATTTTTTGTGTATGTACAACCACTTGAAAGGGAATCTCTCTAAAGAAGGAAATATAGCAGAAAAAACAAGCCGGCAACATTTATAGAAAATCTAAATCGAAATGCATGAATACAGCTCTATAAAAGTTTACATATTGTGGGGGGAAATAATTTTTGTATATACATTTTTTATTTTCCAAAGGCATAAAATTTATGCCACAAAAGCAGCCATTCAAAAGCTTTTATAGAATGAGTCGTGAAGTATTGTTGGAGGGGAGTAAAACAGCCTAAAAATCCCTTAATGAATTAACATAATAGTAATAATGAATATTAAACTAAATACAACAACTACTCAGCGTATTTCCTGCTTCCGCTTCCGAAATCAGGCTCACTCGTCACTCTAAACATTTGCAGATGCAAACATTTATTATATTATTATATATTTTTAGTTTTCAAGACAAACATTTACAGTACAATAAATTAAACAATACGATATATACCACTGCCACAGGGTGCAGAGTGGCGGCAAATTAAATTATCATGAAATTATTATATTAATTATCGAGGGTTTGGCAAAACTCGCAGTAATTAATGTGTTTGAAGTAGCTGAAGTACAAGAAAAATTTCGCTTAAATTATTAGGTGGAGTATAGGTAAGAGAGAGAGAGAGAGAGCGAGAGAGAGAGTGATATGTCTGTTTACCTAATTCCTTGTAAGAAATATTTAGTGAACTAAATTAAATCGTTACGCTTGTCTGACTATATTATTTGGTAAATAGTTATTCAATATAATTACAAAAAAATTGTTATAGAAAAATTATTTTCGATTCAGTAAGCAATATTATTTCTTATGTAAATATAAATAACATAAATATTTAAAAAAAAACTTTTAATGCTTAATATTTTAGGTAATATTTTATAAACAAATTTGATACAACACAGTAACTATTTTTCACTGATTTTATTATATGTTTTGTTATAATATTGAAAAGTAGATTTAAATAATGTTTCTTAAGTCGTATTAATTTTGACACGCGTTAACTAAAAATAAAATATTGATATAAAAAATTCAGAGCATTTAAACACCAAAATTTATTAAAACTCACAGAAGACTTTTTTTTAACAAAAAAACAACATTTTGCCAGCCTTTACCATACTGAACCCTAAACCAAAAACTGGGCTCTAATCGTCGCTTTCGACAATGAGCTGATTCGATCGCATTTTTTAGTTTCAGAATACGGCTTTTACTATCGAATATTGTCATAATATGTTTCAATATCGTATGCCATTAGGTAGCATGAATAAAGAAAAGTATTTGCTTTTTACTTAAAAATTTGTTTTAAAACCCCAAATATGTATGTATGTGTTTTTTGTTTTTTTAAACAAATTTTTAAGTAAAAAGTAAATACTTTTTTTATTCATACTACCTATTATCTCAAACTGAAAAGACTTGATAGAATCAGTTCGAAAGCGACGATTAGACTCCTGTATTAAATAACTATACATAATAGTAATAAAACTAATTTCTGATTAAAGACATCAGAAAGCAACCTAAACTAATTATACATCTACGATCATATACGCAGCATATCATAAATCGTCGTAGGACTAATGACCGTTGAGGTTTATTCTAAAATTATTATAAAAATTAGAGAAATAAAAAAAAATCTTGAGTAAAGGCCTTCCTAATATATAAAATATATATATATTTAAATAGAAAAAATATTTCAATTTCAATTTTTTCTGATTTTTAATACTATTTTGTTTCTTTAATATAGAACAAATTAGTTTTATTTAACTACTAAACCAATAAAGTTTCAATTTTCCAACCCTGGAAATATTAATTTTGATTTTTCTTATTTTTAATAAAAGTTTCTTTCTTATAAATAGAAAAATTTGTTTTATTTACTTACTTGTATATACCAAAATTTTAGCTTTTCCAACTATGGAAATTTTAATTTTGATTTTTCTAATTTTTAATATCAGCCTCTTTCTCAAATATAGAATATATTTAATTTGCAAAGGAAAAAAATTAGTTTTAATTAGTTACTTTTATGTTACAAAGAAGTTTAAATATTCCAGCCCTGGAAATTCTAATTTTGATTTTTCTAATTTTTAATACTAGTCTCTCTTCAATTTAAAAAAAGTTAGTTTTATTTAGTTACTTTTAAACTTTTTTGCTATATACCAAAAAAGTTTCAATTTTCCAACCCTGGAAATTTTTATTTTAATTTTTCTTGTGCTTAATACTGGTTTCTTTCTTCAATATAAAAATAACAAAAACTAAAAGTTTTAAAAACCCCCGAATATAAAAGATGTGATGTCTTCTAAGCATCTGGACCTTTTTTCTTAAAACATACCTAAGAATCCTCTCGATCAAATCACCTTTGAAACAGGAAAAAAAATACTAAAATAAAATCACTCCAGCCGTTTGGTCAGTACGTAGGTTTGGACAGACACACAGACCCACAGAACAACAGTACAAACTTATAAATACCCTTCTTTCGGGGTTTAAAAGTTAGTTTTATTTAGTTACTTTTATGTACCAAAAACGTTTTAATTTTCCTACCCTGGAAATTTTAATTTTGATTTTTTAGATTCTTAAAACTAGTTTCTTTCTTATACATACATAGAAAAATATTTTTTTATTTACTTACTTTTACATAGCAAAAAGTTTTTAGCTTTTCCAGCTCTGGAAATTTTAATTTTGATTTTTCTTATTTTTAAAACTAGTTCCTTTCTTATACCTATAAAACAATTTTATAAATTTAGTTTCTTTCATTATAACAAAATAAAGTTAAAGTATTCCAGCTCTGGAGGTGTGTTCATTATTTTTCTTCTTTTGTGTACCTTTTACTGTTCTTTCTAAAACATCAATTATATTTAATTTCTAAAGCAAAATAAAAAATTTATTTGACCTGATTACTTATATAAAAAAAGTGTTTTATATGAAAACTCAATTTTCCAACCCTGGAATTATCCATTTGATGTTTCCTAATTTCTTTTACCAAAATATTTCCCTCCAACTTAAAAATAAGTTTAATTTATAGAGAACAATAAAAAATTTGCTATAATAAAGTTACAATTTTCCAACCCCTAGAATTTTAACACTAATATAATTGTAAATGGTATATAAAATTTACTTATATTTATGATTTGTTTAAGCCAAAGTTCGTATCGTTTTGTGAGACAAATTACATGTGATAATTTTTTAATGAGCGAATACACCAAATTTAATTGTAAATATTCTGATAAACACTTAATAGAACGGAACAACTAGCTGTTTTCGAAGTCCACTACACCTTCATCATCAGCGTTATTTGTTTTTGGTCCACTTTGTGCGGTGTCAGTTGATGTAGATTTCTGTTTTGTATACTCAGCCTTTATTGCAAATGAAATATGTGAATTGTTTTGATTCATCGTTTTAAAATTTGCTGAAACCTTTTTTTGTAATGAAAGCACAATTTTACCATGGCTTTCGAAAACAGCTAGTTGTTCTGTTATACTACGTGCTTGTCAGAATACTTGCAATTAACTTGGGCATAATTTGTTCATTAATACTTGTATAATACCAATTTTGTTGAAGCGTATAAAGAGCAAATTAGTCGAAATCAAGTTCGGAATTAATACAGCAGTAGGAAGAATCTAAAATTTTAAAAAATCCTTCATAAATTTAATTGAGAAAATACGCGATTAAACTTTTAAAATTAATAAAAAATTAAAAAAAAAAAATTAAAAAATATATTTTAGTGATCCTTCAATAAAATTTCGAATTAGTTTGTTATAAAAACTTTAGTTTAAGTAATTTTGGAAGACTTCATGCTCCCTTGTAACGCACAGTGGTAACAAATAGAAAAAAGTTAAGGGTGATCTATAGAATTTCAAAGTTGACTTCCTCGGGCTTGAAAACCCTTGTTGGCTTATAACTTTTTTATATATCATTTGATTTCAATGACTCTAAGCTTATTCGGCTTATTTTATAAATCTATCTTTCACAGTTTCAAAGAAATTTTTGCTTTGAATTATAAAATTTTGGTTTTTGGCCTAGATTCATGAGTCATGAGTCCTTCCATAATTTTCAAGAGGGAAGGCTCCCTTTAGTAAGAACGATTTTATTGATACAGTTAAAGTTTTGAAGTAACTTTGCCAAAAACTTGCTGCGATTTATAAACTTTTAAAATTTTTCTTTAATGAATTTATGCACAATCTTAAATATCCCTGAGGGACTTGATTACTTTTATAACTTTTTATTTCACGAGGCTTGAGGGAAAAAAACTCATAGAAAATATTTTTTATTCTCCTTAAGATAGGCAACATATTGTTTGTTATTTGTGGCCAATACAGTCGAACTTCTCTATAACGTAGCAGTTGGGCACCGTCAAATTTCTACGTTATAGAGAAAATTCGTTATAGAGAAACTGCAGAAAATCTTGACTTTATATATATATATATATATTTATTTATATATATATTTATTAAGACAAAAAAAATGGTTTTACGTGAACACATTAATTTTCTTTTTATTAATACATACATATGTATGTATTAGGAGAAGAACATTTTTTTTTTACATGAACACATTTAAATTTAAATTTCTGTAACTAAATTCATGCAAAAATCGACTGCTAAAAACTTCGCAATAGAGTGAGAGAGATTATTTACGTCTTAAAAAATTGTACGTTACAGAGAAAACTTCGCTATAGGGAAGTTCGTTATAGGGAGATCGAAATGTATGAAAATAGTCACAAAAATGTTGTGCTCATGAATTTTATTTGCTATCAAAAAGATTTCATTATAGACAATTAGAGAAATTATTTACGTTTTAAAAAATTGTACGTTACAGAGAAAACTTCGCTATAGGGAAGTTCGTTATAGGGAGATCAAAATGTATGAAAATACTCACAAAAATGTTGTGCTCATGAATTTTATTTGCTATAGAGAAGATTTCATTAAAGACAAGTTCGCTATAGAGAAGTTCGATTGTATTTCGTTTATTTTTCAAGATATTTATTACACTGGGGAATAACGCTTTTACAAGAACTTTTTTTAAATAATGTTTAGTTTAAAACTCTTTTCTATAAAAGCTAATTAAATTGCTTTAAACTTTGAATACATTTCCTTACAGCTTATGCAAATACAAATTTAGTTAAATATTTTAGTATTTTAGCAGAGTTTTAACTTAAGAAACCAACCAGGCCTTAAATCCTCAAAGTGACAGAAATGCCATGAAATGAAAATTCCAAAAAGTTTCTTTTTAAAGAAAACCCTTTAAAATATCAACATTATATTGTTAAATAATATATAAAAAAGAAAAATTATTTTATAAATAAAAATAAAAGTAGTACCCATGAAATACAAAGTAAAAAATAAAAATAAAAACGAGAATGCTCCTTGAACTCTGCTGTTCTTATTATAACAGATACAAATAAAAATTGTTTGCATACTTTTGGTTGTTGTTGCTCTAGATGCTCCCCCTTGTTCCACATGCCAAGGAGGTAAGTTTTACAAAATCTTTACCCACTTTACCGGAAATGCATGCAAAGCTATAGAGACTGATATATAACAAGGACTTGAATTAAAAAAAAATAAGCAACAAAAATACATTTGCAAAAAAGGAAAATGTAAGTAAACTAACAAGAAAACTACAGCAGCAGCGCCAGCTAGAGAAAAACTATGTCAAAGTATTTTAGTTGTGTATAGTAAATTTACTAAAAAAAAGAAAATACATATATAAAAAAAACTGAGACTATTACTCTAACGTTTAACCAAGAATTCACTGCACTACACGTACTAAAGAGCACAAACAACAGCAGCAACAACAACAGCAAGAAAGCACTTTGTTTAAGAAAACAAGATTCAAGGGGGCAGGCACAACGTATGAATGCATTATGAAGATAGTCTGAGCCAGCTCAGGAAAAGCACAGGCTTATGCAGGTTGTTTGACAAAAGTAAACAAGTATTTAGTTTAACAAAATATTGAAGACAAGATTTTAAAAGATTTTAACACTCGTTTTTTCTTGTATAAGCATAAGCATTTATGCTCTTTCTATAGTTTATTTTTTTATTTTTTCCTTTATGATTGTTATATAAAGCATACTTTTAGGCAGGTGTGTACTGCTGCTACTGGCAGGCTGGCTGGCTGTGCACGTTTAGCTGATGTTTATTTTATTTTATACTTTTTTTTGTCAGCAGAAATTTGCTAGAAGAGTTTACTTAAAAAGGTGAGCTAAACATTTTGTATAAACGAATTAATTATTGTGAAAAATAAATATAAATAAATTTCATGCTGATGACGGTGTATAGAAAAGAGGATGTAAAAGAAAATACAGACTCAGAGATATTTAATTAAAAATGCTACATATTTTTTTCTTTTATATTAGTTTCTTGCATTAAGCTCAAAATGAAATAAAAAATAAAATATCTCAAGTTAATTATTTTGTTGAAGGGCATAGATAATACATAAATATATTTAAGCAATAGAAATTACTTTTAAGGACCTTTAAGCTAATTTTTAGCTGCTTCAGTTTTAGTAAAGCCAAATATGTAATTTTTAATTTTATATTCTTGCACTAAAGTATGTATATGAAAACATATTCAGCGACGTGTTCATAAAAAATATTTTAGTTTTATTACACGTTTATTTGACAAAATTCGTATAGAACGTGAAATAAGCACTTAATAAACCTTAAATATTTTTTATTAATACGGCGGTTAATATTTCGAGGAAAAATAATTTTTGATTGACAATGATTTTTAGCATGTATTTTATGAAGCATAATTCAGGGCTAAACTATTTTTAAACGAAAAATTCTAATGAATTTCAAAGAAATTTAAAAAAGAGAACTAGTTTTGATGAACAAGTATTTTTAGCCTGTATTTTAAAATAAAAAAGCTAGTTTTTTTAACAAGAATTATTTAATAATTCCAAGAAAAATTACAAGAAAAAATTTTATTGATTAAATATTTTACGAAGCATACTTCACGGCTAAACTGATTTCTATTATATATTTTGATCTTCTAGGAACTAAAACAAAATATTTTTTGACCAACAGCAATTTTTGTCATATAAGTAGATAAAAAGGCATTATTGATTTTAAGCGTGTATTTTAAAATAAGTAAAGCTAATTTTTTAACAAGAATTATTTATAAATTTAAAGGAAACCTAAAAGAAAAAGTTTGTTGCTTAAGGACTTTTATAAAATATTTTATCAAGCATACTTTACGACTGAAATATTTTCTAATGAATATGGCAGATTTTTGGGCAGTATTTATTTTTTATTTTTTAATTTCAATTAATTTTAAAAGAAAAAAGTTTGAACTAAAACCTGTTAGGAACCTCTTGCGGAATTTCACGTTTGTAAGCTTACATTTCTTTTTACGTAGAAATATAGTCGTATAGCCTTTTGTGTAGAATTATGTTTGCATACACGCGAATTCATTTATATTTGAATTTACAACACACAAAAACACTAAAAATTAATTAATATTCGATGAAAATTAGAATTGTCAAACAAAATCAAAAAAACAATTTTATGAACATTAGTTTTTGTTTGACTTGACCGGAAAAAGTCTCCACTTATAAAGCCCAGTACGGAGTTCTTACGGAATTTCACGTTTGCAAAATTTACATTTATTTCTGAACATGTAATCGTAGCCTTTTTGTAAATTTATATTTTCATTTATATAAACTCATTAATATTTGAATTTACAACACACAAAAAACACAAAATTTAATTATAATTTCATTGAAATTAGAATTGTAAAAAATTCCGTAACCAAACAATTGTTTGAACATTAATTTTTATTTCAGTTGTCTGCAAAAAGTCTCCACTTATATTTATAACATCCCTAAGATAGGCAATAAATTTCAAAAATTCCGTGTATTCTCCTTCTGAAAGTCTAGTACGGAAATGGAAATTTCTTTATGAAATTTATCAACCTGAATTTCCGTAATTTTTATACATATAATTTGTATGAGAACCTGAAATTCCGTATGACCTCCGTACCAGGCTTTAGCAGTGATAATTGTCATCTAAGTAGATAAAAAGGCATACTTTTAGGCTTATACTGTTTTTTTTTAATCATGCAGAAGTATATAAAAGTAAAGTCAGAGTCCAACCTAAATTTGAGCGTATTTTCAGTACATTGAAATAATATTTTATACCTTTAAATGCACTGAAAATATGTACTTGCTGCTAAGGTAACGCTTGACGCTCTAATTTAGGTTGTACCGTCTCAGTGAGTCATTATTGTTGTACATACAGTGAGCGTCGGCAGAGTGAGTCATGTGTGAAGTACAGCAGATATTGTATATTGCTTGAACACCAGCGCAGCCTGCAGCAGAGTAGACGTCGTGGCAACCAGTTGTGCATCATATTTTTAATTTAAGTTGTCTTTTCAATAAATTTATTGATTGCTGTTTGTTCAGAATATTTGAGCTTAATTGAGTTAAAATTTTTGTAAAAATATTTGTTTTTATTTTGACAATATTTCGCCATTCCGTTGTTTAACTTATTGAAAAGAAAATTATTCATACAAACCTAAAAATTGTTTTTCAAACATTCAAGAAACTGTAACTGCTAACAATTTTTAATCTATAATGTTTTTGAGATAAGAAACATTCCCTGAAGAAGCCGCACAAACGGAGTGGCGAAATATTGGAAAAATAGAAATAAATAAATAAATATTTTTATAAAAATTTACCTCAAGCTCAAATATTCAGGTTAAACATATACCAAAAAAGGTCGATCAAGGAAAAAGATGTAAAATTTTATTGATTGATATTTTAATAATATGTAATTAAATTATTAACTGATTTAATTATGCGATTAATAAAACAAATTGTGAGCTTAATTTTGTTCTGGGATTTTATGCAGCTTTTTTTGAGCCTGCTTAATTTATTCGAAATATTTTCTAGTTTATTCTGTTCAAGATGGCAATTATTTAGTTTTTTAATTCTTTTATTAGAATGAATGATTTTGTTGTTTACAATTAACTGTTTTTTAATTCATTAAATTAAAAATTTAGTTGATATCATTGGTTTACATGGCTGCCCGGCATTTATGTAAAATCCATTTAAACTAATGTAAAATCTAGTTAAATGAAAGTACACACAGTATTGCTCATTTGCTCTTAGAACGTCATAACTCAAAAAATATAATTTTGAGTTAATGATGCTGAAGTAATCCTCATATCGTTGACACAAATATCTTGTTTGCTTAACTCTAGAAAGCAAAATAAAATTTTCATTTTCCTTTTCCTTATGTTCTTGGAAACCAGTTTGTTGTTTTGAGTTATGACATTGCTTGAGTAAATGAGGGATACGTTTATGACATGCTATCAGCGCAAAAGTGGAGTATCACCAAACTATTTAATTATTTAATTGCTTCATTGCATTGTTCTATTATCTTCTGTGAAAAAAGGATACATCTTCTTTTGTATACCAATAGGTGGCTTACTCTACTTTTTAATTGATAGTTGTTAACAAAAAGAACATATGCATGTAACACCAATAAAAACAGTAACTAACAAAAAATATGAATTAATTAAATCTCATTAATTAGACAAATATTTGCTCTTAAAAATTTTGTGAAATTCTCATGATTCATATCATCGTATCGGTAATAGATAAAAGATTTAAATATTTGAGATATTTCTAAATAAGGCAACAATTATAACTAATTTTAATCTTTTACTAGGATATTTCACGCGCTAAGGAACGAACGAATAACCAAGCAAAGCACAAAAACAACTTTTTATCCAAACCTAAATTTTCCAGAGTTCTATGCATTTTATCTTAGCTTTTCTTCAACAAACAGGAAGAAAATGCAATTAGAGTAGCTTAGCCCGTAGCAAGCAGACTTTTTGAATTCGCCTTTATTTATTTTTTTGGACCGCGGATGTATGTTGTGCTATATCGTTTATATTTAAAAAAAAAATATTAAAACCGAGCTCTCAAACATATTGAGTTTTAAGTTAGAAAAAATTACGCATAAAATAGAGTTTTATCAATTCTAACCAGCAGCAAATTAATCAAACCAACAGATTTTCTATAACCTACAATTTCCTTTAAAACATGCGACGGGTTTTTAAACAGTTACATTACGAATTCCCATATTTTTCAAATTTCTAATACACTATTAGCATTTATTTTCATTAGCTCTCGTATAATTTAGAGCTGTGGTGATGATGTTTACTCTTCCTTTGAAAGGTTTAAGGTTCTATTTGTATTTCCTTAAAATATAATGAATATAAAGCATACTTCAAGGCTCTTGCAAATACAATATAACAGTAAATTCGTCCACGATATTATTTATTCATATTTAAATGCAAAAGGCAACAAACAATCAAATCCATACCTTTTATTTATGTTATTTTAGCTGCTGATTATTTTTGCAATTGCAACAAATCCCAAATTATTTCACCAGGTCAGTAAACAACAACAACACCTTGACAAATAATTTCCGGTCATAAGCTTTTTGTTTTCTCTTTTAAACGCACTTTAACACCGATTGTTTATTTTTTTTTTTACCAAAATTTGCTTAAATTCTTACAAACATTTCTTGAATTTTTCTCAAGAACAAAATTATTCTTAAAATTTTGTATTTTTCAGTAACTTTTAACAAATTTCTTTCATATGTTTCACGACTCTCTCTTTAGCCCAAAAAATTTTTCTTTATTTTCTGCACTATTTTTACATCAATAGCTTCAAATTTTTTGTTATTAGAATTGCTCCAAATGACCTTAGAATTAATTAATTTTGGCATTAATCGATTTAAAATTTCGTTTTTTCCATACTCCCACTTTAATAGTAGATTTTTTCTTTCATTAAATTGCTCTTTTTTTTCTTTGCTAAGCTAGTTTGCTTTTTAATTTTTCATTTATCTAATGAAAAAAATCCCGTTAGCGTTTAACTTGTTAACAAGCCACTAACCCGTATGAAAACCCGATATGAACTGAACTGAAACTTTCGTGTTGAGAATGTTCAGAGCCATTCAATTGCAACTAAAACACAGTAGAACAGAAACAAAAACAATCGTATACACACACACACACACACACACCCAAAAACACACTCATGAAATGTTAGAAGAACAAGCACTTACCCAACAACAATAAACAACAACAGCAACAACAATATGGCAAATTACATTGTTAACAAAACGGAATTAAGTCTCACTGTGATTCATGTTGTTGCTGTTGTTTGAGTTTTGTTTGGGTTTTTGTTGACTGAAATGAATCGGCAAATAAAACGCCCTCACAAAGCCAGAGAGCAGGCATTGGAGTTTACAGTAAAAAGAGTTCCAGTGATAATATCAAGAGAAGAAATATATTGCGTTAGAGAAAATATTTAATGGAAAATTGAGGGAAAATTGATGAATATATACGAGTGTGAGATGCATTGTTTTCGTTTAAAACCCGGCCATGTAAAGGATTTTTTGTTGTAATTATACAATTTTAATCCTAGTACATATTATCATATTTGGTTACAATTAAGTAATTCTGAGTCAAATATTTGTGTTAATAATTATCAATAGAGATTTTCAAATTTGCTCTGTTGTAAAATTTGAAAAGAAAAATTTAAATTTTAACAATATTTGTAAAGAAAAGAAGCATAAATATACACTGAAAAAAACTTAATTTGCTAACAAAAATCGGAATTTAGCCAAAAAAGGATGTCTCCAAAAATCACTAAAAAATTGTCAACAACTAAATCAAAATTAAAAAGCTAAGCTTATTTATCAGATATTAAAAAAGCATCGAAATTTTAAAAATTAACACCCAAAAAAACACCCAAAATAAATAAAAGAGAGTAAGATCAAATAGAATAAGTTTAAATACAGAAATTTAAATGTAATTAATTTCAATAAAATTAAATTAAATAAAATAAAAGCGAATAAAATAAAACAAAATAAAAAAAATTAATTGAAATTTATTTTCTGGTGGTTTAGCATGTCAATATTTGCATTTTATTGGCGCTTGAACCAAATCATCAACCACAAATTTTGAACAGTCAAATAATAAATTTCTTTAAAATAAAAAAATTAAATTAAATAAATCAAACCAAAATAATATAAGAAAATCAAATCAAATACAATAAAATAAAACATATTAATCCAAAATAATACATATAATAAAATAAAATAAAATAAAACAAAACAAAATAAAATAAAATAAATAAAAATAAAATAAAATAAAATAAAATAAAATAAAATAAAATAAAATAAAATAAAATAAATAAAAATAAAATGAAATAAAAAAATTAAATATAATAAAATAAAATAAAATGTAACAAAATACAATAATATAAAATAAAATAAGATAAAATAAAATTTAATAAATACAATAAAATAAAATTAAATAAAGGTAAACGAAATAAAATAAATTGGTGCCGGAGCAACTTGTTAAATGATTTTGTTATGACGGAATTGGAAGATAATGATGTAAAAAATTTTTATTTTTAATGAGACGGTGGTATGTACCACACAAATAAGGATAAGTGTGATTTATCGAAGAGGCGCTTAATTCGTCGCCGAAATGTTATGATTTAACACCTTTTTTCGGCCTAAGTGAAAGATAAGGTCTATAACTATGATCCACAATCGAGTCAAGACCGGAAAGATGGAAATTATAGAGGAATTTGTGAAAGAAAAATTTTTATTTGTTATTTGCTCACACTGCCTTTCTTAAAGAAAATGATATTGGTTTATCAAGAAGTTTAAAAACGAATTTTACATAAAAATAGTTTTTAACACTTCATAATTTTTTATTTTTTTCAATGAGGCCTATAACACATTACAAATATTTTAAGACTCATATACAAAGGTTTGTTAATATCTCAATTTAAAATAGTAAATCCCTAACATAAGAAACATTAAAATTTCTCTTATTTCTATATAAACTCTTTGTATTTCAGGGAAAATTAAGAGCCTTCAGAAATAATATTTAATAAATTTCCCTTAAAATTCCCATCACTATGCTGGCTCTCATATTTTGAAGTTGCAACTCCAACATGTTGTGTTTATATTTTTTATGCATGTTTTATTGTTATTTCTTGAGCACAAACCAACCTTTTTTACTTTAATTTTTCCACCCGCTCATTTGTTTGAGTGATACCGGTTTCCTATAATGCTTTTTGTTGCTGCTAACGGTTGTTTGTGTTTCAAACACCCTTGTTGCTTAGCAACATGTTGAACTTTATTCAATTTAGTAGAAATATTTCCCCTTAAAATGTAACCATCTGTCGATGTCACGTTAATATATGTATGTTTTTATATATACATATATTAACGTGACATTGGCGCTTGTCTTTCCGCTCTCAAGAAAAATTTTCTGATAAAAACAGTCAAATCCTATTCTCTGACGTCTAAAAATTAGCATGATCCCTTCAATAGAAGTCAATTGTTTTTGAAAATGGTTAGATAATTTTTGGTATTATATAGACGTGACGTAAATAAAATGTTACAGAATATAAATCGTAATAATCTTAGACAAAATATGTAACTTAAATTATATTTTTAGAATAAGCCAAATAATCTTTTTATATGACAAGACATTTTATGACTTAATCATTTGGATAGGATTTAAATATTCGAGTGTAATGAATCGGTTTACTATTATTAAAATTTTAAAATCGACCTAAGTCGACTTCGGTTGTTATGCATAAAAACCACAAAGTTATTTATTTTAATTATTATTTTAGAAGAACAAGTGTTCATTTAACCGGCTTCCTGTTATTGTTTATCTAATGGCCGCTTGTTGCCTAGCAACATGTTGCTAAGAAGTATCTAACACATTTGCTTATAAACATTGCGTGTTAAGCTTGTAAAGATGACATTTTTAAGGTTCGTTGATTTTATTAATTATGACCAAAAATTTTGTCTCAGGTGTGTTTTTGAAAAAAAAATAAAAATAAACAAAACAAAACTTTATATGTAAGTAAGTTTGAAGTATAAGGCATAATTTAATTTGTCTAAAACTGTAGAAGCAATAAATGTTAAAATATATAATTTAATGCTCGAGTAGTTGTGGTAATTACTGCAATAGTAAGGTAATAATGGCTTGAATGTTTTAGAAAAAAATATCACAATTTCTAAACATATTATTTAGTTTTAAGATTATGGAAGAACATTTATATGAAACAGTATCGAATTATATTTGTTCGGGCAGAACTTCAACTTCTGTTTTGTCATCCCATATTTATAAGAAAAATGAAATGTGTTTGAAATCCATTCTAAGAAAATTTTGTATGAAATATTTTAAATAAAATACATATCAAATTTATTTTAAATTTTATGAGTAGGTGGGTAAATCCGTACTTTAGTTAGAAACAATCACTTCAGGTAAGTTAAAATTTTAATTTTAATTAAGCTATAGAAATGATTTGACTCACACAAAACACCAGGAATAATTAATACCAAACGACTAACCGTCTTATTAATAAACGCTTCATAACAGCTTCATAACAGATTAATAAGCAAAAATCGAAAAAAGACAATTCATAAATGCTTAAGAGCCCACTAAACGTTTAATAAACGTTTCATAACTTCGAAATTTTTAATGTAGCCTCTATGCTACTTTAAGCGTTTGATAAACAATTCTAAAGAATATTATTTTGATCTTTTCGGATTTTTTGTATGAGATTTCCTAGTTTATTCTTATGAATTTCTTTCGAATAAAAAGAAAAATACATATGTAAGTACATATAAATATCGTTGCAAATTAACGAAATCCCATTCATTGGCAAAAAGAAAAATAGAATTATACACACAAGGGCATATGTATGCATGTATGTACGTAGAGGCATACGTATGTATGTATGGTACTGCATGCTTACATCATATGTATGTATCTAATAGTGATGTATAATCGAGCACAATAAAGTGGGTATTTGCCTACCTCTGTACTCAGACGAATATAAATGCGTTTAAATACAATCTTTTACAACATTTAAATGGTTTTAGTTTTATTTGTTAATAAAAAGTTAAAAAAACATAATTTTAAGTTAGATTTTAATGACATTTTGTGTAATTATATACTTTTTATTCGACTCTAACAGACTACCTAGATAATCGATTCTTCGTTGTATGCATCACTAAACATAAATTGAGAGCGAAAGAGCCATGATATTGCCAACATAAATTTACAAACGAAGCAAAATCGTTTAAAAGTTAATTCACTGATATTAATCAGTTATGAATACAAATTTTTATTAGAGCTTAATAAAGCAAAATCGGTTTCATAAGTAATTTACAGATTAAAGCTGAAATAAGGAATTTTTATGAATAAGACCGTAAGTGTTTTATTGCATATAACATTAAATGTTAAGTTGTAAAAATTCATTTGTATTGTTTACATTTGAAATTCATTCATTCATAAATTTCGCATCTTGTTAGGCATTAGTCTATATTATGTTTGAATAAATAACACGTTTTGTCGAACTTAAATTTTTTTTTCCGGCACCAACACAGCTAGACTACGCACTTGATCAATTAACTTAACGGTCGTTATTTTAAAAGGACGTTTGGACAAGTATTCTTTTTAGAACTTACGTAGAGTTTCATAAAAATGTTAAGTTTACTTAAAATTAAAAAAATTTAAAAAAAATATTCTTCTTTGTTTTTAAAATTTCCACACAAAAAAGCATTTAAAATCTTTAGGTTAAGATTTTGAAATTTAGTGAATTTATCTATGTTTGTAGAGGGTGGCGTTGGCTGAAGTAGTTAGCACCTTGACTACAAAAGCGAAGGTCCTGGGTTCAATCCCGGTCTCCGACAGTAATTAAAAATAACAACACCACACATTTTTCTGATGTGCATTAGTGTCCTTTATATCATTTGTTGTGGGAAGTTCTAGTGATCCAGGCATAAGGCACTGGTCACTAAAAACTACACCGACTTAATCAAATACTAATCCTAATGTAATATCAGAGCGCCCTCCTTCGTTCTGTAGCAGAATCATTGGCGAAGTAAACTAACTAGTAAAAGGCTACTAAACAAAGCTTCAAAATTTAATTCGCCTAATTTGACACCAGAAAGCGCTGCAGCATTGCATTATCAAAAAAAAAAAGCGCGCAAAGAGCAGAGTTGTAAAAGAATGAAGCTTTCCTCTATCTCTTCCTTCAAAAACCTGTATTCTCTATCACTATACCTTCCCTATCACCCTCTCTCACTATCTTCTCTTCTACTAACAGGTAGCACAATGGGACCATTGAATTGGACCCAAGTGAGCTGAACTCTAAGTTAAACCCTTCCTTACCAGTAGCCGGCTAACCTAACCTAACCTAACTAACCTTAGATTGGTAAGAAAGTTGTGGTGTTTTTTCTCAGCAGTTTGATTATATTTTGTATCTCGATTAATGGGTGGATTATAATAAAATGTAGTCAGAAAGTGTTATCTTTTGATGTTAAAAATAAACCCTTAATGGTTGTGATACGAAATTTTAATTTTATTTTGTAACATAATTACTTTTTTGTACTTGATTTTTTATTTTCATAAAAACCTATTCAAATAGGTAAAAACTAAACCTGGCAACACTTATAATTTTTTAAGGATCATATACTGACTTTTTTTCTTCTGGCACCGGCTTTAATAAATGTGCAAACCTTCCCAGGAATCTATTATATTATATGAAAATATTAAATTTTATATTAAATTTTAATGGGCATGGTCCTGCCCACTTTTCAAAATTTTTGATTATGTTATCATAAGAGCACAACGTGTGTCAAAAGTTTCGCAAAAATCATCAGCCTAGAACTACATAAAAGATAACATTAACATTTTTAGGGCGTATGCATGCACAGAGGGATTTTGATATCAAAATGCCTGATTTTCATTAACACAATTTTTAAAATCAATGATGCAGCTTTTGTTAAAAACTACTTATGTATGAAATAAACATTTATGATTTTTTTTGAAAAGATGGATTTTATCTTTTTTTTAAACTTAATTAAATTCCATGCAAGGATGCCATGACTTATTAAATTTTCACTCAACTCTTTGGTATATATCTGTGGCAATATGGAATAATAGTTTAAGTCGACTTAAGTAAAGCAGTGCATTTCGGAAGATTTTACGCTTTCACTAAGAGATTAGAAGGCTATAATGCATAATTCTACTTTCTTGTGATTCTTTCTTTCAATATGTAATATTTTAACAACTTGCAAATTCCAACTGGACATAATACAGCACAAATAAGCTTAACTTTCTTAAGTCTATTTAAGCTACTATTCCATATTGCCACAGATATGTGCATACATATGTATAGTTTTCTTGATATTATTATTTGACTTTAATGTGTTTTAAAAAAAAATAGTATTTCTCTAAAAATCAAAAAAAAATTAGGAGCATATCATACATAAGCCTTTAGGAAGATATGACCAAATCTTTAAGACCCTGTTTCCACAAATCAAGCACGACGATTGTTAGAAAATCACTCAAGCAAATCAGTGATTTTCATATAAATTTTCTATTCTAGTAGACCGTCCAGGTTGTAGGAACAGGGTGTAACTCTGTAATAATTATTATATTTTTAATTTTCAAAGGAAATAATATTATTTATAGGGCATTTACACTTACACAAAATCTAGCAGATTTTAATTAAAATCTTAATGAAAATCTATACCGTTTACACCAGTTTTTTTTTGACATTTACCAAGATTGTTTTATCCAAAACAAATCCCATTAACCGAAAAATTTCGAAAACTACTACCAAGCAACTGCAATGTAGCCAATTCGCAAACCTTTCTAAACAGACCATAGCTAAATCAATCATCTTTTATAGAAATATTTTGTACAGGGTAGTAAAAATAAAATAAAAATATTAGATTTTGGGTAGATTGCCTACAAATCTACTCGCAAACCAGATTTTGTTTTTTATAGGAAATGTAGTAAGAAGCAGCAAGATTTAGCTGGAAATCTCGTAAGTACTAGATTTTGAGATAATGTAAACAACACCTTCTTAAACCCTTTCCTTTTCGCCAATCTCTTTTTTTCAATAAAATTAAAGCTCGGAAGGTTCACTTACCACTAACAAAGAACTATATTCGGAAATTTCCGGTAGCATAATATTTCTTTACATTTTTCCAGCTTGTGTGTGGAGTTTTCAGAATGTATGCAAGCGACTTGCCTGCAAAAATTTGTTTGGTAATCACTCAAAAATTCGAGTTATTTTCATATATTTTCTCTAGACAAGTCGCTTGCTTGCATTGTGGAAACTACACGTAAGACAAATTCTTTATATTAAAATAAATTTTTATTTCTATTCTTTATTTTTAGAGTTTTAGTTCAAAACAAAAAGCCTATTAGCTTCAAATGAATATATTCCGGTATTTTTTTTATAAAAAAATTGCTGGTAACACTGATCATGTAGCTATAGGCGGCCCATAAAAATGCAAAGCAGGAGCACACGTGCCATTGAAATAATTTTTTTAGTGTCACAACTACGATAATTTAATGACATTCAAACATGTCCCACACATTTTTGCATAAAAAAGCTCTCAAAAAATTTTATGAAAACTTTTAAGAATATACTTAACATAAATTTAAAACACAAGAGGCTAAATTTCGCATAACGATATAAAATATAATTTTTAAAATAACTTGCCTTTGTTTATAAGCTGACCAACAATAACGAAACACTCAAAGGAATACTTCAGTTTTATTTTTGCTTTAACATTTTTGTTTAAACAAACTTACTTCCCTCTCTGTCTCTTAAGCTTGCACTCTCTGTGATTTATTTTCTGCAATGAAATAGTTTACAAAATTCTCATCCAAAAAAACAACACCAATAAACCCATAACAGAACATTCGATATGGCATAATTTTTATTGCCACTAAAAATAAACATTTCCGTTAATAATTTCGTATAACGATTTAAAATGTTCGTTTGTTCTTTATATTTTGTTGTTGTTATTGTTGTTGTATTTTAAAATCAAAATTTTTGTTTGTAAATATTTTACTTTTAATGCGTATGCTGCTCAGCGATGCATGCAACAACGGCGGCAACGACAACAAAATTCCAATACAATGATTCTGCGAATATTTAACGTGCCTACAAAATTGTATATCTCCCGATTTATACTACCCTGTCGGAAATTTGGCCAACTTTAAGCTAACTTTAAGCTAACTATTTCGCAAGTAGTACTGACTACACTTTGATTACTTCGCAATGTAATCAACTGACTACTTTAACATTGCGATGTCCTAGGCGGTAGTCAATTAATTGGCTCACTCTGCATTACTTTCAGCTAACTTAAAGTTGACTTGATTTAAACCACCTTGTAGTGGACTGGGGTTCGAACATGTATCATCACAATTTGTGTACTCAACACGTTACCACTCAGCTAAGCTAACATCTAAAATAACAACAGCAAAATGTTAACATAAAACTGAAATGAGTTTCAAGATAGCTGAGAATAAATTTTTTGGCTCTCATCAAATTCGACTACGTACTCAACTTAAGAGTTAACTTTGGGTTTATTTGGATGACATTGCAGTTAGCTTTTAGCCAGTCTAAGAAAAGTTAACTATAAGTTAACTATATTTGTAGTCAACCACACAATCTCCGACAGGGTATATACAGACATGCATACTACATACATACATCCATACATACATATATGTACAAACACTTTTTCTTTACAAACAGACGGTATCATTCAGATGACGACAGCCCGTTCACTAGAGCTCAACTGGTTGATGGCGGAGTAGGAATTAACGTGCACAATCGAATGGAGAAGGCAGTCAGTGAGGCAAGGAAATCCACCCCCTCTCAAATGCTTTAAAACAATATTGCCACATACTACATATTATAATAACAATAACAACAACAGCAACAACAACACATTTTTAAATGTTGCAAATCGTTCAAGCATAAAGTTTTTGAGGTTATTTTTTTTTAAATGTGAATTTCAAGTTGGGTTGTTTTGCTGTTTGTTGTAAACAGATGGACTAGAATTTGTTGTTTTTCGGTTTAAAATATAGAAAAATAATTTTTTTTTAAGATAAAAATAACTTGCATATGGTTTTCTACATAAACCTATTCGTTTTTTGTTAAGCTGTTAAATACTTAAAGGGGGTGTTTGTCAACCAATACGAAATAAACAAAATATACGAAATTATTTTTAAATATTTGAATAAATTTTTCCCTTCCTTGAATTAAAAAAAAATGGGTTGGAAAATGTTCTACAAATTTATTACGTTTTTTTTTTAAGTTTTTTTCTTGTGTACAATTTGTTAGCTTATTTTGGGCATTATTTATTTTTGTTTTTACAAAATTAATTGTTCTTATACAATTAATGTTAATTTCCCTTTATTACTTTTTTTATTTTTTGTAGTAGTTTTGCCCTTTAGTTTTCTAGTCGGTTGTAAAGTTTATGCACTTCAAAGATTTTCATTATGAATTTCAATTATCAAACTTTGTTGTTGTTGTTGTTCTAGTTGTTGTTTAAAAGCATTTAACGAGTTGAGTAAAGAGCAAAAAAAAAATATATTTAAAAAATAAGAAGCAGAGTTTGAAGGAATGCAAACATGCTTAAAAATGTATTATTTTATACAAATATTAGGTCTGTTCATTTATTTTCCCAGCAGAAACTAGCAACGAGAGAGTAAGGCAGAAACTTACAAAATTACTGTTCTAAATATGAAAAAGTAAATGTACGCTTTACTTGTAAAAACTTGCAAGAAAATTTTATTCATATCAGAACCATGGATGGAAATCATGATACAATTGCACTTTTTCTGATGTATTTTTTTTATGAATTGGCATTTAATATGAAATTTTTTACACAGTTTTCATGTATTTTTAATATTTTTATGCATTTTTCATAATTTTTTAATTTTATTTATTAACAAACACAAAAATTCCATTTTCCATATCTGAATATACATATATGAGAAACAAACAAAATCCTTCCTTCTTTTTTTCATACGTGCACATATTTTTTAACAAAGAAATTCACATTTTTTTAGTTTTTCTTTTTCAAATATTTTTTCAATAATTTATTTGACAACAGAACACACAACAGGTGGTTGGATAATTCTTGCAAGTAAAAATCTTACTAGTAATAATTTTTAGGAATTTTTTTGTCTCTCAATTTTTGTTCTCTCTTTCGACGCTCTCTCCTTACAAACTTTTTGGGTTAATGAACACTTTCCAGTAAAAATTGTTACAAATTCCTAACAATTTTTAGTAAATGAACAAACCTATTATAAAGACTTAAGAAATTTATTATTCGAAACATTGTCATAATTATATTTTAATTTGAAATTTATTTGCTGGTGGTTCAGCTTTGCCTATATGCATTTCATGTGTGGTTGAAGTCTACTGAGGATTTGTTACAGCAACAATGAAATGCATATAGACAAAGCTGAACCACCAGCAAATAAATTTCAAATTAAAATATTATTATGACAATTTCTGGAACCACCACATAAGACATTATTGTCGCTTAAATAACGACACGGCTGACATTAACCTACAGCGAATATCGTTAAAAATTTTACTGAATAGTATATTCTATAAATTTTCGTTATAATTATTTTAACGATGCTATTATCGTTAAAGAAAAAGTTACTGATTCGCACTACTGGTTTTCAAACAAATAGTAATATTCCAGCAGATGTGTTTAAAATTATAAACGATAATTTTCTTTCAGATATGATATTTGAGCATATATAATATAGAATAAAGTGAGCATATATAATATAGAATAAAGTGAGCATATATAATATAGAATAAAGTCCTGCACAATATCATTTAAAAGAACTTTTAAGACATGAAGGATTTTCAAATGCTTTAATACAGCAAAAATGTTCTAAACCAAACGCTTAACAACACTGTTGGCAAGACATTTGTTTCAGTTATTGCAGGTAAAGGATTAAAGAAGAAAATACTTCGTGACGAAAGAACTTGTGATGATTCCTTCTTTATACGTATGGGCGCGTATATAAACGTTATGCATGTATACATACACACATACACACATAAGTTGTGTTGGTAAAAATCTTTTTGACAATACAATCACAAATTTTTTTTGAGTAAGATCGTGTAAGGCGTCATCAAATCGGTGTGAAGTATGTATGAGTGTATAAGTGTAATCATACGAACAATAAGTAAAGAGAAACTTAACAGCTGCATAGAAATACATTAAACTGAATTTTAAAGCATACCTTCAGGAGCAATGTTAATTTTAATAGAAAATGCTTGTGAAATGTAATAGTGTTGCCAGTGGGGATAATTTTGTTAAAAAGTTGAAAAATATAAAATAAATAAAATATATATAAACTTTTGAATAAAAGAGCGTTTTAATGTCAAATATTTGTTTAAAACATATATAGCAGTCCTTAAAAAGAATTTATTATATTATATTATAACATATCTTCATTAGGTACTGTTGCCTTACACTCAAGCTGGTGCACGACAATTTGGGTAACAATCTCCATCTCATGCCAATTATTATGGGTGAAGATTTTTTTTTCCACTTGCTTATGAGCAATTCTCCACAAACCCTACCCATGGATTTTTAAATACAGTAGAGTCAATATTAAAAAAAAATCGAACTCTCTTTGTTTTTATGTTTCTGCGCACATACAAGCGCACCACATACATTGACATTAGTTGTGTGCGCTTGCTTTAAAAAAACCTTGCTTAAACACATAATAGCTTACCATCTAAATCTTACACACACACACTCAAACTTACAATGTGCAAAACAAACGCATCAACACTACTTCTTTTGATTGTTTGTTATGAACAAGAAGTCTTGGCGACATCTCTTTTTAACACTCATATACACGAACACAAATGCATTCATCGAGCTTCGCTTACAGCACGACATCATTTATTATTGGTTTAGTATAATCGAAGCTATGAGAATACATTAAAAAAAACAAGACTTATTTACATTTCAAGGCTGTTTACACAGGCCTGTAATATATAATAGAATAATTAAAAATAGTCTTAAAAAATATTTCTATTATCGGAGTTGTTTTTATTACAACAAGCGATTTCAAATCGATTAGGTTTACAAAACAGGACCAAATAAAATTTAGAATGGAGCTGCTTAGTATTTATTATACCTTTAGAAATCTCAGGAAAGGGTTGAACGGCAAAGAACCCTCTTTATACAGAAATCATTATCACATAAATAAATCATTATTATCGTATTAGCAGAGATTTTGCAAGGCAAAAGCTTTTAGGTTTCCGTATTAAAAAAACAGAATATCGTACCAGTGTAAAAATTCATAGCCTTTGTGTTCTTTTTGACGAAGATTTTTTTATGTTTTGAATTTAATAAAAATCGGTTTAATAATTTTGAAGAGGCAGCAATTACCCCTTGCCCTCTCCTGGTCCTATTTTAAAAAATACATAAATCTTATGTTTATTTAACGCAGGTATATCAATGATTATGATTTACATAAAAATTCCTAGCATAGTTTTAGAGGGGCATAAATTTCTCCCCTGACCGCCGCTCGGTCCTAGTCTTAATTTCAAAAATTGATAAAGCATGTGCATACCTTTTGCTGCAGATGTAACGATGTTTTGAATTTTATTAAAATCGGTTAAATAGTTTCGAAGAGGCAAAAATTACCCCCTGCCAACTGCGTGGCCTATTTTAAAAAATATATAAGTCTTATGTTATTTTGACGCAGGTATTATCAATATTTTGATTTAAATAAAAATCCCTAGCATATTAATTTCAAAAATTTATGAAGGACTGGGCAGGGAAGAGGTGGGAAGGAGAGGGTGAATTTCTGCCGCTCCGAAACTATACAACCGATTTTGATGACACGTAAATTGATATAATCTTAAAAGTTTGCTTTTGTCTTTGTCTTCTCACCATGGTGGGGGTGAGAGGTCTTGTTCGAACTTTATTATTTTCCAAACAATTTTAATTTTTTCTAAAGTGCAGAAGGAACTTAAATATTTCCTATTAAATACTTTACTAAATACATGTTGTCTCTGCTGTTCTTTTTATTAATTTAAATAACTGCTAGCTACGAGTACATATACAAATACATAATGTACCCTCTTCTCTCCCGCCAACATGTTTTTTATTTTTTTTAATATTATATTTCTGCAGCCAGCCTACTACTCTGCCACTAAATGAAAACTGAAAGCTCAGCAAGTGAGCATAAGTACAAAGTACTACAACAATTTAACTTAAGTTCAAAACAAAGTTCAAAATGTTGTACCTTTTTAACTTAAACTTTGCTGGCTGCTCTACTCGTCGGTCGTCCCTTTCACAGCTCCTCGCTCCTCATCATTTTGCACTTAAAGTTTGAACTCATTTTAAGTTGAAAATGCCAAGTAGCTAGCAGCCATGAAGTGTTGGGCTGCGTGTGATTGTGTATGTCCAATATGTATGCATCATAACTTCTAATGACTAATGGACTCCTAATGATCTTTTAGAAAAGAAAGACAAAACTGTATGAAGGACGGAGGTTAGGAGCAGGCAACTTCTTAAAACTTAATGATATTCTAACGAATAGTGAAATGCAACAGAATATTAAATATAGTTTAAAAAAAAGGCGCAGCAAAACTCTTTACTCAATGCAGCACTGAGCTGAGTTTTCTAAACTCCAGCTAAATAAGAACAAACTCCCTAAAGCAGGCAATAGTTTTGTTGCAGCATTAAAATTTAAATAAAAGTTATTGTCGCGTATTTTTTAATTTTTTTAGTTTTCTATAATAAACTTATTAAAAAAAATAGTTATGTGCTCTAAATTGAGAGTTGAGGTTAAAGGTTTTTTTTCTCTATAAATTTTAAAGGGTGGTGGCAACTGCAGTTTAATGTAGTGTCACGGTTTTCTGGCTCAGTTTCAGTTTAAGCTTAATATGCAATTACAGTTACCAGCACACGGACACACATTCCATCATACACATACACTCACACACACTTACACTTTTTTCATAGTTACATTTACACTTAAACATCTCCTGCTCTCTATGCATTTAGAAAATTTTTCCATTTTATTAGGGAAAACGTGACAATTTTCTTCTCGTTGTCATATATTTTTATTTTTTATTTTTTCGCCTCCACTACTTTTCACTCAAGGTGATAGAAATTTGCAAGCAGCAGCACCAGCAGCAGCAGCAGTTAGGGTTAAAAAGTCTGTAAAATTTTTTCAAGTACCATTAAGGGAAAAAATGACAAAAATTTTGTTGTTGTTGTTGTTGTTAAAGATGATGCTGCTGTTGCTTTGACTGCGGCAACAATTTTCTACATTGTTTTTTAGTGTCATTATATATACAACTAGTCGTTGTAATGAAGCATGTAAACTGCTTAGAAATCCAAAGTCATGCAAATATGTATGTTTTCAAAAAAATAATAGAAGAAAAGTAAATTTATTGTACATAAAACCATGAACAAATGGGGAATTAAAAGAAAATATAGAGTAATTGTTGTTGCACAGTGACAGCTAGGGAATATGTCACATTTTTAAGAGAAAAAAATGTATTTCGTAATAAAATGTTAGTCTTAAAGAATCTATAGATACGAGTTAAAAGGTGTGAAAAAATGGAGACACTTTTAGCTAAAAATTTACAGCCTGGGCCTGCATCTTCGGCTGAAGATTCTCTTTTAGGTGAATATTTATGCAATTAATTAATAACAAGGAAAATGAAAATAAATAGAATATTTTTAGAGTTCCCGGTAATTCCCAAAAAAATCGCAAAATGGGATTTTCTTATTTTTTTGCTGAGTTTTTCTTAACCTTCCCGAAAGCAGATAATATTTTTAGAAATATTTAATATATTATGTCATAAAATGCCATGATACATGTTTTGCTTCCAGCTTTGGAATTTGATAAAAAAAAATATGCCCTATAATTGATTAATATAGCAAAAATAGGGCTCTTTCGAAGCGATCTGGTTCGCTCAGTAATATTTTTATTTTATTGCTTTTTTATTGTAATATTTTTTCCAGTATAACCTTTCAAATTTGTATAAATATGGGGATTTTTACAAAAATTTTTGTAAATATAATTATTAACACACTTATTTTTGGCAAAAACGCCCAAAAATCGAGTTTTCTAAAAAGTTTTTGTTTGAATAGCGTATTAATTTTAATTTAAGTGTGCTGTTGGTACCACTTTTATTTTTACATATTACAAATTTAAATCTATAATAAGTATCCTATTCCAAATCGTACAAGATTTGACTTATTTCTCCAGTGACTTGAACAGTGGACCAAAGTTGGCAAAAAAGTTAAAAAAATTTTTTCTCAAATATTTTTTAGGCTGGAATCTAAATTTTATACACGTAGCAGAAGATATGAACAAAAATAATTTTCTTTTGAGTTCCCGGCAATTCCCAAAAAAATTTAGCAAAATCCCAAAAATGGGATTTTTCAATATATTTGAAAATTTTTTTTACCTTTCACAGGGCGCGGGTAATATTCTCAGAAATATTTAAAATAGCATTTATTAAGATGGCATGATAAGTTTTGGAATTTGAGAAAAACGAACTCACATTTTATAACAAAAATAGTTCTATTTCGAAATGATCTGGTTCCTTTAGTAAGAAAAATTTTTAACAAAAAATTTCTTTGTAATATTTCTTTTAAAATTAACTTGCAAATAAGTATAAATATAGGATTTGTATTTTCACAAAATATTTTTATAATAGCAAAATAATTAACACACTTATTTTTTGATAAAAAATTTTGAAAAATATACTTTTATCAAGACTTTAATTGAAATTGCGTATAACTTTAAACTAAATTATGCTTTTGGTACCAATTTTTTTTTATAAAAATGAAAAATCTATTATACTTTTTTAAATCGAACAGGATTTAACTTCTCCATTAGCAGAACAGTTGGCCAAGGCAAGGAAAGAATTAAAAATTTGTATATTTTTTTCTCAAATATTTCCTAAGCTGTAAGCGAAAACCCATACATGCTACAGACTTTTTTTATTTCTTGCATAGAAAAATCTACTTTGAAAAAATCATTTTTATCGGATCAAAAACATCAGTAATTGGCATTGGAATGGTTTGAAGTTTCCATTATCCCGAGGTGGCTCTTTTTGGGCGTTTAAAAGTATACAGACTTTAACCTTGTGACACCTCCTCAAATGCTGCCTGAAATCTTATAACAATTGGATGGCATATTTAGAAACTGCAGAATTATTTCCATTTTTCCCCAAACTCCCCCACCGTGCGATGTCATCAGGAAATAATTAGTCAAGTCTTAGACTAGGCAGTTTTTCTTGAAGCAATTCTCTTTTAAAACTGCTCGTTTGTTTACACTCAGACGCTCTCTTGTTAAATTTTTGTATTGATTCAATGCAGCGAATGAAATAACAAAAAAAAATTGAAGTAACTTTTCTGTACAAGCAAGTCAGTATCCCTCTTCTTTCATCTTTCCTCACTCTACTATAAACTCAGACTTGCTTCAAGAAAAACTGCCAAGTCTAAAACATGAGTTACTTACATTTTAAATAAGAAGAAATTTTTCATAATAAATTATTTGACCTTTTTATTTATAATAAATAAATTTTATTTCAGATTTAATACGTTAATAAATTTAAAATGAAATTTATATATACATTTTGTTTCATATTACTCGTATTAATGTGTTTATTACAAGTTGTCAACTAAATGTTTTCTGTGAAGATCATCATCATCATCGTTCCCTAAATTGCTTTAAAATGATTGAATTTACAAAAGAAAAGTTTAACAAAAAAAAATATTATTGCACATATCGAAATGTTTCTAATTTACAAATGCAAACATTTTTATAAATAATTAAGTTTTTTTAGAAAACATGTCCTCATGATTTACCGACGAATATTTTTTAAAATTCATCACAACTTATTACATATTTTCCTCTTATATAAATATAATTCTCATTTCATTTCATTTCCCATCACTGTACCTTAAAAGCTAGAGCCTGAAAAAAATGCTTAAGAAATAATTTTAAACATTTTCGTTGTATAAAGGAAATAAAAATGGGCAAAAAGTCAAAAACAAAAAAGATGAAAAAAAGGAGAGAGCAGAAAACATGATATTGAAGAAAAACATTTTTAAGATCATGTTACCGTTACATTCTTATTCATTTATCATGAGGCTGTCAGTACATTTTCTTTTTTTTTCTGAAACAAATGAAACAAAACTTTTGTGGACCAACGAATTTACACAATTACAGCTACAACAGCAGCAATAACAACAACACTAAATACAAAACATGTACATATCGTATACTGAATCATAAGCAGTCATTAACTCAAAATACTCCCAGATGTTCAGGGTGGACTAGTGTGTGTTTCGAACTTGTATGTTATTAACATTAAAATATATATTTGAATGTTATTAACATTACAAATGTATGTAGAGATGTAACAAATATTCGCATTTGCTTTTGCATTCGCTAAAGTATGCCAATATTTCAAGCGAAGACAAAAAAAATGTGTACTTCTTTTACGAAAAAAGTTTACGATTAATAAACGGCAAAAGCCAGCATGAAAAAGATACATATACATAAAAGTAAAACATTCTAATCAAAGCTTTATAATTTTATCTCAAAAATTTTCTCTAAATAAGTTCATATAAGTATCAAAATTAAACCAAAATCCATCTGCATGTGCTTAGAAATATTTTTCAGTTTTTGAAAAAGAAAAGGCAGTGTTTGGTTTGCACGAAAATATTTTTTACGTAAGAATTACTTCGTACAAAAATTTTAAATGCAAAAAATATTAACTAGTCTTTGAATGTTGAAAATTCTACGGGGACAAAGTGCCACTCATATTATTCGGCATGATAACTTAAAATGTTGAAGAATTATTTTATATGTTTTTCCCAAGATGAACAGAGTATTACTTCTTTAAAATTTTTTATAAACAATTCATTCCAATTTTTCTTAATATGTATTTTTGCAGCATTTCACATAAAGTGTTGAACTTTCTACAAGATTTTAGGGTCAAAGTACGAATGGGTTGTTAGCCAAACATTTCATAAATTAATTTTTTTAAGTATTATCTATACTTGTTTTAATATAATTTCATATATCTTTCTTGTTAAGAATTTATACTTTTAATAAATTAATAAATATTTGCTGAATTCAAGACTCAAGTAGATCTGTGTACAGTGAAACCTTTCGCAAGGAACACCTCCCATAATGGGGAACCTCTAATAACCGGACAAGTTTTGTAGAACCAAAATGAAAATAAAAGAATGTGTATCACTCTCATATACGGCGATGGTGAGTGTCCTATTATGAGAGGTTTCACTATATACAACACAACTTCATGTTCTTATACAAATTTATTTTCATGTGATTTTTTTGCCGTTTTGAAATATTTGCATTCGCATTCGCAAAAAATAATATGCATTATTCGTTTTCGCATTCGCTAAACTGGTATTCGTTACTTCCCTACTTATATGTTATTAACATTACAGTATTTGCATGTTAATAACATTATAATATGTACTTGTATGTTATTAACATTAAAATTCGAAAGAATTTGATTTCGTTTTGAATTACAGAGTAGACCCTCAGGAGTGAAAAATTAATGTTGATATTGCTTAAATAACGCAAGTATGTAACATAAAATCAGGCAAAACGGTATTTTTTTACTGTTCAAGAAAACTGTGTTGCAAAAGAAATTCTTGTGAACGTTAGCGATTTCTTCAGTGAACTGGTTTTTGTGAAAAATCGAAATCATATTGATATTATTGAGTTGTGACTGTTTATGATTTGGTGTGCGATATGTATGTAAAAAATATCAGCAGAAAAGTATGCTAAGGAAATTTAAAACTTTTTGGTGGGTTCATTGCGAATGCTGGTGTGTGTGCGTGTGTGTGTATGTGTTTGAGTGGTGGTGTGTGCGTACCTTAGAGAGAATGTGTGTGTAAGTAATTTAGTGGAGTCATTGTTGTCGTTCGTAAATGAAGCATAAAACAAAAAAATATATACATTGTCATTGACTACAACAACAGAAGAAATTATAAAGAGTGATTAAAATACCCGCCAGGGATGGGAAATTGAAAAGAAGAAATTTCCGGCCTGGCAATCAAAAACAAATTTTCTTATTTTTTTTATGTTTTCAATATAACTAAGCGACAGATAATTTCTTGTCGACATCGTGGTCCAAGCCGTTCATAAATTAAAAAAAATATTTCGGAGTTTTTTTTTCATAAGACAAGTGATTAAAATATGCCAGGGATGTGGTAAATTAAGAAATATTTATTGAAGAATTTTTCAGAAAAAAATTATAAAAAAATAGTATTTGGGTGCTAAAAACTAAGTAACACTTTTTTTTAAATTTTTTAAATAAAAACCCCCATATTGAATATAAAAAAAAGGTAAAATGAATTTGAATCCGTTTGTTTGAAAGTTTTGAAATAAAAAACATTTCAAATTCATTTTAAATTTTATGAATATGGGGGAAGGTATTTATTCAGGTAACAAAATATTTCTTTTATAAAAGGGCTCTGCAAAAAATATTCGTTCCAAACTGTATGTTAAAACAAAATTTCCAAAAAAACTGTTGACTTTATGATTGATTTTAATGTGAAAATATTTTTTTAGCAAATGTTCTTCTTGGCAACACTGTTTTTGACAGCTCAACTGTTGTCGTGTAATATGTTACTATTAAATATGTTCAGTTTGGTCTTTAATTTAACCATGAATCGATTTACAAATGAATAACGCTTGCAGGTTATTAAATTTTATTTTCAAAATTCATGCTCCAATTTTATGATCAGGTTAGGCGACCTTCTGGGGCGGCTATTTGCAATATTGTGAGTTATTATGTTATTATATATTCAAACTATTACTAAAGAACAAAACAGTAGAACATCAAAGCAATCATCAAAGCAATTATAATATTAAATAAAGACGTCATACATTTCTTTAAATTGTATGTGTTTTTTTTAAATAAAATCCCAAAGCTCTTAAAAAATCGTCCATTATAAATCTTCAGCTTAACTGAATATATTTGAACGAGTTGTGAACACAATTTTGAAGAGAGAATACCAATATACACAATAAACAAATAATAATACAATAAAATACACAATATAATAAAATAAAAAAAAAACACTCCTACACTAGAGGCTGATCTGTTGAGACACAGCTGTACAGGAAGTTGTATATCATATTGAAGGATCTGTTGATTTAGGAACTTAACCCTTGCCTATAATTATTATGGCCTTCAACAATTTTTCTAAACCTTACACATATTTGACTTATATTAAAAAAGAAATTCAATAAATCAAATGCTTAAGAGCAAGTGGATAGACTTTGCAGTAAGTCACAAAGAATAATAATACGTAATCAAAAAGAATTTAGTTAAGTAAATAGGCTCAATTTTTGTAACTGCGTTTAATCATAATTGTAGCACAAACAGTGGGTACGCTCGCATATTTTCTCTCAAGCAACTAGGACTATAGTCGATTTCAACGAAAAATTAAAATATGCTACAACTAAGAATAAAAAATTGTAGTGTGAGTATGCTTCCACTCAGGCTAAGGACATTTAGCTGAACAAAAAAATTTAATGCTTAATACTCGGGATATTTATGCATCATTCTTCTTGGTGTATATAAAATAAAATGGAATATGTGTTTTGGCTGCTTGAAAACTTGCTTTATGTGCGTTTAAATAAAATATCCCTGTATATACGCATGTGTAGGCGATTAATACTCAACAGTATTTTTATACTCATGATTATGATTTTAGCTCATACAGTCAATAAATGTTTGTAATAGTCATTTGTGTTGTGCAATTTAAAAAATGTGTACATATATGTATGTCCATATTGAACATAGTTGTTGTTTTTTTATACTTATTCTTACTCGGTTTAAAATTAATTATTTTCTTGCATGCATATGAGCATAGTTTCGATTTTTAGCTGTACACATTTATAGATCTTTGACGGGCAACTCAACTTAACACATTACTTTTGTAATTCTCTGATAAGCGATACAAAAATAAGAGGTCATGCAAATCGCTCAACACCACAGAGGAGGTATACTAACCACACCTCTAGCCACACCTACCCCGCTACCCACTCTTATTCCATATCCTTTATAAAGGCAAATATCACGCTCTGTCATTTCTAATTGATTGGGTCATTATTGATTGCTGCTCTTTTCAGCTTAACCTAAGCTAAGTTAAACTGGAAACTGTTTGCCTACGCAATTCCTGTTAGGAGAAGAGTTTCTTCTCTTTTTCTATTGTTTTATTTATCTTACATATTTTAAATTTTACATTTGCCTTTTTGCCTGCCTCCTGTTTTCCATCCTGTTAACATGATATAATGCTTAATTAATAACCCTAAAGTAGTAAAAAATAAAATAGAACCATCTCAATGAAAATAAAAAATAAGAAAATTCCATATTTAACAGCAACTAAATGGCAAGAAAAATCTTTGACAGCAGCTAACAAAAAAGCAAAAAAAAATATGAAAACAACCAAACAGCAAAGAGCGAGTGCTAGAGAGAGAGAGAGAGGGAGAGAGATATGAAAACAACAACAGTAACCAAAATGCAAGAGCAAGAGAAGTAAGTATTGAACATAAAAACAGTTCAAGGTTGTTTGCCAAGAAAACTTTGCGTAACGTTATTGTTGCTGTTACTGTTATTGCTCTCTGTTGCTTGCAGTTGCAGTTTGTCTATGAGAGGGAGTGTGTGTGTGCGTGTCTGTGGGTGGGGTATGTTAGTTAGTGTGTTTTTTTTATAAAACATAAAATTAACTCAGGAAATGTCGTTGTGTTGCTAAAGTTGAACAAAAAAAAATTATTGTTAAAAGGATTTTCACTATGCGAAGGAACATGTTAGAGAACATTTTAACTGCAGTTGTGTTCATTTTCTGTGCTCTAGTTTATTTATGACAACAATTTTGTTAGTCTTATTTCTTTTTTATATAAATGGTCTTCCGTATATGTAGTTGTTTAGCTACAAAGTGTTAGATTTTGCATATATAATTAGTTAATGTGAAGCTTATGTCAAATTTAATAAGATAAGAACAGGATTGCTTACGAATTGAGAGAAACCAAATAAGAATTCAAATTGCCTCGATTATATACAAAATTTCGGGATAAAACGTTTTTAACGTTTTTCTGAACGTTTCAAGCGTTTAAAAGAATGGGTACGATGCAGTTTTTTTTAAATTAGCATAAAATTCTTATGGGTGTGGCACTGCCCACTTATACATATAATATTAAAACTGTAATAAGTGCTTATATCGCCTGCCAAGCTGACAAACTGAGGGATTTAATCATGTAGACCATTATTTTAATTTTGACGTTTATTTTTAACTGCAGCTAATTCTTAATTTTTTTCTTTGTTTTCTAGATTTATTCGAGTTGGTTGTTCTTATTTAAATTTTTTGCTATTATTAAATTTTATTTAATTGATAAATAAGTCATTTTAAATTATGACGCTTTTTGGTTGCAATTCGAAGGATTTTTTAAAACTTTTTTTTTGTATTTTTCTACTTTTTTGATTCACCTTAAATTCGTGTTAAATTTGAAATTCCTTGCTGAGCTTTTTAAATTAATTTATGTCAGCAGGTCTAACAACTCTTTTAACTTGTTTTTAGATTATTTGCGATATTTTTTCACAATTGATTTTACATTTTTGTTAATTTATGTTGAGCAAAACTATAATTTAAAGTTTTTGCTAAGCAAAACTTCATTATTATTAAATATTTATACCTGAAATTTTTTGGAAAATGTCGTGTTTTCTACAAGGCAATTTTTGACAAGTTCAGCTAATTTTTAATTTTGCTGATTAGCCAAGTTTTTCGATTTAAGAACTTCAACTTCGGGTGATATAAACATGTGTTTATTTTGCTTATTAGGTTAATTTTTTGAAAGTTTATTAATTTTTCAAGTCTCATTTCATTCGCTCCTAAGATTTGGAATTAATTTAAATTAACGATTTTCTTTAAAATAATTTTTATATATTTTTTTATTTATATATAAGTTCTTTTAAGGTATAAAAAGGAATTTTTTAGTATCACTATCATTGTTTCTAAGTCTTTGTAGTTTTTACAAATCCACCTGCTATTGCAGTGACTTTTTCAGCTAATTACTGAAAAGAGAAATTTAAAATAATTGTTTGTGATCTCTTTTAAATATTTTTTTTCTTAATATTACAATTTTGTTAACAAATTATGCTTTAAACTTAATTATTCTAAATTTATTGCACTTCAGACTAAAAATGCAGCCAACCCACCAACCTTACTCATTTGCTTAAGTGCTCAACGATGTTTGCTCTTTGTGCGTTAGTGATAATGTTTGAGTGAGAGGGTTTTTGTTTTTTTTTTGCTGTTGTTGTATTTAGAGTCATTAACAGACAGTCAAAACACTTATAGGTCAGTTGTTATATACAAAAGGTTTTTCTGTACTCTTTTTCTATAAATAAATAAAGTGCCTTTGGCTGGATTAACAAGACACAACAGCATACATTTGCATTTGCATACTTGCAGAATTACATAATACTGTTGCATATGAAATTCATATGCGGAAGATATACAAATATTAAAAACAATAAAAGGCCAAGGAAAAAACCATATTCTGCTGGCAACAAAATCATCAGCAAACATCTTCATCATCATTATGATACTTAGTATTATTGTCATACTGATCAGCAAGTTAACAAATATTGTATGATGTTTGTGATGAGTACGTTTTGCAAAAGAGTGGGGGTGTAAATATACATGTATGCAAATGCCAACAATAAAGGCACAGCACATGCAGGGAACATATAACATACCGCACGGTGTAAATTGGAAGTTGTTTGTTACATCCAGCCAGCACTTGCATTTGTGTTGTGTACTACAACTGGTTGGTTGGTGAATTAACACATTCTTACATACACACACATATAGACACACGGACAGTAATACTCGTAAGTTTGCTACTGTTGTTGGTGACAATAATGTTTCTTTTTCTCGGTTTATATTACCGAGTAAAAATGTCACTTATAGCGTTGACACGCAACCCACATACATGTTTATTATATCATTGTTGGCAGCATCATGTTGAGTTGATGACGACAGTCACTATTTGTTGTATTACTGATGATTATGCTGATGTACTGTGTACAACAGCAGCAGCTGTAGCTTGTTTTTTATATTTCATATAACTCTACCTTTTGGCCAAACTGTTTATGCTGGAGTTTCTGTGAAAGTCATCTTTGTTGCAAAATCCACATTATATCATTTAATTTTTTTTTTAATTCTTTTAAGCTTATATTCATTATTTCACATGAAAAAAAAATATATATATATGTATGTTTGTATGTACATTTATATATATTTTTCTTTGTTAATTATGTTGCTCCCTTCAAGCCCAACAACATCATCCATCCAGCTGCTGCAACTTTAACCACTTACGTTTAATAAAAGAATGAAAGAAAGTATGAAGAGCGAAAGAAAAATGCCAACGGAAGCGTCATGAAATTAATGTGCAGTGTACATGATTTCGGGTTTATTTAACTCAAATAAAATAGATGTAAAACAAAAAAGTAACACTACTCGTAAAATACAAAAATAAATAAAGCAAAAGTACAAGAAAACAAAACATGGAGAATCATTTCGGTTGTATAAGCTGCGGAAAATATACTGCAGCACGTGAAGTGGTGGAAGGCATGCAAAATTTTGCTATTAAGAATGAAAAAAAAGGGAAGTAAATTGTAAAAAATAAAAATATAATATGAAAAGTACACTTAGAATAAAAAAAACGCTAAAATAATAATTAAGCCTAAGCTTAACTTTGTAAGAAAAGGTAATTAATTTTGTTAATAATATTCAACCAAAAACTATTTTTTGTTCATCTTATAAAAAAACAAATTTTAAAGTTCAGGGGCAAATTACGGCATTCGATTCGTTTCGAAATTTTAAAATATTTCCATATAAACTCTATTGAAATATTTCGTTATATCGTTCAGTAACGAGTGCGGTAATTTGACCCCAGTATTTTTTTTAATTTAGATTTGGTTTTGTTTTGAATGCAAGTGTGCCACAAATCACTTGTATTTTTTTTAACCATTTAACTAAAAATTTGTCTCCTCTTTTTCTCAGTGCAGTCAGTCATTGTTGCATCCAGGAAATATTTAAGCTTGAATTGTAATTTTTAATGAGTAAAATATTAACATTTGTATATTAAACTGTACTAAAAAAAAGGAAAAACACATGTAAAAATATGTATTTATATGTTTTTGACAACAAAAAAAAAGAAGTACCCGTTGCAAAAAAAACATATGTAAAATTATAATTATTTTAAAAAAAAAAGAACTAAAAAGGAAAGGAGTTATTTTTAAATTAAAAAATTCTACCCAGGTAAACAAATGTAATTGCACTTGATATTAACTGGAAACAGACCCCAGACATGCATAATTCTCTCACACTCAACTCATACTTTAACACACACCCACACATTCACCCACAAGCACATACTTATATTGCTCTCATATGCTTTCACCATTCACAAGAATAATTGCTCTAACATGGTGATTAAGCGGTGAGTGAGTGTGTGAGTGGTGGTTTATTTTGTTTGTGTTAAAGCAGCAAGGTGGAATAATGGTGATGGGGATGGTGCTGTTACATTATTATTGTTGTTGTTTTTGTTTTTATTACTGTTTAATATAGTTAAAGGTGTGTGGGGACAGTTTGTCAGTGTTTGCATAAATCTTTTATACATATTGAACTGTGTAAAGACAATGTCTGAGTTTAAACAGTTATACTTTTTCTATATACATACATACATACATATATAAATATATTGGAAGATAGCTTGAACTGAGTTGATTATGATAAATTATAATGACCCTCTTAATATGCAAAAAGCAAATTGTTGAAGAAAAAAAAACAATTCTTTTGATTGATAAATTATTGAATGACATTTAATTGTATAACATTGACATTATAAAGAAACTGATGGCAATATAAACAAAGAATTCAATTGGAGTAACAGCACTTTAAAGAGTATTTCGTTAAAAATGTAATAAATAATTAAGTAGACTAATTAAATTGTAGATTTAATTACATTTATTTACATTGAAGTGTTGTCAAAAATGGGAAAAGGATGTTTATAAAGTAAGAAGTTGCTGTTATAATTGAAATACACTAATTTAGGTCTGTTTATATTTAAATTTTTTAGTTTTATTTGTAGCTGGGAAAAATAGTTTAATTGAATATATAAAAAGAGGTCGAAAAAATAGATTAAAAAATTTGATAATAAAAATACACCGTTAAATAAAAAAATCTGTCAGACCCTGAGAAATTTTTGTGTTTTTAGGGTCCCGTAAAAAGAAACCTATTGTTTTCGCTACAATGTCTCCGTCCGTCCGACCGTCTGTCTGGCTGTCACATGCTAGTTCTTCGAGAACCTTAAGAGCTACATACGAGTAGACCTAAAGTTTTTACAGAATTTGTAAAATTTTGGCCGCTACAACAAAACATACATAACAGTTAAAAATTAAAGAGTATTCTAAGGCGAGCAACGAGACATGTTGAAATCCTATTGTAATATACAAAAAATTATATATAGACGCTTGAAATTTCTTTTCTTTATTTTCTTGCAGATGGTACAGATTTTTAAAAAATTAAAATTAAAGGTCATTCCATCAGTTACATTTTTGACTATATACTTTTAAAAACTGGCAGTATCTTGGAAAATGTAAGAAAAAATTTTGAAATTTTTAATAGCTAAAAAATCCCAAAATTAAAAAAATCGCCAAACCGAAAAAAACATTAAAAGCCGAAAAAAATCGTCAAAACGAAAAAAGCGCCAAATTAAAAAAAAATAAATTCCAAAATCCGAAAAAATCGCCAGAATGAAAAAATCGAAAAAAAAAACAAAAAAAAAACGCCAAAATGAAAAAAACGTTAAAAATCGAAAAAAGCAGTAGCAACGAAAAAACGCGTCAAAGCTAAAATAATTCGCTAAAACAAAAATATATCAGCAAATTCCAAAAAAATCGTCAACAACGAAAAAACGCCAAAACTAAAAAATCTTTAAAAATGAAATATATCGCCGAAAACCGAATAAATCGGTAGCAACGGAAAAAATAGATAAAAACTGAAAAAACCGTCAAAAAGAAAAACGCGCCAAATTAAAAAATCCCTTAAACTAAAATAAATTGCCAAAAACTAAAAAAAATCGAAAGAATGAGAAAAGTCGTAATAAAAGAAAAAATCGCCCAAATGAAAAAAACGCCAAAACTAAAAAATCAGTAACAGCGAAAATAAATTCAGTGAAGTACGGACACGAGATATGTAATTCAATACGAACTTTAGCCAATATAAACTATAGTTTTGGCATTTTTTCGTTTTTGGGGTTTTTACGGTTTTAAGCGTTTTTTTTTAGTTTTGGGGTTTTTTAATTTATTGGCGCCTTCTGAGTTTTGGCACTTTTTTTCGTTTTGGTGTTTTTTTTTGGTTTTTGAAGTTTTTTTAATTTTGGTGATTTTTTTTATTTTATCGATTTTTTTATTTTGGCGATTTTTTTAATTTTGGCAATTTTTTCTGGTTTTGGCGACTTATTTCGGTTTTTGGCTTTTTCCAATTTGTCTTTTTTTTCATGTTGGCAATTTTTTTCATAATGGCAATTTTTTTCGTTTGGGCGATTAAGTTTAAGTTTTGGTTCTTTTTTCGCATTTTGGCGATTTTTTCGGTTTTTGGCGTTATTTAACTTTGGCGATTTTTTTTCATTTTGGAGATTTTTTTTCTTACAATTAATTATTTTGGTTTTTTCGCCTTTTTCGCGTTTTGGCGATTATTTTCCGGTTTTGGCGTTTTTTTTCATTGTGGCGATTTTTTGCTTCTGTGCGATTTTTTCAAATTTCGCGATTTATTTTAGTGTTAGAATTTTTTTTTTAATTTTGGCGATTTTTTTAATTTTGGCGATTTTTTTAATTTTTGGCGATTTTTTTTAAATTTTTGGCGATTTTTTTTTGGTTTAGCGATTTTATAACTTTAGGATTTTTTAGTTTTACCGTTTTTGAAAATTTCAAGAGTTTACCTCATACGGTTTCCAAGATATAGCAAGTTGTCAAAATTACATAGTCAAAATTGCATTAACTGATGGACCACCCTTTAACATTTTTCGTTGCTCATTTTGAAACACCCTTTAGTTTTTAATTCTCATGTATTTGTTGTTGTAGTGGCCAAGGTTCTACATACTCTGTCCAAATTTCAGGTCCGTAGCTCTTATAGTTCCTGAGAAAATTCCGTTTGACAGACAGAAGGACAGCGTAGCGAAAACAATAGGATTCCTTTTTTCACATTTGGGGTACGGAACCCTAAAAACCGTCAAAACTAAAATAAGTCGCTTAAACTAAAAAACGAAAAAAATTGGCAAAAACTGAAAAAAAACGTCAAAATGAAAAAAGCGCCAAATTAAAAAATCTCTAAAACTAAAATAATCCGCCAGAAACAAAAAAATTTTTTAAACTAAAATAAATTGCCAAAAACTGAAAAAATCACCAGAATGAAAAAAGTCGCAATAAAAGAAAAAATTGCCCAAATGAAAAAAACGCCAAAACTCTAAAAAAATCAGTAACAACGAAAAAATGCAAAAAAAAACCCCTAAGACCGAAATAAAAAATCTTAAAAAATAAAAAACGTCAAACCTAAAAAAAATTAAAAATATTTCAAAAAAGAAAAAAGGCTAAAATAATAAAAAGTGCGAAAACTAAAAAAAATAATATTCGATATTAATATATGTATGTGACGCCGTCTATGAAAAAATGGCTTATGACTCAAAAAATTATTTATCACCGAGAAACTGACGAAATGCATTGTTTATCCTTTTCATAGACCGGGTCACATATATTATTATTCGATTTTATAAGTATAGGTAAAATAGTATTAGATATGTGTGCGAGCCAAAGTCACATTTTACCGAATTTATTCCATCTTAAGAAGATATATTTTAAACATTTAAATCTTTTCCTACTCCCTCACCAATCAAATCATCATTTGTCTTAGTTAAAAATTAAAAATTAAAAACAACCGCATTATTTGGTATTCTCTTAATGTCCTCTGCATTGTGTGTCAGCAATTTGTGCGGTTTTTCTTAAGTTTGTGTGTGTGTGCGTGTATGTTTTCTTACTAAAATTTTATTTTATTGCTTTTCATTTCCTGTATTATTTCTTTTTATTTCAACATTTAATATTTGTTTGAATTTTGCCTTTGCTATGCAATTTTCTTATTGTCTTTCTTTTTTTTTTGAGGACTATAAATATTTTATTTTAAATAAATATTAAATGTTTATTCCGTTCACTAGATATATTGTTGTCAAATGTTCAGTGATACTTGCTTGTACTCGTAAATATGTTGCATTCTTATATCCTTTCAACATGTCTGAGTGGCCATTTAATATTGAAATATTTGTTTATAATTTTTCTTTTCCTATCTCTCGCTCTTTTTTTTTTCTATGATAAATTTCTGTTTGTCTTAGTATTTTTTGAAAATTTTCCCTGAACACAAAGAAAGAAAAAAAGGAAAAACAGTTTCATACTTTCGGTAATAAATTTTCTAATAGTGCTGCAATATGCTGGTGATTTCCTCGTATTTTTTTTATATCTCATATTGCTAAACAAGGTTTGTTTAATGTTGGCTGTATACACAAGCCTGAAATGGTAGGGGGTGTTGCATAAATAAAATGCTTGAATAATTTTATATATATTAAACAAGATTTCTTTTTTTTTATTTCTTCAATTATTTTTTTTAAGAAAGAAATAATATATTTAACATTATTTTATGTTATGTAGTGAAATTTAAATTTACTGTTATAATATGGAACTTCCCCCACATCGCACTCCTTGTATGTTTTTCTTAATATTGTTGCATACTTTTAGGTTGCTCATGTACAAGTGCTTTAAAAATTGCATGTGCATGTTGCTAAGTGTGTGTTTATGCTTCTTTAAGTGTATTTGTCTTGTGTTTTAATATTTCTTGTAATGTCAGCATTAGGATTTAACAGCGCATACTCACACATATGTATGTACTACGCTCGTAAAGGCGTTAATATTTCACAACGAATATGCTGAATATAGAAATATTTATTTTTATATAAGTATGTCAGCCAAAAATGGAAAAGAACATTAGTATTATAAAAATTGGAAATAAAAAAACATTATGACCCTGAAAGTAGTTTAAAGGCAAGAAAATCTTTTGCTTAAATTTGTTTTTATTTGAAAGGTTGGTCAATAGTTTAAAGGAAAACATAAATTTCCCGCCATCAATTAAATAATTGCATTTTATTTTTTTCTTTAAACAAACTGACACAATCGCCGCCGTAAGGTGTAAGTAAATCTTTAGCCACACATGGTAAGAACTGCCTTTTAAGACTAAGACATTAGTACTCGTACTGTCTACTGTAGCAGCATTAATTTTTAAATCAATCAATCAATCATTTGCTGGTGTGATAATTCTTAGCTTAAGCCATTGTAGTTTTTGCTTATGTAAATCTAGCTCTTGTTCATTTCTTACCTGTTTTTGCCCAAAATTTGCATTTCTTTTTGTTTCTAAAAACCTCAAGAGCTTTCAAATTTATCTAATTTCTTTCCAGCTGTCAACGCTGTCTTTTTGTTTATCTAATGAAAATTTAATTTAATACTCTGGCATATTAGAAATATATAAAATTTTTAAGGTTGAAACTTTTTGTTCTGCTCAATTGCTTTCAGTTAAAGTTACATATTGACAAATCTCCAAAAAAATTTATTTTTAACAAATTTAATGGTTCACTGCTTCGTTAGCTACTTATAAAGACAACAATTCTTTTTGATTGTAAGTTTTAAAGTTTAAGTAATCACACCCAAATTCTACGGGTCACCATAAAAGTTTTCATTCAAACGAATTTGAATAAAACATAAAACTATTTTCATACCGTCAATATTCATTTCTTTGCCAAGAAAAAATACAAAAAGATATTTTTTTATAAGATTTTTTCTTAAATTTTATTTTAATACTTTTTGCTTCCTTTGAAAATTTTTTTATTTTATACGATGAAAACAATTTAATTTTAATACTTTTCTTGAAAAATAACAGATCATAATACAAGGACATAATGCAAACAATTACAAACAACTAAAAATCTAAAAATTAAGAGCTGGAAAAATATTCATTTAAGGGTCATAGACGTTCAATAAAGAAGATAAAAAAAACTTGCTAAGCTTTGCATACTTAAAGGATTAAAAATATTTGTGCGTAGAAATCTATTTTCATATGATATTTAAATCCTTAAAACCATCACGTTATAGTTTTATATTTTGAGCCATGATATTTATATTAGATATAATGGCTTAAGATACATATAAGGACATGCGGTGATGTCCTAAATAAAACATTTAAATATTATAAAACACAATAACAATTCAACAAATATAATGATAAAATTTTGTGAGTTTTTCTATAAGTTTTTTAAGCAGAAACGACCTGCATAACCAACAACAAACTAAGCTTTATTATATTAATAAAATTATAAAATATTTTATAACTCAACAAATGCTTCAAGTCTCCAATAACTCACAAAATTAAAATAAATAAATAAATAAGCAAACAACTACAGGGAAAGTGTAAGAAAAACATATGAAATAAAAGAAAATAGTTTACATAAATATTTTATTTGGACTTTCGCCAAAGTTGCTTAATGAAAACACCAGTATAAATTTGCATGGCTTTTAAAATAACTTGAACAAAAACAAAATAAACAATTTTGATTGAAATTCTGCTGCCACTCATGCGGATTCAACAGACATAAATACATAAATGCTAAAAATCAATTTCTTTTTGCTTGAAATTTTTGCGAAATGGCTGTTGGACTTAAATAAACAAACCATATCTTAATTTCTATTTAAAATACTATTTCATTTTATATAAAAAATATATGCAAAATTTTTCTTTACAATCTTTTTTATTGCATATGAATAATATCATTTTAGAGTCCTTTTACTTTAGGTTTTATTTATTTATTTCCCTAAAACTATGCTTGTTTTTTGTGTCTGTGTATGTTTTTAAAAGCAAAATACATTAATTATTTAAGGATTTTTATGGGTGTCCTCAACATTTCTTTCATGCTGAGACGATGTCGAATTAATATGTGACTAGTTAAATTGAAAACGATATTTTTAATGCTGCCAGTGACCTGCAAAGGACTTTGTAACTTAAATATTTAATTAAGCTTAAGACCTTCATAATTTATCTTCATTAAGGGTTTTGATGGCAAATATTAACTTGTTTTTATAATGTGTTTGTAGAGAGCACAATGGGACTAACTGTGTACTAGGGGCATAAAAAAAATTTTTTAAAGACACATTTATTTAAAGCAACATTTTAAGGATTAGTTTTTATATAGGACAGAGCTGTAAAAAAATTGCAATCAATTGTGATTGCAATCAAATTGATTTCAGCCATACTGATTTCATTCTTTTGATTTCAAAATGATTTCAGATTTCAAAATGAAATCGTTACAAGATTGCAATCTTTCGTGATTGCAATCATTTTGAAATAATTTTTTTTAGAAATCATTGATTGCAATCAATTTAATTCCAATCAATTTGATTGCAATCAAATTTTTGTCGAAATCATAGGATTTCAATCAATTTGCCTGAAATCAATTCTAAAGGGGTAACATTCAATAAAATATTGTAGAGTGCTTAGAGAGGTTGAGTTTATGCTTGCAGTTTTGACCTTTGTGTATTGAAAATTTACGGGCTATAGGATCCTCTATAGTATTAGTAGAAAGCCTCAGATTTTAGTGAAAACCACTAAATTTGTGTTGAAAACCAACAAATTCTAATTCGTTTAATTTTTTCACTTTTAAAAATGAATATTATTAGCAATATGACACTTGAGTCAACTAAGACTGTAAAAAAAAGTCCCGCAAAGTAGATTATATTATAAAATATTTAAAATTTATAGGATTGCAGTTAAAAATTATGTTCAGTAATTTTGAAACATTTTTCAAACATAAATTACCATTATTGGCAATTCAAAATTATCAGAATCAGATTTATTTCTAAAAGAAGGACTTTCGTTTGAAGAGAACGATTATTTTGATTCTGATTTCATTTCGATTACAATTAAGATTTAATTGCAATCGAACTAATTGCAATCAAAGCGATTGTAATAAAATTTGATTGCAATCAATTGATGTATAAATTAATTTCAAAAAAATTTATTGCAATCAATTTACGGGTTTGATTGCAATAAAAAAAATTAGAAATCAGTGACGTGAAATCAAGTGATTGCAATTGAATTGATTGATATCAGACCTTCTTAAAGAGCAAAAATTTTTATTTTTTTTATATTTTTTATATTTTTATTTATTTATTATATAAAAGAAATTTATTACGCTGAACCACCAGCAAACAAATTTCAAATTATTTTTAATATTTTATTATTTATTTAAGACATATCATATTACTTATTCATTTTTTTTACTAAGTATCTTATTTAATATACTTTTACTCTCCTTTGCTTGGCATTAAGTTAATATTTTCAAATATCCCGGTTGCACGCCAAAAATATTATTTTTTAAAGAGATATTAAGTTAAAGCATTATTTAAAGAATTTATTTTTATATTTATTATATTTTATAAAGAGCAATATACTGAGAGCACTTATGATTTTAATCTATTTCACCTCAATAATAGTGATAAAAAGATTTTTATTACTTTATTAATTTGTTTTCTTTTTTCTAATTTATTTTATTATTTTTTTATTTATTTAAAACATTTCATATTGCTTATTTATTTTAATCTGAAATTTTGTTTAATATAATTTTGCTTTACTTCATTTGGCATTAAGTTTTTTTTCTAATATCCTGGTTGCATTACTATTCAATAATATATCATTTATTTCTGTCACTATTATCTATTATTATTTTCACCCTTGTCCCCCTTTCCCCTTTTTTGCAAGCTAATAGATGATTTTCAGCACGTAAATAAAAGGATTCCTATAAAGTCTTTATGATTATTAACTTATAAATTGACCCGTATTTTATAAACATCCAGCACGGAGAGAGCGAAGAAAAAAATATATAAGAACTAATGAAAAAATACACATAAAAATACGAAATAACAAGAAGCCAATATTGTCATAAACAAGATACGACATGCATGCGCTTGAATTGCTACGACAACAACAACAGCAGCAGCAGCAGCAGCAATAGCAATTCAAACGAACAATAAGAATGAAATCGTTGACACCAGTTAAGAGACATTTGACCACAACCAAAAGAAAAAGCAACAACAAAAAAAATACCGACAGAAAGCACAAAATTCAAAATGAAATTGTTACTTGTTTAACACACAATGAGTTGTGATTTACTATCGCATTTTTATCTCTGTCGATTTGGTATGTATGTGTGTGGCTGTGCATGAGTGTGCATGCTTGTATGAGTAAACTTATGTATGGTTGTGTGTATATCGACAACAATTTTTTTTCTAGCAAATTATTTCCAAGCCAATGAATTGCATTTGCAGCGAATTCTTCAATTTTGTTGTCACGAATTTCACAGGGGAAGGGTAAACATTTTTGGGGGAGCACGAAAATATTTTTGTGCAATATTTTTGAGAAATTTTCTTGCTTAAGGGCCTTATTTTGTAAAACAAAACGCTTAGCGTTGACAAATGTATATGGAAAAAATTTAAACTACAAAGGCAAAACGCATTTCGCAATTTTTGCGAGAAAAGTAAGTTTTTGGTCGCAGGCGACACCATATTTTAGAACTCGACTCGAGTTGCTTTTACTTAAAATTTTACCTTATATAGAGCTGCTGACGGCCCACACAAATATTCAAAGAAGTAAAAACAAAGTCAATTTTCTTTGAAAAAAAACAAACTTATTTGTTTGGTGTCGCACTTTACAAAAATTGGAAAATTCCTGTGGAAATGCCAATATGTTTTACAAAATGAAGCCCTTAATAATAACAAATTAACTTAAATAGTTTCAGCTTATATTTCTCTTAAATAAAGCATATTTATCAAATCTAAAAGATATTTTTTTCTAGGGGCCTCTTTTGACTCGCACTCTTACTGGGCCTTTTTAAAAACCCTTTAGTTAAGCCCTTTCCCTCACAGACTTCTGATTATTTATAATGATACGTTATCGTGTTTTCTTTGTTAACTTCAAGATATCTCCCCATTATATTGTAGGGAGAAAGAAACTTCATATAAACAAGTTTGTTTGCTTCTTGGTATTGGTTTTCATCTACAAGCCATAAGAATTCTTAACAAATTGTAAATTATTATTTTTTTGTAATATCTTGTTGTGTTCTTATCACATTCTAAATGTCAGCGTAATGTCAATTTTATTTTTTCCAAAAGCAGCAAGAATATAAGACAACTAGACAGACGTTGAGTAAGAAGGCAAACAAACAACTCAAAACTAGAATTGCAAAAACAAAACAAAAAAAACTAAACTGGTAGAATATTAAGAATCTTATTTGTGATAAATTTTCCTCTTAAAAATGAAAAGCATAAAAAACTAAATGAACTTAAGCGTGCTTAATGCTTACAATGTGTGTTTATACATTAGTAGTATTCGTTTCTAAATACATTTCTATTTTTGTACACCAGTCATTTATGTAAGAACGATGTTAAAAAAAAATGTCAAAGACGTATATCAAGAATCTATACATTGAGTTTTTAATGTAGTTAATTTATGGGTTTTTTCTACATGACTTTTATATTTAAAAAAAATGCAAGGGCAACTCAATGTTCATTTTAAGAAGAAGTTTAATTTTTCAATTATTTCCCGCATACAAAAAATATTTTCTTAAGGCAACAAAATATATAAATTTAATATATAAAAATTTATAATATTAAGAAATATTCCAGGTTGAATTATTCCTTAATTAATGGGCTCCACCTCTCTTAAATATAAACATTTTTTTATACAAATAAATGAACTTTTTGTTAAATTCTTTAAAGCTTCATCACTTAAGTTTGAGGCTGTCTTTTAGCAATTTAGAAATTGACAGTAATTAAAAAGAAAACATGAAAAACGTGAGCCTGTCAATTGATAAAAAAAAATTAGGAAATATGTTTTTTTTAGAAGGGAATAAAACAAAAAAAAAACAAATGAGGAATAAAAAAAATTTGTAAAAATCTTTGTCAATACATGTTGCCTGGAATGAAATGCAATATGTGGCGTATGAGTGATTTATATTTTATATGACATTAATAAATATTATTCATACGCAATAGATGATTTTGTGATATTTAACACTGTGGGGTCTATTCTATAATTCTATAATTGAAAATTCTATAAGTTTATTTTTTGTCACACAAAATTTGCACGTTAAAGAATTTACATTAACTAATTTAATGTTTTAATGTTTTTGTATGATAGTTTTGGTATTCCGTAAGTATCTAAAAATTGTCTCATCAGCTTCAGCTGGCGTTGGACTTTACAAAGAGAAATTCTTAACAATTTGCTTATCATGGGATTGTGTTAAAGGATTTATTTTACTAAAACTTTAATGTAAGTCACAAAAAAATTAAAAATGTATAAATAATTACATATCGTCAGATGTAAAGCAAAGCCACGTAGCTAACCAAAAATATAAAAATGCATTTTTGAGTAATTATTGTGCAATACATTTAGACACATTAACCTAAAAATTTTTTAGACTGCATCGTTTATCGAAACATTTTATTTAGTTTTTTCCTTATTTTGCACCATGAAATACAATTTTTTTTTACAAATAATTTTATTCGAATATTCAATTGGAACAGACTTTTTAATTATTTATTCGAGTAATTTTATCAAATTATTACCTCGAATAATTTGATTTAGTATTTGTTGAAAAATAATTGTAATGGTTTATTTATTCCAATGATTTTAGTTGATTATTTAATCGAATAATTTTAATCAATCGGCATTTATTATCATTTTATTTATCATATAATAATAATGAAATATTTTTATATAATTTTTCATTCAAATAATTTTATTCGATTATTCTTTAAAAATAATTTTTTATTTGTTGGTTTACTTAGAGAATTCTATTCGATATTTAATCGAAATATTTGATTCTATTTTGCGTTCGAATAAGTTTATTTAATATTTATTTATTGAAAAAATCGTAAATAATAATTTACTCGTTAGCTGAACGAAAAAATGTAATAAATAATATTTTTGTAATTCTTTTCATACAATCGAATAATTTTATTAAATTTTTTATTAAAATAATTTTATTCGAAAAAAATGTTTATGTATTTATTTGACTAAATATATGTTTTAAGTGAGTCGAATAATTTTATTTGTTATTTTTCGAAAAGTAATTGCAAAGTTTTATTTGATCGATTATATAAATGAATAATTTTATTGAATTATTTATTCAAATAATTATTCACGTAGTTTTACTCGATTATATATTTAAATTAAGGGCCTAAAATTGTAAAACATAACGCCAAGCGTTGTCAAATTTTATATGGAAAAATTTAAATTACAAAAACAAAATACATATAAAATTTATCAACGCCAAGCGCTGCGTTTTGCAAAATTAGGCCCTCAATGTTATTTCTCAAAAAATAATTGAAAAGTTATATTTATTCGATTATTTATTTAAATAATTTTATTCGTATTAAAATTTCTATTCCAAAAATTTTATTCGATTATATATTCGAAAACATTCCTTGCCTTATTTATTTACATATGTATATGCGAATATTAATTTGATTAATTTTGTCGGAAAATAATATAAATAATTTTATTTAATTGGATTATATAATCGAATAATTTTATTCGGTTATATAAGCCAATAATTTTATTAATTTATGTAATCCAATAATTTTATTCGGCTTTGTAAAAGAATAATTTCATCGATTATACAATCGAATAACTTTATTTGTTTTATAATCGAATAATTTTATTTTTTAAATAATTTGATTCGAGTATTAATTTAAAATAGTGTTATTGGATTGTAATTTCGAATAATTTTTGTTAATACCTATTGATGAAGGAAAATTAATCAATAAATTCCTTGTATTATTTTATTCGCTTAAATTTTATTTTACGATTATTTATTATAAAATTTTTTTTTAAATGAATATTTTTTTGTTTTTCACTCTCCTATAAAATTTAAAAAAATTTGGTTACGTGGTTGGTTACTCGTATCTTACAATATGCGTAAAAATACATACATACATATGTATAGTATACTATTATAAAATCCTTTTTTCTCAATACAAACTCATATCTATTTGCTTTGACAAGTCAAAAACGATGTTTATCCCTTAAAATCGCATTATTGTTAAATTATAATTTCTGTATAAAACTCATTAACTAAATGGCCGCAATTTAAATTCATACAACTAGTATAATGATAAATGAACTTACATAATATTAAAAAAAACAACAACAAGCTTTTAGCAGCAAAAAGGTTATCATAATGTGAGTGATGTACATCATAATGATGACAGACACAATTAATATAAAAATTATATAAATGTTAAACATGACCTCTGCAGTTGGGTGGTGTGTAAAACATGTGGCATTTCAAATTTAATTGTATAACACATGTCGGCTTACACACACAACGACACGAGTATTAAATTCCTGCGCTATACACATACTTGCAACTATTTAATAAAAGTTTAAGCTTATGTTACACAGCAAGACTTTAAATTTTTATATCAATTAAAAGTATTCAGTAACAAAAGCTGCTTAATTGCCATGACAGCTCTAAAATATAAAATTTATACATATAAACCTTTTAAAAAAAAAGAAAAATAAAATTATAGAACATAATTTTCTTAATTAAATATGAGTAACACAACTCTTATTTGTACATTTCTATTTATGTGTCACATAAAATCTTTTACTGTCACTTTTATTTTATGACACAAATTTCTGAAGTAACCACATTCAATAACACTTACGTACGTGACATGTTGAGTTATTCATGAGCGCTTGTGAAAGGATTTTTAATTTTTGCTGTTTAACACAACTTTAACCATTAAATCGAGCTAAGGATAAACAAATACAAGTTCTCTTTTCAGGAAAATTTTATTTTGAAAAACTGCATGCTTGTAACTAATACAGAGCTTTATTAGAAGTTCATTATGTATGAGCTTTAGAGAGTACTATTTGTTTTACTTGCTTATCTCTGTATGAATAAAGTCAAATATTTTTATATAAAAAGAAATGCAATATTTAACACTTTCAAAATAAGTACAGTTCTGTATTAAATTTGATTTTTTTTAATGAGAAGTACCTTTTTAGTAAAAAGTTTAGTTTTAGTAAAAAATAACTTATTAGTAGAAAGTTAATTTTATTTGGAAAGTGCTGTCAATTATATTAAATTGCAGTTTTAGTTAAAAATTACATTTTAAATAAGAAGAACTTTTTTACTAAATTGAGGTAAAATAGTACCTTTTCTGCAAATGGTATTTTTTTAAGTAAAATTTAGCAATATATATATTTCGTTGAGAAATTTTTTTTTATATAAAAAATAATTTTTATAGTAAAAAGTACCATTTATAGTAAAAAGTACTTTTTATAGTAAAAATTACCTTTTATAGCAAAAAATTTATAGTAAAAATACCTTTTATAGTAAAAAATATCTTTTATAGTAGAAAGAACCTTTTGTAGTCAAAGATAACATTTATAGTAAAAAGTACCATTTAGAGCAAAAAGTACCTTTTATAGCAAAAAATACCTTTTATAGTAAAATTTTGCCTTTTATAGAAAAAATTATCTTCTATGGTATAGGGTACATTTTATTGTAAAAAGTACCCTTAATAGTTAAAAATTCTTTTTATAGTAAAAATAACTTTTATATTGAGTTCTGTTTAGAGTAAAAAGTACCTTTTATAATAAAAAGTTCCTTTTAGAGTTAAAAATTCATTTTATAGTAGAAAGTACCTCTTATAGTCAAAGGTAACTTTTACAGTAGAAGAAACTGTTTATAGTAAAAAGTACCCTTTATATTTAAAAATTATTTTTATGGCAAAAATACCTTTTATAGTAAAAACTTCTTTTTACGGTAATAAGTACTTTTTACAAATATAAGTAAAAGGTATGTACTCGAAAAAGTACCTTTTATAGTAAGAAGTATTTTTTATATTAAAAAGTACCTTTTATGGTAAAAAGTAGTTCTTTTTATAATTAATTAGAATTTTTTTTTAAATAATTTTTAAACAATACTAACTACTTTAAAAAAAGTTCATTTTAAGAAAAAGTTAATTTTTATACAAAAAATATCTCTCAGTGAAAAAATCCTTTTTAACCTTAAAGAGCATTAACTTAAAGAGCAAGTAAAAAAAAATAAAAAAGGATGTGCCTTTTAGCTAAAAACAAAATATATGTATAATGCTATAATATATTATATACCTGCCGTTTTTGAAGCAGAAAGAACCTTTTTAGTAAAAAGTAATTTTTACTAAAAAGTACCTTTTAGTATAGAGGATAAATTATTATTTTAGTAAAAAGGTACTTTTTACTACAAAGGTACTTTTTACTAAAAGGAACTATTTACTAAAAAGTACGATTTTAAGTAAAATCTAGGTTTTTAGTAAAAAGTTCCTTTGTAATATAAAGTAAAAAGTTTAGTAGACAGCACCTTTTTAGGAACAAGTACTTCTTTAGTAAATCCCAGTATTTATTAATTTTATGATTTTAAAAAATTTTTAAAGACAAGATGCTCTGATGTGTCTATTAAAGTATTATGCACATAAATTCTCTTTAAAACGATTCGCCAAATATTTACTACTGATATCTTCGATTAGATAAATTAATGTCTTAAAAATTCTTTTTAGCATTAACAATTTTCATCAAGCTGGCATTTTTAATGAAGCATCTACACATGTGGCATAAATTTTTTAAGTTTATTACTGCACTGATATGCACAAATTCTTAATGAGATGAGGTTGTGTATCGTATTTTGGGTGAGGAGGTATGATGCCATAGCACAGAGAGAGCGAGAGATAGAGAAAGAGAGACAGATGGCAGTGTAAGATGTTTGTAAAAGTCATGACGGATTTTTTTTTATTTGGCGAATAATGTAGTGCAACATATGCAAACTTAAAATTTAGAAGAAGCTGCCTTTTTTGTTTCTTACTTTTTCATATTAAATTTAAAGTACCTTGGTGGCACACACACACACTCTATAAGTATTGCACGTTGTTGAATTTAAGGTTAACATGGTAACAGGCAGGAGACTCCCTGGGGAATTGAGTAAGACAAAAAAATGATAAATAAATGATGGGGAGATAGTTAAAGTTGAAGCACGTACTCTTTTTAAGACAGTTGATGAAAAGGTTGGCAACACAATATTGTATGAGGCTTGAGGTAAATTTGATAAGGGATACTCTCCTACCAAAGTTGCCAACAAATGCCAGTTATTCAATTAATTTACTCTAATACTTATTTAAAATTTATGATAACTTTCAATTTGGGTTGGGTTGGGGCTAAAGTTTGCCATTTCGTGTCCTGGGTAATTTTTGCCATAAATCAATCAATTTTGTTAAACTGTCAGTATGGTGCTCGTTTAGGTACTTGAAAGTGTATTTATTTTAGCAGGTTTTTGCTGGTTCAACAGTGAGTTTCCCTTTGGAAATTAAAATGCTGCATGCTAAAGTTTATTAAAAACCTCCCTGCCACCGCATAAAATGCTTAGTTTTCTTTAATATTTATATATTTTTTTCTCCTTCAAAGCTAAAATTGTTTTGCTTTTGTTGGCGAAATATTTTGCAAAGTAAACTTAAAATATATTTTTTTTGCTGTATCACTTTTGATTACTTAGGAAAATTTATGCTTAAACTTGTTTAAAATTTGAAAAAAAAAAATTATTTACAAGGCAAAAAACATTAAGCAAAAACTGTTAAAGTATTTCAAGCAAACTTTGAAAATATTTTATTAAGCGTGAAATGTAAATAAATGAATTTTAAACCGATATTGAGCTGCTTGAATAAATTTGTTGAAGTGTTGTAGTTTTAAAATTAATTTATTTTGACTTTGCAGATGATTTTCGTCACAGGCTTCATAGTCTTTAAAGCTTAAGTATATTCTTGCAATGTCATTTATATTGAAATATTAATTTTAATGTGCAGTTAAAGTTATTTTATGGTCTTTAAAAGAAATCGTAACTACATTTACTGGTCTTCAAGTCCATAAAAACGTTTACTTGTTTGAATTTCAATAAGAGCAAAGAATTATTAATAATCACTTGATTGCGTGCGGGGAAATGCGTAAGTTTAGAATTGATTAACAGTTGGCTTAAGGTAAAATTTATAAAAAAAAACGGAAACATCCCACTAAATCATAAAATTTCTTAATTAAAAAGTAAACTTCCGCTGGATATAAACGTTTTTTTGATTAAGGATTATAAAAGTCTGCTCTTAAAAAGTCCTCAAGGCCTTAAAGTCAACTCACGCGATTAAATAACCTGGAAAAGAAGTGATGAGAATCAGTTATAGGCAAATAGTTTTTTCTTTCTTCATAAAACGTCATAATAAACTGTTCAGGAAGAATGTTAAATGTTAAAAAATAAAAACTTCTTGCAGTGTGAAGTCTTAATTTTAACAGGCTTACGTTAAAAAATTTTATATGCAGTAAATGAAATGTGTGGCTCTAAACTTTTTTTATTTTTCTAAAGAGGAGAGGTGAGGAGACAAAATCAGATCACAAAATTTTTCACTATTGATTCAAAGATTCATACTACGTTTTGATTTCTATATCACTGTCTTTTCTAGAGTTTAAGTTTGTTAACAGAAAAACTTTGTAGATAAAAATTTCTTTTTAAATGCAAATTTTTATTTTATGCTCAAGATTCGTTTTTTTTGCATCAAAAAGTTTTTATTTAACTATAAACAATTAACAAAATTATTTTTTATTTTTATTAATACATCGCTAAATTTTGTTTAACTTCTTCAGGTTTTTTTTTAGTATATATATGAATTATCAATAAACATAATTATTTTATCAATAAGTTATATACATATGTATATAAAAAATCCCTGAAGTTGTCAAACAAAGTTAACCGGATTATAAAGAAAAATATAAAATAAATTTAGTTAGCTTTAATTATTATTGTTCGAACTTTATTTGTTTCTATAAGTTCGTATCGCTCTATAAGCCAAATTACATGTAATAATTATTAACTAACAAATAACACCAAAGTTAATTGCATATATTCGGACAAACACTAGCTGAACGGAACAACAACGGCAATTTTTTTTTGGTTTAGCGATTTGTTTTTATTTTGGCGCTTTTTTGTTTGTGGTTTTTTTTTTGTTTTTAGTGATTAGCAATTTTTTAGTTTTACCGAATTTTCTTAGAGATTTTTGAGTTAAGCATTTTTTTCGTTTTGACAAATTTTTCGCTTTTGGCGATTTTTTCGGTTTTTTGGTGTTAGCGATTTTTAAGTTAAAGCGTTTTTTCGTTTTAGCGATTTTGTTCGGTTTTTTATTTTTTTCTTAATATTTTGACGACCTTCTAACTTTTGGTGTTTTTCAGGCATTTTAACGATTAATTTTATTTTATGGCGATATTTTTCATTTAACCGGTTTTTTAATTTTAGCGATTTTTCGTGTCGGATTTTGTATTTAATTTTGGCAATTTTTTAGTTTAGCCGAATTTTTTATTTAGGGATTTATAAGTTTAGCATTTTTTTCGGGTTTTGGCGATTTTTTCGGGTTTTGGCAATTTTTTTCGGTTGTTTCTTATGTTATTTTCTTTTCTAGAAAAAAAAAATGTTACACTTATACACTTTTCAATGAAAATTCGCAATAAAACAATTTTCTGATATATACATTTTATTAGAAATTATTGTATCATTCCTTGCGTGCTTAAATTTTTTCTTTAAACGAACGCTTTATTTTATTTTTTTTAATAAAATTATAAAACATGCTACACTTTTTCCTGAAAAGAAAACTCCATTAGTTTAAGCGATTTTTTAGTTTTGCCACTCTTTCTTGTCTTACCGATTTTTATTTTGTTTTGGCGATATTTGGCTGTTTTTGGCGATTTTCTTGTTACCTTTTTAGTTTTGGTGATTTTTTTGCATTGTAGCGATTTATTTTATTATTGCCGATAGTTTTCATTTGAGAACTTATTTAAATATGGCAATATTTCGTCTCAGATTTTTTTATTTTGGAATTTTTAGTTTAAGCGTTATCGAACATTTCAAGTGTTTGTATTTATGCGATTTTTATATATTGGCGTATTTTCGTTTTTTGTCTATTATTTTCGGCTATTTTTCTAACGGCAAAACTTTTGCACTTTTGCGGTTTACTTTATTCTACCATCCTTTTTTTATTTTGTTTTGGCGACTTGTTTTTTTTGACCTTTTTACTTTTGCTGCTTTTTTTATTTCATTATTTTATTTATATTTTGGTAATATTTTTTCATTTAAGCGCTTTTTTCGTTTTGGCGATTTTTCGTCTCGGATTTTTTTTTTGTTTAACCGTTTTTGAAAATGCCAAGAGGTTTTATCTCTCGGTTTCCAGTTTGGCGATTTTTTCGGTATTTGGCAATTTTCTAGTTTTACCGGTTTTTTTGTTAAATCGATTTTTTCGCTCTGGAAATTTTTTCGATTTTTTGCGATTTTTTTCAGTTATTTGGTGACTTTCCTCCTTTTTGGTGTTTGTTTTTGTATTTCATCGATTTAATTAATTTTTGTTTTTTTTTTTTGCATTTTTTCACTTTGGCGATGTTTTTCGGATTTCCGATTTTTTTTCGTTGTGGTGTTTTTTAAAGTTTTGTTATTTTCTAGTGCTAGCGTTTTTTGAATATTTCGCCTGTTACGTTACCTTTTTACCTTTGGTTTACGGAGCCCTCAAAAGGTCGAAGAAAAATCATGAATCACGAAAAAAAATTTGCATTTAATTGGTTAATAGTTTAAATTCATAGTGTAAAACATTTTATGGACTCTTTTGTATGGCAAAAACCTATAGTCTTTATCTGGGATTCTAATGCAAATATCAATTTATTTGGAATAGAAACCAATAATGATGTATGTATTGAAAGAATGCTGGCACTTAGCAATTATTTTTTTAATTTATGTACAAAAAAAATTCAAAACAAGATTTACATACAAAAACATTTAACTACACATTGGTAGAGTTAAAATGTAAAATCAGTATTTGTTAGATTTTAAATTAACACTCGCACTCGCACACTGTTTGAAATAAACTTATTTGTTTTCAGAGTATTGGGTTAAGTCAAGTTGCCGCCACCGCTTAGCGAAATAAAGAGAGTAAGAGGTGTACAAAAAAAAATATTTACTACAACCGGAAACTAAAACTATGCACGGAAATCCATACTTACACCCTTTTGCTTGGAATGCATAATAAAAATACAAACTTACACATACAAACATACATATAGTTAAACACACAAGCCAGTATAACGTTTGCAAACTCGTATCTCGGACACACACCAAAACAACTGCAGCAAATGTACACATTTAAATAAATAGAAACGTTGCAGCGTAAAATGTCGATTGGCGGTTATACATTGAACATTGTGTGAATGTTTAGAAAATTTTTCTCTATTATTATAAAACGTCTCTGTGCTTGTAAGTGTAAGTGTGTGGGATTTGTGTGTGCTTGTTAAAACATACTGGTGTGTGTGTTCCCGCGTGCAGCGGTATGTTTAAGTTTTACAACCATATACGCACTTATTTCCGACGGCAAAAGTGTTAAATGTTGTTATTTGCGTGAGAGTTTTTACTTATAAACACATGCGGTTGCATTTTATGTATTTATGTATTGGTGTGTGTATGTTTCGGTCAAGGGATACAGAGAGTTACATCATAAAAAGAATTCTTTTTCATATATAATTAATAAAAGTTAAATGTAGTTAAATTTTGTATTTGCAGAAAATAAGACTTAAGTTTTCAATTCACATACAACATATGAAAAATTAAAAAATAAAACTAAGCAGGATAATAATTTCCTAATCGAGCTTAGGTTCAATATTTTCAATTCTTGTATGTACAATAAAATAGTTTTAATAATTAATGGGATTTTCTAAAGAAGAGAAGAAATATTCCCCCTTATTGCGAATGGCGTCATCGACGTCACATCAAGGCGAGAGTAAAAATTGGCAGTTATATACTCTTTATTGGCAACAATTGGATCTTATTGACAATCTCAAACTAATCTCTAAGGCTTCGTAAGCTAATGGAACATATTAATATTAGTCAATTGTGTTCGATAACGAGCAGACAAGTACCAATTTTTATTGTCGTCTTGATGTGACGACGACGACGACATTCGCAATAAAGGGAATTAAATTAGACTTTAGCTGGGGGAAATGCAGAAATTTTTTTGTGCAGCCAGGCACTATCTACTTCGGCAGAAATTTTAACATAAACTATTTAAAATGAATTTTTAATGAAATGGAATATGAGATATGATTATACATATAAGCGGAATTCACGGTTCATATTAAATTAAAAGCGTGAGAGACATTTTCTTCTGTATTGTAAAGATTGTGTTATTTTTCAATTCAAAGAGAGAGAGAGAGAGACAGATACACATTGAGAGTATTTGTATGTACGAATATCTCGTTCTTGTGTTGTACAAACACTGGTACATATGTCTGACTTCCGCTATTGTGTATGCGTATCAAGAAGCAAGCTTCACAAATTCTTCCGTCACGAAGTATTTTCTTATGTATTCCTATACCTGCAATAACTGAAACAAATTTGGCGTTGATTTTAGAAGATTTCGCTGTAGTAAAGCATTTGAAAAATCCCGCATGTCTACAAAGTTCTTATAAGTGGTCTTGTGCAGGACTTAAATGTGTATTTAATTAATGATTTATCATTTTTCTTCTCTTATTTTAAAAATCGTATTAATTGATAAAAAAAAATTCATTACATAAAAAATGAAAATACTGAACTTAATCTGGATTACAATATTATTCCTGTTTAAAATTCAATTAAATTGAAATATGTATAATAATATTTTTCTTGCGTGTAAAATCTTTTTATATGATATTCTTAGTGAAAAGAAAATATGCTTAAACAATTTTTATTACATTTTTAACTGCTAAAATCCATTTTTGAGATATCCATAATGCAATAAAAGAACAGTAAAATGCAAGAAATATGCCATTGCATAGTTTTAGAGATCAAATTCATGTCAATTACAATATTTCAGAAAAAGGACATTCGAAGACTTCCACTATTTTTAGAGCAAAATAAACAAAATTTCGTGAGTATATTATGAATAGTGGTCCACGTTCTTTTTGAGTGTTTCATTAATATTCATTAAGAAAGTACTGAAATATTTGCAATACAAAATTAAAAAAAAAAAAATTTCTATATTTTCGTTTATTCGACTATTTTTTTTATTTCATTAATTATACATACCCGTTTAAGAAGTTTTAATACAAGTTTTCTAAAACATATTCAAGCATAATGGGATTGCCTGATGCTCTAAATTATACTACTTGATACTTTCTTATTTATTATAAAATTGTGCGCATTTATGTGTTTGCAGGTACAAAAGAAACCCAAAATAAAAAGTTTTTTATTTCCAGCAAATTTAAATCGTATTTTTGCTCTCAATTTTTCATATTGTATGTATGTATCTGAACAAAAATAACATTTCAGAGGATATATTAAGTCAAAAAAATTTATATATATATCAGTTTCGGTGATTTCTAAATAATTTATTATAGATTCTTAAGTGCATATTTTTGCATATATCAGCATATAATAATGCATATGTATATATAATTTTATGTATGTGCAGTAATAAAGAAAAGTGCTTATGTCGCATTTATCAGTTTTTTTCAAAAATGTATTTCTTTTGCAGCGAAATTGGAAAGTTGGCTTTTCGTTTTATATTTATTTAGGAAAAAATCATTCTACATACCGTAACTAATACACTTAATTTGAAATATACTAATGTAAAAACAAAATAAAGCAATTATTGCATAAAAAAATAAGCAATAATACATTGCACTGTAACTTCTTGAAAAATCGCAACTGCTCTTAAATATGAAGATAAAAAGAGTGGAAATAACTCAAAATTGGCTTTTCTGGACTTAGAACATTTTTTATGGATCCTTTAGTGCATATTCTAGCATATTTAAGTCAACATTAATTCTATGCAATATTTGACTGCCAAAATGGTCAATATTTAAGAGTTTTTCTTTAACTTTTTTGTGCATATTTTTGCATATAACATTTCAAAAATATTTGATGGTAGCTTTGCTTTCGATCAAATATTTCTGCTTGAAGTATATTTCAAATATATATATATATATATATGTTTGTACGTGTGTATGTACATAATACTTCTATTTTATATAGTGTACTTATTAAAGTGACCGCTTACTGTCCCACCCGGCTACATGCATTTGTAACAAATTTTTACGGTTATTTCGACGTGTTTGAGTTGTTTTAAAATAATAGTACGGGCTTGCATTTACTATTACGCTAACTCATACATTTTAGTGGTGCTTTTGCCTAAATCTATACTATAGAATTTATTTAGCTTTTATACTACAACTCACACACATGCACACACACGCACTCCAACTCTTTTTTAAAATGCTTGTTCAAGTCAAACAAAACATGAATTTGTATCTATTTATTTTGATTTATTTTTTTTAACAGCCAGACTTGTAAAATGTTTTTCATTTCACTTAAGTGTTACGTAAAAATTAATAAAATGTAGTCAATGTGGCTTTTAAAAAGTCAAGTTTTAGATTTGAGTGTATTTAAGCTAAATTTTCAAATTTTAAGGTAAAAGAAAATATAGTGCTAGTGTTAGTTTTAATATTTTTGTTGTTGTTGTTGTTGTTGATGTTGTTGTTGTTGTTATTTCTCTGTTTGCTTAGGCCAGTAGTTTTTGGCGGAAATTTCATTTTAAGCACTTAATTGAAAATTTTTTACTTTTACAATATTTTCAAATGGAAATTTGCACAAACACAACATACCTGCCAGCCTGGAGAATGTTTTAATAGCCGAAGTCACAATCTTGCGCAAATGGTCTTGCATCGTAGCACATGCAAAATAGTATAGTCTATTGAAAATCACCACTAAGAATTGTTAAGTGGTGAGTTTCAATATATTATACCTTTATGCACATCCTACGATGCAAGACCATTTGGAGAAGTTTGTGAATTGGGCTAATGTATTTTTTTTAATATGTTCTTAAATACGAGTATATAAATGTATTAATGTACATATGTAAGCTTTCTTATTTTTGGAAATTTGCCCATTTGCGATTGGCTGGCAGAGCGCGCACAAGGTAAATTTAACAATAATAAAGTCATTTTACATTTCAACACCGTTTTGTATGGAAATAAGGTCTATATTTAAATAATTAGATTTATGTTTGGATAATAAGCTTAATAGAGATATTTGGTTTGGAAATTGCATGAGAAGGACAAATAATGAGGCAATGAAAATAGCAGATATTTTTTGGTATTTCTATTAAAAAAATGAAATGAAATTTTTGCTTGAATAAGCAGTAACGAGGAACATAAAGGGTGGATTTTGTTAATAAAAAAAGATTTTTTTATTAAAATATTTTTATGGAGATAATTCTGCGTAGCCCCGCCCATTTTTTCAACTTTAAAGTTAAGCAATTACAAGAACCAATGGTGTTTGCTGGGTTTCGGTACAAACAATAAGTAGAATATAATAAAATAAAATATAAAAAATGTAGGCATGCCCCCGCCCACTTTTGTACAATGGGATTAATTGGAAAGTATGCCCTCTTAGACGAAAATAATAATAGTGTTTACAATCATTTTAACATGTACCAAGTTATGTCAAAAAAAATATAAAAAATACAGCCGAATTGATAACCTCCTGCTTTTTTTGAAAACGTCAGTGGACTATTTGAGCCAAAAAGTTGGCCAAGAAGACAAAACTTAATTCAAAGAAATCCCATGAACTAAGTTTGCAGTTCAATACTTAACGTAAACTTACATCATAATGTAAGTTTTAAAGACTTTAAGTTGTGCTTGGTAGCTCTGAGACACTGCTAAAGTCAGGAAAGTGAAGAAAAAAATTATATGAGTTTTTAATATATTTTTTTCAATTTTAACTTGTTAATTATTAATATATCTTTTATGGCTAAACGAATAAAGGTTTTACGTAGTTTTTTTTTGTTGAAAGATTTAATAAAAACTATTTTTAGTAAAAAATAAAAAAATTTATCTCGAATATTAATGTTGCAACCAATCATTTAAAAATTAAAAGGAAAAAAATTATATTTTTTTTGCAAATAATAGAAAAGAAAAAGGTTTTTAAAAGTGAAGGTAATTATATTCGGAATTATGTTTGCTAGCAGAATAAAATATAAAATCTCTAATTCAAGTCGCAGGAGTAGAAGTTTGAGCATGTTTGAGCCATTTTTTGTGATTTTTTGGAAACTTCACTTTGGTAGTTTAAACGCCCAATTTTATGCGTTTACAGATGATTTAAATACAGTATTGATTTATAGGTTTGCTAGTTTAAACACATTTTAAAGCAAGAATAGAGATTATAATTTCGCTGATTTATAAGCCCTAATTAATAAATAGTACATTTTAATGTGTAAGCATCTATACGGTAAGGGGTAAAAATCTGTTTCACAATACAATCACAAATTTGGATTATGATCGTAAAGCGTTATCAAAACGGTGTGAGCTATGTATGAGTGTATTAGTGTAATCATACGAGCAAGAACTATAGATAAACTTAACAGCTGCATACACTCAACCCAATTTTAAAGCATACCTTCAGGAGCAATGTTAATTTTAATAGAAATTGCTTGTGAAGTGTAATAGTGTTGCCAGTGGCGATAATTTTGTTAAAAAGTTGAAAAATATAAAATAAATATAAACTTTTAAATAAAAGAGCGTTTTAAATGTAAAATATTTGTTTAAAAGATATATAGCAGTCTTTTTAAAGAATTTATTATATTATATTATAACATATCTTCATTACGTACTGTTGCCTTACACTGAAGCTGCTGCACGACAATTGGGTAACAATCTCCATCTCATGCCAATTATTATGGGTGAAGATTTTTAATACAAATTTTGGAAATTTTATTTGACGTTTTCCACTTGCATGTAAGCAATTTCCCACAAACCTTCACAACCATAGATTCCATAGATTTTGAAATACTGTAGAGTCAAAAATTTATATATCTTATTTTAGTTACCATAAGCCAATATTTAAAAAAATTTCATTATTAGATGTTTACACATCTCCCTGTTTAATATTTACATTATATTTGCAAATACAATTTTTGTCACCGCCCACAAAAGGATGTGGGGACGGCAGTGTTATCTTACGGTCTTCTGGGTCCAACTTTAGTGTTTTTAACTTTTGCCGACGTTAAAAGTTTCAGAGGTGGAATTATTTCCTCTGAGGGGAACATTTTTCCACTTGGTTCAATTTTTCTTGTTTCCAAAGGTTAACAGCCTACAACTAACTAAAGGGTGGTTAAATTGTAAAGGACGATGTTGATTTTGAATAAAACATAAATATTATTTAGGAAATTATTGTCGTTTCTTTTTATTATGATAATATGATATGGTTCAATTATGTATGGAACAAAATATCGGCCAAATGGCCGCTGCAACCTCGACGGCGCACCTCTATCCGATGGTCTAAATTTTCGATGACGCTAAGGCATAATTGACGTTCTATGCCGTTAATGTGATGAATAGTCTCATCCTTTAGCTCTTGAATTGTTGCTGATTCATCGACGTTTACCTTTTCTTTAAAATAAATCTAAAGAAAGAAGTCCAACGGTGTCAAATCACATGATTTTGGCGGCCAATGGTCATCGCCACCACGTGCGATGACAAGGCCATTGAATTTGTCGCGCAAAAGAGAAATTGTTTTGTTAGCTGTGTGGCAAGTGGCAACGTCCTGTTAAAACCACATATCGTCCACATTCATATCTTCCAATTCGGGCAGTAAAAAGTTCATCTCACGATAGCGAACACCATTCACAGGAACTGCCTGACCGGCCTCATTTCGGAAAAAATACGGCCGATGATGAAACCAGCCCATGAACCGCACCATACAGTCACTCTTTGTTGGTGCATTTGTTTTTCTACAATCACGCTTGGATTATTATTCGCCCAAATGCGGCAATTCTGCTTATTGACGAAGTGCACGATATGCATTTTGATTTGAACACCCATTTTTATAAGAAGCCTGAATAACTTAAACGTGTTGCTCGATTGTGTATCTTTCCATGGTTCAAATTGAGTTAGTCTGAAAATGAGAAATTTCAAATGAAATGCAGAAAAAACTTCACGTTTAGATTAGGGATGTAACGAATACCGATACCGATTCCTATAGATCGGCGATAGTTCTGTTTTGCGGATATACCGATATCGGCGATATTTTACTGTCGATACGGCGATAATTCTTAAATTTTTTTAGAGCTGTTTTGAACAAACAATTCAATTTTCAACGATTTTTTTGCATAAAAACTAAGAGGTATAACATATTAAAAGCAGAACATAAAGTCTAAACAGAAAAATTAAACGTTTCTTTTGTTTTGATTTTTGCACCATAGTACCAATGCTAAATCATGTATGTATTTAAAAAAAGAATTATTTGTTTTTTGTTAATTTCAGAATGATTTCAAATTTAAATTTTAAATATTAATAATCTCTTAAGCTATAATTTTGTATAATGAAAGGTTTTGTTAATTTTAGTTTGAGTTCAGTTTTAATATGCGTATCGGTATCGGAATCGGTATCGGCGATATTTCTTTTTGATTATCGGTATAGGTATCGGATCGGCAAAACGGCGTATCGTTACATCCCTAGTTTAGATATGCTACACATTAAAAATCGGCCCTTAAAATTTAACTACTCTTTATAAGACATATTTCTGCCAAGTTTCATTGATCTAGCAGCAATAACTTTTCACAAGCAATCTAAACTAAAAAATAGTATTGGCCAGCTTTTTGCCTCAAGTACTCCTCTGTGAGTCGGTTTAAGTATTTAATTGCTCCAAAATGCAATAAAGAAATTTTTCTTTTCCCAGTTTTCTTATTTTATTGTGCACAAATATTTGCCATATTATTTGAGTTTATTTTTCTTGACAAAAAAAAAATTAAATAAAAATAAATAAAATATTTTATAAAGCAAAATATACATTATGAAATATTAATTTTCTTATATCAAAGAAGGTATGTATGCATGCATGTCATAACGATGATGATGCTGATGATTTTTTGTACTCCAAAAAGAAAAAATAAATAAATAAAAATAAAGAAGAAAACAACCAACAAACAGCCACCATGTGCAAGTAACCACAAATGTTGACATGAAACTTAAAATTGCAAAAAAAAAATAATAAATAAATTTTTAACATACAAAATTTGTTAAACAAATACGAACGACGACGACTGTGAAACAAAACTTAACATGACAGAGTAATAAAATGAATGGCAACACAAACACACACACAGCCAGAGAGAGAGAGAGAGAGTTGCTTATTTTCTTTTGCCAAAACTTTATAATACATATGTTTAAATATGCAAAATATTTTATATTAATTCTTTATGAAATTTGTTAAATTAAAAAAATAAGACATTTCAAACAGCAGCCATTCGGTTTGTTTGCTTGTCTATTGCATTTGTGGTCTTGTGTGTGCAGTTAGCAAGCATACTTTTTAATTACGCTTTAGTTTTAGAAAGAAAAAGAAAAATCTAAAATATTAAAACAAAATTGCAACATAAAGAAGTCATTCAAAGTTGCCAAGTTGTGTGTTTTTTTTCGTGTTGTTGTTGTTAAATAAATACATTTGTTCATTACACATTCTTAACCTTAAGAGTTGTTCGCGAAATGTAAATTGAAAAACAAGTTACTAGTTGTTTCTTTCTTTTTTAGTTGTTAGTTGTTGGTTCATTCATTCATGCATTCCTTCATTCCTGCATTTATTCATTCATTACCATCTCCTTTTGCAGTTAAGAGTGGAAAAATAATAGAAACCAAAACTAAAGGGTGCTCAGCTGCAAATAACGCAAAAAGGTTGACAATGATGATGACGCTGAAATAAGAATGAAAAAAACAAATAATTTCTAAAATGCATGATTGTTTTTAAGTTAAACAAGCACAGTGATTCTGGAAGTGATAACAAATAGAAAAAAATGTGTAAAAGCTTAAAAATTATTTGTTTACAAGAAAGTTCCTTTTTCGAAAAAGTACATTTTGAAAAAGTACCTTTTTTAAAAAAGGATCTTTCAAAAAAGTATCTTTTGAAAAAGTATTGTTTGGAAAATTACCTTTTTAAAAGGTAGCTGTTAAAAAAGTACCTTTTAATAAGGTACTTTTCAAAAAAAGTGCCCTTCAAGGTTCCTCTCAAAAATTAATTTCCAAAAAAGTACCTTTAAAAAAACCTTTCAAAAAAGTACTTTTTAAAAAACTGCTCTTTAAAAAATTACCTTCTTAAAGTGTACCTTTTGAAAATGTTTATTTTGATAAAGTACCTCTTAAAAAAGTACATTTCAAAAAAGTACCTTTCAAAAAGTAACTGCATAAAATTACCTGTCACAAATTTCATTTTGAAAAGGTACTTTTTAGGGAAGTACCTTTCAAAAAATTACGTTTGAAAACAGATATTTTTTAAAAGTGCCTTAAAAAGTCTTAAATTTTATTTAATTTCCTTCTAAGGAAAATTACTAAAAAAGTACCTTCAAGAAGATAAGATATCTTTTGAAACTCTATAAAAACTTTTTTAAAAAAATAAAAGTATCTTCCTACAAAATCGCTTTAAAAAAGTATAATTGACAAGAAAGTTTTACACAAATAATTTCAAATAAATACCTTTTAAGAAAATGGTTTCAAAAAAGTACCTCTTATACAAATAATTAAAAAAAGTACATTTAAAAAAAAAACCTTTTTATAAAACTACTTCTTCAGCACGAGTGAAAAAAGTTACTTTTAAAAAAAGTTCCTTTCAAAAATACATTTACAAAAATATGTTTTAAAAAGTAAGTCCTTAAAATTAAAACAAAAAGTTTAAAAATCATAAAAAAAGCTTTTTATTTAAAAATTATGTCTTAAAAGGAGTACCTTTTTTTAAATTACCAAAAGAGTAAATTATTTTCAGCTTTGTTGTATTTTTTTACCTTACACGCCCCACTGTGCCTTACAGCGATTATTTCAATTTTATTTCCATTTATTTGAATGTGCACTGTTTAATGTGAGTTAGTGTTAAAGCGTGTTATGCGTAAATTCCTTCTTTTTTGTTTTATTATTTGATGCTACACAAAAAGTATTTTATTTATTCTCTTGTTGCCTGTTTTCAGTTAAATGTTTTTTCATTATATCTTATTTTTGTTTTTTATTTTTTTATTTTTTTTTTGGTTGGCTGTTTTCCATCTTATTGTCTTTATCTTGCGGTTATCATTTGTGTGCAAATACTTTTGCTACTTTTCCATTACAGCTGAGGTTTTCACAAGTTAGTTTTCCTCCCATCCTTGCAACTCACTCCTTACGCCTTAACAATTTTTGCAGCAGCAGAAGACTTCTTCTTCTTAATGTTGTTGTGTGTTACATGTTTTTGGATGCATCTGACAGTTTTCATTAAAATATTTTTGTACTCATGAAAATTGCAAACATTTTACACTGGTGGCTCGGATGGTTGTTTGTTATTGCAAGTGTCATGAAAGTATGATGCGGTTGAAGTTAAAGAGATCCTAAAACAAACAAATAACAAATAGAGTATAAAATAGAGAATTTGGTCTTGAGATGTTATTATTATTATTATTATTATGTATTATCATTATTATGATTATTTGTTTATTTTAAGCTTTATTTTTTTCCTTTGTGTTGCCTTTTTGTGTATTTTTAATAAGTTAAATAAGAAAACAATCAATTGCAGAGGAATAAAACTAAATTGATAAGGAGAAAATGTAATTAAATATTTTTTGCATCAGTACTTGCAACATTTTTTTAGAGAGAACCAGAACTATTGAGTAATATTTTATATAACTTTTTTAATTTAAAATTTACTAGCGTTTCGTAAGTTAAAAACTTTTTTTAAAACCAAAATAAATTTCATATTTATAAAGTAGAAAATATACTTTATTTAAATACGTTTATAATATGTGGTTAATTTTTTTTTATAAATTTTATAAAACATTTTATAAAGAAAATTTTAAACCATTCAGGGCCAAATTCACAGTCAGTATTTAACTAACACCCGTGGTTTAACAAACGATTTTCCTTATCAACTTTATTGGTTAAGACATCTTCATTAATTAACTACAAACTGTAAATTTGAGCCTAAGTGTTTGAAAAAGCTAAACAAAAAATTGTAATTTATGAAGGTGCTCATACAAAAACTCAAGATAAAACAAAGCTTAAACACTTTAAAGCTTTGCTTATGTCTAGTTCAACCTAGAGTTCAAAAATAGCTTACAAAAATTTATACAAAAACCTCTTTAATAAATTGAAAATACATACAAATGCATTGAAAATACATACAAAGCAAAGCTCATATTACCATACAATATAATCACTATGTGGAGCTTTCACTACATTCGATTCTCCTAAATAAATTAATATTTATATAAATATAATGTTAAAATATTCCAGAAAATTTTCTATATTAAATAAAATGTTTAAAAAATATTAATAATACATATATATTTTATTTGGTAAACATCTTTATAGCATTGTTTCTAGAATTCAGGCAGGTGAGCGTTTCCTATATAGTTTTTAATCAAATTGACAGCTCGGATGGTAAAAGCAGCGGGTATATGCATATATAATTGTATATTATATGTATGTTACTCAAAAAAAGATTTGAAAAAGTATTTCGTAGACAAACATTTTCTAAATAATCCAGTCCATATGAAAAAGCTTTTTGGGTTGAAAAGCTGTCTGATTATTGTGTTATATAAGCAGCAATATAAGAATAAATAGAAAATTAAAGAATAAAAAATTATTGGGTTAAATGTCAGCTAAAACTAACTATTTTATATGCAAGCTTTTAAGTTTAAAATATTTGATTTTACTCAAAGAAGCTTTCGGTGTAACGGTTTCTCAAATTAAACTTCTATACCCACATTGTTTCGTATACAAAAATATTATAAATTGATTAGTCTGTATCAGCTACTTCTAAACAGACATAGTACGATATTTGCATTTGAGGTAACAAGCTTTAAAAGCTCTTACAATTTGTTTTTGTTTCGTTACTAAGTAATCAGCAGGAATTTTTGTCGCCGAGATCTGATTAGCTGTTTGTGATCTCGATGGTGTGAAAGCCCAAAGCTCTTTTGTAAAAGCTCACACATTGTGCATATAGCTTGGATGTAGCTTGACTATATGGCAAAAGTTTTTTTCTTAATTAATTAAAATGTAAAAAGAAATTAGGAACAATGTCTAGCCAAAACTAAAATTCTCGTATCTAAATTTATTATGTATTTAAGATACTCTAAGACGGCTCTTCAAAAGAAAGCTTTTGTTGTGAATTCTGGCATTATCTCAGGATTTAATATAATTTAAGAAATGTTTTCTAAATGTATTGTTATTTAATGCCGGCGTTGATTAAGTTAATGAACACTTAAAAAGCTTTCAAATAAAGTTTTTATTTTTGAAATTCTAATTAAATAAAAGGTGAATGGTGTTTTTTTTTGCCAAAAAAATATACTTTATAGTAAATATTTTTCAATTTGTTTCAAAGTTCGTATGTCGTAGACCTTAAAACGAAAACAAGTTGGTGTAAAAAAGTTGAAAAAAAAACAATTTTCTAAAAATATGCATGACTGTGAAATATTTTCAATTTTAATTTTTTTGTTTTTTGTTTTGCACTTTTTCGATTAATCGCTTTACAAACTGTTATTTTAGTTTTTCAATAAACAACGAAAAACACGAAATTCAGCGCACTTTGATAAAAAGTTTTTTACTTTGAGTTTTTAGCTAAAGTAACACAGTTTAAAAAATTTGTATCTAGTTGCCAATACGATGGTTATTTTTTAAGGCAAAGCTAGAGTCTAATCGTTGTTTTCGATAACGAGCTGATTCGTTCCAATTTTTCAGTTTGAGATTATGGCAGTCGCTATCGAACAATGAAATAATATGGATCGATATCGTTTGCCATAATCGCAAACTAAAAAAATGTGATCCAATCAGCTCGTTATGGACAGACCACTGTTTATAAATATATTTTGCCTTTCAATGAATGAGCTTGTACATTCAAGGTATTTTGTAATTTGAAATTATTTGGGGTACATCGTATTTTATCTTAATAAAATCTTGATACGGGATAAAAAACAAAACACATAAATTAATAAACCTTTTCGACTTGCAGTTGCTGTTTGAATTTTTTTTTCTTTGTATAGTTTTTGTCAGTAAATTGAAAATATGTGCCAAAAAAGAACAGTAACGTAAACATACATACATACATACATACATACATATATAAAACTAAAAACAAAACTCATCTCTGCTTCTATACAAACACAAACTCTCATTCACACGCACACTCATGCAGGCATACATACACACACACACTTACACAAACACCTGATAAATTTCATTTTAAACCTGCAACTGCACTTACAACAACGTGGTTGTCATCTACGGCATTTTTATGACTCTGTCAGCTGTTGTTGTTGCTGTTTTCATTATTTTCTGACGTTGGTCGCTTTCGTATTTGAGTAATTTTAACTGCGATGGCACACCAACCCTATAAAACACTAGTTTTAAGTTTTAATGGTTTAGCTGTTGTTGCGGTTTTTGTTGTTCGTTAACCTGCACTTGCAAGCAAGCAGCAATCATTTCATAAATATTCATATTTTCATTTAATAACTTTTTTCCTTCTCTTCTCATATTTTGAGTGTTCTTTCTAATAGAAATTCTAAACTTACGAAAAAAAAGAGAAAAGCAAATTTGAAGGGACAAAAAAAATTAGAAATTTTGTGCTTTGAATTTATGGAAGAAAAATTGCTCAAACGCAATTATTTATATGCAAGCGGATTTTTTTATTTGTATTAGAAATTACAAATTATTTTTTAAAAATTTGAAACTTTCTCAAGGGTTCTGGATGTGATAAAATTTTCGCAAAAAAAAAATTTATTTTTCAATAATTCTGGAACAAATAATATATAAAACTAATTGCGTGTTTAGAATACAATTATTCGATGCTTTGGATGTATAAAATTATTCAATTAGATAAAAAGGAAGGGAATAATATTATTCGCTCTGACAAGGAATAAATTTATTCGGTGAGTCTAAAGACTAACGATTAAAATTATAATAACGAATATTTACAAGAGGAGCGAATAATATTATTCGATTTTATAATGTACAAAAAATTATTCGCTTTTATAATGAATAAATTATTCGGTATGTTGTGTTTGATTTAAAAACGGATTTTTCTTTTAATGTATGAATTGGTTTATTATTTATAAAAGGCTTTGTTAATCAAAACTTATTCTTATTCTTATTCTTTTAATTTACAATTTTAAACCTGGAGGGTCCCATGGGAATCGCAGGTATGACTCCAACTTTTAACTGCTACAAGACCTAATTACAACTAACTACTGACTGATTACAATTATCTACAACTAACTAATTACAACTCATCAATTATAACTGTCTTCAACTAACAAACTACAACTCCTCACTTGGTTTCTTAAAATTAACTATTTATAAAAAACTTAATCATAATTTAATATATTTGAAAATTAATGTTATGCTTAATATTTAATATAATTATGCTTACTTGCTAACGTACTTAATATTATTAAGCTTTTGGCCCAATTACGATATATCGCTATTGCACAATTTGTCAACGGAAAGAATTTAACAGACAACCAAGTGAATGAACTGGTTGTTGCTGCGTTAACAAATTAGTGCAATGTACAGGTGCGATCACAGCAATGTGAATCCGATCACAGGGGAGATATGTAAACATCTAGTAATGAATTTCTTTTTTTTTTTAATATTGGCTTATGGTAACTATAATAAGATATATAAATTTTTGACTCTACGGTTTTTAAAAAGCTATGGTAAACTGCATTCATAGTCGAAATTATTAGTTGTAATGGTTTGTGGGGAATTATATGCAAGTGGAAAACTTCAACTAAAAATTTTGATAAAGCTTGCGACTGTGGGTTTGCAAAATTTGTATTAAAATCTCCACCCATAGTAATTGTCATGAGATGGAGATTGTCACCCAATTGTCGTGCATCAACTTCAGTGTAAGGCAACAGTACGTAATGAAGATATGTTATAATATAATATTATAAGTTCTTTATAAAGACTGCCATATATCTTTAAAACAAATATTTGACATTTAAAACGCTCTTTTATTTTTCAACTTTTTAAAAAAATCATCCCCACTGGCAACACTATTACACTTCACAAGCAATTTTTATTAAAATTAACATTGCTCCTGAACGTTTGCCTTAAAATTCGGTTGAGTGTATTTCTATGCAGCTGTTAAGTTTCTCTATACCTCTTGTTCGGCTGATTACACTAATATACTCATACATTGCTCACAACGATTTGATAACGCTTTACAATCTTACTCAAAATTTGTGAATGCATTGTCAAAAAGAGTAGCGAATAATATTATTCGGTTTTATATGAATGAAATTGTTTGGTTGCAATAACGAGTAACGAATAAAATTATTCGTTTAAAGAAATGAACATAAACTTAAACAGTGTGAAATTAATCCAAAATGTGGTTCCATTTTCATTTTACTTAAGTGTATAACTTTGCATATCCTTATTAATTATTCATCTAAAAATCACTCATACGTATATTGACAACTCAACAGAAAAATGAAAGTCTTAATTTAAGTCTATTGTTTTTTTTAATCTACAAAAATCTTTTTTAAATTAAATTCTGCAAAATACTCATAAAAAGATGAAGAATATAAACTGTGTGCCATTTTATTGGTCAAGTCATGGACATTTACTCACAAGCACACACACATGCACACACACACTTATGCGGAAATCAGTTTGATTTGATGTTATAAAATCCTTAAAGCGAAATGAAACTTTCCTCATTTCTTTAAAATACATTTTTCGACACTTAGAATTTCATTCATTGAGACTGAATGAACGAAACGATGATTGTTACTAGTGGCACAGATAGTGTGAGTTGGTGTTTTTCTTCTTGCTCTGGCTGATTATTATTGAGTTTTGTTGACATTGAGTGTTTTGCTGTTGCTGTTGCTGTTGATGTCATTAAAGCGTTTTCATTACCGTTTTGTCAGCCATTAAAGCTTAATTAATGCAGTAATGGATTTTGAATGTGAGTATTCATGGCACTTTGTTAGGCCAGCAAACACACACACACTCGCAAGCTTAACAGTAAATTAGAGGATACACCAGCATCTATTTTGGAAGCAAAACAAAAAAAAAAGACATGAAAACTTGAAATTTATGGGTCTTATCAAAATCTTTGAAAATATTTATGTCTAAGGGATTCCAAAAAAGGCTTAATGGGTTTCCATTTCAGCAGTATTTAGGGAAAGTAATACTGAACAAATTAAAAGAGTAAAAAAAAACTTCTTAAACAAATTATAAACAATTTAAGTGTTTTCAATTAATTTTAAGCCTATTACAAAAAATTAAGTGGACTCTTAAGCTTCAAAGGAAGTAAAAAATTAATTAACAAACTAAAATGCTTGTTATTTTATTTTTTAATAAATTAATAAAATTTTAATAACAAGTAAAATATAAGATTTCATTTTCAGCTTGCGAATACTTAATGTTAGTCCTTTGATTTGGGCTTTCCCTTAAGATTTTTTTGTGAAATATTAATAAGGCAAATATTTTTACTTAACCTTGTATTTAAGATACGAGTAGAGTTTATAAAAAAACATAATTATAAATTTATAAAACCAAAAACAGCCACAGACAACTTAGAGTACAACAAAAATGAAAGAAAAAACAACAGCAACAGGATTAAAAGCATAAAAACCAAAGTGGAAATTTTATGTTTATATACAAAAATATTTTGCAACTGCAACAACATTTCGAAAAGAGATGAAGTGGCAAAGTAGAAAACTAACCAAAACTTTTACATGTAAAACTTTCAAAATGAAACAACAACAAAAACAACAATTAAAACTTGTCTTTAAATTTTACGGAAGCCACAACGAACCTTGCAGGCACTTTAAGGCAGCAACATAAAGTAAAATAATCAATTAAAAATTTATTTGATTAATTAATTGAGTAAACATTAAATTCGAATTTAAATTGTTTAAAAAAATTTATTAAAATCTTATTAAGTCATTTGAGCTTTTGTTTAAAAATTAATTAGCTAAAACTTTTAATTCATGCAATTAAATTTTTATTTAATTTTTATCAATTCCAACATCTGTAATTGAAAAAAAATCAGTTAAAAGTTTAATTTAGTTAATTAATTATTTATTTAAAAATTTAGTTGTTAAAATAAATTTATTAAAAATTAATTCAGTTAATTAAAATTTTTGTGAAAAACTAAATAACTCAAACTAAGTTTTAACCAAAAGTTTTATTTGATACAATAAAATTTTTGATTGATTTTTTTGAAATCCGAAAATCTTCTATTGAAATAATATATACAATCAATTAAAAATTTAATTGAGTTAATTAAATATCTATTTCGAAATTTTATTGATTAAAAGATTTATTAAAATGTTATTAAGCCAATTAAACTGTTGTTTAAAAAGTAACTAGCTACAAATACATACATACAAATATATTTTTAATTGTTTTTTTTCAATTCCAACATCTTTAATACATCTTAAATACAAATGGTAAATTAAAAGTTAAATCATGTTAATTCAACATTAATTTAAAAACTTAACTGTTAAAAATTTTTTGTAAAATTAAATGAAGTAAATTAAATATATGATAAAATTACTAGTTAAATTTTTTAATTGAAACAAAAATTAAGTTTTAGTTGATTTTTGTTTTTTTTTAACTAAAGATTTAAATAACAAAAAAAATTTTTTACTGTAGTAAAAGTCCAAGAAATAATTATTTGCTTATTTAAGCAACAAAACGTTGGAATAAATTATATTTCAACTCAATAGGCTGCAGGGTGACTACGCAAGAAGAGCAATAAAAAGACCAACTACAATAATTTTAAAGTAATTCAAAATGCTCTTATAACCTAAAGGCTTAAGAAATATATTTAATGTACATATTTTTTAAAGTTTGAAGCAGAGTAAAATGAATAAAAACCACAACCCCACTGCACAAACAACTGATGGGCGAACACAGACAGATGAACATTTGAACTTAGCAACAAATAAAAGTTTCATTTTAAGTATTTAAAACAACTTAAAAAAGAGAATTTTAACGCATTTAGTTTTATTTTACATTTCCAAGTGATTTGATGAAACATTTCACAACTGGCCGCAGTTATTTGTGAACTAAAAGAGGCGAGAAAGAAGAATTTAAAGGCTTTTTCTATAAATTTTGATGTTATTTTATGTATTTTCAAGTACTTTGCTTTTTAGTTTCATAACTCCTTCAAAAAATACGCAACTAAATTATGAAAATACTAAAAACTTTTTAAATAATTTATAGATATTTTATTGTTTTTTTTATTGTATTTTTGGGTAATAAATTTTTGCTAAATTCCACAGATAGTTTAAAATACTTCACACATACACACTTTACAAACAAATGAAAAAATAATAGTCGTAAAACATTTTTATATTCATCATTATCATTATTATCCTTGATGTCATCGAGCTCAAATATATCATGAATATATTTAAAATTATTATAAACGTTACAGTGGCAGTGAGAGGTGCAAAAAAAGAAAAACATAAACAACAAGAAAAAACATATTTTATTACTGTGAATTTATGCTTTATCGTGAATTAAAATGTAATAAAATTCAAAAATAAAATGAATAAATAATAATAATAATAATATTAATAAAAAAAAATTTTAATTATTTGAAACTATTATTACCGTCGGAGTGGAAGTAAGAAATGTAATGCCACGTACACATTTTGTATGTCCTGTATTGTCATTTTCAAAATATGTACAAAGCAGTTCACATTATTTTTTATATATAAAGCAATGCCACACAAGGAAAATGATAGGAAATGACAAACGTTGCCACTAGTTCACACTATGCGATGTCATTAAATGACATAGTGTGTACTTGGCATAAGAAAAAAAAATAAATTTGTTCTATTATTGTGAATTTATATATTATTGTTAATCAAAATATAAAAAAAACTAGAGAATATATAAAAAAAAATTATTAGAAGGAAAAATTAAGATTATTCCGTTATTCTGAATTAATTAGTTATTATGAATTCAAATATAAAAAACGTAGTAGAGCTGCATTTAATTAAAAGAGAAAAAACAAATTTATTCCATTATTGTGAATTTATTTGTATATGATAGTGAATCAATATTTATATAAAAACACTAGCAAAAACAATGTATAAAAAAAATTTGAGAAGACAAAAACTAAGCTTATTGCATTATAGTGAATTAAAAAATAAGAAACTAAACTTTTTCCATTATTGTGAATTAATATTTTATGGTGAACGAAAATATTAAAACTAAAAACAAAAGGGAAACTACTTAGGGGAAGGAAGGTGTAAATCTTATTTGTAGTTGTAAATTAATATACATGTAAGAAAACGTACTAGATCATTTAATTAAAAGAGAAAAAATAAACTATTTCCATTATTGTGAATATATATATATTACTTTGAATCAATTAACATATAAAAATACTAAAAAAACAAAATTTAGGAGATAGTAAAAATTAAGCTTATTTCATCAATTAAAAAATTAAACTTGTTCCATTATTGTGAATCTATATCTATTTTGAATTAAAATTTAAAAAGTAGAAACAATATGAAAAAAATTAGGGAAAGAAAACATAACAACAGTGAACTTAAAATAAAAAAAATAAACTTGTTCTATAATTGAGTATTTATTCACTATTGTGAATGAAAATATAAAAACTAAAAACAATATTAAAAAAACAGGAAAAGAAAAAAGTAAAGATTGTTCCAATATTGTAAATTTATTTGTTATTGTGAAATAAACTAAAAGAAAAATTAGTAGAGCTGCATTTAATGAAAATAGAATTAAAAAAAAATATTTTTTTATTGTGAGTTAATATATTATTGTGAATTAATATTAAAAAACACACAAAAAACACTAGGAAACAAAATTTTTTGACAAGGAAAATATGAAGCTTATTTGATTAAAGTGAATTATAAAATATAAATAATAAACTTCTTCCGTTATTGTGAATTTATACATTATTGTAAATCGAAATATAAAAAAACTAAGAACAAAGTGAAATAAAATTTAAGAAAAGGAATAAAAGTGAGCTTAATCCATTATTGTGAATTTATTTGTTATTTTGAATTAAAATATAAGGAAACGTAGTAGAGCTGCATTGATTAAAAAAGCAAAAAAAAAATTCCTCCATTATTGTGAATTCAGATATAATTGTGAATTAATATAAGGAAACACTGAAAAAACAATATGAATCAAAAGTTAAATAAAATATTAACTTGTTCCATTATTGTGAATTGATATATTATTGTGAATGAAAATATATAAAAAAGAATATGAAAAAATATTTAGGGGGAAGAAAAAAATTAAGTTTATGTCATTATTGTAAATTTTTTTTGTTACCGTATTTTTTGCCACGTGTCCACTGTAATTAATATCTATCAACATTTTTCTTAAATACAAATACACATTTGCATGCGCGAGTGTGTTTATCACACTCAAACAATAAAACAAACTGTAATTATTACAAATGAGTTGATATTTATTATTAAAAAAAAATAAATAATAATAACAAATAGACAACAGCCATACAAAAATATTTATATTTATTAAAAAAATAAATGAATTAATTATTTATTCGTTATATGTAGTTTATGTTAAACATTAGTAAAATTAAAATTTCACGTTGTCATTATTGTGATTACTTGCACTTATGCTGCTGCTGCGGCTGCGGCAAAATTTTAAATCGAAACCCTAAAACAACCACTTGTACCCTGAATTAAAACACATTTTAAAATAAATATGTATTAAAATAAAATAAATTACAGGAAAATGATTTCGTAATTTGGTAAATTTTTGAATTAGACCACAATTTAATGAGTTCGGTTGACCAGGACGAAACACATTAGGAAAATTAAATAAAAATTTGTTAGAGAGAAAAACAAAGAGAAAACATGTTTTACATTGCCAAACATGCGATTTCTGCTCGTATGTGAAACCATGAAAATTTTTATAGGAAAATTGTTGGAGTGTAAAGTGTGTTTGATTTAAATCAAATTTATAATTTGATGTTTATTCACACCTCCATTTATTTTTAAGTATGAATATTCTGTTAAATATTAAACTTGTTGTGTTTGACTTTGAATAATGTATTGGTAGAATGTTTGTATATTCCAGCATTCATGACCCAAAACACGACATTGTAATATTTTTACAACCAGTAGCCAAGGATTCAAAATTTAATTAATTTCGAGCTTAGGTTTATTTAAAAGACTCCTCAAAAACTTTTATGTAAAATATTTTTTTTAGTTCCATACGGATAACATGATATACAAATATATCCCCGGTGGGATTTTACTTGAAAGTTTTTATTACTTTCTATAACTAAAATCCAGTTGCGTTAAGTATGTAATTAATCCTTAAATGTATATTAAATATTAACAGCCTCATTTATAAAAATTATTAAGGCTTTATAAAGGCTTTTTAAGAAAATTTCTTTATAAAAATTTGTTTTAAAAATCTTTTATAAAGCCTTAATAAGTTTTATAAATAAGGCTGTAATTTATTACTGATGCTGGCAAGAAACAGGAAAAACTGAATTCAAATTTCATACCATTCAAATATATTTTAAATAATATTTTGTGATGCTCAAATTTTTTTAATAAAACAGCTTTAAAATTACTTTCTTCCAAGGATGCACGACTTAAAATTCATAATAAATAATATTTGTTTGCCTTTTATGTAAAATATATTTAACATACATAGATATGTATGTATGTATGTATGTGTATTGGTAAATGTATGTCAATTTATATTAAATAAAAAATATTTAAAATAAAATACTGAAGTATCATTAAAATGACATTAAAACAAGAAACTGAAAATTTCGCTAAAAGAGAAAAGAAGAAATGAAGTGCCATTACATACGAGTACAACAACAACAAATGCATGCATGTACTTTATTATAAATCAAGGTGTTAAATATCCTTGAAAAATATATATTCACCAATATATCTTATATTTTATTGCCACTGTAGTTGTGCGTGTGTGCTCCTGAGTCATTTGCCCAGTATTTCTTTGTTTAAGAAGAAATAATCCTTCAACATGTTTGACTATAACACAAAGCCACACACACACACACATGCAAACAAATATTCACCCGGAAAGGTTTATTTAATCGCACATCAATTCATGTTTCTTGGGTTAAATTACACTGCCGCATGTAAAGGCTGGGACAAAACAAAAAATGTTATTCCATTAAATTGCAAAACAAACAGCAAAGGTGAAATTAATAGGGATTTTTTTTATTAAAGTTTTATTCGAACTCTTTCAGTAGCTTCACTTAGACGTAAGTTTAATATCAAACCCATGTTATTTGAATAGGTTTGATTAAAGGTTCATGTCTAAAAGGAGCTACTGAAAGAGTCTAGAATATCGATCCACATGTTGTGGTTCGATCGCTCGTAATTCCCCAAAATTCTTGCTTAAATATTTTGTATTGGCTATGATTTTTTTCCAAGCGACTGTTTAATAAAATTTGCTGTATTTATTTCTTCTTCTTTTTGTTTGGTGTTGTTCGTGTCAATGTTACAACTGTGTAGTGTTTGATGTTGTGTAAAGATTTTCTTTTAATGGCATTTAAAACTGCTCCTCTGTGTATATATGTATGTATGTAAGCTTCCGTTCCCCTTTACCAAAGAGAAATAAAAACAACTACTAGTTAAGCGAAACTGAATAAAAAAATATATAAACAAAATACTTGAAAAGAAAGGTAAAAGTATTGCAAGTATTCATAAAAAAACTTTAAGGTTTTTTTTGAATGCATGCTGTGTTTATGTGTTCTCTTTGCGAGGATGTATCTTATATCAACTGTTAATATTATATTCTTTGCCAGCCTTCCCCCTTCCGCCCACCACAGACCTCTTAGTTGCTCTTCCCGGCCTGTTGTCATTCTTGTTGTTAAGCCTCATCTTCGTTGCTGTTGTGTTATTTCATGAGTATAAGTACTTTCTGCAGGTATGAGTGCATGTGTTGTTGCAATTTAATATATTTATTCGTGAGACAATCGAATAAGGTAAGTAAGCACAAAAAATAAGTACATATATAAAATAACTTTGATGTCTAAACATCTACATATATGCTGATGGGTAAAAATCTTTTTCACAATACAATCAAAAATTTTGGGTAAGATCGTAAAGCGTTATCAAATCGGTGTGCGCTATGTATGAGTGTATTAATGTAATCATACGAACAAGAAGTACAGATAAGCTTAACAGCTGCATAGAAATACACTCAACGAAATTTTAAAGCATATCTTTAGGAGCAATGTTAATTTTAATAGAATTTGCTTGTGAAGTGTAATAGTATTGCCAGTGGGGATCATTTTGTTAAAAAGATGAAAAATATAAAATAAATAAAATAAATATAAACTTTTAAAGAAAAGAACGTTTTAAATGCCAAATATTTCTTTAATAGATATATATCAGTCTTTATAAAGAATTTATAATATTATTAATTGTTAATAAAATATCGATAGTATGAGCCTTATCCTAGTCTGCGTATTTCCATTTCGGTAAAGACATTTAAGTACTTCATTAAAGAAAAACTATTATAGTGATCTTTAATATTTTATAAAAATGTCGTAGTCAACCTCGAAGTACGTCAACTAGAAAGAAGAGAAATTGACTTATAAACTCGTTGTCGGCAACACTAATCTACTGTTAACTGCCTCTTTGTATACACTAAGGCATCGGTGAGCGGTGAGAAGCTGCCAATAACAGTCAAATGCTGTCAACAATAATTACAACAATAACATTTTTCTTATGCTATTGTTACAATGTCAACAAATGGTTACAGCATAAGAATAAATAATTTAAAATTTTTATGTATTTACAAAAAAAAAAGTAATTCTGCCAAGAAAAAACCGACTTCAATGCAAAGACATGGGGGCAAATTACGGCATTCAATATCGTACAAAATTACGAAATATTTCCATATAAACTCTATAGAAATATTTCGTAATTCTATAGAAATATTTCGTAATAACGAGTGTCGTAATTTGCCCAATGATGGAACATTTTTGAAAAAAATGTATGGGACCAAACTGTCATTTTTTAAACTCTTTCAGACAAAAAAAAAATTTAGTATGTTAATTAAAAAGTCTGTAAGTAAGATATAAAATTAAATTTTAATGGGAGTGCCTCCGCCCACTTTTTTATGTGCAAGCTTGTGTGTCCTTCCGAGTTTGGTGTGTGTGTTAAGTTTTGTAAAAATCTGTCGATCAGAACTATGTAAAATAATATTTTAAATTTGAATGGGCGTAACTACGCCCATTTTTTTAAATGCAAGATTGTGGTATTTTAGGGCTCAAGGTGTGTGGAAAATGTCGTAAAAATCTAATAAGTAGAAACACATGAAATATAGAAAAAAAATTTAATGGGAGTAGCCCCAGCCATTTTTGCAACCTTAAAATTGAGTAATTAAAAGAAAAAAAGGTGTTTCCTAGGTTTAACAGCAATCAAATAAGTAGAATATCATAAAAGAATAAAAAATAGGGACTTTTTAGCGGTTATGGCTCGATATCTAAATATTTGTTTTTTCATCTTGTAACAAAAAAGAAAAAAATTATATATGTATATATCCATTTCAATCGCTTAACCCAATAAAATTTTTCAGAATTTATTAGAATAATTTTATTCGAAAAACTTTATTCGATTAATCGAAAAATTTTATTCGTTACTTAAATTTGTTTTCATTAGAATAAACGCTTGATAATAAATAAAAATTTTTATTACTCTGTTCTTAGTGCCTTATTCGATTATTTTAATTATTTTCTTCATTATTCGTTGGAATAGTTTCAATCATTATTCATTCATTTAATCGAATAATTGAATTATTGTACTCAAATAATTTTCTTCGAATTTCCCGATAATTTTATTCGTTTGTTTTCATTTCATTAGAAAAAAACAATCCTATTACTTTCTGATTGAAATAATCATATTATTGCAATCTCTGCAACATTTTATATTCGAATAATCGCAGAATAATAACATTTAAAACTCGATCTACTTAAAATCAAGTTTTACTTTTCCTTCATATATTTGAATTAACAGGTGTGTGGTAAGTTTTGTAAAAATCGATTACCATTTCTTTTACAATAGAAGCTATACAGTCTCAGAAAAAAAATGAATTTTTACAATCGGTCTAAAATGTACGGAGTTCTGAAGTAAAAATTTAAAAAGGAATGCAGACAAAGTCTGAAGTCGATTTAAAATTTACATTTTTCTTACGCTCCAGAAAAACTGTTAACCTAAATAATATAAATACTTCATGCATCATGCGCTGCTCTAAGTAACAATAAAAGTTTTTCTACCCAACACTTTGGTGTTTCATTAAAAGTTGTTGTCTTTATTTACACACTTTAGGTGAATGCGTGTGTATATATAAGTTTGTATATTTGCTTAAGCAAAAGAGACCTTTTAATACCACTTTTGATCACACACAAATTTCTGTTGTTACTGTTGCTACTGTTGTTGTCGTTTATGTTGCTGGTTCTTTGTCGTTGCTCATTTGAATGCAATTCATTTTCGTAAGTGCAGTTTTCATTTCCCATGTGTATTTTTGTAAGAATTTTGTTTTATTTTTCTTTTCTTTTATACAAATAAAATGAGTTTCTTACAAAACATATTGTTATTGCTGCTTTTATCATTATTTTGTATCCTGCTGCTGTAATTTTAAGTTGAAATTTTTAAGGTAACAAAATGAATTTTTTCCTACTTTGACAATTTGACATTGACAGATTTTAAATATCAGGAAATAATTTCCAAGAGATTGTGCTTATACACCAAAAAAAATAATAATAATGTGACAATGCTGAAGGGCAGCATGAAAATAAAACAACAATTAAGTCAGAAAAGCAATAAATCAAATGAAATAATTATAGACTTTGAAAGGAAAAAATAATGAAAAATACATACAAATATATATGGCTCATCAAAACGTCATAAATCAATAAATGGAATTTATATCCCTCATAAAACATGAATTTTTTTTTATTAACTTAAAATAGTTTGCCACGAGCTTCTCTCAGAAAAAGTCCCTTTTATCACAACTGATTTAAAAAATATTACATTTCACACAAAATATACTAAATATATTAATTAGAAAAATAAAAAATTTTAAAAACCCCCGAATATGTCTAGAGAAGATGCAATATCTTCTAGACGACTGCACCGATTTTCTTAAAACATGGCTAAAAACCCTCTCGATCAAGTCATCTTTCAAACAGAAAAAACTAAATCAAAATCATTCCAGCCATTGGGTTTGTACGTGGACACGGTACACAGATACACAGACAAACTTATAACACCCCTTTTTTAGTCGGGGCTTAAAAAGGGTATACTTTAATATATAAAGGCCTTAACATATATTTTTTTTGGAAATCGAAGTTTTTGTATATTTCAATAAAAAAACATGTAATGTTTTGAAAGCTCCAAAAATTTCGATTTTCGAATAATAATATCTATATTAAATAACCGATTTTCTTAATTGAATTTTTCAATTGGAATTTAAAAGAAAGTATTATTTAAAAAAAATGAAATAAGAAATTGTTGCATACAATTCAAAGAAAAAAAGTTATTTAACTTTAATTTTATTGTTATATAAAAAATTAAACATATAAGAAATTTATTATTCGACATATTGTCATAATTATATTTTAATTTGAAATTTATTTGCTGGTGGTTCAGCTTGGTCTATATGCATTTCATTGTTGCTGTAACAAATCATCAACCACACATTTTGAATAGTCACAAACCTCTTATCTTATGCACAGACTTTCAAGAACTATTTGAGAATTCACAAATAATAATATTTTTGAAAATCACAAAAGAAAAATAAGCATAGTAGGCTGCTTTTGTATAAGTTTCTAAGCCTACTATGCTTATTTTTCTTTTGTGATTTTCAAAAATATTATTATTTGTGAATTCTCAAATAGTTCTTGAAAGTCTGTGCATAAGATAAGAGGTTTGTGACTATTCAAAGTGTGTGGTTGATGATTTGTTACAGCAACAATGAAATGCATATAGACCAAGCTGAACCACCAGCAAATAAATTTCAAAATAAAAAATTAAAAACTAAATAAAAAAAATACATTTAAAAAATTACCTTTTGAGAAAATTTTCTGTTGATATATAAGCACTTTTTAAAATAAGTACGACAAGCGGCTTTTAAAAAAATTTAATTTTAAAATAGTATAGTTTAAAAAAGTACCTTTTAAAATAGTACTTTTCAAAAAGTACCTTTTAAAAAAGTACTTTTAAAAAAGCACCTTTTACCAAAATTACTTTTAAAAAAGTCTTTTTTAAAAATAGTCCTTTTAAAAAAGTACCTTTTAGAAAAAGTACTTTTAAAAAGTACGTTTTAGAAAGAGTACCATTTGAAAAAAGTACCTCTTGAGAAAATTTCCTTTAAAAAAACCTTCTCGAAAAAGTACCTTTTAAAGAATGTACCTCTTGAGAAAAGTTCCATTTGAAAAAGCACCTTTTACAAAAAGTGCTTTTTAAAAAAATGTCTTCTAAGAAATTATCTTTAAAAAAGTACCCTCTATAAAAAGTACCCTCTAAAAAAGTACCCCCTAAGAAATACGTTAAAAAATACCTCTTAGCACCTTTTAAAAAAGTACCTTTCAAAAAAAGTACATTTTAAATAAAGTACCTTATGCAAAAAAGTGCCTTTAAAAAATACATTTTATACATGTACCCTTTAAAGAAAATTCCTCCTAAAAAATATACTTTTTTAAAAAAAATTAGCTTCTAAAAAAGTACTTTTAAGCAAGGAAAGCTTTTAAAGAGTTCCCTTAAAAATATTCTGTAAAAAAGAACATTGGAAATAGTGCCTTTAAAAAATACCTTTTAAAAATTACCTTTTAAAAATATAATAAATGTAGATTCATTTTAACATTACTTTCAGAAACATATGTATGGTTTCAGAGTACTTCGGAAAAAAATACTAATGAAAATAATTACTTTTGAAAAGAGAATGGTTTAAAGAAAGTGCCTTAATACAGGGTGGCCCAGAAAGACCGAAGTGGTGTGAATTCCTTATAACTTTTTATTTAAGACATATTTTTTTAATTTTTTGTTTTTTAAATACAGTAAATTTATAGGGAATATTTTTAGATTAGTTATTAAAAATTGTATCCCGCAAGTGGTGGCCATTTTCTGCTTCGCACAAATGTGCTCTTTCCATTTCCATTATTCATAACTTATTTATGAGTGACGAAGCCCATTTCCAATTAAATGGGTTTGTTAACAAGCAAAACTTTAGGATATGGGCTAAGGAAAACCCGAGAGTACTTCATCAACGACAATTACACCCAGTTAAGTGTACTGTTTGGTGCGGTGTTTCTTCAGAAAGGATCATTGGCCCATATTTTTTGGAAAATGAAAGAGATGTCGCCATTTCCATCAATGGTGATCGATATCGGGCCATGTTTTAAAATTTTGTAAGGCCAGCCGTGGAATACCATCCGCAAATATAGTTCCAACAGGATGGAGCCACAGCGCACACTCCGAGGGCCACAATGGCTATTTTACGCGACATCTTTGGGGAAAGAATAATTTCGCGTAGAAGCAATTTTAATTGGCCTCCGCGTTCCCCGGATTTAACCGGTCCAGACTGTTTCCTTTGGAGTTATTTAAAAGGGAAAGTTTATGTTAATAAGCCTAGGACTATTGAGGAATTAAAAACCAATATTCCAGACGAAATTAACAACATAACACCGGAAGTTTTGCGAAAGGTCATGCAAAATGTGTTGAAAAGAGATCATTTGTGCGAAGCAGAAAATGGCCTCCACTTGCGGGATATCATTTTTAACAACTAATCTAAAAATATTCCCTATAAATTTACTGTATTTAAAAAACAAAAAATTAAAAAAAAATGTCTTAAATAAAAAGTTATAAGGAATTTAAACCACTTCGGTCTTTCTGGGCCACCCTGTACAAGGACATAAAACTTTTTAGAAGAATATAAAAATGTATTAAAGTATTGAAATTTTCCTACATTACTACAGATTTGCAAGAAGAAAAAAAAACTGCATTTACAAAAGCTCAATTTTATAACTATGGATTCAGTAGTTTTCTATTATTTATTTCGATATTTAATTCTTTAACTTGATTTTCTATTCAAGTGTCAAGTGAAGTAGTAAAAATCAGTGATTTGGCGACATAAAAGAGTAAGAAAAAAAATAAGTGGTGAGTTTGTTTGTGTAGAAATTAATAAAACCACGCAAAATGGCCGACAACACCACCGACCATTGTGTTGTGTAGTTCATAAAAGTGTCAACAACTCTGCGGTTGTTTTAACACACAACGATCGCTTAAGTCTGCACTTTGGTTAGCTGACCTTTTTTTGTTTTTTGCTAGTTAACTCGCTGCTACTTTATAGTGTCGTCTAGCTGGGGTTTTTTTTATACAAACATCTGAATATTTGTGGGTTCCTGAGTGTGTGTGTGTATTAGTGTGGTTCAATACCACAGTTGCACACAAACACAACAATATATGTCCACCCGCGGTAACAGGCAAACTCATACGCACACACACACAGTCAAAGGAAATTGTATGACAAACCGTTAAAAAAAAGGAAAAGAAGAAAGAACAGAAAACGTACATATATAATAGCAAAGTATTGGTTAAAATGATAACACAAAACGGCAAAACTACAAACTTTAGAGGGTATCATAAAATACAATAACATGGAGAGTTATTGTTAACAGCAATAAAAAAAATTTTATGGTCATATGAAGGGAGCGAAGAGTTAACGGAGTGACAAAGTGATGCGCTGTTAAAGGGACTTTTTTTTCTTTTTCTTTTCCAGCTGACTGTAGGTAATTTTGTTTGCAAGAAGAAATGTCCTTTGCTTATATCGCAAGATCGATAGAGTCTTCTTCTGGAACACCCATATGCTAAAAAAAAATCAGAAGCACCTGCTGAAGAAAATTTTACACACTCTTAAGGTTCAATCGGACGTGTGATACCATAATTCCATAGCCATAACTATATTTGTTTTACCTATTAGTCCCGTCATAACGAAAAACAGCTGTTTATAATTTCATTTGTTTAATCATTTAAACAAATAGACTACCCAGCAAACAGCTGTTTATAATTACGGCGAAATATCAAAATTTAATTGGTTTGTTTAGGTTATAGAGTCTCGAGGGGTTTTTGGCCAAAAATAGACCCAGGAAGATCTAAACTACAACTGGACATGAATAGAAAAGCGATGCGAATCATGATAGGCGTGTTAAAAGGTCAGTTCGGTCAGAGCAAGAACCAGCATTTGGGAGACTGGCACTCCAGATTTTTGTAGGATGTGCGGGGATGAAGAGGCACCAGAAACCATTGAACATATTATCTGTCATTGCTCGAAGCTGCAACGTCATAGGCTTAGGTGGCTGAGTAGACGTTTCGATGAAAGCATTACTGATGTGGGGAAGTGTAAACTAGAGGACATCAGGGGATTCATCATGGGAATTCGGTGGCTTAGTGATGGATGATATGGTCACTTCTGGCTGCAAATAGGAGGGTAAATACTTTTGTTTGGGCAACAGAAGGGAATCACAATGGACCCAATTGTGTCTCTGAGTGGAGGTGTAGTAAAGCACCTCCCTTCCTAAAATAACCTAACCTAACCTATGGGTTATGTTTTGGGGCTTTAGCATTATGTCGAGTGAACTTTAATCAAATACAGTGTTGCCCATAAGTTTGATTCGAACCGCTGTTTTGTATGGTTATGGTTATATCACGTATAATTTAAGCTTTAATCAAATGTTTTAAAGAATGCTGACGAGTTGATTTCATTTTAATTACTAACTGCCTTAAGTCCTATAACCCTGCGTTTATGCCAAACAACAGCAACAGGACGTAACATTCCAGATAATAAACATAAACGGTGTTTGGGAAAAAACCTCCAGGCTTATTGATTTTTAAAAAGGCTACGTACGCATGGTGAAAGAAAAATTTAAATGGTTTATTGAATACCGAATAACCGGACTAAGCAAACTTGGATATTTTTCTTCTTTTATATATATATATATGCTTTTGTGTTTTTTCTACTTTCTGATTTATGCAAGTTTATGCATGCAGATGTGTCATATTTCGATTTACAAACATATACATAAATGTAAAGGGTGTTTCTTTTAAAGAGTGACACAAGTTTAAATCATAATTAAATAAGGATAAATATTTTTAATATTAATGAAACGGGCTTTATTGAAAAGAAAATTTTATGAAATTATTGTTCAAATACGATTTCTGTCATGTGACCGCCACGGCTGGCGCGTAGAAGACGCAATCTGAAACACCAATTTTCAACAACTTTTAGCAGCATTTGCGGCCGTATTTCGCCGATAACTCTTTGAATGTTGATTTTCAGCTGGTCAATTAATTGTGGTTTATCGACGTAGACAAGTGACTCAACATAAGTCAAGAGAAAATAATCCAATGGGGTTAAATCATACGATCTCGGTGTCCAATTAGTTGGGCCATTATAAAATTATTTTGAAATTATTTTCTCATCAAATGTTTCTTTAAATAAATCAATTGTAACGCTCGCCGTGTCGCATGTGGCTGCATCCTGTTGGATGCACATATCAGCAAGATTGAGGTATGAAAAAATTTCGAATTATATTCCTACACCGTTCACCTTTGTCTGTATCATTCTGCTCATCAGCGTTTTTGAAGACATATGTACCAATGACTCCGCCAGCCCATAAAGCGCAACAAATATTTATTTTATGTTCTGTGAATGTAATGGTGTTTTGACAAAACCTCAATAGGAAACTAAGAAGAAGTGCACGCTGAGTTTAACGAATGGAACAATTATTTTGAATAAAAATTTCAACAATTTTCATGCATTGCTCTGGTGTACGTCGATTCATAATGAAATTTCAAAGCAAACTTAACAAAACGTAATTATCAGCTGTTAAATGAGTGCTCAAATAAAGCAGTGATGCCAACTCAAAAATGTATCGCTCTAAAAAAAATACCCTTTATGTATGTAAACATGTACAATTTCGTACATTTGTCCAATCACGCATATGTGTCTGTATATGTATACATACATAAAGGTTCTTCCAATAGGGACTTCCAAGTTTTGCTGAAGCCACATCTGTTGAATTGGCTGAAACTTATTTATCCTGTTTTATCACACGTACGAATGAATAAATTGTTTTATCTAAAACAGTGTTCTGTTCAGGTAACATTCCGTGCTACATTTTGCGGTCGCCATAGATGTGTATTGAGTTTCGTAAAAGTTAATCAGACAAAAGCATAGCTGTTAAGTAATGATAAGTAATCGTACTGATTACTTATTAGATTACTATTTTTTAAAGATTAAGTAATGATTAAATAACGATTATATTCAGTTTCGCACGATTTTTAATAATGGAAATGTAATCTGAATTACTTTAAATTGCAACAAAAGAATCAAAAGTAATTAAAAATAATAATCCGATTATATTTAAAGATTACTTTTAATTCCTTTTGACGATTTATTAATAATCGAAAGTAATCTTTGAAAGTAGTCGAATTATTTTTTGATTACTTTTGATTTCTTTTGATTAGACTCTGGGTGTTTTTTGCAGACACGCTAAACGCTTTGCGGGTTGTGTTTTTTTTCTAAAAAAAGAAAAAGAAATAAGCTAATTATCTTGTAGTAATTTCTAGTAATTCATATTACTTTTCCACTATTAGTAATCGCAATCAATTATTTATCCAACATTAGTTTAAAGGGGAATTAATTATATAACCAATGCAATTCTTTTTAAAATGTAATTCAATGGATTCCTAATCGTAATGGAAATTTAACTCTCTGGATAGAAGTACGTGAAATTTTAATATTAAATTGTAATGGGCGTGGCCCTGCCCACTTTTTGAGATCAAGTTTCTGTCTTTTTATGCCCTTATGGTGTATTCCCAGTTTCGTAGGAATATGTGAAGTACAAACACATGATATATAATATTAAAATTTAATAGGCGTGTCCCGCCCACTTTTTTAATGCAGGATTGTGTTTTTTCGAGCTGAGGATGCGTGCAAAGTCTTGTAAAAATCAGTCAAATAGAAGCATGTGAACTATAATATTATTATTATTATTCGCCCCTTTTATTCAACTGCGAAATTGTGTCGTTAAGAAAGCTCAATGTGTTCTGCAAATTGCGCCGCAATTGAATAAGTAGAATGGCATTTAATCAAATAAGAAAATTGTTGGGCGTTTTCCGCCCACTTTTTTTTACAATGAGGCAAATAGGAAGCTGTAGCCTCTCAGACAAAAAAAGAATTTTTATAATCGCCCTAAAATGTACTGAGTTATAAAGTAATAGTGCCAAGAAAATACAGGTAAACTGATAACCGATAAGACGACTTCTCAGTTTGTTTGTTACTCTGAGCAGATGAAAAGTCTAATCTTAGGGGTTGTCAAATTTATATCGTATTTTTTTACCATTCTTCATAACATTATCGCACTTATGTACTCACAGGTATTATTTGAATTTTTGTAATGTATTAATGCAAAGTATATGCTTAATTCACAACAATCCGTATCGTGTATTTTTGTATCAAATACACTTTTTGTTTTTTAATTGTGAGGGTGTTCAGTGTGTAGTGTATTCATGTATTTTGTATTTTTAATGAAAAAGAAGAGCAAGCTTCACACAAATTCTCTCAGAGAGACTTTCTTTAAATACAAAATTTTAAAAACTATATGAAATAAAACTGTAATAGTGTATTTAAATTTTATATGAAAATTTCAACCAACAAATTTTACACTACAAGATAGTGATACAAGATACAAGAAGTTTTGTGGATTAAGCAATAATAAATATTGAATTGTTGTGTACGAGTAATTGAACAAGTAAAATAGCCCAAGGCATATTTAAACAAAATCAGTACTTTAATTTTGTGTAAGAGGACCTTGAACGCAACTAAGTCTATATCAGTGGAAATGCCGGAGTAACCGGAGGTCTGCTGCAACACCTGCCAAGGCAAGTTGGATATACTGCTCGAGCAATTTGAGGACCTGTGGGTCTGCTCTGTAATACTAATAATAAACAAATTCGAAAGTATTTTCTTTCGTTTCGAATTACAGAGTAGACCTCCTGGTCATCTCTCTTGGATATGATATCAGCTGGACCTTTCGGATGCGTGACACTCAGCGAAGAAGCGGCGAACATTTGTATGATTTTATATTCCATACAAAATGACATCGATAAGCACTTCAAAGGAATAAAATATATTCACCCGTATTGCGTATGTCACGTATATTCGTCTTTCCTACTAGATTAAAGGAAATGTGTAAAAGGTTTGCTTAATCTAGGACAAAATTCTCGTAGTCGAATATTCGACATGACATACGCAATACGGGTGATTGATGATATATCACACTCTTTAAATTAAAGAATAACAAGTGCTGAATGATTGACCCTTTACATATACATATTATACACAAAATATATAAACTTGTGCATATGCATACATATATATGCATACATACACATGATATACATGTATTTTGATATAAACTGGTTTCCGTTTGCGTTTGTTGTGGTATTGGTTAAATTGTTCAGTTTGTTCATTTATCTTTTTTTTTTCGAAAGTTTGATTTCCCGATATTTGTATATGAGCACACACTTGCATACATACATACATGTGAATGTGTGTGTGTAGTTAAATGTGGGTGTATAAAATATGTGAGTATTTGTGGCATGAGTTTAAAATTTACTTTTAGTTTTTTATTATATATTCTTTACTCTTTTCATCTAGAGTTTTTTTTATTTCCTTTTTTTGTGTCAACCATAATCTCTAAACATAAAAATGTCATTTTGTGTGTATGTACGTGAGTATGTTTGTGTGTAAGAAGAGCACAGGTCAATGCAACAGCTTGCACTGATGGCAAAAAATTAAATATACACAAATATATTTACATACATAGATGCATGTGTGCATATTTTTTGATTCTTATTTATAAAAAGAAAAGTTAAAATGGAAATATTCAAGTGTGCATACATACATATATTTATTTTATTAGAAGAAACCAGAAATATAATAAACAGAAAATAATTTAATTAAAATGATTTCTCGTATTTTTATTCGAAATGTGCAAAATAAATTAAATCATGGCATAAAGCTGTAGAAGACACGAAGAAATTATTAAAAAAAAGACTGCCTGCAGCTTGAAAAAAAATACAGTTCAAGATATTAGCCTTTAGAATAATTACATATTCAATAACAAAATATTTTATCTTATCTTATCAAAGCTCCATGACATTTAGACTACAACACAGGTTCTTGTATAAAAAATTCGTTAATCTATATACCTTGCCACACGTTTATTAAATTTCTTGTCCTTAAAAAAAATTAAATTTCTCGAGGTCTTAAGAATAGGTATTTGCTTGTTAAATGATTTCAACGTCGTAGTCTAATATTTTTATTACGAGCCATTTATTCTGACTTGGAAACATAAAATAGCCACTCTGGAGGTAAGTCCAAAAAATTGGGTTTATGAGGAAGCACTTGGTAGCCAAATTGTTGGAGTTGCAATATCCTGGCCAAGTGCAATATCCTGGCCAAGTGCTGTAACTTTTTTTCAAATTCTCAATAAAGCATGCAAATAATTGCTTGATTTAGCCTTTTTAAGGTATTCATGTGAATAATAGTTCTCCTCACCACATTTGGATACAATTTCAAAAATTCGAAGTTAACTTCGAAATTTCGAACATGCCTTAAAATTGTGTATTCTTGCATATTAATAAATACAAATTAGTTCTTAAAGCATTTTGACATCAAAAACCAATTTCTGAATATTCGAAACTAATTTTTAGTACCAAAATGGACAAATGCTGTAATTTTTAAAAATTCTCATTACATCGTCCCAATAATTGCTTATTTTATACTTTTGAAGGCAATCATGTGGATTATAGTTCTTTTTAGCACATGTGGGTACACTTTCGGAACTTAATCTCGAAATTTCGAACATGCCTTAAAATCATGTACTCATGCTTATTAAAAAAAATTAATTAAACCTTTAAGGAATTTTGACACCGAAAACCAATTTTTTAATACTCGAAACCAGTTTCTAGGACATTAAGGAGCTTTTTTCCCACGCCATAAAGGTCATATGCTGTTATTTTTTAAAATTCTCAATAAATCATCCCAATAATTCACTGTTGCCCCATTTTTAAGGTATTCGCGTGTATTTTAGTCCTAATCAGAACATGTAGATACAATTTCGAAAATTCGAAATTTCGAACATACCTTAAAAACTTGTATATTCCTGCTTATTAATAAAAATTAATTAAACCTTTAAAGAATTTTGACACAAAAATTCAATTTTTGAATATCCGAAACTAGTTTCTAGGACACGCCAAAAAGTTCCAATGCTGTTATTTTTTACAATTCTCATTAAATAATCCCAATTTTTGATTGGTTTCCCCTTTTTAAGGTATTTACGTGAATAATAGTTCTCCTCAGCACATGTAGGTTCAATTTCGAAAATTCGAAATTAATTTCGAAATTTCGAACATACCTTAAAAACTTGTATTTCTGGTTATTAATAAGAATTAATAAAATCCTTAAAGTATTTTGACATCAAAAGCCAATTTTTTAATATTCGAAAGTAATTTTTAGGGCCTTAGGGAGCCTTTTTCTATGCTCAAAAGACAAGATTTTAAAATCATGCCTGCCTTTTAGCATTAAAAAGCATTTTTTTATACTTTTCTGTGCGTTGAAAAATAATGCTTAAAAGATTTTAAGTTGTAAATCTAACAAAAAAATTAAAAAAAAAACAATTTCAACTTTAAATTAAACATGTTATCAAAATGTTGGTTTTACTGGCTGGTCTTGTATGTCTGTGCAAGTCTGTGGTGATTTGGTGTGACCGAAGGCAAAGTTATGCGTTTGAATAACAAAACTTATATCCTTTTGGCTTTTTGCATTTGAGTTTTTTATTATTTCTGCTTTTATTTTAATTTCTGCTGACTTTTTGACTTGCATTATTAGTGTGGCGTGAACAACATTGGCACAAATCGAGATACCAGTCAAGACAAATATTTATTTAGGCTTCATAGGGGCAAGCAGAAAAATAAAAAAAGTCAGAAGCTGCTTTTGCATTCAGCGTTAACTTTTCTTTTCTTACTTCCCAGCACTTTTTCTTAGAGATCAAGTATTTTGTTAAATGTTCAAGGGTCTTTGTTATGCAGACAAAAGCCTTAAGATAAGTTTTAAAATTCTAATGAATTTCTTTTGGATAGTTTGGCACAGAATAATTAAATGAAAAGTGTAACGCTTACACCACGCACAACAGTAAAAAAAAGAAATCATATGAAAAACTTTTATAACTTTTCTGTTCTTTTCTTTTTGTTGCTCAAATTTACATACATTTGCATTGAATATGAAATGCATTAGAATAAAAGAACCAGCAGAAAGAAAAAAACTTATTTTATTTAGGATTTTAGCAGCGTAATATTTTAATACTTTTTGGTTAAAGAGCGGCACGTTGCAGTAATTTCGGAAATGAGCAGCAAAAAAAAAGGACGAAATGACAAAAGTAAAATAAATGAATTAAGTGCAATTTATAATTTATGTAAAAATTTTGTGGTGAATTCCAAAAAATTGGCAAGAAGAAAGAACAAAAGTATGAAGAAACAAATAAAAGTTGTTTGAAATAATTTTTTAAGCACCTGAAAGTAGGCCACAATTTTTAACAAAGTTCAAAGCCTCAAGAAATGCAATAAAGTTTTAATTGTAACAAAAAAATATAAGATGATTTTCTTAAATCTTTTAAGAAAATATAAGTAGAGACATAATGTTTAAATATACATTAATATTTTTTGGAAAATCTTGCCTGCAAATTGCTCAATCTTAAACAGCCATACAATATTTGTAATAATGACCCAATTTTCTTATCAGTAATGTTGCCTTTCCATTCCATTCAAATTCATTTTGTTTGGCTAATTGTGCTTAAAAGATATTTAAGAGCAACTAACACGAATATTGTGTCTATGTGCCTGGCAAGTGAGCTCTTGAATTATTCCACAAAATTTTCCCCCAGCACAATTAAAATGTTAATCAAGCAGATTACGCGTGCAGCACGTAAATTGCTATTTTTAATTTGCCAAAATATTCCTTTATGTAGCTTGATGTTTTCAAAAGATGCTTTGCATCTCTCATTTTATTTTATTTAATTCTGTTTTCTTTTTTTTTTTGTCTTCATTTTATGGGATTTTCATTATCATCCATTAAGCAATGAAGTTGTAATTCTTATAAGAGGATAGCAAAATAAAAGGATATGAGATAAAGCGTAAGAAGGCAAAATGTAAGATTAGCCTAGAAACACTTGCAGTAACGAAAAAAGGAAATGTTCAGTTAACGAAATCAAATTTTCGTGCAAAAGATAACTTTAAGATTTTTGTATGCGTAGCAAAATATGTTGTGAACGTTTATGGCGAATTTTAAACATGCTTCAGCAATTATTTGATCCGTACAATTTAATAAACCAATCAAACAAAAGTAATAATTGTATTCTGGATCATAACTCTGAATAAAATTTTCCAGGCGTCCTTCCGGGGTGAAATTTTTCTATAAACAAGGCCCCTTAAGCTCAATTAAGGGCTTAAGTCGCCGCCATCATGCAAAGTCCTTTTATGCTTTATCAATTACTTCAGGAGCTTTGGCTTATCACACGTAAAATGACCCCTAATTTTAAATAAGAAATTTAACCCAACAATCAATAGAAATTGTTTTATAATTAAATTTTCATTATTAATAATGTTTTATACTTTTCAGTCATAGACCCAATATCGATTTAAATAATAATGTTTTTTTATTACATTCATATTAGTTTTAAATATACATAGGGAATATGTCAATATAACAATTCAAAACGACTGCTGCATTAGTTGTATTCTTCTAAAATATGTCTTCACACTTTAGCACGTATATTAGAAAATTCGAAGTTAAGTTCGAATTTTCGAAAATGTCTTAAAAGTTTGTAATTTTTCATATAAACATTACTACAAAGGCGGCTTTTCTCGAAAACGCGAAAAAAGTAAAAATTTCGATAAAAAAAACTAGAGTTTTAAAAGTAGTATTTCTTTCTTTTAATACCGACAGCAGTGATTTAATTTAATATGTTAATGGAAGGTCAATAAAACAATTAAAAATTAGTTATTTATTAGTAGTAGTCTTCTAAAACATCTCTATGGGCTTCTATATGCAAGTTCGAAAATTTTAAGTTAAGTTCGAAATTTCGAAAATGCCGCATGTAAGATCAAAATAACAATTTAAACCAATTCCACATTGGTAGTAGTATTCTAAAACACTTCTTAAGACCTTTACACGTAAGTTCGAAAATTCGAAATTAATTTCGAAATTTCTTTATATTATTCATATCATACTATTTTAAAATATATCTAAGGACTTCTAAACACAATTTCGAAAATTCGACGTTAAGATCGAAAATTCGGAAATACTTTAAAATGCTATAACTATACATATTAACAAAACTAAAATGGTAATTGTTCCCGAAAAGGTGTCAAAGATGCGAAATTTTCTATAAAGAAAACTAGAGTTTCAAAATTGGCTTTTAACAACATATTGAACCTTATTTTTTATTTTATCGTAAGCGACAAAAATTAAATTTTTGTTTTTGTACGCTTACGATAAAATTGTACAGCCTGTATCTTAAAAGTTATAAACAATTTTGGCATTTTGATTATTCTAAACTATGGATAGGACCATAAAATTTTAATTTCAATAAAAAAGTCAAATTTTGATAATATGTCGCTTACGACAAAATCGAAAAAAGAGCTCGATATGAATGTATTTCTCTCTCTTTTTAATACTGGCAGCAGCTATTTAATTTTATACCACAAGTGTTAATATAAGGTCAATATAACAACTAAAAATGAGTTCTAAATTAAGAGTAGTATTCTAAGACAACTCTAAAGGCTTCTACACGTAAGTTCGAAAATTCAAAAAAGTCTTAAGATGCCATAATTTTTCATATTATTCATATAATAGTATTTTAAAATATATCAAAGGACTTCTACCTATAATTTCGAAAACTCGAAGTTAAGATTGAAATTTCGGAAATGTTTTAAAAAACTTAAATTTTATATAATAACAAAGTACATTGATGGCTAAACGTGTAGAGTAGTTTTTGTTAACCATACAAATCTAAAATCAAATAAGCGTAAACATTTCAATTTCTCTATCCCCTATCCTATCATAAAAAATTTATCGTTTTTAAAGGCGAGATTAAAAACGATACATTTTTTATGCTAACAAAATAATTTTTACATTTATGCAAATTTTGTTTTTTTTTCCATGTAAACCTAACTTTATTAAAAAAAATTGATTTTCGAAAATTCGAAATTGTTTTTTTTTGTTTTAGGTAAAGAAATGGATATTATAAAGAATTTATTCCGACAAAAGTATGAAAATAACAGTCATTATCTACCCATTAATCAAACTTACTTTTGAAAGAACAGACGAAAAAGGTATTAAAGCTGGGAGCAATCAATGACGATAAGAAAGCTCAGTAGTTAGTGTAAGTGACAATTTAAACCGTTTTATGTAGTGGTAGTGGCTTGTCTCGTTAACTCTGAGCATTTTTTTAAGTAAATCCGAATATTCGAAATTAGCTTCGAATCTTCGAATATTGCTTAAAAGCTTATATTTTTGCATTTTAGCACAAAAACAAACATTAGCACATGCAAGGTCAACCGTTTTACATATTTTTTCATACAATTTTACGTTTTTAGTTTGCCAAAGAGGTGACATATCGTGCCATAACTGCAAAAAAAGCTTAAGCGACATAATTTTCGAATAACCAATACCGAAAAACCAATATTCTCGATCGCAGATAATCAATTTTCGTAAAAAAACGAAGTTAAAAAAATTAATCCACTTAAGCATTCAATGACATACAATTTCTGAGAGAATATTTCTGCTTTAAGTAACCACATTTCTATAACTTCTTGATTGCTTAAATTAAACTTTAAAGATACATTTCCGGTCATAAACACGAACTATATCTATCTAAGCATGTTGCAATGTTTGTATGCCTGCCTGGCTGTAGTGAAATTTCCTTTTCTGTTGCAAGTGACATTAGTGTCATTAACATTATATAACAATGGTTAATGATTATGATGTTGGTTTGCAAGTGTTCATATCTCTCGCCTCATCTCGGTATTGCCTGCTGTTTCCCTTGCGAATGGGTGCTTGTGCTTGTGATTGTGCTTATTTTTTTTCGTTTGCAATTTGCGTGCGTGTAAATGAATAAGTAAAATTTAGTGGCGTGGAATATAAATTTTGGTGTTTAGATACATACCGAACGTATCTAATGTAACTGATGATAATGGTTGTCATGATAACTATACAACAGCATAAACATTTACTATGATACTCTATGGGTGAAAGAGAGAGATATAGAGAGAGAGAGAGAAACTAAATATTTGTGTGTGTGTGCAACTGCTTGGGCGTGATTGTATGAATGTTATCGCTTGTTAATAGTGGTGACATTTTGTATGCTTTTGTGCACTCTTGTGCTTGTTTTTTTGTTTTTTTAATTTGTTGCTAAAAGTGCGAGCGGTTAAAATCACAAGTAAACACAATTAATTTGCAATGAAATGCAACTTTTGTAACTTTAACAACATCAACTCGTTTTATGCATCCTAAAAGCAGGCAACACAAAATGAAGTGTTTTGCACTTTAAAGGCGCGCGGCTGTTTGGGTGGGTGTCGAGTGTTTAAATAATTGTCGTCATTTTATTTCATTTCATTTCTTTAGTTATTAAGGTTTTCCGTTCTTTGTTTTTTTTCTTCTTTTAAATAAGAAAATGTACGTTGTTGGCATTTTGTTGTTGCTTTGAATTGAGAAATCGTTTTGTAACATGCCAAAATGTTTCAATTGCAATAAGAAGCGTCGTTGTTTTTTTTATATTTTTTACAAAATAAAGCAAAAGAAATTTGTAATGTGTGTCATAACAATAATTGCAACATGTTGTGAAAATGTCAAAATATGTTGCCTAAAGGGAATGTTTTGTGTGTAAACTGAGTCATTAAGTAATTAAATTGTTATAAAATTGAAAACGTAATTATGGCAGAGAAACGAGCGCCACAAGGATACACAAAGTCTTATATAAAGATTTTCTTTTGTTCAAAGAAATTAAAAGTACCCGTAATAAGAAATTTAAGTTTAATATTTTTACCTCTAATTACTTGTAGTTGATTTAGTTATAACATTTTTATCATATGCTTAATAGAATTTATCACAAAGCCTAAAATTGCAAATTTTTTAACTGCATTCTGTTTCTAATTGCAGCAAAAATCTTAATTTCAAAATAAAGGATATATGAAGAGCAGGCAATACACTACAACGAAAGATATGATACTTTCTAAAAGGCTTAAGAACACTATCTTGCAAATAGTAACCAACTTGAATGGTAATTATTAACGACTTGAAATTTTTTTTGCAACAAGGATATCTCAAGAACAGATACATCCTTGCACTGATTGCTGGCATATTTATCATAAGGCCTGAAAACAGTATTTTTCCGCATTTTGGAAGTACTTGAAGCTTAAATTAAATTTCTTAATTTCAGCTCATATGGAAGAAAGCATATCATTGGAGTGACAAAAATTAAAAATATTTAATAATACCAAATTTCCAGTTCAACAAAAAGGAATAAGTTATTATCAAAGAGTTTACACCTCTTAATTCACTGGAATAATAATTGAAGATTATCTTTGGAGTTCAAAATAAAGGATATATGGCAGAAAGGAGCAATTTTGCACGGAATGAAATGCATTTTATTACAAGGCTTAAAAAGCATTATTTTGCAAGTAGTAATAGAGTTTCCTTTATGTTTTTGTTAATTTAAAAAAAAAAATTGTCAAGATTATGATAGAAATAAACATATCCTTCCAATGTTTGTTATTTAATTTATCATGTATCCTCAGAACATAATTTTCTTAGTTATTTTAAATATTTCAACATATGTATATACAAAATTTTAAAATTTAAGGAAATAAGAAGGGCAGGCGTATCCTTGCGCCGCTCGAATTTAAACTTAAAGCACATGAAAAATAATTCATGCCAAAATTTTAAATTAGAAAAAAAGAAATGTAACAGAGTTTCCATAATATCTGTTACTTAAGTTTAAATTTTAAGGAGCAAGGATAAATCGAATAACGACATATCCTTGTACGGGTTACTAGGAAATTTGTCCTAAAACTTAAATTGAGTATATTTTTCTATTTTCATAGCAAATGCAGTTAAAATTCAATTTTAGCATATCAGAATTTATTTAAGGATCACATATCCTTGCGCTTATATAAAATATTTTCAATACAATAAACTAAAATTTAAATTTGGTAAGAGCTATCCTAAATTTATTGCACTGAAATAATAATTCCGGTTAAAATTTAAAATTAAGAAAAAAAGGATATATGACAGGAAGGTCAAGTCTAGCACTGAATAAAAGGAAACTTGTTACAAGGCTTAATATCATTATTTTGCAATATGTTAAAGCATTTCCATAATATTTGTTGCTAAGCTGGATGGTCAAGGATGGTTCGAACATAAGCATATCCTTGCACTTGCTGCTGGTAAATTTGTCATAAAGCTTCAAATTAGTATATAGCTCCGGTTTTGATAACAATTGCAGTTAATTTCAAATTTTAAAATTTCAGAGTTTTTGGAAGAAAGGCATGTCCTCAAGCCGCTCAAAATAAAACTTAATAAAAATAACTCTAAACTTTATTTTGATTATAGATAACTACTTTTTAACTAATTCTAAAACTATAATTCTAGCTAAAATTTTGTATACAAAAAAAAGGATATATGGCAGGAAGTCCAAATATTGCAACGAATGGCATACAACTTGTTCTACGACTTACTAGCATTATTTTGCAAGTTGTAATTGTCTTTCCATTATATCTATTGCTAAGCTTGAAATTTTAACAAGCAAGGATACGTCGAATTTAGATGTATCCTTGCTGAAAAGTTTTTCATTAAGCTTAACACTCCCTGTATTTTTCTCAATTTCAATAACAATTGCAGTTAAAATAAAATTATAAAAGTTCTGGACTTATGGGAGGAAGACATATCCTTGCGTCGATGAAAATTATTTTTATTACAAATACCCAAAACTTAATTTTGATTACGGCTTACCCCTTTTTATTGCACTGGAATAATAATTCTAGTCTACATACATATGCATATGTATAAAATTTGAAAAAGGATATATGGCAGGAAGGACAAATCTTGTACCGAATGAAACAAAATTTGTTACAAGGCTTACTGGCATAATTTTGCAAGTTGTACTAGGGTTTCTATAATTTCTGATGCTAAGCTTGAAAATTTAAAGAGCAGGGCTGCATTGAATGTAGACACATCCTTGCACTGCTTGCTCGGAAATTTCCCATAAAGCTTAAAAATACAATTTGTCTCTATTTTGACAGCAATTGCATTTGAAATTAAATTTAAAAATTTTTAAATTTTTTGAAGGATATCATATCCTCGCATTGCTTGATATTAAATTTAATAAAATTACAAAAAACTTAATTTGGATAGTAACTTAACTCTTTTTATTGCACTGGAACAATAATACTAGCGAAAATTTTAAATTTGAAAAAAGGATATATGACAGGAAGTGCAATGCTTACACTGAATAGCACAAAACTTGTAGCAAAGCTTAATAGCATTATTTTACAAGTTGTAATGGTGTCTTCATAAAATATGTTGCTAAGCTTTATATTTTATTAAACAATGATGCGTCATATGGACATAAATAAATATTTGCACTACTTGCGTATTTATCTTAAAGCCTTAAAACAATATTTTTTCCATATTTTTATAATAATTATATTGTTTATCTAATTTTTCGACCTTTTATATACATATGTTCAATGAAACTATTTTTTTAAGCTTTAGGTTAGTAAATTTCATAAATTTCTTTATATTTTTATTTTTATATCGATATTTCGTTAACCTTTGGTTAACTTCTTCAAGATTATTCTTGTTTTTATTTTTTGATAATTAGTTTTCGTCTTTTTTTCTTTTCAATAAAAAAAATGAATAAGTAAAATAGTAATTGTGGGATTATTGGTGCGTTAACAAATTTTAAACTTAAATTGTAAACATTCCCAATAAAAAACTGTAATTAAAAAAAAAATTTTAAGGTAGATTTAAATATTAAAATCTGAGGTATATATGATTATATTAAATTCGCCCTTTGCCTTTTGTTCTAACTATTTCATTTTACGAAACATTCCTCATTTTTACAATGATATTGGCATTTAAACTTAATTTATTGAATCAAATATATGTGGGAGTCTTATAAATTTATTTCATTTTGATATTATGTAGCAGTTAAATTTTTTATTCTAAAATAAATAATAATTTTCATTAGAATAAAAGTTTTCTTGCTTGTTAAATGCTGCACTTCAATCATATTCCTTAATTGGCAGAATGTAATATAACTCTGCCATTTATATAAATTTAGCATAGATTTCCGTTTTAATTAGTTCAAATCACTAAAAGTTGTTTGCTTTGAAAATTTGTTTCTAAAAATTTTATTCCTTTAAAATAGAAGAAGATATAAAATAAATAATTAAAGCCATGAGTATGTTTATAAAAAAAATCTAAATATTTTCAGGCAATTTTAAACTTTGACTTGCCATGTACAAATGTTAAATGATGTGCAGTAAGTAGTTCGGAGAACTAATTAAAATTTTGTTTAAATATTTAAATGGAATTAAATTTTATATAGAAAGGATATGTTAGAGCATATGAAAAAAAAAATTATGGAAGGGTAGATAAAGGCAAATATTTTCTAGAAGATGAAAAATTTTATGTGGAAAACTGTTAGTTGTCTTTCAAGGAGGATGATAAAATTTTCAAACAATTTGTTATAGGTTTCAGTGGAAAATTAAAGATATTTGGAAGAAATTAAATTTTAATAAATAATTTATTGTATTACAAAATTACTATTGTTACATTTTCAAAGTTATATTAACAATGGAGGGCTTGATGTTCAAATGTATTTCTCTTTTTTAGATTTGAAAGTATTTCTAACAATGATTTTGTTTCAATTAAATACAAAAATCAAACATTAGATGTCTCAGCATTTTATATAAAATTGATTTGACCTGTAACATTTCTATTTTTCTCATATTTTTAGTCTTTAAATACGTATTTACTTTAGCCTGCTGGCCAGTCAGTCTGTTAGTCAAGCAATCAGCCAGTCATTATTTTGTATTAAATATTTTTGTTAATATAAAGTCATGTGGTTTATGGCTGCAAACAATATGAATAACAGGGAAATCAACAAAATCAAATCTAATAAATGATTTTTTATTTTTTTGTTAAACACAAACAAATGTAAAAAATTATGCGTAAATTGAAAAATATCAAATAGACAAACAAAAAAAAAACAACATAAACCTACAATGTTTGTATGCAAACATAAAAACCTCTCAAACAGATTTTATGGCAAAAATTTTAGTTTTCAAAATTTTGATGAAATTTTTCGCAAAGTAAAAGCCACAATAATATTCACTCAGTATAAAGCTGTGGTAAAACTTAAACAGCATATTATTGCGGCAAAATACATACATACAAGCATTTGGGCAGCAACAGCAACAACAAAATATTTTGCAACAAAACACAATATCAATACCACAATAACCATGATAATGTAAAAAGGAGCAGGTATGGGCAAGAGGGGGCACCTGAAGGACACATAACACATTTCTCGTTAACAAGTGTGTTGTAGGTGATTTTATTTTTATACATTCATACATACATATATTTAATCTAGCCAAATTTGGTTGCTCTTGTCCGCTTTAATTAATCATTGAAAAAAAACCTTCAACTAAACAAACATACCAAAACGCACAGTGGGGGCGATTGTACAAAAATTTAACATAACTAAAATAAATTCAGTGAAGTGCGACTTTGACCCGCGCACGAAGGGTTCCGTACGGACACGAGATATGTAATTCAATACTAACTTTAGCCAATATAAACTAAAGTTTTGGCATTCTTTTTAGTTTTTGGGTTTTTTTTCGGTCTTAAGCGTTATTTTTAGTTTTGAAGTTTTTTGAATTTATTGGCACTTTCTGAGTTTTGGCAGTTTTTTTCTCGTTTTTACGATTTTTTTTTAAATTTTGGCGATTTTTTTTATTTTGCCAATTTTTTTTAATTTTGGTACTTTTTCTCGTTTTGAGGATTTTTTTCGTTTTTTGAGGTTTTTTTTTAATTTTGGCAATTTTTTTCGTTTTGGCGATTTTTTTTTAATTTTGGCAATTTTTTTTTCACATAAACAATTATTTTGGTTTTTTTTCGCATTTTGGCAATTTTTTTTTTGTTTTTGGCGTTTTTTTTTCATTTGGGCGATTTTTTTACTTTGGGCGATTTTTTTTCGGATTTGGCGATTTAGTTTAGTGCTAGAAATTTTTTTAATTATGTCGATTTTTTCGTTTTGTCAATTTTTTTTTAAATTTTTGGCGTTTTTTTTTGTAAATTTTTGGCGATTTTTTTTTTTGATTTGGCGATTTTATAATTTTTAGGTTTTTTAGTTTTACCGTTTTTGAAAATTTCAAGAGTTTACCTCTTACGGTTCCCAAGATATAGCAAGTTGTCAAAATTACATAGTCAAAATTGCATTAACTCATGGACAGGAAAAATCATATATTTAATAAATTAACTTCCCAGCCATAACAAACGTTTACTTATAAAGGACCTAACTCATACGTTAAATGTTCTTTTAGCAAAATATACAAAAAATAATCCCTGTCAAAAAATTAATCAGTTAGGGCCTTTCTATATTAAACTAACGATATGTCTAATAAGCCCGTAGTCTAAGCTTACCACCCCAGGTTTTCAACTTTTCAAGTAATTGCCTTATCACTTATTCCAATTCATCTTAAAAAGAAAAAATAATTGAAATTTAAATTTTCAAAATCATTAAAGAAAATCGTTTTCATCGCTTTGGATTCACTGTACATTGTGCAAACAAGCAAGCAATTTTGTGCACAATCAAATCATTGCATGTAAAAATCTATTTGCGATTTTTCAAGTGTTAATGAATTTTTGCAAAAATTAAAAAAGAACCAAATGTTTTTGTTTTGTCTTTTTCTACTCACAGCAAAACGTTTAAATTGGAAATTTGATAAATACAAGCGTACGAATACAATTACACACTCGTACATCAAATATACATACATACTCGTAGAAAACTGCATACACATATTTTAATTACATTTCTGTTCTCATAACTATTGAAAACTGACCATTTGTAGTGGTTGCAAATATAAAGAAAATAAATTTATTAGTTTCAAACTATTTACCACGCCATCAGAAAAAATAGATTCAATAAAAGCAAAGGAAACAAAACACAACTACAGCAATGATGCTCTCGATTAGAGATGGCAGCGTGAGTAAATTTTTTTAAGTGATCAGGTCATGACGTATTTCAAATGGAATCTTTAAGAAAAATTATATCGTTCCACGACATGCTTAGAAAGAGTTGATTAAAAAAATTTAACTGACACTAAAATCTCTTCACTGTGTGTTAATTTGTATTTTCATCGCTGCCAGGACACCATTACCTGCCCAGTTTCTTTAATTTTGAATATCTAAAAGCACCTTAAAGGGCATTCAGAATACTAAACATATTATGTAGTCAATTTCAAAATTATGCAATTACATTCAAAGATAAATTTAATTTAGAAAAATGCAAGGACATGCTCATATATCATGTTATCTTAATATTATATATATATATATATATATATATATATATATATATATATATATTTAAGAAACAAAAAAAAATCCAAATTAAATTACAAACTTTATATAAACTATATTGTGATCCGAGATAAGCGAAAATTATGAAGTTATGCCTTATTACAAATTTATGCAAATTTATTGTTCACACACACAAGTCCTTGATCTAAAAATATAAAATTTTACTGCAGTTGGTGTCGTAGAGCAACGAAAACTGGTAACTATTTGCAAAATAATACTATAAATCCCTGTGCCAAGTATCGTTCCCATAATTGAAAGGACTTCCTTTGCTGCCATATATCCTTTTTTTATTCCACGGCAATAATGATCGGAATTAGGCATAATCAACTTATTGTGCTTAAAAGTATGCTTTAATGCGTTATAATAAATACAATGCCAATTGAGTGCCAGATTTTTTTTGAAAAACACATGTCCCTGCTTCTAAAAATCTAAAAATTTGCTTAAATTTTTGTCGTATTGCAACGAAAACTGATAACTATTTCCAAAAAAGTATAATTAGTTTTTGTACCAAATATAATTTCAATAGCTGCAAGAACTTGCTTACCTCCCATATATCATTTATTTCGAAGTTTAAAATTCAACTTCAATAATGATCGTATTTTAGCAAAAACGACTTAATTTAAGATGCCTTAATTTAAGATTTCATGCTTCATAATAAATATATTGCAAATCGAGTGCTAAAATTTCTTTCAGAAACCCATGTCCTTGCTTATTAAAATTAAACAATGTGCAGCGATTTTCATCATAGTGCTACAAAAACTTGTAAGTATCTGCAATATAGTATACTTAAGCGCTGTAACAAATATCATTTCAATAGTTGCAAGAACTTGCTTTGCTCCCATATATCCTTTAATTTGAAGTTAAAAATTTAAATTAAATATCGATCAGAACTAAGCAAAAACAGCTTATTATGTTAACAACCATTACTTTATGCATTGTAATAAATATTATGCCAATCAAGAGGCAATTTTTTTTCAAAAACACTTGTCCTTGATTTAAAAATTTTTTATTTTGCATTAATTCACATCGTAGCGCAATAAAAACTTGCAACTATTTGTAAAACAGTGTTCGGAATCATTGTGCCTAGTATTATTTAGATAGGCGTAAGAACTTACTCTGCTCCCATATATCCTTTATTTCGAAATTTAAAATTTAGCCACAATGTTGATCGGAATTAAGCAAAAACAACTTATTCTGCTTAAATTTACGCTTTAATGCATTATAACAAATAAAATGCCAATCAAGTGCTAGAATTTTTTTGAAAAGACAAGTCATTGATTTAAAAAATAAAGTTTTGATGTCATTGCTGTAATAATGCAAGAACAAGTGGTAACTATTAGTAAAATAGTGTTCTGCAGCGTTGTGTCAAATATCATTCAAAAAGGTGTAAGCACTTTCTTCGCTACCATATATCCTTTATTTTGAAGTTTAAAATTCAACAGCAATTTTTTAACTTATTGTATTTAAAATTTTGCTTTAATGCTTTACAATAAATATAATGCCAATCGGGTGGCATAATTTATTTCCCAAGCACATGTCCTTGATTTAAAAATTTTATGAGTTTTTCTCCAACTGGAGTTGAAGTGCAACGAAAACTAATAACTACTTGCGAAATAGTGTTGTTGGGCACTGTGCCAAATATCACTGAAATGGGTGTTATAACCTGCCTCCCTCCCATATGTCCTTTATTACGAAATTTAGACTTTACATGCAATATTAGTTGAAACCAAGCAAAATCAAGTTATTCACCTGTATTGCGTATGTCATGTCGAATATTCGTTCTAGAATAAACAAACCTTTTACACATTTCCTTTAATATAGTAGGAAATTCTCGTATACGAATATTCGACGTGACATACGCAATACGGGTGATTGTTTAACATGTGGCATAACTGCTGAAAAAATTTGTGACTATATAATGTTCATTTGGGGTGTATATAATGTTCATTGGTCTGAGGATATACGAACTAACCACTTATTTTTCATTATGAAAATTTGAAATTCAGCTATAATTATGACCAAAAAAATATATAACCATTCGCATATTGACATTGTTAAGCTCTAAGATGAAACTCACTTTAATTGAAGCAAATATAAACAAACGTCCCATATGTCCTTTATTTTGAAAAAATAATTTCAATATGAAACTAATCGCAGATTCATATTGTTAAGCTCTATAAGGAAACTCACTTCAATGGGAGTAAGGATATGCCTAAGCTCCATTTGTCCTTTAATTTAAAACTTTAATTTCAGCTATAATTGTAATCAGAATGCAAAGAAAGTGTGTAAATATTCGTAGTTTTGTATTCTTGAGCTTAGTGATGAAATTCACTTCAATCAGAGCAAGGATGTGACTACGTCGCATATGTCCTTTTTATAAAAATTAAATTTCAACCTAGATTGTGCTAGAGGCAATTTCTTAGTTATATTAAAATTTATTTAACTAAATCTTATGGTAGGTTTCTAAAATTTAATTCAAGGACATTCCTACCATTCATATATCCTTAGATTCAAAAACAAAATTTCAGCTTCTAAAATTGGTTGAAGTATAATTAAAAAAGCTTACTAATTTTCAAAATAATGTGGTTTAGCTCCTTGGAAAATTTCATACCAATTGGTGCAACGATATTTGATTTTCCCATATGTCATTTTATTTAATTTTTGTGTTTCAACCAAATCAGCTCTGTTATACTTACACTAACAGCTACAAGCACGTGAATTTCACATACTGCCTTTAACTTTATTTGTCCTCTCTGCTACGTATTCAATAAAACATTTATAATTGCAATTTGTATAAATTACTTATAATTTGCAAATATTCAATAACTTTTCAATTAAATTTTGCCAACGCAACCGAAAGTATATAAAAAAAATATTTTCTGATTAACTAAAAACTAAACATTTTGTAGCGTATTATTTTATGTGTGTTGTAATTCGGGGAAAAATGTTTCATTTGAATTCTATTTATTTTTCAACCAAATAATGAAGCCGTATTTTATTTATTTCGTATTTAATAAAGTGAAGAGGGATATTTTAAAATATTAAAAATTATGCACGTGTATGTGTGTGTGTGTGTGTGTTTAGTGGTTGCATTTCGGTGTGCTGTCAAGCATTAAATTAATTTCATATTTGTGAATATTAAATAGTGAGTAAATTGATTTAAAAAAGAAAAAAGATATTTTGTAATTTGTATATTATTAAATATATCCTTTGATATTGATTATTCGCATAGATTTGCTTTAATGGTAAGTTCGAACAATATTTTGTGGTGCTCTTAACAAGTTCGTCCAATTAAAGATCCCAAATTTTCTTCGTTTGGAACTATTTCGCTGGATGTGGAAGTACAGTACAAACTGCTGGCAAAAATTTCCTGTCCAAAAAAATTATTGTTAATGACATAAAAACTTTCATTGTCACCAGAAAGTTTTTTTATTATAAATTCTATAACACGGCAAATAATTTTTTTACGAAATTTGTGGCTGGAAATCTTTTCTATTTGCTGACTGCAGCGCTTCCGAAGAGAGTGATGAATTGAAAAATTTCCTAGAATGATTCTCTCCAGAACTTGTTGCAAATCTTTTTATCTGATTTTCTAATCTAGGACTCCTGATGATGATTTAAAAAAATGTCCTGCAACTAATTTTATTAAAAAAAAATGTTTAATTTAAATTATGTATAACACATGCGATAAAGTCAGTTTTATTATTTGCTTTCAAAGTATCTCTGCCCACTTGTTATGTATGTATTTTAATATTTGTCATAATTATTTAATCAACAATAATATTGATTATTTAACATATTTAAAAAATACAAAACATATCACAATTACATAAAATCATTTGTACATTGTACTACATTCAACAATTCACTCACCAATTCATGCCTTTTCACATATTTATTTGTATTTGTTTTTATGACTACATGAGTTTACAAATCTACTTAGATACTTAAAATAATGTTTGCTGAAAGCAAATATTTATTGTAATAAAATAATAGATACATTTGCACTTGTATTTATGGCAGTGGAACAATATATTAGGAAATTTTGTTGTTAGAGTAGAAATAAAAACAAAATAACTTTAAATATGCTTTTAAAAATTAAAGCAGACAAATTTTTGTATTAAAAAAAAGTACATACATACATATATATATACATATTTGTATCGAAGTTAAACATTTTCCTAATTATGTATAAAAGTTTGAAAATTTTTTTTTGTAGAAATAAATTACATAATGCATACAAAAAAAATTTTTTTTACATAAAAAAGTAGTAAGAATTGCCATTTGTAAATAATTGTACAAATAAAGGATATATGGAAGGCTTACATATCGTTGCTGCGAATTCCATGAAATTTCTCAAGGAGACTAACCACAGTATTTTTGAAGTTATTAGCAATTTACTGTGTACTCTTGCTATATTTGGGAGCTACAAGTCCATATTTCAAAATTAAGGAGCTAGGCATGTCCTTGATAGTCGATTGTAGTAAAAAAAATTCAACAAGCTTGAATGTCGTCCCATAAAAATATTTACATATTATGTATTTTAATGGAAATCTTGACATTTATTGCATTAAAATGCCTGAAGTTAAAAAAAGGATATATGGGAGAATCATACATCGTTGCACCAATTGGCATGAAATTTTCCAAAAACCTTTACCACTTATTTTGAAAATTGTAAGCTAGTTTAATTGCACTTCGGCCACTTTTAGCAGCTGAAGTTACGTTTTTAAAGCTAAACAAAAGTGGATAGCAGGCATGTCCTTGAATCTATAAGCTACCATAGACTTAAGTTCAATAAATTTTAAAATTTCTAAGATATTTTCTCTAAATTCTAAGCACAATCTAGGCTGAAATTAGATTTTTTTATAAAAAAGGACATATGGGACGTAGTGATATCTTTACTCTGATTGAAGTAAATTTCATCATGAAGCTTAACATTAGGAAACTGCGAATAGTTACACATTTTCTTTGCTTTCTGATTACAATTATAGCTGAAATTAAAGTTTTACAATAAAGGACATATGTGACTCAGGTATATCCTCAGTCCGATTAAAGTAAATTTCATCATACAACTTAATAATATGAATCTGCGAATAGTTTCATATTTTACGAGTTTTCTGATTACAAATATAACTGAAAATAATTTCTTAAAATAAAGGAAATATGAAACGTTGGTATATATTTACTTCAATTGAAGTGAGTTTCACCTTAGCGCTTAACAATATGAATCTGCGAGTGCTTACACATTTTTTTATAATTATAATTATAACTGAAATTAAATTTTCGTAATGAAAAATAAATTGTTAGTTCGTAAATCCTCAGACCAATGAAAATTGTATATACCTTAAAAGATATAGGGGAACACATTTTTTCAGCAGTAAGACAACAAGTAAAATAATAACTTGATTTTGCTTAGTTCCGACTATTTTTGCAGTTGAAGTTTAAACTTACAAAGAAATGATATACGGAAGCGAGGCAAGTTCTAGCACCTCCTTCAGTGAAAATTGGCACAATGTTTAAGAACACTATTTCACAAGTTTTTATCAATTTTCGTTGCATTACACCACCAATTGGAGCAAACCTGTTTATATCAAGGACATGTATTTTGGAAATATGTAAATTCTGGCACTTAATGAGAATTACATTTATTATAAAGCTTTAAATAATAATTTACAGCTTTATATCTTTTATATCTTAATGATATTGAGCACAAGGCTTCTAAACATTATTTTACAAATAGTCACTGTTTTCATTCTTGCTTTACAATAGTAATTGCATCAAAATCTTAAATTTTTAAATCAAGGACATGTGTTTGAGAAAAAAATTTTGTCACTTGACTGGCATAATATATATTATAAGGTATAAAATAATAATTTTAAACACAATAAGTTGGTTTTGCTTCGGAATTATTATTGCAGTTAGAGTTGAAACATTCAAATAAAGGAATTTGAATAGCATTTGGCACAAGGCTTCAAAACACTATTTTACAAATAGTTACTAGATTTTCCTGCTGTTCTATAGTAATTGCAGCAAAATATAAAATTTTTTAAATCAAGAATATGTGTCTAAGGATAAATTTTGGCACTCTGGTTTTTTTGGTTTTTCATTTATTATAAGGCCTTAAAGTTTATATCTAAGCGCAATAAGTTGATTTTGCTAACTTCCTCTCGTTACTGTAGTTGAACTTTAAGCTTCGAAATAAAGGATTTATGGGACGAAAGCAAGTTTTTAGACCAATTTGAATAATATTTGGTAGAAAGCTTCAAAACATTATTTTAAAAAAATAGTTACCAGATTTTCTTTTTGTACGACAGTAATTGGAGGAAAACCTAAAATTTGTCAATCAAGGGTATGTGTCTGCGGATACCTTCTGTTATGCTATTGTGTTTATATTTATTATAAGGTATTAAACCACCATTTTAAGCATAACTAGTTATTTTTGCTTAGTTCTGATCATTATTCCAGTTGAATCTTAGACTTCTAAATAAAGGATATATGTGAGCAAAGCAGGTTTTTACAATAATTTTAATAATATTTTTCTCAGAGCTTCAAAACATAATTTTACAAATTGTAACCGGCTTTTCTTGAACTAGGATAATAATTGCAGCAAAATCCAAAAAGTTAAAGTCAGGTAAATGTAAATATCTGCGCATAAACTGTTCCATCCAATTAGCATTATTTTTATTGTAAGACATTGAAGCATAATTTAAAGCACAATAAGTTGCTTATGCTTAATTCCGATCATTGTTGCAGTGGAATCAGAAATTTTGAGGAAAAAAAAGGATATATGGGAGCAAAGCTGGTTCTTGCAACTATTGAAATAATACGTGGTACAAGGCTTAATTATACTATTTGGCAAATAGTTACTAGTTTTTGTTCCACTACCACAAAAATTGCAGCAAATCTTTACATTTTTAAAAGCAAAATTGTTTGCTTGCTGCACACAAAAAAAATTTATTCCGGACAAAATTTTTTTTCTGAAACCAATAAGTGAATTTAGATTGAGCGTTTTGGCACAAAAGTAATTAACCAAATAACTAGACAATGTTGAAAAATTATTAGGGAAACAATTTTGTTTGAAACCAATGAGTGAATTCCGGCGCAAAAGTTATTATCCAATTAACTAGCTAATGTTACGTTTACTTAATATTTAATACAAATATTAATCATACGTGATACAGTGGGATAAGCATAAGCAAAAGTAAGAGAAATAAACAAAAAAGAAACAATGTGTTAATTTTTTACATTAAGATTTGAAATAAATAGAAAAAATGCAAGACTTATTTTATATTAATATACTTTTAATTTTTAAAAAAATTTCGATATATACATATTTCATTTCTCAAATAATTATGTCCTAATAAAACACTTAAATGTTGCTGTACATACATGCCAATTTTGATTGATTTGTTGAGCATTACACGTTGTTTTTTTTTTCTTGCGCAAATGTAATATTTGTATTAAATCTATAAGAAAAATGATTAAGCAGCAAAAAAAAATACATTTAACGCCATCTGGCTTATAAATGTTTCCTATAACTTTCATTCTTATTATATTTTATAAAAAATATAAAGTTGCTTTCTTGCTTCATTTACTGCTTTACCGCAAGCTGATATAAAGATTTAATAAAATACCTAGAATATTGAATAAAAGACGAGTGTACTTGAGATGTGAAATATATATTTATATTTTTTTATTTAACCAGATGCCTGCAAGTCATGCTGTTATTGAAACATATTCCCTGCATTACAATCAAACATTTGCCACAACCACTACTTACATGAGTTGGCAAATATATACACACATACACAGACTTAACTACTTATGCTTGGGAAGGTAGTTTTGCCTGCGTGTGTGTACCTCTATATAGAGGTTCTAAGCTTGTATTACCAATTACATTTTTAACACTTTTGGTAGCATGTGTTCAACCAATTTATGTTGTAGTTTTTCTTTTATGGTCTGATTGGTTTCATTGCTGTTTTTTTGCATTTTCCTATGCCATCATATCTACAAACAGTTAAGGAAGTGTGATGTGGAGTGAAAGCTGCTGTTGCAAAAAATTCTTAGATTTGATTGATTTTTATACTTTTGCAAGGCTGCCAGGCAAAAATGAGATTTTAAAATGCATATAAACTAAAAGGAAACTAATAGAAATAGCATAACAAAAAAAAACTTTTGTGAAACGAAGTGCAAAAATAAAACCCAAAAGAAACCCTTAAGGCTACAAATTGATGAACATTTGAATTAGAGCTGCACATTCTAAAAAAAAATTTTAAAATGTATTAAATTGCAAAAATATATGACTGGATTACATACAAATCGTTTAGGAAATTAAAAATGAAAAAAAACAACCAGATTTCAAAGAAAAACCAAAATGCAGGAACAAATGGCTTTTGATTAATATTGCGAATTAAGCAATAGAAAAAATAAAATAAAAATTATTACATGAAACATGCAGTTATGCAAGGGCTTAGCAGCAAAAAAACATATTAATCTTTTTACCATAATTTGTTGGAAATTGCTTTTTAAATGAAAGTTTTTATATTTACAAAAATAAATTAAATTAAATTGCTCTCATATTTACAGCAAATGAGCACACGAGCAAAAACACTTATTTAGTTTAATTACGTATTTAAATGTTCATTTTCATTTCCGTTTCCGTTTTAATGTAGATTAATTACAAGACTAATAACGCCATTACTCTCTCCCCTCTGCCTTCTCTTTAGTCCTGCTCTTTTAATATAAACTTAAGCAAATACTTTTGTTTTTTCATCTCTTTGTGTAACTCTCTTGTTAAATTTATATATCCTGTTACTCTTTATAACACTTTTTAGCACCTTGTAAAGCCACCATCAAAGTAAGATTGGAAAAAGTATTTAGCAAACAAGCAACAAGCTAATACAATTCTAGTGCGAGGGTGGTCTGGTTACCCTTCTCTGCATATTTAAGAAATCACAAAAGATTTTCAACGTTTTGCGACAAACAAAATAAATTAAGTTCCCGCTAAAGCTTCGCTAAATAGCGAAATGCAAACAAGTTGTTGCATTAAGCAGGGAGATTTTTAAAATTAAATTTGTTTCCAAAGCAATTTAATAATGCACATTGGGATGGAATACGAAATAATTTTCGAAAATATTAATACAAATATTTTATTTACGGCCCTATTCTGAAAACCGATCGCTTTAAAATCGCATGATTTTCGAAAACTAACTCCGACAATAGAAATATTTATTTTTAGATTTTTCTCAATTTTTATATTAAATAGATTCAAAAATATTATGTCTGAAAGAAAATTATAGTTTATGACTATAAGCACGTCTGCAGGACGATTACAAATATTTTTTAAAAATGAGAAAAAATGAGAGATATTTTCATATTGTTTAAATTATTCAATTTCGAAATTATTCGAAATTCGGAAATATTTTTCTTTAATCGAAAAAATGTATGCCAGTTTATTCAACGTTAATTAATTCATTCAGGCACAATATATATAAGCATATAAAACATACTCGTACAACCAAAAAAATCATTAAAACATAAAACAAAATTTTAAATAAACTTTTTTTCTCAATTTCGAAAATTCGAAAAAAGTATAGGATACATAAAACCCTTAAAATAACTTAAAAATTTTATTATAATCGAATGGCCACCAAATAATTGGATAAGGATATGAAATAAATTTTTTTCGATCATAACTTCGAAAAATCGAATATGGCTTAAAATTTTTGATTTTATAATATGAATATTAAAAAAAACTTATCAAACTTGTGTACAAAAATGTTGTTGTTATTTCTAAAATTAAAGATTAATTTTTTTTATTTCGAAAATTCGAAACCAATTAAAGTAAATAAAAACCATAAGATATTTAAAATTTTTTATTTTAATGAAACGCTCATCAAATAATTAGGTAAAGAAATTAAATAATCTTTTTCGCACATAATTTAAAAAAATCGTGTTTGGCTTAAAATGTTCATTAAATAATAATAATATTAAAAAAATTGTTTTTTAAATTAATCTAAAATATTTTTCTTTTAAAATATTTCAAAAATTCTAAATAAACAAAAAATGCATAAAAACTGTAAAAGCAACTCGAAAATTTTATTTAAATAGAATGCCCGCTAAATAATTTGATAAGAAAATGAAATAAATTTTTTCGAACATAACTTCGAAAAATCAAAAAATAGTTGAACAATTTTTGTTTATAATATAAATATTTAAAACAATTAAGTCAAACAAAAGAGCAAAAAAAATTATTTTTAATAGCATAATGTAAAAGAAAACATTGACTGTTTATTAAATTTCGAAAATTTTAATTAAACTAATATACAAAACAAACTGTAAAAAACACTAAAAATTTTTGTTTTAGTGGAACGCTCATCAAATAAATGCATAAAAAAATTAAATAATTTTTTTTTCGAACATAATTTCGAAAAATCGTATATGACTTAAAATTTTTATTTCATCATACTAATATTCAGAACAAACCTAAAAATCATATAAAAAGTATTTAAGTAAACATTAAAAAATCTAAAATATTTGTTGTATTATAAATTTCGAAAATTCGAAATAAACTAAGGTGCATAAGAATTCTAAAAAACCCGAAAAATAAAATTAAGTTTTTCGAACTTAATTTCGAAAAATCAAAATTTTTTTCAAATTTGCATTATAATATAGTTCATAAATGGATTTATGCTAAATTTAAACAATTCGAACTTAGTTTCGAAAATTCGAACATTGTTGCAAAATTTTCTTTTGATGTCTTAGTTCAATAAAATGCCTTTTATATCAAATAGGTTCGGACATTATCTGTTGTTGTTCAAGTGGGATAAGGTATTTTATTATTCATATATATAAAATTGTTCTTAATTTTTTCTTATAAACGCCCCACAGTGCTGTGTTGGCAATTAAAACAACATTGTTGTTAATATCACCCTGCTTGTGACTATCAACATCATCAGCATCAGCATTATATTGTCTTTATCATGCACAGATTGGATGGCTGGCTTGTGATTGAAAAATTAAACGAATTTAAATCTAATTTGTAATGCTGTACATAAAATAAGTAATGAATTATAAAGGAAATCAAAACAAACAGGAAGCGAGAACATGTCATAAAAGAAATGTTAAATGAAAGAAAGTGTCACTAACAATGTAAGGAAATCTGAAAGAAAAAGAAAAAAATTCTAAAAAGGAAATTTATAATTATTTTTTAATTTATATTTTTTTTTTGCAAAATGCTGCATATTGTTTACTTTTATTTTTTGTTTTTTCCTCTCATTTACATTATAAATTGCTTAAGTTATTAAACTTGTGAACTTGATTTAATTTTGAAATGAAAAATTACTTATTAAAAATAAAATAAAAGTCTTTGGCAGTGCAGGCAAAAATTAAAAATTATAAAAAAGTGGATATAAAAAAATTAGTTAAAAATTTAATTTGAAAATAGGATAAGCGAAAAATTGCTTTACCTTTAATGTTGACGTTGAGATATATGGGCTTTTCCACAGAAGAATTCATTCATGTCATGACACCTTATATTTTTTTTATGGCGAAATTGTTCAAATAAACTTTACATTTGTTTATTCCATTTCCTTGTGCTTTAACTTTATGGAATTCAAATTAATTTTAATTGACATCTCTGCCGCTCAACAAACACTAAAAGTAATTTATGTTTAATAACATGTAACATCAAGATAATTGCTTTAAAGGTAAAAGCTACACTAAATAGTCATTTGACGACTACATATTTGTCTTTGCGAGCAGTACATTATTAAAACAGTTTATTTTTTTATTTTATTTATGTTAATTAGAGGAAGACATACTTGAGTGCACAGAAATACTTTCATACATACATAAGTCAAGTTATCATACACACACATACATATATATATATATATATATATATACACATATATTTGCTCTTCAACATTGGCCCTATAATCATGCAGCTCATTATAAATGTTATGAATAATTATGAAGGCAAGAAGCAGCCTTAACTGCAGGATATATGAAAATATTTTTAAATAATAAATATTCTTTGTAAAGGATCTAAGGTATTTGCAATATATTTATTATTATGTAGAGACACGTTGCAACGCCAAAAATCTTTGATTTCTTGCTCAATCCACTTTAACATAAAATATATTGTCCATGCTTAGACGTTATCACTCCAATTAAAAATAAATATGAATTTCAAAGCTTTTTCTTAATTTTAGCAGTGTCAGTGAAATTATTAAATAATTTGATTTTAATGCTAATTTACTCTCTCAATATTTATTTAATTAAACAAACCTACTGTCAAGCTAATGCTAAAAGGTGATGATGAACTTTTGCTATAAAGCTGCTGCTGAGGAATCAATTATTTTATTTAATTCGTGACTTTTCAAAATTGAGACTAATTTGGGAGGTGCAATAACTTGCTGAATGCAAGAGGATGTTGTGAAATGAACAAATAGTTTTATTACTATGCTAACTTGCTGCTAAGCTCTTGCTAGAAAGTTGCTAAATTATAGTTTGAAAGCTGCTAAAGCACGAATTATTATTTTAGCGGTTACATCAGATAATGGAGACTCCACAGTTGACTAAAGTCTACACCTTTATTTAATAGAGACAAACGATAATAATTTATGAATAGGAAAAATATACAGAGTAAATATTTTTCGACTTCCCTTTGCAATCTATTTTCACTTCAATTAAAAAACAAAATACATTTTTAGTCTAGTTTATTTCAAAGGTTATTTTAGAAAGTCTCAAAAAAAAACTTAAAATTTAATTTGATATTATGTTTATTGCTTAACTAATACAAACTGTTTCATTTATATTAAAAACCTTTCACATATTTATCTCGACAAATAACACATTATTATTAAATAACCCTTAATTCACCAAAAGAAAAAAATCATATTAACTAATATTTTATTTGTAACAATATTTGCAAGCAAAAATATAAAAAAACAAGTAAATTTAATTTAAGCAAATTGTATTTTTCAATCATCAGCCACCGCAGCAAATAATGAAATTGCAACTTGTGTGTCTATTTTCTAAACGGCGAATTCGATAACCCAAATAAGCCAACATTAGTTTGGAAAAATAAATTTTATTACAGTGACATAATGATGTTGATGTTGATGTTGACGTTGACGATAACGATGATGCTAATGATGATTGCGATAATTTGAATTGTGGTTTCGTTTTTGGCAAATATGTACAATTGATAGAAAATGATTTTTAGTTTTGTAGTAAAACTATTTCTATTTTAAATTACTTGTTGAAAGGCATCAACAAAAAACAAACAAACACATAAATGAAAATTGTAAATGTAAAATCTGTTAGATAATTATTTGCTATAGAAAGGTAAGCAAAATTTTATTATTTGCCTAAAAGGATTTTACTTTGCGGTTTTTGAAATTAAAATTAAACTTTGAAATCTTAAAACCCATATACATATAATATATATTTTAATAACAACCAACAAATACAAGCAAGCAAACCCTTGCACATACAAAAAAAATTATAATGCATGTTTGCAGATAAAATATCCTGTTTAGCATCTACGCGTTTTAAGAAAGACCATTATAAGATTAATATTGCAATTTTATGTAGAACTTTATTAAAAACTTACATGAACTCGCACATCAAGTGTATGCCGTACACCAGCATTCATTTATCATAAATCTGCTTACATGTGAAAGCATGTTATGAATTTCATAAAAACATAAAACAAAAAAAACTTAAAATTATGCATGTAAAGCTGCAAATATCACTCACTCAACACATTCGATTCATATGCAAGGGCACGTTTATTCTAAAAGCACTTGAGGGAGAAAAAAAAAGTACAAAAAGAATATTTTTTTCAACTTGTTTGCCACACAATTTATAGTGACACCACCACGCTTAACAGTAGTGCGATTAAAACTGCTCATGGTTTGCAAATCAAACACCATTAAGGATTGTGAGTAAAATTATTATTAAAACTGAAATATGTTGACTTAATTTAAGTATAAAATCTAAAAAAAAAACACAAACCGCTAATGAAATTATTTAGAGTGACAGGGAGATCGCAAGAGATTAGTTCAATAAAATGTTTAATACATTCACAAATGCTTTTGTTTGAAGAAAACACCCTGAGTAAAGGAACTATTCCAATTAATGTTATAATTAAAGTTTGTTTGCAAAAAAAATTTAAATCAATTTGCATACCTTGAATCAAAATATATCACGTATTCTATTTCCATTACAAAATTTGTGTCCAAGACTAAATTTTTATTTAGTGCTGAGCTTCCCATGATTAAAACTTAAAATGCAAGACTATTATAGAAAACGTATATTACGGATTCCGTACGGACACGAGATATGTAATTCAATACGAACTTTAGTAGCCTATATAAAATATAGTTTTGGCATTTTTTCCGTTTTTTAATTTTGGCGATTTTTTTTTGAAAATTTTTTTAGATTTAGATTAGATTTAGAACTGTAGTGAATTTTAATCAGAAATAATTCATAGTTAGGCTCAAGTTCAGTAATTTCAATTCTTATTGAATAAAATATTTTTATTAATTAATGTGAATTTCTAAAGAAGAGAAGAAAAATTAAACTTAGACTTTAAGCTGGGGGAAATACCGATACTTTTCTGTGCAGCCACGCACTTCATCAGCACCCTAGTCTATCTACTTGGGTAGAGATTCTTATTAACATCAGCTATTTAACTTAAATTTACAATGAAACGGAATATGAAAAACGATTGTTGTGTATACAATTGATTTACCTTTGGTAAACACATTTATAAGTATCACTATTAATTTTCTGTTTTTTCCATTTTTTAATTTTTCTATTTAGGTTAGCACGAAATTATATTATTTCGTATATTATATTATATATTTATATTATTTTTTTTTTTTTTGCTTAAGCGATTTTTTCGGTTTTTTGATTTTTTTCATTTGACCATTTTTTTAGTTTTGACATTTTTTTTCGTTTTGACGATGTTTTTTCGGTTTTTGGCGTTTATTTATTTATTTTTTGGCGATTTATTAGTTTTTGGAATTTTTTTTTTATTTGGCGATTTTCGGTTTTTGACGTTTCTTCATTTTGGCGACTTTATTCATATAGGCGCTTTTTTTAGTTTTGAAACTTTTTTCTCTTTTTGGCGATTTTTTTTCGGTTTTTGGCGATTTTTCAATTTGAGGATTTTTTTTAATTTTTGCGATTTTTTTCATATTGACAATTATTTTGTTACTGGAGCCTTTTTCGCGTTTGGCGATTTTTTTCGGTTTTTCGCCCTTTTTTCATTTTGGCGATTTTTTTCATTTTGACGATTTTTTACGAATTTTGCGACTTATTTTAGTGTTAGAAATCTCTTTTTAATTTTGGCGATTTTTTTCCTTTTGGCGATTTTTTTAATTTTTGGCGATTTTTTTTTGATCTGGCGATTTTATAATTTTCAGATTTTTTAGTTTTACCGTTTTTGAAAATTTCAAGAGTTTAATTCTTACGGTTCCCAAGATATAGCAAGTTGTCAAAATTACATAGTCAAAATTGCATTAACTGATGGACCACCCTTTAATTTAAATTTTTTTTAAATTTAGTGTTAATTGTTGTAGTCTATATGTACAAAAAATACACTAATTTTACAAATTTCAAGTGTCAATATACATATGTACACAAAATTGTATGTATGTATATTACATACGATTTTAGCATTTTCCGTTGCTCGTTTTGGAAAACCCTTTAGTTTTTAATTCTCATGTATTTGTTATTGTGGCGGCCAAGGTTCTACATACTCTGTCCAATTTTCTCTTACGGTTCGTGAGGAAATACGGTGTGACGGAAAGACGGACAGCGTAGTGAAAACAATAGGGTTCCTTTTTTCACCTTTGGTGTACGGAACCCTAATAACAGCAGTACATCACTTGAAACTTCCCACCAAAAATTTTAATGTGTTAAATTTTTTTTCCAGAATTTTCTTGCAACGATATATCCCTAGAGATATATAATTCATTAATACTAAAAATAGCAGTAAGTTGAATTACATGTGATAATTATTAATGAACAAATAACACTAAAGTTAATTGTAAATATTCTTTCAAACATGTAGTAGAACGTAACAACTAGCTGTTTTCAAAGGCCACAAAACCTTCATCATCAGCGTTCTTCGTATTTGGTCCACTGTTTGTGGTGCCTTTTGATGTAGATTTCTGCTTTGTATATATACAGCCATACTCAGCTATTATTGCAAATGGAATATGTGCATTTTTTTGATTCATTGTTGGCCAGCTTATTGATGATTTGAAAAATAAATTAATTAAAATCTGACCTTAACGTAATAACTATATAATCGGATAGGATAGGTTCTTTATTTTCAAACGTTATTATAAAGAAATTTTAATATAAATAATTTTTTTTAATTGTCGTTTTTGGATAACTTCAATATATTTTTATTTCTTATTAAATAGACTAATTATTATTATTAATACTTTAATGTTTTAATATGACCTAAAAAAGTTCCAATTCCATATTAGACAAAATTAGAAATAAAACATTATCTAATGAAAGCATAAGTGGCATAAAAAGAAGTAATAAAAATGCCACTTTGTCACTTAATGGGCCCCATCAAGTGCTGTAAGATGGAGGTTTAAATGGTAATTTTACATTTAAGAAGGCAAGCAATTGCATGAGTAACGAAGCATAATGTGAGTGTCAATAAACATTAATTATTGTTCAAAAAAAATTATCTACTAATGGGCTTCAATACTTAATTACATTTAAAGAAATATTAATAACTCAGATACATACGAGTATATAACACTCTGTAACAAGTTTTGTGCAAATGAAATGCTTAATCAACATTTATTTCATTAGCAGTTTTGAAATAAATCATTAGATATATCCACCTTATTGTGAATGGCGTCGTCGACGTCACATAAAGACGACAGTTAATATTGTCACTTGTATGTTTTTTATCGGCAGCAATTGGATTTTATTAACAATATCTTACTAATCCCTAAGGCTTCGTCAATTAATGGAGCATGTTAATAGTAGTTGTCGACAAAAAGTAGACAAGTGACAACTTTTAGTGTCACTTAGGGTGACCTCGACGACGCCATTCACAATAAGGAGTATTTTTAAAATGTTAAATAAGAATTTACTAAAATTAATATTGTTGTAACGTGCGAAGTTTTAATGAGAAAATTTTAACATTCATTTATAAAAATAATTGGCTACCTGGGGTTAAAAAGCATTACTTAACAGCTTTGTAGCACAGTGTTAATAATGTTTCTCTCATTATATTAACACCCACTGGAGACACAATTTCTTTATACCAATGATATGTTTTTAACTATTAAATGACACATATTTAGTAAAAGTGATAGGAGACTATCTGTAAAAGCTCGTTACCATATGACTATAATTGTATAGTTGAGTTTGAGGAGGAAGGCAGTAACCATCACATGCAAATAAAAAAAAAACTGATAATAATAATAATGGTAATAACATTAATTTGAGACCTGCTACGTATGAGGGCGTATGTAGCTGGGACAACAAGGCTAATTCAAGCGACAAGAGACTGCACAGAATGAAGTAGCAAATGTATATGTTAACAATGGCAAGAATGTTAGAAGCATTACGTTTTATTACAGTGGGCCAAAAGCAATAATTTAATGAACAGAAAAAATTGTACATTAAAATCTATAAAAGCACTGCGGCCAAATAAATTAGTTTGGGAAAATCAATAACATTTTCAATGAGCCTCATATTCACTTAAAAAATTTGATATTTAAAAACAGGGTTAATTTAACATTTTGCTTTATATATTTTTCATGTTAATTCAACATAATTTACATGATCAACCTTCCTTTCGAAACAACTTTATTTCATGTTATTTATGAACATGAAACATGCACTGTTAAATAAAAATGAATCAATCAATCAAAAGTATGCTTATACTCAGAGTATGGATATTTATTCGCACAAAATAAATATACGCATGATACTCAGAGTACACCCAGAAAAAAACAGCTTACACTCAATAAAAACCACATTGAATTAATAAGAATAATTAACGAAAGTCAAGTCATGTTAAAATTTCTTATTTCGATATGGAAAAATATTAATTTACAATATTAATTTACTAATTTTTTTTATTTTTTATCTCAATATACATATTGTATTATATTTAAAATTATTGAATTAATGTGACGCGTTCTTATTTTTAAGTTGCAACCTTTCCCTGAGTGTACGCCCCGTATCGCATTTGTGTGTATAATAGGGTTGCTTTGTGGTTTTGTTGTACGAAAACATCGTCGTATGCATTTTTGCTTCCAAATATCTAGTTTAAAAAAAAACTACGATATGAGATTGCACTTTCCATAGCTGTGATGAATGAGTACATCATTTTAACGTTTTATCAATTAATTTTCTGGCAGCACTGATACTTGAAGTGTGTTAATATAAAATACCCCTGTATATAGTCATGTATATCCGAATAAATACATAGAATATTTTTATACTTACAAATATGATTGTATGCCATAAAGTGCATAGATATTATTTATAGTCGTTTGTGCTGCATAATTAAAGAAATGAACACATTCGTTGACTATTTGTATTTATACGTTTTCAGTTTAAACTTCATGCGTAATAATAATATTAGTTCTCTTACCCTCAAATTATTATGTAATGAAATACATTTTATTACCTACATATCTTGTAAATTTTATAGCAATATTGCTCAGTTTATAGGCAGAAAGCAGGCGAGCAAATGATTTTTTTTAGCTCACTGTATACGCAAAATTGGCCAGAATAAACACCCACAAAAAGTGTTTGATAAACCAATTAAATTGAAACATCTTAAAGACACAAAACTAAACAGTTTTACAAAAACACGCACGCACACACATATAGAAGAAACAATTTTAAGCAAAATAAATTTTTAGATTTCATATCAAAACACCCCGAGACAGGACACTGTATAATATCCAAGGCTATAAAAATACATTTATGGACAGTTATTTATTTATTTTTTTTTGCAAAGAATTTCTCCCCAGGGTGCAACAAATATAGACAATTTAATACTATTTTACTTTATCTTTTATTCATCCAATTCATATTAATACAAATATGTTTCTTAAATAAATATTATTTAGTTAGATATAAATGAAATATTCAGCTTATTGTATAAATGATAAAAAAAATTATAGGAAACTTATGACATGGTATAAAAAAAATAAAAAGTATATGCCAGTAATTATTTCCAAGTAGGTAAGAAACTGAGAGAGAGGAATAACAAATACACAGCACAAAAATGTCTCCTCTTAAGGCCTTTAATTAAAAGAAGGAATAATCAATTAAAAAAAGCGCTATATTCACCGACCCATCGATCCATAACCGCCAAAATAGCTTAAGCTCAAAAAAAAAAGACTAAAGGTTCAGTTAGTTAGCCGACAGTAATGCAATGTAATTGCAACGTAGGAAAATAGCTGATAGATAGTTTTATATGAAAAGTAGGTACGTTACATTACATGTCTATAATCATTTTTAATACTTTTCACATAACAATATCGATCAGCTGTTTCCTACTGTTGCAGTTACATTACATTACAGACGACTAACTGAGTCTTAAGAAAATGTTTTCTTAATTTCATCAAATTTTTCTAAGTCGAAATAAATTTTTACAAAAATCTAGCAAAAAATTACTTATTATGAGTAAAAAATGAATACAAGTAGTTCATATCCCTAAAAAAAATTTCATAAAAATACACAAACAATTTCTAACTTTGAAGGAAATGTTTACTGACTTAAGAGAAATATGTAGTAAAAATAGGAAAATGTTTTATAAGCTCAGGGAAATTCTAAGCTAAGAACTTTTCAATTCGTTTATATCAAATCAACTAATTACTTGTTATTTTATGAAATGACTTATTCCTGATTAGTTTATGAAATTTGACTAACTTAAAAGGTGTAAGAAGTATTCCCAATAAAAAACACTAAATATTAACTTGACTGCACCCGGTCAAACAAATAATTATGTGGCAACACTATATTTTTGAATAGCTGTTATTGTAACTTACATTTATTTTCTTCACATACTTTTACAACTACAATTGGAGCTGAAAAAAAGTCAGCCGATGTAGTAAAGTAAGAATATAAAAAACATAATAACTCTAGTTGTTCTCAGAAACTTTGGATGAAGGTTGCCTGATAATCAGCTAAATCCCTCAATAATAAATTTCAATGTATGTTTAATAAAAAATTATTTTACTGAGCAAGTAAAATAATAATTGTTTATTTGTTGTTGAACTTCTCATTTGTTTAAATGAAAGTTTATAACATAATAATTTTAGTTGTTCTAAGAAGCTTTGGGTAAAGGTTGCCTGATGATCAGCTAAATCCCTCAAAATCAATTTCAATGTATTTCTAATAAGAAAATATTTTACTTAATAAGTAAAATAATAATTTGGGATTGTTAGTGCTAAAAATTTTTTTCACAATAGAATCACAAATTTTGAGTAAGATCGTGTAAAGCGTTGTAAGATCGGTGTGAGCTATGTATGAGTGTATTAGTGTATTCATACGAACAAGATGTATAGATAATCTTAACAGCTGCATAGAAATATACTCAACCGAATTTTAAAGCATACCTTTAGGAGCAAAGTTAATTTTAATAGAAATTGCTTGTGAAGTGTAATAGTGTTGCCAGTGGGTATAATTTATTTTTTTAAAAATATAAAATAAATATAAGCTTTTAAATAAAAGAGCGTTTTCAATGTAAAATATTTGTTTTTTATATTGTATAAGTTATATTCTTACATACTAATTTAAAGTAATATTATTATAGTAGAAATTTGTAACCGTTTATGGCCTGCATTGGCTAGGTTATTGGTAATAAATAAATAAAAGATATATAGCAGTCGTTATAAAAATTTTATATTATTATACCATATCTTCATTACATACTGTTGCCTTACACTGAAACTGGTGCACGACAATTGGGTAAAAAACTCCATGTCATGCCAATTGTTATGGGTGGAGATTTTAAAACTAATTTTGCACACCCACAGTCGCAAGCTTTATCAAAATTTTTATTTGACGTTTTCCACTTGCATATGAGCAATTCTCCACAAGCACCCAGAACTAGTAATTCCACTACTATAGATGCAGTTTTCCATAGATTTTTAAATACAGTAGAGTCAAAAATTTATATATCTTATTTTAGTTACCATCAGCTAGATGTTTACACATCTTTCTTGTGAACGGACTCACATTGCTTTTTTTAAATAAAATTAAATTTTAAAACTCGATATTTTTAATGCTTATTCAGGCTGCCCTGGTTAGAGTGTTCGGCCATCAGTCAAAAGGTTGTTGGTTCAATACTTGTATCCTCTCAAGGAATAAATATGTATGTATTAGTGATGCACGAATATTCGTATTCGAATTGTCGAATATTCGGCCATTTTCAGGCGAATACCAATGTATTCGTATTCGACAAATTCGAATATTTTTCCAAAGAAATTAAATAAATAAATGCATAAATCCTAAATGAAATTTAAATAAATGACTAAAAATTTTAGTTTGTACAAATACATTAATTTTTTTATAGAAATTTGTGCTTTGTATCATTTTCAAATATTATTCAATGACGATCATTAAAATTTTGGGTAATTTTTATTAACTTCAAAGTACGCCAACAAGAGTGTGAAGTCCTTTTTCATAAGAATTTTGTAATATATCATATTGCATAAAATATTCGTATTCGTATTCGCGAATATCGTTAGAAATATTCGTATTCGTATTCCCGAACATCAAAAATTGACATTCGTTACATCACTAGTATGTATCTATTCTGAATTAACTAAGAATATAATCACCCCCATCGTGACGTGAATATTTATTCCCTCAAAATATTTCCCTTTTCCCTAAAGTTGCTATCATAAATTATTTCCACGTGAAAAAAACTCTCATGTTCGAAAAAAACATGGCATCACGAATTTTTATTCCCATGAGTTTTTAGTAAATTTTTTTTAGTGTACATTAGACGGTCCGTTAATATTTTTTTGATGACTTCTTATATTCTCTCTACCCAAATCGGTTAATTTTTATGTAAATAAAATATAAAAAAATTTCATAGTGATAAATTATGTTTTAAGGGGTGCGTCCGCCCCTCAAAGTTGTCCTTCATGCCCATTATTCAATGTAATTTGCTTGCACATGACTAACTTTTTAAAAAATCATTTAACAAGAATATAAGAATATGATAGATATAGTAATATTTTATCTCTTCAAGTCAAAAACATTAGTATCAAAGAAAGTTTTTTCCTAAAATTAATATTTTGGAAAATAATGAAGAAAGAAATTTTATATAACAAAATTATATTTATGTGGTAATTATTTATATTAAGAGCTTATATCTATTAAATTATTTTATATATATAGCCAAAAGAAAATTAAGAAAACAAACAAAAATTACATTGAATTAAATGGATTGAGGGCCAACTTTGACGGGCGGACGCACCCCCTAAAACAAAACTTATCGATATGAAATTTTTTTGTAATTTTTTTTTTACAAAAACTTAACCGATTTGGGGGGGGAGACAATATAAGAAATCAAAAAAAAAATTGTTCATACAATAAACGGCCACTCTAGTATACATACGCAGTACAAAGGACCATTGCAGCCTGATAAATAATACAAAAACCGAAAATGCGTGCCAGAGTTAATTATTGTTGTTAGTTTATTATTTTCGTAGCATACTTATGTGGATATTTGCTGAGATTATTTCTACATTGCAGACAAATGAGGCTATCAGCGCAGAAGTGGTGTAACCCACAATCGATTTTTTGTTGTTGTTCTGGTGATAAATATGTAATTTACATTAATAACTATTAAAGAAGATTAGAGTAAACCCCATTTTGGTATTCTAAAGAAAGTTGAGCTGAAAAATCGTCTTTTGCACAGTTCATAATCATAACATTGAAAGCAATTAAATTATTAAAAAGAACAATTTAAAAAAAAACTTGATGTGGTTTACACCACTTCTTTGCTGCTGGCCTCTTATATATTTTTGTTCTCTGCCGTGTGCAACATATTGTACATGAAAATATATTTATTTGAAATTAATACGTATTACACTCCTTCGTTATTGTTGAAAAATATGTATGTACGTTGTAATTCGTGCAGATAATTTTTCTGTTCTGTTAAACTCAATTAAATCTTCTAGTCTGAAATAAGAAATATTTGTAAACATAATTACACTTAATTAGTTGAGGGTGCAGGTGTATGTAAGCGTTATTTAGTTTTGTGTATTTTAACACTACCCACCCGCGCGCGCTCACTACAATTGGTCGCTTCACCACAAATTCTACAAATTACTTGAGGTTATTAAAAGAGTCTGCTTTTGCTATACAACGCTAACAGGTAACTCGTGTGTTTCTAAAGCTGCTGTATTAGCAAGAATTACAGCCTTGGCATCGCCATCAGTATCAGGAGAGGTGCAAGTGCAGTAATATGCAAATATATATATGAGTCATAAATGCACACACACATAGACATGCGTGTAAATGCACATAATACAGATAAACGGAATATCACAGTGTGCTAAGACTTTTCACAATTAATAAACATTTAAGTTGGAATATTTGTTAATACATTCTGGTGTGTATTTGGTTAATATATTCATATCAAAAGTTATTTGTTTTTATTTCAAAGCTGCAATATAAACTTTGTGACGTTATAAGTGTAAAAGTTTAAATTTGCAAGGGACAAAATTGTTGTCGTTTTAAGGATTTAAATTTGTAAAATTATTAAATTTTAGCAGCTTAAACATTTAGCAGATTATTAGCAACTACTTAGCAACAAGATAGCACTATGATAAAATCAACTACTGAAATATCAATGAATACAAGCAATTAGCAGCTTTTTAGCAACTAATTAGCAACAAGTAAGCACTATGATAGAACAGACTGCTGACGTCTAAGCCTTCTGGAGAAGACTTAAAACTTATGAAAGAATGCTCGGGACTGTTCACTGGATTTAACTGCACAATATCATGAGCAAAAAATCAAAGCTTAGTAAAACCAAATTGGGTTTTCAAAGTATGATATAATGACCTGATAAGGAACCAGTTCAGCATCTGATGCCATTGAATAAAAATCCTTATCGAAGGAAATTTATATTTATTTATTTCCATTTATATCCTGCATAATAATTATTTCTGTTTATGAAGAAACAAGACGGTAATGCATTTTTCTATATAAATTTTCTTCCTGAGGAAGTTATCCTGCAGGCCACATGCATGGTCTTCAAATGAAGGTTCTCCGTTTTAAACTTTCCTTAGCGGTCCTTCGACTCCTTTAACAATTATAAAGATCTAAACCTTTATTATTCTTACAATCCTTTTATATTGCTCCACATTTAGTTTTAACTTTTTATGAATCAAAATTAAATTTTTTTTTAAATTTTGTTTTCTCTTAATTTTTTTTCATGGTTGAGACTCGAACCTTTTGAGATTAAAAATATTTTTATTTAAAAGCTGCCAAGCACCCACCCTGAACATGCACTCGTTGGCTGGTCATATGATTTCTCATAATAATAATTTTTTTATACGTTTAGCTGAGGTACAAGAGAGTGTATTAAATTAATCCTGATATTGCCTTAGAAAAAATTGTAGCTTATCTAGTAGTTTTCCAGCTATAAATATTTTCCTTTACGTCCCAAAAAATAATATTAATTTTTGCAAGAAACATCCTTTTAAATTTAAGAAAGATATCAGCAGGATATTTTTCCTTGTTTATGTTGAAATTCCCAAAAATATTGCTTCTCTCTGTCTAAATCCTTCCTTTATGAAATTTTGGGGAAAAAAATATTGTTTCTCTATGCAAAAGTCAACATTTCCCTGTAAAATATGGTTTTTTTCTTTTTGCTTTTCAAAGCAACCACACATGTTTTGGAGATAATAACGCAACAATTCGTTTCATAATCTTTCACATCTTGTTATCACTCTCAAAATATGTGGTTGCATAACATACTGCCACAGTAAAAAAGGAAAAAATGTGTACCACAAAGTGCAGCAGCAAGTAAGAAATCATGCATAATTTTATGTTTTATTTGTGATAAATGTTTATTGTTGCTGCATTATTTTTTGGTATGTGGCATAATTTACATGTTTTGTGATCACTTTCTTTCATGATGTTGTGTGTGTGTGTGTGTTGCGCAACATAAGCACAAGGGAACATGTAGTTATTTATTGTTGTTGTTGTTGTTGTGGTTCTAAATAAAGCAAAAATGTGTTGACACATTTAGAGCAATAAAATTCACCACAATGCATTTCAAATGGTAGCAAGTTGCAGAAGACATTTGCTGCAAATTAATCCCTCATTTATGTTTGGTTTAATATTTTCTAAAAGAAAAAATATTGTGGCCCTTGCAAGCTGAAGGCTATATTCCGTTTTGCGAAATTTTGCTTAAAACTCGAGTTTTTTTAATCAATGAAATTCTAACAATTGCAGTTGGGTATTTGTCTGTTCATTTGAATCGTAATAAATGAATGTCAGGGAATAAGATAAAATATGTATTACCATGTTTGTTATGAATGAAAATCCTAGTATGATTTCATCAAATTTCAATCAGCTTACTCAAAAAATTATTTTCAGCGCTTTTTAAGGGAAACCAGGGCGTATGATTAATATTTAATCATATTAATAATTCAATATTGCTCATACGCCCCCGATACTACTCTGTTCATACAATTAGCCACCAGAGACCGACACGAGTGCATTACACATGAATTTTGCGGTGTTGATTTAGTCGTCGTTGATTAACTGGGAGCTTCATACGATTATAATATTTCTTCCATTACATAACAAAATGCGCAAAATGCGGTAGCAGCAAATATCTCAATCGTTATGATATATTTATAATTTTAAAGTTGTTTAAAATCTTAGGACATTGTGACAATATTACACTCAAGACTACCCCAATTATATTTAAAATTTTTCATCAAAAATTTCTTAAAATTGATTTCAAATTTATTTCAATTTTTTATGAAAATAAGCAAAACTCTTTTCGCAAGACAATCTTAAAATTTTTTTAATAATTAATCGCAGCTATTATTAAAGTCTTAAAAAAATTTAATTTAATACAAAATTAAAAGCTAATTATATGTTTTAATATGTTTAAAAACAAAAACAATATTTGTCTAACGCCTCAAATTTATTAACTGTCAGTATCTTCCTTTTTCTCTAACTTTCTTTCTCCCTCTTTCTCTAGTCTGTATTCTTAAAAGCCCCTTATCAAGTCTAACGCCTCTTTTTATGCCACAAAATACCCTTTTCCTTTATACGAGTATTTTTGTTTATACAAGCAGCGAAAATCCATTTCAGTTGTGTTAAATCAAAAGCAAATCCCAAACACCTGTCCTTTATGTTTGCCTTTGACCCAAACCATTTTGCAATGTAATTTTAATGCCTTTTTAATAGGCATACAAAATTTATTTGAAAAAAAAATAAGCATTAAGATTTGGGTCATTGTAAAAACCCCGACACATGTTGCAAGTTAAAACTCTTTTAAGGGATAAAAAATTAAAAACAAACAAAAAACAATTAATGTCTCTATATATTAAATAAGCTGTAATCCTTTTTGGAAGTAATACAGCAAATGAAGGAATAAATGACAGGAAAAGCATTTAAGTAATATTTCTTAAAAGAGTTGGACAAAAATTACATTATATCTTCATATCTATTAAAAATTTACCTTTTTATATAAATTCGTTTAAGAAAAGTACAGTTGAACCTTGATTATGCAGGCCCCTATCAACTGGATATATCTATTAAGCCTCAGGCTGTCACTTTATTATATTTCTTAACCTCCACTATCCGAGATTTCACCTCTCTTATCCGTGATTCTATTTCTTAGAACTCAGTTAGCCGTACTATACGCCTATTATCTCTGCAAAAAAATAAGATGTCATATTTTAAGACAAACTGAAATTTCATGTTTTAAATTATAATATCCGTTACCTTAATATAGAAAGTCTCTACTAACTGCCTATTTTTTAGAAATCTGAATTTTTGCATTTTTCGATACATTTCCTCAATCGGAATATAAAAAAAATTTTAGTTCAAAAAGATAATGAGTTGGGGCCTTTCTATATTAAGGTAAGATATATATGTATGCATATACTCTTTTGAGCTTTTATATAACCACTATTAAACGTGGTCAGAGGGGGCCGGGCTTAGCACGGATAATCGTGCTATGTTCGGTACCGTCCTACCCATATAATCGAGGTTCAACTGTACTTTGATATTTTTTTTATTATTTATTTTAATATGTTATTTTATTTTTCGAAATAATTAGGAAATAATTAGGAATTTTAATTTAAAAAGTAATTTATATTTTGTAAAATAAGTACTCAAAGAATTGTTTTTGAGAAGTACTTTTAAAATTTTTTTAAGTAAAATTTTGTATTATTTTTTCAAAATACATATAAAATGTTTAAAAACTTATTCATTTAAACAAAAAGTTTTCTTAAAAATAATTTTGTTTTAAAAAGTACTTAAAAAAATTAAAAAAAAAATTTTAAATAAATTATTTAAAAAAAATTATTTAAAAAAAATTATTTAAAAAATGTTTTCAAAAAATATTTAAAAGAAATTATTTAAAAAAATGATTCAAAATTATTTCAGAAAAAATTATTTAAAACAAACATTTTTTGAAAAAAAATTTTTACAAAAAAATCATTTTCACAAAAAGTACTTTTTAAAAAACAATTTTTTACAAAACTTACTTTTTAAAAAATATTTTTTTAACAAAAAGTACTTTTTAAAAAATGTTTTTTTTAACAAAAAGTACTTTTTAAAAAATATTTTTTTTAACAAAAACTACTTCTTAAAAAAAAATAAAAAAAAACTAATTATTAAAAAAAATTTTTTATAAAAAATAATTTCTTACAAAAAGTACTTTTTATAAGATAAAATTTTTTACACATATACTTTTTTTAAAAATAATTTTTTAAATTTTTTTTTTTAAAAAATATTTTTTTAACAAAAAGTCCTTCATAAAAAACATTTTTTTGTAAAAAGTGCAATTTAAAAAAGTACCTCTTCAAAAAGGTGTCTTGTGATAATGCCTCTTTTCAAAAATAGTACCTTTTAGAATTGTTACAAAGAAAAAAGGTATTCTTTATTCTTTAGTGACTGGCTGCTATCTTTAATTTTTTTACTTAAATATACTTCAATTTGAACTCTAAACTTGTTCATTTAAAGCTAAAATATTTTTTTTATTACTTTTCTATTGTACTTTATTTGTTCTACTGAATTTGATAGTGTTGAAGCAGAAAATAAAACAAAAAACTCAAGTTTTTTGACTTGAAATAAAATGCCAATTAGAGTGGAAGCTTTTGATATAAAATTACAAAGATTTTAAAAGGGATGTTCGTTCAGCAGCAGCATAATATACAACTTAGAACAAAGAGTTTTGTTTTAAGGGTTTAAACTAAAGTCAAATAAATACGAGCTTGTACAGAGGATATTGCTCAGCTAGAGTATTTTTGTTGTTGAACATTTTATCAAAGGTCCTTAATGTTTAAAAAATTATGCATTCATGCTGCTTTATAAATATTTTTTTTTGTAATGTATTGAGCCTTTTTGCAGTTTCCAGTTTTCTTTTGTTTTTGTTTGTTGCAACTTCCATAATTTCTAAAAAGAAAAAATTATTTTTTTTTAATATATTTTGTCCACTGGTGAGCTGTAGTTATCCTTGGTTACAGTCAAATATGTACTGTAAAATCTATTGCAGGCAGTACTAAAGAGGTATTAGCCATAAACAAAAGATAAAACGAAAATTCAATACAATAATTTTTCTTAGGAATTTTATAGCATTGGAAAATACGAATTTTAGATAAACAGTAATATAAGACAAATAAAATGTTTAGTAATACTAGAACTAAAAAGCTTTCGATTCCCATTTTAATGGAAATTTTTTATTACTTTAAGAAAATTATTTTCAAAATAATTTTTTCTAAACTTATTCTCTGAAACTACAAGGCAAGTTATACATATGTATGTGTTCGTAACACGAGAAACAATCTTGGTCCATGAGACCAATTATCCAAAAAAAACGTATCTTTATAATTAAGCAACAAACTCAATTTGTGGCTTTAATAAACCAAACATATTTATAACAGTTTTTGTTTCAGCAAAGCAACAACAACAAGTGTCATAATTTGGCTTGCTCTCATAACTGTAGCTCATTTCCGGTTAGGCTTAATGAATGCGGCAGCACAAGAGTGTGTGTGTGTGTGTGTGTGTGCATTAAAGAATAAGCAAGAGAATATTATGAAGACCGCAACATGCTTGTCTTCGGAATAATTATTTTTTCATATAGTTCATGCTTACTATTGTTTTAATTTAACGAGGGTAATCTTTGAAGTTTTCTTTTTACTGTAAATTTGCAAGAAAAGTTACTCTTGCACTAAGACTCCCTAATTTTAAAGCACCGAAAGCTACTTAATGTGCTGTAACTGGATGCTGCTAACATTCTTCTGGAAGCTGTATGTTAAGTATGAAAATGGTAATGCATGCAGCATAGTGTAAATAACAGCTAAGTTAACATTGTGGAATTTTAACAGCGAATTATTCAACATGGTGTGTTTAAAAACTCTGAATATCAGTGTTGAGTAAATGAAATGTTTTCTAATTTAATGAGAATTGTACACTGGTGAAATTTATTTAATAAGAAAATTCTCGAATATACAAAAATAACGATTTTAAAAGGTAAAAACGTAATAGTATGTATAATCACAACTACAGAAATGCTTTAAAAAATAAATTTCTACACAACTTTTTACGAAAAAAAATTTTAAAAATATTTTTGCTAGTTTTAAAGTTTTTTTTCACAAAATAATTACAAAATTTTTGTAAAATAATTTTTTGTTATATTGTTTTAGAACATTATACTTCGAAAAATTGTTAAGAAAAAACATAACATTGTATTTTTTAAATATTTTTAGCTACAATATTCTTACCAAAAAAAATTTTTACAATTTGTAAAATTAAATTTTTTTAAACAAGAAAATTCACGAAATATATATTAAAAAAAAAATTTTTAAAAGCTTAAGTATTTAAAAAAAAGAGAGAAAAGAAATTTACATAAATATTTTTTACATATTTTTTAATTACTAACAGCCGTATTCATAAACATTTTAAACAGCGTTTCATTAGTTGTTTAAGCAATATTCGCTAAAAATGTATTCATAATAGAATTTTAGCTTAAAAACCGATTTTTAAACCTTGCGTAAATCAGCAAATTTTAAAATTGACTGCCCCCATGTTTAAACCAATTTTAAGATGACGTTCTTGTGATTTTGCTTCGTGTTTGCTTACATTTTTAGTTTTGATTGCGTGTATGTGTGTATGTATGTACTTATGTACGTACTTATGCATATGTGAATGTTATTCAGAAGAAGAAAATGAAATTATATTTTTTTAAAAACTGATGACGAAATTTCAAATGGACTCCAAATAAATATTTACCAGAGAAGGAGCAATAAGCTTTCCATTCCCATTTCGTTTTTTCTCAATGTATGTGTAAAGAAAATTAAAAATAATAATTATAGTGATGTATAAAAACTCACAACAAATAAAATAAAACTTGTTATTCTAGTGCTTCTTAATCTGCAATAAAAAATCATATTAAAAGCACTTTTAAGAAAGATTCGCTGTGAACTCTTTTTATTTTTTTAAATTTGTACGAGTTGGAACACATTTTTTATTGTATAAAAACAATAGTTTTCAAAAAATGGACAAAAAACAAATACAGATACGAGTACTTTGTGAATTAATAATCGTTGTTTTGCAGAACTAGTATGCAAGTGACAAATAGATAACACAGTGTTGCCACGATATTTTTAGAAAAGCAAGTTAATTGATTTTTAGTTAAAACACTGATTATGAATACCAATATTTAAAAAACCTTATTTAGCCTTAAAATGTTTTTTAACTAATATGGTTTTTAAACCTCAATCAACTTTTTTTTATGAATACGGCTGTAAGGCTTTAAAAAGCAGTTTTAAAACAAATTTTCATAAAAAAGTTTTCTTATTAAGCTTTTATAAGGCCTTAATAATTTTTATAAATAAGGCTGGGCTGTAAAATTTTCAAAATAAGAATTTTTTTTCAAATATAGTTCTTTATTATAATTTTATTACAGAACTAGTTTTTTTTAATGTTAACTAGATAATAAAATATTGTTGTCAAACAATTTATAAAATTAATAATTTTTTTTTGAGAAATTTTTTATAAAATAATTTACAAAAATTTTTACAAAAACGTTTTTTTGATTTTTCGAAAATTTAAAAAGAAATAGCACAACTTCTTACAAGAAAAATATACAACAATATTTTTCAAAAACTACTTGGAAAAATTTTTAATAAGGTGCGGAGGAGCAGAAACGAAATGATTAAAAAAAATTTAAATAATTTAAAATAAAGACTCTCTGTCAAATAAATATACTTTGCTTTTTCTAATTTTTATGCTTAAATTTACAACTTATTTTTTGCTAAACTATTACAAAAATTAACTTTTAAAAATTTTTTTAAATTTCTTTTGAAATAATTTAGCAGTAAATATTTTTTTTAATTGTTCCTGAAATTAATTTCATATTTGCATTTCTTAAATTTTTTACAAAATAATTTTTTTTTAAATAATTTAAAATTTTTAGTTTTTTTTCTTTGTTTTACACTAAAACAAAAACCCACAATTCACCAAACATGAGTTTTTCAACTTTTTACAAAAGAAATCTCTGGACACTGGACACGAATTTTTTTATTAGAAATTGCTACTAAACAAAAACTTAATATACATCACAGTAATTTTAGGAATTGTTTTTTTCACCAAAATTTCACGAAAAAGTTTACAAAAATACACATATGTATATGTTTATTTTGTCGAATTTTATGAATTATTTTTTTACAAAATAGTTTTTTTAATAAATGGGTTCTTAATAAAAAATTTTCTCAAATTAATTTTTAATAAACGCTTTCTACACAATACATTGTTACAAAAAAATTTGTGCAGAATAACTTTTAATAATTATGTAATTGATTTAAAATTTTCAAAAAAAAAATCACAAAAAAATTTTACCAAATAATTTTTATTTTTTAAATTTCTTAGAAGAAATTTTTATAAAATAATAAAGGTAAAGGTTATTTTTTTTCCTGCGTTTGTTGTAAAAAATTAAATTTTTCCAACGAGAAAAAAAACTGAAATGAATACCTTTAATTTCTAATAATTATGTAATTGATTTAAAATTCCCAAAAAAAAAAATACAAAAAAATTTTCTAAATAATTTTTTTCTTGTTTTCTCATATTAATTTCTAATAAACATTTTTTACATAATCAATTTTTAGAAGGAAAACTTTACAAAATAATTGCTTTAAGCTAATTAAGAAATGTTTACAAAATAATGTTTCCAAAATGTGTTTAAAAACCTTTCCTGCCTGCTCTACTTTGTTTTGCTTCCCTTATAAATGCAAATGAAAGAAGAAAAAAATCTTGGCCTTTTGTTTGAAAATCTTTTAACTAGTGAATTATTATTTAATTTAAAAACTTTATTATGCTTTTCATTATCTTTAGTCAACTTATATTGTGTATAAATATTTTTTTTTCTGAGGAAACTTAACAAATACTGATTCTATTCTTTTTCATTAAAATAAAAATTAAAAAGGAAGCCTTCTTAGTGGAACATCATTTTCTGAAAACATATAAAAATATTGAGATAAATGTGTTTCTTACGCCAACAACGAACGCACAACAGAAAATGAAATATTGAAAAAAAAAGTTCAGCACAACTTTGAAGGCAAGCAGCAAATACGCCCAGCCGTTTCTTTTTGTTATACTTTTTTTCTTTTTTTATGTGTGTGTGTGCGTGAGAAAAAAAACTGAATTTCTTATTCAAAAATGTTTTTCTTTTCAGTTTGGCTGCGCTTTTTCATATGCATGTATGTATTTGTTTTGCGAAAAACAAACTTTTATAATTTCCCGCCACTGTATACAATTTTATTTATTTTTGTTGTAGTTTTGAAATGTTTTTAAAAGGATTTTTTTCTTTGCTCTTTTCACTCGCTGGCGCACTGTTAGTCGGTGTAACTTTTGCTGGTTGTGTTGTCATTTTCTTTTTCTGTTTTTTATTTTTATTTTTTTTTTGTTTGTTTGTGTTCTGCCTTGCCTACTTAAAGTTTATTTGTTTCTTCTTTATGATGTATTTTAACAAAAAACACGCATTACCATGCTCATATCATTAACTTTCGATATGAACAGTCATGCAGCAGGCATCACAGGAAGGGAAGAGTGCTGCCAATGTGAACTATAAGTATGAAGGAAGAAGAATTTTTGAAGAAACTTAAAATGAGTTCTTTGGAAAAATATTGTTGCGTTGCACGTGCTTTTGTGTGTGTTTTTTAATGGTTGTTGTTTGCCACAAGAAAAATGTGACATTAATATTTTTTTCTAAATGAGAATAACTTGAGTAAATTATGTTTGCAAATACTTGTTGTATGTTAGTTAAATATTATTGTTGCAATTACTAATTCAGTGCATAAATATATATGTATATGCATATACATGTACATATGTATGTATGTGTGTGCATAAAAAAGCATTGAGGCATGCGACCACTCTTTGGGATTTTTTTTTACCTGTCGTCTACTCATGCGTTCCAAAGTTATTAAAAGTCTCCTTAATCTTTTTGTGCTCTAAGTCCAGTATGATCTAGTGTCTCGTGCCAATAAATCTGGCATCGTCATCCATTAACAGTAACAGCGTTGCCATAAACTCGGGATATAAAATTATCATCTCAGGAAAAATATCATATTTTGAACAATAAAATCGTTAAAGTTTTTCAATTGTAAAAATTATATAATTTCTGTTGTAATAAAAGAAAATATTTTTAGCCTTATTATAAGCGTGTATATCGATTAAATTTTAACTGAAAATTTACATTAAAGGTATTCATTTCAGTTTTTTTCCTCGTTGGAAAAATGGAAAAATGTAATTTTTTACAACAAGCACAGGAAAAAAAATTTAAAAATTTTTGAATTTTTTATTTTGTGTTTGTTGTCAAAAAAATTACCTTTTATATTTCAGTATTTTTTTGTTGGAAAAATTTAATTTTTTTTAACAAACACAGAAAAAAAATTAAAAAATTAAAAAATTTATTTCAAACTTTTTTTCTGTTTTTTTGTAAAAAAAACTACATTTTTCCATTTTTTAAACAAAAATATTTTGAAATTAATACCTTTATTAATTTTTACATGGAAAATATTAAAAATATTATTGATAAAAATTAATGCGCAGACAGAAATAAACAACAAGTTAAAAGTTCCATGACAACGTAATTGGTTGCCAGTTTGGGGTATTTGTCCCCAAATTTGGGGATAAAAATTTCGTGTTGGTGATCTGGGGACTTAATGGTAATGATAACTAAATTTACGGGATTTCTTGGGGATTTTTTTAAACTAATGATAACAAGAATGATTTTTTACCTAAGAAATATGCGTCTGGCAAGTCTAAAAATGTGTGTTACTATTCAAAGTGAATGATGTCTAATAAAGAAAAGAAAATAAAGAAAAATTATCAAGGCAGATTACCCTATAATGAACACTACCTTAACGAAAATTCGCAATGGAAGCACTTCTTAGAATAAACACACACTTAAAAAATAATTCAATTTGTTGTGACGAATTTTTAATCCTTCTGCTGAAATTCTAAGGCTTTTTAATGCAAGTATTTATATTCTGAACTTTTTGAAATGGTAAGCTTTGGTTAAACAAAATTATACTTGTGCATATTAAACTATAAGTAATGTTTTCTTTACAAGTTCTACAAGTACAAATTAAATTAATACGAAATATGTTATTTTTGTTATTATTTTTTTAATAAAATTAAAAAATTTCATTTATTTTACAAAAGAAAAAATTTTAATCAAAAAAACTCAATTTGGGGATTACACATCAAAAACTGGGGATAAGCTTTAGAAAAAAACTGGCAACACTGATATGCAGAACATTAATTTTTTTTTTTGAATTGATGGCAAAAAGTCTTTAACTGTTTTTTCAACATTTCCGAACAAGAAAATGAAAGTCAAAATATTCCATCAACTTTGATTTAGGACGTCAGTGCAAACAAAAAAATTTTAATTAAAAAAATTTTACAACCTGAATTTTTACATATTTTGCAGTAAAGATAATTTCATTAAACTTTTTCTTTCAAGTCTACACCAGTGATTTTCTTGCCATTTAATTCGATAACATGTGGCATCTCTGCATAAAAAAATTTCAAAATAAGGGAAAAGCTCATAGAAAAAACTAAATGAAAATCAGCTTGCGTTTTTTTTTCTTCAGCTGACAGCGAATTTTACTCGTTATCAAAATCGATAAGTTTTCGTTATATTTATTATAGCGATACGATTATCGTAATATAAATTTGAAACTGTGTTTTACTTACGGTCTCTGTATAAATGTTGCCACTAATAAACATAAAAGGTGCTGCCAAATGCAATAAATAATATAGGGACCGTAAAGTCTTAATTTTTTTAATACTGGCAACTTCTTTTTTATATTGTACTAACAGAGTTACCGTAAATAAAAGATTATGGTAAACTGTTTCTTGTTCCTTTATATTTATTTTAAAACAAATCTATTTTCAATGATTTATATAGAAAAATTTATAATTTATAATTTATACTCAATACTTATGAATATATTTCATTGCTAAAAATTTAAATGCTGCAAAGTAATAAAATTAAATTTTTTTCTAGCAAAACTGAAAAAAAATACAAAAATAATTAAAAATGTCCCCTTAACTATCAAAGAAAATATTACTAAAATATTTTACTCTGCCCACAAGTTACTTCTCTTTCCTTGACTGCCTGCCCATTTGTTATCTCATCATTACTGATTATTTTGGCTTTGTTAACAAAACATTTTATTGTCATTTATCTTTGGTGGTTATAAATAATACGAAATCAATATAAGACAAGAGCTAATTTATTTCTTTTAATCTGAATATTATCGAAAAGAAGCAAAAAAAACGAAAGCTGAAACTTCAGCAACTTTTATTCACACCACTTCTCACTGTAACTTGTTATTTAATCACAGAAACCCGCACACACACCTCCACACCCACACATCCACACATACGCACATACAAAAAATTATTTCTTTGTATATTTATTAACTGCTTTGTATGCATAAGTGTGATTAATTATTTATTTGTTTTATTAATTTTATTCATTTCCTTTTGCTTAAGATTTTGTAATTTTTGTTTAAGTCTGATTGAAGAGATCAGGAGGCAAATTTCGGCATTCGATACGACTCGTAATTTAAAAATATTTCTCTATAGTTTATATGGAAATATTTATAAATTACGAGTCGTATCAAATGCCGTGATTTGCTTCCAGGATAATTTTCGCTCAACTAAATTCCACTCACAATAAAATCAAATGTATTCCAAACCAGAATTAAAAAAAATCCAGAATATGTGTGGGCATTTCCATGACTTATGGCTGTTGTTATTGGTGCTGTGCTTGATTTTGAGCAAATTTTCGTTTTCAAGATTATTACAAAAAAAAAACTAAGGTATTCGCATGTGACAAAAATATAATTACTTGTTGCGTTCGATAATTAAATCGTCAGCCAAACCTGAAGCATTATTTATATGTGAGTAATTTTAAAATGTTGTGCACTAATGTTTCTTTAAAATAGTTTTAATTTTAAGCAAAAATAATTTATACATATTTTTTTATTCAATTTTAATCACAGTCGCACGTGACATATTTTCCATCATGATATTTATATTCTTTTTATTGCTCTTTTCTTGAAATTATAATTAAACAAGCTTAGTAAAAATGTTCTCAAATTAACAGACATATTTAATATATTTATTTGAACATGATAAATGTAAACTTAAGAAAAATATTAAGTATGAATAAAGAATTATTTTCTATACCTAAAAATTAATCCCTTTTCCCTTTGTCACGACTTCACGCCTAAGTGGCGTGATAAAAATGATAGGAAAGAAAAAAATTAAGAAAGTTGCGCGTTACATTTCACTCTAAATATTGGAAGTATCCGTTGTAAGTTTGAGTTTGTTCCACTGTAAAGCGAAAACGGCTTGATGGATTAAGATGAATTACATTAGACGGATATCATATGGTCCAGGTGAAAAAAAATACAGGGTACTTCTTAGAAGGTAAAACGGGTAATAAATCGTATACTTTCGATACTTTTTCAGTTTTTTAGATTTTATTTCTTTAAAAAATTTTACGAATGTGAGTGATTTAAATATTCAAAGTAATGATATTATAACGTCTGTCGGGTAAAAGATAGTAACTAACAAACTAAAACAAATGTTAACGAACATGGTATTGGAAATACCAAACACAGTTTCCTTTTCAGAATAAGCAGCAATAATTATTTTTACCTTTCGGCCATCGCAACTCATTATATTTGTAACTGGCTTAAGAAAAGGATGAGATGATCAATTCTTCTGTTTTTTTAGCTTATGTGAGTGCTCAATCCGCCTTTTCTCTTCATGTCATTTTTAATTTTTTTCTGTCACTTAACGCTTTCCAATTTTCTAATTTCACCATTTTTGATCATATTAATTTAAATAATTTAAAAGTATTTACGATGTCGCACGTGACCAACTTTATATAAGTAAGCAAGATTTCTTATTTTAATTCTATTAATTATCTTTGTATATGAATATTTTAAGATTTTTAAACTTGCACGCATATCGTTGCGTAAAATCCAAAAGGCCATAACAACCAAAAAATTCAAAATAGAATTTTTGATTGATTATGATGTGATTAACCAAAACACATTTTTCCTTCAAATTTTACTCACATACATATTTTCAAAAATACCGATCTTATTCATCATTCATTTTGGCACATAACATATAAAGAATCTTCAATTTAAAAGGTTTCTTTTGCTTCTCCTGTAAAAAAAGTAAAAAGTGTACTTAGCAAAAATTTACATTTATTTGCAGTTGCATAGTTTCGTACGAAATCTTTTTTTTTAATCCTCATTTATCAAAATATAACAAACAACAGAAATATCCAAATGATTATGATTTTGCATTCGAATATCTATTGAACATAAATGGAACAATTTTTCCCCAATGAATTTTTTTTTTGCATAATAAGGAAAATATGTTATTTTCTTTGATGGAGTATTTTTGTGTCTCTCGTATAGTCTTGTCATAGTTATTTTTTTAAAATCTTCAAGTCGGCCAAAAATAATATTTTATTATTTAATGAAATTTATTTATTTGAATATTGTCAGAAGTGTAAATACTATAATAATTGGAATTTATTTGCTGGTGGTTTAGCATGTCTATATACGTATTTCATTGGCGCTTGAACCAAATCATCAGTAGAAATTTTGTTATTTTACTCAATAAAAAATTTTTAATTTTCGTTTTGTTAAAATTTTAGTTAAAATTTATTTTGTTCCCAGTGAACTAATTAACACAAATAATTTATTTCATATATTATGTCTAAGATTATTAGGAAGCAAATCAGAAAATACGTAAGTAGTTTAGTCAAAACAACCCCAATAGTTTACTAAAACTAATAAAAATCATATTTTAAACATATTTATTTTTAGCAAACTTAAAAAATAAAATAAATCTTCACATATGGCAACAGTGCTCTCGTATGCAAATAAATACCTTTAAACGGGAAATTGTTGAATTAAAATCCTCTGCATAGTTATTCACCATAAAAATTCTACGATAAGTCACTTCTAAACACACCTCACACCAGTATTCACCTGCATTCTTTTGATAACATAAAATACTGTTCAAGTTCCCCTCTACCCCTTTTTTGGCTGGTGAATAGTAGTAGTTATTAAATTTATTAAAATTATCACCAGAATATGTGTGTTAAACACAGTTTTCCTTCATATCTATTTGACCAACAACTACAGATGAGTTTTCTAGAAAACTTTAAAAATACATAAATAAATCTCGGAAATAGATTTACAAAAAAAATGCAAAAGATATGAAATTAGAAAACAAAAAATAAATTTTAATTTTATCTTCTTCACATTAGCTGCCAGCTATTGCTGACAGACAGAAAAAAATAATCGTTCTTATACAAAAAAGCACCTTTCATGCAAAAGATACACTAAACTTAAACTAAAAGTTGTTTGCTTGAATTGCAATATCATGTTAAATAAAATTCTTAAGAAATTGTCTCAATGAAAAATAATATCCCGTGGTGTTTTTAATATTGCCTTTGGAATGAAATAAAGGTAAACTCGTTCGTATTTGCTTGAATGCTTGATTAAAATCATACGTACATACCTGTAGAAATATGTATTTTTGCCTAAGTTGTGTGTGTCTTTTCTTTAATTTTTATTTTATTTTTTTTTTCAACTCAATTTCTTGGTATTTAAGTTGGCAGTGAGAGGACTCTTTTTATTTTTAGTTTTAGTTTTAGTAATATAACATGTAACCATTCAAGCCAAGTAGATTTTCCTTCCTGTGACATTCTTGTTGCTACTTGCAACTTTATACAACTGCATTTATCATCTCTTTGCCTGCGTGTTTCGTTTTTTACACTTTTCCAGCATTAGCTGGTCTTTACCTTTCATAAACATGCATGTACATACAAATGTATGTATGGATGTATGTCTGTGTGTCTGTGTGCAGATCTTGTTAAATGTTACTTCTACTTTGAAAAGTACAAATTCCTGTTAAATATTATTTTTTTCTTCTGTTTCTTGTGTTTCTGCTTTTGAAACATTTTGGAATCAATGTCTTCTCGAGACTTTTGCATGTATTTACAACTAACTTTTGTGCAACAACTATAAAGTTTCATATACCACATCATCGCATCGATTTCTGCTCTTACCTCGTTCGTCTTACAGTTGCTGTGTCGTTTAGGAAACGGAAGCCATAGTGAAATCCGCTCCATGAACAGTTTACCTGCCTGCCTGCCTGCCTGCCTGCCAGCTTCATGCAATGTATGCGATAATAATGCAGATGAAGTTTTATGTGTTAACGTTGATTTAGTTGCCGCTGTTGCTGCTGCTGCTATTATTTTGTTTAAACTTTTGTCGAGATTTCGAGAATGTAGAGCAACAACAGCATTAACCGGGAATGCTTAATTATTAAATTATTTTATTATTTCGATTCGGTTATGAAATTAATTACATTAAATTGAACATCAGACTTATGCTTCATTAGAGAGTGTTGTTTGCCGAAAATTAAAGCAATTAATGTTATAGTACGATATGTATCTGTCTAGGAAACTAATCGTAGACAAATTTAAATATAACAAAACAGCAACAGCAACAACAGCAGCAAAAAAGTTAAAAAGCATCAACATTATCTTAGAATAAACACAGAAAGATAACAAGATTTTAACGTCAGCTTATGTTAGAGGAGAATCATAATAGTATTATAACTTTAAACAACACAAATTGATTTCGTTAAAGTTAATTTAAATCTATTTTTTAATTGCTGTTAAGTTTGGTTTTATAAAATGCAACCTTGTTCTCGCTGTGCTTTTAGTTCAGTGCTGACAAGTTAAAATGACCCAAAACAGTTGATAATGTTTGTGCCCATGAATAAGAATAAATAACGATCCAAACATTTTCAACTTAAAAATTATTGCGGCCACAAAAATAATGAAAAACATTGCATAGAAAAAGAATTTTTTGGACGGAAAACAAACAAACAAATTTTCGTTGGCTTCTGCAACTAGAAATTACACGAGCACAAGAGCATTTTTTTTCAATTCGCTTTAGAAATTGACGCGTGTCGAATTTTTCCAACACAACACAAGACAAACACGAATGCCACGACGATAAACACTTACGAAACGATACTGCACAACACGCACGAAATATTATTGATATGGTATTGAAGATCAGAAAATTTAATTAATTTTTTTCAAGAGTCGCTTTTCAGAATATGGCACGCTGCCCACAACTGGTGGTACTATCGGTTTACGTACAGAACTGTAAGCTTCAGAGGACCACACAATATCAACAAATATAAGGGTTTTGTGTGTCTGCCGATACAAAAAATGTATCCAATTTTTTCTCAGATTTTTTGTCACGAACACTTCATGTTAAGTCGTGCATGTTCATGTCACGCGCCCATCTCTAATTCGCTTATATTATATTTTTTGCACATAATGTCTTGATTTCCAAGCACTTCTGCACTTTGTATAAGTAGTTCCATTACTTTAAAATATTGAAAGATTTACAAAATATACAATAATTTATATCTTAGAGAAAGAGAGCGAGAGAGAGAGAGACAGTAAAATTTCAGCCAGCTTTTCATACAAACAAAAACAGCTGTAGTACACTTTGTCAAATAAGTGTCATACAAATTAGAAAGAAGTACAGCAATAAATCTCTTGCACTTATTTCTATAAAGCAGATATATGTATTTTATTTTCAACAAATTTATGCAAGTGAATTTTTCCCTTTTCAGAAAGATGTAGAAAACGTTCACATGAAGGAGAATTAGAGATTTAAATTATTCCACGAAAACGCATGGAAGATATTAAAAAATTTCGATTAAAACCAAAACAAAAAGTTTCAAAAAAATTTTTTTACCGCATATTTTTAAAATCAAATAGACACAAGAATTTTGAAGCGTTTCTCTCCTTCTCTTTGAAAAGCAAAAGTTTTAAACTAATTTTTAATTTTGTTGGAAATAATCTGATAGTTAAAAATCTCAAAAAAAATTTATTTCATCATCGAAGAAATTTAGGACTTATTTCATTTTATTTAAGATAGGTTTTTTATTTCGATAGGTTTTCATAATGAAACAATTTGGGAGACACTTCATATTTTTAAGATTTATTCTGATTTATTCTGCACTCGTTATCGAACGAAATTATAAAATATTTCCATATAAACTCTATTGAAATATTTCGTAATTTCGTTGATAAGGAGAGCCGCAATTTGCCCCCGCATTGCTGGCCTTTGGCCGGGTTCAAGGATGTTTAGCATCTAGTTTCCGCGGATTTTTTTACTGAACTGCTTTTCTTATAATTCAATTTTCTATAAGTTAACATAATTTTTTATTCACAGGGGTGCCACTAAAGTAAAATTAAGTTCAGTTTCCAAAGCATTTTTGCATTGTAGCCCTTCGGCCAAACATAAATGTTTCCTTATCTGTGGTATATTCAAAACCGGCTTCGATTCCCAAAGGATTTCTGCTCCCCCTGGATTTTCTTCAATTAACATTAATGCATTTCAAAATTATTTCATACTTTTTGGATTTTATTACAGTGGGAATTATTAAATTTTTTTCCATGGCAGTTATTTAATTATGAAATAAGAATTTCATTTTCAGTTTTGGGAGTAATTTCATTTTAAGTTGTTTCATTAAATTTTTGCGGGACTTGTTTAATTTTTTGTAGATCCTATTTCATTGGGAGTATGCGCTATAGGTGTTATTTGATTCAAGTGAATTAAATGTAAAATATTTTTGAAGAATATTAGTTATAATAACTTGTAATATGCCCGAAACCCCTATACATACTCCCATCTGGGCATAATCATGGAATTGTGCTCAAATTGATCCCGTACCGGCATTAACTTACTACTGTTCTCTAATCGATTTTCAATGCAATTTCTCATCCATATCTATTTATGTGCAATTGCTCTCTAGTCCATATAGACTTAATTATTGCTTACCTTAAATATATCCAACATTTTTGAAACTCATGTTCTATATCTTCGGCTTAGAGTGTAAACCTACTAAATCCACTTTTTAAAACATATGACATTTTAATGCCGTTTGAGAGATAAAAAGACACCCAATCGACTGGCTAGATTATTTAGTTCTAATTAAACCTTTACATGTCCAACAAACTTAATACCCCTATTCACAGTATTGTGCAAATGGTCTCTCATCGTAGAATGTGCAAAATAGTATACTTAACTGATACTCACCACTAAGAATTGTTAAGTGGTGAATTGGGTTATTGAATAAGATAATTTTTTAAGCTATGTATAGAAAATGTTAACAGTTTTTTGTCTCTCCTGTAAAATTTGTTTAAAGTGTTAAAATTAGTATCTATATATCCAGCCCATATATAGACCATGCCTCGTTTATATCTAGTAAACATATTTCCATGGCTTTACATAAGAAATATATATTTTTTTTAATAAAACAATTTCAATTTATTCCTTGTTTTAGCAAACATTAATTTTTAATATGCTTCCAAATTATTTATTTCCATACATGGTCCTTAAGACTGCAAAAAACTTATAAGAAATTTGCATAAGCTAAAACAATATGTAAAAATAATATCATGATCTTCCATTTAGTAATTGTAACATATGTAAGCAAAAACTTACTTACCTCCGTCATAGTGCGACGCGATACATGAACAAATGATGTAGCTTTTAGCTGGGCTGGCTTTTGAGCTCGCAGCGCTATTAGAGTCAAAATTTTTTGATAGCGAACATCTGCCCAAAACCAGTTTTGAGCGTAAACAGCATTAGCTACATTGGTGCTCTGAAAATAAAAAATTTATGTTAGGAATTTAATTATGAATCCCAAAAAAATTTAATGAAAATCCCGAAATTCCCAAAAAAAAATAATTAAGGGCCCAAAACTCCAAATAAAATAAGTACCAATTTTTAAGATTAATTTTATAATAAAATAATTCTGATCCTAAAGTACTTATATATATAATAAATTTTAAATTGATGTGACCCTAACCACTTTTATTGAATACAAGATTGCGTCATCTTAAAAGTCTGCAGCGTCTGCAAAAATTCGTAAAATTGTGTGTATTTCGAATTTTCAAAAACGCTATAACTAAGAAACCCCAATATTCAAATAATTTCAAAACGAACAATCGCCAGAACGAATAAAAAAGCTTCAATAAAAAATATCACCAAAAATTATTCGCTAAAATTCAAATCAATCACTTAAAGTAAAAAGTCGCAAAAAACTAAAAAAAAATAGCAAAACCGAAAAAATCACCAAAAACTAAAAAAAAAAATCACAAAAATAAAAAAACCACCTAAACTAAATATATATACATTTTGAAACAAAAAAAAACTGCAAACCGAAAAAAATTCGACAAAAAATAAAAAATCTCTTAAACAAACAAAAAATCGCCAAAATTAAAATATATAAATATTGAAAAAAAAAAAACAAAACAAACATTGCCAAAAACCGAAAAAATCGCCAAAACCGAAATAAATCGACAAAATCTGAAAACATCACTAAAACTGTAAAAAAATCACCAAAACTAAAAATATATACATATTGAAAAAATCAAAACAAAAATCGCCAAAAACCGAAAAAATCGCCAAAACCCCTAAAAATTCGCGAAAGCTAAAAACACATACATATTGAAATAAACAAAAATTGTCAAAAATCGATAAGATTGAAAAAATCGATAAGATCGAAAAAATCGCCAAAACCGAAAAAAAATCTACAAAAACTGAAAAAAAGTCACTGATATTAGAAAAAATCGCCAAAAATTAAATATATGTATATAAAAATATCTATATATATTGTTAAAAACAAAACATAAATCGCCAAAAACAAAAAAAAAATCGCCAAAAACTGAAAAAATCGCCAAAGCTAAAAATTTATACAAATGTAATAAACAAAACAAATATCGCCAAAAACATAACCGAAAAAATGGCAAAAAAACCAAACATACATACACATACCTATTTTAATAAAAATCAAAAAAAAATCGGCAAACCCAAAAAAAGTCTCTGATACTAGAAAAACAAAGAAAAAACCGCCTTAAACCGAAAAAATCGCCGCAAATTTAAAAAAATTGCCAAAACTAAAATACATAAATTTCTTTTAATATAAACAAAAAAATCGGGGAAACTAAAATAAATGCCTAAAACAGAAAAAATCACCAAATACTGAAAAAAAATCGCTAAAACTAAAAAATAAATATTCTATTAAAAACCACAAAAAAAAATCGCCAAAACAAAAAACAAACGCCGAAACTAAAAAAAACAGCCGAAACCCCAAAAAATCGCTTAAACGATAAAAACGCGCAAGCTTATACTAAAAAAACAGTGTTAGTCCGATCACAGGGGAGATGTGTAAACATCAAGTAATGAAAATTTTTTCTCATTTTGGCTTATGGTAACTAAAATAAGATATATAAATTTTTGACTCTACTGTATTTAAAAATCTATGGAAAACTGCATCTATAGTAGTGGAATTATTAGGTGTAGGGGTTTGTGGAGAATTGCTCATATGTAAGTGGAAAACGTCAAATAAAAATTTTTGTAAAGCTTGCGACTGTGGGTTTGCAAAATTTGTATTAAAAATCTTCACCCATAATAATTGGCATGAGATGTAGATTGTTACCCAATTGTCGTGCAGCAGCTTCAGTGTAAGGCAACAGTACGTAATGAAGACATGTTATAATATAATATAATAAATTCTTTAAAAAGACTGCTATATATCTTTTAAACAAATATTTTACATTTAAAACGCTCTTTTATTTAAAAGTTTATATTTATTTTATATTTTTCAACTTTTTAACAAAATTATCGCCACTGGCAACACTATTACACTTCACAAGCAATTTCTATTAAAATTAACATTGCTCCTGAAGGTATGCTTTAAAATTTCGTTGAGTGTATTTCTGTTTGCAGCTCTTAAGTTTCTCTGTACTTCTTGTTCGTATGATTACACTTATACATTCATACATAGCTCACACCAATTTGATCACGCTTTACGATCTTACTCAAAATTTGTGATTGTATTGTGAAAAAGATGTTTACACATCAAAAATTATCCAAAATTTGAAATGTAGCAAAAAAAAAAACCGAAAAAATTCGCTAACATTTTCACAAAGCCATAGAAAACTTAATTATTTTTACAATTTGGGAAAACTTCTATCTTACCACATCCACTAACTGCTGCCCAAAGTAGCAAATTAAATAAAGCTGTACTATGGAGCAAAATAAAAATAAAACCAGCTTGGCTATAGTCTCCGCTGAAGTGCCAATAGTGATTTGAAAGCCCACAAAACAAATAGTGAAAGAGGATGAAATAAAATTCAGTAGCAAAGGAGCGCCAAAAATATGATTCATTTGTTGCGCTAAACTAGAGAAATGAAATAAGTAATTATTGTTGGAAAAAGTCTTATTATTTTACTCACTCCAACAAGTTGCTGTGATACACTGTAATAAACTTCAAAAACTCTTTATTTTTTTGCTCAGCTTTGTTGTCTTTGCCGCTACACTCAAATTCCACAATTTTGCTAGACACATAATCAAAATGCATTATAAGTTGTGTGACGCAGGCCACAATAAGTAAATCACTCGATATTTGACCGGCTGCCGAAGTGAAGCCAGCTAAAGTTTCCGCTGCATATAGCAAATAATATGACCAGTGCTGCTGCCATTGCCAAGGAATATACAGAATGTAAGGCAAAGCCTGCTCGATATGCTGCCAACCCAACCAACGATTACACACACTATATTTGATAATGTTTAACAGATTGAAGGTCCAATTAACAACCATATAGAGCAAGGAAAAACTTAAAGATATGCGACTACATTTTGTTAGATATTTTTGTAATTTGCAGCTCTGCTGTAAATCCCAACTCTGTGGAAAAATTTCCTTCAAGCCATTAACGAACCCTGTCAAGGCGGATTTTTGCCGCCACACAAACAGCATTTTGCAATTTCCCACCAAAACGAAACCAATGTAGGACATGGTCATGGTGGCCTCTACAAAATTATTGCCATTCACAAAAGCCATGACCACAAACACAATTTCGCTCAGCAGCGCCAAATTTAGATTTATAATGCCAGCAAAGAATGTCAAGTTGGATAACAGAGATTTGCGTTGGGAAACTTGCAACTCCTCGTGGTAGGGTTGTATGCCAATGCTGGTGCAAAAGAAGTTGGCAAACTTAACAAAATCACAAAATGTTGCAACTTTCTGGGCTTCTCGGTGGAATAGCAGTTTGTTGTGTTTCGCTTTCATTCTCTTTGGCTGAACTAAGCAAAAGTATGTGCGTTAATGTATTTTATAGTTTTGTGCGTTATTGTTATTTTTACTATTCCTTATACATAGATGATTTAAGTAAGTTAATTATGGGTTTATAATATTTATTATTATATAGTATTTTTCGTTTACAATATTTTTGTCAATTTAATTTATAGTTACAGTCATATATGAAAAACTCTTAATAATACGCAGGATATAATATATATCATGTTTAAGCATGTTTAAACAATATTTTAAATTATTTATAATATTTTTATTAAGAGAGTTTGAATTTAAATATTGTAAATTTAAGGTTTTCCGGTGCAGAGATTTTTAAATTGAAATAAAACACAAATAAATTATGCTACGAGGGCTGGTCAATAAGTACGTGAAACAGGTATTTGTATAAAAATTAATGTCTTACATATTAAATTTAATTGCACTAGAATGAATTTTACAGGCAGATTTTGCAAAAAATTTCTTTTCAAATTTGTATGACAAATAAGGTAAATTCGTTGCAAAAAATATTTTTTTCATACAAATTTCAAAACGAAAAAAAAACGTTTCTATTTACAAAATTTGGCCTTTAATCAGGAATTATTGCTTAAGTGGGCTTAGGTTCAGTGCTTTCAATTCTTGTCAAATGAAATGTATGCAAAGGGTGTTTTTTTTATAGTGTCACAACTTTGAGTTGGCCTCATTGCTTTATTTGAGCAACCATTTAACAGCTGATAGTTGCTTTTTGTTTAGTTTGTTTTAAATTTCATTATGAATCGACTTACACCATAGCAAAGAATGCAAATTGTTGAAATTGTTAACAAAAATAATTGTTCTATTCATCAAAATCATCGCGAATTTCTTTCATTTTATGGCTTCATAATCGTCCTTCGGAGCAAGTAATTCGAAGAACAAGATATCCTTTTGGGACCACATTTACTGCTGCTGATAATGTGCATCACATAAGACGCTGAACAGTGCGCACTGAAGAAGCTGTAGCCGCTCTACACACTCAAAAAAAAAATAACTAAAACTTTGGAAAATTTTCTAAATTTGAATAAAAAAAACTTGTCGTATGGCGCCAAAGCTGTTTTTTACTTGAAACCAGTAAAATATTTACTAAATTTCTAGTTCATTAATGAACTAGTTTATAGTAATTATATTTTCATATTTAAGTAAAATGTTCCTAAAATTAAGTAAAATTTTTCCATAAAATTCGGAGCTTTGCAGAAAAATTTTTTCGTCTTTGATCTTAAAATTTAGTAAATTTTCCAACTTTTTTTTGTCTTTGATTCTGGTACTTATTTTTAATTAAATTCTGTACCAAATGATATTTTATTTATTATATCTTCATATTATATTCTTAATTATAATTGATAAGCAAACACTCTAACTAATTGCTTAACAAGGCAGCCTAAATAAACATTGAAATTATTGAGTTTTAAAATTTTATTTTATTTACAAAAAAATAAATTTCAAGTTCAAATATTCCTCGAAAATATGAAAAATTTACTTAGATTTTTTGCTAAAGGTTTATTAATAATAAATTCTATAATTCAAAAAAAAACTTAAAACTGGTAAATATTTTCCTGAAATTTAGTATACCTTTTTACATATTTTAAGTAAGTCAAATTTTATGAACTTATCAGGAGTAATTCATTTCCCAAAGCTTATTTTTAATAAATAATATAAAATTTCCTTCAGTTTATAACTATTTTCCTACTCTTAGTAAATATTTCCTTTAAGTCAGTAAACATTTCTTGAAATGTGAGAAATTTATTGTGTATTTTTATGAACTATTTTTGAGGATATGAACTTTTTATTTTTTACTCATTTTAAGTAATTTTTACTAGATTTTTTTAAAAATCTATGTGATATGTGATTCCAACACGATGGAGCCATATGCCACACTGCGGGCGCTACAATTGATTTATTCAAAGAAACTTTTGAAGAAAATATAATTTCAAGTAATGGCCCAACTAATTGGCCACCAAGATCGTGAGATTTAACTACATTGGATTATTTTCTTTGGGTTTATGCTAAATCATTTGTATACGTTAGTAAACCACAAACAATTGAACACTTGGAAATCAACTTCCGAAGAGATATTGGCGAAGTTCGTTCGAAAATTCTGTTAAAAGTTATTGAAAATTGGTGTTCCAGATTGAGCCTTCTACGCGTCAGCCGTGGCGGCCACATGGCAGAAGTCATATTTAAATATTAATTTCATAAAATTTTCATTTCAAAAAACCCGTTTCATTGATATTCAAAATATATTTCCTTGATTTATTATGATTTAAAAAACATCCTTTCTTAATTACTGTGATTTTCTAAGGAAGAGAAGAAAATTTAAACTAGACTTTAGCTGGTTGTAAATGCCTACATTTTTCTGTGCAACGACACACTTCATTAGGATTTAAAAAAATTCCTGTTAAATAGCATATGTTAATAACAATCTCTCTCCAAGTTGATAGACATGTCCGCATGAGTATAAAAATACTCTAGCTATTAATCGACTACATAGCATATATACAGGGCTATTTTATTTACAACCACACACACACATATATTAAGCAAGTTTTCAAACAGCCACACTCAGGCAGACCCAGACATTTTTCATTTCATTTTATTTATACATATGTGTGGCGAATATGGTGAAGAATGATAAATAAATATCCCGAGTATCATGAGAATTATTTTTTTACCGATTAAATATCCATAGCCTGCGTATAAACACACTCAAACTTTAAGTATACCAATAATACAAGTATGTGAGAGAGACAAGGCTTTTTATATGCATGTGCTTATTTATTTTTAGTTGTACCGTATTTTATTTTTTTCGCATAAACGAAGTAGAGATGCTCTTCTATGTTGGAGTCGGCTATAATCATAGTTGCTTGAAAGAAAATATGTGAGCGTAAAAATAGTTTGCACTACAATAAAAATTATAAGCAGTTACTAAAATTATATTATTTTGAGTACTCATTTTCAATCTCTAGTTAAAGCTAGTAATTTTCCTAAAGTAGACTTTAGTTTCCTTAGAAGATACAGTCAGTAATTTTCCAGCTAAAGTAATACATCTCTTCCCTTATTCTGCATACATTGTTCTTAATAAGGCGAAAAACTTATAAGATAATTGCATGATCTGTAAGGCAAAAATTAAATTAATATAAATTTTATATTAAGGATATGACAAAAAGAAACTATTTCTTGACCTGTGTCAGAGTCTCTCTCGATACCAAGACAAAGAAAGTGGCTTTTAAAAATGCTGGCTTTTGAGCACGTTTAGCAATTAAAATTAACATTTTCATATAGCGCACATCGGCCTGATACCAATTTTGATTGTAGGCAGCTTGAGCTACTTGGGTACTCTGGGAATATTACATATTTACCTTATTGTTTTTAAAGCAGAAAGAAAGTACTTACGGCATCAATCAACTGCTGGCCATAATGACACATTAAGGAGACCTGCACAATGGAGGAAACCAGAAACAGCAGTAGTTTAATAATGACCACAATAGCGGCGCCCAGAGTTGCCTGAAAGCCAACAAAGCATATGACACACGAACTAACCGAAAAATTCAATAGCAAAGGAAAACCAAAAATCATATTCAGCTCATCTGTTAAACTGACAAAGATAACACATTTTATGTCTTAAGTTATTATTATTTTGTAAATTTATTTTAAGACTTACTCCAATATTTTGTTGTGGTATTCAACAATATCTGTGAGAAATTTTATATCCTCCTTTAGATTCCTTTTAACCTCGTAACTACTCAGCCTTTCGGATATAAAATCATAGTGCATTACCAACTGTGTGACACAAGCGGTGAGCAGCAAGTCTCCAGATATTTGTCCAGCCATTGCTGTATAACCAGCAAGATCTTGCGACACATATAACAAATAGTAGGACCAGTGATTGTGCCAATCCCAGGGTACAAACATAAAATAGGGCAACGTTTGACCCTCTTTTAAAACATTTAGCAATAATTCAAATACCACGTATTGTACGATGCTAAAAAGATTATAAGTCCATATGAGTATCATATACAAAATGGAGAAACTCATGGTTATGCGTGAGCACAGTTTCAAATAATACAGCGTATTATATTGCCTCTGCTGTTGTCTGGTCTTGGGAAATAGTTGCTGCAAGCCGCTGACAAATTTGCTTAAAGATTCCTTTCGTGTGTATATAAAAATTAATTTAATATTACCCACTAAAACAAAACCAATATAGGACAATGTTAAAATGGCTTCCAGGATATTTTCTCTTTTAACAAATGCTAATACAGCAAACAGTATTTCTCCGATAAAAACGAAATTCATGTTTATAAAATTTATATAGAATATCAAGGAGATCAGCCAGGCTTTCCTGTTGCTAGAGCCGTGCCTGCGATAGGGTTCAATGCCAATTGTATGGTAGAAAAAGTTAGACAATTTCACAAAATCCTCAAAAGTAGCCAATTGCATTTTAATAGCTGTGTTGGTGTTGTTGTTGTTCTCTCAAAGGTTTTTTTAAAACTAAACTTTTAAGGCGTTTTAAATACTTATATGGCTTTGTTGCTATATTATTACAAGAAAAGTAATTTAACTCAAAGTTACTAAATGTTATTTAATTTATAAAATAATTATGCCAGAACTCATTTACTTGGCAACTGCTAATTAATTATTACACATATTAGCAAGTCATTAGCAAGAAAATAATGCATAACAAACGTCAAATGCCTTAACTGATTTTTAATAACTCATGTTTGGTATTTGAAATGACGTTGTTATTTGAAAGTGCAATCAAGAACTTAAATTAAATTATTGTTATGCATTTATTTGCTTTAGCACCCACCCACCCACTTGCCTCCTCTGCAAGAAAAATTTTACTTATTTTTATCAAAAAAATCATATAAGGATTATTGTTTGTAACCTTTAGAACTTACGCCAAACTAGGTCCAAGTTTTTGAAATTGCTTTTATCTATATTATAGGTCCTATAAGTAATAAACAGCTTCTGTAAAAGTAATTAGCAGCTCATTAGCAGCTCATTAGCAACTTATTAGCAAGACCTTAGCAGCATTAAATTTCACAAAAATAATTTGTTTTGAATAGAGGAACGTCATAACTTATCTTACATAGAAAATGTATTAGAAAGCAAATGAAAAAGCCAGAAATACCCGCTTTTTCATCGAAAATCGAAAATTTAGCAAAATTTTAGATTTCACGCAAAAACAAAAAAAAATTCGCTAAAAATTTAAGACTTTCAAGGATTCTAAAACAAAAAATGAATGCTCCAAAATGCTCAATTTTAAGTAACGAAGTAGTTAAAATTTCTAATAAATAAAAGTAAAGATGTACTCGAAATAATTTTACAGTAAAATTTTAATTTCAATAAGTCTAGTGGTTGTTGCATGTAGCACCACACAGTAGGGGATTTTGAAGTGGAAATAATTCCCGGCAATTCCCAAAAAGATTTCATAAAAACCCAAAAATGGGATTTTTTGGTATTTCTGCTGTATTTTTCTTATCTTTCGCCGGACCCAGATATTATTTGGGGAAATATTTAAAAATATATAATGTTTTAAGGTAAAATCACAAATTTTTTGATTCCAGCCTTAGAATTTGAGAAAAAAATGCCTTCCACAATAATAGTTCAATTTCGAAACGGTTTGTTATCTTTAATAACAAAAATTTTGCACAACAAGTTTCTTTGTAATGTTTCTTATAGTATTACCTTATATGAATAAATAAAAATACATAGGTTTTTTTTCCTTCAAAATCCCCACTGTGCGCCATCCAATTGAAACCACATCTCTCCCAAATCAATGTCTTCTACATTTTGAAACAGAAAATCATGTATCGTGATGCGGTAAAGCAATTTCCCGCTGCCTCTTTGAAGAAATATTGTCAAATTATGCCATCAGCGTTCATACCGCCCCAGACGGTGCATAGAGGGTTTTGTGGATTGGTTTCACTCTATAGTTATGCGGCAAACTTTGTTTGTTAACAAACTAATTAAACTAAAAATTATTCTCATATCTGAACGGAATTTTTCGATGAAATATCGTCTAGAAGTTGCGCTAGTTTATGAATGATTTTCAATGTAAATCTGGGATGGGAATATATATTATTATTTTTCTATTTTTTATTTTCTTAAAATCAATAAAAATATTGTTGCGCAAAAATATTCGACCAGAGCTAACGTAAATGTTTTTAATTTGAAATTTATTTACTGTTGGTCCCGCGTTGTCTATATGTAAATTTTTTTATAAGGAAAACTTTTGGTAAACAGAAAAGATTTATCCAGAATTGTTTAGCTGAGGAACAAAATATACATGCGTACGCACATTAATGATTAAATAAAATAATAAAAAATAAAAAAACTGTAACGACAACAATAACGAAATAGCTTCCCTGTTGCTATTTTTTGGAGTAGTTACGTTTTGGAACATTCCTATACTAGTTATAAAGAGACAGAACTAAGAAGCTTAATGAAATATCGGCTGCACTTCTCTACAAGCGACGCGCTGTCTCTTTCTCTCTCTTTTGTTTGTCATGTAAGCAACATGGAAGATAAGAATTTTTATAAACTAGTATAAGAGTAACTAGTCCTTCAACTAGTATGCAATTCTACACAAAACAACTAGTTGTGCTCCTATGACAACCCAATGTAAAAGTCGATAGTTCGTTGTATGAAAAAAACAGATGTGCAAGCAGTCTGAATTCAAAAGCAACTTGTATGTTTCTGATCACATACTACTCCTTTTATCTGCAGGGTTCTGCTTGCTAAGAAGACACACATACATACATACATACATGTATGGTAGTACAGAAAAAAATAAAGTAAACAACCACCATAAGTTACTTCTTCAATGATGTATATAGGCACGTACACAGTTAATTAATGTGATCATTAAGCGATCAAAAACAAGCATTGAAAATGCTGCTGACATTGTCTAGACATTGCTGTCACATTCTGGAAGCCTTGTGTGAAGTATAAAAGTCTGAAATATAGTATAGTCAGTCTGAAATTCAGTTGTTTATTTTAAAGAATTCAGTTCATTATTGCGAAGAGAGAGTAAATCTTAGTCTTAGTATATAAGTATGTAAAAGTAAAGTCAGTGAGTCATTATTGTTATACAAACAGTGAGAGTCAGCAGAGTGAGTCTTGTGTGTGGCGAACAGTAGAGAGGGGGTTGTTTGGTTGGCTTACGTGGCTGCCTACTACACGCAGGCACTCAATTAGAATCTAGATGATTTCTTTTTGAAGAGGGGGTATTGCTTTAATACCAGTGCAGCCAGTAAAGTGTCATTATTAACCTTAATTTTTTTTTAAAGAAAAGTAACACTCAGGTAATGAATGCCTACTACTGTTACTAGGGTCTTTTATTCATTTGCAAGTCTTTCAGTCTACAGAAAAGCTTTTCTATGATTCATTCAAACCCGCTCTGTTTTTCATCAATTGATGCAGTACAAAAAGCAAACTCTGGACACCCAGATTTGTATTTTAAAGATAAAAGGTCTTATGCAAAAAAACTTAACAAAGCCTTGCAAAGCAATGTTAAGTAAGGTATTATTCTAAAAATATTATTATATCAAATTTCTAAAGTAGGTCCCCACGTTTGTTAAGACTATTTTAAGTTGATATTTTCAAAATGTGTATTTTGTACCTCAAATATTTTTGTTACTATAACACATATTGATTCATGTTACATCTGAAAATGAAGCTAGAAGTGTTAGCTCTTAGCTTAGATTTACTATTTCTGTCATGTAATGGAAAACATCATCAAATTATTCAACTGATTCAAAAAAAAAATCGTAAAATCCATAAAAAAATATTTAAAATGAGTACAATTGTACGAAAATGTTTTAGTGATATATATACAATCAACACAAATCGAAAAAAGTGGGATATTCGAATACTAATTTCATTCGAATAAAAAAAAATTGTGATAATTCTTCTTATTCCTCATATTTTTTTTATGTATACTTCATAGAAATGTTTATCTGTTTTCCTACCATGTCAGAAGCTCATATTGTTTAAATTCAGTTGTTTTATTTACCTAAAGAAAATAAAAATTTATTTAATAAAATAAAAAAATATTTCAATACCCGAATAAAATTGTATTCGATTTTGTACATCATAAGCTGAGAAGTGGTTGTTGAACACGGTGGTGTTACCAGTATCTATTATTAAATAACAAAATAATTAAAGTTGTGCTTTGCATACAATTTCTTAACAAAGCAATGTTAGTCTTAAAGTGCTTGTCAACTAATATGAACTTTAAACCTTAAGTAAAATATTTTTTCGCATATGTGGGTAAATGTATTGTTTTGTTTTTACTGCGAAGTAACTTGTAAGAAACCAAATTACCAAGTCCCTTAAAAGTACGTTATAGCCCCACACTCCACTGTAAATAATCATTAAAGAAAACTGTTAGAAATATTTTAAGTGATTTTTTAAAAATATTAAACTTCTTAGTCGATCATAAATATATTAAAGACATTTACGAGTATAAATAATAATTTGGTTATCACCATTCAATATTTTAAAAAATATTTTAAAATATGCCCTGGCGAAAACATCATTCATGATACTTAATTCGTCTCAAAAGTGTCTACTTAATTGTTCTCAATTTTCATTTTTTTTTATTTATTTCAACAACAAAAAATATTACGCAAAATTTTTATAAAAAGATTTTTTTTCTGCCCTCTAATTTCAAACAAAAGTCTCATCTTACAAAAAAGAAAAAAGAAAAGTGGTACAAAGACTTAAACTTGAGATAATTTATTTACTTGTGCAAGTATTTGTATTTGGTCTTCTTTTAATTTAACAAAAGGAAAATTTCTTTTAAATAATTATTTTTACACACAAACATACATACACATTTTTTTCTAGAGCAGCGTATAAAAAAAGTTTTATAACATTTTATAAGGGTTCACTCAAGTCGGTGTTTAAGCATATGAAGTTTCAGGCGAATGTGTGTGGGTGTGGCTGTGTGTGAGTGTAAAAGTTTCAAAGGTTTCCAAATACATTGTAATCATTTCTGCAATATAAATTTTATTTACTTTAAATTTATTTTAATTATGCCATCATGAAACTTGATATTTTTGGAGGCAAAAACTTAAAAAGTCTAAAAGATCTTTGAATATTATAATAAAAAAAATTCTGTAAAATTTTAAAGGCATAAAATTTTATTTTATTAAAATGAGTTAAAAACTATATAAAAAAATAAAAATATTGAAAATATTTATAAATGAAAATTTTTATTGTAATTCAGTTTTAATAAAACCATTTTGGCAAATAATTATTTTTTTTTTTGATGTTTTTATGGCAGATTAATTTGTTTTTTTATATAGCAACCAGTATGCGACACTCATACATATACACTGTTTGATGGGTTTATTTGATCGTCTGCAGGGTTCTTAATACGAAGTAACTATGTAACATTAATTACTTCATAGTCAAACATAACGAATTCATTTCATTGATGAAAATCCATTTTCTCATTTTTTGTTTATTACCCCCACTGAGTTTATTTTTAATAATATTTCCTCCAAACTTTTTAATTTAGGTAAATTGTGCGTACAAGATTTTTAAAAACACTTTAAAACTTGTTATTTCAATTTATTTAAAATAACTAATTTTTTTCTTAATTACATTTTTATTAAGCTTACACAAAATTAAATGACTTAATTTGTTTAATAAATTTTTATATTTATTTTTTTGCAACAAAATTTACCATCAATGAGGGAAATTGACTAATTGAAAACGAGCTGCTTGTGTTACATGTAAATAGTTTAATCTGTCATATGACAGAACCATAACAATGCCTGGGAACACAATTCCAAAAAAATTTACACATAAATATCGTCACCTTAATATAGAAAGGCCCTAACTTATTATTTTTTTTAAATCGATTTTTTTGTGTATTTCGGTAGAAGTACATTTTATGTATCGAAAAATTCAAAAATCTCGATTTCCTTAAAATTATGAGTTAGGGCCTTTCTATATTAAGCTAACGATATGTTCATATGTATATATAAAAAAAGTATTTATTGGCTAAAAAACACAATTTCAATCACCAATGTTTGCTCAACAGCATTTTGTTAACAAAAAACAATACATATTTTTAAACGAAAAATGTTGTATGAATTAAGAGAAGTTTACCTTCGATATTTCCCTAAAATTTAATTTGTAAAAACTTTAGCGGAAATTTTTCCATTAAATAGTCCTAGCAGCATTTAATAATTGTAACTGCTAATTATGAAAAAGTAATGGAACGGATAAAAAAATTAATCAAGAAAATAATCCTAAGTAAACCCACAGCTGATCCCACAGCTGGGTGGCATTGGTTGCGTATTATTCAGGGACGCAAGTTATTCGAATAAAAGTGATTCCAATAAAATCTTTCAAATATAACTATTTAAAGAAAATTACTCCAATAAAAACTAGTTTTTCAAAGGACGAATAAAATTATGCGACTAAAATTGTAAGAGTAAAATTATTCTTATACAGTTTTTCGATTAAAATTAATCGAATAAAATTGTTCGAATAAAATTAATCGAATAAAATTTTTATATAATTTTATTAAGACTGAATGAACAAAATTATTAAATAAATTAAAACATGTAAAATTTTTGTTATAATATAAAACGAATAAAATTATTGGAATTAAATTCATCAAGTAAAATTTTCAATAATTCTAATTAAATTTTTTTAATGAATATATTCCTTTATAATAAAATACTCGCACATAAGATTATTGGAATTAAATATGTAATACGTTTATTTGAATATGATTTGAAGAAAAATGTTGCATTAATTTATTCGAATAATATAACTCGAAAAGAGTTTTCGGACTAAAATAATTCGAGTAAAATTGAGGTTTCGAAATAAATTAAACGAAATCAAATGAATAAAATTATTCGATTAAGGCTCTGGGAGTAAAATAACACGAATAAAATTGTTGGACTGAAATTATTTGATTACCACTATATTAAATATATTTACTAGTATTTGAATGATATTTTAATCGAATAACAAAAGCTTTTTTCAACATTATGGACCCTGTTTGTGGTATGTACGTATGTTTGTATGTTCCTGATTTTCATCAATTCATTAAAATTAAATATATATAAAAGATATATTTAGTAATTTTGCGACTGACTTCATTATGGGCTAGAAGTTTTTTAAAGCACACTTCCCCTCTTTATCTTTATGTTGTTTCTTTTAACAAAATCCCATGCAGACTTCGGTTTATTTTTAGTAATTTTTAAAATTCACACAAAATGCAAGATTGAATAAAAATGAATAACAAAACTAAAAACGTGTGTAAACAAATTTATTTTTTGCAGCTTTTCCTTTCAATCACCTGCATTTTATTTACTCTTCTCTGTGAATGCCGCAAAGCACACCTGCCCTGCCCGCAAATTTTATTACAACAAACTTCATTCAGAATTATTTTAAAATTTAGTTAAAATGTAACAACAGCAGCAACTGCCCAACTAGAGCAATATTATATATATACATTGAGTTTGAAAAAAAAAATACAGCAGCTGTAAAATACAAAAACGAAAAAAATGGAAAATAAATAAATCTCTCGATGGCTCAAAATTTATTAACACACTAGGAAATATTTGAATTTTAGCGCTCTAAAACCCAATTTATCATACATCCACCACGTGCACACAGCAGAATATGGCGTTAATTTATTTTAACCAAATGAATGCGTCAGAAATTCACAAATGTTTATTTCTCACTTTCAGCTTTGTAATTAAATATTTAGTTAAAAAATAATAAAAATAAATTTCATAGAGAAAAATAAAATCCTTTTGTCGTAGTGACAGCAGCAGGCAGAAAATGAAAATCAAATCAAGTTGTTGGTTCATTTCTGTATATATTTTGTGCTCTTTTTTTTAGATTTTTTTTAGACAAAACGTGATTTTGTTGTGTTTAAAAGTATTTTGATAAGCACACAAAATATTTAAGTTTACTGAGCTTAAAACGAAATTATTTAGCATTTATATATTTGTGCAGTTTATTAAAGGAAAAATATTTTTAAAAGAAATTATCTGGACAGAAAAAAAATACAAAATATATCATGTCCTTTAACCGAACTTAAAATTATTCGAGTAGACTTACAAAATAGTTTCAGTAATCGAATGAATTTTACATGACTGTAAAACTACAATTATTCAAATCAAAGTTGAAAACAATAAATTTAAGTAAACGGATAAATTTTTTCCATTATTGTCAAGAATTGGGAGATGACCTAGAACTTAAAGGTTTTAATATAATAATCACCAGAAATTACTCGAGTAAATAAACTGTAATTCGTTTGTATAAGAATTGAAAGAAAACAGTTTTGGAAACGAGTTGTACTTTTTGCGCTATCAAACAAAATTTTTCCTAAAATAATCGAATAAATCTTATGCACTTAATCGAATAAATTTTAATCGGATAATCAAATATATTTTATTTCTATTATCGAATAATCTTCGAAACATTTATTCCGAAAAACGGTGAATCGAATAATTATGATGGGGTATTTATATTCTCTAATTCGAATAAACAAAAAAATTATTAGAGTAAATAACTTGTTATTCGATTTAAAAATTGTTCGCATAGCGGTTGGAAAAAATCGTTCCCACGAACGGTCAATTTTATTCGTACAATAAAAAAAACTTAATTCCTATCGAATAAATTTTAATCGAATAAATTTTATTCGCATACTCCAATATATTTTATTTTTGTAATGAAATAATTTTTTAAAGTACATATTTCGCAAAAAATTTAATCGCATAAATATTATTCGGATATGTAGTCTTATTCGCTTATTCGAATAAAAAAATTATTCGAATTAATAACTTGTTATTCCGTTAAAAATTAATTAACCGCAAACGGTTAATTCTATTCGTACAATAATAGATATTTAATTCATAAAGAATAAATTTTCAACTCTTAATCGAATAAATTTTATTCGGTTACTCAAATATATTTTATTTTTATCATGAATTGATTTTTTAATTACTTATTTCGAAGTACGTTTAATCAAATAAATATTATTCGGATAGGTTTATTCGCTTATTCGAATAAAACAAAAAACAACATGTTATTCGAATGGGCGAATAATACCATCCGAATAATATGAATTCGATAAAACCTCGAAATAAGTAATCCGAAAAAAATTATTCGATTATACAAATAAGATATATGCAAGTATGCAAATAAAATTTATTCGATTAAAGCATTCAAATTTATTGCAGACGATTAAAATTTATTTTATTTACATTAATCGTTTGTCCGATTTTTCTTTAATATTTATGCGAACCTAAATTACTTGTTATTCGACATGCAAGTTGCTGGCGTAAATGCCGGAATATATATTCAGGTAAACGATTTCACTTCTACTTTATTTTATTCGTATAATGAAATAAATGTAATGACTAAAATTCTATTCGAATAAAAAAATTTATTTTTTTTTGTATTATCGAATAATTTTTGGAACTTTTTGTTTCGAAGAACAGTTAAGCGAATAAATATTATATGAAATTTCAACAAATTATTCGAATAAATAACAATCGAGAAAAAATTATTTTTATATTCGAATATATATTTTTTTTAATCGAATAAATATTTTAATTACTTATTTCGATTAATGATTAATCGAATAAATATTCTTTGAATTGTTTTATTATAATAATATTCTATATATCATATTTTATATTTTATATTTTTTTTTTTTATTTTATATATTATATTTTACATTTAATATTTAATATTTTATATTTTTCATTTTATATTTTATATTTTATATTTCATATTTTATATTTTATATTTTATATTTTATATTTTTTTTTTTATTTTATATATTATATTTTATATTTAATATTTAATATTTTATATTTTTCATTTTATATTTTATATGTCATATTTTATATTTTATATTTTATATTTTATATTTTATATTTTATATTTTATATTTTATATTTTATATTTTATATTTTATATTTTATATTTTATATTTTATATTTTATATTTTATATTTTATATTTTATATTTTATATTTTATATTTTATATTTTATATTTTATATTTTATAATTTATATTTTATATTTTATATTTTATATTTTATATTTTATATTTTATATTTTATATTTTATATTTTATATTTTATATTTTATATTTTATATTTTATATTTTATATTTTATATTTTATATTTTATATTTTATATTTTATATTTTATATTTTATATTTTATATTTTATATTTTATATTTTATATTTTATATTTTATATTTTATATTTTATATTTTATATTTTATATTTTATATTTTATATTTTATATTTTATATTTTATATTTTATATTTTATATTTTATATTTTATATTTTATATTTTATATTTTATATTTTATATTTTATATTTTATATTTTATATTTTATATTTTATATTTTATATTTTATATTTTATATTTTATATTTTATATTTTATATTTTATATTTTATATTTTATATTTTATATTTTATATTTTATATTTTATATTTTATATTTTATATTTTATATTTTATATTTTATATTTTATATTTTATATTTTATATTTTATATTTTATATTTTATATTTTATATTTTATATTTTATATTTTATATTTATTTACTTTTAACTTTTGTGTACGTTTCTAAATTTTCTTAATTTTTTCTATTTCAACAAAATATTTTAGCATTTATTTTACTTTTGTTGCTGAAAGCTTTTCTTAAATCCACATGGCTTAAAAGTCTTAATAAATATTTGAATTGTGAGAAGGACGTTGTTATTTTAGCATTAGGAATTTTACTGATTTAATAAGTCACAACATGTGTTATCACACATCACACAGATATTACGAGACTATTTTTAGGAACTGCACAAAAACCAAAAAAAAAAATTAACATTAAAATTATAATTTGAATATTCTCAACTGATAAATGGTATTTTAGACTCAATAAACGAGTAAATAGACAAAAGTGCCATGGAAGTGTTAGAAATCATTGGGTAAGAGAAGATATGACTTAAACATTTTAATAATAAATTATTTTAAAAAAAATATTTTTAAGTTATTAACGATAGTTTTTTAATTAAATAATAAAATTTATGATTTATATTTTACAGTTTGGTAAATTCCAGTGAAATTACTATTAATCTTACCCAATATTTGACAGCACACAATTCATGTTGTCATTGTGCAGGAAATAAATAACTACTCAAAGGAAAAATTTTCTCTCTCGGTTTGGGTGTGTGTGTGTGTGGCTTTGTATATTTGGGTGATTGTGTTAAATGAATTTAACAATTTTTCGAAGGACTTTAATTTTATTGTAAAACTAGAAAAAATTCTAACAATATTCACATGTTCGTATGCAAACAAATACACTCACTCACATAGAACCACACACACACACATACACACACATGCTTTTATGGCAAGAATTTCAAAAACTATTTGTCTAAATGAAAAATCTTTAGCTGTAGATGTTTGTGATTTGTTACTTAAGGGAATTTCAAACATCATACAAATATTAACGCATACAAATACATTTTTTTTATTCTTCATTTTTTGTTAGCAAACATGTTTGTGCGACTGTGATTTTGCATTAAAACACACTCAAACATTGATTCACTTACTTAAACATAGAAAAGTATTTTATTCCTTTTTTTTATTTTTATTTTTCAAGTTACTCAGCATGTTCTTTTAAATGCCAGCATGAATTGAGAGACAGTGTGGAACTAAATAATGCAAATTTTTTTTTGTGAATACATATACTTATAATTGAAAAAATAATTTTCTGACAGGCGAGTGGAAATAATGATTTTTTTTGTAAAAGCACTTAAGTGTTTTTAATAAGCATTTAATTTTCAAAACTGTTTGCATTAGAATAAAATTTAAAATCTGAAGTTAGGAACTCAGTAAGGTCTATTTGTAAGGTGTATTATAAAACTCTATACTAAGAAGAGCAATTGGGTTTAAATGGGAAATTAATCACGAGATCACACTCTGTACTTACACGAGTGTAGTAGAACAAACGATCATGAAAGAAAGCATCATTACTGTAGTGGACATCTTTAGAGAAGAAGGTCAATGAGAATTTCTTAAAAAATAAAGAGACAGGACTGTATCAGCAGCTGTGGTGCAATAAGCTGGCGCAGAATATCACACTAGGAAATGCCAAATCTGTTTAAAAATTCAAAAACTAAACTAAAAACAACGTACTTTGGAACAACATATCAGAGATTGGTAGAACTCTCTGAGGAAACCAAAATAGGGAAAAACCAAAATATTCCAGGAAAAATTACACATTACCATCAGAACTACTTGCCATACAATGACCATTGAAACCGAAAATATGCAATTGCATGTTTTTTCTTGTGTGACGTATTATCGCGGGGACAAGTTATTTATCCATTTCAGAGCTTTTAATGAATTTTGGCATCCATTTGTTAATGCATATTTATGCATATTTTACGCTTTAAGGCATGTTTTTGCATATATCAGTCTTACACGCATATTTTTAACATATTTTCAAAATTTTTAGAGCATAACTTAAACTTTTAGGGCATATTTTGAAAGTTCATAAATTTTTTTTAATTTTAATATGTTTACAAGTTAAGGGGTTGGTCAAAATTTTTATTTTTCGCCATCGAAATCTCTGGTCCAATATTCCATGTAGTGTATACATTTTTCTTATACATATGTTACTCAGTTTTGCGGAAGTTTCAATACAAATTCTGTTTCAATGCAATTAAGTTTTGCGGACGTTAGTTTCAATACAAATTTGTGATGGACTCTGCCCCGAGTAGACGTTAGAGCAACGTTGTCAATGTATAAAAGTTTATTTAGATGACACAGCAACGATTTTTTTTGAAATTCTTGGTCAATATTTTGTTATTTATTGCAATAAAAATTATAAATAAAAATCTTGTCTTATTTATCCAGTTCCAAAGCCTGAATTCTGATATCGTGATCTTTTGAAATTGAAGTTAAATTCTTATGAGAGCATCCAATAAAAATTAATTTGTATTATTTGTTTTAGTGAAAATTTTTATGGTAATTTTATTTTAACCTGCACTTCAAATTATTGCATATCAAAGCAAATGTGGCTTTTGAGTTAAAAATATATTTTCATTTACAAATAAACCAATTTATTTTATTTTTAAGAGCATATTTTTTTTATATTTTAAGATCATATTTTCCAGTTTTTAGTGCATATTTAATGCACATAAAACAGTTTTTTTTGTAGCATATTTCTGGTTTCCCTGATAATGACTTTCTTTTCTGATTACCAAATTTCATTACCCTCCTACAAATCGCATTACCTAAAATTTAAAACAAAAATTATGTACAGGTTTCTAAATGGGGAGAATAATTTTTTTAAATTAAATAGATTACGTGCACAAGTTGCCAAATAAAAAAGTAAGTACTTCTCAAAAATCGATTATTTTAGTCTCACGCCTTGTTAAAATCATTAAGTTGGTAATCCAGTAGGAAAGAGCTTCCAACAAAAATGCTTAACTCCACACTCGATTACCTGTTTTGAAATTTTTTGCTGGGATATTAAAAAGGCCAACAATTCGGAGATTGTCTAATAGAATAACCGGGCATACAGAGTTAAAGAATCACCTGGCCCGCATGGCTGTTGTTGATGATATAACATGAAGAGCTTGCCCGAAAGATGATGAAATACTTGAACACTGCTTGTGACACTAACCAGTATTGTGTCAAATCCGAAAACAAATGTTCTACATAGGAAATATACCACATATAGAGTGTGTTAGGGATTCAGTTTGGAAATTTTTAGAAAAATAAATAGACTCTTAACCAGAACAAGTCTAATGAGTTTTTTCAGTTTGGAAATTTTTAGGAAAATATATAGACTCTTAACCAGAACAAGTTTAATGAGTTTTTCTGTAAACCCTAAACTTTTGCCCCACACTGCCCTAGACTCGTGTATACAATTATTCTATTCTATTCATTGGCGTAGCCACAAATTTTTTTCTAAGTGGGCATTATGCCTGGTGATTTTCATGATTACTTAAATAAATGATTACTTGCAATTTTTAGTAGTTTTAAGGGGACAGCGGCAATTTTTGGAGGACCCGCCCCCCTCGATAAATGACCTTTATACTCCTACAATTATATTCTAGTTTGTATATCAGCCTTCCTATGGTAAAATAGTCATTCATCTATAAATATTCAATGATGAAGTTGACAATGATGTGTTGTTGTTGTTCTTCTTCTTGTCTAGGTTCGATTGTCACTATTATATTAAATGTTGTTGCAGCCTCGTTATTGCTACTGTTGTTGTTAAAATCTCATAAGACTTTTTGACTTAATGACTTAAAATTTATACTTACATCATCTCTGTAAATATTTCTCTCAATAAAGTGTCCTTAAAATATATAAAACACAAATATTTTAGCACAACAGCACATTTAGTCACATACAAAAAATGCTTATAAGTTTACTTAAATGCTTCTATAGATAAGAAGGTGTGTGTGTTCATCTTCTATTGGGGCCTTAAGCCACATGCATGTGTTATTAAACTTCATTGCTTAAAATTTTATTGATGTTGCTGTTGCTGTTGTTGTTTAGCCTAATACTTATTAAGAGATCTGTAACACAATTTGTAATGTTTAGGTCTCTTTGCTTCCCTTACTATCTCTATCTCTCTCACTCTATCTCTTTCCCTTTCTGTGAGTCAATTTCTTAGCATACATATATTGAATGGCATATTTGTAATAATGTGTTTAGGCGTTTAGGCTTATCCTGTATTGTTAGTATGTATGTATGTGTACGTATGTGTGTGTGTGTGTGTGTGAATATCTGTCAATTTGTTAAATTTGAGATGTGTGCATGTGATTTCTTAAAATGTGTTCAATTAAGCTGTAATAAATTCTTGATTTACTTAGCAAAAGCATCAACAACAACAAAAAATATTTTAAAAAAACACATACATACACACAGACACATGGAAAGCCGGAAACAGTGACTTAAATCGTAAATAAATACTTCAAAGCAAGAATTTAGAAAAATTTATTAGACATAAGACATGAAAATTTTTTTAACTGCCTCATTAGTATTTTATAATTACTTTCAAATATAAGGCCGTCAGAGCCAAAGTGGTGTAACTCAGTTATTTATTATTTATTTATTTTTTTTTTTGATGGTGTAATTTATTTTTATTATCAATACAAAAGAATATGGACAAAATATATAACAAAATAATATATTTAATGCATAATTAAATAAAGCAATTACAAAAATTAAATAATTTGGGGTTTCACCACTTTTGCGCTGCTAGCCTTATACATATAAATTTTCATAGAGTATTTTTTTAATTAATTAATTATAATTAATTATATTCATAAAAATATTTACCGCTTTATTAATTTAACTTATTAAGGGTTTAAAAAGGTTTTTTAAAACAAATTTTCACACAAAATTTTTCTTAAAAAGTCTTTATATAAGGCCTTAATAATTTTTATAGATAAGCCTGTTATGCTGTAATTCTCTTTGACAATTGTATCACCTTCTCCATGGATGGAAAAAAGTCACAGTCACGATTGTAGAGCTGACTAACAAACTTAGACATGTCCTCAGTACATGATTTTTTTTTAGTTTTTTTCGTGTTCTCCAAGTACACATCTGTAATGTCACGAAATATTTTCATTCAAAACTAGTTCGATCCCACCTTAAAAAAATAAAGAACACTAACTTTTCCTTGCTAGTCTCTATCTAATTAGTTCATTTATTAGCCTCTCCTGTAAAAAGCAGTTAACGGAACTAGTCTGGTTTCGTTCGCCAGCTCTACAATTATTATTTAGTGTCTATGCTAGAAGGTTTGTGTCTATGCTTAACGCTTTTGTTCCAAACTTTTATATTGAACACATATTTTTTCATATATTTTTCAAACTAGCTAATGTGTAATAGTTTAATGTATTGTTTATGTTTTAAAAACTTGGCAATAATATTTTTCTTTTTTTTTTGTTATCAAAGACAACAATCATTTTTGAAGAAAATAATTTAGAGAATTCAAACACAAGAACTCAAAAGGATTTTCAAATAAGAACGTCCTAAAACTTCTTACTGAATTGGGCATTAATTTTTCTTATATTTTTGTCAAACTATCGTCGTATACTTTAATTAAAGGGTTGATTTAAAAACAGATTTTGTAAAAAAAAAGTCGTTTCTTAACGTTTCAAATTTGTACGAAAAATAACGAAAACTCGTTTCAAAAAATATTTTTTTCATACAAATTTCAAAACAAAAAAATTTTTTATATTTACAAAATATAATGAAATAATTTTTTTTTTAATTTCTGTGGAAAAAATTTTTTTTTAAATTTATATGGATTTTTTTTTAATTGTAAAAAAAATTTAGTTTTAAAAAAAAATTTTAAAATTTTTTTGGAATTTTTTTTTTAAATTTGTTTAAAAAATTATATTTTGAAATTAGTGTGGAAAAAAATATTTTTTGAAATTAAAAAACACGGTACTAATATTTTTATTTTTTTATTATCAAAGACAACAAAAATTTTTTAAGAAAATTATTAATAGGCCATTTACACCTGCACAAAATCTAGTTGATTTTCATTAAAATCTTTATGCAAATCTAAACCGTTTACACCATTTTTGTGCGATATTTATCAAGATTTGTTTATCCAAAAACAAAACCCATTAACTGAAAGATTTCTAAAACTACAATCAAATAACTGCAATGTAGCCAATTCACACACCTTTTTAAGCGTTAAAACTTATCCCTGGTCATAAACCAGAAATATTCTTAAAAAAAGTGTTTTATGCGCATTCAATATGGACTAAAAATTAAAAAATTATGCTTTTAAAAATACAATAAATTGATTTATTTGTAAATGAATATATATTTTTAATAAAAAAAATCAACAACATTTTTATATAAAATAAGACAAAAAAAATTAACAAAAAAAGGAAACAATATTAACAATGAATAACTGGATTTGAAGTGCAGGTTAAAACAAAATTGCCCTAAAAATTTTCACTTAAACAAATAATACAAATTATTTTTTTTTAATTCTTATTCTCATAAGAATTTAACTTCAATTTCAAAAGATTACGATATCAGAATTCAGGCTTTGAAACTGTATTTTGGATAAATAAGACAAGATTTTTATTTATAATTTTCATTGCAATAAATAACAAAATATTGACCAAGAATTTCAAATAAAAATCTTTGCTGTCTCCATAGAAATAAACTTTTATACATTGACAATGTTCCTTTAACGTCCGCTAGGGGCAGAGACCGTGACAAACTGCAAAACAGAATTTGTGTTGAAACTAACGTCCGCAAAACTGAATAATATACAGGGTGGCCCAGAAAGACCGAAGTGGTGTGAAATCCTTATAACTTTTTATTTAAGACATATTTTTTTAATTTTTTGTTTTTTAAATACATTAAATTTATAGGGAATATTTTAAGATTAGTTATTAAAAATTATATCCCGCAAGTGGTGGCCATTTTCTGCTTCGCACAAATGTGCTCTTTCCAACACATTTTCAATGACCTTTCGCAAATCTTCCGGTGTTATGTTGTTAATTTCGTCTCGAATATTGGTTTTTAATTCCTTAATAGTCCTAGGCTTATTAAGATAAACTTTCCCTTTTAAATAACTCCAAAGGAAACAGTCTGGAGCAGTTAAATCCGGGGAACGCGGAGGCCAATTAAAATTGCTTCTACGCGAAATTATTTTTTCACCAAAGATGTCGCGTAAAAGAGCCATTGTGGCCCTGGAATTGTGCGCTGTGGGTCCATCCTGTTGGAACCATATTTGCGGATGGTTTTCCACGGTTGGCTTTACAAAATTTTCCAACATGGCCCGATATCGATCACCATTGATGGAAATAACGACAATTCGTTCATTTTCAAAAAAATATGGGCCAATGATCCTTTCTGAAGAAACACCGCATCAAACAGTATACTTAACTGGGTGTAATTGTCGTTGATGAAGTACTCTCGGGTTTTCAATATCCCATATCCTAAAGTTTTGTTTGTTAACGAGGCTTCGTCACTCATAACTAAGTTATGAATAATGGAAATGGAAAGAACACATTTGTGCGAAGCAGAAAATGTCCACCACTTGCGGGATATCATTTTTAATAACTAATTTAAAAATATTCCCTATAAATTTACTGCATTTAAAAAACAAAAAATTAAAAAAATATGTCTTAAATAAAAAGTTATAAGGAATTCACACCACTTCGGTCTTTCTGGGCCACCCTGTATAAGAAAAATGTTTACACGAAATTGGAATAGAGATTTCGATGGCGAAAAATAAAATTTTTACCAACCCCTTAACTGGTAAACATATTAAAATAAACTTAAATTCTATGAACTATCAAAATATGCCCTAAAAGTTTAAATTATGCTCCAAAGATTCGAAAATATGATAAAAATATGCGTAAAAGACTGATATATGCAAAAACATGCTTTAAAGGGTAAAATATGCAAAAATATGCATTAACGAATTAATGCCAAAATTCATTAAAAGTTCTGAAACGGATAAATAACTTGTCCCCGCATTAATATGTCACACAAGAAAAAAAACATGCAATTTTATATTGGCGGTTTCCCTGCTTATGACTTTATTGCAGTGAGGCGACGAAAATCGGTACATTGTGCCGATAGTGGGATCCTCGCTTGAGTCTTCTTATTTCATTTGGGCATTACATCTATTTGAAATAATTTTTTAAGAATATATTCTAGGAAAATGTTCAAATAAAATACTTTTGAAACTCATTTTTAAATTTTATATGAATATTAAAGCTTAAAGTTTCACCTTAATTAAAGGCAATAATGAATCACATTTCCATTACGAACACTAAACTGCTGGAACATTTATTTATTTTCCATAAATATGATAATTTATGTCTTCTCTCAATTGATTACCTGTTACAATACCAATAATTTACCTAATTATCGCCTTAATACACACTGTCTTCCAACGTTATGCTCGAGTGCATAACAAAGCAGCGCACCCACACACACACCAACACACGCACACATTTATGTATCAAATCTTAAATATTTATAGCCTTACAAGTACGTACATACATACATATGTATGTATGTATATGTATAAGCACTTGTGTGTGTGTGTGTGTATGTGTTATAGAAAATATTGTCTGTATTTGAATTCGAGTGTACAAAACGTTTCCGGTCTAATAAGTCTAAAATTAAATTTATATTTGAGCATTAAACATTTTTGGAACGAAATTCCCAAAATATATGGCACATAACAGCAACATCAGCACACACTCACACACTCTCACACGCACACTTACATGTACACATACACAAACATGTAAATGTAACTGTATTTAACTTAGTAGAGATGCATTATAATGATGCCCAAAACCAAAATAATGTTACAACACACCATCACTAATCAACTCATCTGCTACAACAACAACAACAACTACAATAACATGAAAAATACGTTAACATTTATATATATATATATTACACTAAACACTAAAACTAATCTAAACATGCTGCACTAACAACAACTGCTTGATATATTTAATACAAAACGAAATTAATACCATACAACCTTCAACAATATGGAGGCAACAACAAATCTACAAACAACATTTTATATTGATGGATTAATGGATATGCAGTACAGAGACAGGCAGGCAGGCAGGCAGGCAGGCAGGCAGACTGACAGACTGATAGACAGACAGGCAGACCTCTTGCAGCTACACTTGCATAATTTTTGCTACACCAGCCTGGAATTCCCATAAATATGTATGCACATAAGTTTATTAGATAAATATACATATAAGTTGTAATTTTCTAATAAAACACTTAAACACTATTAAATTTTCCTTCCGGTTAGTAGATTAATTATTTGTCCTTGACAAGCAGGCTGGCTGCCTGCAAATACAAGGAAAAACAAGCCATGATACTCAGTACAGTACAGAAATAACAGAAGCAATAATTTATTTACAAATTTATGCATGCACTTATTTATAAATATATAACTATGTATGTATACATGTGTATGTATGTATATGAAGCTACATCCTTATTATGTGATTAACATAACAAAAGTTTTTCCAGTCACTAAATCAAATCATATTCTAGTGTATGTTTTATGTGTGTCTAGTGTATGGCGAGTCTGTCTCTAGTGTTTGTTAAGTCTACATAAATATAATAAATTTTCTATGCCGAGCCTATCTCCACTGTTCCTCGAGCCTATTTCTAGTACATGTCTAATGTATATCTAACGTGTATCGAGTTTTTCTTTAACATATTTCGAGCTTATCTCTAGCGTATGTCGACTAAAGCATATTGAATATATCTATTGTTAATGGCGAACCATTGATTATAATAAAATACAAATTATGCTGCTATTATTTTCTAGTAAATTTTATATCTGTCTCAACTGCATATCGGAGCTATCTGGTGCTTTTCGAGTCGATCTATAATGTATTGCGAAGATAACTGTATGCCATCGTTATATCCTTGTCGAATATATCTCTAGTGTATGGTAGACATATGTCTATTGAATATCAAGTATGCCTCTAATGAATTCCCAGTCTGGCTCTAGAGAGTTTCGAGTTTATTTCAAGTGTATGTTGAATCTTTATGTAGTGAATTTTTAAGACTGTGTCTAGTACAATCTGAGTAATTTTTTTAATAAATCTGGAATCTATATCAATGCTTTTGCAAGTCTATATCTAGTTCATGTCGAATATATCTGCTTCATGTAGAGCTTATAACTAGTTCATGTCGAGTTTGTCTCTACTGTTCGTGGAGTCTATTTCTAGTGCTAATTTTTCGCTAACATATTTCGAAGTTATCTCTACCCTCTGCCTAGTGCATTTTAAATATATATGTTGTGTATTGCGAGCTAATCAGGCTAGTAAATTCCTACTCTATCTCTAGTGAATATCGAGTCTTTCACTAATGTATTTCGAGTTTGGCTCTAACATTTGTCATGATTATTTCAATTATACGTGAAGTCTATTTCCATAGTGTGTCGAATCTATATATCCACCAATATATTGCGAGCATATCTCTAACCTATATCGATCTTAGGTCTAGTGCATGTTAAATACACATCTAATGTATTTTGAACCTATGTTTATTTAATGTCTGCTTCTAGTCAATTTCGAGTATATCTCTAGTGAATATTGAACTTATTTCTAGTATGTTAGGTAAATATATAATGAATTTTCAAGTCTGCTGTTAGTGTATGCCGAGTAATTTTCTAATTAATGTTCTGTTGAATAAATCTGTTGCATGTCAAGTCTATCTCTAGCGTATTGCGAGCCTTTTCCCAGCAAACCTCTGCTTAGTATATGTTGAATATATGTCTTATGTATTGCGAACCTCGTTCAGAATATAACTTCTATTGAATGTAAAGTCTACGTCTAGTGAGTTCGAAGTATCTCTCTCTTGAGTATGTCGAGTTCATTTCTAGTGTATGCTAAGTCTTTATATAATTATGATGTAATTTTCCAGTAAATTTCAAATCTATCTCATGGCTATTTAGAGTATATTTCTATTGCATGTTGAATCTACTTCTTGCGTGTCGAGTTATTCTCTAGTGTATTGCGAGCCTGTCTTCAGCGTATGTCCATCCTATGCTTATTAAATATACATATCTCTAGCATATGTGAATAGTCTGTATCTAATGAATGTCGGATTGTACTTATAGTCTATGCTTAAAGTATACATATACATAGTAAATTTCCTAGTTAATGTCGTATCTAGCTCGAGGCTATTTTGTGTCTATTTCTAGTGGATGTCAAATTTATCTGGTTCATATCAACTCTATAAAGAGTGTATTGCGAGCCTGTATCCAGCATATGTCGACCTTATATTTAATGTATGTTGAATATATATTTATTGTGGGAGCGACGATATATCTATTTAACGTAAAGTCTGCTTCTAGTGAATTCCTAGTCCAGATATAGTGAATGTCGAGCATATTTCTAGTGTGTTTCAATTATATCTCTTCCATTTTTTTATCATATTTTTAGTATATCGAGGGCTTATATTGAAAAAGTGCCATCTGCAAGGTTTGAAAATTTTAGAAGAGTCCAAAAAACTGTTATTTTCTCAAAGCGCAAGGGCTAATAACTAAATTTTGATGAATAGTACCATTTACAGAAAACATCTTAATTCTACTAATGTCAATCAAATATAGTTATTGCTCTTGGACTTAGAGAAAATAACAGTTTTATCTTGTCTACTAAAATATTCAAGAATTGCAGATAGCACTTTTTTAATGTAAACCCTCGATATGTATGTATATCCAAACTAAGTCTAGTAAGTTTCAAATCTGTATCTAGAGTTAATCAAATCATTCACTAGTGTGTTATGTCTATTTGTAATGCGTGGTGTGTGATGAGGTTGCCTCTAGTGTATTTCAAGTTTACATGTCGAGTCGAGTACATGTCGAGTTTCTAGTGAACAAAAAATATTTCAAGCCTTTATCTGGATAATGTATAAAAATTAAAAAAAATATATACATTTCTTAAAGCGAATTGAGCTGAGTATATTAAGACAATTGCATATAGCTCAGTTCGCTTTGAAAAATTTATGTTTTTGCTGTTAAAAAAATGTATGTTTGTTGACATCAGCAGTTGAGACAACCTAATATGAATTCGCCTTGGACTATACCTTACATGATTTTGCCTTAATGCATATCAAGGCGAATCAATTTGCATATTTAGTTTAAGGCAAATTTATACAAGGTATACTCGGCTCAATTCGCCATGAGAAATTTACACTTTTAATCAAGGCAAATTCATATAAGGCATGATCGGCTCAATTCGCTTCGAGTAATTTATAAATTTAATGTCAAAAAATCAACTGAAAAATGTGAGTTGACATCTAACGCATAATAAAATTACAAGCGGCGAAAAAGTCACCATACTAGGTGGTGGTGGATTCGCCTTGATTCAATCTTTGTCTACAGAGAATTATTGCAAAGATGAACTTTTTATGGAAAATAAAAATTAATTTTTGCAGGCTGATGAAACAAATTATTCTTCTTTCTTGCTTTCAATAACTGCCTGGTGAACTTTCAAAAGTACACACTTTTCTATATACATATTTCGTTGTTTGTTCCTCTTATTTTCTGCTTTACTAATCGCCTTCACAGCACTTTGATAACAAAAGCAGTGGCATTATGTTGCCATGTCTATGTCTACCTGAAAGTATGTAATTTGTATGTCGCTTTTTGGCCTGTCATTTTGTCTTTTATGTATTATTATTGTTGACTACTTTTGCAAAAAAAAATGGAAGAAAAGACAAAGCGAAAGAAAACGAGCAAGGCTCAAAAGCAAGCAACCACAATTTGCGCTTCCACCAAATCACACTTATTTCAAATTTTCCCTGTGCAAAATTTTGTAGATTTTTTTTCCAAAATAAAAACTGACCCCAAGCATAAATGAAATTAGTGGAAAACTGCAGCAATAGTGCGTGTACTCGCATGTTTGCCTTTAAGTGCTAATGACATTAACGTTAAAGTATCTGCGGCATATACTAAGAGCAAATTCAGGTCTTATACTGTGGTTTTTTCTTTTCTTTTCCAAATGCTTTTCGTCAATTGAAAATAGAGTGAAGCAAAAGTTTTTTCTTAAGTTTTTTATAGGTTGGAGGAGAAAAAGACGGCAAAAAAGGATTAACATAAAACTCGTTTAAATAATGTTTGACAGCCTGCGTTGTTGCTAGTCAGAAAAGCGTTAGTGATCTCTGTTATATGTATGGCCGACTGTATAAAAGTCTAAGAGAAACGAGTTAAAGAAAAAAACTTAATATTCATTTGGTTAAGGGAAGCCTTCTTTTTATTTTTTAAGTAATCAAAAATGTAAAAACAAAAGCCAGCAAAATGGAATTTAAGAAGTCCTGCAAATTTATTTTAAAAATCAGCAGGTTCTTAGCGCAACACGCTTTATTGAAAAACAAAAACGGATTACTGAAAGCGATACAAATCCCCGCACTGATTTTAAACGCAGCTGCTCTTATTCCTTTCGCTTTAGCGAAACATCGCTTTATTAAAAATATCGTATGACTGAAAACCAAAAGCAAGCGCACAACTACGTCTTGTATGAAACTTACTTCGCTTTAGTGAAAAAACTAAACAATGACAAATTTATTTAATTTATTTATTAGTAATCGATTGCATAACTTAAGGCTTAAAAAAATTTTGCTTGTTTTGTGCGTTAAAAAATTAATTTGTAAAATGTATTTGTGCTTTTCGCTCTTACGTACTTTATTATATTTTTTTTTTATTATATTGTACTAAACTGTAACAAATTTCAGTAATCCGAACTATGCTTTAGAGGAAAATTGGGATAATTTACAAAAAAATTGGATTTTGGTTATTTCCAGTAAAGCGAAATCGACTATGTATTGAAATTTTTTATTGGAAGGAAAATTTAATCGAGTTTTTAAGCAAATAAATAAAACTCAAGAAATAACGTATTTTCTGAGGAATAAATAATAAATTCAGTAAAGTGCGACTTTGACCCGCACACGAAGGGTTCCGTACGGACACGACGTATGTAAGTCAATACGAGCTTTAGTAATTAAAAATATAGTTTTTGGCATTTTTTTCGTTTTTTTAATTTTGGCGATTTTTTTAATTTTGGCGATTTTTTTTTGTTTTGGCGTTTTTTTTTTTGTTTTTTATTTTGGCATTTTTAAGTTTTGTAATTTTTTTATCGTTTTGGCGATTTTTTTCGGTTTTTGGCGTATTTTTATTTTTCGGCAATTTTTTTTTTTTAATTTTGGCCATTTTGGGCTTTGGCGTTTCTTCATTTTGACGACTTTATTCATTTAGGCGCTTTCTTTGTAGTTTTGACACTTTTTTTCTCATTTTGGCGATTTTTTTAGGTTTTTAGCTATTTTTAAATTTGGCAATTGTTTTTAATTTTAATCGATTGAACGATTTTTCATTTTGGCGATTTTTTTCATATTAACAATTATTTTGTTACTGGAGCCTTTTCGCGTTTGACGTCTTTTTCGGTTTTTGGCGCTTTTTTCATTTTGACGATTTTTTTTTTTCATTTGGACGAATTTTTCGAATTATGCGACTTATTTTAATGTTAGATTTTTTTTTAATTTTGGCGATTTTTTCGTATTGGTGATTTTTTTTTATTTTTGGCGATTTTTTTTTGTTTGGCGATTTTATAATTTTTAGATTTTTTAGTTTTACCGTTCTTGAAAATTTCTTGAGCTTACCTCTCACGGTTTTTAAAGATATAGCAAGTTGTGCAAATTACATAGTCAAAATTGCATTAACTGATGGATCACCCTGTAATTTAAATTTTTTTAAATTTTAGTGTTAATTGTTGTAGTCTGTACAAAAATACACTAATTTTACAAATTTCAAGTATACATATGTACATACAATTGTATTTATATTACATGGGATTTTAACATTTTTCGTTGCTCGTTTTGGAACACCCTTTAATTTTTAAGTCTCATATATTTGTTGCTGTAGCGGCCAAGGTTCTACATACTCTGTCCAAATTTCAGGTCCGTAGCTCTTACGGTTCCTGAGGAAATACCGTGTGCTGGACAGACGGACAGACGGACAGCGTAGCGAAAACAATAGGGTTCCTTTTTTCACCTTTGGTGTACGGAACCCTAAAAATCATGTAATAATGATTAAAAAGTAATTTTAAAAATTAAACTTATAAACATTACTTTTCCTGCTTTAAACTAAATTAAGACACCCGATTTCCTAACCATTTTTTCAATAAGTCTGGCAACTCTACTTCTAGTCATATAAAATAAGACATAAGACATTTAAAATATTCAGTAAAACCATTTTGTGAAAATAGTCATTTATAAAATGTTTCCCTATAATATTTTAAAGTTCCATAAATCATGATCATGTTCACTATCTGTATTCTTGAAGATCAATGGACCTAATCTAAAATCTTAAAGCATACTTTAGGCAGCCACTATTAAATCCATATGTATTCTCTTCAAGTTCATACACTTTTTGCAACAACAAAAAAACAAGAAACTTCTCCACCATTTTTCTATCATATCTCTTGCCGTTGAAGTAAATACTATAGCATACCTTGGGGCATTATTTAAAAATCATCTCAACAATATCTCACTTCATTGTTACTCATTCATTCTACACTATTGCAACGTTTTGTTCTATTTCCAACAATCGTTTATTTCTTTTTCTTTTTTTTTAAATAAATATGTACTCGTATAATAAAAAAAAAATTATATAAAATCTCTAAAGCACCAGAAATTTTTTCTCATCAAGGTGAACACAAATAACAATGTCTTTTTTGAGTTTATTTTCCTATTTTAAATATATGTACTTCTTTATTTTCATTTCATGTTACCTTTTGCCTTCCCTTAAGCCATCCTGTGAATTGTAAATCCTTAAAGAAGTATGTACGCAACAAGACAAAGGAAATAGTAAAAAAAATATATATTTAAAGAAGGAAAAAAAAACACTGATACTCAGCTGAAGTTTTGATATGGGTCAATGATTTTTCCTAAAGACATTTAATAATCCCCGTATGTGATTTTAGTTTATTCCATATGTTTTTTGAGTAAGATTCTATTTTTCTATTAAACAGTCTTTTGTATTTTATTGTATATTTTTAGTGTGAGAGTTTGATATTTTGAAAATGACAATTGACTTTTAGTAGTTGTTATATATTTAATTCGTTTTTTATAAATAAAATTTAATATGCACATGCACATGATCTCTTGCTATTTGAAATAAATATTTAAGGCCATTTTTGTTGGGTTCGAGATTAAACTTAGGTTTTTTTCTAATCAGCTAATCCGGGAATTAATTTAATGTAACATTAATTGAGTTAGATATTTTTGAGTTAAGGTTTAAACTTCTGAACAGGTGAGACCAACAGGGTTGTCAAATTTTTTCGCACTATTTCGCCAAATTGTTTTTAAGAACCAGCAACAAAAAACTCCAAGACCAATTTTACTTATTTTTTCTTAAGGCCGTGATACACTATCCTACACAAGCGTGAAATTTTAAACATCACGATTTCAATTTAAAATTGAAAAAAATACAACCCTGTTATGATGGAGTCTATAAAAATTTTAATAGGACAATAACAGTTCATCAGAACAGAGTTGTATTTTTTACTAAATTGTGTAGGATAGTGAGTCATAATGGCCTTTAACATATCTATACTTTTCTAATATAAATTTGTTTAAAATATTGGTATAAAAATTTAGCAAATAATCGTCAAAAGTAGAAATAAAATCGTCAAAAATGTATTCTTGTACATTTTTTCTCATCCAAATTCAAAACGCATTAATTACTATAGTTAATATGAGAAAAATCTAAATTTTTTTTATTTCTTGCAGACAAGTTTTGGTAGGACTTATTTTTGAAACTACTCCTTCAACAAACTAATTTTTCTGAATTACAAAAATTTTTTGAGTAAAATTTTGTTTAAAAAAATAGACAAAAAAACAAATTTATTTGACGCCAAAAAAATCGTCATGTCAAAAATCAAAAATTTATATGTCAAACAAGTTGAAAATCACCACGCTCGGCGAGAAATCGCCATATCTGACAACCCTGGAGACAGGGCGAATAAGGTGATCTTAATTCGCCAGCTGAAATAATTTCCCTGCTGTCAAATGAATCAAAACGTTAAGAAATATTCTGACAGCAGGAAATTTTACACTAATAAATATACAAGGCGAATACGCAGTGTAGCAAATTAAGACCACCTTTTGGCAATTCGTCTTGCCTGGAGGTCAATTGATATGGATCCGCTTTGAGAAATTACTTTTAGTGGTAATCAAGGCGAATTTACATGTACTAGGTGGTGGCAACCGATCAAGAGAATATTTTCGCCGTTTGTAATTTGAATTTATGTACATGTATGTACGTTGGATACAAAACAGAATTTTTCAGTAAATTTTTTTCTGACATTAAAAGTATAAATTTCTCGAAGCGAATTGAGCCGAGTATACTTTATATGAATTTGCCTTCATTGGGCATTTATTTTAATAATAAGGCGAATTGAATTGTTACTGTTCCTAATATCACGAAAGGCAAATTCATACAACGTATACTCAGCTCAATTCGTTTTGAGAAATGTATACATAAGTTAAAAAAAATATATATACTGAAAATGTGTTTTGATATCCAACGTACATATATTCAAATTACAAGCTCCCAAGGCGATTTCATACTAGGTGGTCGCAAGAGATCAGGTGACTATTTTCGCCGGTTGCAATTTAAATATACATACATACATATGGATGTATGTACAAGGATGTCAACACACATTTTCAGTAAATTTTTTGTGACATTTAAAGCATAATTTTTTTACAACGAATTGAGTTGAGTATACCTTATATGAATTGGCTTTAAATGATCCCTTGCGACCATATAGTATGGATTCGTCTTGACATCACAGAACAAATATGTAAGTCTATGGGGAATTAAGGCCGGGGGACAATGAATCCGTCATACGTTAAACTTCGCCTTTTTCAACTGACAGCTAAGTTGAAATACATGGTTTCTTATGAGGTATGTTACATTCAGTACGTGTCCGTCAACGCAAAGTACAAAAATTTTTCAACTTTTAACTTTTTGCTTACGTTCAGTAGTTAGATATTGATTGGTTTTTTTTTTGGTATGTTCTGATTCAGGTTTTTGAGTTTTGTGGCAGCAAAGTTAAAATTAACAAAATAAATTAATGAAATATATAAAAAAATTTAATTTAATTAATAAAATGAAGAATCAACATATAGAAGCTGTTCAAATACTTCCGTCAATAAAGTACTCATTGTGCCAACCTTCTCCTTCATTGCGTTAATGTCAGTTGAAAAAAGCGGATATGACGGATTCATTGTGCCCGGCCTTTATTGCAACCTTACGTTAGTTAATTATATGATTTATAAAAAAAATTCATTAGTTTTATTATTTTACTTTAACCGAAAGTGAACGATAAGTTAAAGGCAAGTGTATTATACACAATTAAAAAGGTTTGGCTTCTACTTGTCGTAATAATTTGTAACACTTTTGCTACACACTGTAACACACACAACAAAACTGCAGCGAAGATTCTACCAAGTACAGTAATTTAAATTAAAATGAAATGCAAAAACTATAATGTAATAAATATTACATTTTAAAAAATATTTTTTGCAATTCAGTTAAAGAAAAAACAAAAACAACATAATTTTTAGCGCCATCTACCGTTGGATAGATTTTGAACAGTGTTTATCATATACACCTCATTGCTTACAATATTATGAAACCCACCACTTACATTCACAACAATTAACACACACACGCTTACACACACCACAAACAGATGTTTCTTTTAGGAACTGTCAAACGAAAAATATTAACCAACAGTTTTACACAACAAAAGCATAACTAATACAACAATAAAGTGGTCTTATCAATAGAAATATTTGAAGTTTTAAATAGTAATTATAAAAGAAATAAAATATATAAAGTACACAAGCACTTAAAAAGAAAGAAATACAAATAACAAGTATAATTGTAAAAAAAAATCAAATACAAAAGGTTATAAAACACATAGAAAAAGTGATAGTGTTGTGGATAGAAAGAAGTGTTCAGGAAAAAAACATGGAAAAATGGTGCAATAAAACTATATTTGTGTATTACTCCATGGTTTAACGATTGTGCGTAACATAATTTCATCATATTTAATTATAAATAAAGGTCAGTTTAGTTAAAGTTTAAAATCAATTATGAAAATTCAAGATAAAAGCAATACACTTACATACGTATTCCAAATAAATATACAAACATATGTATGTAATTGTAAATATGTAAACGCACATCTGCATACAATATTCATACATAAGTATATAAGTGCACTTTCATATATTGTGCACGCATAGTCTATAAAGCAATCTTACCCTGCAAACTTTTTCTATCGTTTGAAGTTGAAGATAAGCTTCTTCGGAGCGACTCACTTTTTTTATATTTGTGGCAATATGTAATAATCGCTTAAGTCGGCTTAAAGAAGGCAGTGTTTTTCTGAAGCTTAAGATATTGAAAGGCTCTAAAACATTCTAATTGTTTGTAATTTTTTCTTTGCATAGGTATATAGTATTAAAACCACTGCAGATTTCAACTAACGCATACATTCATAGTACAGCATAGTGAAGCAAGTCGACTTAAGCGATTATTGCATATTGCTACTAATATATTAAAGGCCCTAAATTTGTCTTTACATACCTGTTTTTATATCTTATAAGCTAATAAAATACAATTTTATTAGGTTTTAAACTTAATTAAATCTAACGATTGATAAAAAAAAAACTATTTACATATCAGACAGACTTCATTAACACTTGTCAAAAAAAAAACATCTTACAAAATTTGTGCAATTTGCATTTTTTTATTAAGGGCCGGTTTGTCATTGACGACAACGTTCGACTTGTCGCACCTTAAATACATATGGATCAAAAACAAAATTTTAAAATTGTGTTTTTGTTTTGTAGTAAGTTTTGCCACAAATCGAACATTTTCGAAATTGGCAAACCGACCTTTAGTGAAAAATTCAGATTGTACAATTTTGATTTAAAAAATTCAAATTTCTTAAGAGGGTAAGTTGTTGGGTAGCAAAAAATATGACTTAAAATGATTAATGAGAACCGTTTTCAAGTAAAATAAACTTCCACAAGCAATATCTTTGGTATGTTCTGATTCAGGTTTTTGAGTTTTGTGGCAGCAAAGTTAAAATTAACAAAATAAATTAATGAAATATATAAAAAAATTTAATTTAATTAATAAAATGAAGAATCAACATATAGGAGCTGTTCAAATACTTCCGTCAATAAAGTACTCATTGTGCCAACCTTCTCCTTCATTGCGTTAATGTCAGTTGAAAAAAGCGGATATGACGGATTCATTGTGCCCGGCCTTTATTGCAACCTTACGTTAGTTAATTATATGATTTATAAAAAAAATTCATTAGTTTTATTATTTTACTTTAACCGAAAGTGAACGATAAGTTAAAGGCAAGTGTATTATACACAATTAAAAAGGTTTGGCTTCTACTTGTCGTAATAATTTGTAACACTTTTGCTACACACTGTAACACACACAACAAAACTGCAGCGAAGATTCTACCAAGTACAGTAATTTAAATTAAAATGAAATGCAAAAACTATAATGTAATAAATATTACATTTTAAAAAATATTTTTTGCAATTCAGTTAAAGAAAAAACAAAAACAACATAATTTTTAGCGCCATCTACCGTTGGATAGATTTTGAACAGTGTTTATCATATACACCTCATTGCTTACAATATTATGAAACCCACCACTTACATTCACAACAATTAACACACACACGCTTACACACACCACAAACAGATGTTTCTTTTAGGAACTGTCAAACGAAAAATATTAACCAACAGTTTTACACAACAAAAGCATAACTAATACAACAATAAAGTGGTCTTATCAATAGAAATATTTGAAGTTTTAAATAGTAATTATAAAAGAAATAAAATATATAAAGTACACAAGCACTTAAAAAGAAAGAAATACAAATAACAAGTATAATTGTAAAAAAAAATCAAATACAAAAGGTTATAAAACACATAGAAAAAGTGATAGTGTTGTGGATAGAAAGAAGTGTTCAGGAAAAAAACATGGAAAAATGGTGCAATAAAACTATATTTGTGTATTACTCCATGGTTTAACGATTGTGCGTAACATAATTTCATCATATTTAATTATAAATAAAGGTCAGTTTAGTTAAAGTTTAAAATCAATTATGAAAATTCAAGATAAAAGCAATACACTTACATACGTATTCCAAATAAATATACAAACATATGTATGTAATTGTAAATATGTAAACGCACATCTGCATACAATATTCATACATAAGTATATAAGTGCACTTTCATATATTGTGCACGCATAGTCTATAAAGCAATCTTACCCTGCAAACTTTTTCTATCGTTTGAAGTTGAAGATAAGCTTCTTCGGAGCGACTCACTTTTTTTATATTTGTGGCAATATGTAATAATCGCTTAAGTCGGCTTAAAGAAGGCAGTGTTTTTCTGAAGCTTAAGATATTGAAAGGCTCTAAAACATTCTAATTGTTTGTAATTTTTTCTTTGCATAGGTATATAGTATTAAAACCACTGCAGATTTCAACTAACGCATACATTCATAGTACAGCATAGTGAAGCAAGTCGACTTAAGCGATTATTGCATATTGCTACTAATATATTAAAGGCCCTAAATTTGTCTTTACATACCTGTTTTTATATCTTATAAGCTAATAAAATACAATTTTATTAGGTTTTAAACTTAATTAAATCTAACGATTGATAAAAAAAAAACTATTTACATATCAGACAGACTTCATTAACACTTGTCAAAAAAAAAACATCTTACAAAATTTGTGCAATTTGCATTTTTTTATTAAGGGCCGGTTTGTCATTGACGACAACGTTCGACTTGTCGCACCTTAAATACATATGGATCAAAAACAAAATTTTAAAATTGTGTTTTTGTTTTGTAGTAAGTTTTGCCACAAATCGAACATTTTCGAAATTGGCAAACCGACCTTTAGTGAAAAATTCAGATTGTACAATTTTGATTTAAAAAATTCAAATTTCTTAAGAGGGTAAGTTGTTGGGTAGCAAAAAATATGACTTAAAATGATTAATGAGAACCGTTTTCAAGTAAAATAAACTTCCACAAGCAATATCTTTATTTTGATAATAGTTGTGCTTAAGCAACGAACAAATAAATAAATAAATTTTATATGCTGAAATATATTCAAAAAGTTCATTACAATATTTCATTTTTATTTAACGCGTGCCGTGCTAAGCCAACAACAAATAAATTTTTTAATTATCCTATTAGAAAAAATTATGAATGATAAAATACAAATTTTTACGAATGTGTTCATATTTTTTATAAAGAAAGCGCACTCGTCATAAAATCAAGTAAATTATAAGACATGTACATTGCGCCGCTCCACTTAAATAACTGATTTACATATACTATATGGGCAGTTCCATGCAAAACGACTCAACACAGAAAATAAAATAATTTAGTAATTTTTAATACAAATTGTTCAACTTGATGATGTCCACAATATAATGGCAAGTTAAAAAAAAATAAAAAATATATAACATAATTGAAAAATTTTCTCTTCAATATTTTTTTGTCTCTAAAAATGCCATACTTTGTTTGTTGCCTGTTAAAGTTTCAACCTTTTATGTCTTATAATGAGAGTTTTGTGGAGTAATTGAAATATTAAAACGTTCGGTCATACCCGTCACAGTAAAAATATCAAAAGTTAAATAAAATTGTTACTTGAATCGAATATGTTATGTGTTCCACGTGAAATTAAATCTTTTGAAATTGCCATATCATCATTGTTATAAACACATAAGTATGTATATACTATGTACATATTGTCGCTGTTTAATCTAACAGACCTGACCTTTGTAAAATTTTATAGGAGTGCAGCTTTTATGATTGTGTTCTACATGCATTCTAATGGAAACGTCTGAAATATTTTTACTTTTATAGGTTCAACAGTAATGTTTACAGTCATAAAATTTGTAGACAAGGTCTATTATGAATCATAAAGTCTAGTAGTGGACTTAACTAATTTTTCAAAAAAATGTCAGTTAGGTCGGTTAGTTAAAACAGCGACGATATATCCAACAACAATTCTATGCGATACTTTCCAACAATTAAAAAATTATGCGCAATTAATAATAAAATAAAATTTAATTTAATATGCACAGAATTAACTATGGAAAATATTTGGTCACACCCGTCACACTAATGCTAAAATGTAATGGATGTCAAAAATAGAAAACAATAACAAAGGAAGAAAGAAAACAAAAAAAAATATGAACTGCTTTTTATTTTTATAGTGAGAAAGGGGCCGGAATGAAATGCAAAAAAAAGGAACCATTGAAAGAATAAAATTATCGAAAAAGAAAACGAAAGAAAATAAAAATGGAAAAAAGACTGAAATATTTATTACTTCAAAATTTTTAAGTTTTCATACTAGGTCACACCCGTCACATAAATAGATCACAAGCATAACATTTTCGAATTAAATTGATTAAAAAAATTTATTTTTTCTCACGCAATAAGTTTGTAATAAAATCAAAACGAGCAAGTTACAACACGAAAATAATTATGGGCGTTCTGCGGAAGATTTTAAAGAATATACATACCGTCACCTTAAATGCAAACGGACGTAACTGTACAGAAATTCGAAATCGAGTTTTTGATTGATTATGGTTCATTTTATCAAACTAAAGGTTTACGCAAATATTTAGACCTCTGCGATCAAAAGTGACGACTTTATTAAAGAAATTCAAACGAACGTAATTACGAATGCATCTATTTTTTATTGCAAGGAACGTAACTAACATAAAGCTTAAATATATATAAAAAGGAAATAAATGGTTAAAACCATATAAGTATCCATACTTAAAGGAAATTTCTAAGAAAATTTTCAAAAACACTTTTATTATTGATTATGAAACGTTTTTTGTTTGTTTTGTAGTTACACGTCCGTTTGCATTTAAGGTGACGATATGTATGCTAAAAAATTCTGTAAAATCTGAGATTTGAGAGGTCACAACCTTGTGAAGGCCATTTTAATATTAACATTAATAAATAATTATGCATTTCATATTTTTGGATTATAATAAAAAAGTATTACGGCCACAACCGTTTACAATGTAATTAGCCATATTTTTAAATTATAAATTTTATATTTTCGAATTATAATAAAGAATTATTATGGTCACACTGTAATTACCCATATTTAATAAAAAATAGCCATACTGTTTAGTTCCAAGTCTAAAAGTCGTGTGCGAAAAGTATTAAAAAGTATTACCTTGTTGAAGTCAAAAGTACAATTGCAATAATTTGATTACATAAAGAAAAGTATGTATGTAATAGAAATATAAAGTAATGACGACTGTTTTGTTATAAATAATATGTAACATTTTGTTTGTGAATTTATTAGTCATAGCATATAATAAAATTGGAAATATGTAGAGTCAGAAATGGTTCTGTATTCTGTGTTCCTTAGAAAACAAATGAATATTGTCATATTTATTAAATAACTAGTGTTTCAATAATATTGGCCAGTTTGATGAAATCGAATGGAAGGTAAAGAATTGAAAATAAATTCTTTCGCAATAGTAAAATCCGCTAAAGCGCTAAACAAACAATGAAAAAGCGCTAAATGATATACATAAATAAGCTTTCTGGCGCTAAATCTGCGAGTTCAGGTTTAACTAAGCGACAGTGGAAAATGTTTGTTTGTAAATTTATGCAAGAAATCGGGCACTTTCACTTAAAAAATCGTTTCTTCTTAAAAGGAAACATTTTTACATATCGAGTCATAATCGCCAAAATAGCTTAAGCAATTAATTTTTGGACTTTGTTTTCTTTTAACGAAAATCGACTATTTAATAATTAATTTAATTAATCGATTTTGCTAAAAAAAAATTAATTTCGATAATTATGTCGCTTAAGCTGTTTTGGCGGTTATGGCATGATATGTGTGCTAGTTTTTTCTCACCGCACATGTTTGTGATTTACAATAGCATTCTTGACTTCTGTTTTTTCTTTTTCATTTTTAACCTTTTTCATAATTTTATTATTCACTTTATCAAATTATACGATTTTTTTTTCTTTGTTAAAAATCTAGTTATGATTACAAAATAAATAATATCAGCTATCACAATTTTGTGTTTTTTTTTCCAAAATAACGAAAAAAATCTGGAATTATCGGACACAATTTCTAACAGCACTGAGTTCAATTCTAAATACCTTAAAACATATTACAAATAATCAGCTCTAAAACATTTTACTATCTGATCAAAATTTATATTACATTTACATATGGATGTGTCAGACTCTAAAACGTCTAACTCCACTTTTCGAAAATTTCTCAATTTTGTGATATTACTATCTAATTAGTTGTGAACTCTATGGAAATTATTTTGTTCTTCTATTATTTAGATATATTCCATTGAAAATATGAAAAATCGGCTTTGAATCTTATTTAATTTTTTTTTTCAAAAGCTACTACAATTAACTACTTTAATGAAACGAATTGGTTTAATCAAGCGAAATTTCCATGTTTTATGAAATTTTATAAAACTAACCAATGTATCTGTAACCGGGGAATCCCCTCTCCCCTCATTTTTTTTAAAAGCCATAAAATTATTTGTATCCTTTATAATTTTCAAAAATTTTTTATTACTTAATTTTTTAATTTGTGGAGTTAGGCCTTTTAGCTTCTGACACATCCATACATATATTGAATAATTGATAATTTTGTTTTTATAGTAACCCTTATCTTTATGTAGAATGATTTTGTGCTTTTTGTTTTTATTGCATGTGAAATGGATTTATGAGTATTTCACTTTTTCTTTATTATTTATTTTAATTTCAATCTGTTTTTTTTGTGAGGTGGATTTCTAAATAAATTTTTAATTATAAAGCAACTGTTATCAGTTTCATAGCCATTAAACATACAAAACAGCTGTTCGCACCGACCTTATGGGCAACACTGTATTTGATTATAGGAGACTTGCCATAACCATAGAAATCAATTGAATGCTGGTTTTTCGCCGTAACCATAAATAGCGGGTTTTATTCATTTGCTGGATTGTATGGTAAGTTTTGATTTAGATTTTTGTTGTTTTTTTTCTTATTTTAGGTTTTTTTTGTTTTATTGAAATTATTTGCTTTAAATTTTGTGGTTAACGGCTTGTGGAAGCTGTGAATTTTTAATTCATATAAATAGGAAACTATACAAGAATTTTCAGTTCATATAAATTGTTTACTCTTATCCAAGAGTTTATATGGTATCAATCAGTTATTAAAGTATTAAATGGTCTCCATCAGTGTAAAAATCTCCCAGTTTTGTATGGTACTCTCCAAGTTAAGTCTTCCAAGTTGTAACAAAAAATTTCAAGTATTTAATATTAAAAAAAATCTTAAAAAATACATTATTTCAAAATGAGTGCATGTGGATAATATCACGTTCTCAAAAAACTGTAACTCAGTATCTACTTTTAATGTCAAAAGAAATTGTACACCTGATTCTTTTATATGTATATAAAAATTTTTATTTCGTTGTTAAATTTTTGCAACTTTATTGTCATTGTTCTGTAAATAAGTAAATAAAAAATCAAAATACCTTAACACCAACAACAACAGTTGAAACAAAACCAAAAATACTCCGTTTTTAACGCGCCAAAATAAATTGTACAATTTCAGCCGTTTGCTTTTAAAACTGCTTATATGACAAAAAAAAATTCAAAAACTTAAATTAAATAATAAAAGAAATAAAAGTTTGTATATAGGAAAACCAGGTGTACACTTTCTTTTGACGTTCGCAGTAGTTATTCACGATCGACAATTAAACCAATGCGAAGGAGAACCTGAAACAATAAACTCCTAAGTGTTCACTTTAAGAATATATGACCCTTTGGCATGACAGTTGAACAGTGCTCCTGGGAAAATTCAACAACAGATTTTTGTTTTGTTTCCTCCTTGAATTTCCAAAATCGATGCTAGCCTGTTGATATATTTTTAAAAATACCCATGATTTTCCCCCATTTTTTCCCCGGTTTTTTAATTCCTAAAATCGACGTTATTTCGTCGACGCTATCTTGGCGCACTTAAAAGGGCGTGGCAACTCTCAAACTTATATGTTTTTATTTACTTTTTTCATTGCATATGCCCATACATACATGCATGTATAAATAATCATTTCAACATATTGTAGCATGCAAGGCGAATTCAGTATCAGGTGACCTCTTCCCTACAACAATACGACTACACAAAAAAGAACATGAAGTTTTCTGTGCTACAAAACCAATCTGTCAGAAGATGTCTAAGCAAATTTTGACATTTTGGTTGAAATTGCTCAGTTTGGCATCAACAGCTGATACTGAATTCGCCTTAAGCCCATATGACACTTCATTGTTCTTTCATTTGTCAAGTTTTATAGAAAAGTGCAAACATATTGTAATAGGAAAATTCAACAGGTGCAAAGGGTTCAGCTATATTCAGAAAAATGAAATAATGTTAATAGCTTGATTAAAGTTATCGATAAATATAAAATGAAGATCTGTCAAAAAAAATGTAAAAATTTTCAACTTAAAATTGACATTTCAAGCTTGATACATAAAAGTGTTTGCTATAAGCGGTTTATGGTCAAACATAGCGATTTTTAATTTGTCTTGTCTCTATACTAGTGGGTTTTAATTGTGAAAATTTTACAACATTTAAACATTTTGTTTCCGTTTTATATAGTTTGTTCTTTCTAACATTTATGATTTCTTTCTATGAATTCAATATCAAATCAATGAAGAAAAAATTAAGTGTCATAAGGGCTTTAGTAGCATGTTTCGCATTATTGATCTCAATCCTTAATTAAACGGGAGTTTTTATTTGCGCTAATGGACCAATTGACAAAGTATTGGGTTAGTGATTTTCCGTTTAATTACATATATCAAAAATCGCGCATTTAGATTTAGAAAATCAATTAAGCGGAAATTAAATGCTGTATAAACAGCTATTTTTGGTTATAGCAGCACTAATAGGTGAATCAAACATATTTATGGTTATGGCTATGTCAATATGGTACGTCACGTCTGATTTAACCTTAAACTATCTACTTTCAACTTCACCTTTTTGTTGTTTTTAGATTAGCTAATCTAATCCCAAGCGAATTGAATTTATGGTTAAAATTTATAACTTTTAAGCCATATAAATACATACATACTTATTTATGTATGTAGAAAAATATGTATGAATCTATATGTAAATAAGTGAAAGAATTTAAATTTTAGTATACACAGATTGTTAAGACATAAAGTTGATAAAAATAAAAAAATTAAAAACTAAATTCTTGAAAATATAATAGCGTCTACTATTAAGAGTTCCTAGAAATAATGTAAATATAATTACAATTAAAAAAAAAATAATATTATTAATACGTGTCAAAGTGATAAATGAAATAGTAAAAGCAAAAGAAAATAGAAAAAACAATTGTTATCTAACATAATACCGGAAATAGATTACATATGTATGTATGTACATACATTAAAACAAATGTTAAAGCAAAATGTACAAAAAATATGTATTTCAGCTACAAATAAATTTTCCGCCAAGAGCCAAGATTTTGAGTGCGATATTAAACTTTGTTTAATTCTCTAATTAGTTAAACTTCCGATTAATTTAATTCAATATTACTTGTACTTTGTGCCCCTAATTATGAAAGTGGTCTACGTCATATATTTCTTATGTCGAAATATTTAGTAGATTACATAGGAAAAAACAAAAAAAAATTTAGATTTGTACTTTGTAAACACGCTGAAAAAAATTGCCAAAATGAAAAAGCGCCAAAACTAAAAAAAATTGCTAAAACTAAAAAAAGAATTAAAATTAATCGCCAAAAATCGAAAAAATCGTTAAATGAAAAGAAATCCCAAAAATTAAAAATCACCAAAATGAAAAAAACCCCAAAAACCGAGAAAAATTGGCAAAATAAAAAAGAGCGCCAAAACTAAAAAAAAATCGCTAACACAAAAATAAATTGGTAAAGCCGAAAAAAATCGCCAAAACGAAAAAAACGCATAAATAAAAAAAGCTCTAAAACTAAAAAAGTCGCCAAAAACCGAAAAAAATCGTTAAAATGAAAAAAAGTCACAAAAAGAAAAAAACGGCCTAAGGAAAAAACGCCAAAAACCGCAAAAACTAAAAAAATTGGTAAAACTAAAATAAATCGCCAAAACCAAAAAAAATCACCAAAACGAAAAAAGAGCATAAATAAAAAATCTCGAAAACTAAACAAAAAACCGAAAAAAATAGTAAAAATGAAAAAAGAGCCAACCAAAACTAAAAAAAATCGCTTAAACTAAAACAAATCAAATAAAAAAAACTCAAAAATAAAAAAAAATCGACAAAACAAACAAAAACGCAAAAAACCGAAATAAAATGCCAAAATTAAAAATGAATCAAAACTAAAAAATCGCAAAAACTAAATTAAATCGCCAAAACCGAAAAAAAATCACCTAAACAAAAAGAGCGCATAAATAAAAAATCTCCAAAACTAAAAAAAATCGCCAAAAACCGAAAAAACCGATAAAAATGAAAAAAACGCAAAAAGAAAAAAATCTACAACATGAAAAAAATGCAAAAAACCGAAAAAATTCCAAAAATTAAAAAAGCGCCAAAGCGAAATATCGCTAAAACTAAAATAAATCGCCAAAACTGAAAAAAATCACCAAAACGAAAAAAGCGTTTAAATAAAAAACCTTTAAAACTTAAATAATTCGCCGAAAATTTAAAAAATCGTTAAAATTAAAAAAAAATCGCAAAAAGAAAAAAATCGCCCAAATGAAAAAACGCAAAAAACCGAAAAAATTGCCAAAATAAAAAAAGCGCAAAAACTAAAAAAAATTTTAAAACTAAAATAAATCACCAAAAATCGTTAAAATAAAAAAAGTCGCAAAAAAAGCCAAAATGAAAAAAATGTCAAAAACCGAAAAAAACTGCCGCAATAAAAAAATCGCCAAAACTAAAATAAGTCGCCAAAACCGAAAAAATTTTTAAAATGCAAAAAAAATCGCAAAAAGAAAAAAATTCCCAAAATACAAAAAAACTAAAAAATTCCCAAAATTAAAAAAACCGTCAAAACTAAAAAAATGCGAAAACTAAAATAAATCGCCAAAACCGGAAAAACACACCAAAACGAAAAAAACACATAAATTAAAAAACCTTTTAAATAAAATAAATATCCAAAAATCAAAAAAATCGTCAAAACAAAAAAAAATCGCAAAAAGTCAAAAATCAAAAATGCGCCAAAACAAAAATAAATCGCCAAAACCGAAAAAATTCTAAGACTAGCTGCTTTATTTATAAAACTTATTAAGGCTTTAAAAAGGTTTTTTAGAACAAATTTTCATAAAAAATTTTTCTTAAAAAGTCTTTATAAAGTGTTAATACCCACCCATGAAAAAAATGGAAGTCATTCTAGCGGAAGTACATTTTCATTGCTTCCAAAAAATCGATATTTTTAATTTGCCGAGAGTGAGCAAAAAACCATGTAGAAGCTTATTTTAGTCACACAAAACCTTGTAACTCCTCCATAGTGTTAGAAAATACTCACCAGAATTTAAAAAAATTTATGAACTATTTTTAGTCTAAAATGTAAAAGTTATTTGCTTAAATTTACATGAAAACACTGTTTCAGGCTTAAATTCGTATAAAAAAACGAACTGTTAAAAAAGGCAACTGTTTACCATTTTTCCAAGATGAAAATATTATCATAGATTTTTTTTAAATTCTGGTGAGTAATTTCTAGCACTATGGAGGAGTTACAAGGTTTTGTGTGACTAAAATAAGCTTCTACATGGTTTTTTGTTCACTCTCGACAAATTAAAAATATCGATTTTTTGGAAGCAATGAAAATGTACTTCCGCTAGAATGACTTCCATTTTTTTCACTGGGTAGTTTTTATAAATAAGGCTGTAAGTAGATCTATATGTATTATATACGCTACAGTTCGTATAGTATTACATATCTAGTGTCCGTACGGAATCCTCGGTTTGCGAGTAAAAGTCGCACTTTACTGAATTTATTTTTAAATGTGAAAACTTATTATTGACACACTGTATGTATACACATGGCATTAATATCCCTTGATTAGAGTGTGCATAAATGTTGCAATATGTTTTCTTATGTTAATTAAATATTGCAGCCACTAAGCTGCTTTTATTATTATTAACAACATTTGACATTTAAGTGCGAAAGTACTCGTACTTAGTTCATAATAACCATTTAGATTTTATCAAAAATAATTTATTTGGCACAAAGCACAGTGAATACAAAAAATTTTAAGTGAGTTCAATGGTCACTCATGGCATGTATCACTTATTTTTTTTTGAAATTCATAATAAAAGAATTAAATTTAAACCTACATATATGTATACATATGAACAACTATTATATTTTAATTTAACACATAAACAAGCTGCTACAATAAAAGCGAATAAACTAATGCTTGGTTTATTTAATAGCCCCAAAATTTAGCAACTAAATAAATTAACAAAAATTATCTTCAAAAAAGATTAAACAAACAAAAATTGCTAAATACGAGTAAAATAAATAAATGTCGCAAGAATATTTACAAATTCAATAGCCCAATTCTTAAAGTATAAACTATAGTATATTGATATTCACCACTTAAAAATACTTAGTGGTGAGTATCAATATACTATACCACTTTGCACATACAACGATGCAAGAACATTTGCACAAGACTGTGAATTGGGCTAATGAGTCTTTGCCATAAATAGTCTAAAAAAAAACAATGGCTCATATTTATAGTCAAAATAAAGTATACTTTAAGAATTTACAACCAGTATTTTGTATGGTAATACATTTTTTAGGGTTCCGTACCCCAAAGTTGAAAAAAGGAACCCTATTGTTTTCGCTACGCTGTCCGTCTGTCCGTCACACGGTATTTTCTCAGGAACCATAAGAGCTACGGACCTGAAATTTGGACTACAACAACAAATACATGAGAATTAAAAATTGCAAATATTTAAAAAAAATCGCCAAAAATTAAAAAAATCGCCAAAATTAAGCAAAAATGTCTAACCCTAAAATAAATCGCCAAAACGCGAAAAAGGCGCCAAAACCAAAATAATTAATTGTATGAAAAAAATCTCCAAAATTAAAAAAAAATTGCTATAATAAAAAAAATCGCCAAAGTTAAATAACGCCAAAAACCGAAAAAAATCGCCAAAATGCGAAAAAAGCGCCAAAAATTAAAAAAATCGCGCAAATGAAAAAAATTGCCATTATGAAAAAAAATCGCCAAAATGAAAAAAAATCGTCAAATTGGGAAAACGCCAAAAACCGAAAAAAGTCGCCAAAACAAGAAAAAAAGTGCCAAAATAAAAAAAAACCGCCAAAATAAAAAAATCGCAAAAATAAAAAAAATCGTCAAAATTAAAAAAACTTTCGCCAAAACGAGAAAAAAAGTGCCAAAACTCAAAAAACGCCAATAAATTAAAAAAAACCCCAAAACTAAAAAAACTCTTAAAACCGAAAAGAGACCCAAAAACGAAAAAAATTCCAAAACTATAGTTTATAATGGGTAAAGTTCGTATTGAATTACATATCTCGTGTCCGTACGGAACCCTTCGTGCCCGGGTCAAAGTCGCACTACACTGAATTTATTTTAAATTCTTAAAGTATACTTTTTTTTGACTATGAATATGCGGCAATGTTTTCCACGATTGATTGGGGGCAGAGAAGCAACACTAAAATGCACATGTATTCAAAATCTTGTGCAAATGGTCTTGCATCTTAGCATGTGCTAAATGGTATAGTATATTGATACTCACCCCTAAGAATTGTTAAGTGGTGAGTACTAATGTACTATAGCATTTTGCACATGCTACGATGCAAGACCATTTGCACAAGTTTCTAAATAGGGCTATTATTTCTCGTTACAGTATTAATTTAATTTATTAAAAACCAAAAGAATTCAACATTACAATGGCCGTTCAAAGTAAGCTGACAACGGTGTTACTGTGTACCTGTCAAGAATTCCAGCACCCTTGGACCGATAAATGCGTGCATGCGTCAGCTGGTCTAATATTTGCAGCCACTCCCTATTGCTTAAGGGTCTATACCATGGTTTATCTGGTAAGTAAATGGAAAACATGAAAGTTAAACTAGAATCACACTTTCTTTCTTTCCCCCCTTAAATAAAGCTTTCATTACTCATGCGCCACAAGATACCAACTATGCGAGATCTGCGCAGAATGATTTTGGGCATTTTACAGTCCACAGCATTTTTAACGACCAATGCCTATAGCTTCATTATGTTCAACTGTTTGCTGCGCAATATGCTGGGTAAATATTATTTCTCGACGGTGGCCTTTTGGCCTTGTTTCTTGGGCAGTTTAATGGCTATAGCGGTGGAGAGGCCGCAAAGAAGACCCATGTTGGCCTTGTATGTGGCCAATGTTGCCACTGAGACTGTGTGGAATATGGCTGAAGCCAGGGGCTGGGTTAAGTCCATACCCAATGGCCAGGTTTTAATATTTGGCGCCAGCATATCAATTCTATTATATTTGTATAGATTAGGTTTGCACAAAACTTCCTGCCGTGACTCGCTGTTTGATATATTGCGCCTATTTGTGGGGAAGCACGAAGAGGGACCTCTTAAAACTCCTATGCTTAATAATAATGAAAACATTGAAGTATCCCAAACACCCAGATCTAGAGCACTAGTGAATTTGAATAGTATAAATGGTTGGGTGCAAATTTACAGCAGCGTTGTGCAGAAATTAAAACAAAAACATTCCAGCTGTCCGCACAGTGGAAGTTGCTGTAAAAACGCTTTAATGGGCGGCTTAAAACCTCTACTGGGCGGTATTGGTTTACAGGTGGTCTTAAAATTGTTGCTTAATATTAAGAGATTAGCTCAAAATAAATTGGATTGGCAGAAGGCCATATTTAATAAACAAACTTTAAATTTGGGCTTCTGTTTGGGCTCCTTTTCCTTTTTGTACAAGGTGAGTGAGTTCATAATTAACTATTAATGGAAGTTAAGTTATAATTATGTTTTTTTTTAGTCTATATCATGTGGCCTTAGACATGCCTTCAATTGTGATGATGCCCGTTTTGCCATACCAGCTGGTTTAATTGGCAGCCTGGGTTTTGCCTACTATCCAGATGTCACGGTGGCCTTGTATGTCATGTGGAAAATGTTGCAGGTTTATTTTATTTAAAAGAAGAATTTTGAAGCAAATATTTATTAATTTATGGATTATTTTTTTTTAGGTTGTTTATAACTTGGGCATAGACAAGAAAAAACTGCCCAAAGTACCTGGTTTTACCATGATTTTGTATGCATTTTGTACAGCTGTATTATTCCATGCGGGCATTTTGGAGGCCACCAATTTAAGGCAAAGCTATTTTAAATTCTTACAAGACATATCAGGAGGAAGGTTGTTGTATTTTTTTAAATAGATTTCTAGGCACTTTAACGATATTATTAATTATTTTTACAGATTAAGTAAATTTAATATGGTGCCCTTAGATGTCTATGGCTTGAGTTCAAGTGCACGCAAGGCCGAGGTTATACGCCGCTTAAATATTGTCGATAAATCCCCTTTTCCCGCTTTTGCTTTGGAAAAGTGGTAGTAATATCATTTAAGGTTTTTTTTATATATTACATAAAGGGTGAGCAAATTTGAATTTCAAAAATTAAATTCTCTGTCAAATGATGAAATGTTAAAGACTTGAGCTGCCATTCTTTGATATTTATTAAGTAAAAAGTTGGGAAATTTTAATTATGGAAAAACGCTACACTCTTGATTAAAGAATTTTACTTGAATTTTAATTTGAAAAACCGGGTTTACGTTTAACAAACCAACTGAACTGATGTGAAAGATAATGACGAGATGATCGAGGCTTTGTTGCAAAATGTGGTTTCAAATGAGTGAAAAGAGCGGACGTTTGCCCGACATCATATTCCAATATTCAGTCCAATCATGAATATTCTCTCAGAATTTATTTCTCTCGAGAAAACATTCCTGCAATCATAAATTCTTTGGGAACAAAAAAAGTAATACGTGGCATCACCGTATTACGAAGCTCGTTGTTTTGCTTGTTTGTTGACATTTTGTTTCTCCCTTTTTGTTGTGAGAGTGAGAGAGTAAAGAAATTTCTTTTATAAATTGCGTTCATAATACCCATAATACCGGAATTTTTGTTCATGATTGGGCTGATAGATTCCCATATTGATATCAATAGAACTGAATTTATCCAAAAAAAAAACTGGTATTTTTAAGCCTTCCTAACCTTAAATTTGCCCACCATTTATATTGTTACTACCATTACTTGTTATATATTGTAAATATTGAAAAAAAAGTTAGATAATTCTAAGTAAAACTCTAATGTTTTTTTCTATAAACAACCTTTAAAAGTTATTCTTTAAAAAAAAACTTCTTAAGAAACTTGTAATGAATAATTGTTTTTAAGTCTTATTATTAATAATTAATTTAAGCATTTCGCATACATAAATAAAAAATTGTATTTAGCATTTAGTTTTATTTTTTATACATACATACTTACCTTATAGAAAAGAATTTATTAAAATTTTATTTAGCGAACTACTTTTTTCTTTTCTTTTGGTAACATAATTATAATATTGTGATTGTGAAGGAAGAGATGTACTAAAACGTGACGCCTTAAATTAACACCAACAACAACAACAACAACAACAAAAATCGCAATCATTCTTTGTACTCAATAAAATTAATTTGCATAATTTATTTCTTATGGCAAATAAAATTTAACGCAAGCATAAAGTCTAGAAATGAGGTTCTCCATAAAAATTTATCAATAAACATAAAAAAGACATACTATCAAGATACTTGTTTTAAAGACAAATCTTGAATTACTTATCGATGGCTTCAATATAATAAAAGGGCGTATCTCAATTTTGTTCAATTGCATCCTCCTTGAATATCTTAGTATGCTAAGGCTGGATAGTCTGTTCAAATTTGTGAAAAATGTTTATCAACATTAATTAATTCGTATGAAAAATTTGGCATGAAAACAATATTAGGCTGAGTTTAGTGTGTCATTTGCACAAAATGACTACTAATGAAAAACTGTTTGATTCAGACAGTGACATGTATCGTCATGTCATGCGTCCAGGGCTCTTGAACTTTTCTCACACTTTCCTGTGATTTCTTTTTCATTTTCCATACTTTTAAATTTTTATACCCGTGCACATTTAAAATTCTCTCAAATTTTCTCTATGTCAAAATGTCAACATGCTGACATTTTCTTTTTGTGTTTGCAATGCAGCCAACTTATTCTCACAGCTGTTTAAATCAGATGCGTAAACAGTTTGTCTGGTAATGACACAAGGAAATATATTGGAAATTACAAACGTTGCCACTAGTTACCACTGTTATTTTTGCCATATTTGTCACAAAATGCCACAGTGTTTAGTCGGCCTTACAGTACAAAATCAAGGACTTATGACGATTTAAAAAATTATTTCTTCATGTACATAAATGCTTTAGTTTTTTTTTTTGCTTCTCCTACACAGAGAAAAGAGATTCATTGAGACAACCGAATTTGTTGCCAATCGAATTTTGGCGGTTGCACCAACCATAAATTTTCTTGTTGTACCACAATATATTTAATTATAACCATTATCCCCCAATAGTTGCAACAACAGATAAAATTGGTTAACAGTATGGAATTTTAAATAAAATTTATTCTTGCCACCAAAGATAAAGATAACTAAAACAATATCATAATTGGTACAAGATGTGAAACAAAAATTGGTCTTCCTTGCTAAAACAAAAATAAATAATAAACGCAAATAAAAATACAAAATTTAAGAAATTTATTATTAGACATATTGTCATTAGATTATTTTAATTGAAATTTATTTTCTGGTGGTGAAACATGTCTATATGCATTTCTTCAACTACACATTTTAAACAGCCACAAACCTGTTATCTTATGCACAGACTTTCAAAAACCATTTGAGAATTCACAAATCATAACATCTTTGAAAATTGTAAAAGTTAATTTTTGAATTTGCTGCTACAAACTATGACAGTAAACTCAACCTCTAGTTAGTTGCAGTAACTGAAAGAAAGTGTTTATTTTAACGTTAATATAGGACGACAATTTTTTAGCTGACAATACCAAAAGTTGGTAGTAAAATCCAATTCATAATATTTTATTCGGTTGTGCTAATCAATCACTTCATTAGTGATGACAAAAGCGTACGTTCGGTTGATGCAAACAATTTCATAGTTGTCACAAACATATTTTTATTACAATTATGCCCTGATGGCAATGAACATGAATTGATTTTTGGATTAATAGCAAATTGATAGTGCAAACTGAAATATAATTCATGCAAATGATATTTTATTGGCCTAACCATTTTTCAACCAATCTTTTTTCTGGGTGTATAAAATATCGAAAATTTGAGTTCCACCTTTCTTATATTAAGCCATCAAGATATGCATATGAATAGCAGGAAGCTATAAAATTAATTGTTCTTGTAAGCCAGCCACCATTCATTGGTCAAAATTTCATTTTAAGAAAGCGTCACAAAACGTATAAGACAGTTTAAAAGAATTATCTGTCTCTGTTGGATATTTTTGTATCACCAACGGTAACGCTGGAGCACAATCAATTAATTTTGAAATGGGGTGATTGATTTTGCTTGATTTGCATACACGTGTATGTATGTATGTACGTACTATATATATATATATAAATTTGTGTATGCATGATTATAAATTGATTGTATGTGAGAATAGGGTGATATGAATAAAAAAAAGTATTTGCTTTTTATTCATATCACCCATAATGTTAAAATTTATACTTACAAAGTATGCAATAAATTTTACTGGATAAAAAATTCATACTAAGCAGGGATGGACAGATCCACACGCGATTTACGTGAATCGTGTCTGATCGTTAGTAAAATTTTAGCAACAAAAAGCTCAGCGCTCATTTTTTTTTGTAAGCATGATTCATGATTAATTTTTTTTTTAAATTTCTTCCTGAATTTTGAGATTGTATGGTAATCTAACTTTAATTGCGTTGCCAAAATAATATTGCCGAAAGGCAACTGCAAGCTGTTAATTTTATTTGGCAAATTGTAGTAAAATTGGCTATTACAAATTTTTAGTTGCTACTGCATAGTTTTGAAAATAAAAAATAGTAAAATTAAAGAAATTAAAAGTAAATTTAAATTTTTGGGAAAGCGGAAATCCTTACTTCCTTATGCTTGCTAATATTATAGATATGAAAGTGAGTTTCTTTGTTTGGTGGCTACGCTTTCACGCCCAAAACCGCTAAAGCGATTTGAAAAGTTCTTACACCAATAGAAAGTTAGATTACCAGCATCGAATATAGAATATTTTTTTATCCGATTCGGAGCCGGTTTTTTAATATTTGGTATAGATTCTTTGCGAAAAACACATTTTTGGGCTGGTTAGGGTAATTTTCTTTGGGGGCGGGGGGCAAATTATGGCACTCGCTATCGAGCGAGATTACGAAACAAGAGAAGAGAAAATAGAGTTTATATGTAAATATTTTAAGATTTCGAACGGTATCGAATGCCGTAATTTGCCCCCAGGTTTGATTGTTTTTACCAGTTTTATGTATTTCTTTAAGTAGATCAACGCAAGCACCAGGCTCTTAGCAGGCTCATATCTCAAGAGTATACTGAAGTGAGCTAATGAATTTAGCCTAAACCAAAGTTTAAAGAAACACTAAAACGGATAATATATAGTTCTGTCAAAGAAAACCCGACTTCTGTGAAAAGATCAGATATTTTGAAAAAAAAAATTTAAGTAAACTCATTCGAAAAATTTTTGTTTAAGAAGAATTATGTGAAATATAAAATTTAATTTTAATGGGTGTACCTTCCTCCATTTTTTAGTATGCAAGGCTGCGTATTTTTTAGAGCTCAAGGTGTATGTTAAGTTTTGTAAAAATTGGTAAAGTAGAACCAAGGGGTGTGTTAAAATTAGCTTAATTAGAAACACGTGAAATATAATAATAAATTTAAATGGGCATAGCCCCGCCCTTTTTTGTAAGTACAAGATTATTTATTTATCTATTTGTTAGATGTTAATACAATTACAAATTATATCACAACTTAATAAAACGAAAATAGTAACAAAGACTCAATAGTTGCAGTGAAAAAGATCAGAGTCTATGGTGGGAATCGAACCCACAACCTCCGCACTGACAGGCTAGCACACTACGCACGAGCCTACCGAAGCACCCAATTACAAGAACCCAAGATGTTTGATATGTTTCTTAGCAATCAAATAAGTAGCACATTATAAAATCAAATAAAAAATTTATTGGGTGTTTACCCGCCTACTTTTTTTTTGAAATGGGACCAATTGGAAGCTTTAGCCTCTCAGACAATAATAACAATCGGTGTAAAATTAACCGAAAAATGTCCAAAAAACGACCCTGTTATGTTAAACAAACGATTTGAAATCGCGCGATTTGAGAAAACTAACATCCAAAATAGAAATATTTTTTTATATTTTTTATGTACATGTATATAGATTCTCAAATACCAAATCTGAAAGAAAATTATTCTGAATGATTTTAAGCACGTATGCAGTACCTGTGTTCTGTAACTTGCGAGAAGTTTTCGTGTCGAGAAAAATCAAATAATTATATTGGTTGTCCTGTTTTTCACAGGCTGATTCATATACAACTTGATATAAGCTTACACGAAACATGAGCAAGAAACTAAGTTTTTTGCTAGTCATCCTGTGTTTCACAGAGTGGCAACAAGCTTTTCGTTTGGAAAAGTTCTCACCACAGTTACAGAACATAGGCACAGGACCATTATTAATTATTTTTGAAAATTAGAAATTTACTCGAATTTTGGTTTACAAAACAGGGCTGAATAAAAATAAAAGTACAGACGAATTAATAATCTCCTCCCTCCCTTCTTTTTTTAAAGTCTGTTAAAAACGGGTTTAATTCTATTAGCAGGCCAAAAATTTAGTTTGTTTTCAATACAAACCCCCATATTCATAAGAAATTAAAAAAAATTAAGTCCATTTTATGAAAATTTTTTATGAAAAATTTTCAATAAAATGCATTTTAAATCACATTTTAATTTTTATGAATATGGGGAAAATTTTTTAAATACTTCTCAAGTGTAAAATTTTTTTATTGTGAATGAATGGATTTTTGTTGGACTCGCAAATTTTTGCATTTTTTATTGTAATTTTTATAAAAAGTTAAAAATTACTCACGATCCCATATCTCATACATATATACTCATTTATAAATACATACATATTTTTCATTTGAAGCTTTTTAGCGCGTTTTTTTTACCAATCATAGCATTTTGCTTAGAAAAGTTTTCAACAATCTTAAAAAAAACATTATAAAAAAAACCTGTGAGATTTGATCTCTCATTTTTTGGGGGATTTATTGTCAAGCAAGGGATTTGCTTTTGAGATTGTAATACACGACAACGGTTTTTCTGGACTTTCAGCTTGACCCATACGAATTAATTTAATAAAATAAATTATTTATATAATAGAATTTCAATTAATTGTTTATAAGGTGAAGAAAATAACAATTTTTGCAAAATTTTGTGGGGATATAAAATAAATTCAGTGAAGTGCGACTTTGACCCTAGAGAAGTAGTCAATACCTACTTAAGCCTATATAAAATATAGTTTTGGTGTTTTATTTTTTGTTTTTTTTTCGGTTTTGGCAAAATTTTTTAGAGTTTTTGCGCTTTTTTTAGTTTTGGCGCCTTTTTCGCTTGTCAATTTTTTTTCATTTTGGCGTTTTTTTCGGTTTTTGGTGTTTTTTCATTTTGGCGATTTTTTTCATTTTGGCGTTTTTTCATATCGGTGATTTTTTTTCGGTTATGGCGATTTATTTAAGAGTTAGATTTTTTTTTTAATTTTGACGATTTTTTTCCGATTTTTCTCGTTTTTTTTTAATTTTGGTGATTTTTTTCGGATTTGGCGATTATTTTCGGTTTTTGGTGTTTTTTTCATTTTGGCGTTTTTTTATATACATAAATGATTTTTATAGTTTCGGCGCCATTTTCGCGTTTTGGCAATTTTTTTCGGTTTTTGGCAATTTATTTAATTTTGGCGATTTTTTCGGACTTGGTAATTAAATTAGTGTTAGATTTTTTCTTTAATTTTGGCGATTTTTTTCAATTTTTGTCGGTTTTTTCATTTTGGCAATTTTATAATTTTGAGATTTTTTAGTTTTACCGTTTTTGAAAATTTCAAGATTTTGCTTCTTACGGATTCCAAGATACAGCAAGTTGTCAAAATTGCATTAACTGAACACCCTTTAGTCTATTTTTTTTAAATTTTAGTGTTAATTGTTGTAGTCTGTATAAAAATACAGTAATTTTACAAATTTCCAGCGTCTATATAAATATATAAATACAAACAATTGTATATATATTACATGGTATTTTAAAATTACTCGTTGCTCGTTTTGGAACACCCTTTAATCTTTAACTCTACATACTCTATCGAAATTTCAGGTCCGTAGCTCTTGCGGTTCCTGGGAAAATAGCATATGACGGCCAGACGGACAGCGTTGCGAAAACAATAGGGTTTCTTTTCACCTTTGGTGTACGGAACCCTAAAAAGTAGGCTGTCTGAAAAAAGTAACTGGCAACGCTGTTTAAGAGCGCGTGAGAATAAAATCAAATACAAAACAAATAAGGAAAACTTATTTGTTTTTTTCCCCATTGAGTTGCTTTTGTTTCTTTGGGGGGGGGGGACAAGCGGTTGAAAAAAATTCTTGCGATTGTAAATTCGTTATCGTTTCTTTACTTCTTTTGTTTACAAATATTATGCAAAATAAAACGGCCTTTATATAAAAACGGTGGGTGTTCTCGGACTTTATTTTGTATTTACCTTTTCACCAGGCATTTAACAAAATAATTTATTGTTCAACAAAAAAATATATAAACAAAAAATAACCAAAAAAATGTTTATCGAAAATTATTCAATGACATCAATTAAATCAGCAACAGGTGCATTAACTTCTTATAATGAGGGACATAATAACTCTTCTTCTTCTGCTTCTTCGGTACTCAACAATAGTTTCGAACGTTTTACTGAATTTTCCACAAACTTTATGCAAATAACAATTTTATTTGTACTCGGTCTAACTCTGCTGTTAATGGATTGTATAATGGTTTCGGTCAATCATCTTGCAAATATTGTGCCTCACAACTTGTTGCCGAATGATCTACTGGCAGATGAAAATAGATCAATTAATGCAACACTGGGCGCTATAAGTTCGTGGCTGTCAGTTGTATAAACTGCTCGTATATATTCATGTGCACCGCATGTTACAAATTTTAAGAAAAACAATTTTAATTATAAGATTACCATGTAAGAAAATGAACTAAATTTATACAAATATATTTACATAAATTCTTTTTTTTTTTAAAGAAATCAGTATGATAAAGCTAATTTATTGCAAAATACGGTTTCGTGTGTAGAAGAGTTTGCAAAAATCTTGCTGAAAATTTTATGTACGCTCTGCTCTTGATAACAGAAATTTTTTTAATCAGGCATTGAATCGGTACTCGTATGTACATATCTATATATACATACATATGTACATAAATATGTGCTCTTAATTATGAAAGTGGTCTACATATATATAAATATAAAAAAACTCTTAAAAAAGCTTTAATCGGAACCGGTTTATTATATTTGGTTCGGATTGTCAAACCGCTAAGTCGATTTTGAAAATGTTTTAATCAATGGAAAGCTACTCGTACATTACCAGCGTCTATTTTTTTATCAGGTTCGGAACCGGATTTTTTTATATTTGATACGGATTTTCAAACCTCTAAACCGATTTTAAAAATTCATTCACCAATGAAAAGCTGCATTACCAGCAGCAAATATCGCGTATTTTTTATCCGGTTTGGAACCGGATTTTTTATGTTTGATTCGGATTGTCAAACCGTTTAGTTGATTTTGAAATTTTTTTTTTCCGGTTCCTAACCGGATTTTTTTATATTTTGTACGGATTTTCAAACCAAAAAACCGATTTTGAAAATTCTTTTACCAATAAAATGCTACATTACCAGCGTCAAACATACTTTATTTTTTATCCGATTTAGAACCGGTTTTTTATATTTGATTCGGATCGCCAAACCGCTAAATTGATTTTGAAAATTCGTTCACAAATGGAAAGCTACATTAACAACGTCAAATATCACCTATTTTTATCCTGTTCGGAACCGGTTTTTTCCTATGTTCTTCGGATTGTCAATCCTCCAGGTCGATTTTGAAAATTCTTTCATCAATGGACAGCTAAATTACCAGCGCCAAACATAGCTTATTTTTTATGCGGTTCGCAACCGGTTTTTTTATATTTGGTAAACCGATTTTGAAAATTCGTTCACCAATGGAAATCTACATTAACAGCGGAAAACATCGCCTATTTTTTATCCGGTTCGGAACTGGTTTTTTTAAATTTAGCTGAGATTCTTTCTAAAAAACAGATTTTTCGGCTGGTAAGGGCAATTTTAGTTTCGGGTTTGATTGTTGTAACAGTTTTAAGACCGGTTTTTATTGTGATTTTTTTAAATTTTTATTTTATCGGTTTTTTGTCGGTTTCCTACATTTTTTAACATTATCGTTTAGTATTACTAACAAAACATTCATACATTTTAAGTTTAGTTTCTAAAATTTCAAATCAACGCGAGCGTAGCTGCGGTTTAAAACTAGTGGCATATACATATATAAATTGAAAAGTTTATGTAAAAAAAAACATTTTTTCGAGTTATGACAATGTTGCAATAAATACTCCATATCGATTATTTATTAAATATTTAACGTTTTATGGACTTAATCTAAGACGGAAGGTCTTATCGACTTTGTTTTGTAAATTAAGTAACTTAAGAGCATTGACCATAAATATTTTGATATAAATAGTAATTGTTGCTTCGCAAGGTAGCGATAAGAAAAAAACACTTTGCAACATTTAATCTTTTTTAGAGTTGTTTACTTCGCAAATTTTTGTCCATAAAACTTTAACCCTTTTGTAATTGGTAATTGTTAATTTAATCTTATGTGACATTATGTGACATAAAAATTATTCTTAGCAAAAATTTTTTAATGATTTGCATATACATAAATATGTATTAATAACATTTATAACTTTTTTAAATAAACTAAATACCGCCTGCATTACTTTACAGCATTTGTGTAACGAATAGGGCATCAGAGTGATAAAAAAATTATGGTTTTAAGTACTCTTTGAGTATTGATCGTCAAACAACTATGAATGCGTACAGCTAAAATTAAAACAAACACACGCATTACTTTAAATACGTTTTAACTATAAACAGTCAACAACTATAATAATATATTTTTTTTAAATTACGCAGCTCAAGTAACTATATTATTTGTTCATTAATAATTATCACATGTAATTTAGCTTACAAAGCGATACGAACTTTAGCCTCTTCAAATCATAAATATAGAAAGAAATGAAGTTCGAAAAATAATAATTAAAATTAATTAAAACTATAACTAATATTTATAAACTGTGTGAGCTACAATTGCATGCATGAGTATAAAAATACTCTGACTATTACTCGGCTAGACATGCATATATACAGGGCTATTTTAGTTAAACACACATAAGTTATGTTTTCAAACAGCCACACACACACACTCACACATGCAAAAAATTTCTATTAAATTTTATTTATACAAATGTATGCTGTATACGGTCGCGAATGATACAAAATATCCCGAGTATCATGCGTATATTTTTTTGTACGATTAAATATTCATAGCCTGAGTATTAATATACTCAGACTATAAGTATAAGAGAGAGAGAGAGAAAGAGAGTCAATGCCTTTGATAGGCATATGCCTTTTTATTTTTAATTATAGCGTATTTGAATTTTTCGCTTAAACAAAGTAGAGATGCCCCTGTATGTTGGAATCGGCTATAGTCGTCATACTTGCCTGAGAAAAAATGTGTGAACGCACGAATTGTTTGCGTTACAATTAGAATTATTTGCAGTCACTAAAATTAAGACTATTTACTTATGTATATATATTTTTTTTTTGAGTACTCATTGTCATTCTCTTATGGAAATCGCTCTTAATAATTTATGTATAATTTCTATAAAAAATTGAGAACAAGTAACAGAACATGTTTGATGTTTGGAAGATTGATTGATGTAGAATCAGCTGCGTTAAATCAATTATCAACAATTTCGTTGGCCCACATATACTCGTAGTCAAATGGTTTTTTTAGAAATTTAATTTAAAATATTTATAGTACCTTAACATTACATTCAATTTCCCTAACTTTATATTCTACTGAGTAGGAATTTTCATAATACTGCTTATCTTATGATTAGTCTCTATCCATATCTATGCTAAGACCGGACGGAACCAATTTGTAATAGACTTTTATTTTATTTATATTTAGTTAGACAAAGAAAGTGTTGGGTTTTTTTTCTCTTCTTATTGGCCCTATGGACGACTAAAAGTAACTGAAACAGAAATTTTAAATAACTTAATAAATTTCAATGGGCATAAAATCCCCGCAGAGTGGTGAAAAAAATCTACTTATTATATTCGAATTACTTTAAGAAATAAATATTGTTCTTTAAATAAGTACATATATCCATATCATAGGGACTAAAAACTTATACAGGGTTTCTCAAAAAAAAAAAAGGTTTATATGAAGTAGATCGCTTGAAAAAATAATTAAGTCTTTTGTGACATGATATTAATGCCCTTCTTAGTTGATATGTGTAGCAAGGAATCTTCCTCCCGCTAACAAAGGTCTAGTTAAATTTGCTTCTCTTGTTTAGAAAATCACATAGGTTAGGTTAGGTTAAGTTAGGTTAACAGGCTGCTGGTGAAGAAATGAAAAATCCAGGGGTCCAGCTCACGATAATCACTTTGTGCTACCTGTAAGTTGAAAGTAGTAGAATAAGGGCGATATAGATGGAAAGTTTCTTTAGAATAAGAGAGAATAAAAGAAAAAAGGAGTGGGTCAGGAGAGGGTTCAGTACATACAAATGCTAGCGAGGATCATACCAGCCACTGCTACAAATGTATAGACTTAGATTTCTGAGTCCTATTCCCGATAACTCGGACAGGCGATTGAAGATTATTCTGCCAAGGAAGCGCAGACGGAGATCCTCCAAAGTTGAGCAGAAGCAGAGAAGATGCGAAATGCTTTCCTCCCCTTCCTCATCACTGCAACTGTAGCAGTAATCATTATACGGGAGACCCAGAGTAGCCACGAAATTCCTCAACTACTTCCTAGGGAAGTTCATGAGGTTTTTTGTTCTGTAGAAGTTAAGATGAGAGCCAGAGGGTTCTTGTTCTTACGCAGGTGGGCTCCTTGCACCATCTGTCTTGAGCTGATTCGAGAAAGGCAACATCGAAGCGTCTGCAGCAGGATGAGAGTGGGGTAGGGTTCTCTTCTTTGTCAGGTCATCCTCAAATATTTTGCCTGAAATAATCCCGCGTCTATGCACCTAGTTTAATTTGATACATAAGTGATTCGCGACTCTTGATAGAAAATATGTGTTATACACATCTATGAGGGACTTAATTGATTATCTATAAAGTAGAGCAGGGGAGGTTTGGTTAATCCTTCATTACCAAGCTGAGGGGCCCATTATTCTACAGTGGCCGATATTTTGTCTTCGCTCCACAGAGAAATACAACGAAGACAGATTGCAGAGATCATTGCTATCTTCTTGCCTATTAAATCCAATGGTAGCATGGTAGCAGCCGTAGGGGCATAACGAATGCATCTGTAGGAGAAGTGCGAAGAGCACTAGATTTTGCATTTTCCATTATTGTGCCAGTCAAACTTTTTGATATATTCTCGAATGAGAGGTATGCTTGAAGCATCATTTCAGTGGTGAAAATTGTTGATACTGCAGAATCTCCTACTGTCACACTCAAAATGTGCATTCTGGCCTCCTTAAAGGCCCCATAGCAACTGAACTAACAAAAGCTACTCTACCGATTGATATAGCCAGCCCATTCTTGAAATGAGTTGCTTTTACACAGTAAGTTAAACAAATATAAACTTTCTTTTGGGCTACCCTGTACTCAAATAAAATTAAAAAAGGAAAAAGCCTATTTTTAAAATGCTTAAAAGAAATCCGTCCTTTTAACTGTAGCAAATAATGCTGGACAAAGTGTATACAAACGCACATACTTCTAGATTCTGTCATTTTTTTTTGTTTAAAACGTGATGTCGTTGGGTGTGTTACAAATAAATGTACTCGTATGTATGTTTGTTTGTATGTGTTTCTAAGGACTCCGCATCAACGAACCGTAACTAAAAACAAAGTGAGTTTCTGCTGCTGCGGCTTATAAAGTTTATGGCCACCAACCACTTTTACTCGCATTTCTGCCACTCAACAAAACTCAACATTATATTATAAGACAATAAAATTGCCAAGGAATAGACCAACAAATGAATAAACGATATAAAGCCCTTTTGGGCATAAAGTAGGGAAAAAATCCAAAGATTTATAGAAGAACAAAACAAAAAATAATCAGCTAATCAAAAAAAAAACAAAGATTTCCTTCAAGTGCTCAAAAGATGATGAAGAAAATCGTAAAGCTTTTGTTATTTTTTCAGTTTTTTTGTTTGTTTGTGTTATAATTTTGGGACGAAAATAAAAATTTTAAGAAAAAATATATTATTTTTTATACTCTTATTATAGCGCCTTAAAAGTTCTTAAGCGCGCCGGAGGTGTACAATAAATTTAATCTGACATTGAAATATTTTTTTTGTTAAATTTTTATGTCGGTACTCGCAGTAACTGGTTTCCGTAACTTTTTGTGAAGCAAAAATCGTAATATTTAACGATATTTCTATGCGTTTACAGCAGCTACGTCCAAGCCATATGAACATTAAGCGAGCTTTTTCAAAAAAGCTTTGTGTTTTCACGCCCACCGACGAGATCACAACAGCCAATCAGATCTCAGCGACAACAATGCTTGCTGCTGACTTCCCAAAGAAACAAGAGCAAATTGTAAGAGCTTTCAAAGCTTTCAAACTCAAATGCAAGCAACTCAGAGCCAGGGTGACCTATGACATTTTTCAAAAAGTGGCACCAAAAGGGGATTTATCAGAAAAAAAGAGGCAAAATAAAAAAAAACGAGAAAACTACACTAAACTTTTTATTTTTAATGTATTTTTATATAATTCACTCTAAAAAAATGGACACAAAAAATGGCGAGGCAGTCGAAAAAGTGGCAATTTGCCACTTTAGTCGGTCAAACGGTCATGCTGGTCAGAGCATGTGTGCTTCAACGTAGCTGGCTTAGAGCTACGCTGGCCGAAGTAGCACCAGAGTGTCTAACATTAATCGAATACATTTCTTGCATTCATTTAGAGTGGTGATAAAGCCTGACCCACGATATCGACAACGTTCGACTTGTCGCACACTTCCATTTAAAAAAACAACAACAAAATATAAAAATTTTTTTTGTTTGGAATGTAAGTGTGCGAAAAGTCGAACGCTGTCGACATCGTGGCTTTGCCCCATAATATCATTCTGTAATATATTTTTTACGATGGTGAATATCTCTGTTATACTCACCATTCAATTCTCTAACATGTGGCATCTCTGCAGACAAAATATCAACATAAGCCAAAAGCACGAAGAAGAATAAAAATAAATAAATGAAATTTACTTCAACAAACAGCGAATCTCGTCAAAATATGTTACTGAATAGCAAAGTCGTTAAGTTTTCCTTACATTTCTTTTAACGATATGATATTCGCAATAAAAATTACTGAATACGCCAACTGAGAATAATTTATCTTACACTTGATAACAAAAGTTGCCGAGAAATTTAAAACGGTTTGTTGTCAACTTGATACCATTCACTGAAAATATTGTAAATTTTTTCTCTCTTTGTACTTGTTTTAATCTTAGATTTAATACTAGAAAGAGATTAGAAGTTAAACTTTTACTTATATGAAATTTGCTTTTCAAGTGCCTTTTGTTGCTCTTCCCTGCTTGTTGTCATCTTAAAGCTTCAAATTTAAATTCATTTGGGAAAGTGAAAAAAAGAAAAAAAAATTCAGCACCATCTATTAAACAAATAATAAGTAATTCGCATCTCAGCGAACTCGTCCAGAAGTAATACCGCAAATTATAGCTTTTAATAACAAGTACGTACTCGAACTCATTCGCCCATTTGTTTAAGCAGCATTTAAATAAAAATGAGGAGCATTTATTAAATAAAATTTATTATTTTAAATTCATTAAATTTTTGATTTTTTTTTGGGCGATTATTAAAAGACAGACATACGAATAGGTAATTAGTTTTAAAGGAAGGGTTTTGTCTGCATTATTATTAATATTATCATTAATAATAATATTTAATGGATAAATAGGTTTTATAATACCAAACCATTTATAGGGCAGACAAAATCCTGCCTTTAGCTAGAAGCAAATTATGAAAATTACCCTTAATGAAAATGTAATTTTCAATTATTCTTAAGGAAATTTTGATACTTCAGAATGAGTTTCTAGTTCTGCTGTATGGGTGGTTATGGTAAATATTTGTCAGCCGAACTGAGCTTTTCTTATACACAAAAGCTAACTCTTGATAAGTTCAAAATAAATCCTTAAAATTATTTAAACATTTTAGATAATTTGGTGTTTAAATTAAATTTTGAAATTTCCTTCATTTAGGACCAACTTTTGGGTTAGAGATTAAACTTAGTTTCTTTTTGTATTTATTTTTACGTAGGCTATTTTTGGTCAGTTTTGGAAAAATGGCAAAACTAAAAATATCTCTAAAACAACATTTGTAATTATTCCTTTTTTAAAAAAATTTCCTAATCAAGTAAAATATTCTATTACATGATCTAAAGGTCATATAGTATTAGATAGGAGTATGTAGTGTCCGTACGGAACCCTTCGTATGCGAGTCTAAGTCTCACTTTACTGAATCTATTTTTTGTTGGTCTCCTCTACGAGAATCCATCATTAGAAACTTGTTACTCGTATTTTAGAAAAAGTGTAATTTTGTTATGCAGTGTAATTAGTAAGGAAAAATAACATTTTATTTATTAGATATTAAAAATATAACGTCACCTAAAATCCAACAAACAAAAAATTAAAAATAACTTTTGGATTGCTTATGATGTGATTAACCAAAATACATCTTTCCTTAAATTTACTCACATATGTTAAAAAATACCGATTTTATTCATTGCTCAATTTGGCACTTAACAAAAAAAAAGAGTCTCCTGCTTCTCCTGTAAAAAACAAAGCAATGTGAGTCCGATCACAGGGGAGATGTATAAACATCTAGTAATGAATTTTTTTTTTAATATTGGCTTATGGTAACTAAAATAAGTTATATAAATTTTTGACTCTACAGTATTTAAAAATCCATAGAAACCTGCATCTATAGCAGTGGAATTATAAGTTGTGGGTGTTAGTGAAGAACTGCTCATATGCAAGTGGAAAGCGTCAAATAAAAATTTTGATAAAGCTTGCGATTGTGGGTTTGCAAAATTTGTATTAAAATATTCAGCCATAATAATTGGCATGAGATGGAGATCGTTACCCAATTGTCGTGCACCAGCTTCAGTGTAAGGCAATAGTATGTAATGAAGATATATTATAATATAATATTACAAATTCTTTATAAAGACTGCTATATATGTTTTAAACAAATATTTGACATTTAAAACGTTCTTTTATTTAAAAGTTTATATATATTTTATTTATTTTATATAGTTTTAAATTTTTTAACAAAATTATCCCCACTGGCATCACTATTACACTTCACAAGCAATTTGTATTAAAATTATTATTGCTCCTGAAGGTATGCTTTAAAATTCCGTTGAGTATATTTCTATGCAGTTGTTAAGTTTCTCTGTACTTCTTGTTCGTATGATTACACTGATACACTTATACATATAGCTCACAACGATTTGATAACGCTTTACGATCTTACTCAAACTTTGTGATTGTATTGTGATTTGGATTTAAGGTGGTAACTTTTATTGAAAAACACAGCTAAGAAGGCATAAACTCGTTATAGTGAAGCAGGCGGGAATTAAACCCACAAACCCCCGACTAATAGATTTTAACATCAGCAACCATCACGTTTCTTATTACAGTATAAACTCGGTAATCACAACCCTCGATACAAGCAATTCCTCGATTTTTGCAACACTGTAAAACATATTATTTTTATTTTATTACTTTATAAGTGCAACTACCAAAAAAAGTTAACCTCAATAACTGCAACTTTACATTTAAATATTTTTTGTTTCAGTTCTTTCTTTTGTGTTTTTCTTCTTTTAGATTTTTTTCTTATATTCACAAACTGATCGTTATTATACCGCTATTCTGTCGACTTTGTTTGCTAGTTTGGTGTATGTATTACGAGCAATTGTAAACACATGACTTTCATTATCAGTTCCGCGACAGGCCGGTAGTGTTTTATGTGTTAAAGTCATGGTGGTCACAAAAAAATTGATAAAACTAACAATTAAAGAAAAAACAAGCTTTCTGTTTCATAAAAAGGTTTTCATTTCTCACTTTTCTTGTTATATATTTTTCCTCGCTGGGAGCAACGACCTCAATAAGTGCAATTACCTTAATTTCTATTAGTTGCGGTTACCGAGTTCGTACTGTATTTACTAAGTTAGTTTGGGTCGCCGAGCAAAGAAGAAGTATTAATTTTATGCTTTATGCATACTTTATGGATTAATTCCCTTTTATTTTCTATCTCACTTAAATATGTTTTTTACATCTCGCTGTCCTCACAATTATTCTGTGAACTGTCTTTCTATTTAAACTTCAGTTTTAAAGTCCAGTTACAAGAGCAAAAAAATATTTCATTAATCAAAGTGCTGAGATTTTTTCTTACGATTATATTTTTTCGTAACTTTTTCTTAACAACATAATGATGCCACAATAAATAACAGCAGTGTACGTAGACACAATCATACACACAACTGCAGTTCTCTAAACCAAAAACAAACACTCACTGACACTCACACATTTGCAACCTCAAACAAAAATGAGAGTATAACTGTAAAATAACAATTACAATTACAACTACAAATGTACAAGTCTTGTAAATAGTAAATTATTTTACAAACATAATTTTGTTGCTCCACATCATCTCAATCATTTAAAAAAACTTATTGCGAGTCTTAACTATTGTGTGAGTGTGGGTTTATATATACATTCGTACATACATACACTTAGTCGCAAAACTCTACGTACGACTTAATGTATTGAAAAAAAATTTTATTTTTTAAAGGCAAATCATTAATTTTGTCAACTTTTTTTTATTTTAAAATAGAAGTTATTTAAATTAAATAAAAATAACACATTTGATTTAAGTAAACAATATTCAACAAGCAAAAAGTAATAAAATAAATAAATAAATATTTTATTCGATTGCAAAAGTGTACATACGATGGATTGTTGAATATATTGTGTAAAATTTTTTTAAAATTTCAATAGCTTGTGTGTCCATTTTTTGATTAAAAACTTCTCAAAGCCTTTTAGGCTTTGATGAAACCAGGTCTTTCGTTGCTTTCGCTGACAAATTTTTCCATTTTTCGTTTAAAATTGTACTTATTTCCCAGCAAAAAAAGACACTCCAAAAAAGTCATGAAAATGTAGAGTTTGCGTGCGATCTGGAAGAAGTGAAAATTTCGATCCGATGTAATGATTTTTACATTAGGTTGTTATTGCAATAAGTTCTCTTTTTCGATGCTTGGTCACTGAATTGGAAGCGATATTAAGAAAACTTCCCTTTTTTGTGTTCTATGATAATATTTTCATCTAGAAAAAATTATAAATAGTAACATATTTTAACAATTCGTTTCTTTTTATACGAATTTAAGCCCGAAACAGTGTTTTCATGTAAATTTAAGCAAATAACTTTTAAATTTTAGACTAAAATAAGTTCATAAATTTCTTTAAAAAAATATTTTTTTTAATTGTGGTTAGTATTTTCCTACACTATGGAGGAGTTACAAGATTTTGTATGACTAAAATAAGCTTCTACATGGTTTTTTGCTCACTCTCGGCAAATTAAAAATTTCAATTTTTTGGAAGCAATGAAAATGTAGTTCCACTAGAATGACTTCCATTTTTTTTTACTGGGTTTGATATAGAGACGATGGCCGTCTATTTTTGACGCCTCTGCTTCAAGGAAGCCCATAAATAATCGATCAGATTTAAATCTGGGGAATGTTTTATTTTATAAAGAAGCCATTCCTTAACCAGCCTTAAGTTAATCTTGGGGTCATTATCATGCATAAACATATATATTTATTTTTAATGTGCAATTTTTTCACATTCTGCGAAATATTATTATTTTTTGAATATCTAAATTACCACGTCGATCCATAATTCCATCAAAAATTTTAATTCTTCAACCCCATCAGCACGTGTGCATGCACATACCATTACGAAGACCCCATCATGCTTGACAGCACTGCATAATACGTTTTATTATTCAAGTCAATATTATCCATGTTTTTGGTCGTCCGTCGTTTCCAAATAAGTTCAACTTACGCTCGTCGGTAAAAACAACTCTTTAATAAGATTGACGTCTCCAGAGCATACTTATATCGTTCAAGTTTATTTGTAATGTATGTAAGGTATGTAAGGTTGTTTCTGCCTAAACACGATTATAATCCAACTTTCTTTAAGCAACGGCGAATTGTATTAGCCTATACAAGAGTTACATAATTATTTTTAAGGTCCTTTTTCAGTTTTGTGCTTCTTCTCTTTGTATTTTCCACAATTTCTCTTACAACTTTAAGTCTGCGTCTTTCATCAAGCTTTGCTGTTCATCCCGATCGCGGCAAACTTTGATTCGTTTGTACGTTTAATGATAGTTTAGATTGTAAATTTAGACAAACTAAAGATTTTTCCGGCTTTTGTCATTGAATTCCCTTTAGTTGTAAGCTGATGATGACTAATCTTCGAACGTCGGTTGATATTTCCTTTTTTTCCCCCATTTTTGTTCAACTACTGTCATTTTTCAATAGTTTTAATTTTACCAAAAAAAGTAACAATATTTTTTTAGGTTTTATTTATCGGAGTTACAAAGTGGGTCTAATATAATACTCAAGACGCAATATTTTCAAAAAATAAACATTAAACAAAAACTATGAACAAAATGTATGAAATACCTAAAATCGTATGTAGAGTTTTGCGACTAAGTGTATATGTATGTATATGTACATATATTTTGCAACGCTAGCCCATACTTTTGTTTTCTCTCACTTGATATTTCCTTAATCCGAATTCATAATATAACAACTACAAGATGCAATAGAGGATGTAAGTTATTGTTCCTTGCAAAAAGAACTGTTTTTGAGTAGAGGGCGAGGGGGAAGAAGGTTACATAATTGCGGCATTATTTCGAGGTGGATGGCTTTACATACTTATTTATGAGAAGGACTATTATGACGACCGACTTTAATAAAGAAAAATAATAATAAAGTTGAAAGATAAAAGAGATACTGTAGTGAGTGAAAAAATGCATATAAATTGAATATTAAAAATGTTGTGTTTTGTCAGCTTGTTAAATGCAACAGTTTCTGCAACAATAAAAATGTTAATAAAAAAATTTTTTTAAAATTTTTTTTTGCAAAGTGTGTGTGTGTGATATAAATTTTGAAGAAGTAAAAATTTATGCAGTTTACTTAAATATAAGGTTAACAAATGATGCCAATATTTCAAGGAAAAGCTCTTCTTAATTAAGGGACTGAAAACCAAGAAGATAAAAGTACCAAAAAAGAACATACTGAGTAATTAAATAAAGCCGCTTCCAAGCCAATATTCGTTATCATAAGCAACCAGTAGTGCCATGCAGTAACTTTAATGATCCGACAATCGTAACTTTTGTCTATACATTTTGTCGCTTAAAATAACGATTGTGTGATTCAGAAACTTATTTTTAACGATAGGACTCAGCTGATATTTTCTGTTGATTATTGTCGATAATCATTAACAGCTTATAAATTATTGTCGCTTAAATAACAACACAGTTGATATTAACGTACAGCGAATATCGTTAAAAATGTTTCGCAATAGCAAATTCGATAAATTATAACGAATATAATTATGTTAACGATAAAAAAGGTAGTGAATCGCATTACTACTGCTTTTTTTAATGAATTTATTCTATGCCATGTTTGTGATATGTTCACAAAATCTGCCACTTTCTTTTTTATTATACTTATTTACAAATAACTTGTTGTTGTTGTTGGTTTTTTGTATGCTTATTTTCAATTTATAGAATTATTCTTATTGATATTTTCTAACTGTTTGTCTTCTATCAACTTAATTCAAGTCAATCGCTTCCATTTTTCTTTTAATTTATTTTTTTTGCGTTCATTTTTCTCTATAAATTTTCCAACTACGAGCAAGAAAAATCAAATAAGAGATAATGAAAGAAGATATAAAAAGTGCTCGTTTCTAACTAAGAATGAAATATTTTCAAGCAGGAAAATTATGTAAATTTTTTCCCTTTACATTGTTGTTGGCGCTAGTATAGCTGTTCTTGTTATTGTTGTTTTTGTAATTTTAGTTATTTATTAACATTTTTTACATTCTTTTTCTCTTTTGTTATTGCTTTTCTTTTTCTTCTTCATTTATTGCCAGTGACATGAATGACTTGGGAAAATAGTTACAAGTGACACAATAAACAATTACGGGTTCATTAAAATTACTGATGACAGTAACAACAAAAATAAGAAAATAAATAAATAACTAAAGCATAGAAGAAAAATAAAAAAAAACAAAAGCAGGAAGTGTAAGACATATAACAAACAAGGAAGACAGACGGAACAGCAATAAGAAAAATGTTTAAACAAATGAAATGTAACAATTCGATTAATTTTGTAATTCATTCATTCATTATGAATCTACATCTACATACAAAAATCAAAGGATTTCGATATTTTAATAATTCAAAATTTAATTCTAAGATTTATTTCTACCAGTAACTAATGGATTCAGTGAGTTTCTGCCAACCTAAAATTATAATCACCCTTATGGTGAATAGCAAGTGTGAATTTTTATTACCATGGAATTTTTATTCCGCTACAAGCTGAAAATACTAACGTGAATCTGCCTTTAAATGTTTTTCCGCTGTCAGTTCTCATTGAATGTAAATATATTCAGTGAAGTGCGACTTTGACCCGCGCACGAAGGGTTCCGTACAGACACGAGATATGTAATTCAATACGAACTTTAGCCTAACTATATAAAATATAGTTTAGGCATTTTTTTCGTTTTTGACGTTTTTTTAATTTTGTCGATTTTTTTTATTTTGACGTTTTTTTATTATTTTGGCGTTTTTTCATATAGGCTATATTTTTTTATTTGGGTGATTTTTTCAGTTTTTGGAGTTTTTTCTAGTTTCGGCAATTTTTTTAGTTTTGACACTTTTTTTCTCGTTTTGGCAATTTTTTTCGGTTTTTGGCTTTTTTTATTTTTTGGTGATTTTTTTCGTTTGGGCGATTTTCGGTTTTTGGCGTTTCTTCATTTTGGCGACTTTTTTGCATTTAGGCGTTTTTTAAAGTTTTGACACTTTTTTTCTCATTTAGGCGATTTTTTTGGTTTTTGACGTTTTTTAAATTTGGCGATTTTTTTTAATTTTGGCGATTTTTTTCAAATTTTGCGACTTATTTTAGTGTTAGAATTTTTTTTAATTTTTGGCGACTTTTTTCGGTTTTTGGCGCTTATTTTTCATGTTGGCGATTTTTCCGAATTTTTGCGACTTATTTTAGTGTTAGAAATTTTTTTTTTTAATTTTTCGCAATGTTTTTTGTATTGGCGATTTTATAATTTTGAGATTTTTTAGTTATACCGTTTTTGAAAATTTCAAGAGTTTACCTCTTACGGTTTCCAAGATACAACAAATTGTCAAACTTACATAGTCAAAATTGCATTAACTGGTGGACCACCCTTTAATTTTAATTTTTATAAATTTTTGTGTTAATGGCTGTAGTCTACTTTAATTTGAAATTTATTTGCTGGTGGTTCAGCTTGGTCTATATGAATTTCATTGTTGCTGTAACAAATCATTAGTAGAAATCATAGTTGAAGTCTACTGATGATTTGTGCATATAGACCAAGCTGAACCATTTCAAATTAAAATATAATTATGACAATATGTCGAATAATAAATTTCTTAAATGTTGTAGTCTATATAAAAATACACTAATTTTACAAATTTCAAGTCGCCAAAACGCGAAAAAGGCGCCAATACCAAAATAATTGTAAATATGAAAAAAATCGCCAAAAAGAAAAAATCGCCAAAAAGAAAAAAATCGCCAAAATTAAAAAAAATCGCCAAATTGAAAAGACTCCAAAAACCGAGAAAAATCGCCTATATGAAAAAAATCACCAAAATTAAAAAAATCGACAGAATAAAAAAATCGCAAGTATTAAAAAAACTCAAAAACGAAAAAAAATATCAAAACTATATTTTATAGATGCTACAGTGCTACTTAGCACTTTTTTTATAATTTACAAGCACATTCACTAAAATTTTTTTAATTATCAGAAAATAAATTAACTGAATAACAATAAATAACAATTTTTACCAATTTTTCTAAAAAAAAATTAGTAAAAGTCTTATTTGACACTGCAAAAAAGTTTGCAAAAATTACTTTAAGTATTTTAGAAAAAAATAAATGAATCAAATAAAAGGTTCAACTATTTTTTTACTTTCAAAAATTAGCTTGTTCTTATGGTTAAGAGTTTCGTTTCCGCTTTTGGAACCCGTCAGTACACTTCAACCCAAAAAATTTTTGAATTTAGCTAACAAACTCCGTATGTTTATAGTAAGACTCTTAATACTTTATTGAGAATCATAATATACAAACATTATTCTAGTTGTCGTCATCGACGTCACTTTAATACAATACCAAAAAATTGGGGCTTGTTTATTCGCTCTCGAGAACAATTTTGAGCAACTGACAATCTATTTCCGTTCCCTAAGATCTAGAAAATAGCATTAGCCTGCCACTCCGAGTAAGCTGTTTTCGACAACGGATACACGAGAACCAATTTTTTGGTGTTGTATTAAAGTGACGTCAATGTCGACAATTGTAGTAAGGGTGAATAAGTTTGAAAACCGCAAACAAAAATATTTACAAAAAAAAATAATGTATGTATTTTTTCTTTTTACTAAATAAAATGTTTTTTATATCTATAAAATAATTTGTAAAAAAAAATTTAAAAAAAAAATCGGAGAAATTTTTTTTACAATATATTAAAATAAATTTAACTGAAAAATGAAAAATTTATATATGAAAAAAAATAAATAAATCTCAAAAATGTTGTTACAAATTTACTTTATTTAGATAATTTTCATTCTGTACAGTTTTTTTTTACATAAAATAAAATTGGAACAAATAATTTACTGAAACAGTAAAAAGTATTTATATCAAAACATATGTACGTTTGTTTGAACATTTTTTGGGAATAGTTTTTTCTATGTGGACAATGATACCGTATTTTCAATATTTAGGGATGGTACTCTTTTCTGTCACAATGACACAACAAAATTGTGTGTCATCGAAAAATTTTATGGGAACGGCACTGCACGCATATGAATATGACAAAACACTTGAAATGCCAGCTGTAAATTCGGCATAACATATATATGTACATGCACGTCAGTCATAAAACGATTTGTACCTAAAACTTTTACTCCTTTAAACAAAAACGATTGTTAAAGTTAAAGCATGCGGTAAGACTGGCTTTTTAGAAAAATATATCAGCTAACGCTTTTGATACATGTCTTATGCATACAACGAATGCATGTATATAAACAATGTTGTTGTAAAGATAAACATATCACACCTTCAACTGTTGCTAAACATTCATTTTGAAGTTTCTAATAAATAAAATTTTAAGCCGACTTCCTTCTATATGCCTCTTTTATAAAGATATAAGATTTAATAATTCCAAAAATTTTTAAATTGTTTACTAATAATTGTTCTAACAATAAACTTTTTTCATTTAGTTTAAGTGGCAAGCATACATAATCCTTTTTAGTTGCAGATTTAAGCAATCTAACTAAAAAATCACTCAATTACACTCAAATAAATATGAAAACAAAACGAAAAACTCATTGAGGCCAATTAATCCAACACATGTTTCAAACATGTTCGAAGCACAAAATTTTCCTTTTATACACTAATATTTATCAACTGCGCAAGTCCTTATTTTCTATTATTAAAATCCTTAAAAGACATTTTCTCTATCACAAAAATCATTGAAAAAAATTTCTCTTAACTCTCGAGTCCTGCCTCAATAATTTAAATTTTCTGTTGCATTTCAGGTGTCACTCACTCACAATTCCATCAGTGTTGTTCCTCCTGTTGTTCTGTAGCTGCTGTTGTTGTTCCTTTCAATTCCATTATTTGCTTGAGAATGGACCATCAAGTATTTAAAAAAAAAAATTAAAAAAAATATATGAAATGTAGGTCAGTGGTACAAGTTCAGTTTGTTTGGATTTTACAAGACTGCATGCAATTGACTCTCCATAGCAATTTTATTTCAATTTCACATAGAATATAAAATGAATACTTCAGTTCTCTGCTCTTTTGTTCTAAAGATTGAACAAAGAATTGAAACATGTTAAGATTTTTATGTTCTCTCTCTCTCTCTCTGCACTTTTCTTATTCCCTTTGTTAATTTTCATTAGATTTGTGTATAAATATTGTATTTTTAACTGAAGATAGATTAGTAACACATCAAAGTTGTTGCCATTAATAAATTTGGGCCATATTGGTCCCATAGAAGAAATGTGTTAGCTAAACACAAAAAAGAGCTACTACTGACACATATATGTCCAGGCAATAAATGTTCATTCATGGCATCTACACGTGCAATATGAATTGGCAATGTGTTTTATCGCGCTCTTGGGCAAGTTAGAGATTTTTCTTGTAAAAGTTTTTTTTTAATACATTACCAAAAAAAAAGCCAAAAGATTTCTAACGTCAACGTCTTACAGAAACAGACTCAAAATTTTTTTAATAGAGATTCGTTATTAATTTATTTTTTTTTTAAATCAATATAATTTTTTTTAAATTAAATTAACAAGCCTTTAGCTTCATCAAAACGTTTAAAATGCTTCATGCCAGTTTCGTGTACGTGTGCTAAATGTTTTGATGTACACATGCTGGATGACGCGTCAAGCATTAATTTTGAGTTTGATTTTGCGCTGTCAATATCATATGAATAACTATAGCGGAGAATTGATTTTAAAATAAATTTTGTGCCGTCAAATATAGTAAAAATTTAGCGACAAGTGTGTTTGTAAAAAATGAAATTAAATACATTCATCCGTAGTGCGTATGTCACGTCGAATATTCGTCTACAAGAATATGTCATTTAAAATCTCTTCGTGCTTGATGAACACACACAAGACACACATGTAAATTTGACATCAAGCAAAACAAAAAATCAATATTTATTAATTTTTTTCATTAATCGAAGTTTGTTTAACACTTATAAACTAATTTTCACAAATACTACCGTGATGATTGATGAGTATTTTGATAGTGTGTAGACCACATTTTTTTATCAATTGCATTCAGCGTTTAATACGCGTTGCTGAAAATTTTTCACAACTTCGAACAGAGTACCAAAGATATTTAATTATGTATAATATAGGCTAAAGTTCGTATGTTATTACATATGTAGCGTCCATACGGAAACCTTCGTGTAAGAGTCAAAGTCTCACTTTACTAAATTTATTTTTAATTAAAATAAATATTCCATTAATTGAAAAAAAGTACATCTTTTAAATTTTTACAGCCTTATTTATAAAACTTATTAAGGCTTTATAAAGGCTTTTTAAGAAAAATTTTGTATGAAAATTTCTCTTAAAACCCCTTTAAAAAGCCTTCATAATTTTTATAAATAATACAATTCTCTTGATTAATATTAAGTCATTGTAATATGTGCTATATTTAAATAATTTATTATTGACTCAATCAAATATATAATTTTATTGACTGAATAATTATATCAATAATAGGTCTGTTCATTTACTTTCCCAGCAGAAACTAGCATTGAGAGAGTAAAGCGGAAATTTACAAAATTACTCTCCCAAATATGAAAAAGTAAATGAACGCTTTACTTGTAAAAAATTGCAAGAAAATTTTTTTCATATCAGAAACATGGACGGAAATCGTGATACAATTGAACTTTTTCTGATGTATTTTGTTTAATAATGTTTTAAATTGATTTTTTTTTTCAAAGTTACATTTCATATGTAATAATAATTTACACAGTTTTAAAAATTATTTAATATGTTTATGCATTTTCATAATTTTTTAATTTTATTCCATTAACAAATACAAAAATGCGACTTTCCATCTCTGATCAGATATTGAGAAACAAACAAAATTTTTTAGACAATAAAATTGAATTCATGGAGCCTAATGAAAAAAAAACTATAAATTGAAAAAATATTCTTTCTTTTTTATACGTATACATGTTTTTTTAACAAAGAAATACACATTTTTCAGTTTTCCTATTTCAGATATTTTTAAAATAATTAATTTGACAACAGGTGGTTGAATAATTCTTGCAAGTAAAAATTTTACTAGTAATAATTTGTAGGAATTTTTTTGTCTCTCAATTTGTTTCTCTCTTTTGACGCTCTCTCCTTGCAAACTTTTTGAGTTAATGAACACTTTCCTGTAATAATTGTTACAAATTTTTAAAAAATTTTAGTAAATGAACAGACCTAATATAATATTGAAATTGGATTAACAAATGAAATATGACAGCAAAATCTTTACCTAAAAATGATAAAATTTAAAAGAAAAAAAAACACACACACACATATGCGCAAGAAAGAAGCGCAATTATGGACACATAAACATATCGTTACCTTAATATAGAATGAGGGTGGCGTTGGCTGAAGTAGTTAGCACGTTGACTACAAAACCGAAGGTCCTGGGTTCGATCCCGGTCACCGACAGTCATTAAAAATAACAACACCACGTTTTTCTGATGTGCATTAGTATCCTTTGTATCATTTGTTGTAGGAAAAGTTCTAGTGATGCAGGCATAAGGCACTGGTCACTAAAAACTATACCGACTTCATCAGATACTAATCCTAATGTCATCAGGTGCCCTCCTTCGTTGTGTAGCAGAATCATCGGCGAAGTAAAATAACTAATAAAAGGCTACTAAACAAAGCTTCAAAAATTTAATTCGCCTCATTGGACACCAGAAGGCGCTGCAACACTGCATTATCAAAGAATAAAGCTTTCCTCTATATCGTCCTTCAAAAACCTGTCTTCTCTATCACTATCCCTTCCCTATCGCCCTCTCTCACTATCTTCTCTTCAACTAACAGGTAGCACAAAGGGACCATTGTATTGGACCAAAGTCAGCTGGACTCTAAATTTCACCCTTCCTTACCAGCAGCCTGCTAACCTAACCTAACGTAATATAGAAAGGCTCTAAGTAATTTTTTTTTTGAAATCGAGATTGTGGCATTTTTCCAAACATAACATTTTCTTTCAACGAAATATACAATAAAATCGATTTAAAAAAAAAATTATAAAATTAAAATTAATTAAATTTTTATATTAAGGTAACGATATGTTTGTATGCATGCATATTGAGCCATAACCACCCAAAAACAACTTAAGCTACACATATTTTTTAATTCTGTTTTTTGACTAAAATTATGGCGCTTAAGCTGTTTTGGAGGTTACAGCACGACGTGTAGAATTTTTTTCTGGCTTTTCCTCCTCCACTAACAAATCATTAAGTGCTTCCGAAAAATTAAACCATCAGTTGCTTAACGTCAATAAACAGTTTGAGTGAGCATCAAATCAGCAGAACTCCTCGTTATCGCTAAAACAAAAAAATAGGAAAAATATTTTATAAAATTGTGCAGAATGCATATGTTTGCTTTCTTTTAGTCTTGTAACGAGAATGTCCTTGAAAATTATTAAGAAAATGAAGAAGAAATAGAAAAAAAATCACTCGTATGTGATGAAATTTGCACCTTTTTTTGTTCCTTTACTTTTCTTTCTATTTTTCTCTGCTTGTTTTATTTTGGGGTAATCAAATTTTGGCTTAAAGCCAAAATAACTAGTAAAAGGAATACACGATTTGGATTAAAATCGAAAAGGAGAGAGAAACAGACGTTATAAAAAAATAATTTCCAAAGAAACAAAATTAAATTATCTCTAGTTTTGCTAATCTTTTCTTAAACGGGAGATAGTGAATGAAGGATTAAAAGAATGTTAAAAAAAGAAAGAAAACAACAGACAAATAATCTGAGAAAAAAAACACTTGTAATTTTAAGTATTTTTTATTTTCTTTTCTCAACTGCTTATGAAGGGAAGGTTGCAATTGAATTTGATTGATTTGTTTCAAGCAATTAGAGAGAACTTTTTCTGGCGAATCAAACCGCTCAGGAGGAGTATTTTCAGGTCTCAGTAGTGGACTTATTTCAATAATTGTCCAAAAATTCATTGAACTTTATATTTGAAGCCTTGAAAAAAAATCCAAAATGAGGCTTAGCACTACTTTATGTTTCGAGCCATAACCGCCAAAAAAGCTTAAGCGACATTTATTTTGAACTTCGTTTTTTGACAAAAATCAAATACTTACGATGGTAAATAATAGATTTTGGTTAAAAAATTAAGTTCGAAAATTGTGTCGCTTAAGCTTTTTTGCCAGTTATGGCACGATATTTGATGTTCGACAAATTTAAAAAAAACTGAGAAGTCCTATTGACTTAAAAAATATTATTTATTAACTAAAGCGCAATAATGCTAAATATTACTTAAGTTTTTTTTAATGGTTGCATTCGAATTTCATAATTAAATACATCGAAAATTTGACAGATAATCCATGAATTAAAATTTTCATTATCAACAAATGCTTAAAGTATAACACTTTTTTGTTTATAATTTTAAACTAAATAAAAAGCTCAAAGCAGTTCTAAACTTGTTTTAACTCCAACAAAAAATATTCTTCAAACAGTAAAAAAGAAAGAAATCCTTAACTGACTGACTTGTGTGTATGAGAATTTTTCTTAATTTTTCTTCACTTGACTTATTGCACATCTATGTATATTGCTTAATATTTCTTATGCATTTATAAGTCTTTTAAAAAAGTAAAATCTTTCTTTTTTTTTGCCTTTTGGTCATACAATTTAAGGATGTTAACTCTACGTGTCTGGCTGCAACAAAAACAAAAATGCAATTTTGTGTTGAGTTACAAGAAAATTACTTACACACACACACACACAAAAAAGAAACTTATTTAAAGTATAATAAAAAAAGGAAGAAAATGATTTTTTGTGTACATGACACAATATAAAATTAAGGTCAAGTAGTAAAATAAAACTCAAATTTTACTGCTTGCAATGAATGAAATTTGATTATAAGAGAAATGATGAAAAAAAAGAAAACCAAATTGACTTTGCTGAAACATAAAAGAAAAGTGAGACAGACTATTTTGTTAATACAACTATAAAATTAAGATAATTTATATTTCCCAAGCGTAACAAGTAGATTTTTTAAGATTTGTTTGAATGAGATTTTTCGAACTTTTAATTATATTTTGCTAAATTTTACAATTATAGTTTACATCTTATAAATTCGAACATGCGATTTTGCTAAATATTTTAATTACCATACATACGAGTATATTTATTTATGTCGAAACATCGTTTCTAAAAATTATGTATATTATCAGTTTGAAGATTTTCGAACATAATTTCGAATAATGCATAATTTCATATAATATTTCCAATGTTGTTTTTGGCCTCGAAATATCAATTCTAAGTAGAGTTTTGAAAAACAAATTTATTTATATAATTTTAAGGATTTTTCGAACATAGCTTCGAATACCGAATTTGTCAAAAGTCTTGATTACAATATTAGTTTAGCCTTAATTATATGTACATTTATATAAAATATAAATTTTACGTAAAGATTTGAAGTTCAACCTTAATTATATTGATTTAGGGATTTTCGGACATAAGTTCGAATAAGAAATTTGTAAATAATCTTAATTAGAATGATATAACATGCTTTTATATCTAAATATGCTTTACAGTAGAATTGGTAACTTAAAAATTATTTACATACATATATATATTGATTTAATTATTTTCGAATATAGATTCGAATAAGGATTATATTAAATATCTTGGTTTAATTGTTATTTTTGGATTTAATTAGCACACTTTTATGTCTAAATATTATTTCCAAGTAGATTTTGGAAGCTAAAACTCATTTATATTGATTTCAGAATTTTCGAATATAAGTTCGAATAAGGAATTTGTCTATAAACTTGTTTATCATGATATTTTTGACATTAATAAATATACTTTTATAACCAAATCACATTTCCAAGTAAGGTTTTGAAGCTAAAATTGATTCCTATTGATTTAAGGATTTTCGAACATAAATTCGGAAAATTTTTTTTTGGAAAATCTTGATTCTATTGATAGTTTTTGCTTTATGGAGCATACTGTTATTTCAAATTTTCATTTCATTTCCAGAATAACGAATTTATCAATAATTTTGATTGCAATGCTATTTTTTGGCTCTAATCAACATACAGCAAATATCATTTGAAAAGATAGATTTGAAGCTCATATTTATGAAAAGATGTTCGAACATAATTTCGAATAACTTCTAAGTATAAGATTTTAGGAGAAATTTATATCTATACTAAATTATTTGTTCAAACTGCTAATTTTTATGTGTTATTGTCTTATGTTTTTAGCTACAAAGATTTTCGAACATAATTTCGAATTATTTTTGGTCTTGTTTAAAAAATTTTTATGTTCAAATTTAAATGGAAAATGGTAATATTAAATTAAGAATTGTGATTATTTCATTTAAAGATTTTCGAAAATAAGTTCGAATAACTAATTTGGAGGATAAGATTGATTGTAATATTATTATTGGCCTTAGCATAAATACTTGAAAGTCCTTATATCACTTTTCAGTATAGATATGCATTTTAGATTTGTTTATATTTATTTAAAGATTTTCGAACATAATTTCGAACATAGCCTTAACATAAGATTTTCGGGAGTTTATTTATTTTTGTTAAAAACCAACACAACGGCAAGACTGTTGTAAATTAATGATATTGAATTTGAGCTTTCTTTTTTTAAAAGCTTTCAATAAAAGCTTTCATTTCCTAAAAAGCTTTCATTAAATTCGAGTACGATGAATCAAAACAATTCCTATAAAATGTTTAAATTAAGATATCTGTGTTTAGAGCTAAATACACAGTGGAGCAAACACAAGAAAGCTTAAGATGAAGGTGTGACGGAATTCGAAATTAGCTTTTTGTTCCGTTCTGCTAGTGTTTGTCATAATAATTTGCAATTTGTTTTTATTGCAATTTGTTTCTTAAAACTTATCACATGTTTAATAGGTCAAAGCTTAAATTAACTTTAGTTAGTAACTATTCATGCTTTCGCTTTATCTACGTGTTTGCTTTGTAATAATTTTAATTACATTATAGTAATCACAAGTGTGAAAAAAGATAATATAATAATAAACAATAAATAATTTTTTTTTTGAGACAAACAGTCTTCCTCTATAATGTTTATTGACAGTTGTCCAAACGTGTTTTTGCAGGTCTCAGCATCATAAATTTTTTTTTTTGTTAAAGCACTTAAACTATTTGCCCCCCAAAAGACAAAAGATTTATATTTCCTTTTGAAATACGAGGAGGAGAAATTGTTGTAAAGTAATTGCTACAAATTCTAGTTTTGATCCAGCTTCTTTGCAGTTCGTTCAACTCAAAACTTCATTTCTACAGGTGCCTAAAATGCGCTCGACAGCAAACAGGAAAGCAAAAACATTTCAACAATTGCATATTTTTTTCGATTTGTTTTCAACTTTTGTTTAAATTTGGTTCAAACACTGTAATTTATATTAATACTTTCAACAATTGGCTTAAGTTCAAAATGTAATGATGGCTGGGCTGATGCTGATGCTGCTGCTACTGGTGTGTGTGTGTGTGTGTGTGTAAGTCCTTTGTTTTTCCAACTCTTATTCGAATAGAAAAATAATGTGCAATTTTTAAAATGACTTTCTGTGTTTTTGCTAAAATGATGTTGAAGAAACACAGAAAAACGGATTTTTCACTTGTCTATTACTACCGGATTTACACAAGTTCTTTTTGTCTTTTGTGCGATGCTTTAAAGTTTTTTAAAGTTCCTTAACTACTGCAAGGAAAATGGTAGTTCTATTGTTAGTGGAAAAAAGGCGAGATTAAAGCGACAACAAAGAGAACCCTACAGCAACGAAATGCATCTAGCTGAGCCAAAACAACAGCAAATAAATTGTTCGAACTAATATTTATTTTTTTGTTTAGAGCTGCTCCGTCCAAGCCAAATGCACAATAAGCGAGCTTTTACAAAAGAGCTTTGAGCTTTCACTCCGAATAGAGCACAAACAAGAACAAATTGTAAGAGCTTTCAAAGCTTTGCTCAGAGTATGTGTTTTTGGGCACAGCTGGCTTAGAGCCTTCGTTCTAAACCTTGTAATTTTAGCAACGATTTTACTACTTTTTAGGGTTCCGTACAAAAAAGGTGAAAAGGAGCCCTATTGCTTTCACTACGTTGTCCGTCCGTCCGTCTGTCCTTTACAGGCTATTTTCTCGAGGACCTGAAATTTGGACAGAGTATGTAGATTAAATTAAATAAAATTCTAAAGCTAAAATAAATCACCAAAAAAACCGCAAAAAACGCCAAAATTAAAAAAAATCGCAAAAAAAAATTGCTAAAATAAAAAAAACGCCAAAAATAAAAAAAAATCGCCAAAACTAAAAAAACGCCTAATAAAAAAAATTCTAAAACTAAAATAAATCGGCAGAAACCGGCAAAATCGCCAAAATAAAAAAAAAATCACAAAAATAAAAAAACGCTAAAAATTAATAAAATCGCCAAAACAAAAAAACAGCCAAACTAAAAATAAATTCTTTAACTAAAATAAATCGCCAGAAACCGGAAAAATCGCCAAAATGAAAAAAATCGCCAAAGTGAAAAAAATCGCCCAAATGAAAAAAATAGCTGAAATGAACAAATCACCAAACACAGAACGAGAAAAAGCACCAAAACAAAAAAAAAATCGTCAAACCCGGAAAAACGCATAAAAACGCCAGATTAAAAAAACGCTTAAATCCCAAAAAAGCGCCAAATTAAAAAAAATAATCTAAAACTAAAATATATCGCCAAAAACTGGAAAAATCGACAAAATGAAAAAATCGCCAATATGAAAAAAGCACTAAAATGAAAAAAATTACCAAAACGAAAAAATATCGCCAAAACGAAAAAAAAGCGCCAAATTAAAAAAAAAATCTCAAACTAAAATAAATCAGCAGAAACCGGAAAAATCGCCAAAATTAAAAAATCGCTAATATGAAAAATAAGCTAAAATTAAAAAAATCACCAAAACGAAAAAAAACCGCCATAACAAAAAAAGCGCAAAATAAAAAAAAATATATAAAACTAAAATTAGTCTCCAAAAACTGAAAGAATCGTCAATATAAAAAAATGCCAAAATAAAACAAAATCGCTAAAATGAAAAAAAAATCGCCAAACATTAAAAAAAATCACCAAAACGAAAAAAAAGCGTCAAATTAAAAAAAAACTCTAGAACTAAAATAAGTCGCCAGAAACCGGAAAAATTGCCAAAATTAAGAAAAATCGCCAAAATAAAAAAAAAATCGCCAAATTAAAAAAAAATCTAAAACTTAAATAAATCGCCAGAAAACGGAAAAATCGCCGAAATTAAAAAAATCGCCAAAATGAAAAAAAAGTCGTCAAAGTGAAAAAAATTTACCAAATGAAAAAAATCGCTTAAATGAAACAAATCACCAAATTGAAAAAAACACCTAAAACCGAAAAAATCCACAAAAGTACGAAAAAACGCCAAAACTAAAAAAAATTTCAAAACCGAAAAAGCGCAACAAAAAAAAAACGCTAGATTAAAAAAACGTTTAAAACCAAAAAATCCCAAAAACGAAAAAAAATGCCATAACTATATAACTCTAGCAATAAGGAAAAAGTGCTTAAGTCATACTTTACTGTTTCGCAGGAGAGCACTTTTAAGCGTTTAAGTCGATTTTCAGAAATTTATTTCTTTTACATTTAAATTGGGAAATTCTTTAATTGGGAAATATACCAAAGTATAACCTCCAAATGAGATAGGAAGTCTAAAAAAGATAAGTCACAAGTCACAGAGCTATAACTTCCTCTAAAATCACACAAATTAATTGAAATTTTGATCAGGGGTACTTTTAAATATGTAGATTACGGAGATACCATTAACTTAAAATCAACTTATCTCGACTTAAGCACTTTTTCTTTTTTGCCACACATATTATATAGGCTAAAGTTCGTATACTCGTAGTATTACAAATTTGGTTTAGCGCGCGTCAAAGTCGCACTTTACTGAATTTCTTTTACATTATGTAATTAATGAAAAGTTTCTCGCTTTAAAAAATAATCATTGTAATGATTCTCTGCTGGCTAACAGACGCTAGTTTTATTTTTTTTCAAAATTAGAAAAAAAATATCTTAATGTCTCAAGACGCATATCAAACCTAAATAGTTATAAAATTTTTTTATACTATGCCAACAATAACAAAACTAGCTTTACTTTTACTCAAAAACACTTAAAACACCAGATACTATTCAAAAAATAACTAAAAGAAAAAAATAAAAAAAGAGTGACTCCCCAAAGAAGACAATGGAATACATAAATGCAAGTAAAACACTTCCAACTTACAATTGACTAGAATTGCCCTCATTTTCTAAATATTATATGAACTAATACGACTACAGCAGCAGCACAATTTTATTTCAAAAAAAAAAAATAGTTTAAAAAGATCATATTCTTTTTAATGCTATTTATTTTAAAAGTATTTTTTCCTATTTTTTGGAACTGGCAACCAGTGTGAATATTTTTTGTGTCCACTCGTTCGTTGTCCAGCAAAAGTTACTTACATAAATAAAGGTTTGTCGTAGTTGTTGTCGTTGTCATTGTGATGATTATTTTGCTTTTTAAGTATTAAAAATTTATAAAATGCCATAATTGCATTTGTTTTTGTTCTTTTCGCACTCACTTATTTTATACCTGAGCAGAAGCTTATTTTATTGTATTTATTTAAAGTATTTTTCTTAATAATTTCACATTTATTTGCCAATTTAATATTTAATATCATAATTAATTAAAGCCAAAAAACAATTCATTAACACATTCATAGTGAAAAAAATGTTGCCAGCTTCAGTTCAAGTTTTTAATGTTTAACAATTTCTTTCCCAACTTTTTTTGGTTAAGTACATCTTTGGAACACGGAACCCTATTGTTTTGGCTACAAAGTCCGTCCGTCCATGTTAATTGTTCATATGAAAAAAAATCGCCAAAATTAAAATAAATTGCCAAAATTAAAAAAAAATCGCCAAATTAAAAAAACGCCAAAAACCGAAATAAAACGCCAAAATGAGAAAAAAAAGTGTCAAAACTAAAAATCTCCGAAATGAAAAAAACCGCCAAATTAAAGAAACGCCAAAAACCGAAAATCGCCTCAACTAAAAAAATTGCCAAAACGAAACAAATCGCCAAAAGCGAGAAAAAATATGTCAAAACAAAAAAAGTTGCCAAAATAAAAAAATCGCCAAAAAAAATAAAAAACGCCAAAAACCGAAAAAATCGTCAAAAACGAGAAAAAATATATCAAAACAAAAAAATTGCCATAATTAAAAAAACTCAAAAAACCGAAAAAATCGCCTATACGAAAAAAATCGCCAAAATTAAAAAAATCGTCAAAATAAAAGAAATCGCCAAAATTAAAAAAAAACGCTAAAAACGAAAAGATAAAAAAAAGTGGTAGCGATGCTATTCTTTCAGTCCAGAGGTCGTGGGTTCGATTCCCACCATAGACTCTGAGTGTTTTCTGCAGACAAGCTAAACGCTTTGCGGGTTGTGTTTGTTCTTAAAAAAAATTCACATTTTCTCGTTTTTTAAAACTATATTTTATATAGGCTAAAGTACGTATTGAATTACATATCTCGTGTCCGTAAGGAACCCTTCGTGCGCGGGTCAAAGTCGCATTTCACTGAATTTATTTTATTCAAAAATAAACTAAAATTTTTATAATAAACCATAAATACGTATTTCATATTTAAACATTTATCTGCAAAACTACATCGTTCAATTTTTGAAATGAAGTAGTGAGGAAATGAGGTTTCTGGCACAAAAATCCCGCCGTTTGCCGCATAGGGCTGAATTTAAAGTGTTTCAAAAAGTTTTTAGGCAAGTGCTACAATATTGCAAAAGCCAAGATCATCAAGAACGTTAAAAACGTGAAAAGTATTCAACAGTTAGTTTGCGGCAAGCAATTTTGATGGAATTTCATTTTCTAAATTTAGTCAAAATTATGATCAATGTTAACTTTCAAGGACCACTGCATGCATACATATATGGACAACTTTACATTAGGTTTTCAAAATTAGTATGACATTTTTTCTAACAAACCAAAAATGCACTTTTTAAATTTAAAGATTTATTTGCAAAACTGCAACATTCGATTTTTGAAATTGAGTAGTAAAAGTATGGGGTTTCTGGGACCAAAATCCCATTGTGTACTGCATACGCCTCAATTCAAAGTAGTTCAAAAGGTTTAAAGCATTTGGCAGGATATTGCAAAGCCAAGACCATCCAAAACGTTAAACAAATTTTAAAAGTAGTCATCAATCAGTTGTTGACAACCTATTTTGATAAAATTTTATTGTCTACTATTTATTATATAGTACAATTTTTGCACAAAAATATACGAAGCCATTCCTTTCTGCGGGATTTTAGCAAAATGTAACACCTACAAAAAACGGTCCGGCTGCCAATTAACAGATTTATTGCATTCTGGCACTGAATAAGAACTGCTCAAGTCATATTTTACAGTTTTGCAGGAGATTTGTTTTAAGCTTTCAAGCCGATTTTCAGAAATGTATTTCTTTTACAGGTAAATAAAGAAATTCTATAATCAATTTTATTTTGTTACACGCTTTAACTATTAACAATTTCAAATATACAAAACTATAAACTTAATTCAACTAATATTCCGTATTATATTATAAGTCGAAAAAATATAAATAAGCCTTAACTGCCTTATTGATTAAAAATATTTTCAGGCTTATTAAGCACTTGTTTGACATATTTCTATGGAAATTTTTTCAAATAAACCTAAAATATTTTTTATGAATTATACTGTATGTCAATAAGCCATAGCTTCCTGAAAAATCGCACAAAATTATTAAGATTTTGCTTAAGATTCCTATTGCTTACGAAGATTACGGGAATAATATTAACTTACAATCAGCTTATCTCGACTTAAGCACTTTTTTGTCATTCTGTAATTTGAATTATAAAATTTCTTTTCAAACACCCTGCTATTCTAATAATACCTTTCTATTTTATTTTATAACAAATGGTGCTCTAATGTCCTTGAATTTTTTTACTTCCTAATGAACAGGAGTTTTATTTCGTTTTATTTGAGAGGGCAAAAAAAAAGTTTTCTCTTATTTTTACACAGTAAAACATCATAAAATTCCATAGGCTATAACAAATAACAAAAAAGTGTATCCTTATTGTTACAAAAAAAAATAGATAATTTTCTATCTTATATTTCATTTTCCGTTGAACTTTTTTGTATGTTATCGGTTTCCGTTAGACACATTTTTACAAAATATGACTTGTACTTAAAACTGATGATAGAAATGAGAATCATATAAAACAAGGCGCACACACATACCAACACAAAAGCATTCAATACCCTCACATCTAGCATTTGAAAAAATTATTGCCTCAAGCTGCTCAAAGAAAGAAAAAAAAGGAAAAAATCAAATTTGTTTGGATTTTTGTTACAAATCACGCATGTTTGTGCCCATAAAGTATAAACTTCATTTCAAGCATCAAAGTGAACCCCGAAATGTAAAGAGACTTAGATGTTTTTTAAACCACCTTCCCCTTCCCTTTAGATTTGTTCGTCTATTCAATAAAATTCTATTTGGCCGCCTTCAACATTCAGCTGATTACAAATGCTGGCTGGCCAACACGCACGTAAATTGTTAAAAGTCCAAAGGGCGCAAGAGAAAACATAATGCTTTAAGGCTGAAATGTCAGTCTGTCAACCACGCAGTCATACGGTGAGCAGGATATAAACCATCTCATTTGCCCGTTAGTTGGGAATTGTGATTTAGCAAAAAAAATATATATATATTCCATTTCATCAAAGAAAAGTTCTACTCGTATTTGCTGCTGTTTGCAGCCTGCGTATCTTTTGCAAAGTGGAAAAGGAATAACTATTTTCAGCCGGCTATTTACAGCCTTAATTATGATTAATTTTCTTATTGCGAAAGCACACACACACACTTGTGTCTCTACATGAACTTTGCTGGAACAAATTAAGAGGATAAAACTTAAAGACACCTTAAGGGTCATTATTTTATAGTGTTACATTTTTTTTGAGGGTGCGAAAGTGTGTCAACACGGGCAATAAATGGAACATAAATAAATATTTACATCACAGTGTGGATAAGCGTTCTACTTTGGTTGTCTTTTTAAAATAGAAAAAAAATCAAACCAATAGTTTGTTTTTTTTATTTAAAAATGTTTCAGAACTTACTTTTAGTGTTTCCTTTTTCTTTTAAGTATAAACCAGAATTTAAGTTAATTTTAATGCCCTATAGGCCCTATGCAGAAAAAAAATATTTTTATTTACGAAACGTATAAGAGAAAATATTCCGTAAAAAATTCTGTTTTGTAGACCTTTGTAAATCAAAATTATTTTTCTCTAAATACGGCAGCTACAGTTTACATTTATACGATAAATAAGATTTTTTTTATAGATAAATCTTTTATAGATAGATTTTCTCAAAGAAATTTTAGCATACGAGCATTTCCATGATGTCGCACGTGACCGTCATACACATTTAAAGCGACAAAAGTAAAAATTTAACGAGTGTTTATTTTAACAGTAAGCGTAACTTAGACTTCTAAGCTAACCTTATGATCAAGCATTTTCATAATATCGAACGTGACCATTATACACATTTAATGTGATAAAAACTCAAAAAAACCCAGTTTTTATTTTAACGATAAGCGTGACTTATAGTTCTAGGCTAACTCTATAATTAAGCAATTCCATGATGTCGAACGTGACCGTCATACACATTCAAAGTAAAAAAAAATTTAAGAAAACAAATTTTTTTTAGCAATAAGTGTAACTTATAGTTCTATGTTAACCCTATAATTAAGCAAATCAAGATATTTAAGCATTCCGGTAGATCCATGATGTCGAACGTGACCGTTAGATATATTTAAAGTGAAAAAAACTCAAAATAAAACGAATTTTTATTAGAACAATAAGCGTAACTTATAGTTATAGGCTAGTGATATAAATAGTAATTTCTATGATGTTGAACGTGACCGCATACACATTAAAAGTGAAAAAATTCAAAATAATACATATTTTTATTTTAGCGATAAGTAAAGGTTATATTTCAAAGCTAATTTTACAATTGAGCATTTAATTTCTGTGATGTCGCACTTGACCGTCAAATCCATTTAAAGCTAAAAAACTCAAGAGAAAACGAATTTTTATTTCAATAAACACAGTTTATATTTCCAAGCTAATCCCATAATTGGGCATTTCCATGATGTCGAACGTGACCGTCATACACATTTAATGTGGAAAAAAGCTCATAATAAAACACATGTTTATTTTAGAAATATATACATATATGTAGCTAAAAGTTCTAAACTAGTCCTATAATAATCATTTCCATGATGTCGAACGTGACCATCACAAACATTTAAAGTGAAAAAACTCAAAAGAAACCGAATTTTTATTTTAAAAATAAACGTAATTTATAGTTCTAAGCTAGCCCTATAATAGGGCATTTCCGTGATGTCGGACGTGACATAACACATTTAAAGTGAAAATGATTTAAAAAGAACACATTATTATTTTTACTGTTAGCGTAACTTATACATAGTTCTAAATTTTTTCTATAATGGGCGTTTAGCCTAATTTTGAGCAATTTTTCGTTTTCCAGATAATTGCAAAAAATTAAGGCATTCGCACGTGACAAAAAAAACAGAGAGTTTTCTCTGTAATTGGAAACATAAGCAAATATATCGTAATGTTTAATAACATACACAAACTCCCAAGTATTTTCTTTCGTTTCGAAATACAGAGTAGACTGGACCCCCAGAAGCTGTTCTTGGGGACACAACATTTGAAACGCTAATTTCAGCTAAACCTGAAGCAATATTTTAATGTGAATAACTTTTTAATGTTGTGAACCATTTTAGGTTTTGATTTTTATTGAAAAATTACTTTATTTTTTTTTAATTAAACTTTTAATTACAGTCGTACATGACATGTTGCACGTGACTTTTGATCCAACGTGATGTTGTTTATGTTCTTTTTGATGATCTTTTTACCAAATTGTAAATAAACACATAAAAGTCTTTTTAAATTAGCAGAAGTATTCAAGAAAATAACAAAAAACTTTGTAATAATATTTCAGCTTTCTTCAATATTTCTCTCTACCGTTTATAAATCTCTTTATTTTTACGCCTTTTTGCTCATCTAAATTTAAGTAACTTAAGTAATTTAAACAAATCTAATGTACTACACTTACGCCACGTGAGACATCGGGTTTGTAAAACTAAAAAAAAATATTTCATAAAATATATTTTACATATTTTGAATTTTTTGAAATTAAGATTACCTCTCTGAAGTTGGTCACGTGCCACATCGCTACTGTTATATAAAAAAATGTATAAACTCTTAAATTATTAAAATTTTGCTAAGAAAAAGGGTAAAGAGATAAAAAGAGTGTATCTTGGTACTTTTATGACTTTGGTCACGTGAGACATTATTATTGAAAAATTAAAAAGGTATATAAAATAATTTTTATACATACATACTCCTAAATTATTTAACTTTAGATGAGCAAAACTGCAAAAGACTAAATAGCGTGTATTTTAGATTTTTTAAGAAGTTTGTCACGTGCGACATTGTTATTTTAAAACTTAAATATAAAAATATATAAAAATAAGTGTATACGCATATGCATACAAAAAATTTATTTTTATTTTAAAGGTTTCTTACGGTGTCGTACGTGACCAACTTCATAAAAGTACCTAGATCAAGTCTATTATTATTTTTGCCCGTTTTAACTCATCTAAATTTAAATAATTTTAAAGTGTGTAAAAATGTTTATGCACTTTTTAAATTTCGCTAGAAAAAAGTCGCACGTGACCAACCTCAAAAAAAGTCCCAAGATCAACTCTATATATTTTTCCCTTTTGATTTTTATTTTTATTATATGTCGCACGTGACCAACGTCATATAGGTATTACGAACGCAATCTTTTACAAAAATCTTATACTAAATATATCAGTTTGCAATGTCCTTTCAATGCCCTGACAACTAATGCTGTTTTCAAGTGTCGCACGTGACATAGAGATATGCTCTTTGGCACAGCAAAAATGTATAGCTATTTTCTTGTACAATCTTTTTTGTGTCTTTGCACCTTAAGAAATTTTTTATAGAGCAAAAGTCAAGTTCTTTAAGAACGTTTATCAAAAAAAAAAAAGACGTGCAAAAGAAATATCCAGATGAAAGAAATTAATCTTTAGTGACTTTGCATTCGAATATCTTGAAATTAAGTATAATGCATTTTTTTAATTAATTAAATTTGATTTTTTCTGTAAGCAAATGTGATAAAACAAAATGTTTTCAAAAACTTTTAATTTTTTTTTGGTGTTTCGTGGACTTTTTCTATGGGAATGCCCATATTTTAAATTGTCACTTGCAAAAAAATCACTTTGAACCCAAAACCTTAGTTGGCCACAAATATATGCATGACGACCGTCAAAACTGGTTGCAGGACAACTCTCTACTCTCTAGCTCGTATTCTTCTTGTTATTTTTGCAAACGAAACGCATTGCATTGCATGGCAATTCTGTTATCGCTCGGAATGACTTTTAATCTTTACATACGTTGTAATCATTTATCTTTTCACTTTTTTTGTCATCTTATATTTACAAATGCAAAACATTTCGACGTTTCTTTTTTGTTTTTAGTCGTTATTCGTTTTCACTGTACGAGCAGCCATGCAGCATGAATTGTCATCATGTGTGCAGAGAAAGTATTGAAGTCGGTGTTGTGTTTGCTGTATGCAAAATTTATGACTGTTACAGTCTTAAATTCTGAAATGACGATGCATTTGTATTCTTAACAACACTTTGCTGACACAAGCAAAAATGTATGCCACGCGCTGATATAAAAGTGAAATACACGCTCGAAATTAGAATCTGAATCTAAGGACACTTTTTGTGTGTGCGTGTGTGTGTGTGTGAATGTGTCAGTGTTGCATCAAAAGTGTTTGTGCTTTGTGAGGATTACAGTAGTAATTTTCAAAAAAAAAGTATTTTTATTATAAAATATAATTTCATTTAAATTTGTTTTTTATAAAGGGATTATTTGTAACAACAAATTAATGACACTTAAAAATTTTTTGGCGATTTTTTTCATATAGGCGATTTTTTTATTTTGGTGATTTTTTCGGTTTTTTTCTAATTTTGCATTTTTTTAGTTTTAACACTAGTTTTGGCGATTTTTTTCGTTTTTTCGCAGTTTTTTATTTTTTGTGATTTTTTTTTAATTTTTGCGATTTTCGGTTTTTGACTTTTCTTCATTTTGGCGACTTTTTTCATTTAGGCGTTTTTTTTAGTTTTGACACTTTTTTCTATCATTTTGGCGATTTATTCAGTTTTTAGCGTTTTTTCACTTTGGCGATTTTTTTTAATTTTAGTGATTTTTTAATTTTGGCGATTTTTTTCGAATTTTGCGACTTATTTTAGTGTTAATTTTTTTTTAATTTTTGGCGATTTTTTTGGTTTTTGGCGCTTTTCGTAATTTTGGCGATTTTTTCCATTTGCTTTGGAATTTTTTTTAAAACACTGAAGTTTTTATTGAAGGACACCACGCACAGTGGACCCAGCACATTAACGCTGATGCTTAAGTTGTTGTTGTTTCTTAACTTAAAATATAATTTGTCAGCTGTCCCACTGTGCCGTTTTGGTAGCTGAGACTGACATTTATCTGCGTATATAATAATGGCTAAAACACCTACACATCAACGCACGCACGCACATTCATAAAATTCTATGGCACAATTTCTTCTTCTTATTTCACCATGACAGATGTCGTGTCATTTTATTGCTTTTTATTGTTATTATTGTTTGTTTTATGCTTTTTCCCGAAAAAAAACTAAAAATCACCTTGCATTTGTCTGAGCAGAAAGTTTAGCTGTTTTAAGGATTTGTAAGTGTAAATACTTGCAGTTATGATTTTTCTTTTAATATTTTTTCTTTATTTTTTCATTTTAATTTTTCACTTCTTGCTGGCAAAAGTTTTAACCTTTTCCACATTTCTTTGGCTGCTCAAATACACTTACATACATACGTACATATTTTCTAGTCTGATACCTTGTTTTTGTATTGCAAATGTGCGGGTGTGTTTGTGTGCACACTAAAAACTATAAATTATGTTCCACCATCCTTTACCTTTTGCAGGATTTGCTGTGACTGTGAATGTATGGTTTTATACTAAAGATCCTATTTATGGTATTTTCCACTTGTCGTTTTCCTTATTTTGTACCTTTTCTTTAAAATATTGTTTTGTTTATACTTTTGAATGAAAATGAATGAATGAAAATGTACATTAATGTCCTTTCTGTATTGTCTGTTTAAGCTTTTCCCTGCTATTTGCTCTTTAGAAAGTTTATTTGTTATTTGTCTATCTCTCCCTTTTTGTGTCTTTATGTTGTTGTTGTTCTTCTTGCTTGTGAAATACTTTGCATTCTTTGTGACTGCATTTGGAGTTTATCTCATGTTTTTATTGTTTAAAATCTGTTGTTTAAGGTATGCAAATGACATTTATTTGTTGAAAATTTGTTGCCTGGTGAAACGAAACAGTTGGACCGACAGAGCAATTTAAACAAATCAGACGACTATCAGCGTTGAGTGGGAAAATTAATATTAAAATTTAAATGTTTGAATTAATAATGCAGAATTAATCCATATATTGTTGTTCAAATTTCATACAAATACTCGTATTTTGTTTTAATAAACGCTTGAGAGAAAAATTAAATTTTCTTCTCTCATAAAGATGTAAATTAAAAACTTTAAATCCAATTTCCGTACAACTATTTAGTTATACCCTTCACCAAAAATGGTAAAGGATAATTCCACAAAGTCCTTATAAATAGGGAAGACGAATAAGCGATGTCCATCTGACCGTCCCTCCGTCCATATGTCCGTTTCTCTGCACGTGAAATCGGGTTTCCGAAGCTCCCAGAAAAGTTAGAGACTTCTTTTTGGACTGGTGTGTCGTCAGCAATGGTCCGAAACAAATAATTATAAATAAAGAAAATCATTAAAAGCAAAAACACGCTGTCAGAGCTGGAAAACTTAAACTTTTTTATCAAAAGTGCTAGTCACTAAAATTAACTTTTGTTTTTTATAATCTAGCAAGAATAAAATAAGTATTAAAAATAAAAAAATAAAAAAAATTATCAGGGTTGGAAAGTTTTAATTTTTTTTGTCATATAAAAGTAACTCGCTCAAACTAATATTTGTTTTTTCTGTAAACAAATCCATTTTATATTTCAGCAAGATTAAAATTATTAATAAAAATCGAAACAAAAATAAAAACATGATTCCAGGGTTGGAAAATGGGCACTTTTTTGATATACATACACATAAAAGTAACCTGTTAAAATTAATTGTTTTTCTTTTTCCCTACAAATTTATATTTTGAAAAGAAAGAGATCAGAAAAAAAATTTTTGAAATGATTCCAGGGTTGGAAAATTTAAATTTTTTGTATATAAAACTAATTAATTTTTTTCCTTTTCTTTGTAATTACATATATTTTAAATTTAAGAAATAAATAGTTTGCTATAAAAATTTGGAAAAATTAAAAACTTAGCTTCAGAGCTGGGAAATTTAAATTTTTTGTTTAAAAAAATACTAGCTAACATTAATTTTTTTTATATTTCAGCAAGAGTAAAATTTGCATTAAAAATTAAATAAATCAAAATTTTTCTTCCAGGGTTGGAAAATCTTAACTTTTTGTGTTATACAAAATCAACTAGATAAAACAGTTTTTTTTTTTAAATAAAACTATTTTATTTATATTTCAGCAAGAATGAATATAGTATTAAAAATCCAAACAAAATTAAAGATATGATTCCAGGGTTGAAAAATTTGAAAAAAAAAATTTTGGTATATAAAAGTAACCTACCCTGAATAATATGAATTAAACATATTTTATGTTTTAGAAATAAAAAGTTTGCTATGAAAAATAGGAAAAATTAGAAACTTATTCCCAGAGCTGGGAAATTTAAGGTTTTGTTTGACATATATAGAAGTCTTTCACTAAAACTATCTGTTTAATTTTCTTATTTTTTTCTGTTTGTCAATTAAACTTACTTTATATGTTATAAAGAAGGAAATTATTAACAAAAATCAGAAAAATATAACATATTTTGTCAGGGTTGGAAAATTTTAATTTATGTTCGTAAATAAAAGTAACCTACTTAAATATTTTAAACATATTTTACATTTAAAAAAATAAATTTGAACAAGATAATAGAAAAATATAAAAGAATGTTTCCAGGGTTTGAAAATTTCGAATTTTCAAGGTATAAAGAAGTAACTAGGTATAATTAATTGTTTTCTTTATAAATTAAAGATATTTTATATTTTAGAAATAAACAGGTTGGTATACAAAATTTTAAAAATTATAAACACAGGTCCAGAGCTGGGAAATTGAGCTTTTTGTGGCAAATAAAAGTAACTTAATAAAACTATTTTTTTCCTTTTTATCTTATTTTTTATGTTCGTTTATTAAACATATATTTTATATATTAGAAAGACGGAAAATCAAACATATGGTTCCAGGGTTGAAAATTTTGACGTTTTGTGGTATATAGAACTAATGGAATTTTTTCTTTCTCTTTATAAATTAAATGTAATTTATGCTTAAAAATTAAAAAAATTTGATATAAGAAAATTGGAAATATTAAAAACTTAACTCCAGAGCTGGGAAATACAAGCTTGTCTTTGTATATAAAAGTAACTTAATGAAATTAAATGTTTTCCTTATTTTTGTTTTGTTAACTAAATATATTTTATATATTAGAAAGAAAGAAAATCAAACAGATGGTTCCAGAGTTGGAAAATTTATTACTTTTTGTTTGGTAAAATAAGTAGCTAAATAAAGATAATTTTTTTTCTTTCGTAGTAATTAAACAAATTTTATATTTTAGGAAGATCTGTACTCAAAGAGTTTTTCTTGTATTTATTAAAACTTTGATATGATAATCTAATTTAGCCTTACACATTAGTCTTAGTAAGCTTTGTGATATCGTGCTTATTATGCATAATAAATTAATGGTCATTGGGTGACTGCTGGTGACGAGTTCTTATTAATCTTTAGTGAATGGATATAACATAAAATAAATCGCTAAAGAACAGTTATTTCAGTCAGTTGTTTTCCCAGAACCTGATCCTTTTCTGTTCCTAAACAAAGTCGAAATTTTTTTTGGGAATATATAGTTTGCTTAACATCGGGATATATGTGTACGTGCAACATTGGCAATGGAATGTTTGAATTAAATTTATTATTAAATACCGGCAAATATGAAATAAGCTTAAGCTTAGTCAGTATGGAGGTATCTTACCAAGATTATTTTAGGGTTATCAAATAGTAGAAAAATTTTTGAATATCATATATTATCGTTAAAAAAGATACGTACGTCGGGGAAGGGTATTTAAAATTCTGCACAACTGAATATAGCGCTGTTACGTTAAACTCTATTGACAACGTTATATATATATACGTATACTTAATGCTATAAATTAATTTTTTATTACTTATACGTACCCCTTAAAAACGATTAAATGTACTTTCAAAAATTTTAAAATTTAAATATATTTATTTTTAAATTAAATTTATTAAGTTTAATTTTAAATTTATTTATTTTTTCCAATTGTACTTTGCATTCCTAAATGTATAAAAAAATCAAATAACATGTCCATTCAATTTATCAATTCGTTATCTACATTTTTCTGCTAATCAAAATGATGGTGATTTATTTTACTTTTTGTTATTAATTTATTGTAACAACAGAGAATGTTTGACAATCAATATGTACGCATGTACGTGAATAAAAAAATCAAAGCAAAAATATTTATTTTTTTTTCCAACAAACTTTCTGTTTTAATTTTACCAAAAATAAAGAAGACCAAATAAAAATACACATACAAACAAATTTTGTTTGTTAAATAAATGAACAAGTGTTTGTATGTACGAATGTCATGTCATTGTCACTGTAACGATTGATAAGTTTTTTTTTAAGTTTTTGTTGGTAATATTTTTTTATTTTTGTTTTTTTTTTTTTACAATCATTTAGACATTCGTACATACAATTATTATGCTCTCAGTAAATCAGTTAGTTAGTCATTTATTTAAACATTTTCAACTTAACGTAACTTTTAATGTTTATAGGTAGTAAAACAATCAATTATGGTTTTCTGTTTTTCATGCAACAAAAATAAAACTTATGTGAGTGACTTTTTTTAACGTGTAAACAAAGTTGTTTTATTTTTTAATATACTTTAAATTCACCTAAATATGTATATGCATAAACACATACTAATACGTGCAAATGAACAATTTAACGTGTATACGAATACATATAAAAAACCAAAACAATAACAAGAAAATTCAATTGAGATTATATTGAATATTAGTAAGAGCTATAGAGTGAAAGAGAGGGAGAGAGAGACTCTAAGTATTTAAGTATTGTTTAAAAAGTGTTTATTATTTACATATAAACTTAACTATGTTTTCCCGTTATTCTCTTACTCTTATTGGTAAAATGCTCATTGTTAAATAAAACTTGTTTTTACTGAGTCTATATGTGTGTGTGTTTGTTTGTATTTGCGTGGCTGTTTAAACATTATGCTCTTGAGTATTGAAGTACAGACTGTAAGTGTGCGTGTGTGTTTTTGCTATTCAGCTTATATTTACCAAATTTTAAACATACTAACACAAGCGCTTACATAATATTTTATAAGATCACACACAATACACATGCTTAGGCATGCATGTTAAAGCGTCTATATGTACGAATAGCCACATTGTAACTTTATAAAATTGCATTCAATTTGCACCCTTTTACCATTAAACTACTTTTTGCTTTTTAGTTTAGTTTTTAAGTTTACTTAAATTAAAAATATACACACATACCGAAACATTCTAAAATGTTCAAGCTAATACACACACGCACACATACATAAGTAAATAAAACCATTTGCAAATGTACTTCTAAGTACACTTTATAAATTTTTAGGATTTTATTTTCTATTGCAATTTTTTTTATATATATTTACTTTCTGCTTCAACTAATTTTATATATTGTACTTACATATGTTTACCTTAAATGCAAAAGGACGGAAAAAACAAAAATTTTTCTATCAGATTTTTTTTTAAATTCCTGCTCATTTTTATAATAGTAGTTGTGGAGGGTTCCTTCCAGCACCGATTAAAATTTTAAAATTTGAGTAATTAAAATGTGTGAAAATCAAAAAACAAACACCACTAACCTATGAACACCCTTATTGTATTTCCATGAAATAGCAGCCATTCACATAATTAATGCAAATAAATGCATCAAAGTGTACCAAAAAATGCTATCTAATTTTAGCTATTGAATTTTAACATTTTGCGTTGAAATTCTTAAATTTCAAGCTATAATACTTAATAATACTAGAACGAACAATCCACAACTACTCACAATAATACATAATCAATCACAATAAACTCAAACTTACCAGAACACAATTAATCATATAAAAGTTTTCAAAAGTCCTAATATCCTTATGTTCAATTTTAACAACTTTAGTGCTCTTATTCGAAAAGGTAGTTAAGGCGTTTTGAATTTTAAGCAATATTTTAAGCACTTTTTTTAATTTTATGTAAATTTCAAAAACAATGGAAAATATGCCGAATATATAAAATATCATGTGCTAAATATTATTTTATTTTTATTTAATTTTCCATTCCTGGAACCATATTTTTGTTTTTTCTGATTTTTTATACTAAAATAAACAATATATATAAAATATTTTTAACTAGGAAATAAAAATATTTGTGTTACTTAGTTACTTTTATAAACCAAAAAATTAATTAATTTTACCAGCTCTAGATCTGAGGTATTTTTTATATTTTTTTAAGATCCTTTATAACAACAAATTTCTTTCTAAAACATAAAATATATCTAATTTATTTATATTTTTCAAAAAAAATTAATTTTCCAACCCTGGAATTATCCTTTTCGATTGTTTTGATTTGTAGTATAAAAATAAATAAAATATGAAATATTTTTAACTAGCAAAAAATAATATTTGTTTAGTTGCTTTTATAAACCAAAAAATTTATAAATTTTCCAGCTCTGGATCTGTGATTTTTTTTATTTTTCAGATTTTTTTATGCAACATATTTCTTTCTAAGACATAAAATATATGTAACTTGTTTATATATACCATACAAAGTAAAAATTTTCCAACCCTGGAGTCATCCTTTTCGATTTTTCTGATTTCTTGCACTTGTCAATTGCTTTCTAAGCATAAAATATGTTTAATTTATAGAGAAAAAGAAAAGATTAATTTTAGAACATTACCTTTATACAAAAAAAAATTAATTTTCAACCCTGGAATAGTCGTTTATATTTATTTTGTATTTTGAACACCAATTTAATTCTTGCTTAAGAATTTTACATGCCAAAAAGTTTAAAATTTTCCAACCCTCAAGTAGTTTTTTTTATTTTTTTTATTATATTAATACCAATATAATTCTTAAATATATAAAATAGGTTTAATTAACAAAAAATATTACTTACTTTGATACATAAAAAATTTTAAATTTTCCAGCCCTGAAATTATCCTTTTAGATTTTTCTGATTTCTTGTACTAATATATTGCTTTTCTATTGCTTTCTAAAACATAAAATGTGTTTTAGTTTTATTAGTTTACTTTTATATACCAAAAAAAAATTTAAAATATCCAACCCTGGAATAGTTTTTTTTATTTTTAATACCAAACCTAATTTTTACTGAAATATAAAGTAGGTTTAATTAGCAAAAAAAAATAGTTTTAGCTACTTATGTACTTTCATATAACAAAAAAAGTTAAAATTTTCCAGCTCTGAAATCAAATTTTTGAATTTGTTTTCCAACCAGATTTCTTTAGCTTTTCTGGGAGCTTCGGAAAACCGATTTTACATACAGACAGACGTATGGACGGACATCGCTTTTTCGTGTTCCATATTCACAAGGATCTAGAATAATTATGCTTTATGGGGTCAAATATTAATATTGTGGAAATTAATTACACACGAAATGATAAACCAATAAATATCCCTTAGCATTTTTGGTGAAGGACATAACACCTTCTATTGTGTGACAATACTGTCAATGAATGCATTTTTAGGGGAACAAAATTTCCTTTTATTATTCACGATAAGGATGAACATAAACGTTGCTTTTAAATACCCAATACTCATTCGTATACTCAAATTTTTAATAAAAATAAAATCGAAACTAAAACAAAATTAATTGTTGAAAATATTGTAAAAAAATATATAATTTTTTTTTTGATTTTTCCATGAAATTTTTTTGCAAAATAGTTAAACTAAAAAAGAAATTCTTAAAGTGTCATCATTGACATGAAAATTTAGAATATCCGCATTAGTCTTAAACCAGTTTTTAATATTCTTTAAGTCTTTTTAATAAAACTTATTAAAGCTTTATAAAGGCTTTTTAAAACAAATTTCCGTACAAAATTTTTCTTAAAAAGCCTTTGTAAGGATTTAATAATTTTTTTAAATAAGGCTGGTTCGAATTTTAATTTAAATTTCTTAACAATAATTTTATATGATTTCACATATTTTTAACACTGTATTAAATTGCAAACATTAACGTATTTAAGTTACACATTCGAATATAAGAAATACATACATACATACATACATACATATGTATGTGTATCCTAAAAAATAACATGTATGTATTTCAAAACTTGTCATCGTTGTTGTCATTGGCTTTTTGTTGGGGCTAAAATTTTTACCCAAAATCCATGCAAGTTGGTTAAAGTTCTAGTTGATATTGTTATTGTGGTAACGCGAAAGGGTCATTTGCTGTTCATTTCATTCTGTTCAGATGCGTTATCACAAAAAATAAAAAATAAATGTTAAAATATACACACATGCACTCATATATGTATGTGTACATGTAAGTCCATACTGTTTAAAAAAAGTGTTGAATTCAAATTAAATAGCATCCGTATTACTTCCTGTCAACAATTTCCGCTTATTTAGCAAAACTATTTTTGGGAAGAAAAAATCCACACACACACACAAACATACTCAAACGAACATGTTCTCTTTCTCTCATATCTACAATCCCACATGCATAGATACATACATACATCCATACACACCTACTTGCTTTACACTGTAAAGTTAACAGAGAACTGTTTAACAGTTTTTAACAAATTACTGTTTGTCAATGTGCATTTTTTGATATACATATATATTTTTTAATGAAATTTTATTTGGAGTTCAGTTAAAATACATGTTTATTGTCCCCTTTTTTTTGTTGAGGGCGCACTATTGTTGCCATTAGCTTTTTGCCCCTCCGAAAAATGTCATGTTACTGTTTGGTTTTCTTCTGATTCATATGCTTTTAAAAGTTTGCCTGTAGTTTTTAGATAAGTTTTGGCTTTTGGTTTGGTATTGCATTGCATTTGTGTTTGTTTGTTTTCTAGCCAGGGTGAAGATTTAAAAAAAAAATTAATTTGATTAAATTTTTTAAAGTTTTTCTGCAGTAAGGAAATATATAAATAATTTAACGTTCTTAGGCAAATCAGATTTAATATTTTATTGAATCTTAACATGAAATTAAAATTAAGTTTACTGCATACGGGTGATTAAATTCAAATTGATAAATCAAAAAAAAATAAGTAAAATTTTCAATTATGCACTTTATTAAACTTATTTTTTAAATAGTTAGGTATTCATAAACCATCGTTAATATTGTTTTTTCAGCAATGTCTGTCTGTCTCTCACAGGCTGTTTTCTCGAGAACACTTAGAGCTACGGACCTGAAATTTTCACAGAATATGAACTAAAGGTTGTTCTAAAGCGAACATGACAGACAATTATACATAGACGCTTGAAATTTTCAATTGATACTGAAATTTAAAAAAAAAATCAAAATGAAAGGGTATTCTATCAGCTAATGTTTTTGTTTTGACAACTTGCTCTATCTTAGAATCCGCAAAGGGGGCGAATTCTAGAAAAAAATTTTAAAAATTCCAAAACTAAGAAGGAAATTGCAAGATTACAAAAAATATCGAAACGAAAAATCGCTAAAATTAAAAAAAGCGCTTAAATGCTATATATTACATAGAATGAACTAAATCTTTTAAATGCAAAAGAATAACCAAAATTAAAAAGGTCACCAAAAACTTAAACTAAGAAATTGCCAAAAACCAAAAAATTTATGTATGTGTTAAAAAGAAAACAAGCAAAAATTCGCCAAAAGCTGAAAACCGCTTAAAGTAAAAATTTCACCAGAAATAAAATAAATCGTTCGAATTCAAAAACAATCACCAAAAGTCAAAGGAAGTAAAATATGCACAAATTTATTTATTATTTATTCTTTTATTGTATTTATCTATAATATAAATATTAATAAATAAATAAATAATAAATAAATAAAAATCGCCAAAAAGAAACATTCACCAAATATTTAAAATTAATCGCTGTAACTAAAGTATCGTCAAAAAAAACTAAAGAAAAGAACTGAAACTAAATAAGAGCCGAAAATAAAAAACAATAGAATAAATCGAAAAACCCGAAAAATACGCCAAAACGTAAAAAAACGTCAAGTAAGATATACGATTATAAAGGCTTTAGCTTCGTCGAGCATTACATGTATGTAATGTCATGACAGACTGTGTGTGATGAATGCATTTACGCCCTTGACCAAGACTTTCGTTATTGATATCGATTTTGAATATATCTTGAATCTAAAAATATCTCGAACATTTATCGTGTAAAACTATGGAGAGTGACACTCAAAAATTAATCAAAAAAAGTTCAACTGTCGCTCAGTTGTGTCCCAAAAAAACATTCGCTATCAAAGTTTCGCCAGCAATCACCCTTGTCGTGAATAAAAGCTGATCACTTTATTCACGTGAAATATTTTCCGTGAACAAAAAGTGGTGAACAAAATTAGAAACTAGTATACTAACATAACAAAAACGAAAACATTGGCGATAAAAATTTTATGCAAAGGGAACACATTTCACGTGAACTCTTATTTCCGATAAGGGTGAATATCAAAAGTGAGAGAATATCGAACTAATTTCGATATCCCCAAAAAGGCAGCAGAAAGAGTAACAAAAGTAATCTAATTTTTTTTATTTATTTTAATTTACGTATTTTATTTATTTTTATTTTAATACCTTAACTTACGCTGCAGGCTTTGAAAAATTGTACCTCCATTCTCTAACATACTAGCACACATTTCGCTAGGCTATCGTGACAAATTTTTTTCTGTTCAATTACTGTGTTCTCTTATTTTATTTTTTAACTTACAGTGCTGTCATGCATCGATTTTGTTAACACTAGTCTAGTCACTCGGCTACCGTCACACATTCGAAAAACTATCGAGAAAAGTTCGAAACTCGAAGTTTAAGCGAACATTCGAATTTTTTTTTTTCGATTAGCGAACAAATAGCGAATATATTTTTTTCCAAATTTCTTCGCTCTAGTGAGCATTCGTTTTTATCGATTCTCAGGTCAAGTGGGTATATGTTTTATATTTATTTTTATGTAACAACGTTCTTACACTCTGTTGAACTAAACTTGATTTTTGTACTCTCATGATACAAAGAACAAAAGAAGTAGAGTCTTTGGTTTGTGTGCAAGGATTCCAGTTGAAAAATGTTTAGTGAGGCTTATGCACACACACACACACTCAATCGCATACACATACGTCCGAATAGTACCCAGCGGGAACTAGCAGGAGTAGGGATGCCTTCCAGAAAGCCTCTTTACGCCTTTTTTTGTGCTCCATTCCATATTCATATCTTTTTTACACGCGTTGACATGGCGGAACAGGCCTTCTGTTCTTGCTTCTTTAGCCAGAGATGCTGGGAGGACTTCCTTCTCATAGAAGCGAGTGTGCCATGTGTATCGTATATTTTATGCGAAAGAGTCCTTTAATAAGGCCTGCACCAATAAGGTCTTCTGAGTTTTACCGCTGGGTATAGGCAGCAACATTTTATTGTTTGTTGTTTTTTATGTTGTTGTACAAAAGATTTTCTATAGTGCATTTGAGTTTTTATAAATGGTACATTTCACTGTACATGTTCTTTTAAAAAGGATCTTTGTTGCAGCCCAACAATTCTTTTGTCTCTATTTGGCTAGTGTGTATAGAGGAATTTTTGTTTCAAAATATTCCTACAAAATGTTCTCTTTTATTCCACACTTCCCTACTAAACCAACACTCAAACAATTCCATGTCTATCTTTTGCACTTGCATTTCAGTTTATTTGATTGTTTGTATCTTTCATTTCTAGTATTTACACTCAAACATATTAAAAGCCACTTCAGTAGCTCAAAGTGTCATTGTATCTATAGTTGGTTGTTTCTGTCTACTAAAAGGTGGTTTGGTTGTCTATTGAATATTTACTATTTTGCTTTTTCTTTTCTTCACAGCAAACGTTACAGCTCAAAGGCAAGCAATTAATTACCTTTTTATCCTTTTAGATACATAGCATTTATGCTTGCTAAATATTTTATTTACAAATTAGAAAATGATTAAGCAAAAATTTTCTTTGGCACAATCGAGCTTAAAAACAGCCACAATTCAATTAAACCAAAGGCAGTGGTCTCAATAGACTTTTTTTGATTTTTTTTAATACTCGTATATGATTTTGTGATTTTAAAGTCAAGGCAATAAAATATATCTTATATATTGAAAAGAATTTATTTTTTATTTTCTTTATTTTGGTCTTTGCTTAACTTACGTTAGATATTAATTATGTTTTGTATTTATAAAGCTTTAAGCAAAAAATAAATAATTGAAATTCAGTGAAAGAAAAAAAAAATTAACAAAAACAAGGCGAATTAATCGGGCCTATTCTCGTTCCAGTATCGTTTTAAAACGACACATAAAAACGACAATTTTACATTGAAATGGTAGTACGGTGCTAGGGTAAAACGGTATATTTCAATGTAAAATAAACGATACTGGAACGAGAATAGGGCAGAATATCAGTAGTGCGATTCACTAACTTTTTTAACGAGAATAGGCATCGTCAAAATAATACTAACGAAAATTTATCGAATATGCTATTCCGTAATATTTTTAACGATATTCGCTGTAGGCTAATGTCAGCTGTGTCGAAATTTAAGCGACAATAATTTATAATAATAATGATAATTATTTTATCGGCAAAAATCATTAGAAAATATCAGCTGCGTACTGTCGTTAAAAATAAGTTACAGAATCACACAATCGTTATTTCAAGCGACAAAATGTATAGATAAAAATTACGATTGTAGGATCGTTAAAAGTTACTGAATCGCACTACTGGCTTCCTTAACTTTTTACGAACCAAAAATCGTGATATTTATCGACATAAATATTTACTTGCAGTAACGATAATGTTATTCTCTAATTAATTTTTTAGCGATAGCGTACAGCTGTAGTTTAGTCACCGTTTAATTCTATGTATAGAAAATGTCATAATAATCAAAAATCACAAAGAATAGTATAAAAAACTAAATGAATTTGAGATTGTGATTTTGTTTATTTTTTTTTTACTCCAAACCACAGCGAATATCGTTAAAATATGATACTGAATAGTAAAGTTGATAAATGTTAGTTTTATTTATTAAAGCGTCAGGATTATTGAATTAACATAATTTCATTTAAACTTAATTTAAATGTTTATAGCTATGCTATTTATTGCGCGATACAGGAGTTAGGACGTGATTTTCGTAACAAATTTAATTGACACTATTACAGTTATAAATTAATTTTTGTTTTGATTTCTTAAAAACAGAGTACGAAAATAATAGAAAAAAACATGTTTGACTTTGTTTTGTTTCGTTCTTTGAAGTGAGTGAAACAAAAAAAAAATAAAAGAAACAATAAGAAGGATTGCTCAATTAATTTTTGTATTGTTCCTGCATATGAACACAAACTAGAGAACAAAGCCGATTGGCTGTAAGCCGGCTAACAGCCGCCACCGGCCACAAGCAATACATTAACTTCATCGTAGAAAATAGCGTTGTCAACTTGGTGCGTTTCGCACCATTTTGGGTGCTTTTTGACATTTTTGGTGCGAAAAATTCCTTAGTTGGTGCGTGGTGCGCTTTTTTTTTAATTTTGGTGCGTTTTTCAATTTTTGGTGGCACCAACGCAAATTGTACACGACAGTGGGTTAAAAGTGGAAAATGTTTGTTGTGAAACTTTTACCAACTTCCTGATAGTGTTAATTACCATATTAATAGTAATGATGTTTACAAAACATCACAATTTGAAATGAAATCTATGATTACAATAATGATGATTTATTAATTTGGAATAATTAATTTTTGATCTCTTTTTTAAAGGTTTTAAGCAGAATTTATAACACTAATGTACAAAAATTTATAATTTTTTACAAATTAATGTGTGTGCCGTGCCCTTAATTACTTGTATAAGTCATATATTTCTTTGGTCGAGATATTCAGTATATTAAATATGAACAAATCCAAAAATATTTTTTTATTTTTCCGACAGTTCAATTTATCTAAAAAAAAATTCTCATTTACAAAAAAATAATATTATACTTTTTATGCAAAATTATTAATTCAATAAACATTTTAAAATAAAAAATAAAAGAAATTCTAACCTTGGTGCGTTTTTTTTTGGAAATGGCGCGCTTTTTTCTCCATTTTGGTACATTTTGAAATTTCAAAGTTGGCAACACTGGTAGAAAATAAAAGGTCTGTTCATTTACTTTTAGAGCAGAAACTGGCAACGAGAGAGTAAAGCAGATATTTACAAAATTACTCTCCTAAATATGAAAAAGTAAATTGTAAAACAATTGTAAAACAATTTTATTCATATCAGAACCCCATGAATGGAAATCATGATACAATTGTACTTTTTCTAAAGTATTTTGTTTGATAATTATAACTGAAATCGAAATTTAATATGAAATTCTCTAAATAGTTTCATGTATTTTTACTATTTTTATAAATTTTTTATAATCTTTTAATTTTACTCAGTAACAAATGTAAAAATTACACTTTCCATCTCTGATCATATATGAGAAACAAACTAAATTATTTGCCATTTAAGTTGAATTTATGTGGCTTAATGAAAGAAAAACTATAAATTAACGGCCTTATTTATAAAAATTATTATGACTTTATAATTACTTTTTAAGAAAAATTTTTATGGAAATTTGTTCTAAAAAACCTTTTTAAAGCCTTAATAAGTTTTATAAATAAGGCTGTAAGAAAATATGATTTCTGTTTACATATGTACGTATAATTTTTTTTAACAAAAAATTAAAATTTTTCAATTTTCCATTTCAATATATTTTTAAAATAATTAATTTGACAACTAAACACACAACAGCTGATTGGATAATTCTTGCAATTAAAAATTTTACTAATAATAATTTGTAAGAATTTTTTGGTCTCTCAATTTTTTTTCTCTCTATTGACGCTCTCCCCTTGCAAACTTTTGGAGTTAATGAACACTTTCCAGTTATAATTGTTAAAAATTCGTAAAAATTTTTAGTAAATGAACGAACCTTAAATAATGCGAAACAAATGGAAAAGTTTTGATATGATATAATTTTATTGCATTGTTATTTAACACATTAAGTTTGTTTTATATAGGTAAGCAGCATAGCTATAACCAGGTGTCCTAAGACACCTCTCTTGCTCTCTGGGTGCTTTTAAACCCCCCTCCCCCAAATGCCAGTGAATGGCTTTTATGGAGTATTGTTTTAGAGATGTTCTAAATAATTGTCCACATTTTTTAAATTTAATATTCTAACAAAAATTAAAATCACAATCCCCAAATATCATGCATGTTTTATGCAAACAAATTAAAAGTACTTTTCATACAATCAAGATGAATTTTTTTTACATTTTATAAAAACACAAGCACAGACACACACTTGCAAGCAATGATTGTTCACTTGTTTCTTTTAAACAAATTTATTTCTCGAGTATGATGAAAAATAAGAAATAAGAGCAGGGGTAAGTAATGTGGCTTTTGAAATAAGGTCTCTAAAAATCTTTTCAACACACATGCACAATACTTCGAGGCTTAGGAATTCATTTTTCATGACTTTCAGAAGTCATTTTGTTTGTTGCATGTTTTTCTAAATTTTAAAAAAAAAAATTCATTAATTTTTTATTTTTATTTTAATACTAACTTTGCCTGAATGGAGAAAGCAAACAAACTACTAGTAAGACTGGCTTATGAAAGTAAAAACCGTATGTTCTAAAGAGTAAATAATAATGTATGTAAAATAAAGTTGTTGTTAAAGTTGTTGCTGTTGCTGGAGAAGAAAAAAAATGGTCTGTAGTTGAAAGTTGAAATTTGTTAGTTGTATGTTTTCCTGAAACTACAACATCTGCTGTAGATTATTCAACAAAATTTTGCCTGATACTTGTGATACTTTATTAATGCTTTTATGAGCTAAACTCTAAAAACAAACAAATTAAGCAAGCATTTTAAAAAATTACATCAGCAAGTTTGACCATGTTGCTTCTCATTTATTTTAAATGTCTTAACAAATAAATAACATTAGTATGAGAAAAAAAAAACGTGTACCATATTTAACTGTGTAAAGATATTAAATACAAAAGTTTGTACTAAATATAAGAACGTTTAGAGGGAGCCGACGAAAATCGGTATATTGTGCCCATCACGCTGATCCTTAAGAGAAAAACGTTTGAAAAAAGAAGTAATTTTTTAAACATTACTTTTAGAAATCAAAGTTTTAACAAAGAAGACGCAAAAATGTTTAGAAGTACCTCTTGAAACAGTACTTTTATAAAAAAGTACCTTTTAATAAAGTACCTTTTGCAAAAGTACCTTTTAATAAAGTACCTTTTGTAAAAGTACTTTTTAAAAAAAGTAACATTTGAAAAGAGCAAGTTTAAAAAAAAGTACCTTTTGAAAAAGTTTCTTTTGAGAGATAGTACCTTTTGAAAAAGTACCTTTTGAGAGAAGTACCTTTTGAAAAAGTACCTTTTCAAAAAGTATCTTTTGAAAAAAGTACCTTTTGCTAAAGTATCTGTTGAAAAATTTATCTTTTGAAAAATGTATCTTTTGAAAAATGAATCCTTTGAAAAAATACCTTTTGAAAAAAATACCTTATTGAAAATTACATATTTAAAAAAACCCTTTAAAAATAAGTACATTTTTTACAAGTAACTTTTTGAAATGTACCTTTTGCCAAAAATTTCCTTTATAAAAAAGTACCCATTTTTATAAAGATGTAGATAATTAATAAAAATGTACATTTTTAAAAAAGTATCTTTTTGAAAGTACCTTTCTACATACTTATGCCTTCATAAAAATACACATTTATTAAACAAGTATGTACCTTTTTATAAAAATTAACTTTTTTTTAAAGGAAACTTTTTAAGAAAAGGACACCTTAAAATAAAGTACCTTTTAAAAAAAGGACATTTAAAAAAAGTACCTTTTTAAGAAAATTACATTTATAAAAAAGTGTCAAGTCAGAAAAGTAAATTTTTAAAAAAGTACCATTTTAAAGAAGTACCTTTTTAAAAATTATATTTTTAAGAAAGTACCATTTTTAAAAATTCCTTGTTAAAAATTACATTTAAAAAAAATACCATTTTAAAAACGTAAAATTTTTTTATTACAAAAAAGTTGATATATAAAAAAGTACCTTTTTAAAGTAAAAGTACCTTTAAAAAGGCTTTTTTTAAAAAAATTATCTTTTAAAAACAAGTACATCTTTAAAAGGAAGTACATATAAAAAAAGTACTTTGTTAGAAAAGTACCTTTTTAAAAGAGTACGATTTTAAAAAGTACCTTTTTAAAGAAAAGTACTGTTTTAAGGAAAAGTACATTTTTAAAGAAAAGTATCTTTTTAAAGAAAAGTGCCTTTTAAAAAAAAAGTAATCTTTAAAGAAAAGTGCATTTTTAAAGAAAGAACCTTTAAAAAAAGCAGCTTTATAAAAAAGTACCTTTATATAAAAATAACTTGTTAAAAAAGTACCTTTTCAAGTATTGCCTTTTTTAAAATTACTTTTAAAACAAAAAAACCTTTTTAATATTTTTTTGAAAAGTAGTTTATTTTAAAGGTACTTTTCTACATACTTATATCTTTATAAAAAGAAGTACCTTTATTAAATAAGCACCTTTTAAATAAGTACTTTTTTTAAACTTAAAAATTAGCTTTTAGAAAGGTATCTTAAGATTGAAAAAAATTACGTTCTACAAAAAAACGTGTAAATAACAACTTTTTCAAATAATACACAAATATACATATAACAAAAACTGACAAAAACTGGAGTGTACATAAAAAGGTACTTTTAGCAACAACAAGAATGCTTTGCAAAAAACTTGTGCTTTAATGTTTGAAAGTGCTTTATTTCTATTACAGAAATTTAGCGCTGATCTCCACTTAGAGTTGTGTTGTCCTTAAATATGCCACTTTACTCTGTTGTCTTTATTCAAGAAAAATTAACTTGAATGTGAAAAGTAAAAATAAACTGGATTTAAGAGGCTTTTAAGGCTTTAATTGGTTGTTATTATTGTTGTTATTGTTTATTGCTGTGGCATAAAAGCTTCGACCACAATACATCATCTACTTTAAAACTAAAAATCATGAACAGAATATCTAATATTGGTACTCGTATTTAAAAAAAAACTTTCATTAGTTACCTTTTCTTTTCTTGTTGTGGAGATGTCCTTGTTTATTCCTAATATTTTTTGTTTTTTTGTTTTTTTTTTTTTGATTTATTTGCATCATGATTCTTTCTTTGATAATTTTGAAAACTTTTCATACATATACTTTTTTCCTTACAGTTTCTCTAATTGTTTTTTTTGTTACCAAGAATGTATTGTAATTCATTGAGGCATTTTTGTTTGTGATGTGATGTGACTTCCTGTTCGATATTTAAAATCGGGTTTCAATTTAGATTTCCCTGCGGAAAACCATTTACTACTGATTTGTTATTGTGTGCAAATATTTTGTTTTAATTGTAGTAAATTTTTTGCAGGCCTGCTTTTAGAAAAAAATCTTCACATTATTCTGGAATTATGAACATGTATTCATAAGATTTGGAATGTAAATTTTTGGTTTATAGAAAGAACTCTTTATTATTAGACAAACGAAACGAAAAAAACGCCAAAATATTAAAATCCCGAAAAATCAAAAAAATTGGCAAAATTAAAAAAGCGCCAAAACTAAAAAACACGGAAGCTTAAAAAATTGCTTAAACATAAATACATCGTCAAAAACCAAAAAAAGGAGCCAACACGAAAAAACAAGAAAAAAACGCCAAAACTTAAAAAACGCCAAAAATCTAAAAAAGCGCCAAAACGAAAAAAGCGCCAAAAATAAAATATCGATGTAACTAAAAAACTGGAAAATCTAAAAAATTGCCAAATTGTAAAAGGAGCCAAAACTAAAAAACGTTAAAATTAAAAAAAGCAAAAAACACTAAATCTTAAATAAATCACCGAAAGCCTAAAAAACACGAAAAAAATTAAAAAAAATTGCCAAAAATTTGAAAATTGTCAAAACGAAAAGATCGTCAAAAGTAAAAAAAAAACGGCAAAGCTTAAAAACACAAAAAATCGAAAAATTTAAAAAAGCGCCAAAAGTGAAAAACGCTAAAACTAAAAAAACGCCTAAACAAAACAAATTACTCAAACTTAAATAAATCGCCAAAATGCGAAAAAAGCACTGAAGACGAAAAAAAAACTCCAAAAAAAGTTAAAACTTAAAAAACGCCACAAATCGAAAAAATCGTCAAAGGGAAAAAACGCCAAAATTCAAAAACGGTATAACTTAAAAAACGCTAAACCGAAAAACGCCAAAAGTAAAAAAACTACAACAAAAAAAACAATTAAACTTAAATAAATAGCAAACAACTGAAAAAAGCACTCGACACGAAAAAAACTTTAAAAAACGCCTAAACTTAAAAAACGACAAAATTTAAAAAAGCGCCAAAAGTAAAATAAACGCCAAAAACAAAAAAAAAAACAAACAATTAAACTTAAATAAATCACCAAGAACTGACAAAAGCACTCAACACGAAAAAAAACTTTAAAAAATGACAAACTTAAAAAAAACCTTAAAAATTGCCAAAACGAAAAAAGCGTTTAACTAAAAAAACGACAAAACTTAAAACACAAAAAATCGACAAATTGAAAAAAGCGCCAAAAGTCAAAAACGCTAAAACTAAAAAAACGCCAAAACAAAACAAATCAATAAAAATTTAAATAAATTGCAAAAAACCGAAAAAGCACTCAAGACGAAAAAAATTCAAAAAACGTCAAAACTTAAAAAAACGCAAAAAAAACTAAAAAATCGCCAAAACGAAAAACCGCCGAAATGAAAAAACGGAAAAACTTAATGATGGCAATAACCGAAAAAATTTCTAAAAACAAAAAAAAATGCCAAAGATGAAAAAACGCCAAAACTAAAAGAACGCCAAAAACCCGAAAATCGCCAAAACCCCAAAAATCGCCAAAAACTGAAAGTAAATTTCAAAGTAATAAAAAGAGTACCAAAACTAAGAAAAATCGCCAAAATCTGAAAAAACGCTTAAACTAAAAAAAGGCCAAAACTTACGAAAATGTTAAAAACCAAAAAAAAATCCAAAAACTAAAAAACCTTAAAAAACAATATTACAAAACTAAGCAAAATCGCAAAAAAACCAAAAACTAATAAGCGCCAAAACTTCAAAAAAAAAACAAAAAAAAAAATCGTAAAACTAAAAGAAGCGCCAAAATCAATAAAAAGCACCAAAAATAAAAAAAAAATTAGTGGGTACTCAAAATAATTTTTTTAATATATTTTTACATCAGGTATCGCAAAAAACACTAAAACAACAAAATAAAAAAAAAATTAAACAAAAATTTTTCGAAAAATTAAAAAAAAATCGCATAAGCATAAAACATGCCCAACTAACAAAATCGCTAAAACTATAATAAATAAAAAAAACACCGTAACTAAAAAACGCCTTAACTTAAAAGATTCCAAAAACTAAAAAATAGCCAAGGCTAAGAGAAAGCGCCAAATTTAAAAATATCGCCAAAAACCGAAAAATGGCTTATTTAATTATTTGTCAAAAATGTCTACATCAGGTAAATTATTCGATTATATTGGCTAAAGTTGGTACAGTATTGCATACGTAGTGTTCGTACGGAACCCTTTGTGTGCGAATCAAAGTCTTTATTTAGTGAATTTTTTTTAGGCTTAAAATAAAATTGCAACAATCAGTTTACTGGAATTGTATAATAAATTTACTAATGGGCCGATTTAAAAAAAAATTATTTTCCAAACGTTTCAAATTTGTATGCAAAGTAATGAAAAGTCGTTTTAAAAAATATTTTTTATACAAAAATTTCAATATTAAAAAATTTTTGTATTTGCAAAATCTACCCTTAAAATTTAATTTTATTTTAAGCAAACGTTTATTGGAAAATCTTTTTGGCGAAATTTTTTTCTGTATAAAAGTGTGTGCAAGGCGAATTCATACCAGGAGGTGGTATCGACAGCCCAGCTGATTTATTGTTGTCTTTGATTGTTATTTGAATCTTCTTTTAAGATTAACACACAGTTGTCGGTACATTTGCAAGGACTTCGCAAGAAGACATTTTCGAAGTTAATTAAGGAGAGTTTACTTTATATGAATTTGCTTTGAGTCTGCGGAAATTAAAGTCTTAATAATATAATTTTATCAATTCTGCTTTAAAAGCAAGTGAAAAAATTTTTTTATTGTTAATTTTTTTGCCACACAGTTTTCAAATGCTATCTTTTTTTCAGCAACTACAAAACTATAAAGACATTAACAACTTTCATCGTCCTCATCATCATCATCATCATCATCATGATGAGTAGTAAATGTTTTTATGGCACCCACAAACATTATAAAGACGATTCTGGGTTTAATTAAAAAAAAAATGAAAGCAAAAAAGTAACATTTTTCGAATTCGTAAAAGCGTGTGTGATTGTGTGAGTATAAAACGTATGATTAGTGACAGTTCAACATTCATACCTGACCAAGCGCAATTGAACAACCACAATGTGCTCAATGTGTCTCAGTATATTTTTCTACAAGCGGGGCTACTAAAACTTGATTTTTGTTGTTCTGTTTCTGTTTTTATTTTTAATGGTGTCTTTGGGATTTTGCTATAAAACTGCCTGCCAGTCGTGCACAGGCGGAGCCAATATGCCTTGCTACATACATACATATGTATAAAAGTAAAGTGACTGTCACAGAGTGACTGACACAGACAGACAGTTTTAGTCACAGCCGACAAACTACAAACACTTGTATGCAGTCAGTCACACATACAAGGGATATCTAAAAATATCTTTACACAACATGCCGGCTTGGCCCATTAAGGCCTGTGAAATGAAAATGACTTTGGACGTTGACTAAAATGGTATACAATTCATTTTTATGCTCTTACCTTGCAGTTAAAAACTAAAAAAAAAATAAGAGCCTTTTTTCTTTTTGTCATTGTTGTTGTTGTTTATTATTTAAGCAAAAGTAACAATTACAAAACATTTGTCTCACATACACACACACATATTTTTATTAGAATTTCTTTCACTTAACGTTTATTTTTTCAGACAAAATGTCCATAGTGAAGGCTGTTAGTACAACAGTTTCCGGTTTCCGTTTTGCAATTGTTGTCGTTACACTTGAGTTGATTTCTTACACTTTTTGTTTTCTATTGTCCTTTACTTTTTAATACTTGCATGTATCGTTGTTACGTACGTTACGATACAACTTATCGTAGTCAATTTAAGTCATTGTGGCCAAACATTAGTCAATGGCAAAATTTTATCTTTTTTGTTCTTTCTTTTGCATTATTTTTGTTTTTCTTTACAGCTTATATTTTAGCTCAAGACTTTTAACTAAATAGAATTTTTCAATTGTAAAATTTTAGTCAAGGAAATCACAAATTGTTAACGAAAAAGCAATTTAAAAATAAATATTGTAACATTTAATAGTGTGTCAAATTATAAAAAAATAAAAAATAAAAAAGTTTCCGGTTCTGGTACATACATGAAATATCTACTCAGGCCTTATAAAGTTTCTGCTAGAAAGAATTATTATGAAAATGAAAATATGAATTTTTTTTATAAAAATCTCCTTTATAAAGCCTTAATAATTCTTATAAATTAGGCTGTAAGGTGTAGCGAAAGTACTGGCCGCATGCCGATTAGTGCTGCCATTTCAACTCCGATCTCAACATGTTGCATGTCTTTGTTTGTGGCTTGACTCTGGCTTCATTGTTGACCTAAGTAACTTTTTAATGCTACATAAAATTCTGGGTGCCACTTTTGTCATGTCGCATCCTTCACGTGACAGCCAAATCCAATAAAATGGCTACTAAACACAGCTTCAAAAATTAAATACACCTCATTGACACCAGGGGCGCTGCATTATTAGAAACATGCAAAAAAGTAGAGCTGTAAAAATATGAAGCTTTCCTCTATCTCCCCTTTTTTATCACCTGATTTCTCTGTCACTATACCTTTCCTAAAGAAGGTAAGGTAAGTAATAGAATAGAATAGGGGGAAGATCTGGTCCAAAGACCGGCACTGTGAAACCTGATGGATCTTTTGTACCATAATGTAATAGTACTAGGCCTAACTAAATGTTACTTCTCTTTATTTAAAAAAATAAATAAAAATATAAAAAAAATCAATCAGGGAACTCTCCGAATGAAAGATGTGTCAATGAAGTTTTCGAAAGAGGAAAACAAAATTTTGCCATGAACCAAAAATACATATTTTTAAGATTCCGTATACCAAAGGTGAAAAGGAACCCTATTCAGGGCTATCATGAATGAAATTCCGCGTGAAATTTTTCCCGGGGACCAATTCCAACTAATAGCAATTGATAGGGAAAACAAAAACTTCTAATTGGAAAAGGGAGAAATTTCACGTAGAATTTTATTCATGATAGTATATGGTATATGACAGTTAAAAATTAAAGGGTGTTATGAAGCGAGCAGGGAAATATGTTGAAATCCTAATGTAATATATAAACAATTATTTTTAGACACTTGAAATTTTCAAAGTCTCTTTTATGCAGACTATAGCAATTAACACTTAAAAAAAAAATCAAAATTAAAGGGTATTTTAATAGTTCATGTAATTTTGACAGCTTGGTGTAACTTGGATACCGTAAGAGACAAACAAACTCTTGAAATGTTAAAAAAATATAAAAAGTAAAAAATCCAAAAAACTGCAAAAAATATATAAAAAGTAAAAATCCAAAAAATTGTAAAAAAAACTCTAAAAAGAAAAATCGCTAAAAAGGAAAATCCACCGATATTGAAAAATTGCTTAAATGAAAAATATCAGCAAGCATAAGATAAACCTCTTAAATACAAAAGATCACCAAAAAAATGAGAGAACTGGACCAAACGAAAAAAACGCAAAAAATTAAAAATCGCTAAAACTTAAAAAATGACCACACCAAAAAATTCGAAAAAACGGGGAAACAAAAAATATTAATTGTAAAAAAACAAGCGTGAATACTAAAAAATAGTCACTAACCCAAAAAAAAAATGCCAAAAACCGAAAATAATCGCCAGAACCCGCCGAAAATCTTCACAAAAATTATCGCCAATCGATTGTCACGCCAAAACTTAAAAAGTCATTAAAACTAAAAAATTACAAAATAAAAAATCGCCAAAACAAACAAAAATCCCAAAAAACCGAAGAGAGTCACCAAACAGAAAAAAAGTCATTGAAACTAAAAAGTCCCAAAAGAAGAAATCGCCAAAAAAAAGAAAAATCGCAAAAAAAAAAACAAAAATAATTTCAAAGCTAATAAAAAGCACCAAAACTAAGAAAAATCGTCAAAAATCTAAAAAAACGTGAAACTAAAAAAGCTAAGACCAAAAAACATCGCCCAAAAAATAAGATAAAACGCCAAAACTATAAAAACCGCTAAAAATAAAAAAAGATAAAAACCTTTAAAAAAATCGGCAAAACGAAAAAAACGCTTGAACTTAAATAAACTTCAAAACTAAAAAAAAAATTTTAAAATTCTATTGTAAATTTTTTTCAGTTTCAGTCTTTAGAAATTTATAAGAAAGATTATAACAATCAGCTGTTTAGGTCGGTGAGAGTAATTTTAATTAACTTTATCGTAATTTTTTTTTTACTTTTCTAAAATATTTTTCTTCTTAAAAACTAATCATTACAATTTTATAAATTCTTTCTTATTGATTCGAAAAAGTATATAACAATCAGCTGTTTAGTTAATTTTTTTTCAGTTATTTTTTTAATATATTTTTATTCTTTCAAAGAAATACTGGTAGTCTTAACAATTTTTTTTAATTATTTCTAATGAAATCGAAAAAATATAATGATTAGCTGTTTAGGTCGGTGATGCCCCATCTTTACGGGGTACACGCCAATTATAAGTATTTTTAATGTAAATTTATTTCAGTTATTTTTCTAACATATTTTTATTCTTAAAAAAATAGTGTGCAATTTTTTAATTATTTCTTATGCAGTCGAAAAAAATATAACAATCAGGTGTTTAGGTAGTGGATGCCACATTTGCCGGTCGAAGTGCAATTCTTAGTAACTTTATCGTAGCAGCATCATCTGCGGAGTAAAATTTAATACGCCTCATTGACACCAGAGGCGCTGTAATACTGTATTATTAAAAAAACGTCCAAGAAAGCAGAGTTGTAACAGAATGAAGCTTTCCTCTATCTCTATCTTTACCAGCTGTCTTCTCTTTCACTATACTTTTCCTAAAGAAGATAATACCTACTAATATTGGTAGGCATTCATAGCCTGAGTAATACTTCTCTTAAAAAAAATAAAAATTATTTTCTAACATATTTTTTTTCTTAAAAAAATCTTTGGAAATTTATAATTATTTCTAATTGAGTTGTTGTTCAAAAAATATTCTCTACAATTTTGTAATAATTTTTTGTTGAGTCAAAAAAAAGTTTACAATCAGGTGTTTACGTCGGTGATGCCATATTTGTGGGTTAGACGGTAATTTTAATTATTTTTCTTGTAAATTTGTTTCAGTTACTGTTATAACATATTTTTCTACTTAAAAAAATTGTCTTTAAAGTTTTATAATTATTTCTACTTGAGTTAATAAGAAATATAACAATCAGCTGTTTAGTCAGTAAAGCCATATTTGCGGGAAACAGAGCAATTTAAAGTAATTTTATTGTAAATTTCTTTCAGTTACTTTTCTAACATATTTTTCTTCTTAAAAAAAATAGTCTTTACAGCTTTGTAATCATTTTTTATTGAGTCCAAAAAAAATATAACAATCAGCTTTTTAGTCAATGATGCCATATTTGCCGGAAACAGAGTAATTGTAAATCATTTTATTGTTAATTTGTTTTGTTACTTTTCTAACATATTTTTCTACTTCAAAAAATGTTCTTTGAAATTTTATTTCTTTTTCTTATTGAGTTTGAAAAAATTATAACAACCAGCTGATTAGCTGGTGATGCCATATTTGTGTGGTAGACGGCAATTTTAAGTATTTTTAATGTAAATTTGTTTCAGTTACTTTTGTAAAATATTTTTCTTCTTAAAAAAAATAAACTTTACAATTTTATAATTATTTTTAATTGAGTTGACGTTCATGTGTCCTACACCCGGCTTTTCAGCCCCTGTCACGTATTGTTATTTTTTTTTTATTCTTTTTACTTTTATAACTTCAAAATTCAAGTCATTTAATTACACATCACATCATCATTCTCATCATCATGACTTTATAATCAATTTCCACTTAATTCTAGTGTCAAATAAAGAACATATATAATGGAAACTGGAATAATTGTTGAGGAAAACATTTAAATTGCTGCCATTTAATTGTGGTAATGTAGAGTTAAGAGAGAGAGAGAGATAGAGAGAAGAAAATTAAGTTGCTGCCATTGTGCTTCGGTATCATTTGTAGCAATTGATTAAATTAAGTTGCCTGTTTGCTAAATTGGTAACGGCAATAGTGATGGTTTTGGTGGATAAATGCAAGTGACATTGTTAAATCAAAGTGATTTTATTATAAACAAATTGTATTTTTATCTTTTGCTACACTTACGTTGTTTATAGAGAGAGAGAGAGAGGTCTGGTCTGTTGTGGTTACATTTCATTTAGTTCGTTTAGTTCATTTAGTTCGTTCCTATACAATTTGTTTGTTAAGTTTTTTTTTTATTCTTCAGTATGATTATTTTATTTTTTCTTTTCTTTTATCAATTTTTTTTTTTGAACTGAATAATGCCTTATCAAGTGCATTCGTATTGCGGGTTTGTCTGTGGCCATTTTTTTTACCATTACTTTGCTGTAAAAAGTTTTTAGTGAAATTTCAATGTTGTTTTTGCCATCTCTTCTATTTAAGCATTTTGCTTGCTTCGTTTTTTTGTTTTTGTGCCAGTTTTATCTTATTGATATTTTGTATTGAGATGAATTGATTTAATGGCTTTTTATTTATCTAATACTTTAGCCAACACAAATTCTATGCAGCCAGCCAACGGCAGGCAGCCAATGTTAACCGCTGAACTAAAGCATCAACACACTAACCGCCTCTACTCCTGCATTTGCTGGGGCGTATGAATTGTGGTTAGCGAGCATACATACACTCGTTCGTATCATTCAATCTCTTCTCAACTTTGGAATCATTGCATTTATTATGGGTGGCTTGGTACGAGTATTAGTTTATGCAGCAGCAGCCTTGACACTGTAATAAAGTAATGCGCTGTTGCTTTAGCAGCAGCAGTTGTTAAATAAATCGTCTGCCAAATGTTACGACAGTTTTAAAGTTAACAACCTTGATGTAACAAAAGTTTCAATTTTAGTTGCCAGTTCTCCATCAACATCAAACAGTTTTTCTTTTTTTTTACAAATTAATAGAAATATCTTTGGGATTTTAGTACAATAGTTTTCAAAGTTTTATCATGCGCAAAATTTATGTACCATTACAAATGCTTAATTGATATTCTTTTTTTTTAAAGATTTAGTGGTAAACTGGTAAATTAATCATTAAATTTATAAAAAAAATACAAATATTTATTATGTTTAAAAATCGTTATGCTGTTAAACAAACTAAGTAAGTAAGCAATTGGCAACACTACTTACTGTGACAGCTGATTGGAGAGTGATTGTGATTGTTTTAGTTGAAATCTTGATTTGGCAAATCGGTAAATTTTAAATTACACATGGTATAGATATAACTATACAAAACAGCTGTTCTAACTTATTAGCAACGCTATAATTGGTTTTAAGTGACTTTCCATAACGTCATAATCATAAAAACCAATTAAATTTAGGATTTTCGTCGTAACCATCAACAACTGTTTGCTGTTTTTTTTAAATACCTGTTGTCGCACAAATTACAAGGAAACTCGTATTTTAGGGATGAAAATAAGAAACTTTTTCGAAGTTTTTTTTTTGATGTCCCGACTTTTGATCCGAGGGGTCAAAATTTTAAAAATCTCACTTTGACCCATTTAGTGTTCCTCAATCGAGTCAAAATGTATGACCGGCCTCCACTACTTTTGGAGGGCCAACCCACCTATGCTAGTGGCACACCCCCTGGAACTACCCCTAGGGAGTTCCCCATGCAAACATTTGTGATTTTTTTAAATGTTTTATGGGGAACCCCCAGGGGTGGTTCCAGGTTCTTATGAATCAGAACAATCTCGGGATATTTTTTTCTTTCTCTTTCAAGAGTTCCAGAATCACACCAGACAAGCACAATGGTCTAAATTTCAGATTTTTATAACCTTTAGTAAAAAATATCATATAAATCTTTGCTAGATGGCCTTCTAAAAGCTAAAAAAAATAAGTCTTATATTTTATTTTGATCTTAATTATGCCATCTTTTTTATTACTATTACCGACGCATTTAAATTATTTATTCCTATTTTTCTAACCATCCTTATCATCAACTAAGAAAATTTACATGTTATTTTTATGTAAACGTGTGCATGTCTACTTACACTTAAATACACGCTTTTATACGTAAATAAGATATGTTAACGTGAGTAGTATTTTATTCACTTACTAGTAAAAAAAGTCATGAAAAAACAAAAAAATTTCGATTAAAAATTCTGATTTTTGTGCCCAGCATGCAAATAAAAAACTAATCACGTTCACTTAGACTCACGCTCACTTTTTAATCACTTCAACAATATAAAATCGTTTTTGTAGATATATCAGCATTTTAAGGTTCGTATTTCGAAATTTTCTAAATTAAAATTTGGCAACTCACATTCAGGCGTTCATGAAGAGTCACTTGCATGACGACTCACGTACACATTTTTTTAGGCACTTCAACAATATAAAATTTTTTTGGTAAATATTTTAGAATTTTACAGATCGTTTTTTGACATTTTTTAAATAAAATTTTGGAGACTCACTCTCATATGTTCATGAAGATTCACGTTCATTTTTTGCACTCACGTCGACAATAAAATTTTATTTTGATGATTCAGAATTTTAAGCAGCGTTTTCTTGAAACTTTGTAAATTAAATTTTGGAAAGTCACCTCCAGGCGCTCATGAAGATTCATGTTGATGACTACTCACGTTCACATTTTTTGTAATCACTTCAACGATATAAAATTTTTTTGTAAATATTTCAAAATTTTTAAGATGGGATTTTGAATTCTTTTTTAATTAAATTTTGGAGTCTCACGTTCATGGTAACTGACGTTCACTTTTTGTACTCACTTCGACAGTAAACTTTAATTTGATGTTTCAGAATTTTAAGGATCGTTTCTTCGAAAAATTTTTAATTAAATTTTGGACTCTCACATTCAGAAATTCATGAAGACTCACGTTCGCTTTTTTACTCACTTTAATAATCTAAATTTTTTATTGATATTTCAGAATTTTTATCGTCGTTTTGATCGTTTTTCGAAATTTTTTAAATTAAATTTTGGAGACTCACGTTCATGAGGACTCACCTTTCTCTTTTTTTAATGACTTGGACAATAAAATATTTATTGATAAATCAGAATTTTAAGGATCGTTTTTTTAACTTTCTTAAATTAAATTTTAAAATTCACTCTCAAACGTTTATGGAGACTCACGTTCACTTTTTTAATCACTTCAACGATATAAATTTTTGTAAATATTTAAGAATTTTTGAGATTGTTTTTATTAAAAAATTACAAATTCATTTGAAAACTTTCCCTTAGACATTTATGAACAATCACCTTCACTTTTTAGTCACTTCAGCTTTATAATATTTTTAGTTAGTTATCAAATTAAATTTAGTTAGTTATCAAATTAAAATGTCATTTTCAGTCACGTCAAAATAACTACTCAAGCACTGCCACTCATTTTAAATTTTCTTGTGAATTCCCGTTTTTTTCTAAAATTGCAAATTAATTTGGTAATGTCATCCCCAGTCACGTTGCAGTCACGTCAAAATTTTTAGTCACGCACTATTATTCACTTAAAATTTGTTTCTAAATTACCTTTCATACATACTCCCACAATCAAAAGCTAAGTATTCCCACCTTTATATGATATTCACAGCAATCACGTGAATGTTTGCCATCTTTATTTTAAATATACTCGTATATCTTTTCCATTTGCTTAAATCTTAATCTTAAGCAGCTCTGGGTTATAACTTACAACATTAACATTTAAATGGTTTCACATAACCGTCTGGCACTAACAAGAAAACATTACACATGTAACGAGTTCATCTGTGGGAAGGAATGAAGGAAGGAAGGAAGGTGCGGTGGTGTTTTTATACGTGTTAAACAATTTTAATACTGATTGCGCTCGCAGGCAGCAATATAAAAGTTTCTTCTGCTTCCCTGGATGGCCTCTTTCATTTTTTTTGGCTCCCAGGAGTGTTCTTGGGTGTGTGTGTGTGCTTACAAAACATATGACTTAATTTATAAGAATTCAATTTGTCAAGCATACAGCCATCAATCAAGTTAGAGCACACACACACACACACACGCACACAGACACACTCGCTTAAGCTCGCACTCACTTTTATTGAATAATGAACAGATATTTACTGCCCTAGTCGTTTTTTTTTTGTTTTTTGTTCTTTTTTCCTCAAGACTTGTTTTTTTACAAATATTTGCACTTTATACAAAATATCCTGTAAACTCTTAAGCATATTTTGCTTGTCTGTGCATGCATTTAAATTCCTGCTATTGTTGCCACCCAACTTTACTATGGCCCTTATGTTTTTCTCAACAGCGCTGGTGGTTTGGTTGGTGCTCGTATCTTTAAGCTGAGTGTTGAGGCAAAAAACTCAATGAAATTAAATGCCACAAAAAGCTCGTAAATAATTTATGCCTTTTCGATTACAATTTAAGATTATAACTTTATTTTATATACTTTATTTGTTATTTTTTTGTTCACTTTTTTTGTGTGTTAATGCTTGTTTGTATGCATTGGCAGACAGGATAATGTCATAGTTAAAAGTATTTATAGAGTTCAGTACAAAAAAAAAGAAAAAAAGGTAGAAAAAAATCAAGAAACGCTGCTCAAGAAGCAATGAAAATATTATGTGCGAAAATTTTCGTTGTAAAATTAAACCTTAAATAGCAACAGTAATAGCAGCAGCAGGTATATAGCAATCATTAGGGTGGTTAGGAATTGTTTAAAGAAAATATTAGATAAGTGAAAGAGTTACTTTATGTTAGTTGTATTAATTATTAATTAATTATTATTAATTATGCATGATAGCAAGTGCTGGGAAAAGTGAAAATATTTCAATAATATATATAGAAATATTAAATAAAAAATTAATATTTTCAAAAAAGGCAAAAACAAAATAAATAATCCAAAATTAACTGCCAGTTTATAGGAGCTTTGCAAAAATTTTTGTCTGTATATTTATATTGAAAAGAGAAACAAATTTGAGTGTTTTATTTTTGTTTTAAATAAAAATTAACAGACTAGAATTTGTACATGGCTTCTATAAACTGCAAGTAAAACAATTGCGAAAAATCGGCACAATGAAAAGGCGCTTAAACGAAAAAAAATTAACAATATTAAAGAGGTCGGCAAAAAGCTGACACAATCGCCAAAACGAACAAAAAATTGCTAAAACTAAAAAACAACCGAAACAGAAATAAATCGCCAAAAAAAGTTGCTAGAACAAAAAAAAAACACAAAAATCGGCAAAGCTAAAAAAGCGATTAAATGAAAAATAGCGCCAAAGCTAAAAAATCACTCAAAAATAACGCAAAAATATCCGAACACCGAAAAAAAGCTGCAGAAAAAAGCACCAAACCTAAAAAATCGATACAACTAAAAAATTCGTCAACATCAAAAAAACTCGCCGAAAAAATTTAAGGAAAAAAACAACCGAAAAATTCACAAAAATCTAACAAAAATCGTCAAGCGAACGAAATCGACAGAACTAAAAAAAATCACATAAAAAATCGAAAAAGTCAGCAAAACAATAACAAGCGCTAAAATTAAAAAAAAAAACGCTAGAACTAATAAAAACTTAAAATAAAAAGTCACCAAAAAAATTTAAAAATTAAAAATAGTAACAAAATTAAAAAAATCCCAAAAACCGAAAAACTCGCAAAGAAAATAAATAAAGCGCTAAAACCCAAAAACAACCGAAAAAATCGCCAAGCGAAAAACAAACAAGAAAAAAATCGCTAGAACTAGGAAAGCCCACACAAATCGAAAAAAAAAATCGGGGAATCGTTTTAGCGCTAAAAAAGCTAAAAACAGCCAAGACTTAAAAAAGCTAAAACTAAAAAGCTACAAAAAAAATTACAAAAATAAAAAATACCAAACTTACAAGATCGCTAACACTAAAAAAGATCAAAAAAATTGAGAAGAATCGGCAAAGCGAAAACAAGCGCAAATAAAAAAAGCGGCAGAACTAAAAATAAATAAAAGACCAAAAAAATCGCCAAAATGAAAAAATGCGCCGAACCTTAAAAATCTATAACACTAAAAAAAATCTTCAATACCCGAAAAACTAGAAAAAAAAGTAAAAAAAAGCTCCTAAGCCAAAAAACAACTGAAAAAATTCCCAAAACTGAACAAAACTTGCCCAGCGAAAAAAAACGACGGAACTATAAATAAATCGCTGGAACTAAAAAAGCTTAAAAACATTGAGAAAAATCGGCAAAATGAAAAAAACGATAAAGCAAAACAAAAACCGCCAAAACTTAAAAAAACTAAAATTTAAAAGTTACCAAGAAATTACTAAAATGAAAAAAGCAGCAAACCTATAAAAATCGCTTAAATTAAAAAATCGCCAAATATTTAAAAATCGCCAAAATATTTCAAAAGCCCTAAAACTAAAAATAACCAAAAAAAATTTCAAAACTGAACAAAAATCGCCAAGCGAAAAAAACGCTAAAAGTATAAATAAATCGCTAGAACTAAAAAAGCTTAAAAAAATTTAGAAAAATCGGCAAAATTAAAAAGAGCGCTAAAGCAAAAAAAAACGCTAGAACTTAGAAAAGCTTTAACTAAAAAGTTACCATAAAAATCGCTGAAATGAAAAAAGCCACCAAACTTAAAAAAAATTACTAAAACTAAGAAAATTGCAAAATAAACCCAAAAACAACTCAAAAAGCGCTAAAACTAAAAAAAAACACAAAAACAAAATAGTTTTTAAATATTTCTACACTGAAAGAATTTTCGGCAGAAATTCTATGGATTTCGACATTAATCTAATGAAAAATTCATTAAAATTCAACCAACATCACGCTTCGTTGGATTAATGAAACCAGTTTCGTTAAAATTATTTTATTGAAAACTTCATCAAATTTATTTTAACAGTGTTATGAATGCAGTGCTATAACTTCATCGAAACAATAAAATAATTTCATGAAAATAATGAAATAACTTAAATGTAATAGAAAATATTGTTGTCATAAATCCAATAAAATATTCTAACGAAACCAGAATATCAAGGAAGCAATTCCAATGAAATTGTTTCACAATATTGATGAAACTTTCATTGGATTTGTGAAATTATTATTAGATTTGTGAACAATTTTTAATGAAATTGTTTTATTGGATGTGTGAAGCAAAATTCTTTCGGTGTACATTAAGAAAGTTATTCGATTATATAGGATAATGTTACTACAGTATTAGACAGCCTTCTTGTGTGAGTCAAAGTCTCACTTTACAGAATTTATTTTAAAAAAAATATTCTAACTATCTTAACCTGGAGGTAAATTACGGCATTTGGTATCGAATAAATTTACATTAAATTTTAATTATATTTGCATGAAAATTTCGATCGTTAACGAGTGCCCCTGACTTGTTTCCCAGCCTTAAGAAATTCTTTATATTTTTAACTTTTTCTTTTTTTTTAGTATAAATTTTCGCACCCAAAATGTAATAATCGTAAAAGTCATTTTAATGCTGCAAATGGTAAATAAAAAAAGAGTGTGTAAACGTATAAAGCGCCATCAAAAGTCATTAAATTTAAACATAATTTAGAGACGTTATTGAGTTGGAAAATTTTAAGCAAAAAATAAAAAATTCCAATGACACTTTCCCTTCTTTACGAATACAGAAAATACTTTTAACATGCATATGCATGCACGTATTTGTTTTTTTAGTACTTATGAAAAGACTTTTATAAATCTTTTGCCAGTAGATTTTTTTTCACATGAAAAGCTATTACAATATTCTTTTAAAGCATTTCTAATAAGTAGATAATTTCAAGGCCTTTCCTTTTTCTTTAAAAGAAACAGGTTTAAAAAAACATTAAGATTTCTTTATTGGCGAATATTGTTTATGTGTGTCAGGGCATAACAAATTGAGCCTGCAATGGCTTAAACTATAAATATAAATTGAAAGATTTTAAAATTATTTCAAATAAATATTTATATGGAGGAAAACAGCTTCAGCCATAAACGAGTAAGTGTATTTTTTTTTATTTTATTATCATACACAGGTTTACAATTTGCCTAAGACTATAAAATTTAATTTGCTTCTTGTTAAGCAGCGTAGAGTTGTGTGACTCCTCGTTACAGCCTGTTAGCAATTTTCTATTAATTTCTTTTTTTCTCTAATACAAATGCCTGCTGTTGTGCTTATGCCATTAACACACAAAGTGAATGAAGGCACAAGGGAGAAAAGCAAATAAACAAAACAAAAAAAAAAACAAAGTATTTTGCTTTGAAATTTATTAGAAGAGCCTTTAATTAATTGAAGTAAAAACACTTGTAATGAGTCAGAAAGTTAGAAAACACATTAAACAGTTTGCAAGGGTAAATACAGTCGCATACAGTGATTATGAAACACTTTGAAAAAAAATAATAAAGCAGTCAAGTGGACATATGAGTACCAAAACAAATTTTGTAACTTAGATAAATATAAAAGAAAGTTATATGTAGCTTTAATAATATTTATATAAGATAATATGTCCTACTTCATAAACGAGAGGAAGGAGGGCAAAAGCAATGGCTACTTCAGCTTCATATAAAAAACTTTTTGCACTTTTTCTAGAAAAGAAACCGTTATCAGTTTCTTCTAGCGTGAAGGCTGAAGATAGTTCAAAGGGTATCATGTAAGAATATTATCGATAAGACTTGGATTGTGTTAACACAGACTTAAGGTTAAGTAAAAAAATAATGGAAAGTGCCAGACCACAGGGAAAATAGTCTAAATAAACGAAAGCAGATGAAATAAAATATAAATTTTATTATAAAAATTTTCATTATTTTGTCAGCGACTGTAAACTTGAAGAGATCATATTTTTTCTACTAAAATCATCCTCCACCTAAAGTATTTGTAAAGTTTCGCTTGGGCGAACTCTTTATTAAATGTTAAGGGGCGTGTCCTTTTGCTTCTACTCGCATAAGCGAATAGAAAAAAATGTTGTGCATTGAATTTCATATAAAACTTTATTGTCCAAATTCAATATAAATTTTCTCTTGTATTTATGAATAAAAAAAATCTATGGCAATAAGGAAAAATTCAGTGAAGTGCGACTTTGACCCTTGCACGGAGGGTTCCGTAAGGACACGAGATAAATAATTAAATACAAACTTTAGCCAATATAAAATATATATTTTTGGCATTTTTTCCGTTTTAATCGTTTTTTTAGTTTTGGGGTTTTTGCGTTAATTGGCGCTTTTTTAGTTTTGGCACTTTTTTTCTGGTTTTGGAGATTTTTTTAATTTTGGCAATTTTTACGGTTTTTTGGCGTTTTTTTTACTTTGGCAATTTTTTTTTAGTTTTTGCACTTTTTTCTCGTTTTGGAGACTTTTTTCGGTTTTTTGAGTTTTTGTTTAATTTTGGCGATTTTTTCGTTTTGGCGATTATTTTTTTTCATTTAAGCCTGGTACTCTGTTCAAAGTTGCGAAAAACCTTGATGATTTCGCATGAAAAATTTGACATGTACTAAATGTAGCCCAACTCGCGGTGTTTTTATACATTTCTTGCTTTTATTGCTTGAAAGTATGCAACATTGTTAAAATTCCGTGCGGAAAAAGCACTGCTCATGTTGTTTCGCAGCTAAACTAAAATGATGCCAGACTAGTTTTGCATGGAAAGACATGACTTTAAGTGCTTTTAACAGCAAGAACAGAGTTACTACTGTTGGGAATTTATTTCACAAATATTTAATACCAAACACTTTTATATGTAGTTTGACAGCATTTCGGACGAAATTGTGAACAGAGTACCAGGTTTGAGGCGATTTTTTTTTATTATGTCGATTTTTTCGGTTCTTGACGTTTTTTTTTTAATTCTGGCGACTTTTTTTCATTTAAGCGATTTTTTAGTTTTGACACTTTTTTTATCATTTTGGCGAATTTTTTCGGTTTTTGGCGTTTTCTCATTTGGGCGATTTTTTTAATTTTGGCGATTTTTTTTCATATGAACAATTATTTTAGTTTTGGCGCATTTTTCACGTTTTGGTGATTTTTTTTCTTGCTTTTTAGCGTTTTTTTTCAGTTTGGCGATATTATCACTTGGGCGATTTTTTCGAATTTGGCGATTTATTTTAGTGTTAGAATTTTTTTTAGTTTTGGCGATTTTTTAATTTTGACGATTTTCTAATTTTGACGATTTTTTCATTTTGGCGATTTTTTTCAATTATTGGTGATTTTTTTATGGTTGAGCGATTTTATAATTTTCGGATTTCTTAGTTTTACCGCTTTTGAAAATTTCAAGAGTTTACCTCTTACGGTTTCCAAGATATAGCAAGTTGTCAAAATTTTAATTTATTTAATTTTTAATTTAAATTTTTTTAATTTTTGTGTTAATTGTTGTAGTCTATACAAAAATACACTAATTTTACAAATTTCAAGTGTCAATATAAATATGAAAATACAATTGTATGTATATTACATGGGATTTTAACATTTTTCGTTGCTCGTTTTGGAACGCCCTTTAATTTTTAATTCTCTTGTATTTATTGTTGTAGCGGCCAAGGTTATACATACTCCGTCCGAATTTCAGGTCCGTAGCTTTTACGGTTCCTAAGAAAATAGCGTGTGACAGACAGACGGGCAGCGCAGCGAAAACAATAGGGTTCCTTTTCACCTAAACCCTAAAAAGTGCTTAAGTCATATTTAACTGTTTTTTGCATGAAAGCTTTTTTAAGCTTTCAAGTCGTTTTTCAGAAATTTATTACTTTAACAGTTAAATTGGGAAATTCTCTGTTAACCTTAATTTTTTTAAAGCAAATATTGTTCTACATATATTCAAGTTCAAATATAACAAAACATAACTTAAATTAAGCTTTTATTCCAAATGTTATTATGAGTCTAAAAAAGATAAGTCGCCAGCCATAGTGCTATAACTTCTTGAAAAATCACACAAATAAGATGCAATTTTGGTCACGGGTACTTTCAAATGTGCAGACTACGAAAATACCATTAACTCAAAATCAGCTTATCTCGACTTAAGCACAGAAATAATGCAGGGGGCAAATTACGGCATCCTATATGACTCGTAATTTAAAAATATTTCAATAGAGTTTATATGACAATATTTTTAAATTACGAGTCGTATCGAATGCTGTGATTTGTCCCCAGTTCTTTCCTTTCGATATAACATTTGATCTCTTTTTGGACCTTTTAGTAATGATTATTGTTCTTATCTGTAAGCCACTGTAGCTTACACTAATGATGGAAAAATTAGTTTCAATATATTTTTATAAAAAACTCTTTAAGTATAAAAATGCTTATATGTATATGTATAATACTTTAAAGTTACTCCCTTTTAATATAATGATTTTAACCGAATTTTATATACATATTTAAAAAAAAATATCTAATTCTTCTATAATTATAAGCCTGCCTGCTTGTATTATCCCATCACATCATACTGTAACAAGAATTAATTAATAGATACGCAGTCATATAAAACTCACAACATATATCCGGCAATCAATTAATACTGCTGAGAAAAGTTTATGGGTTGTATTTAACATTTTCATTGTTTTCATAGTTGCATAAAGTATATAGTTAAAACTTTAGGCTTATGTATTTAAACACTCTTCAATTAACCATGAAATCACTTATATTTCACCGACACAAATTCTATATACATACATACTATCGGAGATACTTTACAAGCCACTTGGTTAAATACACAGCCATACAAATTAAATTACTCACCTTAATGCCCGCTAGTTCATTGGAATTGGAAGAAGAGGTTTTTCCGCAACAATATAAGGCAACATTCTGAATTATTGATACTACTCAGAGAAAAAAATTTAGTGGCAGGTCTCTTCTTCTTCTCTCTTTTTGGTTGAAGAGAAAACTAAAATAGAAAATTTTAAAAATATATACATATTATTTGACATGGAAAATGATTTTCATTGTTAAAATATTCAGTTAATATTGAATTGGAATTATTTGAAGGTTGCGAATCAAATATAAATAATTTTCATAATTCTGTTTAGCTGAATTGCTTTCTTGATATTCTGGTTTCGTTAGAATATTTTATTGAATTTATGACAACAATATTTTCTAATTATTAAGAAACCCCTCTATATATTTAAGTTATTTCATTCTTTTCATGAAATCATTTTATTGTTTCGATGAAGTTATAGCACTGCATTAATTACACTGTTAAATAAATTTTTATGAAGTTTTCAATGAAATAATTTTAACGAAAATGGTTTCATTAATCTAACGAAGCGTGACTTTGAATTTTAATGAATTATTCATTAGACTAATGTCGAAATCCATAGAATTTCTGCCGAAAATTCTTTCGGTGTATAGTGAATTTGAATCGGAAACAATTTCTTAAACGGGCAATTTCTTTTTGTACGAAATATTTTTATTAATTACTGTGAGTTTCTAAAGAAGAGAAGAAAAATAAATTCAGTGAAGTGCGACTTTGACCCGCGCACGAAGACTTCCGTATGGACTCGTGATATGTAATTCAATACGAACAAAATATAGTTTCGGCATTTGTTTTTGTTTTGAGGTTTTTTTTAGTTTTTGGTGATTTTTTTCATTTAGGCGATTTTTTTAGTTATGTCGTTTTTTCGGTTTTTGGCGTTTCTTCATTTTGGAGACTTTTTTCATTTAGGCGCTTTTTTTTGTTTTGACACTTTTTTTCTCATTTATGCGATTTTTCTCGGTTTTTGGCGTTTTTCAATTTGGCGATTTTTTTTTTAATTTTGGCAATTTTTTTTTCTCATATAAAATTATTTTGTTATTGGTGCCTTTTTTGCGTTTTGGCGATTTGTTTCGGTTTTGGCGCTTTTTTTAATTTTGGCAATTTTTTTCATTTGGACGATTTTTTCGAATAAAATTTAAAAATTTCGCTTACGAATATTCGTTGTAAGAAATAGAATATATCTGTGTATATGAAAATACACACATTGAGTACGTTGGACTAAAATTGCCGTGCGTAACGAACCTGCGATAGATTTATTTCTATTTTGTATGCCGACGAACGAGGAAAAAACAACTTTCTCTCTCTCCATCTCTGTCTTTGTACACACAACAACCAAATTTATCAAATATGAGAGAGGAATTCGGTGAGTAAATTCGTCGTTATTGTGCTTCACACGACGAATTTACGCAGCGAATGCTAATCGACAAATTTGTCGAAGTGGACGAAATTCGACGTTCGTCCCAATTGTGTTTATAGCATTAATATTATTTTTGAAATTTCTTCTTTCGTAATTAAGAAATAAAAATTTTCTCTTCTCCAGTCTACCTACAAACCATTTCCACTAACTACCGGGTATTAAAACGGCATTACCAACATACACACACACACTCGCACACAGCCCCTCACAAACAGTAGGTAAATATAAAACAACAACGACAACAACAACATCAATAACAATAATTCACAACAATATTTAACGAAGAAAAGTAAGTATCTGAGTTTAGTAGGTGTGGAGGGGAGGTACAAAAGGTTTAGTTGTCTAAAACTAAACTTTAGATAAACAACCAGGCAGCAGCAGCCAGTTAGCCAGCCAAGTTAATAAAGGTGAAGGAAGGAGCTTGTTGTAGCCTTCAGGCCAAACGACAATAGGAAAGCAAAAACAACAAGTTTTAATAAAGGAAATTAAGTGTGTGTGTAGGTAAATGCACATGTGTGTGTGTGTGTGTTACCGGTGGCAATGGCATGACCTGTAAAACAACAGTCTCCTGATGAGCTAAGAAGCACTTGTTGTACGAGTATTTTGTGCGATTATGGTTAGACACAAAGAATGCGGAGGCCTATTGAAATACAAAGTTCGTTCCTTGCTGTATTTGAACGACAATGAGAAAGAAGTTGCTGTTGCTTCTTTTGTTTTGTACCTTCTCTACAACACACACCATTCATTCAGATCCGGCCAGACATTATCAGACCAACAACAAAATGTAGCAAAACAAAACGAACGAAGACACTCCACATAAACAATAATGTATGGACCGGCATACATACATACGTGAATGAATAAATTATGTTTAGAGGCCATAATGGTAGTTTTTCTTTACTATTTGTTTTTTTCTTTTCTTTTATTTATTTTTTTTTTTGTTTTGAGAAAAAAATGCAGCCGAATTAGTGAAATGAAGCAAAGCAAAGCCATGGTTTGGGGTTTTAATTTAGGAAAACAAAAGCGCAGGGAAATAAGGAAAAAATTGTTTTGACGTTTGGCAAGTGACATTAAGTAATTAAACAGTTTGTTGGCGGCATTGCCATCAGCATTCTTCAGAATTAATGAAAGACAATAATAAATAGCTGCTGGCCACCTAAATTTAGGCGTCTCTTGGTCTTCTTCTTAGCATATGCATGCATATTTCCCAGCGTTAGGTTTTTCAAACCTTTTTTTAAATTAAACTTTATTAAATTGTGTTTTCAAAGTTCTTTTTTATATAGATAGGGCTTTTTATAAAAGGTATCGTATATTTTCTAAATGTACTTCTTTAATAAAATGATTTGCTTCAAAGAAATTTATTTTTTTTCCTGTAGTTTTAAGGGCACTTTTTTAAATAAACTTTTTTAAAATTTCTCCTTTACAAAAGTTTAATTTTTTAATTTTTTTTAGATCCATTTTGCCTATATATACGGTCTGCTTTATTCATAAAAAATATTGCAGGTTTATTAAGCGCTTATTTGACGTATTTCTATGGGAAATTTGTCAAATAAACCTGTAATAAACCTAAAATATTTTTTATGAATTAGACCGTGTATATGTATGACATAATTTAATATATATAACCTCTTTTGTAGATGCTTAAAATAAAAAATTTCCATATAAATATAATTTTGTTACATAAAATTTGTGGTATTTTGTTGGTTATTTTCCTCATTATTTTCTAAAATATTAATTTTAGCAAAAAACTTTCTTTGAGACTAATGTTGTTAACTTGAAGGGATAAAATATTGCAATATGTCATATTCTTGTGAAATGATTTTTTAAAAAGATAGTCATATGCAAAAAATTACATTGAAAAATGGGCTTGAAGGCCAACTTTGAGGGCCGGACGCACCGCACCCCCTAAAACGCAACTTATCGGTATGAAATTTTTTTGTATTTTTTTTTACATAAAACTGTTCTGATTTGGGGGGTGAGAGTAGAAGAAATCAAAAAATAAAAAGTCTCCATACAATTAACGGCACTCTAATGTACATATTTACTTTTTGAAAGTATGTATGAGTAATGAGTAATGAGTATGAAAGTAAGTATGAGGTACTTTTCGTAAAAAAAGATACGTGCATAAAAGATTATTTTCTAATATTCTTTTTTAAGAACTACTTTTCTTAAAAGAAATCTTTTAAAAGGGTATTTGTTTTAAAATTTTGGTTTTCTTGAAAGGTACTTTCATTTCAAATTGTACTTTTTCTAAAAGGTACTTTTTTTTAAAGTACTATTTTTACAAGATACTTTTTTAAAAGGTCCTTTTTTTAAGGATACTTTTTTAAAAGGTACTTTTTTTTAAGGGTACGTTTTTTAAAAGGTACTTTTCTTAATTTTTAATTTTTTTAAGCGGTCTTTTGTATAAGGTACTTTTTTTAAACGGTACTTTTTTAAATGTACTTTTTTATATGTACTTTTTTTAAAAAGGAACTTTTTTTGATAAGTACTTTTTTAATAAGTACTTTTTTTAAGGTACCTTTTTTTAGAGGTACTTTTTTAAAGGTACTTTTTTAAAGGTGCTTTTACTTACTTTTTTTAAATGTATTTTTCTAATAGGGACTTTTGTAAAAGTACTTTTTTTTAGAAGGTACTTATTTTTAAAAGTTACTCTCTAAAAAGATTCTTATTTTAAAAGGTACTTTGTTGAAAGTGGCCTTTTTTCGAGATATATTTCTTAAAAGGTACTTTTTTTAAAAGGTACTGTTGCTAAAAATTACTTGCTTTAAAAGTTACATTTTTAATAGGTACTTTTTAAGAAGGCTTCTTTTTTAAAACGGTTCTTTTTTAAAAGGTACTTTTATTAAAAGTTACTTTTTTATACATGTACTTTTTTAAGTAGCCTTCTTTCAAGACATATATTAAAAAAGAAATTTTAAAAAGGTACTTTTAATAAAAGGTACTTTTTTACAGTTCATATTTAATATTTAATAATGTATCGAAATTTTTGATAAGGTATCTACTTGTATGAAGATAATTAATTAAAAGCTACTTTTTTGAAAAATACTTTTTTAAAGTTCCATTTTATAAAGATAATTTTAAATGAAATTTATTTTTTTAATGTACTTTTTTGAGAATTTATTTTTTCTAAGGTTAACTTTTTATAAGTTTTATTTTACAGAACTTGTTAAATCGAGCTTTCTTTCTTTTAAAAAGTTACTGATTTCGAAGAAATTTGCTTGAAGGTAGTTTCTTTGAGAAGCTCTATTTTACGAGGTTCTTTCTTAAAGTTACTTTTCTAAAAAGTAATATTTTAAAAAGATACTTTTCTAGAAAATCCTTTTCTTAAAAATAAGTTTCTAAGAATATACTTAAAAAATTTAGTATTCCATAAAGGTATTTTCTTAAAAAGTACTTTTTTATAAGTTAGTTCTAAAAAGTACTTATATTAAAAACAATTTTCATTAAAAGTACTTTGATAAAAAGTACTATTCTTAAAAGGTACTTTCTTAAAAATTACTTTTCTTAAAAAGTACATTCTTAAAAAGTACTTTTCCTGAATGGTACTTTTTTAAAAAGTAATTTTCATAAGAGGTACTTCTTTAAAAAGGAATTTTTTAAAAAATATTTTTCAGAAGAGTACTTTTTTTAAAATTTACTTTCTTAAAAAGAAATTTTCTTAAAAAAACTTTTTTTAAAAAGAACTTTTCTTAAAAGGTACTTTCTTAAAAGTACTTTTCTTAAAAGGTACTATCTTAAAAAGTACTTTTCTTAAAAGGTTCTTTTTTAGAAAGTACTTTCTTAAAAGTACTTTTCTTAAAAGGTACTTTCTTAAAAAGTACTTTTCTCAGGGGTAGTTTCTCAGAAAGTATTTTCTTAAAAGGTACTTTCTTAAAAGTACTTTTCTTAAAAGGTACTTTCTTAAAAAGTACTTTTCTTAAAAGGTTCTTTTTTAAAAAGTACTTTCTTAAAAGTACTTTTCTTAAAAAGTACTTTTCTTAAAAGGTGCTTTTTTAAAAAGTACTTTTCTTAAAAGGTGCTTTCTTAAAAAGTACGTTTCTTAAGAGATACTTTCGTAAAAAGTACTTTCCTTAAAGTACTTTTCTTAAAAGGTACTTTCCTTAAAGTACTTTTCTTAAAAGGTGCTTTCTTAAAAAGTACTTTTCTTAAGAGATACTTTCTTAAAAAAAACTTTCTTAAAGGTACTTTTTTTAAAATGTACTTTTTTTAAAAGTACTTTTCTTAAAAGGTTCTTTTTTTAAAAAAAATTCTTTTGTTCTTCTTCCTTTCTTTTCAAAGCTGATTTTCTTGTTTTCCAAGGCACTTTTGTTAAAAATAGCTTTTGCTAAAAGTACGTACTAGGAGGAAATTTTATAACAAATAATCGCATTACATCTTTTATGCTACGAGTACGTTTAAAAATGATGGTTGTGCTTATGGTGATTACGTCAAATATTTACCATACCTAATACTATATAATGCTTTAATGCTTTTTTTTCTCTTTAAGCCAATTTCATGCCACTTGATTGTATCATCGCTTCATTTCTATGGTTGTCTTTATGTTTTAGAAGAATAATCATAAATATAAAAATGACATTGCTGTTGTGCCTGTGATGTTGCTGTTGCTGTTGGCATGAAGCAACAACGAACGTACTTTATTATGTATATTTAAGGCTGTTGTGATTTATCAATTTATCAACAATAAAGAAACGTAACAAGCAACAAAAAGCAATCACACAACTCCAGCCGAGTTAAGGAGAGAAAAAAAAGAAAAGAAAAAAACAAAAGAACTGCAAAACAACAGCAATAAACTTTTATTCATGAGATAAAAATTAAAAACAGAAACAAACAATTAAGCTTTCACTTTGTTGCTTCTGTTGTTGTAAATGGAGTTTGTCTACGAACGAGCAAGAATGAATGAAGCTTATGATGATGCCAACGGATAAATGTCCAATCGATTGGACATTTATAAAGGCAATATATTTTGCTGGGGAATTGACATCAATACCAGAAAGCTCATTGCCGCTTTACTAATAGGATAGATACTGTAGTAAAACCAGGAATGAGAGGCGGTTAAATAGAGTTAAAATTTTTCAAATGAAAATTGAAGCAATTTGAAAGAGCAGGCAGCAGGGAATTTATGCTAAAAGCAAAGCACAATAGCAAACAAGAAAGGCTTAATATAAAAGATAAATTCAAGTTCAAGCTTTCAAAGGACACTAACGAAGTGTTGTCATATTAATTTTCTTTGGCATTTTTTAAACAAATCTGTTGGATAAAAGAAAAGTTTAGTAAAAATTTTTATTAAAGAATGCAAGATTAGTATAATAAATAATTCTAGTTTTATTTAAAAAAGTTTTACATTGTTTTTTTTTTGTGAATATTTCTAGAAAGTTTCATTTATCCTTATGGTGATTGTTAATTTTTTTTGTTCTGAGTTTTAGACAATCTATTACACTCTTTAATGACTGAAAAAAATATATAATTATGACAATATGTCGAATAATAAATTTCTGAAAGTTGTAAAGTTGCTTCTTTAAGTATTTTTGTTTTGTGTTGGTTCTTTTTCTTTCTATTAACATCCTTTCGTCTTAGAAAATCATTAGAATTTGCATAAAAATGCAAATACATACTCGTACATATTGCAAGTCAATAAATTAAAGACAGTAAATGGAATTTAATATATACATTTTTATTTGCCTTTTTTATGCAAATATTTAAATAAATAGAAGAATAACAACTGCGAATTTTAAGTGCGAACTTAGAAAAATTGCAAGATGTTAATCAAAACTTTTCCAAAACAACACAGTTCCAACAGCTAATTTTGGCAGAAAAGAACAAAAACAAATACAAATGTAACGTCACTTAGAAAGCTAACGTTTGGAAGTATTATAAGAAGGGGGATTAAAGTCCCTTCGCTGCCCCGTTCTCTTTGAATATTGTTATAGTAAATCGATATTAAAATAGTAAAATCGATAGTAAAATTTCTGAAGCTACTTAACCTATTTTTACGAAACTTTCAACATACCTAGAGCTCTAAAATAGACACAATTTTTCATTTTAAAAATGGGCCCTCTTACACTCATTAGAACTTAATCACCCTTAACGGGAATAAAACTTCACGTGAAATTCCTAAGTTCCCAAAAATTCTGATAGCCCATGCTGGCGCCATTGTTGTGTCAGCATACTATTTTCTAATTTTGTTCACCATTTTTTTTTTGCTAACGGAAAATATTTCACGTGAACAGAAGATTCACATTTTATTCGCGATAAGGGTGATTATTTTATTTTAAATGGTTTTACTTTAGCGTTTTTTACAAAATTATAACACACACGCTGAGCTCTGAAAAACACACAATCGAGCATTTAAAAAATGGGTGGAGTTACGCCCATTAAAATTTAGTTTTATATTTCATATGATTCTTCTTAAACAACAGATTTTAAAAATTTTATTTTTTGTGTGGTCCCATAATATTTTTTTTTAAAACGTTCTATCAGATCTTTGCATTGAAGTCGACTTTTATTTTGGTCGAATTATTTTGAAGTTGTTAAAATTTTTCTTTAAAAGACTTTTTCTTTAAAAAATTTTCACATTTAATAATTTTGTTGGAAAATAACCCAAAGTCATTAATTATAATTGCTCAGTGAGCATCGTAGCGAGAAGTTCACTGTAATATAAAACGTTTACCACACATACATACATATTTCGTTAGCTGGAAAAATATAATATGTATGTGCTCGTCTTTGTATTTATAAAAGACTAACACAACACAAGAAAGATTTATGGTTATTTATTCTTAACAATTTGTTGATTTTATTGAACAGATTTGGCTAACAAAAGGGAAAAATGATTTAAGGTCATGAGATAGCAAAAGTGAATTGAATTTATTACAGCAAAATAAAAGTAAAAGGTTTTACAATTTCTTATTTAATATTCGTGTGTGAGAGAAGCAATTCCCCAAATTATAACATGAACATGTGTGGGCATTTGATAACATGGATTTGGTTTTAGCTCTCCTGTGTATAGTTTTCAATTATGCAAAAAAGAAAAGAAAAAGGAAAACAAGGGAAAACTGTTTCAGTTACAAGATTACTTAAGCAAAAGTTTTTGTGAACAGCAGACATTTTAAGCCTTAGAAATTGTGATTGCCAAAGTTAAACATGAAGTTAAGCCAGCGACATTGTGACAAAACTTTTGACCTTAAAAATTAATTATGAACGAGTAAAGTTGTTGCAAATAGTCAGCATATCGTCAGCTCAGAATAGGTTGCCACAAAGTTGGAGTGGAGAAAAACAACTAAGAAGGTTTACCAAGAAGTTTTCTCAAAATATATACACGATGGATTTCTTTTGTATTTGCACCACTGCTTCCCAGACAGGTAAAACTAAAAAAACGAAAATTATAAAATCGCCAAACCAAAAAAAAAATCGCCAAAAATTTAAAAAAAAATCTAACACTAAAATAAACCTCCAAATTCCAAAAAATCCCCCAAAGGACAAAAATAGTCAAAATTAAAAAAACGCCAGAAACCGCAAAAAATCGCCAAAGCGCGAAAAAGGAACCAAAACCAAAAAAAAATCGCCAAATTGAAAAAGCGCCAAAAACCGAAAAAAATCGCCAAAGTGAGAAAAAAAGGGTAAAAAATAAAAAACGCCTAAATGAAAAGAGCGCCAAGAACCGAAAAAAAATCGCCAAACTCGCGAAAAATGCACCAAAACCAAAATAATTGTTTATTTGAAAAAAAAATCGCCAAAATGAAAAAAAAATCGCCAAACTAAAAAAAATGGCCAAAAACCGAAAAAAATTGCAAAAATTAGAAAAAAAAGTGTCAAAACTAAAAAAGCACCTAAATGAAAAATGTCGCCAAAATGAAAAAACGCCAAAAACCGAACAAATCGACATAAATAAAAAAAATCGCATAAATTAAAAAACATCGCCAAAATTAAAAAAAAAATCGCCAAAACGAGAAAAAAAGTGTGAAAACTAAATAAATTGCCAAAATGAAAACAACGCCAAAAACCGAAAAAACTGCCTAAAACCAAAAAAAAATCGCTTATATGAAAAAAATTGCCAAAATTAGAAAAATCGGCAAAATAAAAAAAATCGCCAAAATTAAAGAAACGTCAAAAACAAACAAAAATCGCCAAAACGAGAAAAAAAAGAGTGCCAAAACTAAAAATGCGCCAAAAAACGCAAAAAAAACCCCAAAACGGAAAAAACTGCCAAAACTATATTTTTTATAGGCTAAAGTTCGTATTGAATTACATATCTCGTGTCCGTTCGGAAACCTTCGTGCGCGGGTCAAAGTCGCACTTCACTGAATTTATTTATCATTCATTTCTTATAGAAATGAAGCAAAGCAAGAGTTAACTTTTACTTTGTTAATTTTTGTATGTAGAATTTGACTCAATCGCCATACAGTGGCGTGTATAGCAAAACAATACCTATTGAACATAAAAATAGTGGATATGGAGCAAAATTAATGCTTAATATCTCAGATTCAGAAAGAGGATATTCAAAATGTATATATTTCATACCTAACTCATTTTTTGTTTAAGAATGGTCGGTGGGTCAACGATATTCTTTAGCAGTAGAATAGAGTTGTTGTAAGTGGTTTCGTAATCGAAAATTCACAATAACACAAACATAAAAGCAACAACAACATTATTCATGCACACATGTAAGAGTTGGTACATAATTACATATAAAAGGATGTGTATGTTTATGTATGTGTATGTGCATATCTGTAAATGAGAATATATGTATGTTTGTATTTTTCTTGTGAATATGTGAAATTAATAATGAAACTTATATGAAGCAAAATTTAGTTCATCTTCTTGCTTGGACTCAACTTTAACTTGACATAAATACGACGAATGTCGTTTTAGTTGAAATACCAAACACATGAGACAAATGTATTTTGTATAATAATGTTAAGGGCAAAGTGTAACATATGTACGAGTATTATCCTGCAACACAAATGTACAAATGTGTGGTCTATATATACTAACATGTAGAAGTGTGTATGTATGATGTTCATGTTTGTGACATTTCTTGTCATCTACATATTTTTCTTATTATTGATGCTGTTGGTGTCTGTTGGACAACTTCCTTTTGTTGACATTACGTGATGACAATAAAGTCACAATGACGACAATGATGAATAACACAGGCAACATGATCAGCATTAAACAAGGGCAATAGTAACAGCAACAGCAACGACAACAGCAACATCAAGTGCACCATAATACAAATATATTTTAGTTTTTGCCACAAGGTTATCAGCATAATTATTCATGAAATAATAAATATATATTTTACTATTTTAGTCATACTTTTTTATTTTCTTGTTCATTAATTTTATTTCGTTTTTGAATTTGTTTTGGCCCGAGCAGGGACTACTGACTAAATGAGTTTGTTTATGTCTACGGTCTACTTAATTAATTCTGAATGGAATTAAATGCAGCAAAAGCTGTCAGATGACATAAAGTTAAGCTTAATTTGTCTTCTAAAATAAATGTTTTAAATTATTACTGCGCTTAAAGAAAGAGAACGTATAAGTTCACTTAATATCAAAATAAGCAAATATTCCTGTTTTATAATGCATTTACACCTGCACTAAATCTACAAGATTTCCATTAAAATTTTTAGCAAAATCTGTACCGTGTACATTAAATTTATTTTTGACATTTAACAAGACTTCTTGTTAAGCTTATTCGCACACCTTCGAGTCCGCTTTAGTGCAAAACGCTTTACTGAAAAAAAATCGGATTACTGAAAGCGTTACAAATCCCCGCACTGATTTTAAATGCAGCTAGTCTTATTCACTTCGTTTTACTGAAACTTCGCTTTACTGAAAATATCGTATTATTGAAAAGCAAAAGCAATCCCACAACTACGTTTTGAATGTAAGTTTCATTCATTCATTCATGTAAGTTCATTCATTTCATTCGCTTTAGTGAAAAAAATAAACAATGACAAATTTATTTATTAGAAATCGATTGCATAGCTTAAGGCTGAAAAATGTTTGCATGTTTTGTCTGTTAAAAAATTAAATGGCAAAATTTATTTGTTCTTTCCGCTCTTAAGTACTTTATTGTCTTTTTTTCTTATATTGTACTGATTTTAAGCAGTACGCTTAACTGTAACAAATTTCAGTAATCCGAACTATGTTTTAGAGAAAAAAAAATCGGAAAACTGAAAAAAAATTGGGTTTTGGTTATTTCCAGTAAAGCGGAGTTGACATATATTTAAGGTGCATTTCCATTGTCTCGAAATCTAGTGCTTACGAGATTTCGAGCTATATATATATATGTTTTTTACTAGACTGCCCATACACAATTAAATATATTTTGTCATTAGATTTTTATGAAGTCTACACAAAATCTAATATATTTGTTTATTTTTTGCAAACCTTTACAGCATATTTATAAAAAAAAGATAAGTGAATTAACTATGGTCTGCTAAAAAAAGGTGTCTGAATTGGCTACAAGCTCGGTTCGGTTGTAGTTTTAAAAATTTTTCATTTAATGGGTGTTGTTTTTGGATAAAAAAAAATTTGAGAAATGTAAAAAAAAAACTTTTCATAAAGATTTTAATTAAAATTTGCTATATTTCTTGCAGCTGATAATTTACTATTATTTAAAATAAATTCAGTGAAGTGCGAGTTTGACCAGCGCACGAAGGGTGCCAGTACGGACACGAGATATGTAATTAAATACGAACTTTATCTTACATAAAATATAGTTTTTGCATTTTTTTTCGTTTTTAACGTTTTTTAAATTTTTGCAATTTTTTTTTATTTTGGCAATTTTTTTAATATTGGCGATTTGTTTTTTTGAGTTTTTTTTTCATTTCGGCAATTTTATTAATTTTGATACTTTTTTTCTCGTTTTGGCGATTGTTTTCGATTTTTGGCTTTTTTTATTTTTTTGTGATTATTTTCGTTTAGACGATTTTTTTTTAATTTTGGCGGTTTTTTTAATTTTTGTGGTTTTCGGTTTGTGGCGTTTCTTCATGTTGGCGACTTTTTTTCATTTAGGCGCTTTTTTTAGTTTTCACACTTTTTTTCTCATTTTGGCGATTTTTTTTCGGTTTTTGGAGTTTTTTCAATTTGGCAATTTTTTTTGGCGATTTTTTTTCATTTTGGTGATTTTTTTTCATATTAGCAATTATTTTGTTATTGGCGCCTTTTTCGCGTTTTGGCGATTTTTTTATCGGTTTTTTCGCATTTTTATTTAATTTTGGCAATTTTTTTCATTTGGACGATTTTTTCGAAATTTGCGACTTATTTTAGTGTTAGAAAATTTTTTTTAATTTTGGCGATATTTTTTTGTATTGGCGATTTTTTTCAATTTTTGGCGACTTTTATCGGTTTGGCGATTTTATAATTTTCGGATTTTTTAGTTTTACCGTTTTTGAAAATTTCAAGAGTTTACCTCTTACGGTCTCCAAGATACAGCAAGTTGTCAAAATTACATAGTCAAAATTGCATTAACTGATGGACCACCCTTTAATTTAAACTTTTTAATATTTTAATGTTTATTGTTGTAGTCTATATAAAAAAAACACTAATTTTACAAATTTCAAGTGTCAATATACATATGTACATACAATTGCATGTATATTACATGGGATTTTAAAATTTTTCTTTGCTAGTTTTGGAATACCCTTTAATTTTTAATTCTCATGTATTTGTTGTTGTAGCGGCCAGGGTTTGATTGAGAATTCCTAAAGCTAGAATTTTAATATAAAATAGCGCATACAAACGAGGATTCCCTAAAAATAGTAATTTATTTAAAAATGGTCAGTTTTGTTTTAATTAAAATATTTTGCTTAAAATATCAAAATGTTTTACTTTCACATATCGTCGGTTGGTTTCTGGTTTGAGGCACAGTATATTCAAAATATATTATGTCTGCAGCAAACCAGAAACCAACCGACGATATACTAATACAATTATATTTGTCTACAACAAGAGCAGCAGAAAAGCTCATAAAATAAATGCTACGAGTATAGCCCACTGTACAGAAACTTAAATAAACGTCATTAAAAAAGGTATTTTTTTAAAGAAATAATTGCTACAGTCTGTGAAAAATTTTAAAGTTTTTTGGATAAAAATATTTTTTTTGTATAAGAACTTTAGTTTCATAAAGTAAATTTAAAAAAAAATTATTTTTTTTAATTTTTACTAATCAGCCATTATTACAGCATTCGATGTCATACGAAATGTTGAAACATATTGATTTAAATGCATTTGAAATATTATATATATTAAATATTAAATTTGATTAGAACTATGACGCAATCTAATGAAAAAAAAAAACTAAAAACAAAATATTTTTAAATTCACTTTGCAAGCAGTACGAAAATTTCAGGATAGAAAATGTTTAAAGCTTAAATCTGCATGTTACTGACACTGACTGACTGACTGATTGTCTCTGCCTCTATACGAAAATACACCAGAATTTCTTTGCCAATGGATGTGTGTGCTGAGAAAATAAATGCTAAAGTACATAAATAATGTTAAAGTGTGTGCGTGTGTATGTGTGTGTGTGTGTGTGTGTGTGTGTGTGAGTAAAATAAAAATACAAATGTATTTTACTAACATTCATTTGTGTTATTTTTGCTGGGCTAAAATAACTGCATACGTAACTCTGTTTACAATTGTTTAAAACATGTATTTGTTGAACTCACTCGTAATTCCAACAGGCAAAGTGGAATTTAAGGACTGGTATCAGTGAAATTATTATAAGAGTACAAGGATCACAACAAATCAAAAGATCAAACTCATCACACATACTAAAGTTTTCAGAATGCTTTAAGGCTTAAAACTAGATCAAACTGAAAATTGTCACAAACAAGAGGTACTTTTATCACAAGGTACTTTTTTCAAAAGGTACTTTCTTAAGATTCTTTTTTTAAAGTACTTTTTTAAAGGTACTTTTATTTAAATGTCTTTTTTTAAATCTTTTTTTTAAAAGGTACTTTTTTTTAAAATTTACTTTTTTTAAAGGTACTTTTTTTAAAAGGTACTTTTTTCAAAAGGTAATTTTCTTAAAAGGTTCTTATTTTAAATGTACTTTTCTTTATATGTACTTTTTTTAAAGGTACTTTTTTTAAGGTACTTTTTTTAAAGGTACTTTTTCATAAGGGGTACTTTCTTTTATATGGTACTTCTTTTTAAAATGTACTTTTTTTAAAAGGTAAATTTTTAAAATTCTTTATTTAAAGGTACTTATTTTAAATACACTTCTTTAAAAGGTACTTTTCTTAAAAGCACTTTATTAAAGGTACTTTTTTAAAAGGTACTTATTTTAAATGTACTTTATTTTAAATGGTACCCTTTTTTAAATGTACTTTTTTTTAATGTACTTTTTCAAGATACTTTTTTGAGGTACTTTTTGTATAAAGTAAAATTAAAAAAAAGGTACTTTTTTAAAAGATCCTTTTTTAAGGTACTCATTTTAAACGTACTTTTTTATATGTACTTTTTCTAAGATATTTTCTTTAAAAGGTACTTTTAATTTACTTTTTATAAGATACTTTTTTTAGGTAATTGTTTTAAGAAAGGTACTTTTTTTCAAATGTACTTTTTTTTGAAAAGTAATTTTTTTTAATATACTTTTTATTAAAAGGTACTTATTTTAAAGAAACTTTTTTTAAAGGTAATTTTTTAAAAAGAAACTTTATTATAAAAGATAAGTTTTTCACCAGGTACTTTTTCTAAAAGAGGTACTTTTTTTAAAAGGTAAATTTTTATATAGGTACTTTAATCAAAGTTAGTTATTAATTTGTGCTTTTTTAAAAGGTACTTTTTTAAGATGTACTTTTTTTAAAAAAAGTATTTTTATTTAAAACGTACTTTTTATTAAAAGGTACTTATTTTAAAGGAATTTTTTTTAAAGTTACTTTTTTAAAAAGAAACTTTATTATAAAAGATAATTTTTTCACCAGGTAATTTTTTCTAAAAGAGGTACTTCTTTTAAAAGGTACATTTTTATATAGGTACTTTAATCAAAGCTAGTTTTTAATTAGTACTTTATTAAAAGGTACTTTTTAAAAAAGTACTTTTTTCATAGGTACTTTTTAAGAATGTACTTTTTTAAAAGAAACTTTTTCCAAAGGTACTTTTTTAAAATATACTTTTTTGAAATGTACTTTCTTAAAAGGTACTTTTTTAAAAGGTACTTTTTAAAAAGATACTTTTTCAATAGGTACTTTTTTAGAATTTACTTTTTTAAAAGGTACTTTTTTAAAAGGGACTTTTTTAAAAGGAACTTTTTTAAAATGTTTTTTTTAATAGGTACTTTTTTTAAGGGTACTTTTTTGAAGGTAGTTTTTTAACAAGGTAATTTTTTTTAAAAGAACTTTTTTTAAGATACTTTTTTTTAAATGAAATTTTTATTAAAAGTAACTTTTTCAAAATGATGTTGTTTTTAAAAAGTACCTTTTTCATAATGTGCTCTTTTTCAACAACAGTAGCAGAGTTGTATACACAAGAAAATTAATTAAGCTGCTCTTCTTTCTATCTGTGTGTAACTTGACCATCTGTACTGGAACTATCCCTTATTTTCCTTCTCTCAGGTAACACAAAGAGATCTGTTGTTTGGACTTAATACGTGAGCTGAACCAGTTAAACCTAAACTAACCCCACTTTTTTTAAATAGTTTCTTTTGTGGTTCAAAAAATAAAACAAATTTAAAGCGCATAACTTGTAAAATAACTTTTACTGATTGCAGTCTTCTACGAATTTATAAATAAATGTATTTGCGCATTTGTGTGAATGCGACGTGCATGTGTGTTGGCACGAGAATTTAATGCAATTGTTGTAAATTTAATTGATATTAATAAATAAACAACAACAGCAGCAGCTTTTGTTGCTACAGATGCTGCTATTGTTCTATGCAGTTTGCATTTTTTTACTGCTGCTATTTATTGTTATTTTTTCCCAACTACACAGTTTCCTCTGTTACACACACACACACACACAGAGCCATTTGCAAACAAACTCCTGCACACTTGCACATAAATAATTTACAGACTTATACATACATACATATGCAACATTTCTACACACATAGACACATGAAAATAAATTTGTCTAGTACATTTTTTTTTGTTTGCTATATGTCGACAGAACAATACAAAATAAAGCTTAAAGAAATGTTATTATTGTTATTTTTTTATTTTTCTCTTTTTTCACTATTTTTTTTAATAAAAGTCACTGCCACTACTACTTTAGTTGTACTTTATTTTGGTATAATTTGTAATGCAACTTGCAGCAGTAATATTATTAAATGAATTTTTATATTATAAAGGAGGGAGAGAGAGAGAGAGAGAGAGTATGAACTACTATTACAGTGTAGTAGTTGCATTGGTATTTGCAATGCATTTTATATGCGTTTTTAAGTATAACATGATTTTAATGAAATGGCTGTTGAAAAATGTTTGTGAAGAGAAAACCAAGCTTACTATGGAATAAATATAAAAATAAGTGAATATATATTTTTTTTAGTTTAATGCCCTATGGGGAAATAACACATGTGTTTTTTTTTAAACATTGACATTGAATAAATTGGAATTGAATTGAAAATATATTTAAATTTATTTGCTTGTGGTTTAGCTTGGTCTATATACGTATTTCATTGGCGCTTAAACCAAATCATCAGTAGACTTCAACCACAAATTTCGAACAGTCACAAACCTCTTACTCCACGCACAGACCCTCAAAAACTATATGAGAATTCATAGAATAATAAATGTTCAAAGATCATTATATTTAAAATTAATTTTAATGTAGTAAAGTAAGAAAATAAAAAACATATTGATTATTGAGTTCTTGTTTCAACTTTGTTATTTGTTGTTGAGCTTCTGATTTGTTTAAATGAAAGTTTATAACATAATAACTCTAGTTGTTCTAAGAAACTTTGCCTGATGATCTGCATTAACAACAGTGAAATACCCATAGGATCCAGCTAAACCCCTCAATAATCAATTTCAATATATTTTTAATAAAAATTATTTTACTAAATAAGTAAAAAAAGTAAAAAGTTCTCGTGGTACCTTCATAGCGAACAGTCGATTAGCGGAGTTTTTTCTTACATACAAACAAACAAAAAATTATTCGTAGTACATATTATTCGTAATAGGTACATACTGACTTTAATAAATAAGCTTTATTGCTTTGATAATATTTTTTACATAGTGGAAATAACAACTACAAAAAAAAACGCAAACAAAAAAATATAAACAGTGACATTGAGGAATACTCTATACGAGTACCTCAAAAACAGACAAACAATCATAAATTACAAAAACAAAAAAAAACCGTAAGCAAAAAACACAAAAAGTGCCCTTGAGGAATACTCTATATGAGTGCCTCAAATACAAAAAATTATGAAGTGAGTTCTAACGGCAGAAACGCCTATTTTACTGTGAGTTCTGAAGCTCTTAATGAAAAAAATAAAAATAATAAATCTAATGAAAGTGTTTTTTTAACGGCAAAGCCAACTTTTCGTCAGCGATCAACTTCGCTTTGTCCAATGTCAAATAGTAGTGATTCATTAACATTTCAATTGCCTAGTGCCTCTTCATATAAGTCAGTAATATCATCCCCTTCAGGCTCGTATTCGTCACTTAACAAAGTTATCACTACAGATAACAGTATTTCAAAACCCAAGGTGCAAGTCGGTATGGACAGATATATAACCGTGGTAAAGCGTGGGCGAAGCCCGAATGCTTCAAAAATTTCATCCGCTCCAAAGATGTCTAGAGATAACAGCGCATCCTCAACTAATCGCCAAAACCGTTTTAAAATTTTGCAAGATGAGAACGACAAACCCGATGTATCCTCGAATAAAACATCCAAGCCGCCACCAATCTACTTGAGAGAGAAAAATTCAAATGCCCTTATTAAAAAATTAATTTCGGTCATTGGTGAAAATAAATTCCACATTGTCCCAATAAAACGTGGCAACATCGATGAAACGAAAATTCAAATTTATGATGAAAAGGATTTCCGCAAAATGGTTTCTGAATTTGAAACAAATAAAACAAGCTTCTACACATACCAGCTTAAGAGCGCTAAAGGCCTGCAAATCGTACTGAAGGGCATAGATTCTTATGTTGTCCCTGAAGAAATAAAAGATGCACTTGTCCTCCAGGGATTTAAGGTAAAGAATGTATCAAACATATTTAACAAAGAAAAAGTACCCCAACCCCTATTTCGTGTTGAACTGGAGCCAAATGATATACAGTTGAAAAAAAACGAGACTCATCCTATTTATAGCCTTAAATACCTTTTATACAGAAAAATCACAGTTGAAGAGCCACATAAGCGTGCAGGTCCCGTGCAGTGTCATAATTGCCAAGAATATGGCCATACAAGAGCTTACTGCAATTTACCTACAGTGTGTGTTATCTGCGGTGAATTGCACGGTACTGCAAGTTGTACCAAACCAAAAGATCAAGCGGAAAAAAATGCAGTAATTGTGGAGGTAATCACACCGCTAACTACAGAGGATGTCCTGTGTACTCTTTCGTCAAGCAGGCTATGGTGCAAAAACCTAAATTAGCTCCAGCTCAACCATTAAACGCGTACTCCGCCACTTTTGCTCCAGTGAGCCAACCAGTTACTTCACGTGTATCGTATGCCGATGCTGCTAAGGCTAGTTCTATTCCCACACAAAATGTTTCACCGCCAAATAATTCAACGAATGCAAATTCAAGCTTTAACTTTAGTCGCCTTGAAGCTACTATTGAGAATCTGGTGCTAACTATAAACAACTTTACAACAAATATGACTACCATGATGCAAGAAATGTTGAGAATGCAGAATACTCTGCTTCAAGCATTAATTAACAAGCCATGAACACGTTAAAAATATGTTTCTGGAACGCAAACGGCATTCGCCAACATAAAAATGAACTTGAGCACTTCCTTACGGAAAAAAATATTGATATAATGTTGGTCTCTGAGACTCATTTGACTTCTAGAAGCCTCTTTAAAATGAATGGCTACACTTTATATGACACAAAGGACCCTAGAGGGAGAGCATGCGGTGGATCAGCAATTCTAATAAAGTCAAGACTCAAGCACTATATTCTTGACAACATTTGTGAAGAACATCTACAAGCAACAAATATCTGCATTGAAAATTTTTGTACAAATTTCGTGATATCTTCAATTTACTCTCCTCCCAGATTTTCAATCACTGAGGACCAATACGAGAAGTTCTACAAATCTCTTGGACCTTGTTTCTAAGCATACGTTCTGGGGTTCGCGTCTTATTACGCCTAGAGGTAGGGCGTTGTTCAACACAATTTCAAAAATGGGTTTGGATGTTATTTCAAGTGGGGAGCCTACTTACTGGCCTACTGACGTACGAAAAATTCCGGATGTTATAGATTTCGGCGTCATAAAAAGTATTTCTAGGGAATTAATTCACGTTGAAGCTTCCCTAGATCTGTCGTCTGATCACTCTCCCACGATCGTTACAATCTCTAGTCCACTGAGAAGCGCTTTACCTCACCCATATGTCAAGATGATAAATCGTGTTAATTGGCTGGGATTCAAAAAATATCTTAGTAGTCATTGCACGGAAAATATTACGTTAAGAACACCCAATGATATTGAATCGAACATTGCAAATCTTAACGAGAATATTAAACAAGCTTCTGAACATGCCACTACCTCCCATCCGTATACTGGGTTCAATAAAATTTATTCTACAGACGTTAAACATCTCGTACGTGAAAAAAGAAGAGCTAGAAGGGAATGGCAACAGCACAGATCACCTCAACACAAAATCAGATTTAAAGAGTGCACTAAACCACTCCAAGAGTTGCTTGCATCTGAAAAAACTGCATCTTTCAAAAATTATCTGGAAGGCCTTGATGTCACACCAGCATCTAATTACTCTTTGTGGCGCGCTGCTAAAAAGCTTAAAACACCCGTTGAGTTTAAGCCACCTCTGCGCACATCTACCGGAGGTTGGGCAAGAAGCGATACTGAAAAAGGTAACATATTTGCTGAGCATTTAAAATCCGTATTTACACCAAATACATGTACCGGTGTTGGTGATTTGCCGACTGTAGTTGCTCTACCCCCTCGACCCTTAAAATTTACGATGTGTGATGTACAAAAACTAATTGCCGAACTCAACCCGAAAAAGCTCCCGGTATGGATGGAATTAGTAACCAGATGCTGATTAAGTTACCTCGTACTGCAATTAGAATCCTGTTATTTATTTTTAATGCCATTTTACGACTGGAGTATTATCCACACTGCTGGAAGCTTGCCAAGGTTAAAATGATTCCAAAGCCAGGTAAAGATCTTTCCAAGGCTGAGTCATATAGGCCAATAAGTTTACTGTCAACAATGTCAAAGCTTTTTGAAAAGCTACTCATGACAAAATTGTCTGTAATTTTAACTGATAATGGGTGCATCCCGGACCATCAATTTGGTTTTAGAAGCCAGCATAGCACCATTGAGCAAACGCATAGATTGGTTCAATTTATCAGAAAAACATTTGAGGAAAAGAAGTATTGTTCTGCCGTGTTTATTGATGTTTCTCAGGCATTTGATAAAGTGTGGCAAGAAGGCCTGATTTTGAAATTGAAGACATATTTACCAATAAACATTCTAAATCTTTTGGAAAGTTACATTGTTGCACGAAAATTTACAGTTGTGGAAGGACACTTTATGAGTATGCCTGAAACTATCTCATCCGGTGTGCCACAGGGGAGTATACTGGGGCCATTTTTATATTTGATTTGTACTTGTGATATGCCTGTGAGCAGTAGTATTCACACTTCTACATTTGCCGACGATACCGCCTGCCTTAGTATGCACGAAAACCCTGATGAGGCATCCCGAAAACTCCAGGACACATTAGCCAGATGGAACTATGGTTAAACTTATGGAGAATTAAGGTAAATGAACAAAAGTGTGTCCATATACCATTTACTTACGAAGAGATACCTGTTCCCCCATTCGGATTAATAATCAATTTGTTCCTCAACATTCACATGTGAAATATCTTGGTATACACCTCGATCGACGGCTTACATGGAAACATCACATTGACTATAAGTTAACTCAAATGAAACTAAAATTAACTCAGGTACATTGGCTGATTGGCAGAAATTCAACACTCAGCCTAGACTGCAAACTTTTAATATACAAGTCGCTTTTAAAGCCAATATGGTGTTACGGTATCCAGTTATGGGGCACTGCTTCAGCTTCCAATGTAGAGAGAATTCAACGAAGACAAAACAAAATTTTAAGGTTAATAACATCTGCTCCATGGTACATTAAGAATTCAAATATACATCGTGATTTAAATATGCCACTAGTGACTGAAGAAATTGCAAAATACGCAGGCAAATATCTAACTAAACTCGTGTCACATCCTAATCCGCTTGCTCGTAACATTTTGAACTTTACTGGACACATCCGCTTAAAAAAGAGAGATACAAGGGCTCTAATACTAAACACTCCAAATGAAGTTGCTTGAAAATTTTTTTTTGCTTATCACTACTTATGTATTATTTACAACTATCACTTAGTTATGTCTGACATTGGTCGGGCCTATTAATTATATGTTAGATTTAAGATTTGAATACTTATTGTTAGTTCATATATGAAGATACAATAAATAAAAAAAAACATGCATAAAAAAAAAAATAAGTAAAATAATAATTTAGGATTATTATTGCGTTAATAAATGTTAAACTTAAATTATAACAATTCCCAATAAAAGCGCTAAATAAATGAAAAGTTAAAAGTTGTTTAAGGTTCTTAATAAATTAAGTTGAACAAATTAACACTTAGAGGCAGATTTTGTATAAAATTTCGTTTCTAAACGTTTCCAATTTTTATGAAAAATAACGAAAATTCGTTTCAAAAAATATTTTTTCCATACAAATTTAAAAACGAAAAAAACGTTTCTTCTTACAAAATTTTGCCATTAATTTATAATTTTGTTAAATTTTTATGATAAATTGCTACGAAAGTACACGTGAACAAACCTATTACAAATGTTTCTTTAAAACTATTTCTAGACTAGAAGAATAACCTAGAAATTATTATTAGCTAAAGACGATGCTGCAGTAAAACTGCCAAGCATAACAACAACTGCCATGCGATACTTGTTTATTGTGCTGGTTAATAAATATACAATCACACAAATACACGAGCCAATGCAGAAGACACACACAAATAACCACAACCTCTAAGGCTTATACAATTATTTTCTATTGGCAACGCACCTACATACAAACCAACAGAGTACCAGCGGGAAAATAAGGAATAACAAAGCCTTCTAGAAGGCCTTTATGCTCTTTCATTTTCCCGCTGGGATTCTGTTGGCTCGTATGTACGTTAATTGATAATAAAACATCATTATATAAACATCAGAGTTGTTGTTGTTTGTGTATTTCGTCTGCATTGGCTCGTGCGGTTGTGTGGCTGTATATTTATAAACCAGCACAATAAACGAGTATAATATAAAAGTTGTTGTTATGCCTGGAAGGTTTACTGCAGCATCGTCTTGTCTGCTGTTTTCATTACATACTCATATCTGTTTTACATGCGTTGCCACTGTGGGTAGACCTTCTGTTCTCATTTCTGTCGCCAGCGATTTTAAAAAGCCTTTAAATTAATGGATTTTGCTTTTGGTTTTGCTTTGATAAAAAAAAAAAAAAAAAAAAAAACATGTTACTCCTTCTCTTCTTCCTTGTCATAGAATATAATATGGAATGTGTATATTCAGCCTCATCGGGAATAAAAGTTTATGTGAAATGTGTTCGTTTTCCGTAAAATTGTAATCGCCAATCCTAGCGTTGTTGATGTGTCTAATTTTGTTAAAAAATGTTTGTACTTTATAACTATCTCACGTGAAAAGATATTCATTCCCCGATGAAGGTGAATATCTTTTTTTCGAAATAATTGAGCCCTTCTATAGCAATTAGGTAAGAATATAAATTGAATAGAAAAAGATTTCTAAACGGGCCTTTCATATGGCCTTAACTATGAAGGTCTTCTGACTTTTCCCACTGGCATGTATTGCAACCTGAACTAATGATGTGAGCGAAAGTTTGTAGTGAAAATCTGTCGAATTTGATGAGATTTTCTGTGGAATTAGTGCAGTCAATTGAGTAGATTTGACTATCGTGTAAAGAACACTGAACATAACATCGTGGTATGCCAGAAACGACTTATTTAACATTGTGTGTCTCAAAAGCTCTTAGTAGCAATATTAATATTCGATCGAATATATCGTTTGCATTAGAGAAACAGGGGGTAAGTGTGCTGATTTGATAATAATTGTACAGTGATGACTGTTTTCTTTTTTTTTTTTGCAACTCTTTGAATTTACCAAAACAATCTTTTTAAAATTAACAAACAAACTTGTTAATCAAACCTTTTTCAATAACATTTATTTAATCATCGGTTTCGTGTATTACCGAGCGAATGAATTTAGCCTTAGTCTAGTGCTAAGTGGCCATCACACATCTAGCATGTTGTCGAACATGTATCTATGTCGGACCAATCTATTAGCTCGTGTAATAAGGCTTCCTGGATATTTCTGACACAAAAACTAATTCAATCAGTTGAGTAGATTTAACATCGTGGTATTCCTAAAAAGAATTATTTAACATTGTGTATCTTAAGAACTCTCAGTAGCTGTGTTGGGTAAATAAATTGTTCTGATTTGATGACTTTTTATTATATTATAATATTCTAAACCATATAAATTGCATTTTCTAAACTTAAAACCTTAATAATATACTTTGGCCACTACAACAACAAATATAAGACAGTAAAAAATTAATGGGTGTTCTGAGCCAATTATGGCGTGACAATTATATATAGACACTTAAAAGATTCAAACTTTTTGTATTTTAACGCCGACTATACCAATTAACACTGAAATTTGAAAAATTAAAATTAAAAGGTATTCCATCAGTTAAATATGTCAAAAAAAAAACAAATAATATATATTACCAAAAACCGAAAATATCGTCAAAACGAAAAAAATTGTCAGAATGAAAAAAAAACGCTTAAATTAAAAATATCGCCTCAATTAAAATAAATCGCTTAAATGTAAAAAAAATCACCAGAAATATAAAGTTCGCAAAAAAATAACAAAAACATCAAAAACCGAACAAAATCGAAAAAACCTCAATAACTAAGCAAATCGGTAAAACTAAAAATATGTTTAAAAAAAATCCTCAAAACTGAAAAAAGCGGCAAAACGAAAAAATCATCAAAAACCGAAAAAAACGCCAAAAAATAAAAGCGCCAAAATAAAAAAAGTCACTAAAACTAAAAATATGTAAATATGTAATAAAAAAAATCAATATAAACCGAAAAAATCGGCAAAACAAAACAAAAACGCCAAAATCGGGGGGAAAAAGTGGCGAAACAAAAAAAACGCCACTTCTAAAAAGTCACTTGAACTAAACTAAATCAACAAAAAAAAGCGAAAATAGAAAAAAGCGCCATAAATAAAAAATCGTCCAATCCCAAACAAATTCCAAAAACGACAAAAGCCCCAACACTAAGAAAAAGTACCAAAAATAAAAAAAACGCCAAAACCCGAAAAAAAAATTATCCAGACCCTTTTGAAAACAAAATCAGGGCAATTATGAATAAAAATAAAAGAAATTTCTCCCTTTTCCAATTAGAATTTTTCCCCTATTACTTGCTATAAGTTGGAATTGTTCCCGGGGAAAAATTTCTCGCGGAATTTTATTCATAATTGCCCCCAATATCAATATCAGGTAATCGCCCTTATCGTGATTGACGTATTTCGACTTAAACTACGACGATTTTGTAATAGATTAAAGAAGACTTCAACAGTTTTTCTTTAATCTATTATTAAACTGTCGTAGTCGTATTTGAAATACGCCAACCACGATAAGGCAGAATATTTTCACGGCCCCAAGACTCAACAAATTTTTGTGGACGAATCCTGGACATGGCTGAGTTCTACCCCAGCCTAAGAAACTTCGTTGCACAAAATATCAACATCAGGCAATCGCCCTTATCGTGATTGACGTATTTCGACTTCAACTACGACGATTTTGTAATAGATTAAAGAAGACTTCAACAGTTTTTCTTTAATCTATTTTGAAATACGCCAACCACGGATAAGGCAGAATATTTTCGATTATATAGGCTTAATTTCGTCGTAAAGTGCCCGTATGGAATACTTTCTGTGCGAGTCAAAGATGCTCTTCAGAGAAAAGTAGCGATGCCCGCCTCTCAGTACAGAGGTCGTGGGTTCGATTCCTGCCATAGAATCTTGGTGTTTTCTGCAGACAAGCTAATCGCTTCGCTGGTTTGTTTTTGTTCAAAACAAAAATAAAAAACTCGCTTATAATTGTGGCTGTCAGCGCAAAAGTGGTGTAACACCAAACTATTTAATTATGTAATTGCTTGATTACTTTATTAAATTATGCTCTAATTTTGTATTAATAAATACTTGGTATTGTATAACTGTAACAGCCACAAACAAAAAAATATTATTTACACCATTTTTTCACTGATCGCTGTGCAATAGTCTATTTAATGAGCAATTTGGTGTTTCAAATCTGCTTTTGTACCTGTTTCTCGAATTTTTTTTGTATAGAGTACTAAAGATTCGTTGATTAGTGTTTGTTTTATAAATATTTTACTCAGAGCAAGAACTAAATTTTAAGTCAAGAATGAAGAAATAAGCAATTCTTTAAAAATTACACTCTCCCACTTCCTCTGCAATATACCACAACAAACTGCATGAGGAACCAGGGAGAGTGAGAGTGGGAGCGATGTTAGAGTTAGAGAAAACAAACAAATATGTTTTATATGTATTTTTAAAGCTTATAATAGAAAAATATAAACACACCATAAAAATGCACCAGCCCTTGTGTGTATGTCAGGATGTGTGTGTGTTCAGTATTAATTTGTGTTTGTTTATATTGTTGTTTATTTTAATATGTGACTATAAAATAACAAAATCTACTTCTGCTTCTCAAACTTATTTAAAAGCATATATAATAAACAATAAAAATAAAAGCAAAAAAAAATATGTTAAGAAAAATAAGCAACAAAAATATGTCTACATGCAGGAAACGGAGAACACACAGCCATACATACACTCTGCTTGTTTTTAATGGAATTGTGTTAGTTTGTTTTAAAATAGATTATGTTAGTTGCTGTTGCTTCTTGGCCATTATTTTTTCATTAGATAAGCAACCGTCATTACTTTGCACATCATTTTAGTTACATTTTTAATTTCAGTTATAATTCTTTCTTATTTACTTTGCCAAGTGAAGTTTATTTATTAATTTTGTTTCGCCCTTGTGTGGTGAAAGGCAGTAATATGTATGTACACATGTATTCCTGCCTGTACGGGAAGTTGTAAGCAACTTTTCTACGAATACATATAATTGTGTTGTTATAATTAAAATAATTGCTATTTTTTTGAGAGGCAACAAGACATCCCTTTAATTACATTTCATATTTTGCTATTTTTATTTTTAACTAGTGAAACACATTTTACTTTATTTCTTTGTGCAGCAGCAAGTTTTCACTAGCTTAAACAAATATAAAATGTATGAAAAATGTAATGTGAACTCGGTATGAGTTTCTATATATGTATAAAAAATAATAATTAACAAAATTCAGTAAAATATTTCTTTGACTGGAACACGAAGGGTTCTCTAAGGCATATGTTTCGTTTGAACCAATTTTTTCGGTTTTTTTGGCGACTTATTACAGCTTTTGGCGATTCTTTGCAATAAGGCTGTTTTAATTTTAAAGTTTTTTTTATTTTGGCAATATTTTATACATAAATTTTTGAAAATTAAATTTTTTGTTTTATTTTAAATACATATTTTTAGTTTTATCAAATTTCTTTAGTTTCTGCGTTTTTGTTTTTTTCCGGCAATTTTTTTCGGTCTTTGAGATATTTTTATAATTTGATTTTTTTAAATAAATATTTTTAGTTTTAGCGATTTTTTAAGTTTTGGTGCTTTTTTTGTTTTGCCGATTTTTTTTGTATTTCAACGATTTATTTTATTTATGGTGATATTTTTCATTCAAGCCCTTTTTCGTTTTGATGATTTTTTTTCTATAGACGCACTTTTAGTTCTGGTGTTTTTTCTCTTTTTCAGTTTTGGCGATTTTTGTTTTTTTTTTATTTTTTTAGCTTTCGTGTTTTTTTTTGTTTCGGCGGTTTTTTGTATTGACGCTTTTTGGTTTTGGCTTTTTCTGTTTTTACGATTTTTTCGATTATTAGCGTTTTCTTTTTGCTTTTTTTAATAGATATTTTTAATTTTAGCGACTTTTTTATATTTGACACTATTTGTTCCAGTTTTTAAATTTTTTTTTAAGTTTAGGCAAATTATTTATTTCAGATTTAAGCGATTTTTTACGCTTTTTTTACACTAAAAATGATTTTTTGGGTTTTGGCAAATTTTTTATTTTTTTGTCGCGCCTTTTACTTTTGGTGTTTTATTTTATTATTTATTTATTTTATTTTAGCGATGTTTTATATTTTTAAGATGATACTTTTTATTTAAGTCCTTTTTTCTTTTTGGCAATTTTTCGTTTTGGCAATTATTAGTTTTTGGCGTTTTTTATTTTGGCAATTTTTTATTTCTTCAGTTTTTTAAGATATTTTTTTAATACATATTCTTAGTTTTAGAAATTTCTTTATATTTAACGTTTTTGTGTATTGGCGCTTTTTAAATTTTGGCGTTTTTATTTATATTTTTGCAATAGATATTTCTAGGTTTAGCGATTTATTAGTTAAGGTGCTTTTTTCAGTTATGGCGATATTTTTTATAATGATATATTCTTTATCCTTATTATTTTATCCTCAGTCTTATATAATCAGAGAAATAAAATATATAATAATATTCTTTTCATATTTCGCATAAATTGCTGTTATTTGCAGACATCTTCGAGTGTGAGAAAAATTAGGAGAAAGTTCTTAAATTAATCAGAAACATTGATTTCCTTAGAAGTTTATTATTATTATGAATGATTGTATGCAAAATTGTTCATTCTCATTTAAACATTTTCATATACAAAATACAATTTAGTATATTAAACACAAATAAAAAACTGTGAAGGTAATAAGAAATCTCCCAGTTTGGCAAACGGCCTTCATGGTTTATAGAAAATTCCTGGTAAAACTACTTTATCCCCTCCCTTTTTTTAAGGTATGACTCATATATTTATAACATTAATATTAAATAGCGATGGCCATCAATACTATGATTTATCTGAGTGATGCATGATAGTGAATACAAGCATTACTTTAAGCTTTTTATCACCTAAGAAAACCTGGGGGCGAATGACAGCATTCGATACCGTTCGAAATTTTAAATATTTTCATATAAACTCTATTAAAATATTTCGTAATTTCATTCGATAACGAGTGCCGTAATTTGCCCCCTGAATATAAATAAAGAGGCCACGTTAGAATTGAGCATGTGTGTAAGCAGAACAAAAATATTTAAAATATCTGAAAAATGCAACGAAAATTCTGACAATTATTTCGCTCTCGAACACCCATTAATCTTTTACTAGCATATATATGTTGTTGTAGCGGCTAAAGTATATTAATATGTTTTTACCTTTTGAAAATGTTATTTTTGTAGTTTAGAATATTTTTTATTTGGTAAAAAGTCACCAGTGAGCAATTATTATCACATTAGAATACTTTTTTTTGCTCAAAGCTGATATTGCGAACTTTTAAGACACACCAAGTTAAATTATTCACTCATGGAATACCACGATGTTAACTTTGCTGTTCATTACATAAAACTGCTACTTAGCGAACGCAAAACCTTTTTTATACTTAACATAAGGCGTTTTAAATAATAATTACATACCACAATACATTTTCTTTTTAAGAATTAAATAAATAAAAAATAAAAATTCTTTTGAAAAATTTAGTTTTATTCATTTTGGTTTTAACAGTTAATATAATAAATAAAAACTTTAATAAAAAATTAAACCAAGTTGGGAAATTGTTTAATTGTCATATTCTGAAAAAAAATTATTTGATATATTAAAGGCCAAATTTTGTAAATGGAAACGTTTTTTTTTCGTTTTGAAATTTGTTTGGAAAAAATATTTTTTGAAACAAATTTTCGTTATTTTTCATACAAATTTTAAACGTTTAGAAACGAAATTTTTTACAAAATCTGCCTATAATAAAAAATTTTATAAAAAGTTTAATAAAAAACACTCTTGAAATACAAATTAATATTTTTGTTAAACGGCCGCTGCTATTTATTTCTATAACTTTAACAATTCATTACTCACGTATCCGTCTCTAATTCAAAGAAATATTACACAGCTACATATGTATGTGTATGCATCTTTATCTGTAGACATCTCTCATGCACAACCCTGCACGTACATGCATATACATATGAATTATCTGTGTTTGTAAGTGCGTGTTTTTGTATTCGCATTGAACAACATTGAGCAACTTAACAGCAACTTCATATTGAATCCTTAATATTTTCCTATTTTGCATTATATAGTATTATTGTTTATTTATATTTTTGTTTTCCTGCTCTCTAAATACTAAAGCTGGATATCAAAGGAATTGTAATGCATTCACCTCATTTGTTAAATCATTATACATATACATACATACATAGTAAATTTCATATATTTATGCAGAATAGTTGTATAGTTTTGCTTGTGTAGAGGAATAGAAATAAAACAAGTTATGCACATTAAACAAAAGAGAAATTTACTGATACAGCAAAACCAACAACAACATCAAGCATTTATATATGGGAAAAGTTGCACAACACACACAAACGTCTAAACAAATACTGACAGATATTTTGCAGTAAATTACTTTTACTATGTGTGCTTTTGTGTGTGTGTGAACTTTAAATGTCTATTTAAGCATATATTATGCACATTTGTATTTATTTCTATATTACAAAATTTTCTATTACAACTTTTTTGGAGAAAAAAAATACTACATTTTGCATACTCCGGCATAAACATTTTTGCTTAAAAACAAAATAAAAACTTTCTGAAAACTATTACATAGCAAAAAAATATATGTTACAAATTCAAAATTAAATACTTTTTCTTACATTCATTTCTATTTCAACTGCCTTGTTTACAAAAAAAAAATTACGGCCTTATAAAGTTTTGATCAGAAAAATTTTGTATGGCAATCTGTTTTATTAAAACTTAATAATTGCTATAAATTGAGCCTAAAGAAATTAAAAATTAAATATAACTTCATCCTTCGTCGTTATTGTCTAGCAGAATCATCGGTGAAGTAAAATTATAGATAAAATGGCTACTAAACACGGCTTTGAAAAATTTAATACGCCTCATTGACACCAGAGGCGCTGCGTTATGAATCAATAAATGAAGCTTTTTCCTAACTACTCCTTTACCACCTGGCTTCTCTATCACTCTTCTTTATCACTAAACCTTTCCTTACGAAGCTAACACCTAGTAATAGTAGTAGACATTCATTGCCTGAGTGTTACTTCTCTTAAAAAAAATTTGAAATAAAATAAATAACATTTTTTTAGCAGACCTTAAAAAGTAATTTACTTAACTCCAAAAATAGAAGATTTGTCTTTAAAAATTTTTACGAATTTTCAAAAAATATCTTTCAAAAAGAGGAAAATTTTACAAAAGCATTGTTCGAAAAATCTAGTTTCAAAAATGCATTCTCTTACAAATTCATATGTCGTCGGCTTAGAGTGTAAACCAGCCAAATCCATTTTCTATAGCATAGAACATTTTAATGCAGTTTGAAAGAGAAAAAGACGACTCATCGCTATGCTTAAATATTTATTTTAATTTGAATCTCTATGTGTAGAATTTCTTAAGCTTTGTATAGAAACCGTTAATAGTATTTTTTGTCTCCTGTAAAATTTGCTGGAAGTGAGTTAGCAGGTTTACACTCTAAGCCAACGATATGTATTTAGAAGCCGCCAGCCACTTTTTAATTAATATTTGTTTTCAAATGTAAATTTTTAAAAGATTTCCTCAAAAAGCAAGCACATTTTGGAAATAAGAAAAACTAGCTTTTTGGAAAGCAGTTCCTTTTTGGAAAAGTATCTTCTTGCAAAAAGAACCTTTCGGAAAACTGTACCTTATGGTGAAAAGTTCTTTTTTAAGTCCATTTTTGGGAAAATTACATTTCATAAAAAATAATTTAAAAAAATATCTCGTTGAAAAAATTACCTTCTTTGTAAAAAAAGTACCTTATTGTAAAAAAAAGTACCTTTTTCTTTAAAAAAAGTACCTTTTTTTGTAAAAATGTATATATTTAAAAATAAGTTCCTTTCTTTTAAAGCACTTTTTTGCATAAAGTACCTTTTTTGAAAAAGTAACTTTTTTCAAAAAGTACCCCTAACTGCAAAAAGTATATTTTTAAAAATATATTGTGGTGGAAAAGTACCTTTTCCAAAGGTTTTTTTTTTGGTAAAACTACCTTTTGTCAAAATTTATTTTTTTTTAAAATAATGCTTTTCGAAAAAAATGCTTTAAGGAGAATTTTTTTTAACAAAGTACTTTTTGAAAAAATTACCTTTTTAAAAGTAGTACCTTTTTAAAAAAAAGTAGTAGTTTTTGAAAGTACTTTTTGGAAAATAGTAGTTTTCTTAACTACATCTTCTTTAAATGTAGCTTTTTGAAAAAAGTACCCTTTCTAAAAGTACTTTTTCGAAAATAGTAGCTTTTATAAAACCAAATTTTATAAAAAGTACTTTTTTTAAATGTTGCTTTTGAAAAGAGTACCTTTTTTAAAGTACTTTTTGGGAAATAATTGCTCTTAAAGAACTAACTTGTAAAAAAGGCACTTTTTTTAATGTAGCCTTTTGAAAAAAGTACCTTTTTTAAAAGTCCTTTTTTGAAATAGTAGCTTTATAAAATAAACTTTTATAAAAAATACTTTTTTTAAAGCACCTTTTCAAAAAGTACTTCTTTGAAAAAGTACCTTTTTGAGAAAAAGAACTTTTATGAAAATAGTACATTTTTGAAAAAGTACCCTTTAGAAGAAAGTACCTTTTTGCAAAAAGTACCTTAAAAAAGACTTTTTACAAAAAATTTATTTTTCTTAAAGAAATATTTTAGAGTAAATTTTTGTGAAAGCTCCTTTTTGAAAAAAAATTAATTTTTGCAAAAAAAATCCTTTGGAATCTTAAGAAACAAGTCCTATTTTTTTGTAAGTGTCTGTTTGTGTGTAATTGCTGCATTATGCATTCGAATTAATTCTGTTGCATGCACTTGTTAAGATAATTTCTCATTGCAAATTTTAAATACGAAATAGTCTAATAAGTGAATGCGTATTTGAATTTTACTATGCACTCACTAAGGCTTAAGGTAAACTCGTTTATATCTTGGTATAGATTGTTTTTCATACGTACATACGCATTACAGCAACAAAAGATAAATTTTGTTATTTATATAGTAAAACTAACTGGCACATTTTTGTTTTGTTCACGGTAAGACTTATTAGACTAGTCGTACATATGTGTGTGGGTGTGTGTGTGATTTATACATAGATACTTACTTACATAATGAATATTCCATTATTCATAAATTCTACCAAACTGCTTATGAGATAAAAATTTATTTAAATTTTGTTAATTTTAATTTTAATTCTTTCTGTTGTTGAAGTAATGAATTAGAGTTATTAAGTACACTTTGCACTATAAGGTCCATAGTGAGTCACTATCCTACACAATTGCAAGATATATTTACTTTAAAAAAATACAACTCTGATCTGATGAATGTTTATTGTCATTTGAAAATTTTCATAGACTTCCTCATACCATAGTTGTATTTTTTTGTAAATCGTGCGATTGTGTAGACTAGTGTATCAAGGCCTTAAGGGGTCAATGATAAAGTTTCGATTGATTTGAAAATTTATAACTGCATACGGAGCCACCAAGACTTTGTGAATTTTATACGAATAGTTTTAAGTGTATTTATTGTTGGAGACTTACTGGGTAATATTAATTAAATGGAATATTTATTATGTTTGTGATATCACAATGATGATGTTGCTTAAGGTAACAAAGAAAATCTTTAATTTTTATGGAAAACACAACTCTGATCTAATGAGTTATTATTGTCCTTTTAACATTTTCATAAGCTCTATTAGATCAGGTTTAAATTTTTTCAAAAGTCGAATAATTATGGAGGACAGTGAGTAACAGCCTTTTTAATTGAGCAGGGTAAAGTGGGAATTTATTGCCTTTTTCTTACAACTTTTTTAAGAATTCCTTCTGAATTTTTAAGTTTATAAGTTTTTCATTTGAGCAGGGTAAAAGGGACTTAATTGGATTTTTCCTATGAATTTTTAAAGAATTTTTAATTTTTAAACGAAGAGACCTATTTTATTTAAATAGTTAATGTGAAAAGCATATTAGAAACTTTTTATTTGAGCAGGGTAGATGGTGAATTTATTGGCTTTTTAAAGAAATTCTGGTGAAATTCTTAAATTTTTAAGCGAAGAGACCTATTTTATTTAAAAAATTTATATGAATAGCATATTAGAAATTTTTTATTTGAGCAGGGTAGAGGGGGAATTTATTGTCTTTTCCCTATGGGTTTTAAAAAATTTCTGGTAAAGTTTTCTTATTTTTTTAAACGAAAAGACCTAATTTATTTAAATAATTTATAACATATTAGAAATTTTTATTTGAGTGGGGTACAGCATTTTTCCTATACATTATTAAAACATTCCTGGTGAAATTTTAAAATTTTTTAACGAAGAGATCTATTTTATTTTAATAATTTATGTGAATAGCGTATTACAATTTTTTTTATTTAAGTCGGGGAAAGGGGGAAGTGATTGGCTTTTTCTTGTAACTTTTTAAAGAAATCCTGCTAAAGTTTTCTTAATTTTTTAAACGAAGAAACCTATTTTAATTAAATAATTTACTTGAAATTTTTATTTGATCAGGCGAAAGGGGGACTTTTACTATGTCTATCACTTTTGAGAGAAATCCTGGTAAGGTTTTTCAATTTTTTACACGAAGAGACCTATTTCATTTAAATAATTTATGCAAATTACATATTAAAAATTTTTTATTTAAGCAGTGGAGACGGGGTATTTAAAAGCTTTTTCCTATGACTTTTTAAAGAAAACCTGGTTAAGTTTTTTAATTTTTTAAACGAAGAGACCTATTTTATTTTAATATTTTTTTATTTGATCATGGTAGAGGGAGAGTTTATTGACATTTACCTATGACATTTTAAAAAATTCCTGGTAAAGTTTTTTTAATTTTTTAAGCGAAGAGACCTAGTTTATTTAAATAACTTATGTTAATTATATAATAAATGTTTTTATATTCAAGGAGGGGAGAGGGGGAATTTATTGGCTTTTTCAGAAATTCCTGTTGAAATTTTTAAATTTTTACACGAAGAGACCTATTTAATATAAATAATTTGTGTAAATTACATATTAAAATTTTTTATTAAAGCAAAATAGAATGGTAATTTATAGGTTTTTACCTATGACTTTTTAAAGAATTCCTGCTGAGTTTGTGCATTTTTAAACGAACAGACCTATTTTATTTAAATGATTTATCTAAATTCTTCAAATACAATATATGTATATAAAATTTAAATTGTTTTCTTTTATTTGTATTATACGCTTTGTTTATATTTCATTAAATTTCTGTTATAAAATATTTCGCCTGAAACTAAACAATGATGTGTATAATTAATTGACATTCTACTTTCATTCGTTTTCTAATTAAATATAAAATTTTTAAAATGGTTTTTGATGTAATAAAGCAAAAAATTGTTGTACTAATTACCAGCATTATTGTTTGTGTGGAAGGTCAGTATTACAATTAAAATGTTTAAATATTAGCAATTTTGTATTAGTTTAAATGTTTGCCAAAAAAAAAGTATTTGTTGAAAAAAAAATGTTTTATTTAATATAATTTTATGATGCCTTTGGTGGATGTATCTTGAAGCCAGAGTGTTTAATGTGTCAGCAGGGAGCCAAATACGCGCCAGCAAGGAAGCTTATTTATATCCCCAGCAGTTGAAGCCAAAAGAGTTTCCTGAGCTAACGTAAATATATTCCATTTTCAATTTGTAAAGGAAACATTATAACTTTCACTAACTCCAACTAAGCTCACGCAGGACTGTGACAGCCCTTCAAGTGTTTAACATTAATAATAAAAACAAATAAATTTTAATTTTAACTTGTTAAATTTAACACGATAATGAAGTTTGCAAACTTCCTGACCTTTTCTTTTCTCCCCCCTCTCCACCACTGCTGTTTCCTCTTGTAACATTTATTTGCTTAATTATTTCCTCTATTCTACTTCCCTCTTTCCCTCAATAAGCAATTATTTTTCCTCTCTTCAAATCCTTATCATCATGTCATTCATGCTGTCGGTAATTATGACAATTTTTAAACGAATTTAATCACAACAAAATTTTATGCAGCATTAAAAATATTTCTTGTTTGTTTTACATTTATTGTCTTTTTGTTTCTTTTATTTCAAATTTTATTTTCATTGACTTTAATTAAAATTTCGTTAGTTAAGTAAGGGAGGAAAAAAGGATTAACAAACTTTAAAAAGCAATACGAAGAAATGTTTGCGCAGTTAAATGGACGTTGAATGTGCGGGATTAAATGATTAAATGAATTTGTTAATTTCTTGCATTAATTTTATTATTTAAATTTTTAATGGAAAATTAGTTTAGTCTTCTCATTACTTTAGAATTGTTATGAATATGAAATGTATTGAAAATATCCCCTTGATATTTAAATAAATAAAACACTTTAAGAAATGTGAAGGTGGAACTGTTGAAAATTAAAAGATAATTCTCCCAAAAAAACCGACTTCAATGCAAAGATCTGATAGAAAATTTTCGAAAAAAAAAACAATTATGGGACCAAACTGGAAGTAAATTATTTTAAACAAAAAGAAATATTTTTATTAATCAATATGATTCTCTAAAGAAGATAAATTAAACTAGACTTTTTAGCTGGGGAAAATACCGGAATTCTTCTTGTGCAGCCACGCACTTTATCAGCACCCATGTCGGTCTTTCTTGTATAAAAACTTGTAATATTAGAAAAAATAAGTTAAAATCCATTCAAAAGTTATACACAATTTAAACTAAAACTTAGAAGAAACTCGATTTTTTCACCGTGTTTGTTTGTTTGTATTTATAACAAAGTTTGCATAATTATTTGAAAAATACTTAAAAGTTTAAATTTAAAAACTGCAAATTTTAAATTTTTTTTGTTAAATTTCCCCACTGTGCGAAAGTGCAAAATAGGAATATTATAAAAAAAAACTGCATATACATTTAAAAAATATTTAAAGAAAAATTTATAACAAAAGTGCGGGCCGTACTGAAAAACTGTTTCCACTTTTTTGCTACTAAGCTCCACTGTGCGATAGTGCAAAGCAAAAATATTATAAAAAAAAATTTGCAAAAACATTCAAAAGTATTTTATAACAATAGGACGGCCCTTTTAGAAACTGTTGAATTATATTATTTTTTTTTTATAAAACCGCACACTGTGCGATAGTTTCAAATAGGAATTTTATAAAAAAGAATTGCGAAACTATTACAAAGTATTCAATAACAATCGAACGGTCTGTTTAGAATTATTTTCATATATTATTATTTTTTTGCTAAAATCCCACTGTGCGATAGTTCAAAATAGTTCGGCCCTGTTCTGTAACACGAATACCAGTTATTTTCTCGTTTTCAAAAAAATAGTAATGGTCCTGCAGACGTGTTTAGAATCATAGAAATCTATATAATAAAAAATTTAAAAAAAAATCTAAAAAAATATTTCTATTGTCTGAGTTAGTTTTCTGAAATCGTGGGACTTCAAATCGTTCGGTTTACAGAACAGGGCCGATTATAAAAAAAAAATTTGCAAAATAATTAAAAGAATTTTATAACAATCGGTCGTCTCGCTTAGAAAACTAAAATTATTTTAAATTTTTAGAAACTGCAGAATTAATTCCATTTTGTTTTATAAAATACCCCACTGTGCTATACTGCAAAATTTATATATTATAAAATAAACTTGGCAAAATTATTTCTTGGCTGGCTTAAACATTTTAATATCCTTTCCAATTTTTTTTCTACTGCGCTCCACTGTGCAAAATAGGAATATCTTGAAAAAAATTTTACAAAATATTTAAAAGTATGCTATGGCAAACGGACGCCCTGTTTAGAAACTGCAGAACTATTTTTTATTTATTTTTTGCTAAGACGCCACACTGTGCCATAGTGCAATATAAGAATATTAAAAAAAATTCAAAAATTTAAGAAGTTTATTATTCGACATATTGTCATAATTATATTTTAATTTGAAATTTATTTTTTTATTTCAAAAATATGTATTTGAAAAATATTTTAAAGTATTTTATAACAATCGAAAGGCCCGTTTAGAAATTTCAAAATGATTGCAATTTTTTTCATACTACGCTCCACTGTGCAGTAGTGTAAAATACGAACATTATAAAAAATTGCAAAAATATTTTAAAATTTTTTCAACGTATCTTATAACAATCGAAAGTATCTTATAACCTAGAAACTGCAAAATTATCTAAATATTTTTGATCAAAGACCCCACTGTTCGATAGTGCGAAATAAAAATGTTATAAAAAAATTTGAAAAATAATTTAAAGAAATAATTAAAAGTATTTTATATCATCGAAAGGCTCGCTTAGAAATTTTAAAATTAATTCCACTTTTTTTCTACTTCGCTGCACTTTGCAAAATTTTAATATGTATTAGAAAAAAATTTTAAAAATTAGTAGAAACTGCAGAATTGCTTAATTATTTTTTTTTGCCACTGTGCCATACTGCAAAATAAGAATATTTAAAAAAAAAAATTCAAAAATATGTATTTGTAAAATATTTTAAAGTATTTTATAACCATCGAAGGGAACATTTAGAAATTTCGAAATTATTTACACTTTTTTTCTACTGCGCTCCACTGTGCAACAGTGTAAAAAACGATTGTTATAAAAAAATTAAAAAATATTTTAAAAATATGTAAAAGTATTTTATAACCATCGAAAGGCCAGCTTAGAAATTGCAAAATTATTTAAATATTTTTTATCAAATACCACACTGTTCGATAGTGCGAAATAAAAATATTATAAAAAAAATTTCAAAAATATTTAAAAAAATAATTAAAAGTACTTTATACCATCGAAAGGCTCGCTTAGAAATTTTAAAATTACTTCCACTTTTTTTCTACTGCGGTCCACTGTGCGAAATAAGAATATTACAAGAAATAAATTAAAAAATACTTTAAAGTATTTTATAGCAAACGGGCGGACGTTTAGAAACTGCAGAATTACTTAAGTTTTTTTTTTGTTTTGCTCAAATCCCTCACTGTGCCATAGTGCAAAACAAGAATATTATAAAAGAAAAATTTAAAAAATATGGTCGAAATATTTTTGATCAAATTTCAAAAAATACTTAAAAAATATTTAAAAGTATTTTATACAATCGCAAGGCCCGTTTAGAAACTGCAGAATTATATCCATTTTTATGCCAAAATCCCCCACTGTGCGATAGTGTAAAATTGGAATATTACAAAAAAAAAAATTCTGAAAAATAATAAAAAGTATTTTACAACAATCGTACGGCCCGTTTAGAAACTGCAAAATTATTTTTATATTTGTTTTCTAAAATTCTTTACTGTGCCATAGTGCAAAATAGAAATATTGTATTGTATTGTATTTAAATATTTAAAACATTATAACAATCGGACGGGACGGCCCGTTTCAAAATTGCAGAAATATATAGATTTTTTTTGCTACTCTGCCCCACTGTGCGCTAGTGCAATATAGGAAGGAATATGTCCTTAAGTGAGAATCTGTATGAGCAGATGTATGATGTTCAGTTCGGAATTATTGTTGCATTTATTGGCGTGTTTCACTACTTGTTTGCTAATACTAAAAGAAGTTTTGTATTTTTATTATTTCAAGTGTGAGCGTGAAATTTAGAAAGAGATAAATGAGTGTTTCTTGTAATGGCAAGAGTGTGTGTGTGTGTTTGTGTGTGTGTATATCGTTTTGTGTTTTTTTTTTGTTGGCTGTGTAAAACATCTGTTTGTTAAATTCATGCTTAAGCAAAAGAAATAAATAAAATGACAAATTCTAACATCAGTCGTAGTGACACATTTCTTGGCTGGCTGTTGTTGTTGTTGTTGTTGTTTCACTACACTTTATTTTTAAACAATTGCAGGGAAAAGCTGTTGCAGTTCTTATTGTTTTGTGTTGTGTTTTAAATGTCAAGAAAACAAAGTGATTTTGAAATGTACAACTACTACTACGAATAATGAGTGGAAGTAGAAAATAAAAAACTCTCTTGTACATGCACATCAACTCCTTTTGGTGTATTAGCGGCAACACCACCAGCAAGACAGTAACAACAGCTGCTACATTTTGTGTTTTGTATAATTTTACTTTTTTAGCTTTTCCATTTGCCATTATAAATGAGCAGCAGGGAAATAAAAGTGTTGTACTCGCTCGTATTTCTGTTTAAAAGCGAGTAAAATATGAAACTTAAGCATCATGTTTTAAAATTAAAATGGACTAGTATTTAATAAATTTAAAAAAAACAAAAGCTTTTAGGATTAATTGTTTTTAGTAGGAAACACTTTATGTTAAAAAAAATTCTACTAGAAAGAGCCTTAATAGTTTCCAAATGACTTTAAATATGTTTATATACATTTTATTTTATGATTTTTTTTTTGCTGCACTAAGAATTTTAATTTTCTTTCTTACGGCCAAAAATTATTATCTCAAAAGTCATATTTCAAGGTTTCATTTTGTTTTTCTTTTCTTCCTTGGCTTTGGTGCCAAACATTTTATTTTGCAGATAATTTTAGCTGCTTGTTTTTTTTTTCTTTTGGCTAAAAGCAAACCAAAATACATATTGTTATAATTTTTCTAACGAAACCACAAACATCATAAATTTTTCATTTGTTTTACAAGCATATTTTGAATATACTTTTTTCGGCTTTTGTTTTTAAATAGTTTTGGGCTAGAAAAGTTATCACACATAAAAATTTTATGAGGTGCTGAAGAAAAAGAAATTAAAATAAAATTAAACAAAATATTACAAACAGATAAAGTGATTCAAAACCGCTGTTAAAAAAGTTAACATAAATTTTTATGGTGTACAGCATACTTTTGGGGGCTGTTTTAAAAAATTATATAAATATCGTTGCCTTAATATAGAAACGGCCTAACTTCTTATTTTTTTCAAATCGCGTCTTAAGCATATTTTGATAGACTAAGAGCTAATCTATCGACGCATGCAAAAAATGTCGTGTTGGATAAAATAACAAATCAATTTATAAATATGTGCATTTCCACCCAAAGGAACCTCGACTCCAAACAAAAAAAAGTTCTTGAAAACTGGCATATTTTCATAGAGAAAAAAATCAGATTTAACTTATGTAAAAAAATTACACAATTCGAGATATTCGAATTGAAAGTTAGTTTTGCTTGTTTATAAAGAGAATTATTATCTCTTGACTTTTGCTCTCTTAAATTATTTTTAAAATTATAGAGAGTCAAAAAGAATGCATAAAAAACTAAGCAATTGCAAATAACTATTTGCTTTACACAATCACATATTTCAATGTCACATGCGACATTGAAATACCACATTTTTATTAGGGCGTAGATGCAGAAACCCCATAAAATATTCACTTCAAAATGAGATATTTAATACAATACAAATATAAAATATTAAAAATGGCAATGATGGTAACCATATAAAAGTGGTCACGTGCGACATTGTAAGTGTAAAATTCAAAGAAAATAATTTACAAAAATTTTACAATTTTAATTATTTAAATTTACATTAAATAAAATTAAAATGTAAATTTAAGTAATTAAAATTTTTAATTTTTTTTAAATTGTTTTCTTTGAATTTTACACTTACGATGTTGCACGTGACCAATTTAAATTAATTAAAATTTAAATTGGTCACGTTTGTAAAACTTTTGTTAATTTTTTTCTTTGAATCTTAAACTTACGAAGTCGCACGTGATCAACACAAAGAGAGTTGCAAATGCTGTAGAGGAAAATCTAAGCAAAATTAAATATTCAGTACTGTCACATTAACCAAATTGTATCAACATTCATTTCAATTCCTTAATTATATGAAAAACGAAGAATTTGCTATAAATGAAATCGCTTTAAATTTAATGTTTGGAATGGTAATTTTATACAAAAATTTAATAACTTTATTTCAATAAAGGACAATTTTTTTAAACAATTTATTTAATATTTGTTGGTATTATTTGAGTTTTTTTCTCAAGTTTTAAGGGAATATAATGCATCATCATACAAAATAAAATATTATATGATACATTTTTAAATTCTTTAATTGAACTGTAGTGAATTTTCATCAAAAATAATTCTTAGTTAGGCTTAAGTTCAGTAATTTCAATTCTTATTGAATGAAATATTTTTATTAATTAATGTGAGTTTCTATAGAAGAGAAGAAAAATTAAAATTAGACTTTATTAGCTGGGGGAAATACCGATACTTTTCTGTGCAGCCACGCACTTCATCAGCACCCTAGTCTATCTACTTGGGTTGAGATTCTTAATAACATCAGCTTTTTAACTTAAATTTTCAATGAAACGAAATATGAGAAATGATAAACTGCTTTTCAATATGAAATTTGATATGAAGCATTCCTCAATCCTCATCGCCGCAGTTTTCCGGAAAAGCCTTGACGTTTCTGCGCATCCAAAATTGTTGTTATCGTTATTCCAGACATTCGTGTATTAATTTTAAAATTTTGTTCACTTCTCATGAAAACCCTTAATATAAATAATATAATGGTGTGAAATGTCACGAGCAACTGTGATTAAAATTTAATTTAAAACATATAGATAAATCGTTTTTGGGTATTTTAAAGAAACATCGGTTCACAACATTCTAAAATTAGTCATATTAAAATATTGCTTCAGAATCCGCTGAAATCAGAGAACGGGAAAATTCTGTATTTGTCACACGTGAAAAAATTTTCCAAATCAAATTAAGCATATATATATATATATATAGATATATAAGTTATGCTTATTGTTAGAATCTATATTCATTTCTTTCTAACTTTTTTTTACTATAATGTAAACTACCGTGTCACGTTCGACATCATGTAAATGCCTATATGTAAAAGAATATTATTTTTAAGGAACTTTTGCATAAAAAAGCAAATATTTGGCTTAAAATATTGAAGCTTAAATGCTTTAAATAAGTCTTAACTTGTTTAAAATAATTTTGGTCGTATTCAAGAAGCATATAATAAATTTTCGTTACAAAAAATGGTTTTTAAGAGCCTTAACAAATTTTAACTTCTTTGGATCAGATTAAGCATCAATTAGCTCACGCTTATTGTTAAAAAAATCTATTTTATTTTAACTTTTTTCTCATTAAATTTGTTTGACTGTGTCACGTTCGACATCATAAAAGTGCCTACATGTAAAAGAATATTATTTTTAAAAGAACTTTTGCTTAAAAAGCAAATATTGAGCATTAAATATTGAAGCTCAAATGCTTTCAATAAAGCTTAACTTGTTTAAAATATTAAAGAAGTATTCAAGAAGAATTGTCGTTACAAAAAATAATTTTTAAGGGCCTTGAAACATATTAACTTCTACAGATTTTTTAATTTTATTTTTTTATTTTTTTTAATTATTTTATTCTTTTTTTACATAAGATTTGTGAATGCTTGTCGTTTGGTTTTACAAAATAAATCCTTAAATAAATTTTAATTTAAAAAAAATTAATGTTTATACGGAAGTTCACGAAATCTATTAAAATCAATTCATATTAAAAAGTAGTTTTTCACTGAAAAAAAAAATTAAATAAAATAAATAATATATGTAAAACTACTTTTAAACATCATTTAATATTTAAATAGAATTGATGAAATATCCTTCTAAAAAAGCACAAATTTATAAAAAAAAATAAGTTAACAATCTCCCTTATTGCGAATGGCGTCGTCGACGTCTACTACTTGTCTACTCTTTGTCGACAACAATTGACTACTATTAATATGCTCCATTAGCTTACAAAGCCTCAGAGATTAGTAAGAGATTGTCTATAAGATTCAATTGTTGCCAATAAAGAATATACAAGTGCCAATTTTTACTGTCATCTTGATGTGACGTCGACGACGCCATTCGCAATAAGGGGAATAACTTTAACATATGGGCATTTTTCCGAGAAATTCCACTTTTTTGTCGCCTGTGACAGCAATCAAATAACCTTGTATTTCTGAACAACGTGACACGATTTTACTTAACATTTTACCCTAACGTGGTGCTCTGCTGACGGCCTACACAAATATATAAAAACAGTTAAGAAATATAATTCGTTTTCTTTGAAAAAAATAAGCATGTTTGCTTGGTGTCGCACGCTACAAAAAGTTGACATTCCTGTGGAAATTCCCATATATTTAATGTAATTTTTTTTAAACAAAAGTCCAAAGTTTTTTAATTATTTTTGCTAAAGAAAATTATTAAAGACACTATATATAACATTACATTGCCTACACATTTGCAATATTATTGTGCAATAATTGAAATCAAGGCGAATTGTTACCAGCTGCCAATTTACTCTTGTGTGAAATTAAAACAAAACGTTCCGAAATTTTTTCACAGCAAATAATTTTACTCTAACAAATATAAAAAGCGAATATGCAGAGTAGCAAATAGAGACCAGCTGGTATTAATTCGCCTTGATGTACACAGTAAAATAATACAAGTAATTTAGTAAATGGAAAAAAATAAAAGGTCCTTGTAAAATAACTTATTTTATTTCTAAGAACTTACACGCCTTATAAAGCTAAACTTTCGTAAAACCCATAAATAAATTATTTCTTTCTCTGGCAAACTGTTTTTGTAATTAAAAACCAAACATCTGCCATAAAAAAAGACACCCTTTATTTAGTTAGACCCAAGTGTTCTGGAGCACAACAAAATAAATAATATGAAAGTGGTAACAAATTATTCAAATTACTTTGCTACATGCCACAAGGCACAACATTTTACAGTTACGGGAATTTTTCACATCAACGTGTGCATGGCTGTGTTGGTATGTGTATGTGTGTGAACGTCTTTTCTAAGTGCATGTGAATATACAATTTTCTGTATAATTAAACAAACTACCACTAATTGCGCTGGCGAAAAATTTTCCAGGCAAACAAACAAAACGTGGGAATATGTACAGTACAGCAGTTTTATGCGGAAAACAAATTTCTTAATTATACAACCAAGGAAATAATTTTACTAAGCTTTTTCACTAAACAAAAGGCAAAACAAAAGTTATTATAAAAGTTTGCTGAATTTTCGAAATTTAAACTAATTGTGTTAAATGAATCAAGACAATGCTGCTGATTATTTTTCCTTTGTTATAGAGTCATTAAGAGTTTTTTTCGTGTTTTTTTTTTAAATTTATGAATCAAGGGTAAAATTAAAAATTATTTTGTAGCAGCGCAACAGCAAGCTTTACAGACTCATATTTGTTTAGTGAATAGCCGCTTTGGTTTTACCTAATATAAAAACAGCAAAGGGCTATTAACTGTGTTTAACTAGTTAATGGTCTTACGAACCCTGAAGTTGTTTGCATAGAGGCTTAACAACAAGGTGTTCATTTGCACAAACAGAATCAAAAAAACATAATTAATATTAATATTAATAACTGATTTATGGTCCTTTTGAGCCAATGATTTATTTGCCAATGGTCCTTCGATTCAGTTAGTAAGCATTTATAATTTATTAATTAATGATCTTTCTATCCAAATGGAAAATATTTTTATTTTCCTGCCGGATGTTAATTACTTTTAACTTTTTAATGGCCCTTTGAGCCATATGGCAAACATAATTTTCTTATTATTGGCCCTTTTATTAAGTTTCTTAATGGTCCTTCGAGCTAGATGGTAAATACCATTCTCTTATTAATTGTTCTTTGAGCCAGATGATAAATATCTGAAGCTTTTTAATACTCTTTCGAAAGAGATGTTAAATTTTTTTCTCTAATTATTGGTCCTTCGAGCTAGATGGAAATTTTTTCTGTTATTAAAGGTCCTCCAAGCCATATAAAACATATAAGCTACTTACTAATGGTCCTTCAATCCATGAGGTAAATATTCTTATCTTCCTGCCAGATATTTGTTATTGGTATTTTTTAATGGTTTTTTGAGCCCGGAGGTAAATGTAGAATAACATCAATGGTTTTTTGAACCATAGTGATTCAAGCTATATGGAGCATATAAGCTACTTACTAATGATCCTTCAATCCATGTGGTAAATATTCTTATCTTTCTACCAAATTTTTATTACTGGTATTTTATTAATGGTCCTTTGAGCCCGGAGGCAAATGTAGAATAACATCAATGTTTTTTTAACCAGATGGTATATAAAGGAAGTTTTTTAATGGTCTGCCGATTTAGATGGTGTATATAATTATCTACTTTAAAGTTCTGATTATAAATAATAAGATTTTACTGATGGTCCTTCGAACCAGTTGATAGTTATTATTCTCAAATTAATGGTTTAAAGATTATATTTAAAATATTAGCTAATTATTAATGGATGACTGTAAGACATCTGGTAAAAATATTCTTAATTTATTATTGGTTCTTTGATCCATGTTACAAATACTGTTCTTTTTATTTTTGGTCCTACGAGCCATATAGAAGATATAAGTTACTTATTAGTAGTTCTTTGAGTCAGCTGCTAAGTATACTTAATGCATAAGTGCTTCTTCGATTCATGTGGCAAATACTGCTATTTTTGTTATTGGTCCTTCGAGCCACATTATTAACTTAATAATTATCTTTCGAGCTACTTGATTAATATTCTTAACTTATTAATGGCCCTTCGAGTCAGATTGTAACAATTGTGAGCTTATTAATAGTCCTTCGAGACATCTGACAAATATTGTTATATGTATTAATGATCCTACGAACCAGATTGACATTGTTGTTAACTTATTAATGGTCCTCTGAGTCATATGGTTATTACAGTTATTTGTATTAATGGTCCTTCGAGCCAGTTTGTAAGCATTGTTAATTTTATAATAATCTTTCGAACTACTTGATTAATATTCCTAACTTATTGGTGGTACTTTGATCCAAGTGGCAAAAATTTTTTTTACTTAATGGTCCTTTGAGCCAGATTGTAAGTCTTGCGAACTTATAAATGGTCCTCCGAGCGATAACGTATTATTGGTCCTTCGACACATATGATAAATATTTAAATTAATGATCCTACGAATCAGTTTGCTTGTATGTTAAGTTCTTAATGGTCTTTCGAATCATATGGTTCATAAAGTTATTTGTATTAATGGTCCTTCGAGCCTAATTATAAGTATTGTTAACTTTATGATGGTCGCTCAAAGCACTTGGTTCATACTCTTAAGTTAATTAATCTTCCTTTGATACAAATGGCAAAAATTTTTATTTTTAATGGTACTTCGAGCCAGACTGTAAGTATTGCTAACTTGTAAATGGTCCTCCGAGCGATATGTTTAAAAAATGTATTCGTATGAATTTTTTACGAGCCTGATTTAAAGTATTATTAGCTTATTAATGGCTCTAGATGTTTAATCTGTATTAATTATTTGTATTTATGGTCCTTCGAATCAGATTGTAAATATTGTTGAATTATTCATGGTCGTTCGAGTCAATTGATTAATATTCTTAAGTTATAAGTAATCCTTCAAACCAGCCAGATTAACTTATTAATGGTCCTTAGAGCCCGACGCTTTATAGCAACTGAGTCAGAAAATACTTTTAAGTCTTTCAGTTGTTTGATTAAAACACTTTTAAACTAATGTTTTGCGGAATTGTGTGTTCCTTTTTAAAGAGGCATTGGGGTCCCTAACAATTTTGATGCATTAACTTCAGCAGCTTTTCATACAGCAACCAACAAAAAAAAAAAAAAAGAAGCAAGAGGCAGGGTTAGGTTGAAAAAGAAAAGTTATTACAAAACATTAAAAGTAATTTTAAAATTGTTTGTTGCACTCGCTGCTCTTTTCCACACTGCGCTGCTGTTGCAGCTACTGCAACACATTACGTTCATTATGATTTTGCAAAATATTCACGCTTTTCAAACAAATTTTTTACAGCAGTTGTTGCTATTTTCTCTCTCTCTTTCTATTTTTTATTTTTCTTTTTTTTTTTTGAATAGTTACTTAATGTTCTTTTGTTTATTATTATTTTCATTCATTTTATGTGGCTGCATTTAAAGTTTTTTGTAGGAATTGTTCAAAAAAAAAAAAAAGAAACAAAGGAAAAAGACGTTGGACTCTTTCGCATGCATATTTTTACTTACTTGTACGCCCGGCGAATATTATATTTTACTCACTCTTTTCTTAATTGTACGGGCTGTTGAAAACAGTGCTCAAAATGTAATGAAATGTTGTGTGTAAAGTAGTCGTAATTTGTGAAAGAAAAAATTGCTTAAGGATGTATTTAAATCATTTTAATATTTTTACACTTTTTAAAAACGAGTTTTTTCTACTCGTTTCTTTTTAATAATACAAAAATTATATTTTTATGTGAGGGTCTGTTATATGCAATAAGTCTTATTCTTTTGATTTTCAAAAGAGTAGCACGTAATTAAAAAATTTCTTTATAACGATGCAAAATTAAACTACAAGGAGTCATTTATAAAGTTGTAAGTGCAAATTTATATTGTCAGTGATTTATAATGCGGTGCGAATGACAAATACTTAAGGTTTGTTGTTGTAAAAAACTGTGTGCATAATAGTGCATACTTTTAGGTTGATCTCAAGAATGATAGAAATACTGGGGGCAAATCGCGCCACTCGTTATCGAACGAAATTACAAAATATTTCAGTAGAGTTTATATGGAAATATTTCGTAATTTCGTTCGATAACATGTGTCGCGATTTGTCCCCTGGCTTATTTGATTAATTTCATAAACAATAATTAATCAATCAGTAACTTCAAGCTAAGTTTTTTTCATGCTTTATTAAAGTTCTTTGATTAATTTCTTAAAATATGTATGTTAGTACTTTTTCTTAAGGTACTTTACTATTTTTAATAGGTACTTTTCGAAAAAAAATTTAAAGGTACTTATTCGTATATGGTATACATTTCTTTAAAATGTATTTTCTTTAAAAGGTACTTTTTTAAAAAGGTACTTTTTCTAAAACGTACTTTCTTTAAAAGGTACTTTCTATAAAAGGTACTTTTTTAAAGGGTACTTTTATTAAAAGGTACTTTTTTTAATAGCAACTTTTTTTAAATTGTATTTTTTTAAAGTTACTTTTTTAAAAAGGTAATTTTTTAAAAGGTACTTTTTATATAACGTACTCTTTTTAATTTCCTTTTTTTAAACTACTTTTTTAAAAGGTAATTTCTTAAAAGGTACTTCCTTAAACTACTTTTTTAACAAGTACTTTTTTAAAGCTAAATTTTTTAAAATGTAATTTTTTAAAGGGTACTTTTTATAAATAAAATTTTTAAACTTTCTTGATGGGTACTTTTTTTAAAGGTACATTTTTTAAAAGGTACTTTTTTACCAAGTAAGATTTTTAAGAGGTCCTTTTTTAAACCATCCTTATCTAAAAGTTAATTTTTTAAAAGGTACTTTTTTGAAGAGGTACCTTTTTTAAACGATACTTTTTTTTAAAACTTACTTTTCTTAATAGATACTTTTTTAAAGTACTTTTCTTAATAGATACTTTTTTAAAGTACTTTTTTGAAAAGGTACTTTTTGGAAAAGGTCCTTTTTTAAAAAAATTTTTTAAAAGGTACTTTCTTAAAAGGTACTTTCTCAGAAGTTACTTTTTTAAATGCACTTTTTAAAATGTACTTTCCTAAAAGTTACTTTTTTAAACATATATGTATAAAGTACTTTTTTTAAGATATTATGTGCTTGTTAAAAGTACTTTCTTCAGATATTTTTAAATAATTACTTTTTTTAATATACTTTTAAAAAAAGTACTTTTTTAAAAGGTACTTTTTTTAATGGGAATTTGTTTTTTGTTTCTTACAAAATACTTTTTATAAGTTTCTACATGGTTATAACAAATTATCGCCAATAACAAACTTCTTCTTTATAAGGAATATACTTTTTTATGTGAAAAATTAAATAATTAAGTATACGCAACCAGAAATTGTTGCGTATACTTAATATTTAATTCACTTTATATAAAATATTACGTATACAAAGGGGAGTTTGTTGAAGTGACCCTGAAAACTAGTTGTATAAGAAATTGCATATACGGTCAACTGTTGACTAATTTTGCTCGAGCTATTATTTTAATAACACTTGCACAATATTCCTTTGATGTCAAATAAAACAAAGAACATTTCTCTGACACAATTTTAAAGAAACTTTGCTATTTAAATAATATTGAAAAGTAGCATTTAATTTCTGTGGATAACAGAGTCATATCTTTTTCTATAAGGCAATTATATATTGATTTTTTTATCGCTTTTTGTTTTCCATTCAAGTCTCTATAAAAAAAACTAACAAACAACATTTAAACAACAATGAAAACAGCGAGTTCAAAAACAAAAAAAACAAACAAAAAATTAATGAACAATAGGAAACAACATACGCTGTAAGCTGACTATCGAACCTTAAATGTCAAAAGGCCATAAGGAAAGAATTTATTACATAATTCCTAACGTTCCATGCAATTCAATTGAAAAAAAAGCTGGCACAAAAAATTTATCCCGAAGAGTTTTAAATTTTTATAAAAAATTTTTTTTATTAAAAACCAAAATTTTCAGAGTTTTTGTTTAATCACAACAGAAAAATTATCATTAAAAATTAAGATATTTACATAAAGATTTTTTTCATCAGTTATTTATATATATATGACTGGATTATCAATGGTAACCATTCTTTAGTTACGTTGCCAATTGTCAAAGCAACAGAAGACGTTCTATTGTCATCTGTAATCGAGCCATTAAATTTTTATAGAAATTTTTTTAACAATAAATAAATATTAACAGAAAATTTTTCATAGATATTATGAAAATTTTCATATACTATGCAGAGTTGTAAAAAATTGCAATCAGTTGTGATTGCAATCAAATTGATTTCAGCCACACTGATTTCATTCTTTTGATTTCAAAATGATTTCAGATTTCAAAATGAAATCATTACAAGATTGCAATCATTTTGAAATAATTTTCTTTAGAAATCATTGAATGCAATAAATTTGATTGCAATCAAATTTTTGTTGAAACCATAGGATTGAAAATCAATTTGCCTGACATCAAATCTAAAAGGCTAGCATTCAATAAAATATTGTAGAGTGCTTAGAGAGGTTGAGTTTAAGTTTTGCAGCTTTGACCTTTGTGTCCTGAAAATTCACGGGCTATAGGATCCTCCATAATATAAGTGGAAAGCCGCAGATTTTAGTAGAAATTACTAAATTTGTGGTGGAAACCAACAAATTCTAATTCGTATAATTTGTTCTTTTTTAACAATAAATATTATTAGCAATTTGACACTTGAATCAACTACGACGTTAAAAAAATTCCCGGCAAAGTAGATTATATTATAAAATATTAAAAACTTATCGGATTGCAGTTAAAAATTATGTTCAGTAATTTTAAAGCATTTTTCAAACAAAAATTACCCTTATTGGCAATTCAAAATTATCAGGATCAGATTTATTTCTAGAAGAAAGAGTTTCGTTTGAAGAGAACGATTATTTTGTTTTTGATTTCAGTTTGATTGCAATTAAGATTTAATTGCAATGAAATTAATTGCAATCAAATCGATTGTAGTCAAATTTGATTGCAATCAATTGATGAATACATTAATTTCAAAAAAATTGATTGCAATCAATTTACGGGTTTTGACTGCAATCAAAAAATTAGAAATCACTGAAGTGAAATCAAGTCAATGCAATTAAATTGATTGCAATCTTTTACATTTCTGATAGTATTGTTTTTGATAGATCTATTGTTTCTGATAACAAAAAAAAGTAAAAATAAAAAATAACTAAATGAGACTTTATATCAACAAAATCAATTTTTTATGGACAATATTAAAGCTTTAGCAGAAAATTGGCTTTTATCAAAAAATTGAGAAATTCCACAGAAATCAGTAACAATTATATTTCTAAAATTGCATTGTCTGTTAATTTTTTTATTATTATTTTTTTTTTTTTGTGGAAAAATAATATTTTTATTGCCTCAACAGTTTGCTTTTGCAACACAGGATTATAACAACTCGCAAGTTGTTTTGTTTTATTTGTAAATTGCGTGAAACTTGTCGTACACTGCCATGCAAATTAAAACAACAACAACAACAACAAAATAAAATAAATGAAATATCAAAAAAACTAAAGCTTTAAGTTGCGCATTGCCAGCATGTTAGTGTCGCAAGCTTCTGCAGTTTTTGTTAAAAAAAACCATTTAAATTTCATTTAATTGCAATAATCATTGAGTGTGTAACAGAAAAGAACAAACATCATAATGACAACGAAACATTATTATTGTAACAACAATTGAATGTTCTTACTGCTAAAGCACAACACACAACATAAATTGTTCTGGCAACATTGACACCAAAATATAACACACAACAATTTCAAACACATTCACCACTTTAGATTTTTACAGCATCAAAAAAAAAAAAGAATTTACATTTAAGCCAGTTACACGTTTTGCAGTTAATCTGGGAACAGAATACTTTTTGTGTTTGTTTTTTTTTGTTGTTGCTAGTAAAACTGTTAACAGTTTTAATTGGTGTGTAACGCATTTTTTTTATTCAAGCATGAGTATTTTTGTTTTTTTTTAGAGAGAACACAGAAAATGCGTTACACAACACTTAAACCAAATGCTGCTCTTTACACACCAGTCCTCCTTTGTTTCGATTATATTCATGCATAAAGTGAAATTTTAAATTGCACACTCTGTCAACCATGTTGGGTTGTGTGTGTTAAAAATATTATTAGAGATAAATTAAAATTATGTTTATTAAAAAAAATATATAGGGTCGGAAATCTATTTTGTTTAATTAGAGCAATATGATGATATTTCTTTAACTCAGAAACTCTCGCAGCGTAAACTACGGCGCGTAATTGCAAATAAAACACATTGCGTACATATTGTTTGAACTTGTTATGCAATTTTTGCTTAAGCAGGCATTAAGTGCAACCTAATTGATGTTACCGGTGGCACACGAGCACAGCCCACTATAAAACTTATATTTATACACTTAAAAATAAAATGCCAACAAAAAACAAGTAAGCTTGCAGTATCGATAACAAAAAAATTTGCAACTTTTATAAAAAATATGAAGTGCTCGATAATAATTTTTTTTTAATTTTTTTATCGATCGTGCTATCGATAACAAAAAGTTTTTAACGCAATTGTAAAGCAAAATTTCTTTGTGAAATAACAATTATTTTTTTTAATTTTGATCATTTAACATTGTATCGACTAACAAAAATTTTATTTTAAATCGATAACTGCCAAATTATCTTATAAAACATACAAGTGTTATCGATAAAAAAAATATTATTAAGTTCTTTCATCTAACGTGCTGTCGATAACAAAAAAATTTTAAAGAATTGGAAAGCAAAATTTTTCTGTGAAAAATAAAACTTATCGACAATTATTTTTTTTTTTTAATTTTGATCATTTAACATTCCATCGACCAACAAAAATTTTATTTTAAATCGATAACTGACAAATTATTTTATTAAAAATTCAAGTGTTATCGATAAAAAAATTATTCTTAAATTCTTTCATCTAACGTGCTATCGATAACAAAAAGCTTTCAACGCAATTGTAAAGCAAAATTTCCTTGTGAAAAATAAAAGTTATCGAAAGCAAATTTCAATTTAATATTTAAAAATTTTTTTTAAATCGATAACATTAAAAATTTTTTATGAAAAATACAATTGTTAGATTATTATCTAACATGTTATCGATATCAAAACGATTTAAAAACAACTAGAAAATCAGATTTCTTTGTGAAAAATAAATACTATTGATAAATCGACCACTAAATATTTAATTTTAAATTCGATAACAGCAAATTTAAAAAAAAACGGAAGTGTTATCGATAACAAATTAATTTTTTAATTCTTTCCTCTATCGTGCTATTCCTAGCTAAAAAGTTTTAAAAAATTTGGGAGACAAACTTTTTTTGTAAAAACTAATTGTTATCGATTTAAAAAAAATTTTTAATTTAATTTAAAATCGACAACAAAAAATATAGTATAGAGAAAATTAGTTTTATTGATAAGAAAATAAAAATCTTTGAAAATAATTGTGATTAAAAGTAAAGAAAGTTTATTAAAAATTAATATTAACATTAACGATAACAAAACAAAACTTACATTGTGTTGGCAAAATTCAGTCAAGCGACTTGTCTTGCAAATTTTAACGGTAAAAGCTAAAGATTGTGTGGAATTAGGAGGTTAATAAAAAATTTTTTAATTAATAACAGAAGTTTGCCCCGCGTTTCCACGACTTAGACGGTCGATTTGAGTGGAAAATTTATATGACAAGCACAAATTTTTTTTGGTTGATTTTGATACCAATTTTCCAGAGGAGTCGCCTGCCTGACTTGTGGAAAAACGGTCTTGTTATGAAAAATTTTGATGGTTGGCAATTAAACGAAACGTAAGAGCAACTCAGTTTTCCAAACTTTTTACTCACTTATTGTTCATTGTTAACAAATGAGGTTATCGATAACAGAAACTTGCTCAAAGTTTTTACTCATTTGTTGCTATTTAATGAATAATAAGCTTATCGATAACAGAAAGATTTTTGATGACAAAAACTATTTGGAAATTTATTTTTTAAATCGATGCATGGGACGGACCTGAGCATAAAAATTTTTTCTGTAACTATCGACAAGAAAAATTATATTGAAAATAATGTTTTTATAGTTTTTTTAAATTTATTTTCTTAAATGGACAGTGTATTTATGATCCACTGAAGAATTCATTTAATATTTCCTTCTTGCAGATAATAATTTTTGCTCACGAAAGTGTTTCCATTAGGAAATCCAAGGATTTAGTAGCGTGTGTTTTGTTGGTCTTGTTGTAAATGCATCTATTTACTTAAATGCTTAAGCATGTATGTATGTAAACAACTTGTTATTGTTATGTACACACATACATACATGCATACATACATATGTACATATATACTTTACATTAATGCTATTTGTTGTTATCTGTGTTTGTTTTTCTAGTTTCTGTTCGAGCTGATGGCATATCGTGGCGTTAATTAAATACGAGTGAGTAAAGTGTGATGGAGAGCATTTTGAATGCTCAAATATGTATGTGGAGAAAAAAAAAATATAAGAATAAATACCAAGGGGAATATGTATTAGTGTAAGTTCGTGTGCATGTTGTATTTGTAATAAAAAAAACTCTAGTTCGACACTTGCCAGCAAACACACTGCGTTTCATATGTGTTTACTTAATCATACTGGCGCTAAGGTACAGTGGGCTACAATTGAAGGGAATATGGTGGGTAATTGAGCGTAAAAAAATGTTTGATACCAACAAGTTACGGCCTTATTGAGGAAAATTTGTATGAGATTACCAAATTTATTTGATAATTTTCAATTGTTCAAACAGCATGATGGGCAAACATATTTTACAACACTTTAGTCAAATAAAATATTTAATCTAAATATTTAATCAAAGTGATAACATTCTCCTAAAAAACAAGTAATTTAAATTTTTTGTGTTGAACCATAACATTACCTAATATTTTTGTCATTCTTTACCTCACTCTAGGACGCTATATATCATCTACTTTTGATTTTTTTTAACTCCTTTAACAAATAAATTAATAAAATAACTTGTTTTAACTTGCCCTTATCTTTTGTTTATATTCTGTTTACCGTTCTTTGTCTTATTTTGATATGTCCCTATAACGTTTGGGGATCCCTGCTCTGATTAAATTAATTTTGCTTCTACTTTCAAAGCCAAAACAATAGTAATAATACTGAAATCAGATATTAGAAACTATCATAACAAAATTCATGAAAATAAAAAAGTCACGAATTACAATTTTTACATGTTTATTTTTCTTCACCATGAAATTTTCATTAAATAGTCCAAAAATAATATACAAAATAAAAATGGAAACTCATGAAACCTAATAGCAGAAAAAAATTCGTACAAATATATAAGTCACGAATTACAATTTTTTTAAATATTTCCTTTTCTTCATAATCAAATTTTAAGCAAATGGTGTAATTGTATTTTATTTGCTATACAAATTATTCTTATTGAATAATATTAAAAATAGTTTGTTCTTTTCGAAACATGTTCACTCTTTCAAAGTAACGAATGACAAATTCTTATTAAATTGATGAAACTTTTGCTACACATTTTGCCACAAACCCATCAAATTCTCATGTTTTTAATAGCCTTTTTTATATGCATTGCAGTTATTACTCATAGAGCCATATACACCCCTGTTACAGAAACCAAATTCGATCAAAATTGATTTCAATTCCGTAAATATTTCTTCAGAAAACGAAATACCGAGAAATTGCTCGAAATAAAACCACTTTAAATTTATTGCTCGCAACAAGCAACTTGCAGACATGGAAAAAGAAAAAATTTTTCAAGAAGAACATATAATATTTTTGAAATATTTTTTCTTTATTCAACACTCGCCTGGAATTTTGAAATAAATACTAAAGTAACGAATACAAATTAGTCATTAGTAAATTGATTAAACACATCATCACTTTATTGATTTATTTGACAATAACATTCCACATTAGTAAGAAAAAATATGGCCCTATGCTCCTTGTAGGAGTTAAAAGAAAAAATATATATATAGAAAGATAAAGTCACGAATGACAAGTGGCAAATATCCTCTTAAAACAAAAAAGCATTTTCTTATTTTTTATTCCAACATAAGTTTTTCTTTTTGATAATGTTTTGCTTTTATTCAACAATCGTCCTCGATTTATTGACTTTTGTGATAACATTATGCAATATTAAGAAGAAAAGTCACGAATGACAAGCAACTAGCAGACATGCATTTAAAACAAAAAAGAAAGAATTTTCTTTTGTAGGAAATATAATCGAAGCTGAAATACTTGCTTCATTTATACGACTCAATATTTTATTACAAAGAAGTCACGAATGACAAACAACTTGTAGATATGCAAACATAAATTGTTCTTTTTGAAAAAAATTTTGCTTTTATTCAAAAGTCAGCTGACATTTTAGAATAAATACGCGAGTAACGAATAACAAATTTGTCACTAACATATTAATGATACTCATTGTAAATTTATTTGACAATAATATTTAATATTAACAAGTAAGATCACAAATGCCAAGCAGCTCAACTAAGATTTTGGAATAAATAGTCAAGTAACGAATGACAAATAAGTCATTAGTAAGTGGATGAGAATCACTATCAATTTATTGATTTATTTGATAATCATATTTAATATTTAAAAAAAGGTCACGCATGACAAACATCTCGCCTGAGATTTTGGAATAAATAGTTAAGCAACGAATGACAAATTATTCATAATTATCTTGATGAAACTCATTATCAATTTATTGATTTATTTGATAATAATATTTAATATTAAAAAAAAAGTCACGAATGACATACAACTTGCAGATATGCTTTTGAAACAAAAATCAACCTTTTTTCTTTTGAATTTGCTCTATTTTGTGGGAAAAAATAATCGAAGCTGACATGTTTACTCACTCACCATTTAATTGAATTATTTGATAATATTTTTTATTAAAGTTAAAACTAACGAATGACAAGTTACTTTTAGATATGCAATTGAAATTGTTATTTTTAAAAATTTTTGGCTTTTATTTAACACTCGTCTAAGATTTTGGAATAAATATGCAAGTACCGAATGACAAATTAGTTATTAGTAAATCGAAAAGTCTCGAATGACAAGGAACTTGCCTGAGATTTTGGAATAAGTATTCAAGTCACGAATTACAAATCAGACATTATTAGATTGATTTAACTCATAATCAATTTAATGATTTATTTGATAATAATATTTAATATTTATTATTAAAAAAGAAAAGTCACGAATGACAAACAACTTGCAGATATGATTTTAAAACAAAAAACAACCCCTTTTCTTTTGAATTTGCTCTGTTTTGTGGGAAAAAAATTATCGAAGCTGACACGATTACTTATTTTATACGACTCAATATTTAATTGACTTATTTGATTATATGTATGTATGTATTTCTGATTAAAATAAAATGTCACGAATGACAATTTAACTTGCAGATTGCAGTTAAAAATTGTTATTTTTTAAAATTGTTTACTTTTATTCAACACTCGCCTAAAACTTTGTATAAAATTTTTAAGTAACGAATAACAAATTAGTTATTAGTCAAGTTTTGGTCAAACACTACACTGATTTCACTGATTTCGAAGCATTTTTGTTTGGTGGCAAATAATTTTGTTTTCCCAAAATTAGCTGTTTTTTTATATATTTGATTTAACAACCTAAAATATTTTTTTGGTCTCACTAGGGCGATAAAATATTTAGAAAAATTTCTTTAAATTTTTCAACAATGTGGAACTTGCGATTGATTTTAAAACATACATACATACAAATGTGATATTTAAAGAAGATTCAAAGTTCTAGGTTAGTATACAATTATCTTGCACTGTACCCTCATGTAAACATGTTCAAATCTTGTACTAAATATGCACACTTCAAACTTATCATATATTTGCACTCGCAAGCAAACATTTTCATTCTTATCAAATAGTTACATTTAGCAACAGCAGCAAACAAATTGTTCATATTACTAACAAACACATACATTGCATGCATATGCATGTATGTATGTGCATAAATATATATGTATATATATGTAAAGATAAGCACATGTGTGCATACACGCTTCTAAAAACAAGTTTATGAGCGACTATTCAAAATATTTGTTAGCACAAGTGTGTATGTGTGAAAAACTCATTTTTGTTGAGGCAAAAATTCTTTTACAAATTCTGCGGTTGTCTTTTTCTTGTCGTAAGACATCGTGTTTTGTTTTTTATTAATTGTTTAGCAAATAATGTTGTTTTAGTGTATTTGTGTATGTGTGCAAGAGTTTAATAAACATAAACAAGTATTTATGCTATGCTAAAAAAAAAGGAAAATGTTGCTCCATTATTCTAGTTACTGAAATGAAAAATGCTAAAAAGCCACTTAATTACTTATAAAATCTTGTAACCAAAATTATGTTAATACATAAATTTTTGCAACAGATTATTTATATACTTAAAGACAAACTTTACGCACGCAGAGTGTTGTAAATATTTATTATTTTTTACTCGCAACATTTATTTAATATAAAAACTAATTTCCATTAAGTAAATAGAAAACTTTTTATAAAAAATAGCAAAAATATCTTAATTTGGCAAAAGCGTAAGGAGTTGTTAAATTAAGTGTTGCATATTTTTAGGGTTTAGGGCTGCTGGTAGCACCAAGGAAATGCTTCTTGAAAATGAATTTAAGCTCGTTAGTCCCTAAGCTAATTTTCTTTTTCAGATTTGCCAAACCAAGTTCTTCACTTGTTTTATCATTCTCTTATTAGATGATCCTTGTATATATGGGAATTTCCATGATGTCAAACGTGACCGTCATATACATCTAATATGAAAAAGAAATCAAACAAAACGGACTTTTATATTGATGATAAGTGTGACTTCTAACTCTATAATTAGTGTTAAGTTTAAATTAGAGTAAGTTATCGTTTTCAAGATAATTCCAGAAAAACAAAGCATTCGCATGTGACAGAAACAGAAGTCGTATTTTTGGTCATTGAGTAAAATGCTGACTTTAGAGAAACCTGTAGAAATATTTTAATGGGGCTAGTTTAAGAATGTTATGCATTGATGCTTTTTTTAAATGGTTTGATTTTAAACAAAAACTTTTTGCACAACTTTTGAAATAAGTTTTTATTATAGTCACACATAACATGTCGCACGTGACATATCGTATGCATCATATTGCATGTGACATGTCGTACATGACATATCGCACTTGTTATGTAGTACATAAGATGTCGTACGTGACATGTCGTACGTGCCATGTCGTACGTGACATGCCATACGTGAGATGTCGCACGTGACATGTTTCACTTCACATGTAATACTTGTGACATGCCAGCTCATATAGCATGAGACATGTCGCTCGTAACATGTTCCATGTGATATGTCGCCCGTGACATATCGTACCTGACATACATATAGCAAGTGACATATAATTTATGACAGGTTGAGCGTAACATATCATACGAAACATGCAACACATTACCTGTCGCACGTGAAATGTTGCACGTGACATTTTATGTACATCATTTCTGTTGCTCTCCTTACAAAATTTTAAACAAACAAGTTTGAGGTACATTCACGCTTGACAAACAGACTGACCAGTTTTAGCTGGTTCAGTTTGAACTGCATGCATTGCAAGGCTCTTCTAATTTTTTTTTCTCCTAAACTATATTAAAAACTTGAAGCAGCAAAAGATAGCCTCGTCTCAGTTTTAATTATGAGTTACCAAGACTACCATTACCAACAAGAATTCATTCGAAGCGAACAACATTTTCTATAATATTTCAAATGTCGCACGGCTTTTAGGAAAAAGTTTTGCACAAGGGAACGAACCACTATTTAAAAAAGATAATTTATATGTATGTAAGTAAATGTGATTTGTTTTGGCGATAACTACTTTACCCACACAAAACACACCACTTCTATGTCTATATAAAAAAATTTAACAAACAACTTCTTTTCACAAAATGAAATTTTTTAAAATATATCAATCATATAACCCTTCTAAACTTTCTCACTGACAATTTCAAAATCTTTTTAAGCAACTTTATTAGAAAACAACCATACATTACTTGCTTTCCAAAACAAAAAAAAGAACCGTCATTAAAAACTCGTATTTATAACAAAAAGTTCGTACTTTTGCTACTGCTGCTGCTACTGCTTTTGCTGTTTCCAAACATCAAATATTAAAACATCTGACATTTATTGATCTGTATTAAAAACTCGCTGCTGATGCTTTCGTCCATCTATCGTTCATCGTTTTTTTTTGGGCCATGGTAGCGGTCAAACACAAACCAAAAGTGTACTCATACACTAATGTACAGCAATGGCAACAATAATAGATGCAACAAATACACACGAGCACACAACACTTGCACCCGTATGAAAAGAAAAACAACGAGGACAACAACAATAGAGACAACAACAATAAACAAAAAACAAATTTAATACGAATATAACAACTTCAATAACAGAATACAATGCAACAAAACAATACACAAGAGAAATAAAAGTACAAGCTTTTGCATCATTTCCCATATGGAATAGCGGCTGCCTGGTTGCTGGAGCAACGAACGCTCGCTGTTCGTTGTTGCAATGTAAAACAAACTTATGCACACACTAAAAAAAGCACAGACCCAACAAAAGCGATTAAACATGTGTATCTACAAGCTTCAATATCAGCATCATCATCGTGCACTCACAGCGCTCAGACAGCCATAGGGGGCCCTTGGAATAATAAAAAAATATTTTATAGCAAAACTTTTCAAAGTTGAAGGGGAAAACATAATTTTTTATACATAATTTCTAGAAAATTGTTTTTTTTTCAACCAAGAGTACTTTTTTCATAAAAGGTACTTTTTTTTAAAAAAGTACTTTTTTAATAAGAGATACTTTTTTCATAAAAGGTACTGTTTTAATATAAAGTACTTTTTTATCAAAAGGTACTTTAAATAAAAGTTACTTTTTTCATAAGATACTTTTTTAATAAAAATAATTTTTTTAATCAAATGTACTTTTTAACATAAGTTATTTTTTTTAAAAAAGGTACTTTTTTAAAAAAGATATTTTTTTTTTTAAATTTACTTTTTTAAAAAAAGGTACTTTTAAAAAAAAGGGTACTTTTTTAAAAGAAGGTACTTTTAAAAAAAGGTACTTCCATAAAAAAAGTACTTTATGAAAAAAATTTATTTTTTAATTAAACGGGCTTTTTTTGATTAAAGATAATTTTTTAATAAAAATAACCTTTTCACTAAAATGTACATTTTTATAAAAGGTCAATTTTTATTAAAATATACTTTTTATTAAGAAGGTACTTTTCTATTAGAAAGGCATTATTTTATTAAGAGAGTAAATTTTTAGAAAAAATTTATTTTTTATTAAGAAGGTACGTTTTTATTAAAAAGGTTCTTATTTATTAAAAAAGCACCTTTTATTAAAAACGTATTTTATTTTATTTAAAAGAAACTTTTTTATTTAAAAGAAACTATTTTTTAAATAAGTACTTTTATTAAACATCTACTTTTCTATCAAAAAGCTACCTTTTTACTAAAAGGTACTTTTTTATTAAAACGTTACTTTTTTTAATTAAAAAGTACATATTAATAAATAAAAATTTATTAAAATAAAAAAGTACATTTTATTAAAAAGTACCTTATTATTAAAATTGTACTTTTTTATTTAAAAGGTACTTTTTGATTAAAAACGAACTTTTTTATTTATAAGGTTTTTTTAATAAAATTTAATTTTTTAAGAAAAAAGTATTTTTTATTAAATTGTATTTTATTTATTAAAACGGTACTTTAAAAAGGTTTGTAAGAAAAAAGGATTTTTTCTTATGAAAGGTAACTTTTTATTAAAGAGGTACTTTTTTATTTAAAAAGTACTTTTTTATTTAAAAGGTACTTTTTTATTTAAAAGGTATTTTTATTAAAAATGTTATTTTACATTTAAAAGGTACTTTTTAATTAAAAAGTTACTTTTTTCTTGGGGTAATTTTTTTAAAGGTACTTTTTTATTTAAAAGGGACTTTTTTAATAAAAGGTTTTCTGTATTTCAATAAAAAGTCGAACATGTTCCTAAAAACATTACTTTTTTAATAAAAAGGTACTTTTTTAACAAAATAGTTTTTCTTAATAAAATATGCGGCGATCCCTTTACGAATTATTGATATCCCTCCCTGCGGTGCTTTATATTAAACAAAAAGTAAATTTTTCGTAGAAGTTAATTTCAGTGCAACTTTTGTCAAGAAAAAAAATATTTGTTTAATCGAATAAATGACCGACTTACTACACTGACAAACTTTAGGATTGATACTTTAACAGTAAATGTGTAGCAGCAGGAGCTACTACACAACAACAGCAACAACAATTAAAACACATTTTCATTTGTATATTTTTGTATGTCATCCTTTAAATGGAAATTCGCAGCTGTATGAATGAATAAATGTTGAATGAGCAAATGAATGCGTATGTTTGTATGAATGTATTTATGTCTGTGTATATTAAATGGTCAATATGTGTATATTGCAAATATGTATGTATATGAAACTGAATATGTGTGCTAACGGTATGCTGTTGCATCATCATCATCGTCATCATTGACATGGTTGTCATGGTAAAATATTGTTTGTATGTATGAAAATTTTTGCTTTTGTAGAATATTGATTGTTATAAATTTTTAAATGTTTCAGTCGGTCGGTCGGTCGGTCAGGCAAAAGGATTTTAAGCCAAAAAATTGTTAATAACAAACTCTTAAGTACGAAGGTCCTTGTGTTCTTATTCACAATATTTTTTTTTGTAAGCAAGTATGTGAGTTATTATGAAATTTTGCGTAGCAATAAGAAGAGAAGTTAAAAAAATATATTAAGGTCATTGGGACAAGATGAATATTAATGTTGAAGGGCTTTTAAATGTCGTTGTTGTTGCTTAAGATTTAATATAACAAATTTTCAAATAACATTGTTTTAAATTATGCCTCCATGTATTCGGGTAATTTGTTTATCATGTTGGTTGTGTGTATGCTTTTTTGTGCTAAAACTAAGCAAATTTTTTTTAGTTAAAATTTTTTAAAATTTTCAAAACTTCCCCTGTTTTAAAAAAATTTCCCCTTAAGGGAAATTTTAGTTTTCACTTTAAATTTTTATGTTATTAAAAGTAGCTCAATATCTTGTTATGAAAATACAATTTGAAAAATTTCCCTTTAAGGGAAATTTTTTTTCACTTTAAATTTCCATGTTACCAAAAATACCGCAATATTTTTTATCAAACTAGCATTTACACAATTTATTAATATTATTTCTTAGGCGTTTTATGAAATTTTTTCCGATTGTATGGGGTAGTTCTAACAAAAATTTACATTTGAATTTACATAATATAAATTTAGTTAAGTTTAATATTCGGTTTCGGTTTGATTTTCAAATTAAATATTAAAAATTCAATGGCTTCTACTCCATCGTGTCCCGCTAATCAATTTACATTTAATTTTAATAATTATATAGTAATCAATATTGTTCATGTAATAACTAAATTATAGCAAATTAAGAGGGCGTTAAATTTAATGTCTAATTTTATTGCCTTTTGAAAAATACTATTTCAAAATTATTGTATGTATTTGTATTTCAACATATACATATGTACATATACAAATGAAATGAATGTGTTTTTCCTTTCCACTGATAATAATTTTCATATTTTTCAAACTACGAATCAAATTAAAACTTTAAGCAATAACTTACCTAGCGCCTTTGGGTATGCAGCATTTTTTGTATATACAATATAATCTGCAATTAACAAATAAATATGTATATTAAATTACTTTGTTTAAAATAAATTTCATATTTATTAAATATGTCCTTAAAGAAAATAGTAAAATATTTTGCCAGAACATCAGACATTTACTTCCCTTTCCTCACTTGCCTCTTTTCGTTTTAATCACTCTATGATTGTTTTAATTTTCCTATAAAAACTTTTCATTTTGCCATAATTCTTAAAACAAATGTTATTTTTGTGTTCAGTTCTTTTTTAATTTCTATTTTTTTATCACACAAAATTTATGCTGCTTGTAATTGTATTTTTGGAAATGATGTTATTGCATACTTTTAGGAAAACTATAAATTTTTGGTCGGATAAAAATAGTTGAAATTTTCAATTGGTCTGTATATAATCCTGGTACTTGTGTGCTTGTGTTTGTAAATATGTGTGAAAAAGTACTCAATTTTAGTGACAGTTTTTTTTGCTTATTTTAGGTTTTTTAAATGATTGTAAATTACAGAGGGAGATGAAATAAAATGTTTATAAAAACAAGCAAACATTTTGTAGCAATATATTTAGGTATGAAAACATTAAAAATATTGTAGCATACCTTAAAGCGCCTAAAAGACAAGTGACATGAAAAATAAATAATACTAAAAATTATTTTAGAAGATTAACTCCCTTTCAATACAGGAAAATAATAATATTACAAAAAGTTTTAAAACGAAAATTTTATTTTAAAATTATAACAAAAGTTTGGGTAAATGATATATTCATAATTAAATATCTAGTTATTTTTCATAACATAAAAATTTAGAGTGAAAAGTTAAATTTCCCTCAAAGGGAAATTTTACAAAAAAAAGGGAAATTTTCTAACCTTTTTATATAATATAAAAATTAAAGGTGAAAATATAATATGTAATTAAAAGTGAAATCAACATTTCCCTCCAAGTGAAACCAATATTTGCCTAAAAGGGAAATTTCCAAAAAAATTTATTTAGAAATTTTTTAAACTTGGCATCTAAAAGCTTGGTCAAAATAAGTTGAAATCAAAAAATATTGAGTTATTATTATTCTTTATGCGGAAATTCAAGATGAGAACCAAAATATTTCTTAAAGGGAAATTTTTAAATTGCTATTTTTTTTAAGAAAATATTTTGAAATTTTTTTAATATAAAAATCTAAGGTGAAAAGCAAAATTTCCCCATATGGGAAATTTTTTGGAACAAGGAAATTTTTTAAATTTTCCAGATCAAGCAATAAAACTTAAAATTTTTTTAATTTTTCTATTGTATAGAGTATCAAATATCAATCTGACAAACAAAACTTTGCATATTTGATATGAGATTCAAGGTAAGAAAGAAAATATTTCTTAAAGGGAAATTTTCGAATTGACATTTTCTTAAGAAAATATTGTGAAATTTTTCATAATATGAAAATTCAAGGTGAAAACAAAAATTTCCCTATATGGGAAATTTTTTTGAATAGGGAAATTTTTAAAAATTTTGCACAAAAAACCATAAAATTTACAAATATGATGAATAATTAATATAGACTAGAATTATTTATTTGAAAGCATTCCCGTTTAAAGAAAATTTTGTCAGCCTCTAGAGTTCCAAAAATATAAAAAAAAACTCTAATCTTAATTCAATTTCCATAGTGCCACAATTTTAAAAATTTCCCGTTTTTAAAAATTCCCCCCCAAGGGAAATTTTGGTTTTCATCTTTGGCTTCAATGTTATGAAAAACAGCTCAATATCTTCTTATGAAAACACAATTTTAAAAATTTCCCTTAAAGGGAATAGAAATGATCTGTTAAATTTAATTTTACAATAATTTTAACAACCGAAATTTCTGAGAATATTCGCTTCAGTATTTTTAGTTTTCAATAAATAAATATTGTTTTCAATGGAAAAAAATTTAATTCCATGAAATAAATTTTACATTTGCAAATACGAAAAAAAGCAAATCATATCTTTAGGGGGACAAAAACATCCCTAAATGTGTAACATACCAATAGGGGCTGGAAAGCAAATACGATAAAATCTTCAATTCAAATGGAAAACAATTACTTTTAACAGCAGGAAATAATAAAAGTAACAATTCTGATAAAAATTTGTCAAAGGAAATTTTTTAAATAAAAAATATTTAAATGTTTCGAATGTTTGTCACTCTGCACAAGAAAACAAACAAACAAATTTATATGGAAAAAATATTTTGGGAACATAAAAAAATTATAGATATAAATTCGACATAGCGTACTTGTTTAAATCGTTAAAATGGAAAAAAACACAAAAATAGAAAAATTGCAAAAAAAAACAACAAAATCGCCAGAAATAAAAAAACGCTTAACCGAAAAAAACCACCAGAAATCAAAAAATCGCTGAAAACTAAAAAAACAGCCGAAAAATAATCACCAGACCAAAAAAAACACCAGAACTTAAAAAAATTGCTAAACTAAAAACATTTTCAAGACCTGAAATAATTGGTAAAAATAAAAAATCTCAAAATTAAAAACATGCCAAAACGAAAACTAGCCAAAATGAAAAAAGCGCTTAAATCACAAATCTTACCAAAAAATTAAATAAATCGCTAAAACTCAAAACAAAAACACCAAAGTAAAATGTTGGAACACCTGAAAAAATCGTTGAAAACTCAAAAAATACGCAAAAACAAAATAACACCAAAACTAAAAAAATTGCTAAAACTAAAAACGAACCAAAAAAATCACCAGAACCAAAAAAACACCGAAACTAAAAAAAATCGCGAAACTAAAAATATTTCCAAGAACCGAAAAAATTGGAAGAATTAAATAATCCCAAAATTGAAAAAAAATGTACCGAAACTAAAAATGGCCAAAATAAAAAAAATGCTTAAATGAAAAATCTCTCCAAAAGTTAAATAAGTCCCTGAAATGCAAAGAAAATCACCAAAAATAAAAAGGTCACAAAATACTAAAAAATAGCCTAAATGAAAAAAGTCGTAAAAATAAAAAAAACACAACAACTAAAAAAAGCTCTGACTAAAAGACAACCGAAAAAAATTTTAAAAAAGAAGAAACTAACTAAAAAAAAGCAGGTAAAATTAAAATAATTACCAAAAACCAAAAAATTAATCAAACTTAAAAAAACGCCAAAATAAAAAAAGCGGGTAAAATAAAAATATCACCACAAATGAAATAAATAGTTATAATAAAAAAAGTTACTAAAAATAAAAAGGTCGGCAAATCACTAAAAAAAAAAATACAAATATCGCTAAAACTAAGAAAAAAGAAAAAATTGCTGAAATGGAAAAAATCGCCAATACGAAAAAAGCGCCAAGACAGAAAAAAATCGCTTAACTAAAAAAAATTGACAAAATCCGGAAAAAAAATCGGCAAAATTATTAGAACAAAATAAATCGCTAAAATCCAAAAATACAACAAAAATAAACTCTACAAAATTATAATTATAGGTCGGAAAAACTGAAAACATCCCCAAAAACCGAAAAATCACATAAAACCAAAAAATCGCCAAAACAAACAAAAAGCACCAAAACCCAAGAAAAATTGCTTAAACTAAAAATCAACCGAGAAAAATCGACAAGACAAAAAAATCGCTTTCCTAAAAAAATTGCCAAAAACCAAACAAAACTTGGCAAAATTACCAAAAATAAAATAAATCCTTCTAATGCAACAAAAAAAATAAAAAAATTGCTATAAATCGCTAAAAACCGAAAAAACCTCATATGCCGAAAAAAAATCGCAGAAGCGCAAAAATTAAAAAAAAATCGCTAAAACTAAAATAACAACCGAAAAAAATATGAAAACGAAAAAAAACGCCAAAACTTAAAAAAATCGCAAAAACGAATATAAATTGCCAGAAACCGAAAAAAACGTCAAAAGCCGAAAAAATTATTTTCGTCTGCTTTTTATAACAATTATTTGACAAACTGTACAACGGTTTTAGTTTTTATGAAAAATTCAGAAATTTTACAATGCGTTATAAAATGGAAATTATTTTATATATTTTAAATAAATTTTGTAAATAAACATTTTAAAATTATGGAAGTAGTAGCACAAAATAAAGAAGTGCTTGTAAATCAAGTTATTTTATATAAAAATGCAAAAATACATCTCAAGATAAAAGTTTTTTATCGGCTGATCGTTGTTAGTCATACCGTCTATTTTCACTTTCCAGAGGTCAATGAAAATATTTTCATTGTTTTCCTTCCAAAACACTTTTTGTTTTCCATAATTTTTTGATTATTGTTGCTGCTGCATCCATTTTTAAGCTTAAAATTTTTCAAGCGACATCTATTGTTATTCACTGGGGATAAACATTATCAGCTGCTTCTGGTAATTTTGAATTGGCAGCACTGAATTTATCACAGCAAAAACAAGGTTGCATTTCATAAAACCAACTTAAAACCAAATCTAAAATGGTTTTAAGTTGGTTTTAAAAACAACAGTATGTATGGTAAAACCTTTTAACGTTAAAACCAACTTTTATTAAAACCATGTCAGTCTGAAAACACTATAATATAAATCGGCAGAAATCGAAAAAATGTCAAAACTCGAAAGAAAAATTCCAAGAACGAAGTAAAGCTCCAAAACTTAGGAAAAAACGCCAAAACTACAAAAAAAATCGCCAAAAACCGAAAAACATTTATTGTCTATATATTTTAATTTTTTTAAACAATTATTACATCAAGTAAGATATTCAATTACATAGGCCTAAGTATATATAAAGTAGTATATATTAGACATAGCGTCACTTAAAATCCAAAAGGGCGTAAGTACACTTTTTAGTTTTTTTACAGGAAAAGCAAAAAACTATTAAGACTATTTAGTTTATTTTAAGCCAAATTAAATAATGAATAAAATAGCTATATTTTTTAAAACATGTGAGTAAAATTTGAAGGAAAGATATATTTTGATTAATCACATCATAATCAATCAAAAAGTATATTTTGAATTTTTTTGGCTGTTATGGCCTTTTGGATTTTAGATGATGATTTGTAGTGTCCGTAGGGAACACTTCGCAAGCGTGTAAAAATCAATCTTAACTGAATTTATTTAAATTTCCAATCAAAATCACTTCTGGAATTAATTTCACAACAATCTGTATGACCTGTTGTAGGGCACAAAAATTTTTATTAATCTTTTTTATTTAGTACGAACATGTATGGCTTTTAAGTATAATGTTTTATTGTCATCAATATGTGTGTACATACTCTTACATGTCTTTTTAACATTTATAATGTGTTACAATTTCTAGCCTTGCAGATGTCAATGGTAAAAGTAATTGGGTTTCTATATTGGGTGGTTACAATTTGACACAAAGAAAAATAGAAGTGGAGATGCTTGCATAAGCCTGGCACAGCAAGCAAGCAACAATTTCTGTTGGAATAGAATTATTTTGCCATAATAAATTTATTGCTAGAAAAATATATACAGCAATTGAAAGCATTTAGTACAACTTTTCATTTAATTTCTCGTAACTTGCAAATATGTAGGAATGTATGTATATACTTTTGTCTCTCTCTCAGGCATTTATTTAAAGCGGGGTCAGATTAATTAGACATAATAAAAAAGTTTACAAAAATAATTATAACTTATATGTCATAAGAAAAAGTAGTAGAATTCAAAGTAACTTTTATTTAAGTTTCTTATATTTTTAAAAGAAATTTTTTTTTTTAATTTCTCTTAATATTTGCCCAATGTGACCTTACCAATAGTACACCCGGAGAAAAAAATAACTTAAAATCAATAAAATACATTTGGAAAGTCCATAAATATTGAATTTCTTTATATCAATGTGAAACAATATTAATTCTAAACTTGCCCATTTTTTATCAATTTAATATAGTAACAATATAGAAATAACATTTTCAGCATTGAATTACTACTGAATTTATATTGAAACAAAGTTTTTTCTATATTGATTTCAAGTGCTGCCATAAAGACTTTAATATAATTCTTATTAAGTTCAATATTTTGCAGTTTAAAATTCAACTTAATAAAAATAAAATCAGTGAAGTGCGACTTTGACATGCGCACGAAGGTTTCCGTACGGACACGAGATATGTAATTCAATACGAACTTTAGCCAATATAAACTATAGTTTTTGCCTTTTTTTTTGTTTGTGGGTTTTTTTCGGTTTTAAACGCCTTTTTTAGCTTTGGGATTTTTGAGTTTATTGGCGCTTTCTGAGTTTTGACACTTTTTTCTCGTTTTGGAGATTTTTTTGTTTTTGAAGTTTTTTTAATTTTTTTATTTTGGCGATTTTTTTAATTTTGGCGATTTTTTTAATCTTGGAGTTTTTTTCCATATAGGTGGCGCTTTCTGAGTTTTGGCACTTTTTACCTCGTTTTGCCATTTTTTTGATTTTTGGAGTTTTCTTATTTTTTGAAATTTTTTTATTTTGGTGATTTTTTAAATTTTGGTGATGTCTTAATTTTGGCGTTTTTTTAATTTTGGCGTTTTTTCCATATAGGTGATTTTTTCGGCTTTTGGCGTTTTTCTTTCATTTTGGCAATTTTTTTTAGTTTTGGCACTTTTTTTCTCGTTTTCGGGATATTATTTTGGTTTTTGAAGTTTTTTTTTTAATTTTGGCGTTTTTTTTTAATTTTGGCGATTTTTTAATTTTTGGCGATTTTTTTCATTTTGGCGATTTTTTTTCATATAAACAATTATTTTGGTCTTGGCGCATTTTTCGCGTTTTTGGCGATTTTTTTCAATTTGGCGATTTTTTTCATTTTGGGCGATTTTTTCGAATTTGGCGATTTATTTTAGTGCTAGAATTTTGGCGATTTTTTTCGTTTATGTGATTTTTTTTATTTTTGGCTATTTTTTCGTTTTGGCGATTTTTTTCGGTTTGGCGATTTTTTAATTTTCGAATTTTTTAGCTTTACCGTTTTTGAAAATTTCAAAAGAAAGTTTTTTTTGCCGAATTTTTTTAGTTTTGACATTTTTTTCTTGTTTTGACGATTTTTTTCGGTTTTTTTCGTTTTCACGATTTTTTTAATTTTGGCGATTTTTTTTTAATGTTGGCGATTTTCGGTTTTTGGCGTTTCTTCATTTTGGCGACTTTATTCATTTAGGCGGTTTTTTTAGTTTTGACACTTTTTTTCTCATTTTGGCTATTTTTTTTTTGGTTTTTGGCGATTTTTCCATTTGGCGACTAACATTTATTTTGTTACTGGAGCCTTTTTCGCGTTTTGGCGATTTTTTTCGGTTTTTGGCGTTTTTATCATTTTGGCGATTTTTTTCATTCGGGAGATTTTTTTTTAATTTGGCTATTTATTTTGGTGCTAGAATTTTTTTTAATTTTGGCGATTTTTTTAATTCTTGGCGATTTTTTTTCGGGTTTTGGCGATTTTTTTCGGTTTGGCGATTTTGTAATTTTTGAATTTTTTTGTTTTACCGTTTTTAAAAATTTCAAAATTTTACCTCTTACGGTTTCCAAGATATAGCAAGTTGTCAAAATTACATAGTCAAAATTGCATTAACTGGGGGACCACCCTTTAATTTAATTTTTTTTAGTCTATACAAAAATACACTATTTTTACAAATTTCAAGTGTCAATATACATAAATATGTAAATACAATTGTATGTATATTACATGGCATTTTAACATTTTTTGTTGCTCGTTTTGGAACACCCTTTAATTTTTAATTCTATATATTGTTAAACTGCAGTTTTAATTAAAACTTTTCTCCGAGTGTATCGATAGATATGCTTATTGAATCATTGTTACTTTTTTCCTGACAACGCCTTAACACTTAGTACACTTTATTTTATTTTTTGTTTTTTGCTACACAATACTCTCCTCCCTCTCATTCATATTATTCACACCTTCCCTCTTTCACTCCTCTTCTAACATTTCCTTTTTCTTTGCAAACGCACTAAATAAAACGTGCCAAACAGAAAACAAAAAAATCTGATTTAATCCTTTTTCTCTTATGGATTTTATGCGTATCAGGATTGTTGTTTATTACATGTTGTTGTAATTTCTGTCATTTGTGTAACTATATTTTTGTTATTGTTGTAGAGCCTGCTCACTCCCAGTACTTGTAAAAGAATTATGACTTGAGAAATTTTATGAGATTTTCTTGTAAATGTTTTGATATATCTTTCATTTTACATTCAGAAGTCATATTTCATACTTTACTTTCAGTTTTCTATTAAATTTTCTTGTTTTAAGATTTTCATATTCTTTTTTTTTTGCTACTTTTTATTTTTTTAGAAATAGATACATAAATATGTTTTGAATATGCAGTGAATTTAAAAGCAAATATAAAGTTTAAAATTTCCGCAATCCAAGAACTTTTAAGAAAGCATTGCAGAGCATTGTAAATTAAATGTCTTGTAATGACTTTAGCTAAAAATAATGCATGCAAAATTAATAACAAATTGAAAAAAGAGTTATTAATCATAATATGGAAATTTAAGGTGATAAGTAAAATATTTCTTAAAGGGAAATTTTTGAATTGATAATTTTTGAATATGCTATTTTTCATAACACGAAAATTCTAGGTGAAAAGCAAAATTTCCCTCAAAGGGAAATTTTTTAAAGTAGGGGAAATTTTTAAGATTTTTGCAAATACAACAATAAAATTTAAACGTTTTTAATTTTTCTTTTCTATAGAGCTCGAAATATCATTTCTGAAAGAAGTTTATGGTACTTGATTTTTAAAATGTCCACTGGACCAGCATTGCTTTTAAAATCCCATGTGATTTAATATATATATATATAATTTTCAGAACATGCCTGTGTATCAACAAATTATATAAATGTGCATATTGTGGATATTGGATTACTATGCATAATATGGAATTTCAAGGTGAGCATCAAGATATTTCTTGAAGGGAAATTTTTTAATTGATATTTTCATAATAAAATATTATGCTGTTTTTCATAACATGAAATTTCACGGTGAAAACCAAAATTTCCCTAAATGGAAAATTTCTTAATATAGGGGAAATTTTGTAAAATTTACAAATTTTTAATTTTTATATTGTATGGAGCATCAAATATCATTTCTAAAAGAATTTTATCGTAATTCCTAATTCTAAAATCGCATGTGATTTTCAAAACATTCCTGTACAACAAGAGTTTGCATAAATGATATTTTAGTATTCGAGTTGAAAACCAAAATTTCCCTATATGGGAAATTTTTTTAGACAGAGGAAATTTTAAAAATTTTTGCAAGTGAGGCAAAACAAGTTACAAATGAGATGAATAGTTGCTGCAATAAAAGTATTTTTTATATTTTCGGATCTTTTTGTGGGTTCCTTTACATAATAACTTCATCATTAATAAACGGGGAAATTTTTAAATTGATCTATTAATAAGAAAATATTATACTATTTTTCGTAACATAAAAACTTAAGGTGAAAATCAAAATTTCCCAAAATGGGAAATTTTTTTAAAATAGGGGAAATTTGTTAAATTTACAAATTTTTAGTTTTTATATATTATAGAGCATCAAATATCATTTCTGAAATAATTTTATTTATTTTATCACATGTGATTTTCAAAACAATTCTGTATAACAAAAGTTTGCATAAATGATATTTTAGTAAGGGAATATTGAGTTGTTTCTTAAAGGGAAGTTCTTAAATTTATATATTGATAGGAAAATATTATGCTATTTTTCATAACATAAAAATTCAAGGTAAAAAACAAAATTTCCCTCAATGGGAAATTTTTTAAAATAGGGGAAATTTGTAAAAAAAAATTTCAATGAAGTTACAAAACAATGAATAGTTGCTGCAATAAATGTATTTTTTATATATTTTTCGGATCTTGTTAAAAGAGTTAAGCGTTCTGGAGAAACAACTCTTCACGAGAAAATAAGACACATGCAGATTTCACTAGAATATAAACAGTAGTACTAGTAAGTACATCGTTAATGAACGGGCGGACGAAGTACTCAGGGAAATTTTTCAATTGATATTTTCACAAGAAAATGTTATGTTTTTTTCCTAATATGTAATTTTAAGGGGAAAACTAAAATTTCCCTGAAGGAGAAATTTTTTAAAACAAGGGAAATTTGTAAAATTTTTGCAAATGAAGTAAAAAATTTTTAATTAACCATGAATAGTTGCTGCAATAAAATTATTTTTTATATTTTCGGATCTTGCTCTGGGTTCATGTACATAATAATTTCATCGTTAATGAACACCGGACGAACTAATGAGGGAAATTTTTTAATTGTTATATTAATAAGAAAACATTATGCCATTTTTCATAACATAAAAATTCAAGGTGTAAAACAAATTTTCCCTATATGGGAAATTTTTTAAAACAAGGGAAATTTGTAAAAATTTTGCAAATGAAGTAACAAAATTTAAAAATACGATAAATAATTGCTGCAATAAAGAAATTTTTTATAATTTCGGATGCTGTTAAAAGAGTTAAGCGTTCTGGAGATGGACCTTTTCACCAGATAATAAGACATATACAGACATCAGTATAATATAAACCCTAGACTCCACATAAAGAAACATGGAAAATTTACATTTTATTTTGTGACAGATAGTCACCACTACTGTCGCTAAGATCACTTAAAACCTTCACTTTGTTAGAACGTGCTACCCAGACGTTATTGTCAGACCAACAACAATATTATCTGGGTTGCTGTACATAATAAGTACTGTACGAAAAACTACTCAGGGAAATTTTTAAATTGATATTTTCATTGAAAAATTTTATGATTTTTTTATAACATAAAAAATCAATGTGAAAAACAAAAATTTCCCTAAATGGGAAATTTTTTAATATAGGGGAAACTTTAAAAATTTTTGCCAATGAAGTAAAAAAATTAATATTCGATGAATAGTATTTTTTATATTTTCGGATCTTGTTAAAGGAGTTTGGCAGGGAAAATTTTTTAAAACAGGGAAATTTGTAAAATGTTTGCAAATGAAGTAAGAAAATTTACTAATACGATGAATAGTAGATATAATAAAACATTTTGTTAGGATCCTTCGCTTTGTTAGGAAACCTTCGCTTTGTTAGGATGTGCTACGCAGACTTTATCGTCAGACCAACAACAATATTATCTGGGGTGCTGTATATAATAACTACTGTACGAGAAACTACTCAGGGAAATTTTTAAATTATATTTTCATGGAAAAATATTATAGTTCTTTGTACAACATAAAAAAATCAATGTGAAAACCAAAATTTCCCTAAAGGGGAAATTTTCTAAAATAGGGGAAATTTGTAAAATTTTTGCAAATGAAGTAAAAAAATTTAAAAAAAAATTTAATTTGTTAGAAGAGTTAAGAGTTCTGGAGACAGAGCTCTTCACGAGATGATAAGACTGATCACTGCATCTAGTATTGACCTTTTTTATAGATTAGTATTCCAACGTGCGTGTAGAGTGGCGTCTATCAAAACTGAATCCCAAGATTCTACTGGATTGCTGGTAGTTAGCAAGCAGCCAAGTAAATCAAACATCCAAAGAGTTCTGCACATATGAGAAGCGGTAATGGCAGGCAAATAATTATAATACTCATTCCCTTCAACAACTCAATCATTTGATGAAATTCCTTTTGTTTTCTTTTATATCCTGCTGGTATGAAGACATTGATGAAATCATATTAACAAAGAAACTTGCTACATAATCAACTAAAAAGCTTAACTGCTATTGAAAAATTATAAGCCCAAAAGCACAATGAAAATACAAAAGAAAAAAGAAACCCCATTATTAACTTTCGAAAATCAAACATATTATTAATCAATTACAAAATTAACTCCACCTGCTTATGATTTTTAAATGAAGAGAAAAAATCACTAAACAATTATTTGCTTAAATAAATTGAATTGATGGCCTCTTAAGGGAACATTTCATACGAGTCACTTTCAGCGCAAACATGAAAACTTCCGTCAAATTATCTGTTTTTCTTTACCAAAGCAATATTATGGCCAAATCCATTGGTCTCGTGCCATACGATGACGCTGAGCTGCAAGCTAAAAAATTTCAAAAGCCCATGAAATGGTTTTTTATCGCTTTAATTATAAATTTAAATTTGATTCTGGTTGCGGAATTAATGTTCACCTTTAAGGCCGTTTTGGATGGGGAAAATTTTAAAGAGGCCACCATGAATTTGTCTTATTTTGGTTTTGGATTTGTGAGCAGCATAAAAATGTTTAGTGTTTTACACAAGAAATCCCTGTTAACTAAACTCATGAGGCGTATACGACAATTGTATCCTGTTGAGCCAGAAAAGCAAGCCGAATTCCATGCTAGAGATTATGCTTTTAAATATAATTTAATTAGCTTTGGTTTTGTATTAATTCATGAGATTCTGATCTGGTCGTATAATTTATTTACAGCAGTAAGTTATTTGATTTATGAATATTGGTTGGGCTTGAGAACGGTGCCCAGAGTGTTGCCCTACTACGTGTGGTTGCCTTGGCAGTGGCAGGATCATTGGTCCTATTATTTGTTATACATATCACAGAATGCAGCTGGTCATGCCAGTATGTCTATGCAGTTGACCAATGATTTGATATTGTGTGCAGTCGCTACGCAGCTCATAATGCATTATGGTTATTTGGGCCAGCGCATAGAGATGTACCAGCCATCGCAGGTTTATGAAAAAGATCAGCAGTTTCTTAGGGAATGCATCGTATATCATGAGCAGATCTTAAGGTGAGTTCAAAAAGTGTGAAAAATATTATTTTTTTGAGTTAAAAATTATTATTGTTCTACTTGACAGTTTGTCCAAATATATGAATGAGATTTTCGGTGTGAGTCTTTTGGTGAACTTTATTTCCTCTTCGTTCACCCTGTGTTTTCTGGGTTTTCAAATGACCATCGGTGTTCCGCTCGATACCTTGTGCATGTTGTTTATATTTCTAATTTGTTCTTTGTTACAGATTTTAATGATTTGTTATTACGGCGAGGAGTTGATAAGGAAGGTAAGTACAAAAACTTATCATGTATTTACTTTAGTTATAATTAAAAAAAAAATACTCTAATAGAAAGTCAATTTGAAGGTTTAACTTCGCTAACAAGTTTTTTTTTTAAATAAATTACTAAGTTCTAAATCAAGCGAATTCACTAAATGGAACTCATTTTAACATCAATACTGTAGAAAATAACATGTTTATACGAGTATTTTAGAATAAAATTTGCTTGCTGTTAAAAAAAATAATTAACATTTTGTTTGCTTGGATACTCTGAGAAACTAACAGCTGATCATTCATCATCTGCTGTAATGAGTTCATTTAGTATGAATTCGCCTTATTACAAATATTGTGTTCTCTCTACAGAGCGAAAGTATTGGTAATGCCGTTTACAATCACAATTGGCTAAAGACAGATGTTCGCTATCGCAAAATGATGCTGATGATAATAGAACGCTCGCAAAGGCCAGCTTTACTAAAGGCCACAACATTTTTAACCGTTTCCATGGGCACAATGACGGACGTAAGAAATTATATATTGCACTAAGAAACGAACTATCATTTAAAATTAAGTTTTTTTAAACAAATTACAGCATTCGTTATCGATAAAATTAAAATTTAGAAAGTTTCTAGTCCACATCGTGGGCCAGATCGTTAATTAAAATTAGTTCGATAACGAATGCCGCAATATGCCCTCAGTTTTCTACCAAGTTTTCATGTTACATAATGAAAAAAAATTATAATTTTTTTAATGGCTTCAAAAACTCAATTTGTCGTTACAGTATGGTTAAAATAAATTTTACATTGAAATGGTAATACGGTGCTAGGGTAAAACGGTATATTTTCAATGTAAAATTGTTGTTTTTATATGTCCTTTTAAAACGATACTTGAAAGAGAATAGGCCCGAATATATTTGAGCAGGTACTTTTGAAAAGCTTTATAAAGAAATATTTTTTAAAAGGTAATTTTTAACATGTATTTTGAAAGATACTTTTTCTAAACAGCAATTTTTTTAATTTACTGAAAACTATTTTTTTTAAATGTAGTAATTTAAAAGGTACTTTTTATGGCACTTTTTTAAAGTACAATTTTAAATAAGGCACTTTTATGAAAATATAGTTTTTTAAGTGTAATTTTTCGGATGGTACCTTTTTTAAAAGGTACTTTTTTTATCAAAATACTTTTTTAAAAAGTACTTTTTTAACAAAATACTTTTTTAAAAGGTACTACTTTTTAAGTTTTACCTTTTTAAATCGAAATTTTTTAAAATGTACACTTTTAAATGGTATTTTTTTTAAAAGGTACTTTTTTTAAAAGGTACTTTTTTTAAATGTACTTTTTTTAAAAGGTACTTTTTTTTAAAGGTACTTTTTTAAAAAGGAATTTTTTTAAAAGGTACTTTCTTAAAAGTTCCTTTTTAACAGGTACTTACTTTAAAAGGTACTTTTTTAAAAGGTATTTTTTAAAAGTGACTTTTTTTAAAAGGTACTTTTATAAAAGGCACTTGTTTAAAAGGTAATTTTTTAAAAGGTACTTTTTTAAAAGTCACTTTTTTAAAAGCTACTTTTATAAAAGGTACTTTTTTAAAAAGCTACTTTTTTAAAAAGATACTCTTTCATAAGGTACTGTTTTTAAAGGTCCTTTAAAAATTTACATTTTGGAAAGGTACTTTTTTTAATAGGTACTTTTTTAAAGGTAATTTTTTATGGTACTTTTTTAATATATATGTAATTGTTTTTAAAAGGTACTTTTTCTTAAAGCTACTTTTTCAAAAGGCACTTTTTCAATGAACTTAATGAACTGAAGAAACTTTTCTTAAAAAGTACCATTTAAAGGTACTTTTTTTAAATGATATTTTTTTAATAACTATTTCTTTAAAAATATACTTTTTTCGAAGCACTTTTTCTTAATGCACTTGTTTCAAAGGTACTTTTTTTAAATCTACTTATTTTCTTGTACTTTTTTACTAGAAGTACTTGTTTTCAAACGGTACTTTTTTGAAAAACGTACTTCTTGAAAAAGTACTTTTTTGAATAAGGTACTTTTTGAATAAATACTTTCTTAAAAATTAATTTTTGAACGTACTTATCAAAAAGTTACTTCTTTATAAGTTCTTTTTTTAAAGGTACATTTTCTTACAGGTACTTTTTGAAAATGGTACCTTTTTTAAAATTATATATTTAAACATACTTTTTAGAAAGGTGCTTCTTTTAAAATGTTAATTTTTAAAGGTACTTTTTTCAAATGTACTTTTTTTAAATGATTTTTAGACGTATTTTTGATAAGTTACTTCTTTTAAAATTTTAATATTTGAAAGACACTTTTTTTAAGAGTACTTTTGTTAAAGGTACTTTTGCTCAAAGGCTCTTTTTCTAAAAGGAACGGATTTTTGAAAAGCTATTTTTTCAAAAAGGTGCTTATTTGAAGAACGTACTTTTCTTCTACTTTTTTAGTATTTTCTATATTCGGTTTTAAAAAGTAAAAAGTACTTCCATGATTCTTTGTGAAGACCTAAAGTGAGAATGACATTTTGAATATTTGTTTGTGCTTTTTCACACGAATTGTAAAAGTAATAAAATGTGGAAGTAAGGCCGGAATTTGTTTATTTGCTTTGGTGAAGAATTTGTCTGAAAAAATATTTTATAACTTCGGTAACGTGGTTTATTTATATAATTATTTTATTTATTTATTTAATTAGGGCCTTAAATTTTTTAGTTAATGAAGTAAATTTTGTATATATGTATGTATGTAGCTGTTTGTATTGAGACTTTTATTTAAATATATATGTATGTATTTATATTTGGTTTTTTTACAGTTGATGCAGCTTTCATACAAATTCTTTGCCTTGCTAAGGACCATGTATTTAAATTGAAGGATTGGGCTGACCTATTTATGTAAAATATTATGGTTTTGAAAAATTTGTTAACTAAAATTTAAAACTGTTTGAGATTAGATATTTTAAAATCAAAAATTTTACCAGCCTTATTTATAAAAATTATTAAGACTTTATAAAGAATTTTTAAGGAACATTTGTATGAAAATTGTTTCTAAAAAGGTTTTTTAATAAAGCGTTAATAAGTTTTAAAAATAAGGCTGTACATTACTAACTCCACATTAAAACAAAAATAAAACAATATACATATAAGAATGAAAACATTAAAAAACGTTGCATACTTCTAGGGGCTAGAAATAATAATTTGTTGCTGCTTGCTTTATTTAATATATCCAAAAGAATTTGAGTGCTGCCTTAAAATATACAAAATTTTGGTAAAAAGTAGAGCTAAAGAATCAGCACGATTCTAATTCATAGAAATTTTCTGTTTTAAAATTCATATTTAAAAATTTTACTGAAACGCAACGCATTATTCTATGCAAGAAAATTATTGGTATTTTAATGGTTATTTTGTTATTATTTATTATTCACAGTATGTATAATGTTTTGTATGTGCTTGTAATTTATTAATGTATGTATGTACACATATTGTCAATATTGTAATGCATATTTAATCCATCCAAATGCCATAAATTGCTTTAACGAAAATTTGCTGATAACAACGATGATTTTAACAGTCAAATTGGGCGTCAATAAAGCATTCGGCCAAAAATGGGCTTTTAATTAAATTACGCCAGTTAATCAATGTAAATAAATACAATATAAAATATATGGAATGATGATATGCAAATACGAATTAAATAATTACTGTGCGAGGACAGAGAGAGAAGTTGAAAGTGAAAAAAGGCTAAAAATTTTAACTTTTTTTTTACTAAAACGATTTGAATTAAGTAAAAAATATTATATTATAAATTAACACACCTACCACTACTAAGGCTTTTCCGAAAGTGTTATTGAAAACATTATTATTTATTTTACTGATTTAAGGGTACCGAAAATACAAAATAAGAAAATATTGCAACTGCTTCCCAGAAAACTCAATAACTTCATACAGATTCATTTCAAACTATTTGCTAAAATCCACCAGCAGTGAATTCGCAGAAAGAAAGAAGCAGAAAAAAACTAAAAAATAAAAACCAATATCAGTTAATTCGCAAAAAGAAAGAAGCCAAACTAAAAAAAAAATAAAGCGAAAACCAACATCAATTTATTATCTCTTGTGATAAAAGTGAACGAAGTATCGTGTGATAAATTTACAGGCAAATGCAAATTTTATACGGATTTTATATAAAAATGTGTATGCAAATGCATTAATATTTATTTATATATAAACAACTGTACATACATATATACGTAGATATATGTATATGTAGGAATTCAGCAACACATGTTGCATGCCTAATGAGTTTAAAACAAATTACACGTACATACATATATAAAACTACACAAAAAAATTTTACAGCCTTCACGCAGCAAAAACAAAACAATAAAGAGTAATAATAAAAATAAAACTATTTCGAAAACAATATAAATTAAAATTGACAACAACAACAACAACAACAACAACAACAACAACAAAAACAATATATAATTTGTTACAAATTGAGAATATTAATTATTTAAACATGAAACTTATACGTATAATGAATTTAAATTAAAAAGCCTAGTTTAAGGGATATATATTTATAAATAAATATAAAGCATACTTTTAAGGTATAATATTTATTTTACCAAAAACAACAACAACTTGCACATATTTTTAATACAATAATAATGTGCTGCTAATTTATTTCCAGTGTAATTTTGTAAAGGTAATTTGGAAAAATTTTGTAGCCTACTTTTTGGAGCTCACAAAAGTTATATGAGTTTTTACACTACATCAAGCATTAAACAGTTTCATCACAGCGGACTATCGAATTCTATATGTCGAAAATAGTTTGCAATTGTTTATATGAGAATGATTAATTTGACGACAACAAGGCAATACGGCGCACAGTGGAGCCAAATCCCCTTTTTTGCGGATTAATTCATATCTCCACAACTATAATAGTAAGGGTCGCTAGATTTGATGTGTATAACTCTTTAATTAAATTCAGTTCCACACGGATACAAGATATGTAATTCAATACGAACTTTAGCCAATATAAACTATAGTTTTGGCATTTTTTTCGTTTTTGGGTTTTTTTTCGGTTTTAAGCGTTTTTTTAGTTTTAGTGTTTTTGCGTTTATTTGCGCTTTCCGAGTTTTGGCACTTTTTTCTCGTTTGGACAATTTTTTTTTTTTTGGTTTTTGAAGTTTTTTTTTTTGATTTTGGGTATTTTTCTATTTTAGCGATTTTTTTATTTTGGCAATTTTTTCGGTTTTTGGGGTTTTTTTGCATTTTGGCAATTTTTTTAGTTTTGGCACGTTTTTCCTCGTTTTGTGTATTTATTTCGTTTTTTTGCGTTTTTTTAATTTTTGGCGATTTTTTTTTAATTTTTAAGTTTTTTTTTAATTTGGCGTTTTTCGACTACTTGTAGTTGATTAAAGAAAACAGGCTACATTTTTCTTTAATCTAGTACAATAAGCCAATCACAGTCAGAATGAATATTTTTATTCACGTATGCTCCTAATGAATTAGCAGCCAATATTCCTGGCAGAAGCCAATTAAAAAATTAGTGAAAGTCTAAGAATAGAAGGAAAAATTCCTCGATATTGAAGCGAAAGCTTTTTAATACTAGTGCAAACGAAGGCTGTCGGAAAAAAGCTAGAGACTTTGGTTTTTAACTAGTGTGTCAGAAATAGTGCAAAATAGATGGGTATTGAAAATAAGCAAAATCGAAAACACGGTTCCAGGGCTGGAAAATAAAAAAACTCGCTAAAAATGCACATATTTTTTTTTTGTTAATTAAACTTATTTCATATTTCAGTGAGAATATAATTTGGTATTGAAAATATCAGTAAAATCCAAATGACGCTTCCAGGACTAAAAAGTAAAATTTTTTTTGGTATATAAAAGTAACTAGCTAAAAACTGTTTTAATTAAACCTTTTTTTATATTTCAGGAAGAAAATAAAATTAATATAAAAACACAATTAATTGCAGGGCTGGTCAACAGAATTTTGGAAAAAGGATTAATTTATGATTCATCAATATGATCAAATAATGATTTCTTGAAAATAGAGGAACAAAATGCATAGAAACAGCAAAAAGGTGATTTAATGATTAAATACTACCAGAAAATTTTTCAAAAATGAATCGTATCATAAGTGATTCTTTGGTATGATTCATCTGTAGGGTACCATTTTCTTACAACGGGAGTATCATAGATGATCGAAAAATGAGCTCATATGCGGTTATTTTTCCCGTCAAGCTGATTCGGAAAAGATTGGATTATGATATAAAATGCTAGCTGGGTTAAGACTGGCTGCGCTGGTATTGAAGGAATGCCCTTTGCCTGCTGTTCTTTACATAAGGGATATTGCTTCAATAACAGCGGCTATTCCTTATATAAGAATCTCTCTGCCGACGCTCACTGTTTGTACAATAATTATTACTCACGGACTTTACTTTTACACACTTTTGCTTGATTACCAACTGCTTTCAGCTGAGGTTTACTTTTTTACCACAATAATAAATTGAACTCTTTAATAAACAACTCTTTACAATAAACAACTGAACTTCAGAGTGACTTTGTGATTGACTGACTTGCCCGTAGATGCGTCGCCTTTTTTATACTTCACACGAGGCTTCCAGAATGTGAAAGAAATGTGACAGAAAGTAAAATAATTAAAAAAAATTATTACTCAAATAATTTATTCCCTTCAAAAATTTTTACTAGAATATTTTTATAAATTTTACGAGTATGTTGTTTGCGATTTAAAAATTCCTAAAATTGGAAATATTTTTTCATTTGGATATTTCTTAGCATTTAGCGAATATTATGCCTGATTGTAGGTACATACATATCGTTACCTTAATATAGAAAGGCCCTAACTAATTATTTATTTGAAAACCAGGGGGCAAATTAAAAATATTTCAATAGAGTTTATATGAAAATATTTTTAAATTACGAGTCGTATCGGATGCCGTAGTTTGCTCCCAAGTTTTTGAATTTTTCATTACATTAGATGTTCCTCTATCGAAAAACACAAAATTCGATTTCCAAAAAAAAAATAATGAGTTAGGACCTCTCTATATTAAGGTAGCGATATGTACACATTTCTTGTTAAGCCATGAAAATGTATTTTAATATATGGAGTGCAAACGGAAATGCAATATGCAGACATGCATGCATGCACATGCATTTTGCTTGAGCCGTTTACCTTGGTATTTACAATAATCGGGCAATAATATTTTATGATTTGTGCGTTTGTATGCTGGTGTGCGTAATCCTGTCTAAGTGTGTTGTGTTCCTCCTGTCTTTATCTTAGGATGTGTATTTTAATAGTATTTGTCTGTTAAAATTCCTTGTTTATTGCTGCTTATATTTTGCCTTGTTGCCTCGCCTCTTGGCTTTCCGTATGTCTGTTCTAACCGGCTGCTTGCCCCGCCCAATAGTAAATTTCTATTTACATACATATGTACATTTTACAATACAGAATATGATCAATTAGTTTTTGGTAATGTAAGCATTATTTCTTCAAACCATATTTGGTGGCAGGATGAGTATTTTTGTACGTCCGAAATGGATGAAACGGATGCGTATTACATTTAATGGGTTTTATAATACTTTGCTTGCTATTATAATATTTTTAAAGAAATGGTTTTGCTTATTTATAGGAGATATTTAAGTGAACAGTTCAAAACTGAATAGCAAGTTTCTCTCAAGGCAGCAAAATAAATAGTAACCCTCGTAGCACTTGATGTAAATAGCATAAACTTTTTATTGCATTAATGAAAGAACAAAAAAAATATGTTTTTACCCAAAATTTTTTCATAGTACATTTAGCATGATGTACACACATATGTAAAAATATTCTCTCGCTGTTTTGCTTGGCAGAAAAAATAATAAATTCAGTGAAGTGCGACTTTGACCCGCGCACTAAGGGTTCCATACGGACACGAGAAATGTAATTCAATACGAACTTTAGCCAATATAAACTATAGTTTTGGAATTTTTTGTTTCGTTTGTGGGCTTTTTTCGTTTTTTTAGTGTTGTGGGTTTTTTGAGTTTATTTTTTTTTCACTTTTATTTCTCGTTTTGTCAATTTTTGTTGGTTTTTAATTTTTTTTAATTTTTGCGGTTTTTTTATTTTGGCGATTATTTTAATTTTGGTGATTTTTTCATATAGGCGTTTTTTTTTGGTTTTTGGCGATTTTTTCGGTTTTTGGCGTTTTTTTTCAGTTTATAAATTTTTTTAGTTTTTACACTTTTTTTCGGTTTGTGGCATTTTTTCTTCATTTTGGCTTTTTTTTACTTTTGGCGATTTTTTTTAATGTTAGAAATTTTTTTTTAGTTTTGGCAATTTTTTTCGTTTTGTTGATTTTTTTTTTAATTTTTGGCGACTTTTTTTCTCATTTAGGCGACTTTTTTCGGTTTTTTGGCTTTTTTTTTAATTTTGGCGATTTTTTTTTTATTTTTGCGATTTTTTTTTTCATATAAACAATTATTTTGGTTTTGGCGCTTTTTTGGCGATTTTTTTTCGAGTTTTGGCGTTTTTTTTTATTTTGGCGATATTTTTCATTAGGGCGATTTTATAGAATTTGGAGATTTATTTTAGTGTTAGAAATTTTTTTTAATTTTAGCGATTTTTTTCGTTTTGGCGATTTTTTTAAATTTTTGGCGATTTTTTTTTTTGTTTGGCTATTTTATAATTTTTGGTTTTTTTTACCGTTTTGAAAAATTTCAAGAGTTTACCTCTTACGGTTTCAAAGCGAATTGAGGGGAGTCTATCTTCTAATTAGACGTTTTAGCGGATCACGGTATATACAAATGTATTTACATTGTATATAAAAATTCAGCTGTATGAGTATGTTCATAATTAATAAATATTTTTTGCTATCAAAAAAGTGTGCTCTTACATCACAATAAGCAGTCTGTTATTTCATTCACAATAACTGTTAAAACTGTTTAAATATGTATTGAGGTTGCATTACATCTGGCAACTTATCTGATGAGGCAATGCTTTTCGTGAAAAGAAAATGTGTGTTGTTGTTTTTTTATTTATAACTAGTTTGAATTATTTATAATAAAAAAGATATTCATACAACAAATTGTTTTTATTAAATATTTAATTGCATAAGTTCTTGGTATTTGAGAGTGTGTTGCAAACGAAAAAAAAACACACACAAAAGAGAAAAAACGAGAGTGCGTTATTTGTGAGAGATTAACGGTTATTGTCTGTGTTTTGTTAAGGATGTATATGACACTTTGATTAAGTTTTGCTTTAACTGCACTTTATTTGTTTGTGTGTGTGTGTGTTTGATTATGTGATTGCGGTAACATGTTAATAGGTCTGTGTATGCTTGTTCGTGTGCGTGTGCTTGTATGAATATTTTTAAATCTGCTTTATAGTAAAATTAATACTTGGGCATACAATGTTCACAATTTGTATTTCCCAGTGACCATGGATAAGTTCAAGTATGATAAAGAAAACATTTTTATAAATAAAACGAAATATTTTTTTTCAGTTTATATTCCTTTGGCTTAATATTCCCGCATGTTTCTTCTACAGTGGGTAATAATATTTTTTAACTTTAACTGTAAAATTATGCAATAGTTCAAACTTCCTAAAAAATGGCTTCTACTAGTTGATAGCTTAAAATGATATTGAGTACAACTGCCAGCTGCCAAATGTACAAAAAAAAGCAGGAATTCAAGTTGAGATGATACCAGATTAGTTTTTCTTTGAATTTGATCAATTTATTTTAAAACTTTTTTCTTTGATATAAAATGAAAAAGGAACCGTCAATACAATGTAAATGTATTTAGTTTTAATTTAATATATTTCATAAAAATTCCAGAAAATTTTGTTTAATTAAAGTCTTCTAATTATATAAATCTCTGACACTGTGCGTACTGTGTTCCAATAAAAATGATTTTTTTTTTGTTTGTAAATTGTTGTTGCCTCTGCAGTTGCTGTCCATACTCCATATACAGCAATTTGTCTATGGTTTTTCTTGTTTATTTTTAATATTTTTTTTGCTTTCTTTCTTCACTCATTTTTACTATATTGCGGTCATATTTATCATATTCAAAAGAGAATTTTTTTCTGCTCTTATTCAACAGAAAAAGAACCTAGAGTTGAAAATTGTTGCATAAAAGCAACAGTGAAATTTAAAATCAAATAAATTGCAATAATATTTTTTATTTTTCATTTAAATTAAGAATAACACAAAGTGCACTATTAAATAGATATTATTTTTGAACGGGAGAGTGACAGTTTATGAAATCCCTTTTTAGGGTTAATAAATACAATTAGAGTAGGAAGGTGTGAATGGAAGGCAGTGTGACCATTTTAGCATTTATTTAGCAAAATTTAGCATTTTTATTATTATTTTTAGCACTTACTTCGTTTGCTAGTTGAAGCTCCCATTATAACCAATTCTGTTTAAATATTCAAAGTATACAGAAGTTCGAAAGTTGTATAACAACTAAACATTTCCAATGAAAAAGAAATTTTTTTAAATCTTTACTGTCATTTCTTATTTTTATTTTTATTGAAAATTAATTGGTTTTTAAAAAAGTTTGTTTGTTTTGGGTTTAAGCACACGTAGATGCATTTTCTTAGACCCTACTTGCTTAAATCCCATTGCCAAAGTAGTATTTATTAGAAAAAAAAATTTAAAAATTTTTTTAAAAATATTTTTTTCCATACAAATTCTTCATCGAAGAAAAGCAAACTAATTCTGACTCTGCTTGGACTTTCATAATTTTTAGAATTTCTAGGGAAAAAAGCAATTTCAAAAAACGATTGCTAAAAAATTGTCACACGTGAGTATGCGTGAACGTGAGTAAAAAATATTTTTTTTTGCTTTAACATAACAAACTCAACATTTTTTTTTTAATTTTTTAAAAAAATTTTGAACTACAGTCACGTGTGAAGAGTTCTGTGTGTGACTTCAAATAACGACCAAGTTAGTTTCTTTAAGGCATGGTGAAGTCAATTCAAAAGGTGTAAAAAATTGGTGTTTAAAAATTGTCACGTGCAAAAAGACGTGAGCGTGAGTGATAAAAACAATTCTTGGTGAGATTTATTGAGAAACATTTTAAGGTTGTTTTTTTAATCCATGATTAAAAAAGTATAAAAAAGGAGTGTTTGAAGCTATCACGCGTGAGAATGTTTGAACGTGAGTGAAAAAAATTTTGCCGTAATATTAAATAAAAAATAAAAAGAGTTGCTTACTTCTTTTTAAAACTTTTTGACCAGTTTAAATTACAGTCACTTTTTCAAGTGTTTTGTGCGTGATTTCAAATAACGTCTCGGTGTAGTAAAATTTTTCCATCATCAAAATTTATAGTTTCCTTATCTTATGGCATGGTAAAGCAAGTTAAAGAAAGTCCAAACCATTAGTGTTTTAAAACTGTCACGCGTGAGAAGACGTGAGCGTGAGTGATAAAAACAATTCTTGGTGAGATTAAGTGAGAAACATTTGAAAGTTGTTTTTTAGTTAAAAAGGCCTAAAAAATTTGTGTTTAAAAACTTTCACGCGTGAAAAGACGTGAGCGTGAGTGATTGAAAACGTGAGGTTAAGTGATAAGACTTTTAGGGTTATTTATTTAATCCATGATTAAACCAATTTAAAAAGTCCAAAAACCAAGTGTTTAAAAATTATCACGCGTGAGTGTGCGTGAAGGTGAGTGAAAATTTTTTTTTTTGCTTTAGTATAAAATAAAAATATTTAAAAAGAGTTGCTTACTTCTTTTCAAAAATGTTCGACCATTTCAAATTACAGTCACTTCATCAAGTGTTTTGTGCGTGATTTCAAATAACTTCGGAATGAAGTAAAATTTTTTCATCATAAAAATTTAAAGTATCCTTAAGCCAATTAAAAAGGTCTAAAAAATTTGTGTTCAATAATTTTTACGCGCGAAAGGACGTGAGCGTGAGTGATGAAAAAATTTTTCGGTGAGATTAAGCGATAACAATTTTAAGCTTGTTTTTTAATCCTAAACCAATTTAAAAAGGTCTAAAAGGAGTGTTTAAAATTTTCATTCGTAAAAAGACGTGAACGTGAGTAATAGCAAAAAAAATCTTCTTAAGATTAAGTAATAAAAATTTAAAGAATTTATGAAAGAGTCTTCCGAAGTTCGATTCCAAAAAAAAATATTTAAAGCGGTCCTGCAATTCATCCACAAAAATGGGTAAAATTTCCCATAGTGCACAGATGAATTGACATGATAAATTTTCTACCCTTCTGTTTTCCCTTCTCTCCCTTGAACTCAACACTTTGAAAAGTAAACTTTGCGAAGGTAAGGTTTATTTGATATATTAGAAATAAAAACAAAAAAACAGGAAAAAAAATTTTATTTTTGTTTTCAATATAAATATTCGATCGAATCTATTGTTCGCATTTAGATGAACAGGCTTTAAGTCTCAGCTGTTAGAAATATTTATTTGTACGACTTGGAATGAAATTCACAATAGGAGCATTTATTTTATCGATTTGGTAAAAACTTGAAAAGCAGCTATAGCATATGCTCCTTCAATAGATTTTAAGTGAGGAAAAGTAAATTAAGGACTAAATCAATCACGATAGCAAAAAATAAGGCCAATTACAAAGTCCAGTTGGTGCATGGTGCTTCGAATTAGATAAAAGGCTTTTCACGGTATATATATAGAAATTTTGTTATTCCATTTAAAAAGCCGTAATAATAACAAAAAATCTTTTCTATTTATTATAATTACAAACCAAAAAACCCCTCTATCTAACACATGTCTTCGTGTAAATTATAATGTTTTCCCAGTGTTTCCGCAATAAAGAAACGCGAATTTAATTGCAAAAATGTTTAAGCAAAATTTTAATTTATATTTTATGATGCAAATGATACTGTGTTGTCCTTTGGGATGAAATGTCATTTAAATTAAAACTCATTTAATCTTTCTTCTAACGAGCACAAGACACAAAAACCAACAGCAAACGCATTTAAGAGACACACTTGTGTTAAACATTTACTAGACAAGCAAAATATTTATGTATATAAAACAATTTAAAATAAATTGCAAGAAATTTATGAGACATTGGATGATTGAGAAATATATAAAAAATAAGAAAAAAATATATTTTTTTTCTCTCTCAAGATATTTCCGAACATCTGGTTTAATTTATTGTCTGTGATTTTATACGCTTTATTAAGTTTATGGAGCTTTTAAAATAAGATATTTAAATAGAAAATGATTAAAAATGTTGTTGACATCTGTCAAAAATTGTTGTGCTTTATAATAAAATTCATATGCAGTTGGTTTGTATGGTTATGTATTGCTTATAAGGTATAAAACTAAAAAAAAAATGCTGTTTTCCACCCTTCTTTTTATCATGCAATTGTTACAGAATGTTCCAGGATGAGCTAGATATACATAAATACTGATGTCATTAAGTACTTCACCCGGTATCTATGTTCGGTTTACAACTAATTATAAGGCATTTACATTTAATTTTTATTTATAATTTATCACAATTTCTTATCCAAAACAAACCTATTATTATCCAGATTTTTTTTTCGTGAAAAATTTGTTAGACTTTGCAGATTTTATTCCTAAAATTTCTGGCAACACTGTTATACTGCATACTGTTATTCACAATAACGATTTTAACTAACGCAATGTTACCGCATTAACATTTTCATCAACTTATTTTGAATTCTTACTGCTTTAAACTGCTTTGTGGGGCTTTTATTTCTTCTGGAAAGTTAAAATTCAGAATTTTGAAATTAATATTTCTCCCCACCAATACAACAATAGAACATTTATTTAAAATGCATAATATTTATTAATTTTCTTATGCACACAAGTATGAATATAGAGATGGATAAAACATATCATACACAATGAAAAAAATATATATCAAAAACACACACTAACTCACAAACATATACATACATACATACATACGTTCAATATTCAAAAACTAACAAATTCATATGCATTCCCGATGCATCACAATTTCAATTATTTACTCAAATGTATGCCAATATATGCATATTTAACCAACTAAATATGAATATGTGTATGTGTTTTATGCACATCTAGCAACAGAAAATAATAATAATAATAATAATAATAAAAACAATAAAATATTTATCCATATTGTAGCCGATGCAATGCCAGTGCCATCATATCAACAGTGATGTATAAAATAATAGATATATTGCAAAAAAAAATAGTATCTTGGAAATGTGCTAAATATTATCTAACAATTTTTAATACATTTTTTTCTTAATTAAAAGGAATTTAAGGTTTAAAGTATTTTTGAAAAAAAATTAAAAACAATTTTTTTTTGCTTAATAGCCTGTTTTTATAAATCAGCAGACTTTTCATATAAAATTTCTACTCAAGTCGACCGTCCGTGTTGTGGAAAAAGGGGATTAAAATTTCCTTTTTTATATCGCAATGCAATTTAATTTGTTTTGCTCTATTTCAATTTATTGAAGCACTTGAGATATTTTAGAAATTTTCTACTCAAGTCGACCGTCCGTGTTGTGGAAACAGGGTGTTAATTTTTTTTTTACTTGGAGTTAATTTTCAATATTTCAATGCAATTTAATTTGTTTTTCTGTATTTAAATTTATTGAAGTACTTTTTACATGCATACAGTGGACACTCGCTAGCATGAACCACTATAGTTCAAAACCGTTCATATAAAGAAAACGAAATTAGAACACCAGGTATTAATTAAATCTGCTAACATATTTTATTAAAAATATTACAAGTTTTCAAGTGCCCACTGTTTTTCATATTAAGTCCCGCAATATTCGATAGATTTGAGGAATTTTTTTTTCTTTTTTTTTAGAAATAAGCCATAATTATTACTCTACTAAAAAAATAGTTTCCTATATTGAAAAATTACTTGTTTATTGGCATAAGGATTTGATTTATTGTCAAAATATTGTTCAATCTGAGAAAACTGTCAATAAACTAAAGAAATTTGTTAACAAAATTTGCTAGATAATTTAAACAATTTGCTAGAAATCTCTTTAAAATCTAGCAATTCCTGCAATTTAATTTATTTTTAATATCCTTGAAGCTTAATATCTCCGCTTTATCTTTATACATATGTATGCATAAAATACAAATTAACTTATTAATATTGCTTATTAATCAATTAAGAATTTGCATTCATGTGAATCTACAACACATATATTTTTAAGTTTGCTTTTATACAGTAATTTATAACACATGTACTTAAATACATACACATATTTCCATACTTAAATGAAGTTGTATCTACTTAGAAAAATCTATCAATTACTACTTCCAATAATAACGTTGTTGTTTGTGATAAGGATGAGATAATTAAAATAATTATTTTAATAAAATTAATACATTTATGATTATCGAAAGCACATTAAATTGAATTCATAAGCATTTATGTAAATGAATGTGTATGCACTCAGCCCGTTAGTTAGTGTGCACAAGCAAAAGGAACAGGTCAAATGAAACAAATAAAGTGCTAAGGATATTTTCCTTGACAATCTTGCAACTATTGTAACTATAAAGTCAAGGGAAAACAGTCTTCTTTGAAACCCAACATGATTTTTAAAATAATGCTCATATTTTTTTCATTAAGTAAAAAAAAATTATTCGAATAAATTTTTATTCCATTTATTACAAATAAATTTTATTCGAATAATTTTTTAATCGAATAAAAAAATAAATAAACTTTATTCGAGTAATTTAAAGCGAAAAAAATGTTTGCTAAATAAGCAAATAAATTCTATTCGAATAAATTTTTATTAGATTTTTTACGAATAAATTTTATTTGAGTAACTTTTTAATCAAATAATTAAATAAATTTTAATCGATTAATTTAAAGCCAAAAAAATCTTTGCTAAATAATAAAAAAAATTTTAAACGAATAACTTTTTATTCGAATAATTTTATAATCTAATAATTAAATAAATTTTATGCAAATAATTTAAAACCAATAAATTTTGTTAAATAATCGAATAAATTTTATTCGAATAACTTTTTATTTGATAAATTTTTTAATAAATTTTATTCGAATAATTTTATAATCTAATATTCAAATCAAAGTTCTATGCAAATAATTTAAAACAAAAAACTTTTGCTATATAAACAAATAAATTTTATTCGAATAAATTTTTTTCAATAAATTTTTTAATAAATTTTATTTGAATAATTTTAATTCTCAATTAAATAAATTTTATTCAAATAATTAAAAACTAATAAATTTTGTCAAATAATCGAATATATTTTATTCGAATAATATATAATTCCTAAATAAATTTTATTTCAATTATTGAAAAACATTTCTTCAAAAAATCCATTAGTCCAATAATCAAATACTTTTATTCGAATAATTTCAAAATAATAACGTTCTTTTTTCTTATTTAATCGAATAAACTTTGTTCATAGCATATATTTCGAAAAAAAAATTTCCAAAAAATTCGAATATATTATTTATTCGTTAAAAATATGATAAATTTTAGACGAATAATTGAATTAACTTTTTACGAATAATCGAATATTCATACATTCGAATAATATGTATGTATGTATGTGTGTTGAAAACAACTTCTTCGAATAAAATAATCAAATAAACTTCATTCGAATAATTTGAAACAAATTGTTTTTTTAATCTTCTACATTTTGTTCGAGTCATTTCAAATATTTAGTTTTTTTATTATTTATAATATGAAATTTATTTGCTTGTGGTTTAGCTTGGTCTATATACGTATTTCATTGGCGCTTAAACCAAATCATCAGTAGACTTCAACCACAAATTTTGAACAGTCACAAACCTCTTACTTTATGCACAGACTTTCAAAAACTATATGAGAATTCATAAGAACAATAATATTTTTGAAAATCACAAAGACAAAATAAGTTTGGTAGGCTTTGAAACTCATACAAAACCCAGCAAATAATTTATATTCGATATGAATCTATTTTATTTTTCTACACCTTCATACAATTAGAAATCCATTGGATAACAATAAAAGTAATTACAAGGCAAAATGAAAAATAAAATCTAAAATTTAACATTTAAGAAGTTTATTATTCGACATATTGTCATAATTATATTTTAATTTGAAATTTATTTGCTTGTGGTTTAGCTTGGTCTATATACGTATTTCATTGGCGCTTAAACCAAATCATCAGTAGACTTCAACCACAAATTTTGAACAGTCACAAACCTCTTACTTTATGCACAGACTTTCAAAAACTATATGAGAATTCATAAGAACAATAATATTTTTGAAAATCACAAAGACAAAATAAGTTTGGTAGGCTTTGAAACTCATACAAAACCCAGCAAATAATTTATATTCGATATGAATCTATTTTATTTTTCTACACCTTCATACAATTAGAAATCCATTGTATGAAGGTGTAGAAAAATAAAATAGATTCATATCGAATATAAATTATTTGCTGGGTTTTGTATGAGTTTCAAAGCCTACCAAACTTATTTTGTCTTTGTGATTTTCAAAAATATTATTGTTCTTATGAATTCTCATATAGTTTTTGAAAGTCTGTGCATAAAGTAAGAGGTTTGTGACTGTTCAAAATTTGTGGTTGAAGTCTACTGATGATTTGGTTTAAGCGCCAATGAAATACGTATATAGACCAAGCTAAACCACAAGCAAATAAATTTCAAATTAAAATATAATTATGACAATATGTCGAATAATAAACTTCTTAAATGTTAAATTTTAGATTTTATTTTTCATTTTGCCTTGTAATTACTTTTATTGTTATCCAATGGATTTCTAATTGTATGAAGGTGTAGAAAAATAAAATAGATTCATATCGAATATAAATTATTTGCTGGGTTTTGTATGAGTTTCAAAGCCTACCAAACTTATTTTGTCTTTGTGATTTTCAAAAAATATTATTGTTCTTATGAATTCTCATATAGTTTTTGAAAGTCTGTGCATAAAGTAAGAGGTTTGTGACTGTTCAAAATTTGTGGTTGAAGTCTACTGATGATTTGGTTTAAGCGCCAATGAAATACGTATATAGACCAAGCTAAACCACAAGCAAATAAATTTCAAATTAAAATATAATTATGACAATATGTCGAATAATAAACTTCTTAAATTATTTATAATAGATTTTATTTTTCAAAAAATCGAACATACGAGTAACTAAATAACAAAGGAGTAAATCTTTTTCCCAATTAATCGAATAAAATTTTCAAATAAATAATTCGAATAAATTGTATTCTTATTTATGAAAAAAAATCTTCTAATCAAGTCGAATATATTTCTATTTGATAAAAATCTAAAAAAATTTATTCGAATAAAATAACTAATTTTTTTGGAATAAGCGAATATTTTACAATCGATTAATATGAATAATAATTGAAAAAAAAATTTATTAGTTTAAAAAAAAAATCGAATCGTTGGGAATTGTGAAGTTATGGATTTAAAAAAAAATTTTATGCTATTTTTGAATGAAAAATAGAAGTAAAGTCCATGCAAGGGTGTTAAGCAAGAAGTAAATTTTATTTTCAGGCAATTCTGTGGTTCGCATCCTATCACATAGCGTAGTTAGTTCATTTAGCCTTTATTACGATATGCTCCATAATAATTAACTACAGGGTACCGAATGCTTGCTAGACACAAGTATATTTTATATCTATGTGTGTATGTATATTATATTGTTGCACATACTTTATATGTAAAAGTATGTAGTACGTATAAAAGAGAAGCAGATAAAAAAATTATTTATCTATGTACATACACCCAAAACATTGTGCGTATGTGTACCTCGCATTACAAACTCTAGAACATATTTAGTAAATTTTCATTATTTTTACAATTATCATAAATATTCCCTTGAAATTTTCTTTCTCCAGGAAAATGATTTTCTCGGGAAAAAAATTTTTTGAATAATAAATTCCTTGGGAACAAAAAAGATTAATAATTATAACTGAATGAGCAGAGAAAGAGATAATTTTACATCGAAATGATAATACGGTGATGGGGTAATGCAGTAACTTTTCAAAGCAAATATACAAACCATAATAAATGCACATGACATGTGTTGAATTTTTGTTTAACAAAAATCGATCGAAAACGCAAAAAAAAACGCTAATATGTTAGCGCTTATTAGCTTATCAGCGAGTTGCATTCTAAAAACATTTACACAATTATTTATAAAAATTATTAAGGCTTTATAAAGACTTTTTACGAAAAAATTTTTATAGAAATTTGTTTTAAAAACCTTTTTAAGGCCTTAATAAATTTTTATTTAAAATATTTTAAGATTTCCTGGCATAAGTAAAAAAAATTCTTTTAGGATTTTTTTCTTCTAGATATTTTTTGCGGCCAAAATGTGTTAAGAATGAAATGTAAAAATCAATAGTGTATAAAAGAAATTTCAAAAGTTTAACTAAATATACATATATATGTATGTATATTTCTTTTCCATATTTTAGATATTTATAAAAACTGGCCCCCATTTTATTTAATGTTTTTGATTGTTTTTAATCCTTTTTAATATTTAACTTGTGTATATCTTTATTTTTTTTAATAAAAAACAATTGAAATAATATAAAAATTGTGTTTATTAATATAATTATGCAGGTTTGACTAGTTTGCTATGATGCTTATATACATCAAGTGTGATCAGGCAGTCGTGACCACCACATGCATCACCAATGGCAAGTAAAAATACGGCAGAGTAAGCAGGTCAGCTATATATATGTTCCACAGTAGATATTTTTAATTAGTTAGACAAAGATGCAAAATCACACGTACACAAAAGTTTACATCACTTTTTCCACATTGCCCTTAAAAGGCATCACCACTCCCAGTCAAATTACCGGTTCTTGCTGGGTCGTTGCCTGCGCTCACAATGACAATTTTAAGATGACACAATGTTGCCACATTCAAATTTTAAGATACTCATTGTGAATTCCTTATTTAATTTGACATTATTAATGCGTTAACAAATGTAAAATTTAACCCTTTTGTTTTTTTTTAATTATTACAATTAAGTTTAAAATGTATTTAAAGCTTTCATATCCCAAATTATTATTTTACTTATTCAGTAAAATATTTTTTTTATTAAAAATACTTTAAAATTGATTATTGAGGGGTTTAGCTGGATCCTAAGCAAATTTCACTGTTGCTAATGCAGATCATCAGGGAAATTTAAACCAAAAATTTCTTAGAACAACTAGAGTTATAATATTATAAATTTTCATTTAAACAAATGAGAAGCTCAACAAATAACAAAGCTGAAACCAGAAGTCAGTAATCAATAAATTTTTTATTTGCTTACTTAACCATTTGTGTGCCCAATGTGTGTGAGTGGTAGCGATGCTAGCCTCTAAGTCCAGAGGTCGTGGGTTCGAATCCCACAACAGACCCTGGGTGTTTTCCGCAGACAAGCTAATCGTTTTGCAGGTTGTGTTTGTTAAAAAAAATTACTACATGGACTGACTTTTTTTCAGCTCGAATTGTAGTTGTAAATGTAAATAACAACAACAGCTATCAGAGAACTGTATGAGTTGGTTCACTTTCGCTGTCCACTCACTTTTACAATGCTCTTGTGTTTTTTTTAACAACAATATGTAAATAATATTGCTTGTGAGAGTTACCTCTCTAACAACAGACAATCATTAACTCACTCTCTTTTTATTTTGGTGCTGTTAGTAAAAATCTATAAAAATTCTTCTTCAATCAAATAACTCTTAAAAGCATGTTGTCTAGATGAAGTCTTAAGTAAAATAATAAAACATAGCGGATTAATTAATACTTTTTAAAAAAGTATATATACATATAAAATAAAATGGGGCAAGCTATTTAATTTTATATTATTTCATAAAACTACATTTGTCAGAAGGGATTTTAAGAAGTTTTCAAAACAATTATACTGATTCATTGCTTTAGTAAATCATATGAATGAATGGAGATTACAGGCAGTGGCACATGCATTTATTAATAACAGTCTCATTGATATGAATCATGCAATAGCATGGGCGTAGTCAGGTAGGGGCAGGGGGGGGGCAGCTGCCCCCCCTACGGCTTCCAAAATGAAGTTAAAATTCTGGGAAATTATTATTCGTGACATCTTTATTACAAACATATATTTATAAATCCTTCTACCGTTACGTTATGTTTATTTTATACCCATAACAATACCAAAATATGAAAATACATGCATATGTATAAAATATGTTCACGTAAGTAAGTATGTGGATGTTTTGCATTCAAATATAAACTATTTAATTTTTATTTTTCTTTGTGAATAGAAAAATAAGCCCTGTTGTTGTCGCTAATCAGCCTACAGAAATTACGTCACTACGCGGCACTAACATCGTAAATGGTCTTTTTCGACCGGCGTTAATTTTTTTCTTGCCGCCCGAGGGGTTTAAACCTCTGCCAAACGAAAATAAACAATTACAGACATTCGGAAAAAATTTGATGAGAAGTTAACATTGTCATAAAACAATCAACAACGCGTAGAAATTATGCTCCTAATATATCACGCTTGTGTGAAACAAGATGGTCGGAAAAGTATAAGGCAATCAGAAAATTTTCTGAAAATTTTACTGATATTGCCAAAGCTTTAGACAAGCTGTCAATAGAAGGAAACGCAAGCACAAGAAAATCTGCATACCAGTTGTATTCTGCATTGACGAGGCCAGTGTTTATCATTGCTTTAATGACAATTGCAAAATATTCGGCGTTACTGGAACCTACAGCAAACGTTTTGCAAGCAAAGTCGATAGATTTCATAGCGGTTGCTCAGCACATTGAAAGTATTTTGGACGTGCTTAAAAATAATCGTATAAATGCAGATGGAATCACAGAAGAATTGATGAGCAAATCGCGTATGATAACTACCGATCTAGGAGTAGAAATGTCTCTGCCACGTTTCGCTGAAAAACAAAAAAACAGAAGTAATCCTCCAGCAGCCAATAAAAATGAATACTGGCGACGATCTTTAATTATACCGTATATAGATTCACTAACGACCTCTTTGCAAGTACGATTTTCGAATGAAAATACTCCAGCTTTTGCGCTTTCTAGATTGCACCCATTGCATATGGTTAAATATTCTAGTGAAGAGGTATATAACAACTCGAAGCATTTCCAAAAGATATATGGTCTAGATATCGGTGGTGAATTGATTCTTTGGTACAATCTGTGGAAGGAAAAGAATTTGTGCGAACAAGACTTGAAGAATATTCAAGTTATTGACCTATTTAAGGACACAAACGAATTTCTACCTTCGATAACGAAATATATTTCTATTTTGAGTGCCTTACCATGCACAACAGCGACTGTGGAGCGTTCCTTTAGTACACTACGTAGAGTCAAAACGTGGTTGAGGAGCACGATAGGAGAGGAAAGGCTTTCCGGATTATGCCTCATGAGCGTGCACAGAAAATTTGTTAATGAGAACCGGAAGATGATTGAAAAGGAAATAGTTGACAAATTTGCAGAAAATCCGAGGCGTTTATTACTACTTTAGCATAAAAAAAACTTTTTCTTTTTTGATGTAAATTTTATTGCAGCTTATAGTATATAGATGCAAGAACTTATGTACCCAATATTTTTTTTTATTAATGTTTTTATTCATTTACATATTTTTTTGTATAATATAAAAACATGTTTTCACAGAAGTTGTTACTGTAAATGTCTATTACTTTTTTACTGAACGAAAAATGTTCACCTTGCTATTTAAATACACATGAAAACAAAACATTTAATAAAATAAATATTATTACTTTCGCTACTGAATTACCTGCATTTATTTTATTTTATTAACAAGTATTTATTTATTTGAATTCCTTCCTGTACACAAGACATGAAGCATTACATTGCAGCACAGGAGGTATCGTTGTAAGGCAATGTCTATTTCAAGAGAAAAATATATCAAAAAATAATATTTTTTGTATGTAAATATAATATTATTTTCTATTAAAGTTAAATTTTTAATAGAAAACAATGATCTCGAACTCAATTATGATTAAGCCACGTAAAAAAATATTAAGCAAAAAACTGCCCCCCCTTATTTTGATCCTGGCTACGCCCTTGTGCAATAGCATCATTCATTATTTTAATGTTAAGTGTCAGCTCAATATTCATTTTATAAAATGCAAAATTATGCCTTTTGATTCATAATCATGCAGATCACTGACAGCTATTCAAGAATAGAGTGTTGCCACGCAAGTATTTTTGACCGGCTGCAGTCAAATTAATATTAATTTTTTTTTGGGGGAGGGGATTGTTACTTTTTGTTTTTGTTTTGAAAATGTCAAGGGAAAAAAATATTAAATTAGACATGTAAAAAAAATTTATTTCATAAAAAAGTTTGATATGCGGAACCGAATGAAGGTTCAAAAGAGACTTAAGGACATTTCCAGAAGAAATAAGTTTATGGTCCGAGCCGTGAAAAACATTTAAATGACAATAAAATGTCTTACAATGAAAAATATATTTTTTCTGATTCTCAGGAAGTTTCTTCATTAGATTATTTTCTCTCATATGGAAAAATTTTTCTTCGAGTGTAAATTTCTCTACGTATTTAGGTGTGTAAGTATAAATAGTTATTAAATAAGCTGCAGATTTAAATGTAATTTTCATTTCAATTATAATAATAACCAAATGGTGAATTGATGTCTATAACTTACATATATGTACATATGTAAGTGTGTGTGTGTGTAACAAACGTACGTATGCATGTATGTATGTATGTTTATGCATTTTGCATGGCCTTTAGTAAATTTCATAAACATTTTCCAAAGTCGTGCATATTATTGAACATTAGTACGTCTGTTTATTTGTTCGTTTAAATGCATCCACTTAAATTAAAATAGTGTTAATTTTATAGAAATCATTCACATACATACATATGTAGTTATATAAATTTAATAATAATTTTCAAAACTCTGCTTGCTCATAAATAAATATGCCACAATCATTTGTAAATAAATTCGTATATTGAGAACACTTGAAGGTTGTTATTTAGTAGATCGTAGTAGGGTTTGTTTGGTCAGTCATTGGGTTTGTTGGGCTGGCTGTCAATTGTTTTGCAGCAATTTAATTCTAAAAACTATTTCATGTGCATTGTAAATTGTATGTTAATTTAAAGCTGGAAGCCATATTTAATGGTCTTTGGAAAATACTTCAAAATGTACTTATTTATTTATACATGCATACATACAATATAAATTTGTTATGTAAGTCTGTCTGCATATGTAAAATTGTTCGATTGTGTGTGCATGTTTTATTTTGTATTTATGCTGCGTATGGTTTTTGTATTTGCTACCAACATTATCATCATCATCATCATCATCAGCAGCAGCATCATTGAATGCTGGCAATGTTGAATATCTGTTTTTAATTAATGCCCCTAAGTGTATGCACTAGAATAATTGTTGTGTTTTTCTTCTCATTTTATTTAATTTTTTTTTTGGTATTATTTTGAGGACTACCCAACCCCTTTATGTTCATGTTTTCATTAGATGAAACAAAACGCCTTTTGAAACCTAAACACTGGCCATGCTCTATTTTCTTTTGTTTAGTGTTTAATTTATTTTTACAAAAAAAAAATAAAAACACTTTCAAAAATAAATAGTTTTCGCAACCACTAAACAAAACATGCGGTTATAAATAAATGAGCCTTAATTAATTAATACTTATGGGGCAAAAATAAAAAAAAATAGCTTTGAAAAATCTAAAATTTAAAAGAAAAGAAAAAAATGCCAGGCGAAGGCAACAAATTGTGAAATTTTTCTTTGAAAACAAAATCACAAATCAATTCTAAGTGGAACTTAAAATTAAAAAAAATTTCAAAATAAGTTGAGATTGCAAATTTTTTTAAAAAAAGTTGGAAATTTTAATTTTCGAAATAATTTTAAAATTCAACTTCGAAATATATTATAAAGCAAATTGGATAAATGAGGCTTATGAGGCTTAAAATAACAAATTTAGCAAGGGATTGCAAATTTCAAAACAAGTTTGAAATTTTAATTTTCGATATACAATTTTGACTTTTTTTTCAAATAAATTTTAAACTTTGAAAACTATGACAAATAAAAACAGAGTATAAGTTAGAGGCTAAAAAATTTAACATTTAAGTGGGATTACAAAACAAATTTGAAAATAAAAGTTGGAAATAAATTTTGAACTTCGAAAAATATCATCAAATAAATTCGGTATACATTTAAGGCTTAAAATAAAAAAAAAAGTCTTCATGAAAATTTCAAAAAAAAAAATTTTAATTTTAATTTTCGAATTAGTTTTGATATTTAAATTTCGAAATAAAAAATAGGATAAAATAAGTTAATTTTTGAAATAATTTTGCAATTGAAATTTCCAAGTAAATTTCAAACTTCGAAAAATATCATAAAGTAAATTGAATAAAAAAATTTGATTGGGATGGCAAATTTCAAAACAGGTTAAAATGTTTTTGGAAATAATTTTAAAATTAAATTTTCTAAATAAATTTCGAACTTCGAAAAATATCACATAGTAAATAAATTAAGGATTAAAATAACATAATTAACATGTAATTGAAAACTTAAAAAAAAGTTGGAAATATTTATTTTTCATAATAATTGAAAACTTCAAAAAAAGTTGGAAATATTTATTTTTGAAATAATTTTGAAATTAAAATTTCAAAATAAATTTCGAACTTCGAAAAATATCATAAGTAAATTAGGATTAAATATGTTAATGAGGCTTAAGATAAAAAAAATTGATTCTGATCCCAAATTTCAAAACAAGTGAGAAATATTAATTTTTGAAATAATTTGAAATTAAAATTTCAAAATAAATTTCGAAATTCGAAAAATATCATAAAGTGAATTGGGCTTAAATATGTTAATACGGCTTAAAATAAGAATAAAATTTATTATGATTCCGAATTTTAAAACAAGTTTGGAATTTTAAGTTTTTTGAAATAATTTTAAAATTAAATTTTCTCTTTAAATTTCGAACTTCGGAAAATATTACATAGTAAATTCGGTATAAGTATGAGGCTAAAAATAAAATTTGCAAAGGATAACAAGTTTCAAAACAAGTGTGAAATTTAAATTTTCGCAGTACAATTTTGGAAATAAAATTTTGAAATAAATTTCGAACTTTAAAAAATATCACAAAGTAAATTTAGTATAATTTTGAGGCTTAAGATTTTAAAATTACATTGGGATTTAAAAGCATGTTTAAAATTTTAATTTTCGCAATTATTTTGAAAATAAAATTTTGAAATAAATTTCAAACTTCGAAAAATATCGCAAAGTAAATTTAGTATAAGTTTGAAGCTTAAAATTTTAAAATTACATTGCGACTTAACAGCAAGTTTAAAATTTTAATTTTCGAAATTATTTCGAAATTAAAATTTTTAAATAAATTTTTGACTTTGAAAAATATGTATCATAAAGTAAATTCCATTTAAACCTTCAAATTTCAAAATTATAATGGGATTTCAAAACAAGTTGGAAATTTTAATTTTCGAAATAATTTCGAAATTAAAATATTTCAATAATTCTGAAATTTTAAATTTCGAATAAGGTTGGGACTCCAAATTTCAAAAAAATAAATAAATTTTTTTAATATTCAAAATAATTTTGACATTTATATATAAAAATTCGATTAAAATTTTAAATTTCGAAATAAGTTCGAAATGCTAAATTTGGCAGCAAGCCAAAAGAATTTGATATAAGTACAAAATGTTCAGCTACGAAAAGGGGGCGTAAATTAAAATTTCGAAGTGAGCTCGATATTCGGTAGTTCCCATTAATTTCGAACAAACTGAAAAATTTATTGTGCTTTCGGAATTTAAATTTCCAGATAAGTTAAAAATTTCGTACAGAGAACTTGTATTATTTATTTTGGCGTATTTTCAAGCAAATAAATAAATAATTTCCTTTTTTTTAACATGAAATGTTAGAATAATTTAAAAATGTATGACAAACACACAGCTTCCAGCCCTGATATTTTCGAATTTAATTAAAATATCAATTCAAGGCATGTGACACATAACTCAAATTAGAAATATATTCACGTTTTTGCCAAGAAACTTATAACAAATTTTTTTTAACAAAATGTATTTCAAATATTTTAAATTAAATTCGAAATTTCGAATATAATGTGACGTTTCATCTTTGAAAATTATTTTCTTAGATAATGACAAAAAAACTCATACAAATATCTTTAAATTTTTCATCAAGCTTTTTTTGTTTGCACGTTCATTTAATAAAACTAAACAAACATGTTTTACTTGCATCATTTAGTTATATCAGAAAAAAAAAACTATTTCTTTTTTTTTTTCTTTTTCTTCAATTGATGAAAATTTATTCGCATAATTTAACATACATTCTGCTGTTTTAAATTATATTGTTTGGTACATGTTTCAAATATGAACACGTAATGCAAAAATTTTTGTTTTTTTCATATTTTATTAGTTTATTTATGTTTTAACATCAGTGTGTGGTCGGTCGTCTTTGTTATAACCCTCATTTGAAAGCCTTACAATATATTTAGATTTTTCTTTTTTTTTTCTCTCTCTCATTCTCTCAATATAAAAGCAATATGGAACAACACGTAGTATCTACGAAATTTACGTGGCAAACATTAAAGTCATCATCATAGATTCTCACAATGAAAACAAAAACCTGAACAATTCTCTTTTACCTTATTCAAAAAAAAAAAAAAAAAGAATATAGATAAAACAAATATGCAAACATTTATATATTTTATATGCTCAATCGAATCTTATACATTCAAAAAGATTAAACTGCAACAGGAGCGGCTTGAGGGAAATTTTTTTTGGAACAAGCATATTCAGTGTTTTTCCCCCCCAAAACAAAATACGCTTCTGCTTGGTCATGTTCCTTTTAAAGCTCCTCGCAGAGTTCTACAAGCACATGCGATAAGACATTGACAAGACAGAAAACAAATGCATGCATTTACACATACATATTTGCTTCTCTGCAATCGCACACACATATTCCCGCAATATGAATTTGTAGGCAACAAAAAAAATATAATAACAAATCCCTAAGGTATGCTACGTTTTCTACCCTTTCGTATTTTCATTTAAATCTCGTATTTGTCGATGACTACTTATTACGAGTATTATGAAACGTACTAGATGAATTTGTCGATGAGTGCCGGTGTGGTTGTAGGTGAGTGTCTGTCTGTCTCTCTGTCTGTCTCTGCATTTATAAAGACATTATTATCACCATCATGCATGTGAGAAAAATTTTGTAGAGATTGGGATTTGTCAAGTATGAATGCTGTACAAATACACAAGAAGAAGAAGATGATGGAGAAGAAGAAAAAACAACAAGCAGTAAAATCAAATTGAAGCAGGTGAAAGCAAATTATTACGTGATTTATTACAAAAAAAATTTAACTGTGTATTATTATTTTGCTTTTAAGCAACGGATAAATTGTATGCTGCAGGGTTTAAGGTGTTGATTGCTTGTTTAAAAGCCTGTCTAATTTTAGGAATATTAAGCTAAATTAATTTTTTCTTTTCCCAATACATATTTATGTATCAAAAGATAGGAAAATAAATGCCAGTGAATAGTTAAAATTTATATTGAGACGTGTGGCAGGCAAACTTTGCATTTCCAAGGTTTTTGGGAGAAAACTTATGGTTTCCTTAATATCAATAAACATTCTAGTTTGCGCAAATAATAAAGTAAAATCTTGGTAGCTATATATTTTGTACATTTACTACCTTTTATATAAAGAATATTTTTATAAATGTGTGCTCTGTTAAACAAAATCTACAGCAGTAATATAAATGCAAAAAAAGTGTCGTTCCTTTAGTTTGAATTCGGCAGGTTATTTCAAAATAAATTTTTTCCATTCTATTTATATATGTATATACAATAATCATGTATCATGTCTACAAAAACATTAATAATAAAAATAATGCTTTAAAAAACTTTGCCATATAACGATTTTTCGGCATATCGAAAGGGCCTGACATTATATCCTTCGTTATATCGGGATTTGCCTGTATAACATATATTTTGGTAAAGCAAGGATGATTATTCCGAGAACAAAAAATTATTTGAGTAATTTGCAGCTGAATTAAATTTTTTAGGTTCGAATTTTAAGGCTTATTCTAATAAAATTAGAAAAATATAAATTAATAAAAAAAAAATTCTGGAATAAAAATTATTTTAAATAATTTTTTTTCTAATAGAATTCTTTGAAGTTGAAATTGTATTGCGTAAAAAGTATAGAAGTAAAACAAAATTACTCGAACAAAAATATTCAAATAAAAATTACGCAAAAAAAATTATTCGAATAATTTTCAGTAAAAAAAATTTTTAATATTAATTTAATATTTATTTAATATATAAAATTATTCTAATAATTTTCAGTAAAATAAATAAAATAAATTTCATTTGATTAGTTTTTTTACTTAGAATTGAATTTAAAAAAAATTGATATAAAATGTATTTGAATTTTTTAGTTGCGAGAATTTTTTTGAATATTGAATTCAAAGTTTTAAGTTAAAAGTGAAAAAACAAAAATTTTTCGGTAAACAAAATTCGAATCCGAATAAAAAGTATCTGATTTAACAGTTTAACAGTCAATTTAAATTCTACACAAAAGTAAATAATGTAAGACAAGCATTTTTCTGCATAAAATTTACTCGAATAATTTTCATTTCAGTGGAATTTTATTCGAGTACAAGTAAAAAACTTTATTATTCTCTTATAAATTATTCGAATGTCAAAATCAAGTGGAAAAAGAATTAAAATAAATATTTTTAAAACATTATAATCCAACTAAATATAATTCAAATAAAATTCTTAAAGTATTCGATTCAAATAGAACAAATTAAAAATTATTTAGAAAAAAAATTATTCGAATAAAAATTTTTTGAAAAACTTATTTGAATCTTATTCAGTCAAATGGAATTTCTTAAATAAATTGAAAGTGTTATTAAAGCGAAATTGAAAATATAAATTGTAGGAAAAAAAATTTTAATATATAAAACCTTTTCGAATAAAAAGTATTCGATTGATTTTCGGTTCAATAAAAGTATGAAATTATATGTAAAAAATTTTTAATCATTCGGAAAAAATAGAATTAATAAAAAATATTCGCATAAAAATTATACGAATAGAAACTATTCGACTAATTTTCAGTTATTATTCTGTCATAAATTATTCCAATATCAATATCAAATGGAAAAAGAAATAAAATAAATATTTTCAAAATATTATAATTCGACTAAATATAATTCGAATAAAATTCTCAAATTATTCGATTCAAATAGAACAAATTAAAAATTATTTGAAAAATATATTTGAAAAAATATTCCAATAAAAATTTTTTAAAAAACTTATTTAAATGATGTTAAGTCAAAAGAAATTAATGAAATAAATTGAAAGTGTTATTAATGAAAAATTGAAAATACGAAAACAAAATTTTAATATATAAAACCAATTCGAATAAAAAGTATTCGATTGATTTTCAGTTAAATAAAAGTATTAAAATAAATGTGAACAATTTAAAATCGTTCCAAAAAAACATATTTAAATAAAAAATATTCGCATAAAAATTATCCGAATAAAATTTTTTTCGAATAATTTTCAGTTATTGTGCTCTTAAGAATTATTCGAATTAAAATCAAGTGGAAAAAGAAATAAAATAAATATTTTTAATATATTAAAATAGCCTCAAAGTATTCGATTCAAATAGAACCAAATAAAAATTATTTGGAAAAAAAATTATTCGAATAAAAATTTTTTGAAAAACATTTTCGAATGAAATTCCTTACATAAATTTAAATTATATAAATTACTCGAAAAAAAATATTAATACATTAAACCTATTCTAATAAAAATTATCCGATTGATTTTTAGTAAAAAAAAAATTTAAATCATTCGGAAAAAAAATTTGAACTAAAAATATTCGCATTAAAATTTTCCGAATAAAAATTATTCGAATAATTTTCAATTATTAAGCTCTTATAAATTATTCGAATCAAAATCAAGCGGGCAAAAAAACAGCATAAATATTTTTAAAATATAATAATCCGGTTAAATATTGTTCGAATAAAATTCTCGAAGTATTCGATTATTTATTCCTATTCCAAAAATATTATAATATCAATGAAATTTATTTATGTGACATATTGTCAGAAGTGTAAATAAATACTACAATAATTGAAATTTATTTGCTGGTGGTTTAGCATGTCTATATACATATTTCATTGGCGCTTGAACCAAATCATCAGTAGACTTCAGAATTTGTGGTTGAAGTCTACTGATGATTTGGTTCAAGCGCCAATGAAATATGTATATAGACATGCTAAACCACCAGCAAATAAATTTCAATTATTGTAATATTATATCTTTCAAAAAACTTATGAGTCAAGTTTATGATACTCAATAATATTTTAGCCCATCTACATATATGAGGAAATATAATTATTTTAAGTCGTTTTCCAAATATAAATGATATTTTTTTTAACAAAAATAATATGCGTACTTACTTCGTATAATATAATAACGACAGAGTAAGAGCAATAAACTTTTTAAATGAATATTTAGATTTAAGTGTGTAATGCAAGTGCAACAACTGCAACACAAAAACATTTCTCTGTCATAAAATAGAATATTAAAAATGCCACATTATTTATTCATTTTATTCAAATGTTATAAAAAAAATATGTATAAAATTCAACATGCAGAAATTATAAATCACGTTAAAAAAAATTGCTCGCATGTTGCATTTAAATGCAAGGGAGTTTGTATGTGTGTGTGTTAGTTTTTGTGTGCTCGTGTTTGTAAGAGTATTTCAATGTCTGCAGCGAGTGAATATGCTTAAACGGTCTAGGGATGCATATGAAAAGTAGCTGGTTTTAAATGTATACGCTCTTTTATATGAAAAAAATAACAACAACAACAAAAATATTTATATTATACAAACATACATATTTTTTATATATTTTTTTCTCTTTCTATAAATAATGATGCATTTAACAAATTTTACCACTCTGGAATATGAAAACATAATGCCAGCCAACACATTTGCTTGTTTTCAGTTTTTTTTTATTAAAATTTCTTTATTTGTAATAGTGATTATGCAATTTTGAAAATTAAAAATAAAACATGAAAAGAAATCTTGTATTTAGTATTAAATCTTTTATGTTCACGTCTACATTTAATGTTTTATTTATTTTTTTAGTCTGTTTTTCTGTTTTATGTTCTTTTGGGTGCAAAAGCTTTTTCCTTGCTTAAATATTAAACAACTTGACGCTTGTAGAATAAAACGGCTTTAAATGCCTGCTTCTTTTTTTATGCAAGTGCAACATTGTTGGTTTCTCCTTGTTGTTATTGTATTTGCATGAGAAAACGCCTGAAGTTATGCTTTGAATAAGTATAATAGTTTTATTTGAATGTAAATGTTTTCATGCTGTTGCTATTCTTTTTATTAATTTTTTTTTTTGTTTTTCTCTTTAAATAAATCGAGAGCATAAGTAATTTAAAGCAGTTCTAAACTAACGCAGAGAAATAATAAAAGTGAAGTTGGCTGCAGTATGGTTTCTTTGTTAAAAGGTGCTTTGTTTGCTTTGTAGTAAGTTTTTGAATTAAATTTAAATTTCTTTAGAGTGCAAGTAATTTAAATAATTAAATGCATTTTTAATATTTAATAAAAGTTCCCACTTAAAATGAGGCGTGCCTTGTACATTTTCGCTATTGCATATGCTCAATTTTACATGCAATTTACTAAAACTGGCCTGCGGACTACAAAATTTTTTTCAATAACATATTAATTTTAATTTAGATTTTAGTTCAAATATACATATTAAATTTTATTTAAGTTTAACATTTATTAACGCACTATTAATCAGAAATTTTTATTTTACTTATTTAGTAAAATATTTTTTTTTATTAAAAATATGTACATTGAAATTGTTTAATGAGGGGCTTAAATGGATCCCATTCGTATTTCACTATTGCTAATGCTAATCATCAGGGAGCCTTTACCCAAAAACTTCTTAGAACAACTAGAGTTAATATGTTATAAACTTTCATTAAAAAAATAAAATAAAATGGGTTATTATGAGTTACATTCGATTTTCGGTCTTCGTTGGCTATAGAATATTGAATGTTCAATTCATAATATGAGCATCGAAAATGTCGCTGAGCAACTAATTTTCCATCGAATAGAATCTACACCGAAAGAACTTTGCTTCATAAGTCCAACGAAACCATTTCATTAGAATTTTTTTCACAAATCTAATGATAATTGCACAAATCCAATGAAAATTGCACGGATATTGTGAAAGAATTTAATTGGAATTGCTTCGTTGGTATTCTTGTTTCGTAACAATATTTCATTGGATTTATTACAAGAATATTTTCTAGTTATTAAGAAACCCCTTTATATTTATTATTATAACATAATTTTTTAATGAAAGTATTTCGTTGTTTCGATGAAGTTATTTCATTGCATTAATGACACTATTAAATAAATTTGAAGAAGTTTTCATTAAAATAATGTTGATGAAACTGATTTCATTAATCCAACGAAGCTTGATGTTGGTTGAATTTGAATGAATTTTTTCATTGGATTAGTGTCGAAATTCATAGAATTTATGCAGAAAATTCTTTCAGTGTAGCTTTTGACAAAGTATTTTAATAGGAAACATTTTTTAAAAAATATCCAATTGTTAAAGGATGTTTATTTTTGAGTACACAGACACAAATTGTAATATATTTTTTGTCGATTTCATTCACAATAACGACCTTCTTTGTCGAATGCTAGTCACAATACCAAAATAAAATTTGTTCGATCCGGACTTTCGACTACAGTCGATGATCGAAAGTTGCTCGTAATAAGAACAAAAATATTTTTTTGCGAATAGGGCAGTTAGCCCGTAATTAAGAGCTTTTTAATATTTTTTTTTTTGTTTTATTTAAATATATATAAATAAAGAGTTTTTGCGTAAAGCTTCGAAAAATTTCATGTGATAACAGTCATCACACAAAAATTTTCCAAAAAAATAAATTATGTAAAATTTAAAACTTCTTTTAATTAATTTCGTCGTGTTAGCAAAATTGGTTTAAAAGACAATTTCACACAAAATCTCTCAAAATAAAAACATTTTATTAATATGTATGTAATTTTCCAGCAAAAAAATTTCAAGATTTTGTAATGGGTAGTACTCTTTTAATGGCTTACAAATTAGTGAATGATACTTATTTATCTAATTATTTTATGTGTATAATAATGAATGTCCTGTGATGAATAAAATAACAACTTATTTATACCATTACGTGAAAGTACTACCATTACTTGTAGTACTTTCCAGTTTATAACGAAATATGTATATCTACAGAAAAATTGATTGTGAAAATGAGCTTCGAAGAGAACAAAAAGAAAAAAATGCTCATTAACTTTTGAATAATTTTAAACAAAAAGTAATCTACAATTTTTTGCACATTTTTATGCAAAAAATAACCCATTATATTTTGAAGACTTTTAAGCAATCAGTAATCTGTTAACTTTTGAAATATTGGAGGCAAAAAGTATAGGGTACCGCAAACTTTTTGAACTTCTCAAATAAAAATAATGGGTTATTCAGTCAAATTGTATGTACTTACGACTGGGGAGTACATACATTTTTTTGTATTCTAGTAGGCAAACTTTTTTGGTGGGTTGTTTTTATTTAGACAATTCGCTGTGTAAATTCGTCGCATGAAGAACAACAACACTGTTAGTGTGATAGTGTTACCATAATGCTCACAATAGTCACTAGTAACCTTTCAATCACAGTAACAGTTATGCCAATATCGCACATTGCAACAGTGATGCCAACCAAAAATCTTTCTTAGAGCTAGATTCGATGTAAAAAAGAGGTAGCTTCCAACAAATCCCACTTTAAAAAGAGGTAGACTACAACTACAACACTTATGTTTTTGGGGGTATTTTAAACACCTTAGAAATATAATTTTTTACCTTAATTAACCTTTCGTTTCGATAAGAAATATTTTATAAGGGATTTAATGATTTTATGATTTTAATGCGGATGGTCAATATTCAAAATTTGAATATAAAAAAAAACTAAAAAATATAAGAATTCAATTATGTCATGGTTATTTAATAATTTTTTAGATTTTTATTTTTCTCATATTTAAACGAATGAATATTTTCGTTAAATAATTTTTAATGCTCCTCTGTAGTTGTAGGTTGCCCAGGGCTAGCGCTGACATATCGTGTAGCTTTCCTTGCAGAACATCAGTAAAGATTGTTTTTACAAATGTTTTTTAACAAATTATTTTTCAACATTCGAGCTATGTATGCAATTTTCTCACAAACTGGCCCAGTGAAGGAAATATTTGGGCTTGTAGCAGGCTTTGAATAGTGAAGTCAACACAAAGTTGTTTAGATGCATTGCTAAAATATATTTGAGTTGAACTTCTAACTTGGATTACATAAAATAAACTCGGGTAATTATAATGTAGCATTATTATTGAAAAATTTTAAAAGTGGTAGATCTTTCTCAGAAAGTGGTAGAGTTGATTGAGATACCCAAAAGAGGTAAATCTACCACAAAAGTGGTAGAGTTGGCATCGCTGCATTGCAATGTTATGTTATAAATACAGCTACGACTAACAACAAACTTCGCCCAACTTGACGAATTCGCTGGTAAAAATTTGCTGTTTAAATTTGTCGTACGAAGCACACCAACAATAACAAAAACAAAAACTAACTTCTGTTATAATTGTTACAGATGATTACTGTTCGTGTGATAGTGTTACCATATTAAAAATATATATCTAAAAAATTAAACATAAATTCAGTCACAATAGTGACTGAGGAATTTTCAATTACAATGGCCAAGTAACAGTTATAGAAATAGCGCACATTGTTATGTTATGTTATGAATACAACTGTAAGGCTGTTAAAGCTATTTTTACTCTTTATGATGATAGTGTGACCATAGGCACTAATTTTGTAAAATTTTAATTTAATTTTAATTAATTTAAATTTTTCCCATGTAAAATTTGTTAACGCCTGGCGTTGCATTTTAAAAAAATTTGGCCTTTAAACAATAACAAACCACACGATTAAAACAATTTTTATTGTTAACTATTTTGCATACATATTTGCTATAAAATAAAAACCAAAAAATTTTTAAAGGGCAAACATACTTTCAACTTTAACTTTAACTTAAAACACTTGAATTGAATTTCAAGCAAACATGTTGACAATTCCCAGACATTTTTTTTAAATTCAATTTTTGTTTTCTTTATATATGTACCTAGTGACTTGCAATATGTTCGCTTTTATATTTAATCTAAAGAATAGCTCGATTTATATTAGAAAAAGAAAAAAAGTTGCTCCTATTCATTCCAAGAATGCTTTTCATATGACTTTTCTTCTAATAAGAGTAGTAGCTTTAACATATTGCAAATAGTTTATGCATAGTTTATTATGTATAAGTATGTCTGCAGCACATGCATATTTGCATACTTTAAGTATGATTTTATTGCATACATTACAAAGACAACAAATGCATACCATAAGTATGGCAGCAATTGTATAAAAAAAAGTTATTTCTTTGATCATAATGTGTACAAATATAATTTAAAAAATAATTTGCTTTTTAAAATATTCTTCTATTTTGAAGTTGAGTTATAAAGTATACTTGAGGCTTATACTTACTATCCTACAAAAACTTATGACTTACGAAAAAATACAACGCTGATCTAATGAATCGTTGTTGTCGTTTGAAAATTTTCGTAAACTTCATTTTACCAGGTTGTATTTTCTCAAAAGTCTCATCGCATGTAATAAATAAAATAATAACAAATAAAAAGAGTTCAATTATATTTCCCATGCAAAACAAAATCTTTTTCGCCACTAGATTTTGTCGAAATCTACTTTAAATCTGGTATAACTTAAAGATGCTCTTTTAAGAGAAGGTTTAAAAGGTGTACGGATTTGGTAAATTGCAGTTGTTTGGTGGTTGTTGTTTAGGAAAAATTTAAATAATTGGGTTTTGTTATGGATAATGAATTGTGATAAGAAAACTTGCAGATTTTGATTGAAATCTGCTGGATTTTGTGCAGGTGTAAGTGCGCTTTAATATGTGTTTTATTTAATTTTATTTTGATAAAAATTTTAATTGAAATCTGCTAGATTTTGAGCAGTTCTAAATGCCCTTTAAGATGTGTTTATTTATTTTTTTTTTTTTTTGAAACCGAAAAATATTTTTTATTAAAAAAATCTCATATAGATTTTGTCTTAACAAATGTTGTTATTAATAATATTACTGCAAACAAGCTTTTAAGCTTTGCGGAACTTATTCTAGTAAGAATTGTATGAAATTATTGAAATAAAAAACTTCTTCATAATATTATATCATTGAAAAATCTTTAAGCACTAAATTTGAATAAAATATTAAAAGATTTAGTTACAAAATACTTTATGATAATGAAAATCTGTTCTTAGAAAATCCCTGTAAGCTAAACTTGTGAGTTGTTGTTGTTTACTTTTTTTAATATAAATATTTAAATACTACAAATTAAACTTGTCAAATATTTATTACAGATTTTTTATATATTCTTTATATGATGCCTTAACTAAAACCTCGTTGTTTGTTTTGTTAATCTTTAGCAGGCAACAAAATATATATTAAAAGAATGAATGCCTCAAAGTACCGAGTATGTTTACTTTTTTCTTTGATCATACATACATACATATGTATGTGTACTTTTACTTCCTCTCATTTGTTATTAAAAGCAAAAAAGTTTACAAAACATAATACAAACGTAAGTAAGTACGAATGTTAAGTATCTGTTGAATTCTTAACAAAACTGATTTACTTAGTATTTTCACAAACAAGCAGCAGCCCCAGCCCGTCCTTCCTCTCTCTCTCTCTTACTACTCCTCGTAGTTCTTGCGTGCTTGTGTTTTCTTAAGTAGGTATTCTATATGATAACTACTTAACAACCATAACGAGACAGCAGCAAATAACTCAAGCACAGTGTTTCAAAAAGGTGTTTATTTATGGGACATTTAAAATTGAATTAAAATATTTATCAAAATCTATACCGTTTACAACCAGACTTTTTTTTTAATTTATCAAGATTTCGTACCCAAAACAAAAACCATGGACTGAAATTTTCCTAGACTTCAATAAAAAAACTGCACTATAGCTAATTCACTCACCTTTCTAGGGTTCCGTACAACAATTGTTTTCAGCACGATAACCGTCTGCGTCTCTGTCTGTAGGTCACAATGCAGTTTTCTCTAGAACCATAAGAGGTACGGATCTAAAATTTTCACAGAATATGTAAGACTTTGGCCGTTTTAAACAAAGCATATATGACAGTTAAAAGTTAAATTGTGTTATAAAGCAAAAAAATTTAAATTTGAATTTAAAATTTAAAAACCCAAAATTAAAAGCGCTTAAACTAAAAAAAACAACCGAAAAATCGCCGAAAGCCGAAAAAGCTCGCCCCAATAAAATAAAGTGTCAAAATTAAAAAAGTCGCTTAAATTTATTTAAATCGCAAAAAAAAAATATTCAAAAAGAAAAATATCGCCAAAATTAAAAAAAAATACTAAGAAACCAAAAAAATAATTCAGCAAAACGAAAAAAACGCTAAAACTAAAAAAGTCCCTATATCTAAAACAAATCGCCAAAAAATCACCAAAACGAACAAAATCCCCAAAACTATAACAACCTACAAAAAATAAATCTCTAAAAAAACGCCAATGCTAAATAAACGATAAAAAATCAGCAAAACGAAAAAAAATCCAAAAAGAAAAAGATCGCCAAAACTAAAAAAGTCGCCATAAACCCAAAAAAAAATCGCCAAAATGAAAAAATTGCCAAAACAAAGATAAAACCTCAAACCCAAATCAGCAAAACAAAAAAAGCGACAAAATTAAAATAAAACAAAAAATCCAAAAAAAATCGCCAAAACCAAAAAAAAACGCTTAACTAAACAATTGCTAAAACTAAAATAAATCGCCAAAAAATATAATCACAATAACGAAAACAAAAATCGCCAAAATTACAATAATAAAAATAAAATCCGAAAAAAAATACCCAAGACGAAAAAGAGCGTCAAAACTAAAAAATTCGCCAAAAAACTAAAAAATTCGCCAAAAAACCAAAAAAATCGCCGGAAGAAAACAAAATAGCCAAACTCAAAAAAATCCAAAAACCGAAAATAAAATCCTAAAAGCGAAGAAAAAGCACCAAAACTAAAAAATCGCTAAGAACTCCAAAAAAATCTCCAAAACGAAAAAAGCGCCAAAACTAAAATACAACAAAAAAAAACGGTAAATCCCGAAAAATCTCGCCTAACAAAAATGAGTGTTAAGACAAAAAAATCGCTCACACTAAAATAAGTTCATAAAACGAATAAAATCTCCAAAACAAAACGCAAAAAAACAAAAAAATCCAGAACTAAGGAAAAGCGGCAAAATTAAAAAAAAAAAATCGCAAAAACGATAAGGAGCGCCAAGATCTAAAAAAATCGCCAAAACAAAAACTAAAAACCCCAAAGAAAAACATAAAAAATCCTTAAAACGGAAAAAACGCGAAAACGATAAAGAACGTGAAGACTAAAACCGAAAAAAATGCGAAAACTAAACAAAATCATTAAACTAAAATAAATCACCAACAACCGAAAAAAATCGCCAAAAACAAAAAAAAATGCCAGAACTAAGAAAAAGCACCAAAAGTAAAAAAAATCGCCAAAAAGCCAAAAAATTTACCGGGAGTTTATAATATTTTTGTAAAATATGTTTATCAGGCTCAAGTTCGTATAGTATTACATATCGTTACCTCAATATAATAGAAAGGCCCTAACTTAAAATTTTTTTGAAATCGAGATTTTTGTATTTTTCAACACATCAGATGTTCTTCTATTGAAATATACAAAAAAATCGATTTCAAAAATATAATGAGTTAGGGACTTTCTATATTAAGGTAACGATATATAGTATTATTTATTAAGTATGTGTAGAGCTTTACTTTTTGGGACACAAAAATATAAGCATAGATTCATCATAGTTCTACTAAATTTTAAGTAGATTTCAATAAAATCTAGTCAGGGAGTAAATTTTTTTTGTATGGGAAATCTACTGGAAATCTACTAGATTTTGTTGGAAATCTCGTAAATAATAGATTTTGCTCATATGTAAATGCGCTATTACAGTGAGAATTTTTTTCTTAATTTTTTATTAAATTCGTTCAAACTGTGTTTCAAAATTGTCCACTGTGCACAAAGAGCGTGTGTGGCTGTGTGTGCGTGTGCGTATGTGTGTGGGTGTGCGTATGTGTTTATCTTTTTTTTGTTTTTTTTTTTTTGCTTAAATCATATTAAGAAAATAAGCATAACAAATACCTTGATTTCAGTTTCTTATTCTTATTATACTCGCATGTACTTGTTTTTTATAACATTTTTATTTTGTTGTTGTCGCTGCTGCTGGTTAAAGTTTTAGTTGTTGCTGTTATTCTTCCTCCTACTTACAGGCTTAAGATGTTTATTTTACTTTGCTTTTTTATTATTATTATTATGATTATAATATATATATTTTTTTACTGCTGTGGCATCACAACAAATAAATAAAAACCACATAATCTTTTGCTGGTTAGAAGATGACTTTTACAATTCAGTTTAAGTTCTAAACAAACGTTTGTTGTTTTTTTTTAACAAAATTTTGTTTATGGTGTAGGTGTGTGTGTGTGTGTAGCAAATAACCGCATACATATTCAAAAACCATTTGTTGTGTTAAAAGTTAAAGGGGAAAAAAGGTGAAGCTTATCTTTAAAATGTTTGCTTTTATTATTGCTGCTACTTTTACTACTGCTGCTGTTGCTGTTGCTGTTGCCATCATCATAATATTGTCAGTGTAAGGCGTGTAAGTGAGTGACATTGTTAGAGATATCAACTCCTTGTAATAACAACAGCAAGACACAGCACTCTACCAGCAGATGACAATGACACCAGCCATGCCATGCCAGCAAACATCATTTTAACATGTTCATGTGTAACATTTGGAGACCGACGAAAAAAGGGAGTTTCAAGTTAATTTTATTTGACATTTGCACAGAATATCAACTAAGTGTGAATTTATTTAAATTTTAAGCCAGAAGGAGGTAGAAACATACATATATGTACATATACGCATAAAATCTCCTTATCATAAGAAGCCTTGAAGTATGCTATAACAATTAGTGTAATAATAAGCTGTTCATAACACAGTTAAAAGCTTTTAAAGAGTTTAAGTTTCTTTCAAAAATTCAAGCAAAATTTAAGGTAAACAACACAGAAAAAATACGCTCAAAAGATTTTCAAACAAAATTTTTGTTTGAAATAAAATTTATTTCCAGTAAATACTTTTTATTAATCCAGTAAATTGTTTGTTCACATTTTATTTCCGGTTTGTCGGCTACTTTTCGGCAATTGTATGTATACAACACGATCAATCAAACTAAACAACAACAAGATAAACACCAACACACTTAACCAACAAACTCTCTCAGCCGAACTCAGCTTGAATTGAATTTTAATAAAATTATTATCAGAATTTACAAAATTATTTGTAGGACCGTATTCGTACAAAACATTTACTGATTTAATGAATTTGGTTACTGAAAATGAAATTTAGTTTTTTCTGTGAAATTTATTGATTTCCAACATTTTTTTTATAAAAATACAACTGAAAGTACGATTTTTGATATGTAAACTTCTATACGCAAGGGGGTAAAAATCTTTTTCACAATAGAATCACAAATTTTGAGTAAGATCGTAAAGCGTTATCAAAAAGCTGTGAGCTATGTACGAGTGTATTAGTGTAATCATACGAACCAGAAGTACATATAAGCTTAACAGCTGCATAGAAATACACTCAACCAAATTTTAAAGCATACTTTCAGGAGCAATGTTAATTTTAATAGAAATTGCTTGTGAAGTGTAATAGTGTTGCCAGTGGTGATAGCTTTGTTAAAAAGTTGTTAAATATAAAATAAATATAAATTTTGAAATAAAAGAGCGTTTTAAATGTAAAATATTTGTTTAGAAGATATATAGCAGTCTTTAAAAAGAATTTATAATATTATATTATAACATATCCTCATAACGTACTGTTGCCTTACACTGAAGCTGGTGCAAGACAATTGGGTAACAATCTCGCATCTCATGCCAATTATTATGGGTGGAGATTTTAATACGTTTTGGGAAGGTTAGTGCAATTTACGTTTCATTGGATTTATGAAGCAAAATTCTTTCGGTGTACTGAAGACAATTAAAATTAACTTAAATAGGATTTTTTTTGTGTCATGAATTTATTTTATATATATTATACAGAGAGCGCTAACGCTGGCTATATGAGGCATACTTTAGATTTAATGATTTTTTTTTTGCAATACAATTTCCACAAATTAAAAATTTAATTTTAAAAAGTCTCTAATTTCAAAGAAGTAGCGTTCATTAACAATAAATAATTAAACATAAATCATGCAGTTTATTTTGATGATGACAGACATACCGTTGACAATTGAATGTAAGCTCCGCTACATTCACACACACATACACAAATGCATGCCTACATATTTACGTATTCACAAACAAGCACACGTACTTTGCGACTGCATATGCATCAATATGCTAATGCGTGCCTGTGCATAAATGTGCTGCATACATTTCTGTGTGTTTGTGTGTGTGTGTGTGTGTGTGAAAGTGCGGTTCATTTCTAAGAAAGTGTCACAAACACTAACACTTTATTACAGTTAAATATGTGTTTGATGTATTGTATTAATGTCTATGCATGCGGTGTCGTTGTACAGCTCTGTGAGTGTAAGTGTGTATGTGTATGTGTTGTTAAGTATAACGGTTTATTAACAGAAATACTGAGAATAGTAAGTACAGTCAGTTATAATCGGGCTGTCATTGACACACTGTATGGCAGAAGCATTAAACACACAAACACACACATACTCACGAACACACTCAATGGCACCAATAACTGCACACTCACTCTCATGTGTGCTCTATATTCAGACATTGATGGATACTTGGATAAACAAACCGTATGATACAATTGTGCCCCAGTATTTGAATTTTATTAATACACTCAAAAAAAAAAGACATTTACTATTATTAAGAATTTTTTTTTTCCTAAATTCAAGTAAAAAAATTTCTAAGTTTAACTATATTTTTCTAAGTTTAATGCCCTAATTCAGTAAGAAGAATTAGGACGGTTTTGTTTGAAAATACTTCTGAGTTCTTGTGTTTGAATTCAGTAAATTATTTTCTTCAAAAATAGTTGTTGTCTCTGATAATGAAAAATAAAAATATTATTGCCATGTTTTTAAAACATAAAAATTAAATTAAAGTATTATACAATAGTTTGAAAAATATATGAAAATATATGTGTTGGAAATAATGTTTGGAACAAAATCATAAAGCAAATACACGAACCTTCTAGCATAGACAATAACTAATTATTGTTTTAAAGAATCATAACTGCTGCTTTTTTCCGTCTATAGACAAGACGGCACAATCGTCGAACAGAATTAGAGCATAAGTAAATTTTTACAAAATTCTTGTAAAAATTACTTAATATGAGTAAAAAAAATAAAACGTTTATATCCTCAAAAACAGTTCATAAAAATACACAATAAATTTCTCTCATTTCAGAAAATCGTTACTGACTTAAAGGAAATATTTACTAAGAGTAGGAAAATGGTTATGAACTGAAGGAAATTTTATATTAAGGACTAGTCAAATTCGTCTTAAATCAAAAAATAAACTTTAGGAAATGAATTACTCCTGATTAGTTCATGAAATTTGACTTACGTAAAAGATGTAAAAAGGTATACGAAATTGTAGGAAAATATTTACCAAATTTAAGTATTTTTTCTTTGAATTACAGAATTTGTTATTAACTTGCATTTAGCAAAAAATCTAAGTAAATTTAATATATTTTCGAGGAATTATTGAACTTAAAATTAATTTTTTGTAAATAAAATAAAATTTTAAAACTCAATAATTTCAATGATTATTCAGGCTGCCTTGTTAGGCAATTGGTTAGAGTGCTTGCTTATCAACCAGAAGATTGCCGGTTCAATACTTGTCAACTCTCAAGGAATTTATATGTATTTATGGTGAATGGTGTATTATAATTAAGAATATAATATAAAGATATAATAAATAACATATCATTTGGTTATAGAATTTAATTAAAAATAAAAATAAGTACCAGAATTAAAGACAAAAAAAAATTGGAAAATTTACTAAATTTGAGATCAAAGACGAATAAAATTTTTTGCACAGCTCCGAATTTTATGGGAAAATTTTACTTAATTTTAGGAAAATTGTACTTAAATATGAAAATATAATTACTAAAAAAATATGTCATTAATGAACTAGAAATTTGGTAAATATTTTATTCGTTTCAAGTAAAAAAAAAAGCTTTGGCGCCGCCATTCGACAACTTTCTTTTTAAAAAATTTAAAAAATTTTCCAGTTTTAGTTAATTTTTTTTTGAGTGTACATATTGGTGTATGTGGTGTTAGTTGTTTTGTTTTTTTTCAATTCTCTTACTTTTTTCTTTTGCATTGCGACTGAAGATCATTTGATGAAAATATAATTTTCGTTATGTTTGTATTGCTATTGTTCACACACAAACACACATACACACAGACACTCATTGCGCCAAGAGTCTTCTATAGTTGAAAATACAATTGATAATTGGCATGTATTCCTTTGTTGGTTTTGTCACATTTTATTTGCCACACATCTGGTCGCAACGAAAATGTCAAGCTATGCCACACAACGATGTGTGTCATTTAAATTAAAATTGGATATGATTGTTTGGAGTTGTTATTAGTTTAAGATAAATGGAAGCTTAAGTGCGAACATAGCAAAAATAAATATGTATATAAAACGCTGAAAAGTGGATGATTTTACTTTGTTTAAAATGTTTAAATACGGGTTTTTGAGGTCAAAGGGTTTACTCAAGTAATTGAATTTAAACAAAATATATTGGCATTATTTCTGTGGCAATATGGAATAAGCACTTAAGTCAAATTTTGTTTCTAAATAGGATCTCAATACATGGGTGATGACCACTACACATGCTACTACATATTGGCACAGATTATTAACTGCAATTTTAGGGGATTAAATGTTCTAGCAAGATATTCACAAAAAACGTAACCACTAAATATTAATGAAAAAACTTTTAACTCAGACACATGTTTGTCAAGTTAAATAGTTTCCAATCATAATGAATTTTATGACATTAAATATTACATGTTTATGAAACTCTCTAACCTAAGAAACACGTGTCTAAATCAAAATGTTTTTCACTAATATATTTATGTATAGTGGTAACGCTTCTTTGGGTAAATGTTTGCCAAGTAATACCGTACCTTTATATAAGTTTATACAGTGCACTCGCGAAAATATGAACACTTTCTTTCTTCCATTGGCTACTCTCAAATATGAACTTAGTGCGAATGAAAGCTTTAAATTATAAACTTGTTTTTGATTTTTTTAACGGATTTTTATCGAAACGGTGATGAAATCTTGACATAAATAAATATGTACAATAAACAACAATAAAAAATTTAACATAATAATTTTTTTTCTTACACACAGAAAAAAATACCAATGTAAAATCAACATGCCATAAGGTTAGTTCAAATTCATTAAAATCACATTAAATTTACTATGTTCTTTGAGTGTGTTGGTGGATATTTGCTTTATTCATAGCTGCAATAATACACTTTGTGCTTAGTTGTTGTTGTTGTTTTTGTATTGTTGTTGTTTTTTTGTTTGTAAACAGCCAAAAAACTGCTGCTGGCTGGTAGGCAGTATGTTAGTCTTGCATTCGGACGATTGCAGGTTCGAATCCTGGAGTCAAGTTAAAGTTTTTTTATTTTTTTTTAATTAAAAGTTTTCAAGCCAAAGCATTTTCGTCGTTTTTTTAACTAAAACTACAACTTTTCAAATAAATGATAAGAAATAATGTTTAATTATAATTTAATTCAAGATGGTACATATTTAGTGTGTATCTTAAGTTGTTTTGGCTGCAGGGGTAAGCACGTTGACTACCACGCGATGAGTTCCGAGTTCAAATCTTGGCCAGGGAAGCCAATTTAATTTATATGTACAAAAATTTTTCTGATGTCTATGTCAACCACCAGTAAGTTAAGTAATTAATAAAATCCAATTACTACATTAAATTAAATTCATGTTGATCTAACTTGAAATGACTTTGATTCAACAAGATTCTTCATTTTGATTTTAACAGTACTTAAATGTTAATTCAACGTGAAATAAAGTTGTTTTAAAGGGAAAACTTTTTTTTGACAATTACTATACATCATGTTAAATTAACATGAAACACATATGAAGCAAAACCATTGCCAAAAAATTTAAAATTAACCCTATTTTTAACGATTCTACATTGTTTTTTTTCTGTGTGTATGGGAAAAAATTTTCTAAAGAAAAAATTTAATGCCTTTCGCAAATATGAACAATCTTGCAAAAGTGAACTGGCTTGGTTTTAATTAGTTGATATTATCGCGAGCGCACTGTAAGCTATTTTAGAATTTTTAGTGCTTATTTCTGATGTCAGCTTAATTTTATTTATAAAAGTTTTATTTTAAAATTTTTAGTGCAATTTTATATTTTTAGGGGCATGGTCACGCCATATTTGGCGCCTCCCACTTGTCTAAAGTCAACACTGCGTCACTTTCAGAGCTTAAAGTGTTTTCAAAGCTGAGTAAAAATGGGTGAGGCAGAATAACGTAAAATATAACATTAATCTTTAATGGGCATGACCCCGCCTACTTTTTCAAACACAAAATTATTTCATTCTAAGAGAAGCAACTCTTTGTCAAGTTTTGAGGGTTCAGACAATTTAATACTTAACTTTCATGGGCATGGCCCCGCCCACTTTTTTATATACAAAGCTAAGTACTTTTTAAAGCTCAAGGTGTGTGCCAAATTTCGGAAAAATCGTTGAAATAAAAGCACGTGAAATAGAATATTAAATTTTAAAGGGTTGTGGCCCTGCCCATTATTTTAAATTCTAAATTGTGTTGCTTTAAGAGCCCAAGGTGTGTGCCAAGTTTTGTGAAAATTGTTTAAGCACAAGCCAGTGAAATATAATATTAAAATTTAATGGGCGTAGCTCCGCTATAATCATTTGAAATATAGTTTTAAAATTTAAAAGTCGTGTCGCCGCCCACTTTCGTTTCGTGAAAATTTATTAAGTACAAGTACGTGATATATAGTATTTAAATGTAGAAGGCGTGTCCGCGCCCACCTTTTTAAATGCAAGATTGTAGCCTTTTTTAGTCAGGATATGTGCTCAGTTATTTAAAAATCAGTTAAGTGCAAGTACGTAAAATATCATATTAAAATTTAACAGGCGCCGCCCGCCCACTTTTTTTAACGCAAGATTGTGTCCTTTTTTTGATTTTGGTTAAGTACAAGTACTTAAAATAGAATATTAAAAGTTACCAGGCGTGGCCCCGCCCACTTTTTTAATGCTACATTTTGTTCCTTTTTTTTGTTCAGGGTGTGTGACAAAGTTTTTTATAAATCGTTTAAGTACAAGCACGTTAAATATAATACTAAAATTTAATTTGAGTGGCCTCGCCCACTTTTCCCAATGCAAGATTGTGTCTTTCTGGGAGTTCAAGATGTGTGCCTAGTTTTGTAAGAATCGTTTAAGTAAAAGCACATGAAATGAAGTATTAAAATTTAGTAGGCGTGCCCCAGCCATTTTTTTAAATAAAAAATTTTATTCTTTTTTAAGCTTAAAGTTTCTACCAAGTTTCGTAAAAATCATTCATATAGAATCATGTGATATATACTATTAAATTTAATTAGGCGTGGCTCCCGCTATTTTTTTCAAGTTCGAGATTGTGTCGTTACAAGAGCTTAAAATGTTGGATAAGTTTCGTAGCAATCGAATAAAGGAGAATATCACAAAATTAAATAAATAAATTAAAATGTGGGAGTGTGCCCGCCCTTGTTTGGAATGGAACCAAATGGAAGCTATATCTTGTGTGAGAAAAAAATGAGTTTTTACAATCGTTCTAAAAGGTACCGAAATATGAAGTAAAAAATATTTAAAATAAATTAATTAAACAAACAGAGGAATTGATAACCTCCTTCTCTTTTGCAGTCGTTTAAAAAGAAGCCAGTGTAATAAAAAAATATTATTTAACTGGTAGAGCATGAGTTTGCTTATAAGCCAAGTAAGGCAGGCTTTTACAGCCTTTTAAGAAATAGCAGCGGGCGAAAAAATATGAACTTTTTTTTGCTCAAGTGACTAGTGAAACGTCTAACATATTTTACAGAAGTTTGAAGAGTAGAAGTTTTTTTTAAAGGCTCAGTTAGTAATAGAATGTAACTGCATGAATGTAGGAAACAGCTGATCGATATTGTCACATGACAATAACAAAGTAATGAAAATTGATATATAGAGAGGTAACCGGAATGTAAAGGCTCAGTTAAAACTCAGTTAGCCGACTGTAATGTAAAGTAACTGCAACAGTAGGAAACAGCTGATCGATATTGTTATGTGAAAAGTAAGGGAAATGGTTACAGAGGTGTAATTTAAATACAAATATCGATCAGCTGTTTCTTACGTTGCAAATATATTACAGTCGGCTAACAGAGCCTTTACTTGACTGTAATGTGATGTAACTGCATTGCATTGAGATGTAATGTAATGTAACCTACTTTTCGTCAAAAATATCGATCAGCTGTTTTCTACGTTGCGCAGTTACATTACCCTTAGGGCTAAGCATATCACTATAACCCACAGGTCGACTCAGTGAAGACTTCACTTGATAGATGTGTTATCGTTCTAAAACTCACATTGCCAAATAAAACAAATGTTTGAATCACCCACCACCAATCAAAGAAGGTTAAGCATTTCTCTATTATTATTTTACATTTAAATATTCAATGATTTTTGCTCATCCGAGCTAAATACAAAACTATATATAACTCACTTTATAAATTTAATTCAATTTTAGTACATTTGAACTGCATGGGCGCCTTAAAACCTGCAATAACAATTGAATAAATAGCAAAGAATTCAAATGTAAGCAAATTTATGGCGTGGGTGTAGATGTGGATGGATGTGTGTGTGTGTGTGTGTGTGCATGTCATTTAGGTAAATTAAATTAAAATCTATTGCATTCGTTAGCAATTTATTGGAATTTGTAAGTAAACTTGCCCAAACATTAATCATTATCAATTTATAGAGCTGCTGCTGCCAATTAGCAGCACCTCTAGTATTATTATTATTATTATTATTTGCCTGCCTGCTACTCCCACTAATTGCTCTAAATAGCAGGGGCTTTTTATCTATTTTAAGCAAACTTATGCACATTGTGTAAGAAAAATTTCATTAAATTACTTTTAATTACTCTAAGCGAGTTAGCAAAAACTATGCATGTACTGCCCCTCTCGTTATCATTTTAGTCTCGTGCTGGCCTTAAATGCCAGGGCGACTCTAGTTTTTCCTCCCTGTCTCTCAACTCTCTCAAACACTCTATATCACTGTCTGCCTCTCTCACTCTTTTTCAATTGGGCATTTCCTGTTTGTTGGCATTTTATGTGAAAAAAACAATTCATGTGTCAGTTTAATTGGATTAAATGAAAAAAAAAGAAAATTATTTGTAAAGTGGATTTTAGGCAAATGTCCTGTTGGAAAAACACTTGATTTTATTATATTTTTTTTCATTGAGCAAAAACAAGATAAGATTTTTCTATGCTTTACTTTATTTTATATAATTTTATTATTTTATCTTAAACATTCCCTTTTATTCTTTGCCATGTTCCAGTCATGTTTGTATGCAATTTGATTGTCAGTTTTTGGTTTTAATTATAATAATGTAAAGTATTCTCTTGCTATTTGGCAACTTAAGTGCGCTAAAGTTTAGTGAGGTCACAATTAGAATAAGAAGACGTGTAAAATTTTTAAAATTTATTTGATTAAAGAAATTTTTTATACTCTTAACAAATATTAGATTTAAATAAAATTAAAAAGAAATGAAAGGCTTTTAAACTTAATTCTAAAAAAATTTTTGTGATTTACACACTTCAGTAATAATAAAGAAAATAAATAAATTTTTAGAAAATTTGCAGAAATTTTTCTGGAATTTGATAATTTTTTAACAGGCCCTTGATCAGAATAAATTTCTGCACAATATCTACTAAATTTTAGTTGAAATCTTTGTCAAAATCTATACCCAGACTACACCCAGATTTTTTGACATTTATTACGATTTCGTATCAAAATCCAAAACCATTAACCAAAAATTATCCAAAACTACAACCAAACAACAGCAATGTAGCCAATTCACACACCTTTTTAAGAGGTTTACATTTTTAATAAAATTTTTAAAACAAACCATTTATGGCGTTCACACCAAGATCTTATGACATTTATCTCTAGATTTCTTATCCAAAACAAAAACTATTGACTGCAAATAATCCAAAACCACAACCACGCAACTGCTTTGTAGCGAAATCACACACCTTTTTAAGAGTTTTAGTACAATTTGGAAGAAAATAATTCGGCCAAAAAAACCGACTTCAATGCAAAGATCTGCTAGAACATTTTCGAAAAAAATTTTAAAATTAAATTTTAATGGGCTTGCCTCCGCCCATTTTTAAAAGGCAAGCTTTTGTGTTTTTTCAGAGCTCAGGGTGTAAGCCACTTAAAACAAAATATTAAATTTTAATGGGCGTGACTCTGTATAAATTTTTGAGCTCAAGGTGTGTGGTGAGCTTCGTAAAAATCGTTTCAGTAGAACCACGTGAAATATAATAAAAGATTTTAATGGGCGTAAACCCGCCCATTTTTTTAGTTTAATATTATGTAATTACTAGAATCCAAATTGTTTGCTAGCTTTCGCAGCAATCACATAAGTAGAATGTAATAAAATCAAATTTAAAAACTGTGCCACTGCCCAATTTCGTTTGCAATGGGAAGCTATACCCCCTTAGATCATAAAAAAAAATTCCAATCTGTCTAATATGAACCGAGTTATGAAGCAACACTGTCAAAAAATTAAAGACACGAATTAATAACCTCGTGCTTTTTTGAAGTCGTTTAAAAAACATAGTTGCATCATTAAGTAGATTTTGACAAAAATCTAATGACGAAGTAGATTTTTATTTTGCAGCTTAAGCCAAGCTTTAAAAAAAACTTTAACATCAATTTTTAGAATAGATTCCTTAAGACGCATCAAGTTTGCACTTAAACTTAAAACATTCTCAAACTCGCCCTTTTTAGCAATAACAATTTGGTTTATTGCTTTGTTTTACAAAAAAAATCAAGCAATAACTTTATTTTTTCGTAATTTTTCCACAAAATTGCATATTACGAGTATATGTATATAATCTTTTTTTTCACTTCTTGCTTTGGGTTTATGTTGACGCGTTTTTCTTTTTCATTGCTTTGTTGTAAAGAGAAAAAAAATTTCGCATATTTTTTTTTATCAAGTTTCCTTTTCTTTTGGGGTTTGTTATGCAAAAAGTACTCGCTGTGGTTGGTTTTTTTTTAATTTGCTGCCACTTCTTCTTTTAGTTTGTTTCTTTAGCCAAAATTGTTGTGTTTTTGGCTTATGCAATAATTTTAGTAGCATACTTTTTGCGCTGGAATTTCATCCTTTTTTTTAGCGTTCGTTCGTTCGCTGTCTTGACAAGCCACAAGACTAAAATTTCATTATACAATTTTCTTATGAAACACAACAGTAGAGTTTTATTACTCCCTGGCTGATGCAATTTTTTTTCTTCTTTTTCTTCTTCTTGTTGTAGTGAGCACTACTTTTCAAAACAAAGGTGCTTTAGGTTTAAGTGTTTTGTTAGTACTAAAAGCAATGTATGTACATCATCGGGATGTATAAAAGTTTATGGCAGTTTATAGAAATTAATTTTTAAATTTATTATATAATAAATATAATAATAAGAAGAAAAAAATAAGGAGATCATGTAGTTTAAACTAGGTCAGGAATTATTAATTAAGCATAAGCGATGTAGTGATTTTTTAATAACTTTGTTCATACTTAATGTTATTTACACATAAATAGTTGTTGTTTTAAACAGTGACCGTTATCACAGATTCAAACTCTTCTTCTTCAAGAGAAATTTGTTTGTGTAGAGTTCTGAGAAGAGAGAAGAGTAACAACCAAACAGTGTTGCCACTTTGTGGGTAGTTGCCCGAATTTGGTGTAATTTCTTTTAGTTGTAGATCAGGTCTACACTCAAAAAAAAATTAACTACAACTTTGTAAAATTTTCTAAATTTGAATAAAAAAATGTTGTCAAATGGCGCCAAAGGTGTTTTTGCTTGATCTCAATTTTAGTAAATTTTCCAATTTTTTTTGTCTTTAATTCTGATACTTATTTTAATTTTTAATTAAATTCTTTGGTATAGAATTATTATATTATATCTTCATATTATATTCATAATTATAAGTCACCATACATATAAATTCCTTGAGAGTTGACAAGTATTGAACCAGCAACCTTCTGATTGATAAGCAAGCACTCTAACCAATTGCCAACAAGTCAGCCTGAATAAGCATTGAAATTATTGAGTTTTAAAATTTTATTTTATTTACAAAAAAATTAATTTCAAGTTCAATAATTCCTCGAAAAAATGATAAATTTACTTAGATTTTTTGCTAAATGCAAATTAATAATAAATTCTATAATTCAAAGAAAAAATACTTAAAACTGGTAAATATTTTCCTAAAATTTCGTATACCTTCTTACATCCTTTAAGTAAGTCAAATTTCATGAAATTATCAGGAGTAATTCATTTCCTAAAGTTTATTTTTGGATTTAAGACAAAATTGACTAGTTCTTAATATAAAATTTCATTCAGTTTATAGCCATTTTCCAACTCTTAGTAAATATTTCCTTTAAGTCAGTAACGATTTCCTGAAATGCGAGAAATTTATTATGTATTTTTATCAACTATTTTTGAGGATATGATCTTTTTATTTTTTACTCATGTTAAGTTAAGATTTGTTTGGTAGAGAGTTTTACTACCCTCTGGTAGTATTATCAAACCTATGTACGACCGCGGCTCATGTCATAAAAAAATAAATTTCATTACAAATTATTTTATTATTTTTTAAATAAATAAAATTATTATTATTTTTTAAATAAATAAAATTAGTTTTCAATTTGACATAAGTCTTACCATAGTATGTTGAAAGCCTTTTTGAGCTTTTTAAGCTTTTTCTTGTCATATGAACAACAGAACACAATCACAGTTTTATTTATTTATACTTATATAACAAGAATCTTGGCGAAATTGTATGACAAAAAAATTTATCGCAATTTATTAGAATACGGGTATAATAAAGCCTTTAAATTGTGACGAAATTAAAAAATTAATAAAATCAAAAATTATGTATTCAAATAAAAGACTTACTTAGTTTTTCATCGATCCATTAAATATAAACCATTCATTGTGACACACTGTATTTATATAAAAAGCGTATACTTTATGCGTGTTAAACAAATATCGCTCATACGCATTTCAACTATAGGACGAAAAAGACCCATACAAAGAAGAGCTAGAGGGTTAAAATGTTCTACAAAAATGCTTTTTAAGTGATTTTACCTAAAATCAAACCCAAAATGCAAGGCTTGCATTGATTTTCTATTAATTGAAAATTGACCTTCCATTTCTATAAAATTTTCAGATGTTAGGTCCAAAAACGGCAAAACCAAATTAATCATTATTTTGCTATATTGCGCAGTATTATATACTTTTCAAGAGGAAGACGGACTTAAGTATCCAAAAAAGCGAAAAGGAAGAGTTAAAGAAAGTTTTGTCAACTAAGAAAAAAAGGATAATTCTATGAAAAAATTAACCCTTAAACGAATTTTAAGTATAAGACGAACAAAACCCAACATAGGAGAGTTAGAGGATTAAAATGTTCTAAAAAAAATTCCCTTATATAATTTTACATTAAATAAAACTCAAAACACAAGATTTGTATTGGATTCCTATGGATTGAAAATTAGGTCCCAAAGCGGCAAAAGAAAATTACTCATTATAATCTTGTTATTTTGCTATATTTCACAGTGGAAGACGGACTTGAGAATCAAAAAAAGAGAGAATGAAGAGTTAAATAAAAGTTTTCTCAACTAAGGACAATTGGGAGTTTGCACATATCCTTTCAATTCTAAAATCGTAAATTATTTCATAGTTTTTCTTAATATTTTAGAAATATGTGAGCAAAAATAGCAATTGATGTATTTTGAATTTTTATATAAAATCTCAGTTTTCAAGAAAAACAAATTCAAAACTACAAAATTTTAATTCTTTTATTCTTTACAAATAGAAGCACTTCTTAAGAATCGAATACATCTACTAAAAAAGAAAATCACTTGACATTTTCTTAAAATGCCATTTCATTTTAAACAGACAAGAGACACGCATAATCTAACAACCCACCACACACACAGAGAGAGCAAAAGAAGTTGGGGGATAAGGGAAGCGCATATAAAAACCCATCATTTCGAGCGTAACAATATCAATTCTGCATTCAAAGCTGTTGTGGCGTTCTTGGTGTCCTTGTTGCATGCTTCAATATTTTCAAAGACTTTTTTTGTTCGTCCATAAGTAGTTTTAAGTTATTTTTGGCCACTACTTTGATATGCAGCGAATAAGAAGAAAATTGAAAAATAGACAAAATAGAAAAATGCGTTTTAATTGAAATTCTTGGCTTAAGGATTTGATGGTGTGGCTGCGAGTAGCAAGGATTGCAATATTGGAAAATTATGCTTCCAACCATTAATTACAATAAATCGTTAAGGATTCAAAATAAATATAAATATACAGTTTTTGCGCTTAAATATTTCTGAAATTTATTTTAAAAAAATATGTAGAACTATTTATAAATTTAATTAAATTTTTCAGAGTGTTATGCTTTTCTTGTCTTAAGGAATTTTGCTCTTAATGAAATTCCTTTAGCCAGATTTATGACTTAAAATATCATTTATTATAAAATGAAAAGAGAGTAAGAGGAAAACTTGTTTTTACCACTGATATAGTGCAAAAAATAAAAAGCGCAAAATAAATTCTGAGAAAATCAGTAAAACGGAATTATATTAAATCCTTAACAAACCATCTAATTGATTAATATCCTGCAGTTGTTAGATGTTTATTTATGTTTATTATTGGTTTTTTTTTTTGGAAATATAAGCAAGAATATTCGTGTGTGTGTGTGTTTCTATATTTGTGGTATTTCTTGTTCATTTCCTTTACTGCTTTTTTTGCATTTTCATGCTGAATCGAAGTGCCAGCACAACAAAAGTCGAGGAAACATCAAAAAATTCATTAAATTTCACAGCAAAAGAAATGTGTACGAGTACTTTGGAACAAGGTGTGTTTAAATCAATGACATGATTAATTACATTTTTTTTTCAATTACAAGAATTAAAGAATTCAAGTTTAAAAAAAAACCAATTGGTGTTTAAAAAAAAAGTCAATTACGCTTGTCAGAAATCACACCTTTACAAATTAGTGTTTTTCTTTTTTGCAAATTGATTTTAAAAAATTCAAACAATAATTAAAATTAGTTTAAATGGAAAGTGTATAATTCTGTTTGAATTTTTTCAATTTGAATTTGGCTTGAAAGTAAAAATTTTTTTGTCCTTTTTGGTGATTTTATTATGGTGTTAAAATGTGAGATTTTTGTGGAAGATGTTTAGTCTTTAACTTTTCTATTTAGATGTTACAACTAACGGAATGACAAAAAAATTCTTTCAGTACTTTTTGAGTATTGGGCTTGTCCTGTCAAGTGTACTTTGAAGAAAATATGCAACAGCTTAACTTAACAAAAATTAATCGAATTTCATGAAAGTTTGCTTATTTGTTAAAATCTAATAACACAGATAGGAGAGTATATTTTTTAATTACTCTTACGCACACTCAAGATGAGAATGTGTATACTCACTCATCAAAGCGTGACTGTCACACAAATTTTCAATGAGAATTTATTTACGTGTTTAAGTTAAATTTGTGTAAGTTTTGCGTACCCTTACGCATGAAAAATATTTATTTTAATTGTCACTCACTCTCACGCAAAGTAAAAAATATGAATTTTTATATTTTATAAAGAAATTTAAAAATAACATAACAAGTTCGTGCGGTAAGTTTATAAATTAAAAAAAATTAAAACCCTCCAATCGAGTTTATTTCCAAAGTCGTAGGACCTTTTGAATTAAAATTGTTTATTTATAAATTTAAAATTTTTGTTATTAAAGGTCATCATCACCACTGGTGAAAACAAATAAAAAACATCAGTCAAAGTCAATTTGCTGATACAAATTTTCAACAGTAACGGCCAATTAAATTTTTACGGAATTTTAATATACAAAATATAAATTCAAAAAAGGGAGACTTTTACTCGCACACGAAGAGTTACGCACGGTGCTTGTTTCCTTTTGACGATTCTTTCGTTTTTCTTTGCGATTTCTTTTTAGTTTTGACGAATTTTTGTGTTTTGGCGATTTTTTCTGTTTTTGGTGATTTTTTTCTTGCTTTTTCCCTATTTTTTCAATACATATTTTTAGTTTTAGCGATTTTTTTAGTTTTAGTGCTTTTTTTATTTTGGCGATTTTTTTCAATCTTTTGTAATTTTTAAAAATTAAAGATTTTTTAGTTTTGGCGTTTTTTCGTCTTAGCGATTTTTTTAGGTTTGGCGCTTTTTTTCTTTTGGTGATTTTTTCTGTTTTTCGCGATTTTTGCTTTGTTTTCAATACATATTTTTAGTTTTAGCGATTTTTTTAAGTTTTGATGCTTTTTTCGTTTTGGCGATTTTATTTTGGGTTTTGCGATTTTTTTAATTACGTTTTTTTAGTTATGGCATTGTTTTTCTTTTTGGCGGTTTTTTTAATACATATTTTTAGTCTTAGTGTTTTTTTAGTTTTGGTGCTTTTTTCGTTTTAGCGATTTTTTAAACTTTTTGGCAATTTTTTTGTTTAGTCTTTTAGCGACCTTTTAACTTTTTAATGATTTTTTGCATTTCAGCGATTTATTTAATTTTTGGTGATATTTTTCATTTAAGCGATTTTTTTTTTCAATTTCGAAATTTTTTAATTTTTTTAAGATTTTATAGTTTCAACGTTTTTGAATATATCAAGAGTTTGCCTTATACGGTTTCCAAGATACAACAAATTATCAAAATAACACATCCAAAATTACATTAACTGATGGAATACCCTTTAATTTTGATTTTTTTTACTAGGCCGATTAGGTTGACCGTAAAATAGACGAAGTGCTTTATGACCAGATTTTTTTAAGTAAATTTCCACAATTTGGAAACATTGTTCTGTTTGAGGACTTGTCAAACTTCACTGAAGATCAAATGTTAACACAGTTTGACATTCTCAGCTGCCATAACCATAGTTACCGAGACGTCAAGGCAATTTCATTTAAGGTATACTAAGCTCAATTCGCTTTGAGAAATTTATACTTTAAATGTCATAAAAATTTACTGAAAAATGTGTGTTGACATTCAAAGTATACTCAAATTACAAGGGGCGAAAATAGTCACCTGATTAAGACCACCTACTATGGATTCGCCTTGCCGAGACGTATGGTTTTCATTCAGCTAAAAAAATAAAAATTTTACTCATACCCAAAATTACTCATTACGCCACTTGTATAAATTTCATCGCAAACTTAAATTTTTAATTGTTTTTTTTTTAAATTATTACAATCAAGTTTAACATTTGTTAACACACAAATAGTCACAAATTATGTATTACTTTACTTATTCAGTAAAATGTTTTTTTTTATTAAAAATACATTGAAATTAATTACTAAGGGATTTAATGGATCCTGTGTGCATTTCACTGCGGATCATCAGGGAACATCTAGCCAAAAATTTCTTAGAACAACTAGAGTTATTTGGGCCTATTCTCGTTCCAGTATCGATTTAAAACGACACATAAAAACAACAGTTTTACCTTGAAATGGTAGTACGGTGCTAGGGTAAAGCGGTATATTTTAAATGTAAAATTTTCGTTTTTATGTGTCGTTTTAAAACGATACTGGAACGAGAATAGGCTCGATTACGTTAAACTTTCATTTAAACAAATGGGAAGTTCAACTTATACATATCTACGAGTATCAAAGTTGAAACAAGAACTCAATAATAATTTTAAAAAATATAAGGATATGTTTATATGTATTTTTTAAAATCTAAAATCAACACTAGTGTGTATAATACAAATCTATTTTAGTATTTCAAATAAATTCACTGATGTGTGCAAAGAAACTTTGAACATTCAAGAAAACCCCAACATACACACACATTTGAAATGATTTTTTTTTTAATTTTAAAAATATTTTTCCAACACGAATATCCATAAATTTTTTCATCAAGCTTTTTTCTAAATTCATGCACCATAATACATTGATAAACTCAGATCTATTGTAGTAGAATGAATAAAAATAAATAAAAACATTGATAGAATTCACACAAAATTTTAACCAGCAATTCTGAAGTTTGCCTGAACTTATTAAGACTTTTATCTAAAAATTATACACAATATTATATTTTCCCGAACCTTTGTCAGATCGCGAAAATTCTGTTAATTTAAAAATTGGATTTTGTCAATACTTTAGGTTACCATTATTCCTCAAATAGGATATTATGAATTTTTATTTTTTCTTTAAACTGAAGTTTTTCAATGGTTGGTTGGAGAATTCGTTGCAAAATCGCATTGCATGGTGTTTTTTTTTAAATAAACGTACAATTTACGTATGAAATAAAGTTTTGTTTGCACAATAACAATGTGACATTTATGAAAATAGAAAAGAGAATATTTTAAAATACAATAAATAATAATAAAAGGAGAAACCAACCAATACATAAATAGCAAGCAAACGTCTGTGTAGAGGTTACTGATGATTGTGCACGATTGTAAGAGAGAGAGAGAGAGAGTGTGTGTTTATGTGTGTACAAAAAAGTGGGTATTTTTTATATTCATTGAACCAATCTGTTAACTGTAAAGCAATGAGCCATATAAAAGCCATAGCTGTTTGTCCACAAGTGTGTTTGTTGAAGGGTTTTTTTAACTATTGCAATCAGAGTTGCCGCTAAATTAATAAAAAAATATTTATGTAGAATTCTTAAACTTTCTTTCTTTGAAAAGTTATATCTTTTTAAAGGTACTTTTCTGGAAAAAGGTACCTTTCTAGAAAAATTTACTTTTCTGGGAAAAAGTAGTTTTCTGTGAGAATGTACTATTTTTGGAAAAGGTACTTTTCTGGACAAATTTAATTTTCTTGGATATCGTAATTTTCTTAAATAAGTACTTTTCTTGGAAGAGGTACTTTTCTTGTAGAAGGGTATTGTTGTGGGAAAATGTACTTTTCTTGGAAAAAGTACTTTTCTTGGAAAATGTACTTTTCTTGGAAAATGTACTTTTCTTGGAAAAGGTAATTTTCTTTGAAAATGTACTTTTCTTGGAAAAGGCACTTTTTCTGGAAAAGGTACTTTTGTTACAAAAGGTACTTTTGCTAGAAAAAGTATTGTTCTCGGAAAAGGTACTTTTCTTGGAAAATGTACTTCTCTTGGAAAGGGTACTTTTCTTGGAAAAGGTACTTCTCTGGAAAAAGGTACTTTTCTTGGAAAAGGTACTTCTCTTGGAAAGGGTACTTTTCTTGGAAAATGTACTTTTCTTGGAAAAGCTATTTTCTTGGAAAAGGTACTTTTCTTATAAAAGGTATTTTCTTGGAAAAGGTATTTTTCTTGGATAGGGTAGTTTTCTTAGAAAATGTACTTTTCTTGGAAAATGTACTATTCTTGGAAAAGGTACTTTTCTTGGAAAAGGTACTTTTCTTGGAAAATATAATATTCTTGAATATGTACTTTTCTTGGAAAATTTAATTTGCTTAAGAAAGGTACTTTTCTTAAAAAAGGTACTTTTCTTGGAAAAGGTACTTTTCTTAAAAAAGGTACTTTTCTTAAAAAAGGTACTTTTCTTAAAAAAGGTACTTTTCTTAAAAAAGGTACTTTTCTTAAAAATGTAGTTTTTTTAGTAGTTTTTTTTTCACAAAGTACTTTTTTCAAAACGTACTTTACTTGAGAGTTAACTATTCTTTAAAAATTTTACTTTTCTTAACATTTTAAATACATATTTGCAGCACACATCCCTGTTGAAAGAAAAACCTCCTCCCACCCTTGTATAAACAAACAAACAACTAATTTTTCCAATTTAAAACCCATTAAAGAACCGAAATAGAAAGAATTCCTAAGGACACCACATAACAACAAGAAAATCATTGGTGTGTCACTAAAAGCGTGAAGAACCTTAAGCTCTACCATATAAAATTAAACATTATTGTATACCAAGCATGTGTTCACATCTTTTGAAAGAAAGAAAAAAGCTTACAATCTTTTTAAAATTAAAACAAAAAATAATTTTAAGGATTCTTATTTGTTTGGTGTAGGAAGTAATGATGGGCCAAATTCACCCACTCTCATTTGTTACAAAGCCCAAGAAAAAATAATGTATCCGTCTTCTCTAGACATACGAAAAGATAAAATTATTTTTCTTCTAGAAAGTTTTAAGTCTTAAAATCTTGGTTTTTTTTCTTTGGAAATTAATGTTTCATTCAATGTGTTTGCATTAAGTACTCATATAACAAATACGCAGTCATTATGTATGTACATATGTGTGCGCTTATATGATTGTCAAAATTGTCCTCAAGCGGTTAAACTCATTAAAAAGTTTCACTTGTTGTATGTATTCTTGCCACGCTTTCGCCTTCTTTTTTTAATTTTGCTTTTAAAGGCAAAACATGTGTGCGATTGGATTTTTTGTATATTTTTCTTTTTTTTTGGTAATTTTATTAAATTTTTAAATCTCTGTCTAAATTTTGTCTTCAAAAAAAAAGAAGAATAACGTGATCTAAGCAATAAATAATTCTTTGAAATTAAATTCCTGTGAAACGTTTTAAACTCATTGCAATAACATAAATGGATTTGCCATTTTTACTTATTTAATATGGTTTTAGGATTTAATTAAATCCCCAAAGTACATACATTATTATATGTATAGAAGTACTAAATATACATATATATGTCTTACAAAGCATGTGTCAATTAAAACTCCTTTTCTATCAAGCATAATTTGACAGATATTTTTTTGCCATATTATAGAAATTATAATTAGTTTTTCTTACGCTTCTTTTGACATTTTGGTTCGAAGAATTCAACTTATTAAAATTTTAGTCGCTGGAATTTAATTTAACTTGTATAAAATAAAACTGTCATTTGTTAAAAAAAACTGCACATAATAAAAAATAAGATTAAGAGAAGTCACAGTTTATTGTTCACAGTCAATGGGGTATTCTACAAAAAAGCCCCTTATTTTATTGCAGCTGCGATTTCAAATCGAACGTCTTACAGAACGGGGCCGGTTGTAAATAAAATTCAGCAAACATTTTGCAGATTAACCACGTTGCCTATTGCAGTAATGTTTGACTGAATACCTTGAAATCGCAACCTAGCCTCACATATATTGAATTTTATTCAATATTCTTTGGCTGAATATATTGGAAATTTAATTCAGCAAATTTTTTAAATGATTTGCATTAATTGCAACTTATCTAATATAAATTCAGTTTACTGTGTTAGCTGAATACAGAAAGATTTATTTGAGACTAACACCCCTTTTAGACACACTAAGTTTACTCTTAATTCAGCTAGCTGAAAGACAGAAAGAGAAAGTATTCCTATCTATGTCTTTCATGCCAGCTGAACTAAGACTTTGCAAAATAAGCTTTGCGCATCTGAAATGGGTCCAAGGCTGAATTTGTCAAAATTGTTTCTGACAAAAGTGCAAAAACTTCCATATATGTATCTACATAAATATGTATATCTATCTACTTGTATACATACACATACATAAATAGATATTTAAAAAATTTGTGTGGGAAAAAAAATTGTGAAACAAATTAATAAATTCAGCTTAAGCTCTTTAAGACTGAATTCTATTCAACTTCCCAGTTGAAATTTGACTTTTTTTATAAATATGTAACTAATCCTTTAACAAAAAGGATATTCTTAATTTTGATTTAAAAAGAACTCATTAAAAATTAATAATAAGAATAGAACGTTCAAATTAAATATTACTGACATTTAAGCGCGTGGCATGTTGTAGGTTTTTCCATTCTCTGTTTGTATTTTCTTCTTTTAGCTGTTTCAATGAAAAAATCTTTTAATTTTAAAATATTTTTAAAGAAATAACTTTTTGTGTTAATTTCATTTCGTTCCTAATGAAAAGAAAAGAAAAACGGAAATGTTACCAACAAAAAACTAAAGAAAAAGAGTTACCAACAGTCATTTAGTATTTGTGTGCGTAATAAGTTTTTGTCGGTAATTCATTAGAAACAACAGTATGTTGTGTAAGTATGTACATATGTATGTATGTCTGTATGTATGTAAGGCTTGGCTTTCTTGCAATTAAAGATGATGACAATGATGACGTTGAACAAGTGATATTTGTGTTGGGTCATTTTCTTGTCTTCTAATTCTGCGGTCTGTTTCTGCTTCTTCGTGCAAAACAATCAATCTTAATGGTTCAAAATTACTTTTTATTTAATTACGATTGTTTCTCTTTCTGTTTTGGTTTTGTAATTAAATGTTAAATATCATCAGTGTCATGTCAACACATCACTCAGGCTTCATTTAATTCGTGGGTTTCTTTGCTTTCTTTTTTTCTCTATTTTTTTGCTAAATGATTTGAAAATAATGTGGCTGGTTGATGTTATGCGTTTAGGAGTTGTTGGGGGGGTGCGTGTGGGGAGAGGTGTTGGCATAAAAATAAGAAAATTACCAACAATTAAGGGGAATGTTTTCTTTTTTTTGTCTATTCTTAATAAATTAAACAAGATGCTGATTGAGAAAGAAAATGAAACACGAATGTTATTACATTAGTTTTGCTTGTTTGATTTTGGTGTAGGGGGCAGGAGGAGGAGAATTTATTTATATTTTTGAGCTCCTGAACAGAATTTAAACTGAATTTACAACTAAACAAAAATTAGCATATTTAATAAATATACATATATTTATGTTTCAATCACATATTGATGTCTCATGTAAATTTTTTATTTCAATTTAAGAATAATAATATAATTATTATTATTATGAAAAGTGCTATGAGCCGTAAGGTTTTTTTTTACACGGCCCAGATGTTCAACGACAGTTTAAGGATGCCTTAATGCACATGCCACACAGACTTTCAGGTTTTTGAGTTTCATTGAGTTTCACATACATACATATTCATGTATGCCGTCTGCATAATCAAGGTCCTGCAGCAGTTAGTTCAAGTGCCAATGGATTCTGTTTTGTGGTGTCCAGAATTAAAAGGAAAACTAGAGGTGATAGCCTCAATATTGTCTCACGCCGGTGTTTATATCAAAGGTTTTACCTATTTGAGCTTTTATGCATGCTTTAGCGTTTCAGTAAAGCTCTTCCATAAGGTATATGAGAAGGTCTGTAGCTCTCTTTCTCTCTCTCTTTTCTTCAGCTTCTGGTAATTTACCTAAAGCTCCATTTTAGGGTTCCGTACATCAAAGGTCAAAAAGACTTCAACAATTGACATTAAAATTTAAAAAAATCAAAATTGAGGGATATTCTATCAGTTAATGTAATTTTTACTAAATAATTTTGACAACTGCTTTATCTTGGAAATAGTAAGAGACAATCTCTTGAAATTTTCAAAAACGCTAAAGCTAAAAAATTACAAAATAAAAATATCACTAAGACGAAAAAAACGAAAAAATCGCCGAAACGGAAAAAGCGCCAAAACTAAATCGCCAAGAACCGAAAAACTGACAAGAAAAGCAACGGGAATAAGCCAAAACTAATAAAACGCCAAAAAACGAAAAAAATCGCCGAAACAAAAAAAAACGTCAAAACAAAAAAGATCGTTAAAACTAAAATAAATCGCCAGAAACCTAAAACCCCGCCAAAAATAAATAAACGCCAAAAAATACAGTAAAAAAATTCCCATAACAAAAAAAATCGCTAAAAGCCATAAATTCACCAAAAAAAACCGTCAAAAAAAAACACTTTAACTTTAAAGAGCGCTAAAAACCAAAAAAAGTTTCAGCAATAGAATTTTTTCATACTAAAGGTCCACAAAGATCAAAAAGAAGTATCTTAAATTTCAATTAAACGTGCCGTAACCATAACCATACAAATCAGCTGTTCGAACCAAACTTATGGGCAACGCTGTAACGTCATAGCCATAACCATAATCATAGAATCCAATTGAGGCAAACTCATAAAATTTTCAAAAGCTAAAACTTAGAAATCTCAAAATAAAAAAATGGCCAAAACGACAAAATAGCCAAAAACCGAAACAAATATCGTCAAAACGAACAAAAAGTGCTAAAACTAAAAAAATTGCTATAACTAAAATATAACACAAAAATATCGCTAGGAACGACAAAAATTTCAAAAAGCAAAAAAAACCAAAATCGTAAAAAAAATTTCCGAAAAAAGCACTAAAAATAAGAAAAAACGCCAAAAATTCGAAAAATCGCAAAAAATCGCCAAAACGAAAGAAATCGCCAGAACTAAAAAAATGTCGATAAAACTAAAATAGATCACAAATGCCAAAAACCAAAAAAAAACCCAAAATCGTAAAAAATCCCAAAAACGCCAAAAAATTTTCAAAAAACCACAAAATATAGCCAAAAAGAAAAAAATCTCCAGAACTAAAAAATATATCGCTAAACCAAAAATAAATCACCAAAAACCGAAAAATTCGCCAAAAACAAAAAAAATGCCCAAAACAAAAAAAAAACGAATAACAAAAATCCCAAAAACGAAACTAAGGAAAAATGCCAAATACCACAAAAAATTCCAAAAATCGCCAAAACGAAGAAAATCGCCAAAACTAAAAATATCGCTAATACTAAAGTAAGTCACCAAAAAAAGAAAAAATCGCCATTACGAAAAAAAGCGTCAAAAATCAAAAAAAAAATATGAAAAAAATCCGAAAAACGAGAAAAACCGCCAAACTAAAAAAAATCGCTTAAACTGAAAAAATCGCCAAAACGTAAAAAAGCGCTAAAACTAAAACAAATTGCTAAAACTTAAATAAAACACCAAAAACCTAAAAATAATCGCCAAAGCGAAGAAAAGCGCCAAAACTAAAAAACGCCATAAACAAAAAAAAATCGAAAAACAAAAAAAATTCAAAAACCGAAAATATCGCTAAAACTAAAATAAATCATGAAAAACTGAAAAAATCGCCATGAAGAAAAAAACGCCAAACATAAGAAATAAAAACCCAAAAACGGAAAAAAGCGCCAAAACTAAGAAACAGCTCCAACAACTAAAAGAAATTGCTAAAACCGAAAAAAAGCTCTAAAACTAAAACAAATTGGTAAAAAAAGCGCCAAAGATAAAAAACCCCAAAAACCGAAAAAAATTACTTAATTTTTTTTTTTAAATATCTACACCGAAAGAATTTTGCTTCATAAATCCAAAGAAATAATTTTAATTAATTTTTTTCACAAATCTAATGATAATTTCACAAATCCATATTTGGGCAATTCACAGATCTCTATATGAACAAATCGAGCGACTATTAACACAATTCAAAACAAAGTAATTGAAAGAAGAGCTTGGAGCAAATAAATAATAAAATAATTGACAAAATGTAATTTAAATAGCCATTTGGCGACACGTATAGTATTACATATATAGTGGCCGCACCGAAGCCTTCATATGCGAGTCAAGGTCGCTCTCAATTTACTCAATTTATTTCCTCTGCTGTCAGTTTTGCATACAAATTACATAAAATATCACTGACATCGCAACTTATCAAATTCTTTGCATATGTTTTCTGGTAAATACCAGATTTACAATTATAATTTTATGAATACCTAAAATAACTATTGTTAAAGTGCAATTTCACTGCCAGTTTGCTTAACAACAAATAAAAAGAATCGAACAAATTCCATTTGGGGTTTCAATTTCCTTAATTTCATAATTTTTTTTATATTATGAGCTGCTGCTTGTTGAAAATATGGAAACTTTCAATTACCAGCATACACAATTTATTTATTTTATATATATTTCTTTCTTTTTTCCTTCTTTGCAAATCAGCAATTGGTCATGAAGTGTTTTTTTTTTTGCTGGACATTATTGGCTGGCTGCCTTGGTCGTTGAAACCCTTTTATGCATGTTTATATATTCTTATTCTTGCAATAATCTAAATAGTTCGATTTCTTTTATTTTTTTTTTCTTTTCATTTATTTATTATTTTTTAATATTGCAACAATAGTATATTTCTTTCTACAGTTTTCTTCTCTACTGCAATCAATTGTGTTTGAATGCCTGGAATTTTGGACGACATTCACTCAACCGTGCATAAACTTATGTTGTCGATAAGTAGTCAAACAAACATTCAAGAAAGAGAAACTTAAGGACGAAGAAAAAGAAAGAAATGATTTAAAAAAAATTGTAGTAAGTTAATTTAACAGTGTTTCAAGGAGAAATTGCAGTGGAGTCATGCCAGGGGAAAATTGTTTTTGTAATAATAAATCAATATAATTTTTAAATAAATTCAGTAAAGTGTGACTTTGACCCGCGCACGAAGGGTTCCGTACAGACACGAGATATGTAATTCAATACGAACTGTGGCCCATATAAAATATAGTTTTGGTATTTTTTTCGTTTTTGACGTTTTTTTTTTAATTTTGGCGATTTTTTTTATTTTGGCGATATTTTTAATTTTTGGCGATTTTTTTTTTGGTTTTGGCGCTTTTTTCGGTTTATGCATTTTTTTCATTTTGGCAAGTTTTTTAATTTTGAAATTTTTTCTCGTTTTGGCAATTTTTCCGGTTTTTGACACTTTTTGTGGCGATTTTTTTAATTTTGGCGATTTTTTTTTCATATTAACAATTATTTTGTTATTGGCGCCTTTTTCGCATTTTGGCGATATTTTTCGGTTTTTGGCGTTTTTTTTCATTTTGGAGTTTTTTTCACTTGGGCGATTTTTTCGAGTTTTACGATTTATTTTAGTGTTAGAACTTTTTTTTAATTTTGGCGATTTTTTTAGTTTTGGCGACTTTTTTTCATATTAACAATTATTTTGTTATTGGCGCCTTTTTCGCATAAAGTAACCAATAAAATAGCTACTAAGCACAGCTTCAAAAAATTTAATATAACTCATTGACACCAGAGGCGCTGCAAATCTGCATTATTAAAAAAACCTGAAAAATGCTGTTGAAAAAGAATGAAACTTAGCTCTATCTTTACCCTTTCCTTTCCTAAAAGAAGGTAACACCCATTAGTAGTAGTAGGACTGGTCATTACTTCTATAAAAAAAACACCTCTCGTAGACGAATATTTGTCTCCAAAAGAATTTTATAAGTCGAAGAAAAATACAACCATATGGAGAAGCTTTCTTTTTCGTTTCACTATAGTTGAATCTAATTGACTTGTTCTGAAACTATTTTTATACCTTTTTTTTTGCTGGTCATCATTGCTTGGAAATGGTGTAGCCAAAATGTTTCATGTTAAATAACACTTGAAAACAGAAAAATGTAACAAATTTTTCTCATGTTCATTCTTCTGCAAAAGTTGGAAAATTTTATTATGTAAATATTTTTGAGTAACAAGGAGTGGTGGGTGGGTGAGCGAGCACACTAATAAAGAATGCAAAAAGAAAAAAATCACAAATATGTATGACGATGTACTGTAAATGTGATTAAACATCAATGGTACTAGAGATGGTGTTTATTACAAAAAAAAAATAAAATAAAAATAAATTAAACAAAAATTAAATAAAACCAACAAGAGAAAGTACATTAAATACATATTTAAATACATTAAAAACAAAATAAAAGCAACAGAATTTTTAAATTATAAAAGTGAAAAATATTTTAAATACCAATTAAACCTGAAGCTATTTTAGTTTAGCATAAATTTGCATTTTTCTCCTTCCCTTTCCTTCAATTAATGTTTTTCAATATGCGCTGTAACTTCCTGCCTTTTCATCAGTCAGTCAGTCAGCCATTGATTGATTTTTCTTTTTTATGTGTTGTTACACATTTCAATTTTATTTTCAATCAAATTTATGCATAATTAATACGTATGTATGTATGTATGTACAAAAACAATAGAATAGAGTAAAAAAACTAAAAATAATGCTGGCATGTAAGTGAAAAAATTTTGCATTCATACATATTTAATCACAAGCAATATGTTACACGACGATTTTGTTTTTTTCTCACAGTTTTCGCAATTTCATAAAATTATTTTAAAAATTTATTTTCGTTTGAACACTAAAAATTTTATGAAAGCACGTGCTTTTTTTAAAGTTGAAAAGTTATTTACATAGATATATTTTAAAATTGTATATTGAAAACTAATTTATATTCCCATGGCGGAAGTTACACTTTTTAAATTTTTAGCAAATTGAAAGTGTACAAACAGTGGGAGTAAATTAAAGTATATGTACGTCTGTTTACTTTTAGTTTTAATTTAAAATAAATGAACTTAATCACACGCAGATGCAGTTTTATCAAAATAAACGTTCAGAAGAAAAGTTCAGTTAAACGTGCCCTAGTCATATCTATACAAAACAGCTGTTCGAGCAAAACTTATTGGAACACTGTTTTTGATTATAGCTGACTTGCTATAACGCCATAGCAATGATCATAACCATAGATACCAATTAAATTTTGGTTTTTCGCCGTAACCATAAACAACTGTTTCCTGGTTAGACATTGTATGTTTGTTGTTGCACTTTTAAAATTAATAAACAAATAAAAACATAAACAGTTGGAAAAAGTTTCAAGAGCTAAACTCTTGAAACAAAAACGGTAAAACTAAAAAATTTGAAAATTATAAAATCGACAAACCAAAAAAAATCGCCAAAACGAAAAAAATTGCCAAAATTAAAAAAAAATTAACACTAAAATAAGTCGAAAAATTCGAAAAAATCGTTCAAATGAAAAAAATCGCCAAAATGAATAAAAGCGCCAAAAACCGCAAAAAAACGCCAAAACGCGAAAAAGGCTCCAGTAACAAAATAATTGTTAATATGAAAAAAATCGCCAATATTGAAAAAAATCGCCAAAACTAAAAAAAATCGCCAAATTGAAAAAACGCCAAAAACCGAAAAAAATTACCAAAATCAGAAAAAAAGTGTCAAACTAAAAAAGCGTCTAAATGAAAAAGTCGCCAAAATAAAGAAACGCCAAAAACCAAAAATCGCCAAAATAAAAAAAAAATCGCCAAAACCCGAAAAAAATCGCCAAAACGAGAAAAAAAATTTCAAAACTAAAAAATTGCCAAAATTATATAAAACTCCAAAAACCAAAAAAAAAGAATCGCCTGTATAAAAAAAAATCGCCAAAATTAAAAAAATTGCCAAAATAAAAAAAACTCAAAAATTAAAACAAAAACGTCAAAAACAGGGTGCCCGTGTTTCTGATTGGTAGCGATGCTAGCCTCTCAGTCGTCGTAGGTTCGATTCCCACCATAGACTCTGTGTGTTTTCTGTAGACAATCTAATCGCTTTGCGGGTTGTGTTTGTTCTTACAAAAAAAAAGAAAAAGAAAAAAATTAAGCATTTTAAAAAAATATATAGGCTAAAGTTCGTATTGAATTACATATCTCGTGTCAGTACGGAGCACTTAGTGTGCGGATCAAAGTCGCACTTTACTGAATTTATTTTTCAACTATTTTCAACACTTTCTCTCTCTCTATTTTATGACAGTTTTTCGTATCTATGAAAACAATATAAATTCAAATAAATATTCTTTAAATGCGAATATTGCTGCACTACATATGAAATAAATAAATATTAAAATAATAAATTTAAAAAAAAAGTCATACAATAGTATGTGGCAACATCACTGTTTGAGTGATATATAGCTAAAATATTGTTACAAATAATGTTCTATAATCTTCAGCCAACCATGATGTTGATGAGAATTTAAAGCGTTCATTATATAAGGATTTTTTTTAACTCTTCTCGGCTTTGTTTGTAATAAATGTTGTGTAACACTTTATTTATAGCTGAATTTTATTGTTATTATTAATATATTTATGTGTGTATGTATGTATGTGTTTTTTATGGTCAGAGCTAAAATAAAGTTTTTTAAAGTAGATATTCTAAATATGCAGCATTCGTTTCCACTAAAGGTAAGAAGGACTCTTAGATAAAAAGTAAATACTCTATGTTATTCAAAACAACTAGTTTGACGGAAAAAGAGTTTAAAGTTTTCAATTTACACACATTACTTAATGTAAAAAAGAAAATTCTAACGGAAATTTATTGTGTACCTACACTTAAAAAAAATTAACTAAAACTTTGGAAAAGTTTGAATAAAAAAAGTTGTCGTATGGCGCCAAAGCTGTTTTTTACTTGAAAGCAGTAAAGTATTTACTAAACTTCTAGTTCATTAATGAACTAGTTTAAAGTAATTATATTTTCATATTTAAGTAAAATTTTCTTAAAATTAAGTAACATTTTCCCATAAAATTCGGAGCCTTGCAAAAAATTTTTTTCGTCTTTGATCTCAAAATTTGATAAATTTTCTAACTTTTTTTGTCTTTAATTCTGGTACAATACATACTTATAAATTCTTTGAGAGGAGACAAGTATTGAACCAGCAAGCTTCTGATTGATAGACAAGCACTCTAACCAATTCTCTAACAAGGCAGCCTGAATAAGCATTGAAATTATTGAGTTTTAAAATTTTATTTTACTTACAAAAAAATAAATTTCGAAAATATGAAAAAGTTACTTAGATTTTTTGCTAAATGCAAATTAATAATGAATCCTATAATTCAAAAAAAAAATACTTAAAACTGGTAAATATTTTCCTGAAATTTAGTGTACCTTCTTACATATTTTAAGTAAGTCAAATTTCATGAACTAATCAGGAGTAATTCATTTCCCAAAGCTTATTTTTTGATTTAAGACGAAATTGACAGGACTAGTCAATATATAAAATTTCTTTCAGTTCATAACGATTTGCCTACTCCTAGTAAATATTTCCTTCAAGTCAGTAAACATTTCCTGAAATATGAGAATTTTATTGTGTATTTATATGAACTATTTTTGAGGATATGAACTTTTTATTTTTTACTCATATTAGATAATTTTTACTAGATTTTTGTCAAAATTTACTTAAACTTAGAAATTCTTTTTACTTGAATTTAGGAAAAAAAAATTTTAATGATAGTACATGTCTTTTATTTCAGTGTATATTCATTAAATTTCCTTTCATTTTTAACGTGGAACTTTAATGAAAAAAGTGTGTTTTAAATAAAATTTTTTAATAAGAATAACAATAGCAATTCCTGAAAATACAAAATAACATCAATGAATTATTTGCCGTTTTGAATAATCAACAAAAGTGATGAACAGGAAATTAAAACAATTTCGATGGGATGTAAAGTTTAAATGTAAAAGAAGAAGAAAAAACAAATAAAAATTATAGCAATGACAGGCAGGATGTACACAAAAAAATCAATATGCATTTCTTATTATTTTAACTGCATATTTGATATGTACCTTTTTGCATACTAGCAGCATTATGTATAACTAAAAGCTGGCATGAAGTTAGCATACATAAAAAAGCGAAATTGGTCTTGGTCTTAACGAGCTACTCAACTTTTAGTTCTTAGTCTTTCTGAAGTACGAGTTGCCCGACAAAAGTTGTTGTATAGGAACGGGGACTACGCTGACTTCATGCCAGTTTTTCGCTATACCTAAGGCTGTAAATACATACAGACATATGTATGTATGTATATATAAACGTAATTGCATTAACATTTTGATGATCAGAATGGACCCAATTGGGTCTCCGAGTGGAGGTGCGTTTTTAGCACCACCCTTCCTAACATTTTAATTTATTTTTTAGTTTACCTTATTTATTGTAAAACAGCAAGGGGTAATTTTTAAATGTTATCACACTTTCATTATTTGCTTGAAACACTTCTTGCAAAAACGATTTCATTTACACACATGTTTATTACTTTCTCATTTCTTTATAATTCATATATAAGTAGATATGTATGCGCTTGCATATTATGCATGCAAGTGCATATTTTTATTTAAATTCTTTTAATTAGAACACAATTCTTAAATTTTCAGAATAAACGACACGTGTTTTATAAGCTGCGGCAACTAATCACTCACTGTAAACGAATACAAAGAGTAAAGAAATCATAAAGATAGCGGGAAACACTAGTGTAGCCAGATCGTTCATACTACAAAATTAAGCAAATATCAACATCCAGGACAAGTTGCCATATGATATCAAGTTTTAGCGAATAATTCAAATAAAACTGGAAGAGTTAATCAATTGTAGTATGCAACAATATAAGAGAAAATAAATAAAGAAAGATAGCTTTAAATTCTTTACTAAATAATATAATTCATCTCGAGCATTAGACCCAAGTATTAATACAGTACAAATTATTTACTTCAACTTAAATTTAATTAAAAACAGGCTTACACATACGGTATTGTGGTCAATTGCATTATAAGAAATAATTTCATATGCTCATTATTTGAGTTTCAGTTTGTAAAGAAAATAAATACTGCATATACAATAATTCTTTTCAACTTTTAAAATGAACTTATTGTGCATTATTTGACGTATTACTTGGCAATTGTTAGCATTATTTATTTGAAAACATTTTTCTCGTTTTCTTATTAAAAAAAATTGGATTTGCCGTGAAAGGGAGCAAAAAATCTTGTTAGACCAAAATGGATATATAACAATTTATAATACAAAGACTTCTTGTTATGGATACATATACACATGAGTGTATGTGCACATGTACATGGTCAAAAAACATACATACATATGTATGTATAAAAATATATTTATATACTACACATGTATATATGTACATATATGTATGTGCATATCGATGCAGAAAATGCAAAACGCGCTTCCTTAAATTTTAAAAGCAAAAAGAATTTACAAAAACACCCACTATCGTTATTTATTGCCGGAAGTGTTTCAGTTACCATGCCGGGTACTAACTATAAAATTCACATTTCTTACTTTTTTTGTTAGATAAGGCCGTTTGCACTTTTTCTAACGACATATTACACAGCTGTGTGCATACATAGTTAACCGTCAAGTAAACTAGAGATACAATCGTGAGTTACGTTAGTCACTCACAAAAATTTACTTCAAGAACGCTGAATTTCAAAAGATTTTTAACTCAAACTAACATATAATGTTGAAGTTAATTTACACCCGTGATATTGAAAAATTCATGTAACTCTCTCATGATTCATACTACTCCCGTTCCAGATAACCATCTCTTATACAAACGTACAGATGTAAGCTAACATAACAATAAAGGAAAAAGAAAAATTAATGCAACTTACTAAACTAAATAAAGCTGCTTAGAAAATCCCCAATAGCATTTGAAATTGATACAAAATATTTGTATCAACAAAACCAAGAAAAACGCCAAATGGGTTTTTTTTTAATTTATCGTAAATTATACATATTTAATATGCTCTAGTGGGAGAAGAATGACTAGTTCGAATATATTTTTAAAAGACCGAAGAGACGCTTCGCTCACTGCGTTTTGTTGCTTTCCAGCTACGATGCTGACATGTCTGCTTATTTGGCTTCCGGTCTAATGTATTTCGTTTTCCTTATTGTATTTGTCACTTTTTTATATTTTACTTTATTTTATTTAGTTTCGCTTTTCTTTTTTGTTATAATTTTTCGACGCAAATATGAACAAATGTCATATCCATATAAAATTGCAGTTTATGCAAGGAGTGGGTGCAAAGATGTCAAAAGAAATCATATATATTTTGTATAAACAAGTTCCTATATTTTTGGTATTTTTTAGAGCATAAAGAAAAAATCATATTTCTAGTCACGTTCGTAGCATAAATGTTGAAAATTTTTAAATTTTCAATTTCTTACAAATGTCTTGCAAACACAAAAATGCTTGCAAAGTATAGAAAGTATATTTCGTCGTCGTTATTGCACATATTAAATACAGAAATAACGTTTAAGTTTATTTAAGTGTTTTCTCGTTTTCCTCAACTGCTACTACTCGCTGCCTTCATCATCATTTAAAAAACCGCCAGTGGTAAAACGATGGAAAAATTGTATGCAATTGAATAGCATTTCTGTGTAACATGAGTTTGATGACACTTTTAGTTTTAAACGAACTTAAAATAATTTTTATGGGAAAATATTTAACACGCTTTTTGCCAGTAGTATGGCAAAAAAATCTCAAAATTGTGTTCTATTAACTTTTCCAAGCAAAATAGTGCAGTAACATTTATGAAAAAAATTTCTCAAGCAGAATTAAGTACCTCGTTAAAGCCAAAGTTTTCGAGACAAGTAATATGTCTGTACATATGCACATATAATATACCCACCATAATAATAATGTAAAAAGAATCCTTGAAATAATAATGTATGGCAGATAATATCTATGGAAAAATATTTATATCGTTAGTTTAAACGAAAAGTCATTCAATTACAGTTTTCAAAATTTTGCAATAGAAATTCAAGTGATGTTTGTTGTTGTTGGATATTTGGATTTTTGCTTATTAAAGTTTCGATATCAAAGTTTTGTAATTATATATGTGATTAGTGATGCTTTTGGTTTTTTAATACATTTAAGCTGTCAATGAGTACAAAACCAAATTTTGATATTCTATTTTTCATATAAAAATTAAAATTTTTTAAACGAAAACTTCCATAAATTAATTTTTATTTTTGCGCTAATTTTATATCCAAACTCCTATTTACCATATTTCAAAATAACCGTATATGTAATTTAATAAAAGCTGGCATCCCTCTCAATAGCAAACTGGCAGTCTGGCAGTAATTTCTGTTTTACTGATCTCTTATGCCTTCACATGTAGAGGTCTCTACAAAATGGACGCCGAATTTTGTAAACAAAAAAATTTGCCGACATTCTTGGAATAAGTTTTCTAAATAATTTTGCTAAAATTTACTTCATTTTTTATTTAAAAGATAATTTCAAAACTTGAATTAGTCATGAAATTATTTACTCCAAGACGGGCAGTGCACGTGGAAGTTTGCTTAAAACAGTTGCAGGGGTAAGTTGTACAAATAACTTGTGGGTTTAAGGATTTTAAATGAAAGATTTATGTTTTTAAATGTAGAAGACTTGAATTTGTTCAGGCACAATTGGAAGAACCCCTAAGAGAGTTATTAAGCAAAAAACAATTGCCTTTCAATGATACAATTAGATTTCAAGAGGGAGAAGTAAACGAAGTTCTACACGTTGTGGAAAGCATATTACTAGAATGTGAATCGAAAGAGGAAGGACAGGTAAGTAAAATGCACATGCTTATTTACACACATAAATATGTACATACATACATATGTATTTATGTTTGTAATTTGAGTAGTGGTTAGAAAAATTTCAAGTATCCTTGAGATAATTAAAAATGTTTGCACAAAAAGGCTATCAAGTATTAAACTTTCTTATTACAGTTATCCTCTTCGGAAGATGCACAATTTTTCACATTCCACTTCTATTGGCCTCAGCGTAGGGACATGGAATTGGAAATGTTTGATGCCGAGGCCGGCGATGGAAGTGATAATATTGATTCTGTTCCATCTTCTAATCATTGGGTCCTGCCTTCTCATTCGTTTGATGGCCTATGGGAACATTTAATCTATGAGAAAGGCCTTAAAGAGAAACTTTTAAAGTTTGCCTTATCTGCCTTGCTATTCTCTCAGCATAATGTCAATCGAAACATTATATCCTGCAATCGTTTAATTTTATTGCACGGCCCGCCTGGTACTGGTAAGACCAGTCTGTGTAAGGCCTTGGCACAAAAACTAGCCATACGATGTCGTTCAGTATTTCGGTACACCCATCTCATTGAAATTAACTCTCATTCATTGTTTTCAAAATGGTTCTCGGAAAGCGGTAAACTAGTAATGCGTCTGTTTGCCAAAATCAAGGAAATTATAGAGGATTCTAATAATTTGGTGTGCGTTCTAATCGACGAAGTGGAGTCTCTGGCATATGCCAGAGATTGTATGTCGGGTCAGGAACCGAAAGATGCCATGCGTGTTGTAAATGCTTTGCTCACTCAACTGGACAGTATTAAGGCACATCCTAATGTACTAATCTTGGCTACCTCCAATTTGGCAGATACCATAGATTTAGCATTCTTGGATAGAGCTGATATTAAACAACATATTGGTTTACCTAATGAAAAAGCCATAAATAAAATCTATGAATCCATGCTGATAGAATTAATTCGTGTCGGTCTTATAATAGATTCCGGGCAGAATTTCAATTCGATTGACACACATGAAGGCATTTTGAAAGAGCTGGCTAAAAGAAGCCAAGGCCTAAGCGGTCGTACTTTGAGAAAATTGCCATTTTTGGCTCATGTTACTTATTGTTTTAATATGGATTTTGATTGTACACAAAAAATAGCATTGTCCGATTTTCTAGATTCTTTGCTTATAGCTGTGGATAAACATCATCAGGATCAAAATTTAATGAAATCGAATAAAAATGTTTAAAAAGAGGAATGAATTTTGTGCAAAAATTATTTCTTTCTTTTTTTTTTAATTTTAACAATTTCCAAGCTTAATGGATTTTCATTTGATTGTTTTTCACTTGATTTTTTTGCTACTAAAATCTATTTGAGTGCATGTATTCTGAACAGATGATATTCATCATTGTTTGTGCTTGTTTAATCATCATTTGCTCCACTTGTGTGGACTGTTAATTGTTAGTTTTATGTTTGATTTTTTGCTTTTATCGGAGATTTGATGTAAAGTATGCGCTACACTAAGACATTGTGTATTCGAGAAGATATTTAAATGTAATATTTTTACCAAGTAATAATATAGTGATATCTAACTAATTGCCTAATTATTTTAATATTAGTTAGAATACAAATTATGTACATCAATCGAAATCAATCAATTGTATTGAAATGTGTATATATATATGTATGTATATAAAAATAAATCTTGATTGACATTAAGCCAAAATTGACGGCTTTTTTATATTAAAGTTTAAAAGGATATATGGAGTAGTCGTATCAGTTTTGTAATTTGAGATGCAGTATTCTTTAGTCGCAGTTGAAATACGACACTTGCTAAACCAATAAAGCAAAAGATTTTAAAAATAAAGTTCATTCAAGACAAATCGAAAGTAGTGTGTGCTTCTATTCGATTTAGAATGCCGAACATTTTAAATTTTGCATTACACAAAAATGTGGATTTTGCTTGTTTTTACATTTTCGCACAAATAAGTTTTTCTCCCTAAATCAATTTTTGTGTGCATGTTGACTTAGTAAATTTAGCTATTTTTTCTACCTTCTTTTTTAGACATTTCTATATACCTACATACATACATACGTAGAATGTAAAGTGTCTGTATGACCATACGTATGTCTATACATTGGTTGAAACATCTATACACTGGGTTATTACACATCCATTTAAATTCTGTAACATTTGAATTTATTTCCACTTTCCCAAATTGGAACAAAATAGTTGTTATCGAAGAGAAGAAAAAAACTAGATGCTGATTTGCTTTAACATTGGAATAAAAAAAATTATTTAAATTAGAGTTATATTTTAGCGATAATTTAAATTTTTAAAATGTGTGTTTGGAAGAACTTTATTTTTGTTTAAAATACAACAGCCTTATTTATAAAAATTGAAAAGGTTTTATAAAGGATTTTTAACAAAAATTTTTTATGAAAATTTGTCTCAAAAACCCTTTATAAAGACTTTAAGTTGTATAAATAAGGCTGTAATAATTGTATTCCCAATAAAAGTTTAATTCCTTGGGAATTAAAAATTTTCCCGGAAAAATTTTTAGAATTAGGCTGAAGAAGACAGGAAGATATTACTTTTATATCGAAAATTCTGCGTATTGACAAAAAAAATTAAAGCTAAAGCAGATTCCAAGTTTTATGGCAAGTATTGTCCAACCGAAGTTCGGCTGTATTTTCTAAACTCGGCTTAGTCCTCCCAGAAATGGCATTGGAAAGAAGTTTAATTTGCTTGTATTGAGTGTCCTGTTACTGAATAAAGAATCTGAACTCAAAATAAGACGTTAAAAATATCCATAAAATTTTTTGCAGAAAATCAGTTTTGTTTTTGTCACAAAAAAAGTCACGGTATGTACCTAATAAGATTTTCCACATTCGTGCATTCCAATTCACAATTGTTTTGGTTTTTAGTTACTCAAAGAGCTAAGGTTTCAAAAACAATACGAAAAATTAAAGGATCTATCCCGATATTATAAATAATACCTCGATGAATACAAAATTTCACGTGTCTACTGGTGTTAGTTTGAATTTATCAAAAGTATATTCTTACAGGATTAAAGGAAAGTAATAAAATTATATTGGAATAGCTACAAACATACCTTGAAAATAAGAATCAATCGATTTAGACAACAATAACGTAGAAAAATAATAATTCACTTCAAACTTAACCTTTTGACAAAGTTGCCAAAAACACATACATCAAATTCAGACTAATCTTGACTGCGCTGAGTGGTCAGGAAAGGCGTGGAAAGCATTATATACTGTTCTCTGATGTATCCTCTGACTCAGGTAGTCTATTGTAAACGTTTGGTACGAATTTATGTAGCATTTTTGCATTTTTACCGCCTAAATCATTAAATTACACCACCGTGTGCGGCTATTGAAATTATCTTATTCATAACACTTTTATTTCATATAATAAATGATTTATTATTTAATTTAATCTTTATATTTTATTTAAACTTTATATGTATATTTAATTTATATTCATATTATATTTAATTTAAACTTTAACTTATTTGACTTTGAGAAATTTAACAAGTCTGCAACAGTGTTGCAAATTGATCAAATAACTAGTTTACAAATACACCGATACCTCGCCTTGCGATGATAATTCTTTCCCAAAATAATCGTCGCAATCAAAACGTTGCAATTCGAGAAAATCTTTTGTAGGGAATTGCACTAAAATATTAAATATACGTTTAAATTCTGAATCAAATCGATTGTTTTACCAAAAAAAAAGTAATTTTTAGTTTTTTATAATTTTATTTAATATTAAAGGTATTCATTTCAGGTTTTTCTTGTTGGAAAAATGTAATTTTTTGACAACAAGCACAGAAAAAAAATTCAAAAATTTTTTTCAATATTTTTTTAAAAAATTACATTTTTCCAATTTTCCAACGAGGAAAAAAACTGAAATTAATACCTTTATTATAAAAAATGACGGCTTAAAAACTTAAAGGAATTATTAAAAATAAAATAAAAATTAACATATTTCAATAGTTCTTTTTTTCTTAATTAAAAAAACCCATTCATTAAAATTAAAAAAATTTAAAATTCAGTACTGTTATAATCTACATTTTTAATGATTATGAAGAATCAGAATCTAGCGTTATTGGAGTATTGAAGTATGTCGCAATGTGAAATTTTTTACGTCACAAGCTGAAATGATGCAAAACTTCTTTTTGACGCAATGCGTAATGTCGCAAAATGAAAGGACGCAAAGCGAGGTATTGGTGTATCTGTGTTGAAAAGCGTTATGTCGAACAACATAGTTTTAGAAACAACCACCAGTTCTTACGTTAAGAATTTTTTCAAATCAAAATGGTCAAATTAAAATAAATAGTTTTGTGGTTAAGTTAAGATAACATGTATTAAGAAATTCTTCCAAGATTTAATAAAAATTTAGTTTTTAGCATAATTTTTTTTGTGCTTTTATTATGTTGTCTTGTTTAAATTTTATAATAAACTTCGATATCTAGGGTAATGGAATTTTTATTTCGTTTGCAGAATTTTGTAGTACACTACAGATTCAGTTAACAGAACCAATAGAAGTTTCAGGATGTTGCGAAAATCGAGTCAAAAATTGCTATGCCAGTTTTCCACTAAAAAGCTTATTTTAAACATAAAAGGTTTATTAAAGAATCAAAGGTTAACTTTTAAAATAAATGTGTTTTTTTAATTAAAATAAAGAAAAAAAATGCTTTGCCATTCCTAGAATAGCGGTAAAGCAAAATGATTTTTCATGCGCAAAGGCTTATAGTTTTGAATTTATTAAAAAAAAAAACTAAAGTAAAAAATAAAACTAAAGAGAAAATATTAAATTTGTATGCAAAGTTGCGTTAATTGAGGTCTTCCTTTTTGAAAAGTTGCATTAACAGAGTCACAAATGTTAAGAATTTGGGTGTTGCGAATAGCGAGGTGTTGTGCTTTTCCAGGGTTGCGTTAATCGGATCTGCACTGTATTTACATACATACGTGCAAACCAATACATATAACTCGAATTAGTGTTAAGTCGACTTGTGATGTTATCGCTTTTAAGCACAGATATAGTTTCTGTTCTAATTTTTAATATCTATGTATGTACATATGTAATCTGTATCAAGGATATTGTATTAAATTACACAAGCAAGCCAAAACTTTTAATAATGATGCATGTATACGTTCTTTCTGCTATGACTTATCAATTTACAGAACTGTGCTATCTTATTATTACATTTAACACCACCGCACTCAACTTATTATTTTCACACATTTGTTTTTTTGTTGCACATCTTAGTAAATAAAATTCGTTCGTTCACACACTCTGTATTTTATCTTGTCGGATATTTACACGTTTATTTTATTTACATGATAGACATTGAATTTTATTGACTATTTGTTTGATGACAAATACCAAGATTGTTTTCTGATGCTTTTCAAGTTAGGTTCGGCAATTTTAAGAAAAAGTACATAGTACAATATTTGGCAAACAAACCCTATCAATATGCTTTCCTCCTCCCAAAAATGGCAAAAATAATAATAGCACAACAACTACGAAACCGTTATAATAATGAACAGTAAAAATTGGATTTTGCTATGTGCAAGCATATGTATGTATGTACACACACACATATACACACTTACACATGCATGCACGTGTACTCGTGATAATTTTCAAGACCATCAGAGATGGGAAAGTCGTTACTTTTTTAGCACTATATCGTCGGTTTGTTTCTGCTTTGATGTATGGGACAAAAATGTGTTTTCGAGAAAATCGATGAAGAATGTTTAGTTCATTAGTTTTATAAAAATACACGATAGAATTTTTTGTTTAATAATAAAAGTAATGAATACATATGTTTTTTATTCAAACTTAAAGTTGATAAACTTTTTACATCCAACATGAAAAGTTATTAGGACATAAAGAATAAATGACAAAAATCTTTGGCAAGGCATTCCACATTCATAACAACAATATTGTTCACTACTTGCTCAAGTGGTTTAAATTACTGTATATGTATATTTAAGTAGATATAAAAGGTGAAAATATCAGTTTTATTTATATAACATGACTCTTAGAGGTAAAACAAAGGAAGAAACAAAAGGCAGTGATTATATTTAATAAAAGAAATTGTATTAATAAAAAATAAATATCAATTAATTTCATTTACTATAGTTACATTTTTGTACTTTGCTTTGATTTACGTTCTTTGAGTAGAATATGCAATGATATACATTATAATAGATGCGAATAACAATATTAATACCTTTACTTGAGAAATGTGCCACATATGAAAAAAAAATTTCGATTGCCGTAAAACAGACTTTACAATGTTCAAAAATTGTGGAAATTATGCAAATTTGCACATCTATATCTCCAGATATATTCAAGATATCGGAAAACTGATAACGAATTTGAAAAGAGGACACATTTATCATGTATGTATAATCAATCAATAACTCAATTTTATTAAAAAAGTCCCATACATCAAAGCAGAAACAAACCGACGATATGTATTTGAAAATCAAAAGTACTATAGCGTACCACTTACCAATTTAGCGCTATTAAATAATTTTGCCGATTAAATTACGTGTCACAAATGGATAAAAAAAATATTGAATCTGTAAATGCCCGGTTTGGGGCGCTTTTTGATTTAGTAATTATTAAAACGTTTGCTCGAAGTTATTAGAAATGAAAAATGAAGTAAGTGTACCGATGTTTTCCAATATTTCAATAATTGCTAGAGGAATTTCATATATTCCACATCATTATCTACAAGTATGGAAATGGTATTTTCGCACTTAAATATAATAAAAACCAAAGAGAAGAACAGACTGTTTGCCGTGACTGTCTCCAATCGACTCAAAACAAAGATATCTGCTGAAGATTTTCCAATACTCAAAAGTCATAACATCCTACTTTTGTAAAAATTACGATGGCTTTTCCAAAAAAAAAATATTGGCGCAGTCAGAGAAAAAAACGGCACAAGCGGCTAAGTGGGTAAATTTGACTTGTTAAATGTCCGCCGAAAAAAATTTATCGACTGGCTTCTCTGTATGCTTGCTCATTCTATTTTAAAAAAATGTTTTCAGTAAAGATTCCATTCCATTGGACCAAAATAATTGGTAATAATGGCTCCATAGCAGTGTTTTTCAAAACTGAATGCCGGTGGGCTCTCGGTGAGATCTAAATTTTAGGCGTTAGTTGTATATGAAATTTAATTATGCTCCCATACTACGAGTATATACCAGCGAGCGGTTCTTAGCTTTGCAGAAAACTTTTGAAATTCAAATTACTTTAGTATTTGTAAATAGTTTTACCATCACTATTTCTCAATACGAAAGAACCGGTGCCAAAAAGGATTTTCTACTTTTTATCTAATAAAATGGAAACGCTTTTCCTTCTCTCGAAGATGTTGTTATTGTATTTGCTGATATTTTTGGCTGCTGCTGCTGATGTTTTGGTCATAAAAAAAATACTTATCGTGTGGTAAAAACAGGAAAGAATGAATGAAAGCCAAAGTGTAAAAAAAGATACTCGTGCATACGTTATGGCATCTTTTGCCGTCATCGAATGGTTGATGTAGGGAGGTATGGATAAAACAGGAACTTAAACCAAAACGTAACGGAAATGACTGTCACTCAGTGGCGTATCATTCTAGAGCAAAATGTACCACTAAAATTGAGGAGTGAGTTCGTTTTAAAGTTTAGTAGTGTTCAATACGTTTAAGTATTTTATTGAATTCCAATTTTAGTTTTTGTTTTGCTGGTATTTTGTGCAATGTCCACAGTAAATTTGTTGGCCGTCGTAATTTTTGTTTATTTTTATTTCTTATAACTACACAAGAGTTTTTAGTTGCTTTTGTTTTTTATTTATTTTTTTGCAACAGCAACAGGAAATACACACAAGCACTTGCGCAAACGTTAACATTTTGGCATCGTTTATCATTCGGAATAAACAAGAAAACAATAAAAACAATACAATACAAATAGCAACTTAAGAATAAAAACAAAAATCAAATAAAAAGTTCAATACTCCATTGATACCGATGATACCTGCAGTTCTACAGGTACAAGTGGATGTGTGCTCTGTCTGCATGTGTGTGTGTGTGTTTTTGTAACGGCGAACAAGATGGAAAAAACTTGTAAATAAACACAGGCACCAAGCCAATTAGTTGACTAAAGACAGCAACCGGAAATGACGCTTGCTGTATTCAAGTACCACCCAATCATCATGCCTGGCATGCTTTACTGCCATCCTGTCGCTTTTTATTCCCTTTTCCTTTGCTTTCTGCAGATTTGTCACAAATCGATGGGGCGTTTATTTCTTCTAGTTGGAATAAATGTTCACCCGTTCATATGGGAAGTTTTTGTTTTCACAATAACAAAAAAATAAATATAAAAAATAACGAGCAAACAACAGCACACACATGGAAATTTTTGCCAGGATAAATATCTAGGGAGTACGAAAATTCTTTAATTTAATTCATTAGCACGTGACTGGGATGAAATGTATAAAAAGAAAATGTGTCGTTGTAGTTTTTATATTTAAAGTTTATGCACTATATTTTAACGCTCATACATACATATGTACATACATACATACATACGTACATACATATGTACATGCATGCAGGCATACATATTCGTGCCATATAATTGTACCCTTTATTTAGCTGGACAGTAGGAAAACTCTTGTCTTTCCTTTTAGATTTTCGTTTTTTTTTTGTATTGCAAGTAAAGGTTAATTGAAATTTTCGCCACATTTTTATTACACACGAAAATTAAAGGCTAGTAATTACCTGGCGCTAAAGAAAACTATTTTCTTTTGGCATCGTAAAAGTTTTTAATAGGAATATCTTCACAATTATAAGGAAAAAAAATAAATTAAAAGTGCCGCCGAATTTAGAAGGAACGTCCTTCTTTTGTTTGGAGTCCTTTAATAAAAATTGTTTTATGGGCTGTTCAACGATGTCGAAAGAATACGTGCATTCGAGTATTTATGTATGTACATATATGTATATATTGAAAGCAAATCCAGTTTTTTTTACTTTATTCATATTTCCAATATAAATTGCCAAAAGAGAAATTTTTTTTATTATTAATTTTTCAAACTTCGTAGACATTTTGAAATAAAATCGTTTTACGAAATGTATAAATAGTACCAAGATACAAAAAATATGCAAATTTATTTAAAAGTAAGCCAAAAACATGCAATTATATATATGTAATAATATTTGTTATCCGGTGTATGTATGGGAAGCAAAAGGAAAATATTTATTGTTACGAAATTAAAGTGAGAATTTAAATATAACGAACAAAATAGAATACAACAACACTGTGAAATATAATAAGACTGGCTCTACATTAATTTCAAATTTTAAAATAACGGAAATAGAATGTAAAGGGACATCTCATTGCTATGCTGATGCTATTGTACACGATGACTGTAGTGTTCACCTCTAGTTCCTCCTCGAACCTTCTAAGTGGTAAGTAAAGGTCGCTAAGCTACAAGCGGAGAATATCAATAGTATGATACATATTGTATGTGCCCTTAATTATGAAAGTGGTCTAAGTCATACATATATTTCTTTGGTCGATATATTTTGTAGATTACATTTGAACAAATCAAAAAATATTTTTATATCATGCAACATTTTAATTTAGAGTTGTACTAATCTCGATTAATATAAACTTTTTTAACGTTTATTAAATATTTATTGAAGATATTTTCAGATTTATTTGATATTTTGAAGCAAAATATATCATTTTGCACATGCTACGATCAGCGGTGCCAACTATTTACAAACCAAACGCGCTATTGCCCTTCTCCAAAGGCTAAGTTACACCATTGTCAAGTATTTATAGCCAAAACGCGCTATTTTCTAGCGCGCTAAATTAAATATTGATAAAAGTCGATGTCTGATACAAACATAAAAATAAATAAATAAAATTTTTTTATTAACAGTTTTTCTGATTTTGCGGGGGGGGGGGTGTAAAATCAGGATACATAGCAATACAGTACACGCTCGTAAGTTAGAAATCTCGGAAATTCAAACCATTGGGGAATTCGAATCCTTCAGAAAGTAGAACGTTTTTAAAACATTGCATGCTCTAAAATTAGAACCGTATTATATCGCCAAAAGCTTCATTACTCCTTCAGTTTAACAATATGATTTACTTAAAATCATTTAAAAAAAGTATGAAGACAATTTCCTTTCGACTGAAAGTTAAGACGACGAAAAAAAGGGAAAAACCAAACAAATCATAGACTATAGTGTTGTAAATTAAGTAGAAATATCCTTGAAGCCAAATAACAAGCAAAGCAGCAATAAAATGATTTACGTATAATTTGTGTGGACATAAGAAAAATCAACATGTTAACTATTTTTGTTTTGCTCCTTAGTAATTTTAGGTCCTCTTCTTTTTGATGTGGTCACTTTGAGTAGAGTCTCCAAAAGCAACAGCAACATCAGCAGGAGTTTTCTGCAGCCACAAGTGAAGATAATCATCCCTTGCCAAAGTATAGAAAGTTAGTTTCCTTCTAATAAAAAGTTGTCTTATGAAGTAAAATAAAATGCATACTAAAGAAAGAAGAGCACAAAAAAAAGTAACAAGGATGTTTATAACTCAAGTCGTGGCAAAAGCAAGTAAATAAATCTGAATTGAATTTCCTTAATTTACACAGATTACAAGTTTTTCATTAAACTACGAGTACAAGGAATGGTACAGTGATTTTTGTTATTCATAATAGATTTAGTGCGATTCATTGCTTAAGATTTATTTAATTAAATGAAAAAAGAGAAAGAGAGAGAGAGATAGAGGGTAAGAAGATTGTAATACAAAACAGTGTTTTAAATGACACTTAATAACAGTTTTAGTACATGCTTCTTATTAGTACATATCATAACCTTCTGAATGTTTAAGTACTAAATACGTAAATCTAACCATAGACTATACAATATTATTTAGTACTTTATTTCTTTTATTATTGGTTTATAGCAAAATTTTGTACTAAAACTGCCGATTTGTGTTGAAAATTCTTTAAAAGCACTCAATAATATTGTGTTGTCTAGCTTTATGTATTTAGTACTTAAATATTCATAAGTTTACAATATGTAGTAATGTGAATTATGTACTAAACTTTTATAAAAATTGGCAGTTTAAGCACACAATTTCACTTTAGATAAAAATTGACACCTTTAGTACCATTTTTTTTTACAGATAACAATCGAGCATTTAGTACGAGAGAATATATATTCAGGAAATTACATTTTTAGAATGGAACAATAATTTCTTTAAAAAATAGTAATTTTAGTACCAAATCAGGAGCACCACTATACTATTGCTTATTATACATTTTGGCATTTCTTTTAAAATTAAAATGTAAATTAACAGTTTTAGTACAAGACATTCATTACTTTTAGCACAAAACAAGAGTTTTAGTAAAAATTGGCAGTTTATAAAATTATACATATTATAAATTAAGTACAAAATAATTAACACATTTCGATATTAGTAGTTTTAGTACTAATGTACTAAACTGCTATAAAACACTTTGTAAACCAGTGTGCATGCAAAAGCCAAACTCTGCAACATCATCAAAACGTTCCGTCATTACTGGTATTAAACTGGACGTCCGCAATTTTCTTTAAGCTTATCCATTTTTATTTTTAATATTTTCGTTTTTTTTTCTTCTTCATTACAAACAACAAGTACGAGTAGATATAATTTTCTACATGGTTGAAGGTTTCTTCTTTTTTCAAGGCATCAGTGAAAAACAAACACAACATTATTATTGTGTTTGTGGAATGCTTCCTTAAGAAAGTGCCATAGTTACTGTCTTGTAAGAAATAGTTTTACCAGTTACAGACGACGCCTTGTCTTATTGTGGTTATAAGTTTTATGTGATTGTGTAAATATGTACATATGTATGTAAAAGGAATTATAGCGTTAGGTTCGGACGTCACTTTGTCTAATGTAAAAGAAAATGTTACAAAAATATTGTTACACTAAAAAAAAGATATCGATAATAATGAAAAAAACTCCCTTAACTTATAAACCATATATGTACATAATTTTATTGCATTCCTTTTCATCCTTAAATAAAGATTTAAATAATTAATGTACTTATGTTATTGCATTACAGTTTATGTCTGTATTATTTTAATAAAATTATTTTTCCTCAGTGTATCTGTAGGTGGAGGCATCGGCTACAAAATTAAACTATCTAACTAGTCTTACATCCGTTGTTCTCATTTATGAATTGCCAGTAGTGGATTTAGGGCCTGCCCCCGCCCTGGGCATACCACCCTCTTTAGGGTTCCCTACACCAAAGGTGAAAAGAAACCCTATTGTTTCGCTCTGTCCGTCTGCCTGTATGTCACAGGCTATTTTCTCGAGAACCTTAAGATCTAGGGACCTGAAACTTTCTCAGAATATATAAAACTTCGTCTGCTACAACAACAAGAAATATATGACAGTTGATAATTAAAGGGTGTTCTAAAGCGAACAAAGAACATGTTTAAATCCTATTTATTGGCACTTAAAAATTTTCAAAAATTTTAAATTGCTATGCATCATACTAAAATCAAAATTAAAGGGTATTCCATCAGTTATTGAAATTTTTACTCTGTAATTTTGATAACTTTGAAACCGTAAAAGGCAAACTTGCATTTTCAAAAACGCTAAAACTAAAAAATAACAAAATTATAAAAAGCGCCCAAACGAAAAAAAACCAAAACTAAAAAACAACCGAAAAAATTTACCGAAAACCAAAAAAATTTACAGAACGAAAAAATCTCCAAAACTAAAAATATTGCTAAGACTAAAATAAATCGCCAAAATAAACAAAAACGCCAAGACGATCAAAACCGCCAAAACTTTAAAACAAAAAAAATCAAAAAGAAAAAAACGCAAGAAAGAAAAAAGCGTCAAAACTAAAATAAATTCTGAAAACCGACAAAAACGCTAAATCAAAAAAATCGCTAAAACTAAAATAAATAAATTACCAAAAACTGTAAAAATCGACAAAACGAAAAAAATGCGGCAAAAATCGAAAAGAAAAAGCACCAAAACTAAAAAAAAATAAAGTAAATCGTCACAATGCAAAAAAATTAGCAAAAAGTAAAAATATCTCCAAGACCAAAAAACAAACAGCCAAAAGCGTAAAAAAATCGCCAAAACGTAAAAAAAATCACCAAAACGAAAAAAAGCACCAAAGCTTAAAAAATCGCTTATAGTAAAAAGCAACCAAAAAATCGCCAAAACGAAAAAAGCGCCAAATCTTAAAAAAAAATCGCTAAAACTAAAAAGCAACCGAAAAAACGCCAAAACTAAGAAAATTGCTAAAAAAATCGTCAAAACTGAAAATAAATTCAGTGAAGTGCGACTTTGACCCGGACACGAAGGGTTCCGTACGGACACGAGATCTATAATTCAACACGAACTTTAACCTATATAAAATATAGTTTTGGCAATTTTTTCGTTTTTGGTTTTTTTCGGTTTAAAGCGTTATTTTAGCTTTGGGATTTCTTGCGTTTATTGGCGCTTTTTTAGTTTTGGCACTTTTTTCTCATTTTAGCAATTTTTTTTGGCTTTTGACGTTTTTTATTTTTGAGATTTTTCTAATTTTGGAATTTTTTTCATATAGGCGATTTTTTTTTTTGGTCTTTGGCGATTTTTTCAGTTTTTGGCATTTTTTTAGTTTTGGCAATTTTTTTAGTTTTGAGACTTTTTTTCTCGTTTTGGAGATTTGTTCGATTTTTTGCGTTGTTTTAATACTGGCGATTTTTTTCGTAACTGACGATTTTTTTATTTTTTTTTATTTGGTGAGTTTTTTCATTTAAGCGCTTTTTCAGTTTTGACACTTTTTTTCTCATTTTAACGATTTTCTTTTTCGTTTTTTGGCGTTTTTTCAATTTGGCGTTTTTTTCATTTTGGCGATTTTTTTATATAAACAATCGTTTTGGTTTTGGCACCTTTTCCGCGTTTTGGTGATTTTTTCGGTTTTTTGCTTTATTTTATTTTGACGATTTTTTTCATTTAAACTATTTTTTAGAATTTGGCGATTTTTTTAAATTTTTTGGCGGTTTTTTTAAATTTTTTGCGATTTATTTTTTTTTTGTTTTGCGATTTTAAAATTTTTGGATTTTTTAGTTTTACCGGTTTTGAAAATTTCAAGAGTTTACCTCTTACGGTTTCCAAGATACAGCAAGTTGTCAAAATTACATAGTCAAAATTGCATTAACTGATGGACCACCATTTAATTTAAATTTTTTTTTTTAATTTTAGTGTTAATTGTTGTAGTCTGTATAAAAATACACTAATTTAAAAATTTCAAGTGTCAATATACTTACATATGTACATATACAACTGTATATATATTACATAGGATTTTAGCAATTTTCGTTGCTCGTTTTGGAACACCCTTTAATTTTTAATTGTCATGTATTTGTTGTTGTAGCGGCGAAGGTTCTGCATACTCTGTCCGAATTTCAGGTCCGTAGCTCTTACTGTTCCTGAAAAATTATCGTGTGACGGACAGACGGACAGCGTAGCGAAAACAATAGGGTTCCTTTTCACCTTTGGTGAAAAATCAGCTAAACGAAAAAAAGCACTAGAAATAAAAAACGCCAAAATAAAAAAAATATTTTAATAAGTCTAACAGTTAAGATATTCGATTATAAAGGTTAAAGTTCGTATAGTATTACATATGTATGTGTGTATGTATGTATGTATGTTTCCGTACGGAAACCCTCGATTGCAAGTCAAAGTCTCACTTTACTGAATTTTTTTCATTACATAGAAGTGATTGGTCAAAGAAAAAAAAAATATATATATATATATATATATATGTATATATATACATATATATATAAATATAATATCGTTTGTGTGTTTCCCAGCAAAACATTTCAAAAAAGGTAATCAGGTTTGGAATTAAGCATTTTTTGGTGGAAGCTCTTCCCTACTGGATTACCAACTTAATGATTTTAACAAGGCGTGAGACTAAAATAAGTGATTATTGAGAATTAGTTACATTTTTTATTTGGAAAGTTGTTCACGTAATCTATTTAATCTAAAAAAATCATTCTCCTCATTTAGTGACTTGCACAACATTTTTTTAAATTTTAGGTAATGTGATTTGTAAGAAAAGTATGTCATTATATGGCAAGTAGTTCTAATGGTAATGTGTAATTTTTTGCTGGGTTGTTAGTAACGCATGATCTCCGAAACTATGTATAAAGAGCCGACGAGCTGAGATTTTCAACACAGATTCTCATCAATTCACTTAAGGTTTTTGTTATGTTTTTTTTTCCAATAAATGGCTGTTGGGTTGAATAATATTTTTTTATAAATAAGACAACAATAATTTAACATAAATTTTCGTATAATTTTAAAGCAAAACTTGGTCAAATCAATTTTCGAATTTTAATATCACTTATATTATTTTTCCTTAAAATCCTGGCACCTTTCAAATTGTGGCGCCCTAAAGGGCCTAGGCCTAAGTCCACCACTGTTCATTATTTCCTTCATAATATTGCATATTTTTCATAAATTTTTTTACATCTTCTTCATTGCGTTTGGTATTATTGTGACGAGTCTTATGCAACGTTTTTCCTGTTTCTAGTTCTATGGCAATAGTAGTTTGATGTTGTTCCAGTTTAAGTTTTTTTTATACGCTATTGCAAGGCACAAGTCAAAAATTATGAGAACGACAGTAGAAAAAAATAAAGTTTATTTATCTATATAGTATACATACATATTTACTCCTTTTGTAGTTTTTACTTGTGTCTTAAGTTCTTTGTTGTTGTACCGCCGTTGTTTATCTACTTTGTGTATTATATCCTTTTCAAGGATAATCATAGAACAACTATAAGATAAGAACAACTTTCTAATATGATGTGCTTTCAAAGCACTTTTGAGTTTAAGTTTTTTCTTATCTATTTTCTTAGTTAATTTTTAGTTTTCCAAGCCAAACCAAATATCTAGATGTTGTTCGTTCTTTTGTTTTAATATTTTGTTAAAATTTTTTTGGATCAACAATTGTTTAAGTCGCAGAAAATCAAATTTAAATTAATGTCACTTCCGCCGAAAGTGAAGAGAATTCCAGACAACATGTATGTACGTTGCCTTTTTAGGGTTCCGTACACCAAAGGTGAAAAAGAAACCGTATTGTTTTCGCTAAGCTGTCCGTCTGTCCGTCACACGCTATTTCCTCAGGAACCGTAAGAGCTACGGACCTGACATTTGGACAGAATATGTAGAACCATGGCCGCTACAACAACAAATACATGAGAATTGAAAATTAAAGGGCGTTCCAAAACGAGCAACGAAAAATGTTAAAATCCTATGTAATATACATACAATTGTATGTACATATGTATATTGACACTTGAAATTTGTAAAATTAGTGTATTTTTATATAGACTACAAAAATTAACATAAAAATATTAATTTGAAATTTATTTGCTGGTGGTTCAGCTTGGTCTATATACGTATTTCATTGGCGCTTGAACCAAATCATCAGTAGACTTCAACCACAAATTTTGAACAGTCACAAACCTCTTACTTTATGCACAGACTTTCAAAAACTATATGAGAATTCATAGAATAATAATATTTTTGAAAATCACAAAGACAAAATAAGCTTAGTAGGCTTTGAAACTCATACAAAACCCAGCAAATAATTTATATTCGATACGAATCTATTTTATTTTTCTACACCTTTATACAATTAGAAATCCATTGGATAACAATAAAAGTAATTACAAGGCAAAATGAAAAATAAAATCTAAAATTTAACATTTAAGAAATTTATTATTCGACATATTGTCATAATTATATTTTAATTTGAAATTTATTTGCTTGTGGTTTAGCTTGGTCTATATACGTATTTCATTGGCGCTTAAACCAAATCATCAGTAGACTTCAACCACAAATTTTGAACAGTCACAAACCTCTTACTTTATGCACAGACTTTCAAAAACTATATGAGAATTCATAGAATAATAATATTTTTGAAAATCACAAAGACAAAATAAGTTTGGTAGGCTTTGAAACTCATACAAAACCCAGCAAATAATTTATATTCGATATGAATCTATTTTATTTTTCTACACCTTCATACAATTAGAAATCCATTGGATAACAATAAAAGTAATTACAAGGCAAAATGAAAAATAAAATCTGAAATTTAACATTTAAGAAATTTATTATTCGACATATTGTCATAATTATATTTTAATTTGAAATTTATTTGCTGGTGGTTCAGCTTGGTCTATATACGTATTTCATTGGCGCTTGAACCAAATCATCAGTAGACTTCAACCACAAATTTTGAACAGTCACAAACCTCTTACTTTATCCACAGACTTTCAAAAACTATATGAGAATTCATAAAATAATAATATTTTTGAAAATCACAAAGACAAAATAAGCTTAGTAGGCTTTGAAACTCATACAAAACCCAGCAAATAATTTATATTCGATACGAATCTATTTTATTTTTCTACACCTTTATACAATTAGAAATCCATTGGATAACAATAAAAGTAATTACAAGGCAAAATGAAAAATAAAATCTAAAATTTAACATTTAAGAAATTTATTATTCGACATATTGTCATTGTGATTTTCAAAAATATTATTATTTTATGAATTCTCATATAGTTTTTGAAAGTCTGTGCATAAAGTAAGAGGTTTGTGACTGTTCAAAATTTGTGGTTGAAGTCTACTGATGATTTGGTTCAAGCGCCAATGAAATACGTATATAGACCAAGCTGAACCACTAGCAAATAAATTTCAAATTAAAATATAATTATGACAATATGTCGAATAATAAATTTCTTAAATAAAAATATTAAAAAATTTTAATTAAAGGGTGCTCTATCAGTTAATGCAATTTTGACAACTTGCTATATCTTGGAAACCGTAAGAGGTAAACTCTTGAAATTTTCAAAAACGGTAAAACAAAAAAATCCGAAAATTATAAAATCGCCAAACCAAAAAAAAAAATCGCCAAAATTTAAAAAAAATCACCAAAATTATAAAAAAACTTCTAACACTAAATTAAGTCGCAAAATTCAAAAAAATCGTCTAAATGAAAAAAATCGCCAAAATGAAAAAAGCGCCAAAAACCAAAAAAATCGTCAAAATGCGAAAAAGGCGCCAAAAACAAAATAATTGTTAATATGAAAAAAATCGCCAAAATTAAAAAAAAATCGCCAAATGGAAAAAACATCAAAAACCGAAAGAAATCGGCAATATGGGAATAAAAAGTGTCAAAACTAAAAAAGCGCCTAAATGAAAAAAGTCGCCAAAATGAAGAAACCGCAAAAACCGAAAATCGCTGAAATTAAAAAAATCGCCAATAAATAAAAAAACCGAAAAAATCGCCAATATGGGAATAAAAGTGTGTCAAAACTAAAAAAAGTGCCCAAATGAAAAAAGTCGCCAAAATGAAGAAACGCCAAAAACCAAAAATCGCCGAAATTAAAACAAATCGCCAAAACGAAAAATTCGCCAATAAAAAATAAAAAAAAAGCCACAAATCGAAAAAAGTGCCAAAACCAAAAAAATCTATATGAGAAAAATAGCCAAAATTAAAAAAATCGCCAAAATAAAATAAATCGAAAAAATTAAAAAAACGTCAAAAACGAAAAAATAAATGCAAAAACTATATTTTATACAGGCTAAAGTTCGTATTTAATTACATATCTCGTGTCCGTACGGAACCCTTCGTGCACTGGTCAAAGTCGCACTTCACTGAATTTATTTTAAATATAAGGGCTCTTATGTGCTCTCACATTCAGTATGTCTCCATCATGAGCATGGTGACCGTTGACATTTTTCAAAGAGTGGCACCAAAAGGGGATTTATCAAAAAAAAAAAGGGGCAAAATTAAGAAAAACGAGAAAACTACACTAACACTTATTCTTTTTAATGTATTTTTATACAATTCACTCTAAAAAAAGGGAGACAAAAAGTTTCAAGGCAGTCGAAAAAGTGGCAGGGCAGTTTAAAAAGTGGCAATTTGCCACTTTAGTCGGTCAAACGGTCACGCTGATCATGAGTAATATTAAAATTTATAATTACAGAAAAATTTTAGAAATTTAAGGGCTGGGGCAAAAGCAATTGTTAGGGGGCAATGTCACTCTCCTAGGATGGCCTTTCTACGCCTTTGTCTGCAAAAACAAGCGTAAATCAAAAATTGCGTTAATATTTTAATAAGAACAAGCAAATATGTACTTAAAATTTTACAAGTGTGTATGTATGTACATATGTGTATTGAACAAAGTTATGAAACAAAAAATTAATGCTGTGATGATAAAACCTAACAGCCTTATTTATAAAAACTATGAATGTTTTATAAAGGGTTTTTTAACAAAAATGCTCACTCAAAATTTTTCTTATTAAGCCTTTATAAAGCCTTAATGAGTTTTATAAATAAAGCTGTAAGTACTTAAACGCTCTTTTATTGATTGTTAATGATTTTTTTACACTTTAAGAAATGCAGACCTCACTCTCAATTAATTTAAAAATTAAATAATATTTATAAACATCTAAGAAATATTTAAAAAATACATAATTATAATACATATATTGTGTATGTGTGTATTTAAATTAAATAATTTCTAACGCTTAAGATTTCACCTAATTTCAAATCTTTACAGCTTTTATAAAAGCACCCGTGTGCATTAAGGTGGTGAGTTCAATAAAAATGTTACTATAAAAAGTATTGAGCAAATAACAGCTGTGTGTGTCATTATGTTGCCAGGTTTCCAAAGCAAAAGAGATATTCACCACGAAGTTTTCCCAAAATGCAATTTTAAGAACAGTGTGGCTAATTGTTAATGAAAAGTAGTGTTGTTTGGAAATTCTTATAAAATTATTGTTTGAAGGCTGGGTAGCTATAAAAACTATTCTATTAAATATTCATGTTCTATTAAATTGTATCACATTTGGAAAACATTTGAAAGCAAACATCAAATATTAGCTTGCTGTAATGTGACCATAAAATAATTATTAGAGCCAAACAACAAAACAGCTGTTATCCGGCAAACAAAATAATTTGCTAGCAAATAAAAATGTGTCTAATGTGAACACAAGATAACAAATATTTTCGTACTTTTTCAGCAAAAAATTATTTGATCTTACAAAGTTTTTGTAAGAACAAACAATGGCAAGCAAATGTACAAAAACTTGTATGTTGCATCATAGATTCCCGTGACAACTATACTATGTGTTCCTACAGCACCCCATACACGATTCAATTAAATTTTCAATTGAGTCGGTTGTTGTCCAAGTCAAAGCAAAGCGTGTATGGCCTTGTCAATTGATTAGTTTGGCAGTTTTCAAGTTGGTTGAAGAAAAATCAAAAGATTTTGATTTTTCATGTTGATTAGTAAATCTTTCAATTTGGTTATGAGTCGAGTCGAGCTCGAGTCTCTTGATTAGCTGTCAAAATTTATGTTTGTAGCTTTATTTTGTATAGAAAGAGCTATGTATTTTTAAAATTGTATTTAATTTCATTGAATTTAAATTAAAAAATATTAAATTTTTTGAATGAATGCAGTAGAAGTTGTTAATTTATAAATTTGTAATTGTGAATGAAAATATAAATTTGACAGTTGAATGAAAATCTTTCAATGCTTTAAAGCCGGTTTTGTCATACAAAATTCGTTTGTTAAACCAACTTTAAATTTACCACCTGTGTTTTTGCATAAGGTGGTTAATATCTTGAGTCTACATTATTTTTTACATAACGATTATATAACATCGGCATAGAAGGACTTTTAGTTTTTTCCCTTAAATTGTATTAGACAAAAAAATATAAGCAAATTAAAATTAAATCGGCAGTAGTTATCAACACACCAGAGCATCAAATTCTATAGAGAACATTTCGAAAAGAATGCATTTGATGAATGGATTATTATTTTTCATATCTAACGCTAGATTGGAAATAAAAGCGCTCGAATAGCATCACTTAAAATGAAATCAAGAGCTATTCAACTCACAAAGGCCAATTACATATGAAAAAGTGTTTTGTCAGACTACGAAAATAAAATATTGCAAAAAAATAAGTCTCAATAATGGCATTTGATTTATGCATAGATAAAAATTTATTTCTAGACACTACGTGTCGAACATGTAGTAGATTTTTCAGCGAGGATGTTAAATTCTACAAAATATTTGAGGAAAAGTTTAAGGCATCAACAAATGAGGGCGGTGGTGGAGTGGATAACACCACGCAAGCAAGTGACCTAAAAGACAACACTATAATGTTTGAGACATGCGAGGAAGCGAGGGAGATATTTGAAGATTTAAATATATGGAAATTGAATGTAAGTAGGGTGTGGTTCAGAAATTTTCGAGTTTTTTTATTAAGAATAATTTTTCATATGTAGATTAAACCTTATGATGGTTTGCCTCAACAGCTGTGTGAAGAATGTTTTCAGCGTTTTAAACAAGTTAGATCATTTCGAGAAGAGTGTATGGACAGCCAAAAAATATTGCAAAGCTATTTCTTAGATTTCGAAAATTTATTAGAGACCGGGAAATTGTCTCCCGCTACAGATATGGTAAAATTGCAAGCGGAGACCAAGGAAGATGCGGTTTTAGGCAGAGACTCAGCGGCTAGATATTCTCCCAAGTGCAGTACACAAGAGTTAATGTCACCTTTTAGCAGCCCCAGGCTAAGACTCAGTCCACGGTTTGCAGAATTTGGAAATTGTCTCGATACTTCATCCTCTATGGGAACTCCCCCTCCTTTGTTTGAAGAGATTAAAACTGAACCCATAGATATGGAAACTATGGAAGTAATGAAGGCAGAATCTGAGCTACAATTTCAAGAACCTTTGAAGAAAGAATATACAATTAGAACTCCTATTAATTCATCTGATGAAGAGTCATCTACACCTACCTCTGATGAGGAAGTAGAAACTGATGAATCCTCCTCATCGGATGAGGAATCTTTGCAAAACTTCAAACTAAAACAAAAGAAAAAAATTCACTCCTATTTAAAATGTAAAATATGTGCTAACTCTTGTCAAAATCGTCAGCAGCTCAAAGTACATCACTTGCGTTTTCATCCGCAGGAGAAACCTTTTGAATGTGACGTTTGTACTAGTACTTTTAAATCAAGATTTCTGCTGGCACAGCATAAACTGAAACACAATCGCCCCGACACCATGCAATGTAATGAATGCAAGAAATATTTTCGTAGTCAACTGCATCTGCAAAGACATTTCAAAAATTTCCATTTAAAATCTACATACACCTGTCACATCTGTAACCAACAGTTTGAGGATTATACGCAAATGCGTTTCCAATATCATGTGCGACAACATGGAGAGAAACGTTTCTCCTGTTCATATTGTGACAAAGCATTTCACCAAAAGATTCATTTGATCAATCATGAAAGGACTCACACAAAGGAACAGCCATTTCGTTGTGATATATGCGGCAAAGCTTATCGGCAGCAGACTGCTTGCCAAGAACATATGAAAACTCATAAAGATCCAACTCCCTTCAAATGTAAACATTGTTCCAAAGAGTTTTCACAGCGTTCTACACTACGGATACACATGCAGAAAATACACAATGTAGACAAGCAGAAAAATCCTGCGCAAAACTTTGGACGAAATACTTCAAATACAGCTGCTGTATTTGACCAGCGCAATTTTATGTCTTTTTAAGTGGTGTCTTCAAAAATAAAAAAAATATTAAAAATAAAAGTTTAAATTAAATTTATTTAGCATTCGTTTGGTTTAAACTATTTAATATTTAATAGTTTTTTCATCAAAATATTTATTAAACTTTTTCCAACCATAGCGTTTTTGGGGATCTCTTTTACTATTTGCTGGTGCTAAATTGGGCATAAGGCCAGCCTTTTGTGCCATTGTCACCAAGCTGCCCATTTTCTTTTGTTGTCTATTACACAAACCGGTTATGCGTTTCGGCAGCATACAACCATCTGATCTTACATACTGTGATAGAATCAATACATCCGTATGTTTAATATCCAGACCCAAGGTACATTCCGGACAGAATTTGGCTGTGCAAGCGGCCTTTAACATTTTACCTTCCCTAGGAGAAGGCTTGGTAACAGCTTCAATTATTATAGCATTATTTTCAGTTTTCTCTTGTACTAAAAACAAACAAGTTTAAAAATCTTGGAATGATCAATCTATTAGGTTATGAAACCTTTATCAGCACTTACTCTCTTTAATACAATTCACAGCAGTGGTGGAAAGAGGTCTCGTAAAAAGCATGTTCATTTGATAGAAATTTGCTGCCGATCTTTTTAATAGCCCCATATTTTATCGTATATTACAATTCTTATAATAAAAGTAAAATAAAACAAAAAACAGGAATAATTTTGTTCCTGTTTTATACGAATTAAGAAAATCATTCACAATAATTTATCACATCAGCTGCTCAACAAATAATGGTTATGCGGAAGAGTTGCATTCTAGGCAGCTAACAAGTAGTGCTGACAAGTTCCAAGTTTCCTTAAGCACTCAAAAGCTAACGGTTTTTGTAATTTGAAATGTATAGCCTTTATTAACACATAAAAGTATATTTATTTTGTAAAACTAGAAATAATAGCATTTTACTAGACAGAAAAAAGTAAATTCATGCAACACAACAACTTTTTCAATTAGCGTCTAGACGAGAGAAAAATATGTTACAGCATTTTTCAAACAAAAGTATAATGAAGACTGTACCGATTTTTACTTTGATATTTAATTCGTTATCAATAAAACAAAAGTATATTCATATTTATTGATTAACGCTTCTATTGCCTAACATATATCTGCAAAAAATTTTATCGATGTTATCTATATCGTTCATTTACTTCAACAGTGTCACAACTCAAAAAAAATAGTTTTGCAGAAAAGTCGTTTAAAGTTTTCAATTTACATACAACTCAATGAAGACATGAAAAAATATTATTCTTCTCTCATGAGGTAAAATTCGAAATGCCGAATTATCTTGCATTATTAACTCAAACAATTAATTTTTTGATTTAGGACAATATTGAAGTAAATGAGCGATATTTATAACATAGAAATTAACGAATTAAACTCGTCACACAATTGTTCATTTATTTATAAGAATTCTGCCTTTAATAAAACGAAGTAAATTTTTAGATTTGGATCAAAATCAAATTTATTGAACTTATTTGTGTAATCAAAGAAATGCACTTTAATCAAATCGAAGTTTTCACACACATACCTACATAAGAGATTAGTATATCATATATCAAATTAAAAAATATCAAACACCTGAGTATGTATGTATGTATGTATGTACATAATACATATGTATATCAAATCGAAAATATCAATTATTGATCATGATAACCAGATAAGTATTTACCTATGCGTATAAGTATGTATGGATATTCATATGTATGCGTATGCAGCAAACCAAATGCTTTAATTCGGCATGACTGTGTACCTATTGCATTAAAAGTAGGCACGTAGATACTTATGTATGTATGGATTTACAAGTAAATCCAATAATAATACATACATATTTATATACATTATTACAGTTATCAAGATAGCTAATCGGTATAAATATTAAGTGTTGTTTTTGAAGCAAAGCAAAATAACCCGCAGCTGTTGAAAAGTGAACAAAATATGAAGAGTTTTTGCGTGATAACAGTGATTTTAAGTTTGTCAGTAGTTGTTTCGGCTGCTTCCTTAAATGCCAGTTGTATGTTAAAGGAATTTATCCCAACGGTTGGTCTACTGAAAATACCTGTTCTTAGACTATTTATGTATGTTTTAATGTATTTTTTGTTATAGTACGATCGCATAACTTCGCAAGGTTATCCAGCTGAGTCACATTTTGTTGAAACTGTAGATGGATACTTGTTAAATATATTCCGTATACCATATTCTCCTAAATTACAAAATCAATATGCTAAACGTCCAGCTGTACTTTTACAACATGGTCTTCTCAGTAATTCGGACTGCTGGTTGGCTACTGGAGTAGATTATGCTTTAGCTTATATACTTTCTGATGCTGGATTTGATGTGTGGTTAGGTAATGCTCGTGGCAATACCTACTCCCGTTATAACACTAGAATGTCTACCAATAGTCCAAGTTTTTGGCGTTTCGACTGGCATGAAATTGGCACGATTGATATTCCTACCATGATTGATCATATCCTTCGTGTTACTGGTGAACAACAAATACATTATGCTGGCCATTCCCAAGGTACCACCGTTTATTTTGTTATGATGTCAGAGCGACCAGAATACAATACAAAGATCAAGTCAGCTCACATGTTAGCACCTTGTGCATTCTTAGAACATGGAAGTGCAGATGTTTACAATTTCTTTCGTGCTCTACTTGGCAAGCCAGGTAGTACTTGGAATATGCTTCTGAAAGATACGGAATTCTTCCCTCGAAATACTTTGCTTGCTAGTATTTCTAATACTGCATGCGGTGGAACAGATCCCGCTTTACAAATAATATGCAAAAATATGTGGATAGCTTTTGCTGGTGATGATTATACAAACACCAACCTTACTGCCTTGCAAATTTTGCTTGAGACCCATCCCGGTGGGTGCTCCAGTAATCAAGGCATTCATTTTGCTCTATTGAGTGACTACAACAAGGGTCGCTTCTGCCGCATGGACTATGGACCAAAAAGAAATATAATATTATACGGTCAGGAAACAGCTCCTGACTATAAGTTAGCTAATATTAAAGCTGCCACATATTTGTATTCCGGCCCCAAGGATGGTTTGTGTGATCCTAAAGATGTAGATACTTTGATAGCTAATGCTCCCCACATAGCTGGAGATTACCGTGTTCCATTGGAAACTTTTAGCCATTTAGATTTTGTTATTGGTAATAACATGAAACAAATGGTCAATGACCGAGTTGTGGAAAATATGTTTAAACATGAAGATTCTTTTTAATCATCTTATTTTTTATATTTCCATGTGTCTAACCCCCATTTTTTTACTTAATAATTAAATATATAATTAGCTAATTTTTATTTAAAATTAAGCTGTAATTAAATACGATTTAATTTTTTCAGTTGTTAATTAAAGTTCTTATTAAATTACGTTGAAAGTATGGCAGCACTAAGAAACTTCCAAATATTATCGAAAGCTTTCCAAAGAACAACTGCTTACCATAAACAAAAAAGTTAGGTTATAAAAATGCAGAAAATAAAATTGCACAAAAACACATTTAATGAAATCAAAGGAGCATCAGAATGCATATTTCTATTTATTTATACCATGATATGAAACTATGAATTGTATTTGTTATATATTTATGAAAATTAAACGAAATTCTTTCTAATGCGACCACATGATGTCATGTCTGTGCTTTCAATAAACACACACAAACATAAAAACATTTGGTGCGCTCGTAAAACTTAAATAATAATTAATTACACAAGGTTGGGCAATTAATTATGATTTAATTATGCACTCAAAAACACAATTTCGTATTTAATTCGAACTAAAAATAGTTTCAGTTTGGTTATCAAACTGAAAAGATCAAGAAATGGGCATAACTGTATGATATGCCCTATTATATTTACACCAGCACTGCGTTTAAATTACATATCGTTTACACCAACTTGTTATCTTTAATCAAGATTTCCTATCCCAAACAAAAACCATTGACTGAAGTTTTTCATAAACTACAACCAAAACACTGCAGTTCAGTTAATTCACACACTTTTTAGGATATCGAATCATTTTTTAGTACGGTTTTGAAAAAAACACAGTTGCATCACTACGTACTAATAGATTTGAAGTTACTCACAGACGAAGTAATACTTGTAGAAATATGGGAATGATCTGCTAAATGTTTCATCGTGTGTAGCAATGTTTTTTTTTGTTAAAATTCATGTTTCGCTTTTGGTTTCTGAAATATCAAAAATTTTTGATATTTTGTGTTTCCAAACGCAATCTTCTTTCGTTTGTATCGTTGTTTATTGTCTTTTCTATCTTATTTCGTTCAGAGCAGTCGTTGTGAGCGGTGATATCGCAATTCGAAGAGTAAATAAAATAAGCCAAAATGGTGATAACTGAAAATAACGAAAATTGAAGAAATTTTTAAATTAATATACGAATTTGCTAGAGTTATTATTACATTACATGTAATTGCAAAAATAAAATAAAAAATAATGCAGCATATGAAAAACTAAGAAAATACTCTAGAAACAGTGATCAGAAAATATATTTTATGTGTTTAGTAGTGCTACATTCTATAAAGGCACAGAGCTGATGTTTCGTTTTTGGTTTCATTATTATAAACACATGTTTCTTAATATGTTCCTTCGTTTTTAGACACCATTAAGTACATTTTGACAAAATCTATGGTTTTGTGTAGGAAATCTACTCGAAATCTAATTTTGCTCGAAATATCGGAAGTACTATATTTTTGCCAGAAGAAACCGCACTATTAATATTATTAATATTATTAGTATGTACATATGTATATTTATTTTGCTGTTTTTATACAAATACACATTAACGTTATTTATAGAAGCATAACTCAAAATGTCTTGTTTTGCAGAAAATAACTTTTCAATTCACATACAACTCAAGACGATATAAAAATTTTTTCTTTTCTCAAGATAATATTACTTGCAAAAAAAGATACGATTTATATATTAATCTACATATATATATATGAAAATACTATTATTTTACATAAATCGCCAAATTTTTATGATATTTTGTTTGACATCACCGTTCTTAGTACAGCTTTTAATAACTGTGCTACTTTAATACTATAATATTCAACCATGTGGACTTTGTCATTCTACATTTTCCATTGTCACTTCCCGTTTTAGCAATTCATGTGTCACTAGAGTGGAGTATCTTCATAGAGTAAAGTTTTTCGGTATAAATTTCTGTCGGCAGTGCTAAATTTTTTTTGTTTTAATCGTAAGTATAATTAATTTCTTTTGTCTAATTTACAAATCATTCATTTTATCTATGAAATGGAATTAAGTATATAGAAATATGCATAAGTACAAACTAAGAAAATAGCTTCTTCAAGGCAAGCTGGAACGCCATTAAAAATATATTTTTAGCTACAATTTATGCAAAGTGGCTAATTTGAATAGCCATTAGGGAATATGTACTAATTAAGCTGAAATATATTCCAAGAAAATTGGTAATTTGATGGATATTTTACGCAAATTAATCGAGTTTTTCTTTGATTTTTTGGGTTCCATTTTATTCTCGTTGTTTTTGGTGCTTTTTAGTGCAACCCTGTCAATATGGCGATATGCCTTCATTTCCTGTAAATTTTGCTTTGTGTTTTTTTTACGTCTACCACATGTCATTTTGTTTTTGCTTTCTCATTTAATTTTTGGAATTGGTGAAATCGAGTGGTTTGAGAATCGTGACATATTTTAGTTAAAAAAGCCACACTTGTTAAAAAGATATGTTTTTTTATTTATTTATTTATTTTTTCATTTAAGTACTTTATTGTGATAAAAAACTATAATTTTATATTCTGTATATGTAAAATTAAATTAAAATATAACTCGTTCAATCATACATACACGAGTACATAAAATTTCTTTTAATTAAAAAAAATACGCGTGCTGTGTGCGTATGCAAAATCGTCGACTTTTGTTCGCATATTAGATTAAATTCAACAGTTGAAATAAAATTAAAAAAAAATACGCTGAAAGGGGTAATAAATTTACAAGGTTAAATAAATTATTTAATTAAGGAAGTGTTTGTCTAAAATATTACAAAACAGTAAAATCTTCTCATATTTAAGGAAATAAAATTTTCCTTTTGGAGTGATTAATTTTTCTTTTGTTTCTATGTAAGTTAAAATTAAGTTCAAATATTAGTATATAATTATATGCACAGATATTTTGAAATCTGCAATTCTTGAAAAAAGTCGAAAATTTCATTGACCTCGTTTTTAGTTCTTTTTTTTATTGTTTTATTATAATGAGTAAAATACTATACTCAAGATAAACGGGTTTGCTCTTATTTGATTTCTTTTGTGCTCATTTTAATTTAAAAATATTTCTTGTTGCTTTTTTATATCGCGCGGCCATTGTGAATTTTGCTGTTTTTAATTTTATTATTTGTATTGAGGTTAGATAGAGATTTGTGGAATAAAAGAACTTGCTATATACAGTGAGTTACAGCAAAAATTCACTTCCAATTGCCCCAAATATGTCCCGGAACAAACTTAGTTTAACGAAGCTAAACCAAATAAAGAACCTAATGGTAGAAAAGATTCTTATGAATAAATTGTCCATGGGAACCTATATTTACGGAGACACCCACAAGTCTAATTTTGCACCTAGGTATAAATTTGTATTAATATTTTACTTTCCAACAACAATTTCAATAACCGAGATAAAGCATTTTTACTTGACTCGTAACCTTAAAATTCAACCAGAGGATTATTGGTAATATGGAAATGCTAGAAAAAGCTTGATTATTTGTGTTTCAAACCATCTTATTTATTTAATAGAATATTGTGGTCATTTAATAATCGAACAAGAAATTCAATTTGTATTGTTGTTGAGAATGAGATCGAGATAAAGAAAGCATTTTTACTTGACCCGTAACCTTAAAATTCAACCAGAGGATTACTGGTAATATGGGAATGCTAGAAAAAAAAATATTTGATTATTCGACTGTCCACCAGACATCTTATTTTTTGATAGATTAACTTGGAAAGTTAATAATTAAACAAAAAATTATTCATTATATACATATATGTACATATAAAAAATTAATGTATCAATTTAAGAATTTTATTTAATTAACTTGATTTATTTTATAGCAATTTATTGTATGAGTCAAAAAACTGAAAGACCAGTACTATCAGGTCAGCGCATCAAGACCAGAAAAAGAGATGAAAGAGAAAAATATGACCCAACGGGATTCCGTGATGCGGTCATTGCTGGTCTCGAAAAAACTGAAGGCGACTTAGAACAAATCTTTAAATATTTAGATATCGCTGGTAATAAACTAGATTATCGCCGTTACGGCGAAGTACTCTTTGACATATTAATAGCTGGTGGTCTCTTAGGTAAGTTTATTACATTACATAGGTACCTGTTATTAAATATAATTATGATAGCAAATAAAAATGCATATATCGTCGTCGAAAATGCTAAAGAACGTATCAAAAAATTCAAAATTATATTTTTGATTTATTATGAAGAGATTATCCATAATACATCTTTCCTTAAAATTATGCTCCCATATGTTCAAAAATACCGATTTTATTTATTAATCAATTTGACACGTAAAAAATAAGTAGTCATAAATTTATAAGGTTTTTTGATTCTCCTGTAAAATTAGCTTTTGGATTTTTGACGACGATATGTACATACATACATTTGATTTGATGATATTAAAAACATCCGAAATTTTTATTCGACAGTTCCTGGTGGTTCAATCTCTCAGGATGGCGAGAAGCCACGTACAAATTATTGTATATTCGAAGCACCCGAAGATATGGAAGCAATGCGCAATCATGAGCAGGTAATTTAAAGAAACATTTCCATAAAATGCAATATTAAAAAAATATATTATTGTCATTGAATAACCTTCATCCTTTCCAATTAAAGAGTAATGACATTGTGTATTTTTATGTACTCGAGCAATATAAAATTAACGATATTATTTATTGTTTTTTGATTTGTCTCTAATAGCAGAACAACCTGTTTGTCTTGATATTGAGATCAGTCAATGTTATTGTGGTGACACATTGCAGCCAATTGCTGTGTAGTCAATGTAAAAATTAGAAATTATTGCTTGTTTATTTTTATTACAGAAAATACATTTTTGTTAAATGTAATCTAGGGAAACACAACTTTTTAATTAGTTTTCATGGTGTAAGAAAAATTAATTTAAACTATTTTCAAAAGTATATGCAACTAATTAGAACTAATTTTGCTGTATATTGCCCAGCTCTAATAGTGTAGAATAGTTGCTAAAGTAAAATCATATATATACCATCTATATTTTTTGTTAATGAAATTATGAGATTTCTTATGTGATACAAAAGTCGTCATACCTTGTATTGGGTATTACTGGATAATATGTATAAAGAAATTTGAATTTCTTTCAGAACTTGGCATCTAATTTCTGTATTCATTACTCCTAATAACCTAATTAAAATTTTTAGTTTTCGGGAAAGATAAATTAAGATTTCATTTCATTTATTTATTTTTCTAATCGAGTCCATAGGGCCATATATGTTTAGTTAAGCGTAGATTACAGAGTAATGACATAAGATAATAAAATATATCTGCCCTATGTATAAGCAAAAGTTGGCATGAAGTTAGCATAAGTGACGAAATTGAATTATGTGTTAACGAGTTCCTTTATCACCTGTAAGTCCTAGCATTATTTTTAATGTGAACTTTCAAGGCAAAATTCTTTAAGATCATCTATCTTACCACTTATGCTAACTTCATGCCAATTTTTGCTTATACATAGGGCCGTATATGTATGTATAAGATTAGTTAGCAGGTGAACATTGTCATATTATATTTTAAAAATTCTTTAGAACTACGTATTTTAATTGAGCAATTGCGCTTGTTCCTATAAAAGGGTCATCTCAAAATTTTACAATTGTAATTGTTTTGCTTAAAAACCCTACTGTGAGCTGGTATAAACTTTGTTTGCAGTTAACTAGTTTAAACTCAACATTGCTCAATTAAACTCAAGTTTGAACTGACAAGTTAGTCCTGATTCATACACCTCAGGTTTACCTGATCAGTTTTTGTTAAATTTTCTTTTGAAATTGCATTTGCGTTCATTCACACCGTTTCGCCAAGTTTCATCAATTTGTGTTGTAGAGTTTTACGAATGACAAAACAAAACGAAAAAGCAAACTTGACTCCTACGGTCAAGTCTGCATCTCCATTCTCTTTTCCTCTCCTAAAAACTCAAAGAGTTGACGAGTCAGATCTGACGTTTGTGAATCAGGACTTTAAAAATATGAAATAAATATTAAACAAAGAAGCCTGCGTATAAGTTAATTGGAAAGAAAGCATATTTCGTTGAATTTCAAATTTGATCTTTTTTTTTTTTGGTTTATTTTTGGAGCGTCTCTATTTGTTAAGTCCATGTTATTTATATACAGCCTTATTTATAAAACTTATAAAGTCTTTATAAAGGGTTTTTAAAACAAATTTTCATACAAAATTTTTCTTATAAGGCCTTTTAAATTTTTATAAATAAGGCTGTTTTATTTATTTCTCAGAAAACAGTTATTGATTCCATTTTTTATATCATATCGCGTTTTAATTGCCACAATGCCACATCTAAATTGAAAACAAAATATGGCGTTTCTAGCCAAATTGTGGATAAACTCTGTTTAAATTTCTTTCTTGATTAGCTCAAACATACATATCGCTCATTTGCTTCATTAGTGTCCCGAAAAATGTTTTTTTGAGTTAATAATGCAAAATAATTCGACATTTTGTATTTTATCCTCTGTAAAAACTTCAAAAAATGAGTTGTATGTAAATTGAAAACTTAAGACGCGTTTTCTGCAAAACTAGTTTTTTTGAGTTGTGACACTATTGAAGTAAATGAGCGATATATTAAACTAAGTTAATCTAATTTGTAAGAAACTAGAATCTATGTGTGAACCAAAAAGATTCATACTCCAAGAATAGGGGCGATTAAAAATCGTGGATAATCGTCGTAATTTTCTTAAATCCGTTCAAAATACAAAAGACAATAATTGAATTCAAAGTTTGCTCTTATTTTTATTTTGAAGTCGTATTGGCTTTTTTATTTATCCCAATCCTATTTCTAGGTATTCATCAAGCTCATGCGTAGATATAAGTACTTGGAGAAGATGTTCGAGGAGGAAATGAAGAAGGTATTAGTCTTCATTAAAGGTTTTACTCCAAGTGAACGGACTAAACTTGCGCGCATGACAGCGCTATGGTTAGGTATGTATTCAAAACACTAAATTAAACTCTATATGCTCCTTAACGGCTGGAAATCATTACATAAATCGAAATAGAAAAATCAGTCGTACTAAAAAATTAAACTTTACTTCAGTCACTTGATTTAAAAAGTGTAGTTACGCGATTTTGTATTTCAGCCAACTATATGTGGTGCGGATTAATTTTAAATCCTTCGCACTTCACTTATTTTACGTTGAAAAAAAGATAACTGAAATTTATATAAAAAATATTATATGTATGTATCATTACTTTTAAATAGCATGCCATTTTAACCAAATTTAATTTTTATCTGATTTTCTCAGATAAGAATAAATATATGAATGGCATATTAAAGAATTTTTGGCGTACTGACTTTTACCTTATCACCAGAGTTAAAAGACACAGACCGAATTACAATATAGACGCTATGACTAATAAACTTATTGACAAATGTTTTTTATTAATAGACAATAACTAGTACAGTAATTCATATATTTTTTTTCTTAATTTTAGTTAATGGTTCTGTGCCACCCAATGTTTTATTGGTACTCAATAATGAACATTTAATTAAGGATGGTATTGCTCTTGATTTTTTGGTCGAGCTATTTGTCACCTTTAAACAAGAGAAGGGTATTGCTTCCCTAATACAAACACTTAAGAAGGGTGGTCTCGAAAGCAAGTAAGTTATACATGATATGTACATATATTATATATATATATATATTATGTTTTATTTTGGTTGCAAAATTACGGAAAGTTTCAGGAAGAAATTTGGTGTAATTATTACCAAGCCAATTTCTTTAATTAATTGTCCAAGATTAAATAGATTTTGATTTTAATTGGCAAATATTTTGTTTTGAATGTTTGTGTTTTAATTTAAAGTCTAACAAAAGCTAACAATTATGAAGAAAATATTTTGCTACAATTTTGATTTTTAAGATTGTTTTATATTTAATTTATATTCTAATCTCACATTTGCTTCAGTAAATTATAGAGTTGCTTAACCCATTCATTCTTTAACCAATTTTTATTTACAAATTCTTTGCAGACTTATGGATTTTTTCCCACCTAACAAACGTACTGAAGAGAATTTTAAGCAGGTATTTCTTGAAAAGGACTTGACCGAAATTATAAAATTGCATAAAGCCCAAGCCAGTCAAGAAGCCAAACGTGAATTGCAACAAACACTAATGGATGATATTAACGATGAGAAACCGCATTCAGAAATAAATGCGGACATAAAAGAATTTGCCGCCAAAGCCAACATTCCGGAAAACGAAATTATCGTAATTATATGGTCGACTATAATGTCATTAGGCGAATGGAATAAAAAAGAGGAACTAGTGACTGACCAAGCTGTACGACACTTGAAGAATTATTGTCCTCTGTTCCAGGCCTTTACAAGTACAGATCGCGCCGAATTGGCTCTAATATTGAAAGTTCAAGAGTTCTGTTATGAGAATATGAACTTTATGAAAGCTTTTCAAAAGATCATTTTATTATTTTATAAAAGTAAGTGTTTTTAGTTATAGTTGAATGTTTGTTTTATTGGGAAAATGTTAAATTTAAGGAATGAAATTTTGAGAATTTGTTTCTAATCGTTCCCCTACTATATTTTTCTTTAATTTTAGCTGAAATACTATCTGAAGAGGTTATCTTGCGTTGGTATAAAGATGCCCACTCTAGCAAGGGTAAAATGCACTTCCTTGAACAAATGAAAAAATTTGTTGAATGGCTACAAAACGCCGAAGAAGGTGAGTTTTTATTTTCATTATTATTATTCAAAGAAAATTTTATTTTTAACACAAGTTCTGAGGTCATTTACTTATTTATGTACTTTCTTGTATGTAGTATATAAATATGTATGTATATGTGTATTTTCAGGGAATTTTATTGAATAATCCATCCAAATTTTCCTTCCTATATGCACCTTATTAGAACTAATTTCGCTGTATTTTCTTAAGCTTAACTAGTGTCGAAAGGCTGCTAAATTAAAATCATACATTTACTTGTCTAGTTGTTTCCTCTTTGCAAAGCAAAGTTAATTCAAATTTCTAGATTTCTTTGTATGAAATAATTATTTTACTAAACTATTGGTTAAAAAAAAACAAATAAACATATGTATGTATGTATGTAATTGTAAAAAATTCAAAATCATTAAACTTCAAGTTCAACATAAAACAGGAACTAATGTAGAACATAGTACGAGGTCAAAGATTAAAAATTAATCTTTATTATGCTTAAGTCGTTGAATTTTTAATTCATATTGTTTGCTAGTTTAGGGGCGTCGATGAAAACCGCCAGCCAGCTTAGAAATGTATAACATAAACTGCTGTGAAAAAAATATAAACAAATAAATTTTGTAGGAGAACCAAATAAAACGTATTTATCTTGATTTTATTTATCAATTTTTTAAAAGCATTTATCAGCGTTGTCACCGAAGAATGACGAGAAGTTGCATTTTTCGTTTTCACAAGCTATTGTTTGTTTTTTTTTTTCTAATTTTTATAGCATCTTAGCAGCGCCCCTGGTGCTAAATATACACATTCACCCTTATCGGATATAAAAGGCGAATAGTATACTGACGCAACAACAACGCAAACATTGGCGATCATAATTTTAGGGAAAGGGAACACATTTCACGTGAACTTCCTGATAAGGGTTATTATATTAAGCTGTGAAACCATTTTATTAGATATTTTTCTTCGCCGACTATTCATTGCTACAAATATCGACAAAGCGCTGCGTAGACACTAATCCATATCAGAAAAATCTACGGATGTTGATATGACTGGGTCTGGCCAGATATTGAACTCATGCTCTCGAAAACCGTCATTTGCTTTCAGGCAAAAAACCGCACGCTCTCATTTAAATTAATGAAATACAAAAAAAAATAATTTTCACTGAGGTAAATTTTTGTTATGTATGTATATACATATGTATGTATATACATTTGTTTTTCGATTTAACGAACTATATAATGTCAGGCCTGTTCGTTAAATTGAAAAATTCGTTAAACCCAGTACTATTTATGACAAAGTTTGTTTACTCAAAGGCTATGGAAATAACAACTCTAAAATGTTTGGAGAGAAAGAATGCCTTTATTATTATTTTAATTATAAATAGAGTAATAAATAAAATAAATGCAATTCATATGAATTTGTATTAAGATCTTGCATCAGAATCGTGTTAACAAAGAATAACGAAACAAAAAGTTCATTTTTAATCTAACAAAAAAAATAATAATATTTCAAGCTTATTTTTTTGAGAACTACTACTAATACAAATCTATTTTAAATGGCTTCAACAGAAAAAATTTTTAAATTTTGTTTGTATTTTAGGAACTTGTCTTTTTTCTATCGCCTCATTCTATACTTAAGACTCTAATTTTGTATTTGTTCGTTATATCGAGTACAAAATTGCGGTACAAAGTTACGGTGTTCGTAATATAAGGTACTCAATTCAAAAAATTTCTTAGTTCGTTACATCCCGAATTAGTTATACCGATGGTTCGTTAAATCGGAAAACTACGTACATACATACTTTCTTGTATGCAATTTATACATAAGTACATACCCCTTTGATCATTTTGAGTTGTGACTGTTTATGATTTAGTGTGCGATATGTACACATATAATATAATGTAATATATAAAGGCCATAGCCCATTACTTTTTTTAATCGAGTTTTTTTTTGTATATATATTTCGATAGAAGAACATCAAATGTACAGAAAAATGTAAAAATAACGATTTCAAAAAAATAATGAGTTAAGGCCTTTCTATATTAAGATAACGATACGAGTATGTATGTATGTACACATCGCTCATTTGCTCAAAAAAAAACAAGTTTGCCAGAAAACGCGTTTGAAGTTTTCAATTTCTTAATGGAAAAGAGAAAATTTTATTTCTCTTTCTAGAGTTGAGTTTAAGTATTCAATATTCAAGATATTTGTATGAAATTTTTACACAATGGATCATATGAATAAAAAAAAGTATTTTGCTTTTTATTGGAAAATTTGTTTAAAAAAACAAAAAACATATTGGGTTTTAAAACAAATTTTTAAGTAAAATGCAAATACTTTTTTTATTCATACTGCCCAATATTAAGAACGATATAAGGGTTAATTGAATTAATAGAATTTTTGAGTACGACGCACATTGGTTCAAGTTCATTGAACGAGCGGCTAAAAATAGAAGAAGTTGTCGAAGGACAATGAAACTTGGCACATAGGCATTTTTTGTTTGAATCAAGAAAAAATGGAAAAATCAAAATGATCCGCCCACTTTTACGCCCACCTCCCATACAAAGTAAAAATTAAATTTTGACCTACGGCATTGTTTTTTGGCACATAGCATTTTTAAACACTCAGAATCATTTGTGTGAAATTTGAAAAATATCCGCCCACTTTTACGCCCACTTCCCATACAACTTGTATTGAAAAAGTGGCATAACTCCCTTGATTTTTAATGCATCAATTCAATTTTCACAAAAAGTAATTATTATAATTGTAGAATGGGCTCCAGAAAATATATAACTGATCCGCCCACCTCCCATAGAAAAAACATGAATAAATAAATTAAGCATAGTCTTTTAATAATTTTTTAACATCATTATCGTACTCCAATTTTTTGATTTGCAGCTTTGAGCGAAATCTATTTATAAATGGGTCTGAAGACAATAAAAGGTTATGCATTACATCTTCATTAGTGGCTACACGTCCAATTCTTCGCGAATGATGTAATCTATAGGCTCTATAATCTTTATTCCTCGCTTCCTGAGCTTCTGAATGGATTTGTCTAAACACTCACTTTTTTTTGCGGCAGACGATATCAACACCATTGAGGTGTTTTTACAAAAATCTTGTACCTTTGTCCTCTTTGTTCGCGGTTGGCAATCCTCGAAGGCTTTTGCTGGACGTCCACGTTTAACCATATTTGAACAGCTTGGTGCTTCATTGTTTGCGGTATATTTGCACACTTTGTAGACATTTTTCAGCCAATTTTCATTTAGATCAAGAAATCTGGTTTTTATGCGTCTTGCTTTTTGCCATCTATCTTTGAACTTTGTAAAAAAGTTTTTTTTCAAAAATCCAGTAAAGACTTCAACATCCTCAGCAGTCATTCCTTCATTGTTATTTGCAATGACTTCGACAGTAACATCAATATCACTGTTGTTATCAATCAATATTTCGCAAATATTTAAATAAGAAATTGTTACATTTTCCATAATTAATAAAATTAAATCTTGATATCACTTAAAAACGCACCTCTTATCACTGCACTTGCCAATGTAATGTAAATTAGCATATCAATAATATTAGAAATTTATACCGAATTGCAGAAATTTAAATCAGAAACTGTGTATTATATTGTTGGTACTTAATGTATTACTTATTAAGCTCTAACGGAAAAGATTTTGTGCAATAAAGAGAGCAAGACATAATGTGTAGTTGTTATTGCATGCAACAACATAATAAATGAATGATAACACAGCACCTAATAGTATATCGCTTGATCTTCTATTGTTGTTATCAAACAGTATCAGTAAACAATAACACCGGTCGACAAAAAAATATTTTTTTCTTGTCTTTCTGTTTTAATGTCGAAATTCTGAATCTAGATATCGAAAAACGCCAAAATACCCATTCCAAGCTTTTAAAGTTTGCTTTTGCTGTTTAACGTTTATATGAAAATTTTCGAGATTTTACGTTCAGCAGTAGGAATCACTTAGTTCAAAAAGCAAACTTTGGTAAAAATAAATATTTTTCCCTTTATAAGTAACATAAAAGAAACCAAAATTTGTCATTTAGAAGTCAGACGCAAAAATCGTGTCGACCGGTGTAATTCAAATTCAATTGCAGCTTATGCTTTTTTCAACAATTAAATATATAAAAATTAACACAATTGACTAGTATGTATATTACATTATGTAATAATTTTAAACAGTAAAGAATTATGGCAACAACAACAAGCATGAACGAAAATTCACGTTTTCTTACTTTATCACTTTATAGTTTTTACTGTTTCTTTTGGAAAGGAGCAGGTATGAGCAGCTGAATTTTTTTTTAGCTTTTAGCTGAGACTTCAAGCTGTAATTTGACGTCTTTCGTTAAACAGCGCTCCACAGCGCTAAAAAGATGCAGTCCACTGAAGTTGATGAACATTGAAATTTTGATGTTGTTTATATTTTGTTCTACGAAATTTTTTATGTGGCACTTTTTCCAACTTTTTTTAATGCAAATCTCATCTATGACAATTGCCATTTACGAAAATATACAACAAAGTCAAATGATAAGTTTACTGTGATTGTACCAAAAGATTGAATATACAGTAAATTTGCATGCCATTTTAAACAAGCGAACATATATGAACTTGGAGCGTGTCTGTCCAAAGAAATACTAAATATATCAGCCTAATATTACGGAATCATAATATTCAACTATCTGACAACAAAATACCAAAAAATTATCCAAATCGGCGAACATGAAAAAATGAATTTCGGCCACTCTTGAACCAATGTGCGACGTTCTTTGAGTACATGATCGATATGTTCACGAAATTGATTGCAGACTCCAAATTTTTTTTCCTATGCACCTAATTAGAACTAATTTCGCTGTATTTTCTTAAGCTTAACTAGTGTCGAAAGGCTGCTAAATCAAAATCATACATTTACTTGTCTAGTTGTTTCCTCTTTGCAAGGCAAAGTTAATTCAAATTTCTAGATTTCTTTGTATGAAATAATTTTTTTACGAAGTCCTAATTTACACTATGAAGGTCTTATTGCTATGCCAATTAGTTTGTTGAGAGAGAGAGAGACGTGGGGAAAAGAAACGGTTCTGTTCCCTTCTTCTCTTTCCTACAAACTAATCAGCTTAGCAATAAGATTTGCACACAGTGTAAATTAGGACCAAAGAAAAAAATATAAGATATTAAGTGATATAAAAAAAATGTTAGTGTAAGTTTAAATTTAAATTCTCGTATTCTTAAAAAAAGTATTGAAAAGCTAAAAATAAAATAAAAATACATAGAACAAAATAGCCAACTTTGAGAATGAATTTGTTAAAATACTTAGAGCCTACCTAATTCAAACAAAATATTTTGATTTTGTTGAAATTTTTGAAAAATTGTTTCATAAACCTTTTATTAAACAGAAATATTTTTTATGAATAAGGCAGTTATTGTGCATTACTGCATTGAAACCTCAAATTAAAGAAAAAGTGGACTTAGCTGTTAGCCTTTGCATGTTAAGCCAGCGATATGTGAAGTTACATATATATACATACATATGAAATATGGTTAGCAACTGATTGAGAATGAGATTTTATTGATAATTTTTTTCCAATATTTCTCTGGTTAGCAGTTGCCAGATTAACAGTCATGCACCAGTGGTTGGTTTAATGTCCATATATCTTACTTCCATTTATATATTGACCAACAATCACTAGTATACAAGTCCAAAGGAATTATTGATATAAATAAATAATCGCCCTTATTCCAGTTGTCGTTATCGACGCCACTTTAACACAATATCAAAAAATTGAGGATTGTTTACCAGCTCTCGAGAAAAAATTTTGCACAACTGGCAATCTATTTCCGTTCCCCAAGGTCCACAAAATAGCATAAACCTGCCAATAGGAGTCAGTTGTTTTCTACCAGGGATATACGAGCACGAATTTTTTGGTGTTGTGTTAAAGTGACGTCGATGGCGACAACTGGAATAAAGGTGAATAAAAAAGCGAGCGGCAGACTTTGAGAATGACTATTAAAATAACTAATGATTTCACTGTACAAGTTTGCCAGAATAAAATATAGATTTTTGCTTGCCTAATTGTCTGCTAAATTAAATATAGATTCTATAGGCCAATGAAATCTATGACATGAATATCACTGTTAGTAGTTAGAAGAACTCGAAAAACTAAAATATAATACATACAATATTTGTATTGGAAACGCATGGATCGATTCAAAACAATAAATAGAGCTGGGGTGCATGTGCGAAAAATCAAAAAATTTTGATTTAGCTTCAAGCATCAGCTGTGTGACACGTACAGACGAAATATCACTAATATTATTATAATGCAGGTCATACATTTTGATCGTGAATTTATTTACAATCACCCTTATTCCTGTTGTCAACATCGATGTCACATACATACATACATACATGGAATACAATTCCAAAAGAGAAAATGAGGTTTTGGTCTAAGAGACAAATGTCATATGCATAATCCAAGTAATTCAAAGGATCTTGTAGCCCGCCTGTGATGCAATTACAGTTTTTAGTACTTTTTCAGAATATGTAATACAACACTGAACAACAAAAATTAGTTAATTTCGATCCTTGACAATATTTTCAAGTAAATACACATCAGGAAATATTATTTAATCAGCTTATGAAATATTATTATATTTTATTATAATCGAATTATTTTTTCTTTTGCACACTTGTCAAAGTTGACAGACAATGATTTATAAATATCTTTGTCGTTGTACTAGTGTTCTAGATCAAAAGTCTGCAGTGGTTTTGGGTGGCTTAGCTACTTTAACCAGGTTGACTAGGCCAAAACTTATTGCTACAAATTTGAAGAATATATTAAGTTTCATACATATATGTATACAATATGTAGTATATGTAAAATTATGTTGGGAGCAATTGATTGAGAATGAGATTTTATTGAGAATATTTTTGCAATATTTCTCTGGTTAGCATGTTGCCAGATAAACAGTCATGCACCAGTGATTTGGTGTTTGTATATCTTAATTCCATTGATATATTGACCAACAATCACTAGTACACTAGTCCAAAAGAATTATTTTGAAAGAAAATAAAACAAGGTCAACAGCACCCCTAAGCTAGCTGTTAACTTAAAGAAAGAATTGAGTTTAACCTTTTTGTACACTTTATTTAATTTGACATCGATTTATAAAATATCCTTGTCGTTATACCAGTGTCGTCCTAGATCAAATTTCTGCACTAGTTTTGGGTGGCTTAGCAACTTTAATCAGGTTGACTAGGCCAAAACTTATTGCCACAAATTTGAAGAATAATAGAAATAAGTATTTTATTGATTACTTTCCTCAACATTTCTCAGGTTATTAAGTTGCCAGGTTGAAAGTCATGCACTTTTTTTTCCCACTTATGCCTGAAAAATATGGCAATATATGTACATACTAGTGATGTAACGAATAACAATTTTTGATATTCGCGAATACGAATATTTTAAACGATATTCGCGAATACGAATATTTGAAACGATATTCGCGAATACGAATATTATATGCAACATGAAATATTAAAAAATTGTTATGAAAAAGGACTTCACACTCTTGTTGGCGTACTTTAAAGTTAATAAAAAGTACCCAAAATTTTAATGATCGTGATTGAATAATATTTGAAAATGATACAAAGCACAAATTTTTATAAAAAAATTAATGTACATATTTGTACAAACTAAAATGTTTAGTCATTTATTTAAATTTCGTTTAGGATTTATGCATTTATTTATTTAATTTCTTTGCAAAAGTATTCGTATTCGCCTGAATTTAACGAATACGAATACATTCGTATTCGCCTGAAAATGGTCGAATATTCGACAATTCGAATACGAATATTCGTGCATCACTAGTACATACATATGTATTTCATCAATAATAATCAGAGCAATCATGAATAAAATTTCACGTGAAATTTCTCCCTTTTCCACTTAGAATATTTTGTTTTCCCTATTACTTGCTATTAGTTTGAATTGTTCCCCGGTAAAAGTTGCACGCGGAATTTTATTAATGATTGTCGTGAATAAAGTTACGCATTAATTGGGGACAATTGGGAATAAAATTCGACAAGAAATTTTTTCCTGGGATCAATTCCAACTCTAATAGCAATTAATAGGGAAAACAAAAAATTATAATTGGAGAAGGAAGAAATTTCACACGGAATTTTATTCATGATAGCCCTGAATATGTACTTAAAATTGAGTTTCCCTTTTTTGAACACTTACTTAAATTGATATTGATTTATAAATATCATTGTCGTTATACTAGTGTTCTAGATCAAATGTCTGCACTAGTTTTGGGTGGCTTAGCAGCTTTAATCAGGTTGACTAGGCCAAAACTTATTGCCACAAATTTGAAGAATAATAGAAAAATAAGTATTTTATTGATTATTTTTCCCAATATTTGGCCGACTTCCTAAACGCAAGTTGCAATGAATATTTACAGTGCATACACTTCGTAAACGCATATGTAAACTTTCTGGCAACGTGCAGTGTTCCCAATTGTTTGGCAACTCATTTTAATGAGTATCAATTGTCGAAATCGCGCATCGTTTTTATTTTGCATGCAATCATATGGATGAGTTGCATAGCGACGTTCCTAAATGCCGATAAAATGCAAAAAATGTCTATGCAACGCAAGGTTGCACTTAAGACATGCTTAGCATTGCACACGCATTTTTATAAATTATGCATTGCAACTTGCGTTTAAGAAGTCGGCCTTTCTCAGGTTAGCAAGTTGTCACTTATGCCTGAAAATTATGGCAATATGCATACATATTTAATTCATAATAAAGTTACGCTGATTTACACGGGCATAATTATGCTGGCATAACATGGCGGTTTGTTGGCAAATTCGGTGAACAGAATGGTTTTGTGGGTCTGTCTTTCAATTTCCCACATGTAAATGGGACACTAACAGTAATAATTAATTGTTATTCACAATATGTAATTGAAAAAATAATTGAGCTCGCTCTCATATAGTTGCTCTCGCTCTCAGACAACCAATCTGCGTCGAGGTGACAATGTGATTAGGGGAGTGTAAATCTTCATTCGTTGCAGTTACATTACATTACAGTCGACTAACTGAGCCTTTAAAGTATTACGCTAATTGAGCTAGCAATTTACTTATGTTTATATATCGTTAGCTGAAATGCAAAATCATATACATAATTAAAATTTTAAAGAGAGAAAAAACATTTATGCAAGAGACTTAAGTAAATTTTCTTTATAATTTTTAATTCAGTTGATTTTTATTATGATAAAGGTTTGTGAAAGTTCATAGAGACATTCACCCTTATTCTATTTGGCGTCGGCAACATAACACGACGCCGTTTTTAATGTTTTTTGGTACATCGGTATTCCCGTAGATAGTATTGCCATTTATCGATGACTGTCAGCATATGTTTGGCATTCTGTACGAAAAATTGATGTTGATGTTGCCGTTCATTTTGTCGTCAGTGTTTTTGATGTCGTGTTCTGTTGTGTGCATACCACAATGAATTTGAAAAATAATTTAAATAGTAAAAATGTGAAAATATAAGAAATAAAAAAGTATACATACATACATACATATTTATTTAAAAAAAATTAAAAAAAGGGAAAAATGTTAATATGGACAAAATTAAAATTACCAAACCCAATTAATTTGAAAAGCTTGTTTAGCAGTTGAAAAAAGTCCGCAGGGGCAGTGTTCCTAATACTTTCAAGATACAGTGGGAAATTGTTGTGACTGCACTAAATTCCCTCGGTGCACCATTAGAACTAGTGGTAAATGGCAAAATGTAAAGTAAATAGGGTGTTGGGAAAGTATACTGTATGAAAGAAATATTTTTACAGATCTGACGGGACTTGAGCTTTAAATTAAAAAAAGGTTGCAAACAATGCTGAGCGTTAAGCAACAAGAAGCAGCGTATATAAACAATTAGCAATAAGCCCCTTGGAGGAAGCTGCAATCTCCAATAAACGTTGATCTGATCCCTTTTGTTTCCAAAATCAGGTTCAATTGTATCCAATACATGCTTAAATGATGTTTTATTCAGCCGAAAATAAATTTAAAATATTAAAACGATGAACATTTCTCATTATTTCACAAAAATATGTCGAAATTTATCACTTACTTTGCATTGGGTAAATTACAAATGCAATGACTTTTGTCTGAGAAATCTTCTTTTCACTAATAAATTTTTTATTTTCTTCGTCCCGATACGAAAGAAAAACATTTTATTTTAATTTATGTACAAACCTTTTACTTATTCAAAAACACTTCTACCAAAAATAGTAAACAAAATGAATCAGCTGTCTCAAATATTGGATATGTGTATTGCATTTATCGATAAACAGGCAACGTCGTCGTAACATTGTTAGTGAATACAAAGTTCGCATTGATGTTGTGTTAAATTGATGTTGTTTAAAAATTGACGACGATGTTGCCGACGCCAAATAGAATAAGGGTGATTAAAATTTTGATTTTAAATTTTCTGTTAATAATATATTTTACGCGTGTAAAATCAGTTTTAATAAAAAAAATTGAGTTACCCTTTTTTGCACACTTACTTAAATTGACATTGATTTAATAAATATCCTTGTCGTTATACTAGTGTTCTAGATCAAATGTCTGCAAGAGTTTTGGGTGGCTTAGCAAACTTTAATCAGGTTGACTAGGCCAAAACTTATTGCCACAAATTTTAAAATAATATGAAGTTACATACATACGTAAAATTATGGTTAGCAACTGATTGAGAATGGGATTTTATTGATAATTTTTTTCAATATTTCTCTGGTTAGCAGTTGCCAGATTAACAGTCATGCACCAGTGGTTTAGTGTCGATATATCTTACTTCCATTGATATATTGACCAACAATCACTAGTACACAAGTCCAAAGGAATTATTTATATAAATAAATAATAAAAAAAGCGAGCGGCAGACTTTGAGAATGACTTCGTTAAAATAACTAATGATTTCACTGTACAAGTTTGCCAGAACAAAATACAGATTTTTGCTTGCCTAATTGTCTGCTAAATTAAATATAGATTCTATAGGCCAATGAGATCTGTAACAATATACACTATAAATAATTAATGCTATATACATATATATATTTTTACAAAGTCAAAACTAATTGCCAAATGAAATATTGTCTTTATTTTTTAGAATCTGAATCTGAGGATGAACCAAAAAATGGTGGAGAATAACAAAATATTGGTGAAAATTTTCCAGTTCTTGATGGCGATATCTTTGCAATTCAAGAAAATATTTAACTAAGTTTTATTAAATTCATCTTTCCATTTTGGAATCATCATTGATAAAAGAAATCTACCACCACAAAACCCCGGCTAATGTCAAAAACTATAACAACATAATTACCGTTGCTAATAGTCTCTTTAATTTAATGAAATTAAGAGGAAACAAATTCTGAAACTGGATCGTTTGATTGTCATGTAAAATTAGTTGAAAAACAAACATCAACTACATAATAATGTGTAAAATAACTAAATTAAATAAATTTATATTATTAAAATTCAACATTTTGACGTCAGTAATAAAAATTTACAAATCTAAACAAAAACAATATTTAATATGATAAAACAAATAATAAAAAAAACATTAAAAATCTCATACTTAAAGAAAATGTATTATTATTCTCATTCACTATATTAATTCATTTTTTTCGCATGATTTATATTTGATTAAGAAAGATTATTTAAAAATAAATTATATACATATATAAATATATTTACAAAGAAAGATAAACTTAAAAGTAATGAATAAATTAAAATAAAATAAGCCAACCTTATATACAGAAATAAAAAATTGTGTGCTGGAATATGAGTCTAAAATTAAATTTTATTTAATCGCATTGGAATTTCCATTGAAATTATCGAATGTAGTAATTTGACTTGACCCCTCCAGATTATAAATTATTTTAATAATTCAAACTTATTTCTATCTTGTTTTTTTATTTATTCAGTTGAACAAATTGATTATGTTTTTTCGCTCCACAGTGATTTGACCTTGAGGTTTGTGGTCCATTGATTGACTAATATTCTGCGCTTTGAACTAAGCATCCTACTCAGGTCCAATTTTTTTTTGTGTTACTAAGAGAAATTTTAAGCGAAAAATGTAATTACATATCCGATATTATTTTGAAGGGTAACATTTTCCTTGAAACTACTGAAATAGATTATCAGCGAGCTTGTATTGCATTTTAAATAAAATTTTGATCGTATGATGCACATCAGTGAAGCATTTACGAACACACTATTATCAAATATATCGGGACTGTTCTGTAAACCGAATCAGAGTAATTTTATCGTTTTCAAAAAATTCATTATGGTACACGATAATTTTTTTCAGATATGATATTTGAGAATATATGCATATAATATAAATTTTAAAAAATATTTCTATTGTCGGAGTTAGTTTTTTAAAATCGTGCGATTTTAAATCTATCGGTTTACAGAACAGGGCCGTATGTATTAAGAAACACTAACAAAATAAATTTTGGAGATCTTTGGCGATTTTTTAAATAGATTGGGCGAAATAGTTCAGAAAAAATCTGGCAATCCTGCTACAAATAATCGTATTATTAATTACATAGAAACAGTCGTTAAGCAGCTCTGGGTCGGGGAACATCTCTCGCGTCATCGTAATTATTTCTTAAGTGCGGTCAGGCTTGTGTTTGTTGTTTGGCCTTCGAGAGTTTTTCGTCTCGCTCGCACTGATTGACTGATCTGCCACGGATAACCGTATAATCTTGCGGTTTTTTGTGGAATTTCTTTAACAACCATGTTGCCTACTTCCTATGTGAAGGCATAGGTCGTGTACAGTCAGTCACAAAACCTTATAAAATACTGTTAATACCATCTTGGGCATATGGTCTACGTTACTTTGCATTAATATGTTTAATAAATAAATAAATAATTACATAGAAAATATGAGTGCATACTTTAGGCTTTTACTTTCTCAGACTTTCAAGTTGGCAGCATACCTCTTGAGTCCTTGCAACCAGCTAGCCAAAAAAGGGTATAACGAAATTCGGAAGATTTAAGACAGCAACACGCAATGTATGTTTTGATTTTTCAAGTTTTTGGCATTTATCTCGATAAAGCGAGGCCGAAAATTGACGCTCAATCCGAAAATCACTACTAAATTTTGATTCGACCGAATTTTCATAATTTTTCTAAGTTTGGGCCTTAAGTCGTTTGTGATTTTTCTTCCAATACAGCCAAGCATGAAAATCAAAAGACTTGAGAAACATGCATCAAAGGGAGATACAAAGTACTCGTAAGCTAGCCTCAAAAGAAAATGAAAAATTTCTTTTGAATATTTTTCATCACACATTAATTTTTTTTGCAGAATATAAGACAGTTGTAGATAAAAAATATATATTTTTACAGAATATAAAATAAAAACAATTTTAGGTAAAAATTGACAGAAACAAGAACTGAAAGAAATGAACCTAGGAGATAATTAAGTTTGGTAGAGAGAGCACTTTCTGATTGATATCTGTTGGATTATTTCCCTAAACTGCAACTCAGCATATGTTTCTTCAAGTATTTTTATATTACTTTGTCCTTATTTATATTTAAATCTAGTATTCATAGTTTTTCATGTAATATCGTTATATATTAAATTAGTCTTTTCATTCTGAAATAAACGTTTGTAACAATAGGTTATGGGCCCAGGCAAGCTCTAGAAATATAAAAAGAAAAAGAATTAAAAAGTTTTACGTTTGTCGATTTAAACTGAGCAAATTTTTTTTGTGAAATGAATTCTTTATACCAAATAGAAAAGTTGGACGTCAGCAATTACGATACATGGTGTGTCCAAGTACGGTGTGTTTTGGTGCATTCTGATCTGTGGGGTATTGCAAACGGAAAAATAACGAAACCAACAGTAGCTGCAGATGCTGAGAAATGGGAGCAACAGAATGAAAAAGCTCTGGCTACTATAATGTTGTCAGCAAAACCATCACAACTTAATTACATAAAGAACTGCACATTAGCACATGACGCATGGACAAAACTGGCTGGTATTTATAAACCTAGTGGTCCCTTACGCAAAGTTAGCCTATACAAAAAACTTTTAAGTCTTCGTATGAAAGATGCCTGTACTATGACCGAATACTTAAATAAATTTACTGAGACTGTAGAAAAGTTGGCTGAAGTAGAAATCGTTTTGGGAGATGAATTGTTGGTAATCATTCTATTATCAAGTTTGCCAACAGAGTTTGAAAACTTTGTGATAGCTATGGAAACCAGGGATGCTTTACCAACCCTTGATGTGCTTAAACTTAAATTAGTAGAAGAAGGAGACCGTAGAATGCAACAAGATGAAATTGAAAATAATGCGGGAGCTGTTGGTTAGCGGGTGTTTGCGGCTCGTTCAAATATGCATTCTCGATATGAGAAAAACAACAATAATAGTAATATTAACGCCAGAAAGTTTAAATGCTATAAATGCCATAAGCGTGGTCATTTTGCTAAAGACTGCAAAACAACGAAGGCAAATTTTGAAAAAGAAGAGAAACATCGTGCATTTGGTTTACTTGCATCTTTGAACAAAAAAAATTTAGAAAGAAATAGTTGGTGTATAGACAGTGGTGCGACTGCGCATATGTGCAGCGAACGTCAACAATTTTCAACGTTTGAAAATGTCAAAGATGAAATTATGCTAGCGTGTGACGAATATATAGAAGCTGAAGGTAAAGGAGACGTTATAATTAAAACAGAAAGCGGAGAAATAACTTTACGCGATACGCTCTATGTTCCTGGTATTGTTGGAAACTTCATTTCCGTAGGAAAAGCTACTGAAAATGGTTTATTAGTTCAATTTAAATCTGATGTTGCTGAAATTAAAGAAAAAAGTGGAAAAACGATTTTAACTGCAAGAAAACAGGGGAATTTGTTTATTTTTTGCGAAATTTCTAACAAGAATTTTTATTTACAGAATAACGAAGCTATGCGTTGGCACAATCGTTATGGACATCTGAATTTCAGATCTTTGAAGGACTTAATACGCAATGAAGCAGTAAATGGCATAAAAGTAAAACGAATTCCGGATGACATTAGTTGCAAGACGTGTATGAAATCAAAAATAAATTCACAACCATTTAGAAAAACTGACCAAAAAATATCAAATAACTTACTTGATTTGATTCATACTGACGTGTGTGGGCCAATGAATATTTCATCAGTGGGTGGCGCTCGTTATTTCCTTACATTCATTGATGACCATTCAAGATACACGTTTGTCTATTTTATAAAAAATAAAAATGAGGTCTTCGAGAAATTTAAAATTTTTAAAGCGTTGGTTGAGAAACAACACGAACGAAAAATAAAGGCAATTAGAAGTGACAATGGTCGCGAATACGTTAACAACAAATTCGACAATTTTTTGGAGGAGAATGGAATCCAAAGGCAGTTAACTGTTCCTTACACCCCTCAACAAAACGGAACTGCAGAGCGAGCAAATCGAACAATAGTAGAGATGGCACGTAGTATGATTGTTCATGCTGGAGTTAATGACTCATTGTGGGCGGAAGCAGTTAATACTGCTGTTTATATTAGAAACCGTTCAATAACAACAGTCTTAAAGAATAAAACTCCTTTTGAAAGCTGGTACGGTAAGAAACCAAATGTTGAACATTTACGAATTTTCGGTTGCCCTGCAATAGGCTTGGACAAAACGCAATCTCGAAAGTTCTCTGCAAAAGGAAAAGAGTATGTATTAGTTGGATATTCTTTAACTGCTAAGGCGTATAGATTGTACGATGTCAACAGCAAATGTATTGTTGAAAAACGAGATGTAGGTTTCATCGAAAATTTTTCTGAAGATACAATGCCTAATTCACAAGAGCAAATTGAAGTAAATACGTTTGATTTCGTTCCTTCTTTCATTGATAAAGTTACAACAATTAGAAATAATGAGAAAATATCAACAGGGTCACAAACTGACGAAGAATATGAGTCAAGCTCAGAATCTGAATTTCTTGGTTTTGATGTTGAAAGTTGTAATGAACCCGAATTTATTGAAGAGCCACAACAAACGTTAACGCAAAGTGAACACAGAGAACCTGGTAGACCAAAACTCATTCGCAATGGCAAGGTTGGTCGTCCAAAGAAAGTATACAACAAGCTTAATTTTGTTGGTGAAGTCTCAATACCACTAACATATGAGGAAGCTATTAACGGTAACAATTCAGCAAGATGGCAAGACGCAATGGATAAGGAATTTAACTCGCTAAAAGATTATAACACATGGTCATTAGTTGATCTACCCTCTGGAAAAAAAGTAGTAGGGTGCAAATGGGTGTACAATGTCAAGAGGAATGAATGTGGAGAAATTGAAAAGTTCAAGGCACGCCTAGTTGCCAAAGGGTGTAGCCAGCAGTATGGTATAAACTATAGAGAAACGTTTTCGCCGGTCGTTAGATACTCAACGATTCGAATGATGTTTGCATTGGCGGCGGAAAAACAACTTCATTTACATCACGTTGATGTGTCAACAGCTTATCTAAATAGCGAGTTAAATGAGGAAGTGTTTATGAAGCAACCAAAGGGATTCTATACAGGTAATCCAAATCAAGTTTTGCGCTTAAAGAAAGCCATTTACGGCTTAAAACAATCAGGTCGCGCATGGAACAGCACTTTAGATGGAGCTCTCAGAGATATTGGTCTGAAACCTTGTCCAAGTGAACCTTGTTTATACAGTATGAAGAAAGCTAATGAATTAGTTTTAGTTGCTGTGTACGTTGACGATTTGCTCATTTCTTGTTCAAATATTAAGGACTTGAAATCGATAAAGGATGCTATTTCAAAGAAATTTAAAGTAGTGGATAATGGTATGGTGAAGCATTTTCTTGGCATGGAGATTGAGCGTGATGGTGCTATTGGAAAAATCAGTGCGGGTCATAGTCAGTATATAAATAATCTACTACGACAATATGACATGGAATTTTGTAGGTCAACATTTACACCGCTTGATCCAGGTTTTCAAATCGCCTGTAAAAATGAGAAATGTGAACGTGTTAATGTTGATAATTATCAATCTATTATTGGAACGCTGATGTATTTGGCAATAAGTACTAGGCCTGATATTTTACATTCAGTATGTAAACTAGCCCAAAGAAATCAGGATCCACATATTGAGCATCAAAAGGCAGTTAAGCATTTGTTGCGTTATTTGTCTACAACAAAAGATTTGAAACTTCAATTCACAAAAACTGGAAAACTTCTTGAAGGATTTGTTGATGCAGATTGGGCGAGCTGTACAGAGGACAGGAAGTCATACTCGGGATATTGTTTTTTCTTGGCTAGTTGTGCATTTAGTTGGGAATGTAAAAAACAATCAAACATCGCACTCAGTAGCACAGAAGCTGAGTTTGTGGCACTGTCAACAGCGGCTAAGGAAGCGGTTTATTTAAAGAGATTATTGAGCGAAGTCAATTGTTATCCAAAAGAAAGGCCGGTTACTGTGTATGGTGATAATCTCGGAGCCCAGCATATTGCAAAGAATCCAGTCTTACATGGTAGGAGTAAGCATATAGATGTAAAATGTCAACATGTCAGAGAAGTTGTTCGAGCCAACGAAATTGAAATCCGTTACATCTCAACGGATAGTATGCCTGCAGATATACTAACAAAAAATTTATCCAAACAAAAACATAAAAAATTTGTTGAATGCTTAGGATTAAAATAGATGTTAGAAAGATATGCAGATTTGAGAAGGAGTGTTGGATTATTTCCCTAAACTGCAACTCAGCATATGTTTCTTCAAGTATTTTTATATTACTTTGTCCTTATTTATATTTAAATCTAGTATTCATAGTTTTTCATGTAATATCGTTATATATTAAATTAGTCTTTTCATTCTGAAATAAACGTTTGTAACAATAATATCTATCAAAAACATATTTTTTTACAGTCTTTCACATTAGTTTTAAATGTTCCATAACATAAAAGGCATTGCCAAAATAATTTTTAAGCATGAATATTTTTTCAACTTGAACTTTAATTTCATCAGTGGCTCAAAAAAAAACACGAAAGTCGTACATGCGTGCACAACTTCATTGACATTGTTCGCAATTGCGGTATGGCATGCGTTTCACATATATGGCAATTCCAAACGATTTAATTTCACGTGGAATACAGAACATACCCGTATCTCTTTTCTTCCTAAAGCAGAGTAGATAAAACAAGTTTTACTATGATTAAGCTAATTGCTTTAACTATTAGCATTATTAAAAAATTGGAAAGTGAACCTAAACACTTTACTGGCCCACTGTGTGATTTTAGCAAATCGCAAGCAAAATCCGTTTCAGAATATACTTTCATTAAAATATAATTTAACCAAGAAGTCATCAATTTAGTTTAATATACAACTGTTTTTATTTTATTTAAAAAATGAAATAAAAATGTACATAGTAATAGATTTTCCAAAAAAAAAACAAATATATTAAAAAAAGAGAATATATCCACACATATTGCGTCCAGATTAATACGAGTCTTGGATGACGTCACAAAAGATGTTTTGGCAAAAACCAATTTTTTAGCAGACATAACACAAACGCACCATATGTACTTTTTCGGCAGACAAAAGAACAAAAATGTTCTCAAAAAAACATGGAAGCCTAGAGTAGAACTCAATAATGCCTACGCTGATAGAAAAGATAAAGAAATTTAAATTGTATTAATATTAAGTATGATAGAAATTTTTAGATGACAGCAGCAGAATTGAATTAAAGCCGGGTTAAATAACGTTTCGTTTTTTTTAATTTATATTTTTATTTGTATAATTATTATTGTTTATTTAATTTTCATTTAATAAAACGCCTGAAGCATGAAGGTAAATTTTAATACTTAAACAAGAGAACAAAACAATAACATTTTCAAAAGGAGGGATTAAAATTATAAAAAATATAGTATACTTTTAATTAATTTATTTTTAACAAACAAAAAAAAACAGCAGCAACATTTAAGTTATTAAATTAAAAAAATCGAGTAGCCAAAGGTTTAACAAAACATGTATCCAAAATAAGGGAAAACATTAATAAAGATGCACTTTTTCCATTACAGATAGAGGTGGAAAGGAAAGTTTTTAAGAGAGTACAGGCTGTTAATAAAAGCTGTGTTAAAGCCGGTTACTAAAATATTACAGGTTTTTCTCTGATATCTAAAAAATAACTTTAATTTCCAACGTTTTTTTATTATTATTATTTAATATACATATATTGAACATTTAGATAATTTTAAGTAAATTTATGTAAAACTCGATAAAAAGAAACCAAAATGAAAAAGGTAGGGATGTTTAAGCGACAAAGATTTTTTTTTGGTTCAAGACAAACATTTAAAGGGAGTTTAAAAAAGCATATTAAGAGAGAACTGAAGATTTTTATTTACCCCCGAGGCGTACACACACACACGCGCGCAATAAGAGAATGAAATTTATAGATTTTTTATGTTTACACTGGGAAACTTTACATTTTAAATAGAGAAATTTTTGTGATTGAAAATTTCAGTAAATAAAATATAAAGGATGCTGATCCCAAGGCGTAAACACGAGAAATCTATAGAGAAATTTTATAAAAGAAATTTAATTTGGAACAGATTCTTTAGCTATTACTGGCAGTTTTTAATTTTATATTTTTTTGTTGCAACATTTTTGTTGTTGAAAAAGTAACACAGCTTTACGAATAGTAAGGAAAGTGGGTTTTAAGCAATGCCAAAAAAAAACTTAAAAATATTTAACAAAAATTTTAAAAATTTAATGAAAAAAGTACAGCTTTACAATACAATACTTGGTTGTTTCAACATTTTACATACTTCAAAAGGGGTTTTGTTTTTGTACAGGAATGTTTTAAATTTCTTTGATTATTTAATGATTAATTTATCGTTTCATGTTATAACATAATAGGTAGTTTATAGTTAGTAGTTTTTGTAGTAGATACATGTAAGTAAATATTTTTTAAATATGTATAACTTTATTTTTTATGTTTAAACTATTTTCTTTTTATTTTTATTTTTTTTTAAACAAAACTTAAACGTTGTGTTTTTGTTATATAGTACTTTTTTTGTTTTCCTTCAGTTATTTTTATGTCTTGTGTTTAATTATGTATGTATTTTTAGACATTCATAAAACATCTAAAATAAAGTTAACTAATAAAAAAAAACTTGTTTCGAACATGCTCTCAGTAAATATCAACGCAAAACTGTAATTGAGAATATGATAAGAATACACTGAAAGTATTCTGGAGTTAATTAGTTTGCGGCATTAGATTATGTCTTTTTATTTTATTTGGTTGTTTAGGAGGTGATGGAATATTTTGTTAATAGATTTGCATTTGGTTGTTTGTTATTTGTTGCTGTTATTAATATGTAATTTGTTTGCGTTTTCTTTTCGTAGTTATTATAATGGTTATTGTAAGCTAAATAAATCTATGCACGCAAAATTAGAAGAAATGAAAAATTAAGATACTTAATCGGCAAATTTGCGATTGACGTTACGACCAAAGAGGGCATTACGTATTTCGGGCACCAATTGTTGTGAAATTAATTCCAGGCGGGATTCCAAAGTATTGGGAACCTATAGTAAATAATAAGAAAAATAACAAAATGTTATACTTTTTTAAACAATTGTTTAAAAAACAAAACTTTTTTCGAACACAAAACAATTTAGGAAATGTCGCTTTTAACAAATTACATACATATGTATGTGATGTGTTAGCTATAGTTGTTTTGTCAATCATTTGCTAATTAATTTTTAATATTTTTTGCAATAATTTTTGATACATTTGATTTTAAAGCGAACTGTATCTTTAAATGTCCTCTTTAAAAATGATTCTCAAAATCGATAGGAAGTCATTCACACCTTTTTAAAACGATAGTTTTCACATACATATGTATATATATATATGTAAAAAAATATGTATTGTAATTAATAAACTAACAAACTTACCTTAACACGTCCATTCAAAGCAATCAACTCAACACCACCACATGTATCGGCAGGCAAATAATTGTCAGTATCAACACTTATAACTACATCTTGCTTAAGTTGTTCTTTGTACATGTCAATAGTGGAAGGCAATACTTCGTTGACAAGACCAACATCAATTTGACGGCAGCGTAAAATGACTTTGGGTTCCATGGTCTGGAACAAAGCTTGCAAAATCAATTTTTGCAAAACGACTTTGTATTCGCTTGTATTTTTGGTAACTTCGCCAAGACGACGACGGGCGTCTTCCAACACACTGGCAACATGATCTTCACGAATTTTAAGAACCTTAAATATGAAAATAATTGCAAATTATATCAGCATGCATATTATTATTTTCTTTTTCTATTGAAGAATTAATTTACCTTTAAACGAGCTTGATTAAGCATGTTGGAGGATTGGATTTTCTTTTGTAGTTCAACTTGTTTTTCTTTCTTTTCATAGTATTCCATGATCTTGAGACGTTGTTGTTGAACCAATCGACCCTTTTCAATATTGAACTCTTCTTCTGCTTTAGCATCGATTTCTTCAGCCTTTTCGTTGGCCTCTTGTTCGATGAAAGCCATCATGTGTTTGATCTAAGAGAAGTAGGCAATTTTTTCAAATGAATTTATTTATTTATTTATCTACAAAGTGAATTTGCCGCATATGGTTGCACAAAAATGGACGGAGTGACTAGATCATATGTCCAATGATGTTATTAACAGTATTCTTAAAAGTATTTTTGTGACTGAGTATTCCCTTCCTATATGCCTTCACATAGGAAGTATGTAGCAACATGGATATCAACGAAATTCCAAAAGAATTTATTTTTATTAAATTTAACGACAACACAACACACCACCACTCGGAGACCCAGTTGGTTCCATTGTGATTCACTTCTGTCGATAGCCGTTAATTTATTTTAACCCCCCTTTACCCGAATTATCTGTCATTACGTCTCTGAATACCCATGATGAAGCCCCTGATATCTTCCAGTTTATACTTAGCGATATCACCAATGCTATCATGGAACCTCTGCTCAGCCATCGGATCCTATGGCGTTGCAGCTTAGGACAATTGCACATGTGTGCAATGGTTTCTGGTTCCTCTTCGTTCATTCATGATATAAAAGGAAATAAATTGCAGAAATACAAAGAAATGTAGGCTTTTACCATCATTGCATTTGCACATACTAACTACTGGCACAAATCCCCCAAACTCGTTAAGAGCCCTTGGGACTCATTCATCTAATTTTCACATGTAATTTCACTGGAACTAAATTATATAATTTTACATCATTCTCCTACAGGTCATACACATAAAAAAAAAAGAAATTTCTTTTCACGAGTTTGGCAAGATATCCTAAATATTCCCACCCATACACCCCACAGAAATACAATTTTTTTATATGTGCATTTTATGATTGATAACATAATAGAAAGGGACAGAAAACCACTAAGAGCAACATCAATATGCAACTGTCTTTTTCTCACTAGTGAAAGCAACCTTCATGAAAACCGAGTCACATGACCGACACTACTCTTTTTTTTCTTATTTAGATATATTTTTCCTTTTAAACATTTACAAAACAATATAAAGGAATTTTACCAAAAAAAACATTTAATTAATTATTTTGTATGGGAAAAAACATAATTCTAATCCTTTTTAATAATGAATGGAATCGTTAGCAAATATATGCATCATAGATACATATAAAACACACACACATTCACATGACTGTCCCATGACTTGGTTTTTACAATTTAATACGCCATTTTGACTTGTCAAATTTTCATCAATGAATTCCATTACTTTTGTTTTAATTTTATTACTATATATAACTACATGCGTATCTGGGAAGCAAACAACTCTTCCTGGTAATGGCCTATTAAAACATTTTGCTTCCATAATAACCTAAAATTGATTCCTTTTTATCTTACCTGTTTCTGTACATCAGCATCGCTCAAAGCCATTTTGCTGGTTTTTTTTAACTTTCACACACAAATCAAAGCAAAATTTTTAGTATGCAGATGCGTTCACAATTTTCCTGCAATTATTGAAATGATTATTTTTATTTCACTATTTAATTATTTCCATTAAATACAATATTATTTTTTTCTGCCCGATATTCACTTGTGCAAATTTGTAGATGTGTGCGCCCACTTCAAATTACGTTGGTCTTGTACAAAAAAATCTGACTTCAAACTTTTTTTGCTATCATATGATTGGCAGTTGGAAATATCCCATCATGTGAAGGGAAATTTTTGACATTTTTCACTTAACTTTATAATCTTTGTTCATTTTGTACAAGCGTGTAGTGCAACTCTGTGCGAGGATATCCTCGTATCATAAACTAGCATTTTCCCGCGACTACATTCGCATCTAGAACAAAACTGAGTAGACTTTAAACTGTCAGGCGTATTACACAGCTTCTATACCTGATATTCAGGCTTATTATGAACAGCAACGTACGGTTGATATGATTAATTCTTACAACAAAGTTGATAAATCAGTATAACGAAATGACAGCGGTTGAAATGTAGTACCAAACCCAATTTCTCAACCATCAACTACAAAATCACTATTGTGAATAGCTATTAACAGAAATGTATTCTTTTTTTCAACCGCAAGTGAAAAAATTTTGCTCAAATGCAAGTGGTAAATAAATGCAAAAATAAATATCGTTAGAAATAAACAAAATGAATGATTTTATGCACAGGACGCGTTTTATGACCAACAAAAAGCAAATTGCAAGGCTTGCAAGCTTCATGGGACATCGCAAAGGGATGCTGCTCAAAAGTGGTTGGTGGAAGAAATGGGAGAATATACCACGGAGTTAAATAGTTAAGGTCCACCTAAATTAAATATTTTACTAATTTTTAAACGAATTCCGCACATTCACTGCGTTTTATTTTTATTATTTGTTAGCTGTTATATTTTTTCCCCTCTAAATGCATATTCACAATTGCGAATACATACCTAATTAATCATTCACAACTTTATCCACTGGTTTTCGTAATAACTATTTCAATCACAGTTGAGAGATTTTTTTGCTTTTTATACCAATCTTATCAACGGAAAAAATACCAACAACACAATTTTTTTCGGTTTTATCCTGTTCTGTGCAACTTTTTTTTGCTTCATATTCTTGTTCTCCAGCCAATAACAAACAAAAGAGAAAATGAATGAGTTACCGTTCCAGCCATTTACGCGTAATGCCATGACAAAAAAGGGATTAATTTTGATATACATATGTATGTATATAGAATATTTGCTAGCAATAATTTTTTGTTGAAATATCTGCTTCTTCTATATATGATGTACCCTGCAAACAAAATGTTTCTACTTTTTCTGAAGTCTGACTTGTCGTACCGAATTCGTTAAGAAATTTCGGTAGTTTGTCTGAACTCAGAATTTTCGTATCGAATACGTTAAGAAATTTTGGTAGTTTCTCTGAACAATTTTTTTTTAAACATCAAAACTTTGATTTTTATATATGGATATATGTATACATACATACATATGTATACATATATATGTACATATGTATATACATACATATATTATATACTATAATCATAGTGTGTGTTTGTTCCTAACGCATGATCTCTGTAACTATAAGAGCTGTGGAGCTGAAATTTTCAACACAGGTTCAATACCCGGTAGGTTTTCGTTCTGTTTTTTGCCCAGCAAGTGACCACAGGGTGGAGTAATTTGGAGTTAAAAAATAAATTATTGAAGGTACGACAATGTTTCCCGGGCTCAGCTAGTATAATTATAATAATATAATATTTTTGTATACAAAATTTATTTATTGAAATTTCATTCATTAATTAAATTTATTAAAACTATTTTTTTTCAGCGAGAAAGTAAATACATACTTTTAAAAATAGATTTCAGAAGAAGTTATAAGTTAGTGTACGGTAAAACTACCCTACAAGTTAATTGTAACCAACTAGTGACAAAATCAAAATATTTTTGTTTTTACAATTTTTATATAAATCTTTTATAAGCATATAAGAATAAAATATAAAACATCTATATATGTAGGTATGTAGACCTATGTACATATATACATATGTACATATGACCTTCTTTTATCTCTTGCCAACAATTGCTGTTATAACGAGCTACTTTTACTGGCCATACGGAGTTCGTTATAAAGGAGTTTTGCTGTCTTTTATATATGTATATGTATGAATTAAATTATAACATATTCAATATCGAATAAATTTCCATACAATTTTAAATGAGTTTGAATAAAAATTTAGATCAATTTCGAATGCCTTAATTTGTCCCCTGTGGAGTTATTCAGGGCTATCATGAACAAAATTCCACGTGACATTTTTCCGTGGAATTATTTCCAACTAATAGCAATTAATAGGGGAAACAAAAAATTCTAATCGGAAAAGGGAACAATTTCACGTGGAATTTTATCCACGATAGCCCTGATTATGTAATTCGAATCGAGAAGAAAACTGTTAAAATTTTTATGTTACTAACATTAAAATTCGATAACATTTCCGTTCGATTCAGATTACATAACATCCCTGGAGATCTACTCTGTAATTTAAAACGAAAGAAAATGCTTTCGAATTAACAGGTTTTAAATATACAAATTCGAAAGCATTTTCTTTCGTTTCAAGTTACACAGTAGAAACCATGGTTTCTTAAACGCATGCTTACAATGCATCAATACAATATTTATATCGTATAGATACGTCAGTAATTGTAAGATTTTTTTTTGAAAATATCACCAAAGTAATATTTTTGCACTTAAAAAATACTACAAAAAGATTCAGGGCATTTTCCTCAAGAATTATTTGGCAGTCATAGTTCGAGATGAAAACCAAGTCACAATTTTTCATAAAAGTCGTAGCTAGCGTAACACTTTCTTCCGACAAAACAGTAGCGGAATTCACTGTTGGCCTTGTAGATCTTTTACATCTTGTAGCTTTGGTAAATTGTTGTTGCTTTGCTTTAAATTTAACAAAATTTACTAGAGTTACAATATGTAAAATATTTACAAGGCCAACCCTGAATTCCGCTAGTATTTTTTACTCAAAAGCGAGCGCATAGATGATTATTTTAAATCGCACAGAGGAGTCGCTTGCATGTAATAGAATATTTCAACAAATTTTGGCTGCATGGGATACATTGTGCAACTACTTTTGTAATATGTAATTGTGGATGCTTTCTTTAAGGGTTGCATTTATGATCTGGTTGCCCTCTATTACTGCAAAGCAACATACGTTTAGGAAATTGGCACATATGTACATTAAACATTTGTACATACATAATACAAAAAAGATAAAACTCTTTAGCCTGCCATAAAAATAAACTAACAATTATAAATATTACATATTGGATGGATGGCTTAAAATGCGATTTTTAAGTTTCTTTAAGTGCTTTGAATAACGCAGTTTTTGTGGCATCACGATAGGCGAAGAGTTCCTATATGTGGAGCTGTAAAGTTAATAATAATAATAAGCCTTTGTATTTAAAAAATAATAAACAAATCGCTCATTTACTTAAACAACCTTATAACTCGAAAAAAAACTAGTTTACCAGAAAACGAGCTTGAAGTTTTTAATTTACACACAACTGAATGGAAAAATAAATTTTATTTTTCTCTCAAGAGTTGAGTAAACAAGATATTTGTATGAAGAACGATATGCATCATTTAATTTTTTGAGTTCTTACATTTTTTTAAGTAAATGAGCGATATATAAATCTTACTTATTTGTATCAGTAGAGTCGCCATTGTCCGTGCCTACATTGGACTGTAGAGGAATATTTCTTAAAGTCTCCAAATATTCACGAGCAATTTCAATATCTTTCTCAAGTTTGTTTACTATAAAAAATTTAGGGAAATTAAAACAGACATACATACAACATAAGTTTTTTTTTTAAATTACCTTTATCTTTCAGCATTTCTTCAGAATAATTACAGCATAATTCATTCTTACAGCAACAGCATTTCTGATCTCCATAATTTACACTTTCATCTGATATTTTAAAATCGATTTTTTTGTTATCGGCTGAATGCGATATTTCCATTGATGTTAACTTTCTTTCAACCTGTTCTTTATGCTCCGACAGTATCATGTTCAATAAGCAACCGGGTACCAGTTGATCAGCTTGTGCATAGATTTTTTTATGCAAATAGGCCAACTCTTGAAATTTGAGCGTGCTTAAGCCTTTGTGACATAACTTATGACAAATGACATATAGCGTTGATTTCGTGTTAAGCAATCGACAAAAACAATAACTACATTCGAATACGAACTCCTCTAATATATTGCGAAACTCCTTTTCAAAACTGCGCCCTTTTTGTAGATTAAGTCTTAAGGTATCAGATTTTTTGTTAACGAATTCATTTAAAGCTAAATCTTTTTGTTGGTCTCGGCTTAGCACATATTCGTCTAAGGCTCCTAATTTTTGTTGTTTATTTAGGGTTTCTAAGCTAGAGGTTTCATAAACGTCTAAAGGCTTATTATCTTTTTGTTGAGCCCGTTTTGACTGTTTCTTAGCATAATTTCTTTGTTGGGTGCGTTGGATTGGTTGTTTATCAAGGTCATTCGATGGATCTATTTCAAATGCAGGTATCTCTGCAGCTCTTTGCTGTGCTTTCCTTTGTTGCTTAGCGGCAGTATTTTTAGATGGAGATATTAAATTTTTTTTTGAATTCACAGCTTTTTCAGCGGCTTGACTTTGTTGCTGCTTCTTGCCAGCATTTTTAGATGAAGCTATTGCAAATTCGTCAAATTCAATGATTTTTTGATCGACTTGGCTTGGCCGCTTTTTGACAGCATCCTTAGATGAAGTTATTGGAAATTCGTCAAATTCAACGACGTTTTGATCGGTTTGGCTTGGCTGCTTCTTGGCAGCATTCTCAGATGAAGATAAAGCTAATTCATCGTGAAAATCGATGATAGCTTTTTTATCGGCTTGGCTTTGCGGCTTCTCGACAGCGTCCTTAGATTGAGATCTTACAAATTCATCAAAGTCAATGCCTTTTTGATTGCCTTGGCTGAGCTCCTCTTTGACAGCCTCCTTAGATGCAGATATTGCAATTTTTTCATTAAAGTCGATATCTTTTTTATCGGCTGGGCTTGGCTGCTTCCTGACAGCCTCTTTAGAGAGAGATATTGCAAACTCATCAAAGTCAATGACTTTTTGTTCTGCTTGGCTGAGCTCCTTTTTAACAGGAGCTTCCTTAGATGGAGATATTGCAACATCGTCGTCAATTTCGATAGCTTTTTTATTGGTTTGGCTTTGCGGCTTCTTGGTAGCTTCATCGGATGAAGACATTATAAATTCGTTCAAGTCCTCAGATTTTTGCTGGTCACGATCTGGTTGCTTCTTTGCTTCATTATCGTCTTTTTTGGTAATTGGTTCAAAGTTGTCTTTTTGATATTTATATTCCGAAATATCAGTAAAAGACTGCTTAATATCGTCATAATTTTTATGATAGTTTAAAGAGGAATTAGATTCTACCTGTTTTAGGTAGCGTTTAAGTGATATTTCATCATCGTCGTTATGTTTCTCTTCCAAATGTGCAAACTGAAATTCTTTTTCCAGCTTAATATTATCCGTGAGCAGTTTGTTATACTCCGCCTGCAGCTTTGTTCTATTAGCCTCTAATTTATTATTGATATCTTTAAGTTCTTTCAAATCCATTTCATTTGCTTTGATTTCTTCTAATAGTTTTGCATTCTCCTGTTGACATTTTTTTAGTTTGTTTGTTTCTTCTTCGAGTTGGCGATGCAAATCATCAATAATCTTTTCATCATCTCGAGAATTTATGGCACTGACAGCACTGGCCAGTTGTTGATTTTTCAACTGTACTTCACTTATATCTTTAACCAAATCAATAGCTCCTTGCAAATCTTTTCCAATTTGAGTGGCCTCCTGTCCATTTCTACTCACTTCTTTATCCAAGTTCTCCATTTTCTTCAGCATGTCGACCATTTTTTCTTCGCCTTCCTTGAGTTTTTCTTTTAAATCTTGGTTATCTTGCAAGAGTTTTGTATTTTTGGCTTTCTGTTCCTTCAACTGTTCGAGGGCATTTGCACACAAATATTCACAATCAGCCGCCTCATGCAATTTGTCCCTCAGTTCATCTATTTCCTGTTGTAAACGTTTCATTTCTGGGCAACAATGTTCCTCATATTCGACATTAGTGCCATCAGGTGATGGTGCTGGCGCCAGCTCATAGACAGCCATGTAGTCTTCATGGAAACTACCTCTTCTTCTTAATTCCTTCATAATCTCACTTAAAGTGGCACGCGTGTAGAAAGTTAATTCATCAGTTTGATCTTTACAAGTTTGTGTTTGATTATCATGCACACCTTGCAACTGGACACTCTGCAGTTCATTAACAACATCCTTTAATCAAAAATAGTATATAAGAGAAAAAGGGGTTGAAACACTTTGATCAATTTTAATATTACGAAATATTTTTAATATATGTATTTTTAATTTCGAATATATGTGGGCTATGAAAGGAAAACTAGCTTTTGTAACTTTGGCCCTTATCAAGAGCAACTTTCGGTTTCCGAATGTAGTCGAAAGTGCTGATCGAACGAATTTGCATTTACTAATATAACGCGAATTCGAGAAAGAATGCCGCCGCTATTGTGAATGTCACTCAATGTGATCTTTAAAGTTTGCAACAATTTTAAGATTTTAAACTCTAAAATCATACAAAATTATGAAAATTAAAATGCACTCGGTTCTGCACAGCAAATCGAAAATTTCCCTCTGTAAGTGAAACCTTTCGAATTGTTTAGTCGTTAAGTTGACTTATCCAAAAAAAATAATAAATTTGAACTTCAAGTGTTCTTTTGACAAAATTTGTATGGAAATTTTGTTTTAACGTACACTTTTAGCTAAAAAAAATTTTTTTGGTTACGGACAAATTCGCAAGCTTATGTCGTCTTAATCACTTTTTCCTTTTCGCCACAGATAAATCGAGCCCTATTTTCGATTTAATTATAAGCTACATGTAATTAACTTTTATAACTTTATATGGGACTACCAATAGTTTAGAATTATCAAAATGGCAAAATTGCTGGTCTACTCTGTAATTCGATTCGAAAGAAAATGCTTTCGAATTTACATGTTATGGTAGGTACAAACTTTGCAACTTGCTTACGCAACACGTTGTTGAATATTTTGACACAGACACTGCAACCTACAATGCAACCGTCAGTGCATACCATAAACATCAAAACATTTTGACATTTTCGAATCTTCGAATGCAACTTCGAACGCAACCAGACTATGCGACCGACAACGCAACCTGCCTGGTTGCATAAGCACGTTGCTAAGTATCTACCAGGGAAGGCATTAATAAATTGTACATTTTCCCCCTTAATTGTACTTAAATATTTTTTTAGTTCAAATTATATATTTTTATTAGAATATAATCGACTTTCTTCTGGCTACCGAATCGTTTTCACAAATTTGCTTGTAAGTTACACTTGTTTAAATTGAAATTTAAAATATACAAATTAATAGGATGTGCTCCAGCATCCGATGATTTGGAAATGTATTTGATGTTTTGATTTTCTTGCTGCGTTTTGCTTTCACAATACTGTTTTCAAAGGAGAAAAATATGAGTTTCATTGTTCAAAAGTGAAAATTGACATATGCAATCGTTTGAAAAGAAATACGGAGTGAATCTGCTGAGATTCCTTAAATGTACTAAATTTGTCATTGGTGTACTCTTGTACTTTCCGAGTTTAAATAGTACCAAAAACGGTACAATTGTACCAACTTTGCCCTGGTATCTACCATTATAAACTGGCTGGTACTCTGTTCGAAGTTGTGAAAAATTTTCATTACCATTGATTATTTCGCAGGAAAAATTTTACATGTACTAAATGTAGCCCAAGTCGCTTTTTTATAATATTTTCTCGCTTTTATGGCTTGAAAGTAATCAACATTGTTAAAATTCAGTGCGAAAAAGTACTGCTAATATTGTTTCGCAGCGGAAACTAAAATGATACCAGAGCATTTTGCCGGGAAAACCATGATGCCAGATAGATTTGTCGTGTTTATCGCAATAAGAACAGGGGTCTAATCTGTAATTAGATTCGAAAGAATCTAATTACGGAGTGAATTCGATAATGCTGTCGAATTTACATTTTATAAACATACAAACTCGAAAGCTTTTTCTTTCGTTTCGAATTGCATAGTAGACCCACCAGTTTACTACTTTTGCGAATTTGTTTCGCAAATATTTCATACCAAATACTTTTACATGTAGTTGGTAGCATTTTGCACGAAATTGTGAACAGAGTAAGTACCAGGCTTTAAGCGACAATTTATGTATCAAAAACTTATTTTAATGTCTAAAAAACTTCTACTGAAAACTTTATTTTTTTGCTTACGATTAAATCGAAAATAGGGCTCGAAATGTACATATCGTTACCTTAATAAAGAAATGCCCTCATCATTATATTTTTTAAATCGAGTTTTTTTTTGTATATTTCTATAGAACACCTAATGTATAGAAAAATGAAAAAATCTCGATTAAAAAATAAGTTAGGGCCTTTCTATATTATGGTAACGATATGTATGTGCCTATACTTTTAATGGTGAAATGCTCCATTCTATTTTTCTCACATTTCTTTACTTCTTTTCGAGTGTTCGTTCTTCAATTGAATGAGTTATCGAAAACAAAATATCAAGCTATAACCGCCAAAAAAAAGCTCAACCGACACATTTTTTGGACTTCCGTTTTTTTTATTTTTTTTTAACGAAAATCGATTATTTACGATCGCAAATGGTCGATTTTGGTCAAAACGTTAAGTTCGAAAATTATTGCGTTTAAGCTTTTTTGGAGGTTATGGCACGATATATCGAAAAATTAATTTAAATTGTTCGAAACTTTCTGTTTATCAGATAATTTTATTTACATTAAGTTCTAATTTATTTACACACATAAAAAATTTACATAAATAATAATTTGGACTAAAACAACAAAGCTCTTCGAAATTAAAGTTGCAAACTTTTAACTTTTAGCAACTCTTCAATATTTTCTAGAAATAAATCAGGTGGGAAGCGATAGCCATTGCTTTTGAAAGCTTTAGATTTATACTTAAAAAAATAAATATTAATTACAAATCGAAAACTTTCTTTCTGCCCCAAATATAATCAATTATTAACTTACCATCAATTGTTTATATTGACAATCATATTCATTTAAGGATATATCCCTTTTAAGTATTTCATTGCGCAAACAGGAAACTTCCATAGACAAAATATTGGCTTTCTGGGCTTCACATTTCGCTTTAATGATTTCTTCCTTCAAATCTTCCACTTGAGCCTATAATTAATTAATGCAAGTTTTAGAAATAAAAATATAGAAAACTCAAGTTTTATTATACCTTTAAGCACTCCTCCCTTAAACACACATTTTGCAGTTTTTCTTCATAATATTTTTGCATAGTTTGCATTTCCTTTTCCATTTCATTTATATATTGCGTTTGATTGGCTAAAGTGCTGTTCAAATCAACGGCCTCCCTTTTTGCTTCTTGCGTTATATGCTCCAGCTCTTGTACCTGCTGTTCTAAAGCTTTAAAGGATTTACATTTCTCCCTTAAGCTATTGCGTTCTTTAATAATGGCTTTAATATTCTCGGCATCCTGTTCGGATATGCTGGGTAAATCATTCGTTTGCTGTTGTTTCGTTTCTAGACAATCTTCTTCCATTTGTCTTAGCAAAATACACTCTTTTCGCAAACTATTAATTTCATTTTGCAAATAGGGAATATCTTCGGATTTTTCCGGACTTGTTGTTATACTTTCTAATGTTACGCGTCTCGTTAGTTTTTCTATTAAACGTTTCAGATAGTTGTTACCGGCTTGCAATATTTCATAGGCCTTATTCATATTTTCCATTTTCTGATAGATTTGCAGCATTTCATTTTCTTCATTTTTGCTAAATTTGCCCGCAGCTGTAAATTTTTGTATTTTGTTGTAGAAATCTTTGGTTGTATTCGAATCTAATTTGCTATTTAATATTGCACGAATTTTTTTATTCTCTTCATTGGCTGTTTTGAGGCGTTCATTGGAAACTTCCAATTGTTTTTCTAGAGAGGTTTTTATTTTTAAAACTTTTTGATATTCAGCCAAATAGACATTGGCACACTCAATAACACTATCGCCGGCGGCCGACTGAAGAAATATTCCCTGAAAGTAAAAATGTTATTTGTTAATATTTTAACACTATAGTGTTGCAAATTAAATGAATTATTTATGACAAAATGCAAAAAATTTTATTAAAATTTTATTAAAATTTTATAGAACAGCCATTTAATAAAAATATTCAATTATTTAAGATAATTTTGGTTTTCCGAAAAATCAAATCACTAAAATGTTCAAATCACTTTAAATTATTTTTTGTTCTCATTTGAATTTTTTTTCGTAATTTTTACTGCTGCTCCAAAGATGAGTTATTTTTCATAATGGACAATATGAAACCTAAAATTATTGCAGGCTTCCGACTAAGTGACATACATATAAAAGAAAATGTTCAAACAGTTTTATGACGAATTTTAGGAATTAAATGCTTTGCAAGATAATTTAAACTGCTGGAAAATAAAATCATGCATATTAAAAGTACTAAAGAGTTTGCTTTTTTATATTTGATATAATTATTATTGTTTTAAAAATAAAACGAATATGTATGCATGTGCGTACATTATATATTTATAAATATGTTTACAGTCTTGCTTAAAATTATAGCAAATTGAATTAATTTTTTTATTTATTAAAAAAATGTTTCAGACAGGAAATTGAAGTGTACTAATTAGAGATGAGCGATATTTGGAAACCTGTTACGATAACGATTGAAAAATCACTAATCACAACTGTTACTGAATTTATCAAGTAACAGGTTGTGGAAATATAGTTATTTCATACAAACTGTGTAAGCATACAAGCTTACTTTACAGTAAATAAAGCTAGCACGTTATTTATTTATTATAAATAAATCGTCAAATCGCCTTTGCTGGCAACTATGTATAGTTCTCACATTCTTGTCTTTGCAATTTTATTATCTCTATTCCTCCTATGCGACAATTCTCAATTTTTGGATAGGGTTGATTGCTAATTGTTTGTTCTTGCCGCTGTTCTTATTAGAATTTGCAAAATACCAATACTAGTAAATACTTTTAATGCAGAAGAGCTGAAATGTGTTAAACCGTGATCACAGTCAATGTTTAATTTCACTGCTGCTCAGTGAATTTTTCAGATTTCAGATTTTCTCAAAACAACTAAACTTTTTTTTATTACAGTCACAGTTTAAAAGAACAACGATTTAGGGCGACTTTTTGGGTTCGAGATTAAGATTAGTTTATTTCTCTAAATAGCTAATCCGAAAATTAACTTAGCCCCTAGTTCAGTAAGAAGAATTAGGACGTTTTTGTTTGAAAATACTTCGGAGTTCTTGTGTTTGAATTCAGTAAATTATTTTCTTCAAAAATAGTTGTCTTTGATAATGAAAAATAAAAATATTATTGCCATGTTTTTAAAACATAAAAATTAAATTAAATTATTATACAATTGTTTGAAAAATATACAAAAAATATTTGATGGAAATAATATTTGGAACAAAATCATAAAGCAAATACACGAACTTTCTAGCATAGACAATAACTAATTATTGTTTTAAAGAATCATAAATGGTGCTTTTTTTCGTCCATAGACAAGACGGCACAATCGTCTAACAGAATTAGGACATTAATCTCATATAATTGAGTTTGATGTTTTTGAGTGGTAGTTTAAACTTCTTATGTTATGTGTAGTATTACCATACCGAGGAACAAAATAGTGGAAACGTTTTCTGTGCAAAAGTCGTACATGTTATCAACACACTTTGATTTTTTGTGGGAAGAAGAAACTGTCATATTTTATTATTTACAAGTAAAATATTGCGCGTGTTAAAAGAAATATATATATGTATAATATAAAATATAAATATTTATTTAATCGATTTTAAATTATTTTACCTTATAATTTTTACAAAAATTTATATGTTTCACAAGTGCTTGTTGTCAATACTATAGTAAGATTAAACCGCCACGATTGGTCGATTAAACTACCAAGTAAACCAATATAATCGACTACCTAAAAATTGTAAATGAAGATTAATGTTAATTTAATCTCTAATCTTCAACTCAAAACATTATTAAAAAATCACGTTATCGCTCATCACTAGTGCAGATATTTTATTTATTTATTTATTTGTTCAATATACATATATCTTATATATAAATATGTATATAAAATACAACAGAGCATTCTTTTTAAAAAGAATAGCTAACAATTATTTTTACATCAATTTTCGAAGCGAATCCTAATCATGATTCGTAGAAATAATACATGATTAGAAGTTTTCGAGGAGTTAATTCGCGCAAATTTTCAGTATGCATGTGTATAATTAAGATCTGCATAATCGTATTCAAGAGCTATTTCAAAGCAATCGGGTCTATTCTTGTTTAAGTATCGTTTTAAAACGTTATACCGTGAGATAGTCGCCAAAAAAAAGCTTAAGTGTCATAATTTTCGAACTTAATGTTTTGACCAATGTTATTATTTGACCAATAATTGATTTTCGTAAACAAAAACGATGTCAAAAAAAATGTTTTGGTTAAGCTTTTTTGCCGGTTATTGATCGTCATATGAACGGATATTTTAAATTGAAAAGAAACCGTGCTACCCGAGCACCGTATTATCATTTTAATGTAAAACTGTCGATATTTAAACCAATAATACTATTTCAAAAATATATCTTTTCAAAAACGTACTTATAAAAATGTGTCTGTTGTACTACAGGAAGTGGAAATCCCATTTGCATTTAAATTCTATTGAACTATTTTGAAACTTCATTCGATATCGAATACCATAATTTGCTACTGATATTTTTCTGTCAAGTCCACACTTTGTTTAACTTCACATAATCTGTACTTAATTATCGACACTGTTCTGTAAACTGAATCGATTTGAAATCGTACGATTTCCAAAATTAATAATTGTCCTGTAGAAGGGTTTAAAATCATATATGATAAATTTTTTCACTTGAGAATCTATATAATAGAAAATATAAAAAAGTTTGCGATTTCAAATCGATTCGTTTTACGGAATAGGCCCGTACAACTTAATAAAAAATCAACTTACTTCTCTATTAGCATTAAATGTAGATCCACTATAATCACTTTGGCTATTACCATTAGAAATAGATCCATGATAATCACTTTCAATTTTTCCACTATGTCTACTACTACTACTGGCTCCTTTATTAACCTTAAGCTCAGCAGCTCTGCGGCCACTGGCTGGATATTGTTTCAGTTGATTACCTGTGCTACTTAAATCCACCACGCTTTCACCATAACCTAAATCGGCCTATAAATGATATATGAAAATATAATTTATGTAGATATGCAAGAAAAAATAATTATTTATGTCCGCATAAGCTTACCTGATTTTCGGATGTAACTAAATCGCTTAAAAATTTCGATTGTTGTGTTTCGTCGTTCGCCCAAGAACGCGTATCTTCAGTAGATTCATAACTCTTTAGTTTAACGCAAGCCTTCTTTTTATTACAATTTGATTTTAAGTTTTCATTCATGAACGGCACGTTGAAGAATTCTTTTTGTGTTGAAAACGCCATAATTAAATAAAAATGAAGCGACTGACTGTTGTTTATTGTTGTGTTTCAGAAAACTTTAAATTTAAGTGGAATTTATTCAAAATTCGCAAATTAGTAAAAACAAATGTTTTGTTTTTAATTAACGAAAACAGTTTGCTATAATTGAAATGTGTATGTATGTATATAAGTAAAATCGGTTTATTGACAATAAAAGTTTTAGATAAATTTGGAAAATGTTGCTTATATTTTAACTTCGAAAATTATTTTTGGAAAACAAGTATATTTTGAGAGTTGCATATGTATATTTTATGAAATGTATTACTCAAATCCCTGGGCTCTTCTGATAGCTTGATCTTCATCGTTGGTTTGCATTTTTGAAAAACCACATGGTTGCATGGTCATACTGGCTGTGCCAGAGCTTATTCTTCTTAAAATACTAGAATAGTTTGATAATTCGGCTAAAGGAGCTTGTACTAAGATTAATTTGTTTTTATCGCCTTTTGGTAAAACGTCATTAATAGCGGCTCTGCGACGTGCTAAATCCGATAATATGACCGAAACTCTTTCGTTTGGTACGACTATTTGCAAAGCCATTATGGGCTCTAATAGGCGAGTTTCATTTTCGGAGAGGATCTAAAAGTACATACATACATATAAGCAAATGTATAATATTAACAAATTTTTTATTTTTTGTGTTTTAATTTAGGCTTTGTTATTGTGAATAAGGCTAAAATTAATTTTTTTTTAAATCTTTGAATAAAAACTTGCCTTTTGCACACATTGTGCTGCAACTGCCATTAGAAATGAGTCTGCCGTTCCTCGTCCTATGGTCACACTGTGCAATCTTATTTGCGTTTCGACCACTTGACCGCCAACTTTAGGTCCTCTTTCTAAAGCCGAAATGCATCCTTTGCGTATCACTTGCAAAGTGCGCGGCCTTAAAGCCAGTAAATTATTAGTATTTTCTGGTGATTTATACAGACTAAACAGTTCTTTATTGTTCTTGATCAACTCCAAGGTAATTGAAACGCTCTGCTTAGAACCAGCAATTTCTTTTTCCGCACTAAATGTTTTAAGAGCTGGCTGTTCAATGGTCTCCTTGTAGGCTATTTGTAGTGGACCCAAGTCTACCTCAATTTTATATTCAGTTAAAATTCGCGATTTTATAATGTCCATGTGTAGTTCTCCCATGCCGCCTAGAACTGTTTGACCAGTCACCTCATCATAGGAAACTCTTAAGCTGGGATCTTCTCTTTGTAGTTGTTTTAAAGCTGTTTCCATGGCATTTTGATAGGATGCACTGGGCGGTTCTATGGAACAGAAATACACAGCATCTGGTATTTTGGGTTCTAGCGAAAATATTTCATTTATTAAATCCGTTTCAATGTCCTCGTTTTCATTTGGTTCAACAGTTTGTTTGCGCAATTCTTTTTCTAAACGTTTTTGAGCATTTTTTAATGAAGTTGTACTGGTTACCAATAAATCACCCGTTACTGTGTGCTGTGAATATCAATACATATATTGATTATAATATAGAATTCTCTAATACTCTATTTAAATTTAAGAAAGAATAGGAATTGACCTGCAAGCAATTATATTACCCATATTATATACATATTTAAATCCTAACTAAAATTATACACTGAATTATACAAACAAATTTTTATACATTAACTTTTCTTTCAATATTACCTTTAAGCCCGAACAAATGGCTACATCTCCTGCTTCTACTGCTGAAATTTCTCTATATTCGTCCGCTAGGGGTTCATATATTCTACTTATTGCTTCCGAATGACCCCTGGAGGAGGTTAAGCGCATTCCTTTATCCATACCGCCTCTTAAAACTCTCACCAAAGTTAAAGGACCTCTTTGCTTATCATGGACTATTTTAAATACTTTGCCTACAAAATCTTTTCTGAAGAAACGCTTTTTCTAGTTATTATTAAAGGGCATTTTTTGTACTTACTCAAAACAATTATATATTTGATTGCGTTCCTGGGGATGAGGCAAAAAATCTATAACAGCATCAATTAATTTCTGTACGCCCACATTCTTATAAGCTGATCCTAATAATACAGGCACAATTTTTTGTTGACAAGTTGCCTGTCTTAAAGCTGCATAAATCATATCGTTTGTAACCTTGTTAAAGCCGTCATTACTGATAATAAAATCGGCCAAGTTATCGTCCATACTGGATAGAACATCAATTAAAGCATTACGTTCCTCTTGCAGCTCACGCAACATATTTTCATCTGTTACAGGGTTTGATTGGTAAATACGTCCTAAGCTTTGTGCGTTCCAGGTTATATGCTCCAAACCAATTATGTCGTAGACGGCTGAATTAGTTTGTAATATGGGAATATAAAACGATAAACTTTAATTAAAATGATGAGTTAATATTTACATAGATTTCCTTTCACATCTTTAAAAGGAATTTGTGTCCGTATCGGTTTGGCGTCTAATTTGGTGGATAGATCTTCTACACATTTATTGTAATCAGCATCCGGTCGATCCATTTTATTAACAAAACATATTTTTGGTAAACGATGTTTTTCCGCTTGCGACCACACCGTAACCGTTTGAGCTTCTACCCCTGCTGTACCATCTAAGACCACAACAACACCATCTACCGCATAAAGTGACTGCTCTACTTCCATGGTAAAATCTATATGACCGGGAGTGTCTAACAAGTTTATTCTACAAATAAATATGCAAATATGTATGATGTATGCATTCATTAACATAACATTTTGCTACTTTCGCACTTTTTGTCTTTCCAGGGAAACGTTACTGCTGAACTACATATCGTTATACCACGTTCCCTCTCTTGCGACAGGTAATCAGTTACTGTATTGCCTCTATGCACCTCTCCAAGGGTCCTCGTCTTCCCAGAATAGAACAACATTCTTTCGGTAGTAGTGGTTTTTCCTGCATTATTACAGTTTTTTAATTTAATTTGTAAGTTTTATTGTATTCAAAACGACTTACCGGCATCTATGTGGGCTAATATGCCTATATTCCGTATGTCCTTACCGCTTAAATACCTTCGATTGTTTATTAAACATTTTGAACGCCTGGGCAATAGAACTCTTCTTACAAAAGCCATACTTATTTTTTTAAAAACAAACTAAAACTATAAATAAAATAATATTTTATAACACATAATTTTGTTAAGTGTGCAGGCAGCATAATTTATGCTAGTAGCTGTGTTTAGTAATAATAGTTACAAAACATATGTTTTTTGTTTACAATTTTTGAATAAACGGTAAAATTATTAACAGGCATCACCCTGTTAAAGCTAATGCATAACAAAAAGAGTGCATAAATAAACAATTAAAAAAAAAAGTTTGTGTAATTTAAAAAGGTTTAAAATATAAATTTAATATAAATAAGTGCATTCATATATACATATGTATATACACGCACAAAATTAAGAAACAAGAGTTTTAATTTGTGCATGCTTGACAAAGTCGTGTTTAGCACAAGCTGAAAAAAACATCTGTCAAGCGTTCCCATTGCCATTGTCATTTATTTCTGCACTTCATTTAGGTAATAAAACCTATTGGCCGGGATTTTTTCACATAGGTTTGGAAAAATTCAAGTATGTCTTTAATGAACAGACCAAAACGACAGGCGGCAATTAGAGCCACTAATATAATAGAATTATCGGATACTGATACAGACGCATATGATGGGCCTACGCCGCAGAAAAGGCAACGGGTCACGAGAGTTATTGTGAAAGAGCCTGTTGCGCGGAAGGAAAAGTCTGCGACCTCAAAAGAGAAAAAAGTGTCTCAGTCACGTAAGCCTAGAGCAGATAAAAAAGCAAACGCCAAGAAGGCGGATGAGAATGTTCCACCGAATACTGTGGAAATAATTGAAGATGATATACCAGAAATTATCGATACGCCAGTAACAGATGATGAAATTGATGGCCAATGCTTACAGCCGGAAACACATGATGCAAACGGTTTGAACAATGAAAGCATGTATGATGAGCCACAAAGAGCCAGAATTCAGGGTAGAAATAGTTTCTGGGGTAAGTACTGAAAATGCATTTATCTTTAATACATATGTATGTATGTATTATATTCTAAACACTACAGCTCGCCGCAAAGTGTGGACCATTGATGAACTATTGGCTGAGACAGCCAACATTGAACCACAAGCTGCTCGCAATATTGTGAAATTGTTTGAGAACGAAAACACTATTCCTTTCATTTGTCGTTATCGTCGCGATTTGGTGGATCATATTGAACCAGAAAAGTTGCGTGACATTAAGACAAGTTATACTGAGATTGTTAATTTACGTAAGAAGGCTGAAACAATTGTAACACAGTTGGAAAAGGAAAATGTCATTAACGAAGACATACGCACGGAAATGATGTGTGCTAAAACCACTGAAGAATTGGAGTTTTTAGTATGTTTTCAAGCAATTGATTTGATGTAAGAGAAACTTTGATTTATTTTTATTATTATTTTAGTATGCCCCTTATAAACCAGCTAGCAAGGGCTCGTTAGCCGAGAGAGCTAAAGCTTTGGGCTTAGAACAGTATGCAGACCGTTTACTCTATGGTGAACTGCCTAAAGTTTCAACTCAAGAACTGGTGGACCGCAAAAATCCTGATATGGATACGGAGGAAAAAGTAATTAATGGAATTTGTCACATTATATCACATACTATAAGCAAACATACCGGTGTATTGGAAGAGTTAAGAAAATTGTACGTAAAATATTAATTTCTTGTTACATATAAATGAGACTTTCCAATTTATTGATTTACAGACAAAAAACAAATCGAATTCTTTTGAAAACTTCTAAAGTTAAAACTCCCACCGGTAAAGACAAAGACTCTTCAACGGCCTCAACTTCCCTACATGCTTCCGGTCATGGCAGCAATAAAAATGATGCATCTAAATATGAAAATTATTATGATTATCAAAATGATATACGTTTCCTAAAGCCACATCAAATTTTGGCCATTAATCGTGCTGAAAAATTAAAATTTCTTTCGGTAAAAATTGTTTTAAACGATTATATGCGAAAGGATATTGAACGTTATGTTCGTAGTATATTTATGGAAGAGGGAGAAAAGTATGCTTTGAGGTTTGAAGTATTTAATAAAGCATTTGAGGAGTGTTTTACCAAGAAATGTAAGTTCCTATTTCATTTCTCATCAATGCTAACTATATATATATATATATATATATGTATATACTTATTTTTAAGTACAACCCTTAATGACTCGGCAAATAAGGTCGGATCTAAATGAATCGGCTAAAAAGGCTTCAATTGATGTTTTTGCCAAGAATCTCAAACAATTGCTGTTAATGTCACCTTTAAAGGGAGAACGCATTTTGGGTATAGATCCCGGTTTCACAAATGGTTGTAAATATGCGGCTATATCGGAAACAGCAGATGTTTTGGAAACCGGCGTTCTATATCCTCATAGACGTAACACTGATCCTGAAAAATGGGGAGAAGAATTGTGTAAAATCTTGTTGAGGCACAAGTAAGTTAATCTAAATCAATCAAATCGAATTAATTTTAATTTTCTCTTTAATGCCCCACAGAATTAAAATTATAGCCTTAGGCAATGGCACCGCTTGTCGTGAAACAGAGTTTTGGCTATCTAAACTTTTCGAACTGGGTATGCTGGACTCGACAACTGTACGCTATAGTATTGTGTCCGAACAGGGCGCATCCATATATTCCTGCAGTGATGTGGCCAAGAAAGAATTTCCCAATATGGATATGAATGAAATCAGTGCTGTTTCTATAGCGCGCCGTTTAAATGATCCGCTGAGTGAATATGTCAAAATAGAGCCTCGACACATTGGTGTCGGTATGTATCAGCATGATATCAATGAAAAGCAATTGACAGAATCTTTGAATGAAGTCGTTTCGGAATGTGTCAGTTATGTGGGTGTAGACATAAATAGCGCCAGCATAACCGTGCTTAAGTAAGTTTGTTTTTTTTCTCACTATAAAATATTAATAAAAATGTTTTATGATTGTGTTATTTATTATCTAAGACACATTGCTGGTTTAACGGAGAAAAAGGCGGAAAAGATTATACAATATCGTTTGGAAAATGGTATATTTCGTACTCGAAAAGATATACTGCAAGTGAAGTCGATTGGTGAAAAGACATTTGTACAATGTGCCGGTTTCATACGCATAGATCCTCGCAGCTCGGGCGGTTCTATTGCAAATTTATTGGATTGCACTTGGGTGCATCCAGAGAGTTATGCAGTGGCTAAAAAGTATGTTATTTATTTTATATAAAACTTTTAATTTATTTCTCAATTTTAACCGTTTAAAAATTCTTAAAGATTTATTCGAAAATATTTATAATTGAAACTATGTATTCTTTAAATTTTAACTACAGGAACTTAAGATATTTTTAATTTCTTACTTTCAGAATTATTTCTAAATGCAAGCTGGAATTAAATGATATAGGATCGTCTAAATTCATACAAAATATAGGAAATTATAAAAATTTATCTAACATGGAGGAATTGGCAAAGGAGTTTAAAACTCCCAAAGAAAGAGTAAGTTTTAATTAAAAAAGTTAACGAGTTTTGTAGCTTAAAAAAACTTTTGTCTTCTAAAAAATTGTTTGTGTGAATACGGGCCAAAATAATTGTTCTATGATGGAATTACGTTCTGTTTGAAAGTTTATTATTTTTCCTACATGTATTATTCATTTATTCAATAATATATTAGGTTTGTTCATTTACTAAAATTTTTTACGAATTTGTAACAATTTTTACTGGAAAGTGTTCATTAACTCAAAAAGTTTGCAAGGAGAGAGTTAAAAGAGAGAAAAAAACTAGAGAAAAAACATGTTTTCTTAATTTATTGTTTTTCTCCCATTACGCCACATAAATTCAATTGTAATGGCAAATAATTTTGTTTTTTTCTCATATATGATAAGAGATGGAAAGTCGAATTCTTGTATTTGTTAATGGAATAAAATTAAAAAATTATGACAAATGCATAAAAATAGTAAAAATATATGAAAACTGTGTACAGAATTTCACATTAAATGTTAATTTCTAAAAAAATTGCAATTTAAAATATTATCTAACAAAATACATCAGAAAAAGTACAATTGTATCATGATTTCCATCCATGGTTCTGATATGAATAAAATGTTCTTGCAAGTTTTTACAACTAAGAGTCTGAACACAATGTAACGATTATTGCGGTGCGGTTTCCCATACGATTTTGAAGTAAAAATCCGCAGTGCGGGACGGAATAAAATTAAAATCTATTTTATTTTCATAGCTCACTTTCTTATTCTCTCAATTTATTATACTCTTTCTCTTGCTGACGTTGCCGTAGTTTTTGAATAATTGGCTGTGTTCACAACATTTTTGTAAAAAAAACATGATTTTGAAGTTCAAACATTCTTGTCATAGATTATAAAAGTTTAAAAAATATATCAAATATATCCGCGAATGTATAAAATGTTAATAATTTTTTTTTTGGTTTTAATTATAAAAATTTATGCACAAAAAAATTAATAAAAATTTAAACAAACAATGACAAGTATTGCCGGCGCCGTCGTCCGCTGTATTATGTTTATTTTTCTCTCCCGCAACGAAAAATCGCACCGCACCGCAAACATTGTGTTTAGACTCTAAAGCGTTTATTTACTTTTTCTTATTTGGGAGAGTAATTTTGTAAATTTCTGCCTTACTCTCTCGTTGCTAGTTTCTGCTGGGAAAGTAATTGAACAAACCTATTGACTTCACATAGTAGACATTTTATTTTGTCTCCCTGCTTTATTTTAAAAGTTCGAATTTCGAATATTGATATAACACACGATGAATGAATTGAACAAAGAACTGCTTAATATAAAATTTAAAGTTTTTCATTTTCATTTTACTCGCAATAATTTCTTTAACCATTTCTTTTTATTTTTTTTTTTTTTTTCATTATTTTCAGTTGGAAGTCGTCTTCCAGGCTCTACAACGCGAACTTTTCAAAGATTATCGCAGTGACTTTGATAAACGACCATTATTCAAACAAGGCTTAACAAAAATCACCGAGCTATCGGAATGTGATGTTTTGACTGGCGCAGTCACTAATATCACACATTTTGGTGCATTTGTTGATATTGGCGTGGAGTGTGATGGTCTAATACACACCAGTAAGATGGGTAAATTGAAATTAAATATTGGCGATCGTGTCACAGTGTCCATAGTACAAATTGATGTTAAACGCAAACGTATAGGACTACGCCTGGAAGAAATGTTAATGGAAACTGATTCATCATTTACATTTGCTTAAGACAAATGATGAAATATTGTTTCAAATTTCGGTTTATATTAATAAAATACATTTAGAATTACTTATACTCTATTCAAGCGTATTGACATAAGTTCTATTAACATATATTGATCAGGAAATAAAATTAAAACAATCTTCGAATCCAATACAAACTGCATAACTGGTTTGCACAAACTTAAATTTTTTCATTTAAGTTTGTCAAACCACTTCAGCAGTTTATTGGGGTTTTTAGATTTTTTCTTTATCTTGCACATCCCATTTTTTTCGTTTGGAATTTGTCAAGCAGGTCCAAAATCTACACATAATACTCTTGATGCTCATCCTGTGGCTGTATGCGATTATTTATACAGAATGGATTTTGTGCATTTATCTCGGAAAAGCATTTTTGAAAAGGGCCATTTGACAATATACGTACGAATTCCACCCTCTGAATCACGATTAAATTTTGATTCGACCAAATTTTCATATTATCCGAGCTTGGGTCTTAAGTCTTTTCGCATACAGCTACAGCATGAGCACCAAAAGAATTAAGACATATGCATGAAAATGGGAGAATTCAAAGAAAATCGGCCTCAAGTTTAAATTTTTTTGGCTATTTTCACGTTCAGCATTGTTATGCAATTTGTAAATAGTTTTAAAGATTTTGAAATTTAATTTTTAAATAAGAATTTCTTATAATAAGAAAATAATTTATTTTTTTTTGCTCCTTTAATGAAGATATTAAGAAAATACGATAGTACAAATATACCGCTATTGATAGTTTCAACTGCCCAAACTTAAAAAGATTAAAAAAATTCACTTGAAGGCAGATTTTCCTTGGATTCCCTCATTCTCATGTATGTGTCATAAGTCTTTTCATGTACATCCGGTAAGAAAAATTACAAAAGACTTAAGACCCAAACTCGAAAAATATGAAAATTCGTTCGAATCAAAATTTAATGGTGATTTTCGGATTGAGCGGGTGGAATTCGTGCGTATAGGGTCAAACGGCTATTTTCGGCAACGCGTTTAAGAGATAAATGCAAAAAACCAAAAATTTATTATGTGTAGCTGTCTTAAGTCTTTCGAATTTCGTCATATATTTTGTGGGTTAGATTGAAGAAAAGCCTTAAGTGACATGCTGCCAATTGAATAATTTTAAGAAATCTATTTGCCAAATTATTTATTTTATTTCAATAAAGCTGTTTTACCTACACCACTTTCTTCGCCTTCCCTATACATATGCCCTATTAAATATTTCGCAATTCTTATACCTAAGCCCTATTAAATATTTACGGAAGTAATCGTGAGTGTGAAAACACGCTCCATTTTAAATATATCTGAGCAAATAGCCGAGTTAGTGGAAGAATGGCTAGCTAACCTTACAATTTTAGCAATTTTGAAAAAATTTTAGCACTTGTTTGCAATTGAGCAATTTTTCTAAATTTTTATGTTAAAAAAGACTTTTTAGCCAAATCTTGACTTTTTTACCAATTTTTAATCCATCTAATTATGTATCTATTTGATGTTACCGAATTTGATCAAATTTTCGTTATTTTGGCATTCCTTAGATCTTTAGGTATTTGGAAGTTATTTTAGGGCCTGTTTATAATTTATCGCAAATTTTTTCGTTTTTCTCAATAAAAGTGAAGTTCTCAATTCCTTGATTTTTTTACAGTTTTAAAGATTTTGAATCAGTATCAGACTTTGATATCTTTTTCGCAAATTGTTCCAAGTTTTTGACATTCCTTACAATTTTAACGTTTTCTAATAAATTTATAATTTTTTTTTCAATTAAGAAATTATTCCCGAATTGTTGCAACTGTTTTTAAGTTTAGTTTTTAGTTGTTTTTTTTTTGAATATGTTCGTATTTTGCAAGTTTTCGCGATTTATATGCTGTGAGCCCATTTTTTTGCGGCTTATATAATCAGCTTTAGAGTATTTTTTTCTACTGTTTTAATCCTTGCGAGTTCATGTAATTTCTTCTTTTTTAAGTAGAAATTTTCTAAAGAATGCCGCCACGCATTTTTCATGAAATTGGTTGTATGAAAATTTTTCATTTGTCAATAGGAGGCCTGAACAACCAAATTATATCAAAAAAGTTGTCCAAAATGCTTTATAGATTCATGCTACCTCATTTTTTATATATCACTCTCTTCTCTAGCGCTTGAATTGGCAAAAAGTTTCGTAAAAAAGCCTTCATGAATAAATGCATGATATAAATTAGGTATTTGTTAAATTTATACACAATGATTCTTTTATATACATACATATTTGGTAACATTGTTTATATAGTCATACTCGTCATTACATGCTTGTGCGCACACGTATTGATACAAATATATACAGCACATTGGTTTGATCGAACTAGCACCTATCGATATGAGCACTTATTTGTGCTGATAGCTATAGATATCTATGCCTGTATGTAAGCATGCCTGTTGATGCGAGTGTGCTATCTCATACTCATAGTCGATGGAGTATCGATATGTATTAAACAGTCAAAAAGTAACTTTTTGGCTTTCTCTGATACGAACCAGTTCTGCAAATCACGATATGTCAAATCACGGTGATTTCAAAAAATTAGAGAAAACTAAATTAAATTGCACGATTTATAGCGTTGGAGGTAGGAAGAAAATATTCTATTATAAATGACAAATATTTAACAATAAAACCCACTATCAAGTCAGCTATTAGTAGTTTACTTTTGAAATCACCGTGATTTTAAGAACAGTCCCGATTGCTTTCTGGACAAAAAATTTAATAATTTTTTTTTTGATTATATTTGCTGGAAGTTAACCTTGAGGCTACACGTTTAAATTTTTTCACACATATGGTTTGTCAAAATTATGTTCAAAATGCGTCGTCGACGAAACAATTAAAAATTTTCGCCTATATATTTTATTTCAGCAAAGAAAATTATTTCTTTTTAAAATTTCTTACAAACAAAAAAAATTATTTTAAAACAGCAGCTAAATTGAAAGAAAAATTTAATGAAGCGTTGAAAGAAAAATTGAAGTCCACCTGGTATTCAATTCCCAAATGTGAAAGTGAAATTTTGAAACAAAAATTGAAGCAAAAATTGAACGTGTAGCCTCCAAGTAAGCAAATTTTAACAACCGTAATAGTCACAATAGTCAGCTAGCTTATGTACTGAGATTAGCTTACAGTTATTGTGTCATATATGCAAAAATAAAAAAGAAAAACACATTTTGTCTCCAAGTAAGCAAATTTTAACAACCGTAATAGTCACAATAGTCAGCTAGCTGATGTACTGAGATTAGCTTACAGTTATTGTGTCATATATGCAAAAATAAAAAAGAAAAACACATTTTGTTTTGGAAGTATTTTTATTTATTTTGTTTAACTATTTTTCACATGTTTTTTTTCTTTGTTTAATGTTATTGTTTTTTTTATCGATAATATAACAGTTGCATTATTTTTCTTCTTCTTTATGTTGGAAATAATTTTGTAGAATATTTTTTGTTTGTTTGTTATTTTTTTTTCAGTGTAAAGATTATTATATTTTTTCATAATGAAAAATGTGAAGTTGTTGTTTTTTTGTGTAATTTTTTCTTGCGAAAATCCTAAAAGTGAAATGTTGATATAATAAATCCAGTTTAGGTTTACGTTTTTAAAATCAAATCATTTTTAAGATTCTCTCCTAAATGCTTTTTGCTATAAAATGTCCCTTACTTTTATTTTTTCATAAGTGTGTTTTTTTTATTTTCTTCTTCTGTATTTTGAATACATTTCTAATAAATTATTATTATAACTCGTATTTTCTTCTCATAACTAGTTCTAGTTTTCTTATATTTTTGATTAATCATGTATCTATACGATACATATTATTAATTATTAAAATCATATGAAATGTTTATCTTCTTTTTTTTTGTAAGCATAAAATTTGTTTTATTAAAAATGTGTACTCATTATATGTTTTCGTTTTTATTTATTTTTTTTTATTGTAAAGCCTTAAAAAATAAACGTTTAATGAAACAAATTATAATTGTATTTCTTTCATAACTACTACATATTATAATTTTAAGTCATATTAATGTGATTAAGTGAGTGAGTGGTCGGTCGTGTATGTTTGTTTTCTTGTTTTTGTTTTTTCTTTCATAAGTAATAATTGTGTTTTAAAATGTTTTACAAAAAAAAATAAAAATATACACTTGCAATTTGTAATAATAATAATAATAATAATTATAATAATAAACTTTAATACAGAACAAAAATAAATAATAAATTCAGTTTATACAATAAAAAACAAAAAGAAAAAAGATATAGAACACAAAAGTTGATATTAAATAATAAAATATGTATGTATGTGTGTATGTATATTTATATATATATATATATTTTTTAAACAAAATATGTAGTTTTTGAACTAATGGAAGAATCAGCAATGTTTAAGCAAAGGGATGTCTCAATTACCATAATTGTTTTAAAGTTATCGAATAATCTAGAAGGTAAATAAATTATGTGTGATAATAAAAAATACTATTGAAAAAAATCTTCGATAGATTGTTGAAATACTTGAGTAGCTAGATCACTTGACAATTTTTAGAAATTCGACTACACCCTCAAAGTCGAGAGTTATCAAAAAAAAATATATTATTATCATGGACTTTACGGATTTATTTGATTAGAAGACATACATATGCTGATTTTTTTTAGGTATGTGATGCAAAATCGGTTCGATTTGAAATTAAATCGTGAGCTCAAAAATCATGTATAAACTTAATATTAGCTGTGACAAAAAACTCATGCATCAACGAACTGATTTGATGTTAAATCACCCCCATTGTGAAAATTTTCCCTTGAAATATTTCCCCTTTTCATCAAATTGCAATCGTGAATAATTTTTCCCCAGAAATGTTTTCCCTTTTTTTGATTCCCCCCTTAGCAGGAATAATATTTTTCTCGGGGAATTTTTTACTTTTCCCTTCTTTTTTTTTGAAGGCATAATTTCGATATTTTCCTTCGAATTAAATATTAAGTCATAAATATTTATTTTTAGGACAAGATTAGTAAATAAAGTTCACGGTTGCTGGCAATAACTCCCAAAAAAAAATTTTGTTTACAGTAAATTTTCCACCACAGCTAGAATATTTAAAAATACAACTTTTAGGTTAAAAAAAAATTTAATTTGAAACCTAAAATTTATATTTATTTATATTTCTTATTATTAATCTAAAATTTGTTTGATTTTCAATTAATTTTTAAGCTTTACAAATCTTCTTCACTTTTTTACATTCACGGTAACTAATAGCGGGGAAAAAATTTCATGGGAGATTCACAATAGCGTTTTTGCCTTTGAATGAAATAATAATAATAATTTTACAGTAACAAAAATTCTACTTGTTATTCACCATAGAGGTGAAAATCTATAAAAAGGAAAATAAATGTTAGTGAAATTAAATTTCTAATTTGAATGAATTTTCAAAAACAGCCAAAATAAAAATTTTAATTCATAATTTTGAACTTACAAAGAAAATTTCGAGAGTGTGCTTTTTAAGTCAATGTTATTTTAATATTAAGAAAACAAAAGTTTTGGTTCGAAAATTTAAATTTTATTACAAAAATTAATATAAAATTAATTAATTAATTTTGAATGCATATTCGATAACACTCAACAGCAAAATGATTCGATGACAACATTTATGAAAAGAAAATTTCTATTCTTAAGCAAAATAAAATTTTACATTTGTTATTTCGAGCCTTATTTTCGATTTTATCGTAAGCGACAAAAATTTAATTTTTCAGGTTTTTTTAAATATTCAAATTTGTTTTTGTACGTAAATTGTCGCTTACGATAAAATCGAAAAAAAAGGCTCGATTTGCTTGAATTCTACGTTATGTATGTGAAAATTTCAAGAATGCTTTACGTCGAAGTTTGGTTCGAAAATTCTAATTTTATTAAATTTAGATGAGAATTCTAAAATCGTCATTAATGTTGAAATTCACAAAAAAAATTGTATACAGAAATCGTATGTATAACTTGTTTATTTTGTTTTGCTTGAAATGCTTTTTAATACGTAGCAAATTTTAACAAAAAGAACCGATTCTTTAAAAAAAATTAAGTTTTGCATTAATTTATTATTTTAATAGCACACGAATTTTTTTTATTTAAAAAAAACATCCCCTGCATAATGGAAAAATTCTTTTCGATTTGCTTTTCACAGAAAACTAATTAAAAATTTCGTTTTTTTAATTAATAATAAATTAAATATGTGAAATTCAAATAAAATAAAATATAATAAGAGTTAAGAATGTTCTGGAAAAATATTAATAAATTTTGAGTTAAGAATTTTGCAAATTTTAATATGCTTATGTTTTCTTAATTATTTTTATTTCTTCTATAGTTAATATAACAAAATGAAATGGTAGAGTAAATAAAAAATTTTATATGAATATGTATGTATATCTGTATGCCAATGTAGCAGGAGTTGTATATGTATCTATAAAACGATTAACATACAAGTGTTTAGTTTTCTTTTTTCTTTTTTTTAATATTTGTTAATTTTTTTTTATCATTTAAAATGATATTTTAGGTAATGTTTAAGTATATATACTATATAATTTGTTTGTCATTAAAAAGTTTTTTGTTTTTCTTTAAATACATATTTTTTGTGTTGTTAACTTATTTTTATTTATATTTTTATATTTTCTTTTATATTTATAAATATATTATTAATAATTATTATACGTTGTTTTTCTTTTTAATTTAATTTGTAAAGCCTAATTATTGGATTTTAGGTTTTATTTTCTTTTATAATTAATTAAAATGAGACAGTTTTATGTTAAATTAACACATTTATAATATATATTTTCGTTTAAACGAGAATTTTCTTTTTTATAAAAAAAAAACTAAATTTATACACACAAAAAATAGAAGTCATAAGTTGTATCACGAATTATTATTATTGTTATTATTGTAATTTAATTCTGGTTGCGTTTTCATTAAAGTCTTTAAAGACTTTTCTTTAATACAATAATTTTAATAAAAAAATAAATAAATTGCTGCATAAATTATTTGATGTAAAAAATAAAGGTTTGAAAAAAAAATCCCATACAATGATTTAAACTAATCGAATTTAGTTTTTCTTTAATTTATTGCAAATTTGTTTATTGTATTTTATTTTGTATTTAATACCTGCATATGAACTTTTGTTTATTTAATCTAGAATATTGAATACTATACATAGAAAAAAAAGAAAACTTACCGATTATTGTTTCGTTCGTTTGTTTGTTTTTTGTATTATATTATTATAGTTTTTTTCCAATTAAATAAATAATATTTAAATTATGTTGTTGATATGGATTTTATGAAAACAACCAAAAATTAAACATGGATTTTTAACATTCGTATGTAAGTTTTACTTCTTCTTCTCTTTTTTCCTGCAAAAAAAAAAACAAGTAAAATAAAAATTAAATTATTAAAAAAATATATAAAAACAAAAAATAAAAAATTATAAAAAAAGTAGTACGTACATGCAGACATATCGCTCATTTACTGTAACAACGTCATAACTCAAAAACTTAATTTTTTTAATGATACAGAATTAATCCTCATATCATTCTACATATTGTGTAAAAATTTCATATCTTGTTTACCCAACTCTGGAAAGCAAAATAAAATTTTCTTTCCCCATTTAAGTTGTGTTTATCTTACAAACTTTAATTAAACTCGTTTCCTGGCAAACTAGTTTTTATTTTGAGTTATGACATTGTTTGAGTAAATGAGCGATATGTTAGTATGTGTGTATTGCATGTGATTTGAATGAAATTAGAATAAATTAATGCAGCCTCAAGCGAGCATACTTTCAGGCATTAAATAATTAAAGGTCCATTCAATGTCGACTGTTTTTATTCAGGTCCTAATTATGAGTAACTTTTGATCTTCCATTGTGATTGAAATAGCTTATGGCTCGAATTTTCATTTGGTATTATTAACAGTGTTACCGTTGATGATACTAAAGTATCAAATATATGAAAAGAAAAGTTATGGTCATGTAGCATAAATATCACAAAACTAAGGCGGACTCAATCAACTATTTGCTTAAAAAATAAAAGTTTATTCTGATGAAAATATTCATCATGTAGTAGCTTGAGGTCCTGATAGAAAGAAACTAGATATACAGTCCAATTTTTTTAAACCAATTCCATGGAATTTTTTTCCCATTCCTTGTTTCGCAATTAAAAAAAATTGTCATCTGGTTTATTCTCAAAAAAGAAAGAAATCCCTGAAAATTACTTCCTGGGAATATTTAGAATTGGTTTGATAAAAAAAAATTATATTCGACACAAATCGATTGATGAATTTACTTAAACAAATATTGACATTCACAATGATTTAAAAATCAAAATGTTGTAGAGAAATATCGAAAATTGTCATACGTGACCATAATTATGAAAGTGGTCCAGCGCCCGTATTCTAAGCTCTGTGATAAAATAAAAATTATAACAAATGACAATTTTTACATACATTGCTTAAGACAAAAAAAAATTTCATTTGCAACAAAGTTCAGAATAAGGGTTTAAAGTTATACATTTCTTTGTTCGAGATATTTAGTAGATTACATTTGAACAAACAAGAGTTTTACTAGTCTCGATTAATATAAGTTTATTTAATATTGATTAAATATTTAATGTCGTTTTTTTAAAGATGTATTTAAAATTTCGAAGCAAAAATGCATACGACTACTTTCATAATTAAGGGCACATATGCACGTATGTAAGTCTTATCATAGCAAAACATACACAAACAAATCGAGCCTTATGTGTAGTTTCCACAATACAAGCAAACGGCGTGTCTAGAAAAAATATATGAAAATATTTATAATATATATGAGTGATTCCTATACAAATTTTCTAGACAAGTCGTTTGCTTGCGTTGTTTTCTATTTTATTGTATGTGACAAAAATTAAATTTTTTCAGGAGAAAGTTATTTTTTTAAATAATGAAATTTGTTTTTGTACGTAAATTGTCGCTTACCATAAAATTGTACAGCCCGTATCTTAAAAGTTATTAACAATGTGGACATTTTGATAATTCTAAACTATGGGTAGGCCCACATAATTTTAATTTCAATAAAAAAGTATATTTTCAATAACATGTCGCTTACGATGAAATCGAAAAAAGGGCTCGATATAAATGACTACAAAGTGCTTGTTTGCTAAATTGGCTTTAAACAAATACAATAAAGAGAAGTTCATCGGCCTTATTAGGAGTGTCGTATTACGACTTCGACTACGACGATTTTATACTAGAGTAGAGAACATTGCAACATTTTTTTTTAATCTAATACAAAATCGTCGTGGTCGTAGTCGAAATACGACACTTGTAATTAGGCCGCATAAATAAACAATTGAGACAGACAATTGCCAAGCCCAAGACAAATTCTTGAATTATAAATTTTTCATTCAAATCATGAAAAAACGTAGATGTATGTTCAAATATATAACCACAACAACACGACTATACTGGGTTACGTGTGTATCCCTGGCACGAGCGTAATGACTGTTCCCGTCAACCTAACTTTGCCTCTGATAATTACAATTTTCTTTGGTGTAATTTGTTCCCTAAATAATTATTACATGTCAATTGGTTCTCTTAGTCATACACATGTTAACTTAATTAAATTAAAACAAAGAAAAAAATTTAATTTATTAAAATAGTAATAATGTATAAAGTTTAATGAGAATATATAAACTATTTTAAATTTATATCAGACCAATCATAAAGTATTTGTTACAAAATATGTTTAAGATTTGTGTCAAAAAGCTATGAAAAAAAGTATATAGGAAGAAACTATGTAGTTTATTTAGCACGCAATTTTCGGATATTAAAAATATATCAACGGCAACGCTGTTAATGATGCTCATTCTGCGATAAGTGCCGCTATTGTGAATTTCACTCAAAATACATACATGCATGCATAGTGTGTATGTAAATATTTTTATCAGCTGAGACTGAACCTGTACACGATAAGATTAAACTTTATCACAACATATTTGCGGCATTTTGCTTAAAATAATACATAGTTAATAATATAATATAATAAGAAGAAAAATTTAAACTAATTCAGAATCGAATAAAGATGTTTGTTTGAAGTTTTTTAAGTTATTTGTGTACGTAATTCTTAATAACATTTTGAGAATTTTTAAATAAGCATTTACATTTACTCATTTACTCAAAGAATATCATAACTCAAAAAATTTAATTTTTGATTTAATGATGCCGAATTAATCGTCATATCGTTATTCATATTGTATAAAAATTTCATACAAATATCTTATTTACTCAACTAATGGGAGAAAAATAAAATATTTTCCTTTTTCCTTTAAATTGTGTGTAAATTGAGAAAAATTTAAACTAGTTTTATGGCATACTAGTGTTTTGAGTTATGACGTTGGTTTAGTAAATGAGTCATATGTACGAAGTTTTTTATCTTTTCTCTCGAATTTTTTGTTGAAGTCTACTGATGAATGTCTTAAGCAGAAACGATGTGCATATAGACGTTGCTTAAGCGAAAAAAAAAACTTAATTTTTGACCCCAAACACAAGAAGTCTGACGATGAAGGTGTGGCTGGAAGCTTTCGGAAACAGCATGTTGTTCCGTTCTGCTAGTTTTGTTTTCACAATAATTTACAATTGTCTTTGTTGCAATTTGTTCTTTAAAAACTATTTTTCAAAATTTAGCGTAATCGATTCATAATCAGAGAAACAAATAAGTTGGAACAAAAAAAATTAAAAACTAAATAAATATTCTTCATCTTAATAAGTTCAGAAAGAAGTTTTGATTGGGTTCGCAAAAGGAAAGAAACAATTGGCTACAAACTTTTTCATATTTCAAAATATTTCCTCACACAAACAAATTCTTCTCGATAGATAATTCGCTGCTCAATGAAAGTTTTGATGGTATGTATTACCATCGCAAAATACAAATTTGAATTTCTTCGCTAGATGATTGAACATCGAATAGAACTCATAACAAGGACCAATTTCTGGATTGAAAAAAATTTTTTAATAAAAATTATAAAAAAAATATATTAAAATTACACTGAAAATTAAGTAAAAAGAAATAAAAACAGAAAAATTAATTACAACATATTTCGTTAAACAAACATGACTCTAACGTAAGTATGTATGTATATGTGTTTGTGTACGTCATAATAATGTCGTTGCCGTGACTAAAAATATAAGATTTTATGTGCATTTTGATGCATTTACCTTAGAAATTTAATAAATAAGTTGGATTTTTTTGTTAATTAAAAAACAAAAATTCTAACACTTAACAGTGTAGTGTGAAAAATTAATTAAATTATTTATTTTAGTTTTATTTTTAATTTTTTATTTTCATTTTTTTATAAAAGTAAAATTAATTTATGAAAATAAACACGACCACCAGGCAAAACTACCACAGCCATACCATCTGCAAAGTTAAACGCAGGAAAATATAAGAGAAACATAAACATAATTTTGTTAAGTGTTTTGCAACTATTACAGATTAGATAATCTGTAATTTAACCACAAATCAGGAAATGGCACAGACAGTAAAATTCACAACAAAAAAAAAACATTTAAAGCCACACAAACAAACGATAAAATGCAAATTAGGTAAATGGCAAAAAATAAAAACAAAAGAAAACGTACATAAAGAAACATAAATGGCAAAGTATTTGAAGATTTGAAGATACCTATCTAACAAAATATTTCAAGTTAAAGTATGTAAGTTTTTTAGAACAATTACATTTATTAAAATTTGTTTTTGTTTTCCACATACATACATATTTATGTACATTACATAAATATTCGAAAGAAAGAGCTAAGAAAATGCTTTTTGAGAAAGACCACGTTTTAAAAATATAACTTATAAAAGAGTAGATATTAGAGTTGAGCGATATTTTGAAACCTATTCTTTTTTCACAGCAATTGAAAAATCACTAAACACAACTGTGACTGAATTTATCAAGTAACAGATTTTGGAAATATAGTTCTTTTATACAAACTGTGATTGTTCTTATATGCTTACTTAACATTAGATAAGGCTACCACATGCATTTTTTTTATACCTTCAGCTTTTGTCGATAAAAAAGTCAAATCGTGTAAAATCGTCTTTTCTGGCAACTATGTACATCTCACATGTTCATATTTGCAAATTTTTGTCTCTCTGCCTCTTATACGAAAATCTCAATCTCGCTCTTCTTATTAGTATTTATCAAAATACCAATCCTAACAAAGACTTTTAAAGCAGAAGAGCTGAAATGAGTTAAAGCGTGATCACAGTCATAGTTTAATTTCACTGCTGCTCTTTTTATTAGATTTTCTCAAAATAACAGAACTGCTACAAACAAAATACTGCTAAACTGTGATCACAGTCACAGTTTAAAAGAACAGCGATTTAGAAATCACATTCACAAGGAGCAACATTATTAAAAAATCACGTGATCGCTCATCACTAGTAGATATGTATGTATGTACATATGTGAATTTTAAAAAAGAACATTTTATAATAGTTAACAATTAAAAAAATTAACACTATTGTGATTAACATGTTCAATTTTTGCATGAAATTTTGATTGCCCATGATGGGGAATGAATGCTATCAATTCGTATTGAATGTAAAAAAAACGGGAAGAATATTTGTAAAGCTTACAAATTAATGTAGAATCAAATTTAAGTTTTATAGTAAAAAATACATAAATTTTAGATTTCAAATGAAATTTTTTTCAAGTGTAGAGAGCGTCAGACAAAGAAATATTGGTGTATCAACTGTGAGTGTTGGCAGAGTGAGTCTCGTGGGTGATGAGAAGCAAATAAAGAGATATCACGTAAATACTAGCACAGCCAGTTGTAACCCTGTCGGAGAATGTGTGGTTGACTACAAAAATAGTTAACTTATAGTTAACTTATCTTAGACGGACTGCAAGCTAAACCAAAAATTAATTCGTAAGTTGAGTCGGTAATCGAATTTGATGAGATCCAACAAATGTATTCTCAGCTACTTTGAAACTCACTTCTGTTTTATATTAACATTTTACTGTTGTTATTTTAGATGGCACCGTAGCTGAATGGTAACGCATTGAGTACACAATGTGTGATGATACATTTTCGAACCCCAGAAAATTTTTTTTAATTTACTGACTACCAGGTGATTTAAAAAAGTCAACTTTAAGTTAGCTGAAAGCAATACAGAGAGACAATTGACTACCGCATAGGACATCACAATGTTAAAATAGTCAGTTGATTACATTGAAAAGTAATCCAAGTGTCAGTTGCGAAATAGTTAGCTTAAAGTTAGTTTAATTTCCGACAGGGTAATTACTACTATTACTTAATAATAATAATTTATTTAATAATAATAATAATAAGAAGATGCTAAAAGCGCTTTAAAACAAAAGTAGAAAGCATAAAAATTTTAATAATAAAAACTATTACACAACTTTTAATTTTCAAACCAAAGATTTATAAGAAAATGTTCGTTTGACAATTTATATTGGAAAAAAACAAGAAAAGATTGTTAAAATAAGAATCGAAAACAGAAGAGGAGTTTTTTTTAATTTTTGAATTTACTAATAGCTTAATGGAAAAAAGAAACTTTTATACTTCTCGCAAGAGTTAAGTATACAAGATATTTTATATGAAATTTTGAAAGCAACATGAACAACGATGTGACGATTAATTCTGCATTATTAAATAAAAAAATCACGTTTTTTGAGTTATGACACTAATGCAGCAAAGAAAAAAATTAACAAACACAAATGGAAAACATTAAGGTATTTAAACACTATTTAAGTGTCACTAAATACTTTTAAAATACAGTATGATTTTTTTTTTTAAATTAAGAAATTATAATTTTTCATTAATATTGTGTTTATAATCACTTCTAGTATTTTAAATGATTCTCTATTTATAATTCTACACTAAAGGATTTTACTTTAATTATTGTTTGACATAAAAATTGCTACAAAGGCTATAAATTTTATAAACAATTGTTTTTTTTTAATTTTCTTTCAACCAACCTAAAGCTATTGGAAAATAAACAAGAAAATGTGTAAGATATTTTAATGATTGATTTTGTTTTTTTTCTTCATTCTATGAATTATTTAATTTACAGTAAAACCTTGCTAAAATGTTTCACAAAAAATATAAACTTTAAAGGATTGTTTAAAAAAAATCGTCAAAAGGCTCTTTTAAAAATAAAAGGATTTTTTTCGTATGATTTTGGTTCTATTATTTTAATTAAATTGAATTTTTTTTTTAATAACTTTAATGTGTGTCTGTAACTTTTCTTATTTTAATTTTGTTATATTTTTCATGTGTATGATAATATAAGAGTTTTCACAGTATTATGTGGTTTTTTATTCGTTTTATATTTTCCGATTAATTTTTTAATTGATTTTCAAAACTTTTTATATTTAAAGAGGGCTGCAATTTAAAAAAAATACATGTAAATTATTAAAACATCTAAGACAAAATTAAAATATGGATTGTAGTTTTTTAATGCAATGTACTAAATATGTATGCATGGATATATGTATGTATGTATGTGTGTACTTTCTAAAATGCAATCAATCAGCCTTATTACGAGTGTCCACTTGGAACCCAAAATACATATTTTTTCTTTAATCTAGGACTAAAATTTCGAGATCCAAGTCAAAATTCACATTCGTAATAAGACATTGAATAGAATTAAAATTTTAGATTGAGAGTCTAATCATATGAGAAACGTACACAAAAGTTCAAAAATATATTTATTTATCAGCCCAATCATGAATATTCCCTCGGAATATTAATAAGACAGAATACCTCCAATCATAAACAAAGAACAAAAAATATTAAAGTGGCATCACTGCATTACGAAGTTCTTTGTTTTGCTTGTTTGTGGACATTTTGTTTTCTCTCTTTTTTTTTGCGTGCGAGCATAAACAAAATTATTGTAAAAATATGTAAATCAATAAAAGATTACAAACGATGTATTTTTAGCATAATTTGTGTTTTTCCGAAACACAAGAATTATAAAATATTACTTTAATTATATAAATTTTAAGTGTATTTTTATTTCAACTCCCTTCTGTTATGCAATGGAAAGATTTTTAGAGTGGGCGTGTGCGTTCATAATGGGGGCAATCATGAACAGTGTTACCATATGTGAAGCTTTTGTAGACATGAAAAAACGACCAAAAAGATTTCTTAGACAAAAATAAGACTTTTAAAAATTCGACTTTTGGTACTTTTAATATATTATTGAGGAGTCTTTTGATTAATTATGTAAGTACATATTTTCTGATTTAATTCACAATAATCTTAGACATATTACAGTAAATATTTAATAGTTCCCTGGAAAAAATAAATTTTAACTTATTTCCCTTCAATAAAATAACAAAAAAAAATATTTTTTTATTAGAAGATTTTTTTTTGCTCGACCTGAAGATTTTTGAAAAAAAATATGGCAACACTGATCATGACTAAAATTCCGGGAGAAATTTCAAACAATAGCAAGTAATAGGGAAAATAAGAAAATTCTAATTGAAAAACGGATAATTTGTCGCGGAATTTTATTTATGATTGCCCTGAATGTCTTCTGCTTTACCGGGGAGTTTGTTATTCTCTCATTTGGTAAAAACAGGGGAAAACAAGTTCATAATTGCGGCAATCATGAATAAAATTCCGCGAAAAATTTCTCCCTTTTTTTTTTGTTTTTCCTATTACTTGCTATTGTTTGAAATTGTTCCCCGGGAAAAATTTCTCGCGGAAAGTGGAACAACTCGCTCAAATCGAACGACTATCTGGGTCACTTTTCATAAGAAAATCTATTTAAATTGTAATACTTATTAAAAAAATACCGTTAAATTGTGAAAACAAATTTACTTTTCTGTTATTTAAAGCGGAAACCTTTTTTCCATACTTAATTTTACATTTATTTCTTATTAAGAAATTAATTTTTAATTAACAGCCTTATTTATAAAACTTATTATGGCTTTAAAAAGGTTTTTAGAACAAATTTCCGTAAAAATTTTTCTTAAAAAGTCTTTATAAAGTCTTAATAATTTTTATAAATAAGGCTGATAGATGTTAAGTAATGATTAGTAATCGTACTGATTACTAATTTGATTACTTTTTTTTTGAAAGGTGACGTAAGGATTAAATTACGATTATATACAGTTTTGCACGATTACTAATTGATTACGATTACTAATAATGGAAAAGTCATCTAAATTACTTGAAAGTACATAAAAATAATCAAAAAGAATAAAAAGTAATGAAAAAAATAGTGTGATTATATTTAAAGATTTATTTTAACTCCTTTTGATTATTTATTAATAATCAAAAGTAATCTTTGAAAGTAGTCGGATTTTTTTTTTGATCACTTTTGATTCTTTTTGATTATTTTGTTGTAATTTCAAGTAATTTAGATTAATTTTCCATTATTAGTAATTGTAATCAATTATTTATCAGAAATTCTTTAAAAGCGAATTATGTAATCAGTACAATTCTTTTTAAAATGTAATCTAAATGATTCCTAATCGTAATAGAAATTTAACTGCTCTGCTTGAAATTTTTTTTAACCAACTTCGAAGAAAGGATGAGGTTATCCTGTATCGTTTTTTTTTGTCCGAGAGAGTATAGTTTCCTTTTGTCAAAAATGGGTCGGGAGTGAGCCCACTAAATTTTTTCTTTTCAATTTTATGATCTTTTAGTGATCCCATGCGAAGCTAGGCACACACCTTAGGTTCTCGTAATAACACAATCTTGAAGTTGAAAAAATGGGCGTAGCCACAATCTTACTTTAAAAAAAGTGGGCAGGGTCAATCCTATTAAAATTTAATATTATATTACACGTTGCTTATACTTTATCGATTTTTACGAAACTTGACACACACCTTAAGGTCTGAAAAAATTTTAATCTTGTGTTTAAAAAAATGTGAGGGGTCGTGCTTCGTGCTTAAAGAAGTGGACGGGTCCTTGCTCATTAAAGATTAATATTACATTTCACGTATTTCTACCTGAGCGATTTTTAAGAAACTTGGGACACACCTTGAGTTCTGAAAGTGATTGACGCAATACTGAATTTAGAAAAGTTGGCGGACATTAATATTTGCTGAATTGGATGTGACGGCATATGTATATTACGAAGTACAGAGTAAAACCCCCCAAGTTAAATTATGTTTGCTTTTTAAATCTGTAACTCGAAACGAAATTAAATGCTTTCGAATTTCGTTTCGATATACAGAGTAGACCCCCAGTAAATAAGACATTTTTATGTGTGTTACCTATAATGCTTTTCAAAAACTGCACCTTTGAAAAACACCCATTATGTATATTTATGTGAGCCATGTATTTTGGAAGAGGCATAACTCGCTTCATTAAAAATATTTGACTTGCCGTTTTAATAATCTTATTTTGAAGTTCAATATTCATACCATGCGACTATCAAAATAACTCGTTCATATGATGTTTGACAGTTGACGTTTCAAGGAATTTGTTATTAATAATTAATAATCACCCTTATTCCAGCTGTCGTCATCGACGTCACTTTAACACAATACCAACAAATTGGGGCTTGGTTACTCGCTCTCGAGAAAAATTTTGCGCAACTGAAAATATATTTCCGTTCCCTAAGGTCTAAAAAATAGTATCAACCTGCCAACAGGAGTCAGTTGTTTTCGACAACGGATATACGAGCACCAATTTTTTGGTGTTGTGTTAAAGTGACGTCGATGGCGACAACTGGAATAAGGGTGAATATAAATTGAACTTGTAGAAAACTCTACTGTATAATCAAACAATCTCAACTAATTATTGAAAACGTTATATAGATAAGTATGCTGAACGATCATATAAAAAAATATGTGTCCAACAAACACAATGTTGAACACATAAACATGAATTAGGAGTATAAAATATATACATAGCCCAATCATGAATAACAATTCCGTGCGAGTTTTTTCACTTTTCGCCAATCATGAATTTCTTTTTTTCCCTTTTTTACCAAATGCGGTAAAAAAGTAGGTATTATGAACGCCGTTGAATTTGCTTTTTTTCACCAAAAATCTTTCCCTTGCAAAACAGAAGGGAGTTTACATAAAAACATAGTTAATACACAATTAAAACACAATTTATATACATAAACTTGTATTTTATAGATCTTGTATGTAAAAAACACAAATAATACACAAATAAATCATTTATAAACTTTTTTTAAATATTTTACCAAGTTGTTGAATTTTAGTAATTTTGTTTTTTCCTCTCTCACTCAAAAAACAAAAGAAAAAGAGAGAAACAAAATGTCAACAAACAAGCAAAACAACGAGGTTCGTAATGCGGTGATGCCACGTATTACTCTTTTTTGTTCCCAAGAAATTCATGATTGGAGGATTGTTTTCTCGAGAAAATTCCGAGGGAATATTCATGATTGGGCTGACAATTTTACATTATTATTTACATTAATTAACTAATCCCCCGTTGCCACATGCAAGTGCAAGTGGAAAAAACTCAATACACTCACATTTTTTACTAACACAGCCACAGTTATGTCACTTGCGAGTCAGCTTGCAATGGATTTTTGAAGCAAGTAAATTTTTACACTTGTCGCAAGTAAAGTGACAAAACGAAAAACAGTGTTGCCGAGTACAGAGTTATTTTATTAATTTGAATAATATTATAGCTGATTTTTGGTATATATAAAAAGGATATTGCTAAATGACACCAAGGCTCGTTTTAGAGCCAAGTTCGAGTATAAATTTCATGTTTTAATAAAAGAAATATATTAACAACACAATTGAAGATCAATATTGACTACTTGGTAACACTGCAGTAACTGTTGAAGTAAAACAATCTTTACTACAACTTGCATTGTGCTGTGTAGCCACTCAAAAATTGTTTGTTTTTTACTTGTAATACAAGTAATTACTGGCATGTGACAACGGGGGGGGTAACTGCCGCCTGTTCAATGAAAAGCAAAGCAACAGTTCGTTCGATTTTTGTTTTCCAAATAAATACTTGAAATAAACTTTCGTTTGCAATTATTGCACGAACACTAAATGAATGTACAAGTCGATCTAAGAAACAAGATACTGCTAAAAAAATAAATAAAACAGCTAACAAAGATTTATTTATACATAAAGTTTTAAGCAAAAGTAGAGTGATCGACTACTAAGGGTTTCGACCGGTTTAAAAACGAAGTTTATCACTTTGACAGTACAAATTGATGAAAACATCATCTTGAACATTGGAATAATAGAATTTGAAAAATTCTATTTTCTGTGTAATTTGTATTATGAATATTTTTGTTTAAAAGTTATTTGATTAGTGAAATGCTTATTGACAAATGGATGACAAATAAAACAGCAACTTAAAAACTTGTATATGTCTAGTAATATTTTTACAAATTACTTTAAACAAGAGCATGACAAAAATATATATGATTGTTAAAATTAGTTATTAACTTCGTGTTAAAAAGACAACGGACGAAAAAATGAAGGTACTTTTTTTGTTAATTTTTAATTTTCTCTGTGTATGATTGATATTCGTATTTAAAACAACCCTGTATATCAAAGTATGTATTAAAAATAAAATAATTTCAAAAACAGAAATGTAAAGCCAGTAAAAGAAGCTATAAAAAATAAATAAAAATAATAATAAAAGCACAACAACATTTATACCACACAAGCTGAGAAAACTCCCATTACGCGTCAGCCAAGATCTTGTTGCTGATCATTACGATCTGAGCGATAAATGGTTGTACGATTACTACTACTGTACCTGTTTCCAGATGTTGCTTGCTGCTGCTGTTGTTGCAATTGAGGTTGTGATTGTGATTGTTGCTGCTGTTGCTGCTCGCTAACATTAATACTATTTGGTGCGGCTGAAGACGTTGGCATTGGCTGTAGGCGTATTGGTTGTGCTGCGACAACCTGGCTTTTAAAGAACTTGTCGGTATCTTCTTCGTTTAATTGATTACACTGCTGCAATTCGTATTGTTGTTGGTCAGCTAAAATTTTAGCTGTTAAAATTGACACATACGTCTTGTAGCGACGTATCTGTAGAGAAGTAAATTATTTTTTTTCATTTATTTTCTATAGTTTTTTTGTTTGTTTTATTTTTTGATTTGCAAACTCACCTCATATTGTAAAAATATCTCCTTTTCTTTGTAGTTTTGTAAAGCTAAACCTTTAGAGGGTATGGGACCCTTTTTATGTTCTGATATTGTATTCTCTAATTTGTTTAATTGCTGTTCATGCGACTCCAACTGTTCTTTCTGCAAATGAGAAAAATGGTATGAAATTTATTCGGTTAATGAATATATTACTTATTGGATCAATCTAACAGCCTTATTTATAAAAATTATTAAGGCATTATAAAGGCTGTTTAGGAAAAATTTTATAAGAAAATTTGTTATAAAAGCCCTTTATAAATCCTTAATAAGTTTTATAAATAAAGACGTAATAAAATATCTTCGAAAGAAAAGTATTGAAACAAATATATATTTATTAGGCATAATTGAGAAAAAAAACTTTTTCAAATAATCGAAACAAATTTATGCGAATAATCAAATAAACTGTTTTCAAATAGAATTTATTCGAACCAAATAAAATTTATTAGAATAATCGAATAAAATTTGTTGAATTAAAGTTATATCGAATAACATTTATTCACAGATAGTCGAAACAAAATTTATTCGAATTGAACAAAATATTTTCTAATAAAATTTTATCGAATAATCGAGTAACATTTATTCACACAATCGCATATAATCGCGAAAAAGTTTAACCGAATAAAATTTGTTAGAATAATTGAATAAAATTTATTCACATAATTGCATTAAACTAATTCAAATAATCGAAATAAATTTATCAGAATAATAAAAAAAATTATTCGAACAATCGAATAACATTAATTCATATAATCGCATAAAACTTAAACTAAAATTCAAAATAAATTTATTCGAATAATCCAATCAAATTTGTTGATATAAAATTTATTCCTTAATCGAATAAAATTTACTCACATAATCGCAAAAAAGCTTTTTCGTATAATCGAATAAAATTAATTGGAATAATCGAATTAAACTTGTTTAAATATAATTTATTCTTATTATCGAATAAAATTTATTCAATTAATAGAATAAAATTGATTTGCATAAAACTTTTTCGAATAAGCGAAATAAATTTATTCGAACAATCTAATAAAATTTAAGATTTTAAGATTTATTTGAATTGAATAAAATTTGTGGAAACAAAATTTATTGGAATCGAATAAAATTTGTGGAAACAAAATTTATTGGAATCGAATAAAATTTGTGGAAACAAAATTTATTGGAATCGAATAAAATTTGTGGAAACAAAATTGGAATCGAATAAAGTTTGTGGAAACAAAATTTATTCGAATCGAATTAAATTTGTTGAAACAAAATTTATTCGAATAATCGCATAACATTTATTCACATAACCGCAAAAAAACGTATTCAAATTTATTCGAACTGAATAACATTTATTCACATATGTAATTGCATAAGGCTTATTCGGATAATCGAAATAAAATTATTCGAATAATCAAAAAAATTATTCAAATAATCGAACAAAATTTTTTTTTATAAAATTTATTCGAATTGAATGACATTTCACATACATACATATTTATTCGAAAAATAATAAATAATAATAATTTATTCGAATAATGGAAAAACTTTGTTCAAACAAAATTTATTCGAATAATAGAATAACATTTATTCACATAATCGCACAAAGCTTCTTTAAAAATCTGAAATAAATTTATTCGAACAATCGAATAAGTTTTTTTTTTAAATACATTTCGAATAATCGAATAAAATTTGTTGAAATAAAACTTGTTTGTATAATCGATTAACATTTATTCACATAATCGAATATAATCACAAAAAAGTTTATTCGAATAATCAATAAAAAAATTTTAAATAAAAATTTTTCGGATAATGGAATAAAATTTGTCGAATAACATTTATTCACATAGTTGCATAAAACTTATTCGAATAACCGAAATAAATTTATTCGAATAACATAAAAATTTTCCCAATAATCGAAATCAATTTATTCCAATCGAATAAAATTTTTTTGAACAATAGAATAAAATTAATACGTATAAAACTTTTTCGAATAATCGATTACTCATATCGCTCGTTTTTTGTTTGACTTACCAGTAACAATTTGGTATGCGAACTGGGTAGTAGAGGTCTTTGGAATCTTTTTTGACTACCCACTCCTCCTTCTAAAGGAGGCGCTGAGTAGGCGGCACATACAAAATTTATTGTTTCTACCCATGACTGCAATTCCTTCGAATCACTAGTTTGGAATAGATATTCAGCCTGATCTGCTGTTTGCAAACGAAATACATGCTGTTTTTTGGTATAATCGGTAGCCTTTGTGGCCAAGCCATGATGTATTCGTATAGCATTGTGTAGATTGTCGGACATCTTTTGGGAAAAAGTAAATAAATTAATATCATAAATATGTATGTATGTGTAAGTAAATTTTATTTTTTTATTAGTTTAAACTCACTTGACTTTTACGAAATCCATGCTCATCTTTGTGTAAATATAATACTAAATCTCTAAGAGTACAATAAAACATTTTCCAAGAACGTTTTCCAAAAGGAGCTGGGAATTGAAAATAAATTAAGTTTTAAATTATTAAAACAAAATACATCTTAATCCCTCACTTACTTTTCTTATAATTAACATCATAACAACATTTGCGCATAACATAGCCCTTTTTATATTCCACAGCATTGGCCGCTTCGGGTATATCCAAAAAGGGATTTTGTCCCAATTGACCAGTATTCTGTTGAAGACTTTTATTATCACCTTGAAGTTTTTGCGAATCACCAGGGTCGTCATCGCTAAAAAACCGAAAAAAAACATTAATGGAAAAAGAACAATTATCAAAATAAATATTTTATCAACTAACAGTGCCCACTCCAAAGGCTGCGATTTGATGGCTTGATACAAAAACTTGAGCACGTCCTTGGGAAAGTTTTCACCATCATTTAATTCGGCCAAGTTTTCTATAAATTCATTACAAGTCATTTTACGACCAATATTTTGACCATGCAAATCGGTATTTAATAACATAATAGCACAGGTTAAGGTATGAACAGCATCTATAAAAAATTATTATTATGAAAAGGCCACTCGTTAGTGTTATGAAATTCAAATATGTATGTATGTAAATACAATACGAGCTCGATTTGCACAACCACCGATTATTGCAACATCCCGATTACTTTACATTTCTTATAAGTGCAACTTTTTTTTTTAAAAACAGTCACGATAAGCGCAACTTTTTCTCTTTTAGTAAATTTAAAATACTTTTCCCTCTAAATTTACTGATCTTTAAGCGTGGAGTTTTAACAAATACCTCAAATTTCACAAAAGTGCCCATTCCAAAAGGGTTTCTGCACACTTATTTATTTTTCTATCTTTACCCTTCGCGCATGAGTATACAATACATACGTATGAGTAGAAAAAAGAATTGTTTCTTTACACTGAATGAATCACAGAAGACTATTCAGATGAAAGCGAAGCTATAGAATTTTTTAGACGAAGAAACTTCAAAGAATATACAAATTGAAAACACACAAAAGCTTAAAGTAGATGTGGTGCCATTAAAGGCCGGGGCACAATGAATCCGTCATACGTTAAACATCGCCTTTTTCAACTGACATTAACGCAGCGACGGAGAAGGTTGGCACAATGAGTACTTTATTGACGGAAGCATTTGTATGTTGATTCTCCATTTTATTTATTAAATTAAACTTTTTTATTTATTTCGTTTATTTATTTTGTTTAATTTTATTTTTGCTGCCACAAAAAACAAACATCCCAAAAAACATAGCAAAAAAACCAACCAATATCTGTCAAACTACTCAACGTACGCAGAAAAATTTTTGTACTTTGCGTTGACAGACACGTACTAAATGTGACCGACCTCATAAGAAATCATGTATTTCAACTCAGCTGTCAGTTGGAAAAGGCGAAGTTTAACGTATGACGTAGAATAATATTCCTTATGAAAAATTAATTGCCATTCAAGAATTTAAGAATTTATACCAAAATTTTAGCATACTTTTCCTTAAACTACATTGTGTTTATAAAAAAAATTTACTGTCAGTAGTTGAACTCAAATATACGCAAGTACAAAATATAAAATACTATTTTATAACTTGTTTAATCACATGTATGACTTTTTATGTTTAATTATTAATAAATTCAGTGAAGTGCGACTTTGACCCGCGCACGAAGGGTTCCGTACGGATACTAGATATGTAATTCAATACGAACCTTATCCTACATAAAACCCCTTATTCTGAATGGCGTCGTCGACGTCACATCAAGACGACAGTAAATATTGTCACTTTTCGACTCTTTATCGGCTCTTATTGACAATATCTTACTAATCTCTAAAGCTTTGTAAGTTAATGTAGCATGTTAATAGTGGTCAGTTCTTGTTGACAAAGGATAGACAAGTGACAACTTTTACTGTCATCTTGTTGTGACGTCGACGACGCCATTCGCAATAAGGGGGAATATATAGTTTAGGCATTTTTTTCGGCTTTAAGCGTTTTTTTTAGTTTTGGGTTTTTTGGGTTTTTTTGGCTTTGACGATTTTTTTAAGTTTTGGCGCTTTTTTAGTTTTGGCACTTTTTTTCGTTTTGGCGATTTTATTTATTCTGGCAATTTTTTTTTAATTGTGACGATTTTTTTTTTGTTTTGCCGTTTTTTTAGTTTTGGCGATTTTTTTCATTAAGGCGATTTTTTAGTTATGTCGAATTTTTCGGTTTTTGGCGTTTTTTTTTCATTTAGGCGCTTGTTTTAGTTCTGACACTTTTTTCGGTTTATGGCGATTTCTCATTTTGGCGATTTTTTTTTTTGATTTTTTTCAGTTTGGCGACTTTTTTTCATATAAACAATTTTTTAGTTTAGGCGCCTTTTTCGCGTTTTGGCGATTTTTTCGATGTTTGACGTTTTTTTCATTTTGGCGATTTTTTTCATTTGGGCGATTTATTCGAATTCGCCGATTTATTTTAATGTTAGAATTTTTTTTAATTTTTTTTTTTAGATTTTTGACGATTATTTTTTTCGGTGTGTCGATTTTATAATTTTCGGATTTTTTAGTTTTACCGATTTTGAAAATTTCAAGAGTTTGCCTCTTACGGTTACCAACTTGCTGTATGTCAAAATTACATAGTCAGAATTACATTACACCCTTTAATTTAATTATTTTTAAATTTTAGTGTTAATTGTTGTAGCCTGTATGAAAATACACTAAATGTTCAAACAGAATAAGTCCGCAACTTCAGAAAAAATCGTTGTCAAATTAACAAAGACCATAATAAAAGCTACGGCAGTAACTTCAAATGTTCTCCAATTTTTATTTAATTTTCTTTTGTGCTTGTATTTCTTTGTAGTTTTGTTAACAAAATGTATGAAATTTATTGAAAGTATGGTAGCATTATTGAGAGAATGAGTATTTATATGTGAGAGCATTTGAAAAAAACGCTGTCAAAATAAAATAGATTCTATCCCTCGACTGCTTTCTGGCGTTACTTTTTTGTGTCAATTTGTATGGAAAATGTGTTTATGTTTGATCATAAATTTTACAAATTTCAAGTGTCAATATACATACATACAAATGTACATACATATGTATGTACATACAATTGCATGTATATTACATGGGATTTTAACATTTTTCGTTGCTCGTTTTGGAACACCCTTTCATTTTTAACTCTCGTGTATTTGATGTTGTACTGACCAAGGTTCTACATACTCTGTCGAAATTTCAGGTCCGTAGCTCTTACGGTTCCTGAGAAAATAGCATGTGACGGACAGGCAGACAGACGGACAGCGTAGCGAAAACAATAGGGTTCCTGGTCTACGGAAGCCTAAAAATTAATTATTTAATATTATAAAGTTTTTAGTGGTCGATTATTTCGTTGAGATTGCGCAAATCGAGCTCGTACTGTACTTATGTATGCATATGCATCAGATTATTTTACCCTGGGAATTAAATGTTCCTGGATTACAGTCTAAATATCGTTTTGAAAAATGTACTAAAACACGCTCCCGCTCTTGGGTTTCACCCGACAGCGAGAATTGTTGTAGAAATTCCCTTAATGATTGATCTAAAGTTTTGGTTTCGAAATTGAAATATTTTAAATATTCATCAGCCACGGCACGATTGAAATCATTGCTGGAAAGAAGAAAAAAATATATTTAATTAATTTTTCCTTTTTCAAATTGAATTTTAAATTTCACATTTACTTTTTACTTAAATGACGTGAGACATCACTTTTCTTAAAACCATCAAGGGTATACAGTCTTTTAGCCAAGCGTATTGCCGATGGCATATCCACAGCCTTAGGAGAATAATGATACGAATGCAGTGACTCAACATCGCTGCCATCATCGGAAACGGGAGGCGATGATTCGCGACCATCGCCCATATTCGCCGAATAGCTATTTGCTGAATTCGAATGTTGCTGATGCATTTGTGTCGTAGTAGCATCTTCGGCGAGTGTGACAAGTTCATCTTCGGAATTTTTATGATCCGTAGCAAGAGATCTCATTGAGGAACCATTGTTATTGAAAGAATTATTGGAATTGGCATTACTGTCGGCACCGCGCACTTGTATAACAACCTTATGTTCGGATGATTTTTGCTGCTGCTGTTGCTGCTGATGATGATGATGTCTTTGATGTTGTTGACGCTGCACGGCAGCATCAGAAACCAGTATTGTTGAATCTGAATCGCTGGGATCGCTAAGTATCATACCGCCTAAAAGATCGCGAGAACTGAGTAAATTATCATCATCCTGATAGTCAGGACTAGAAATATTGGATATAGCTTCGGAGACGCTTTGATCTCCTCCGCCGCCTCCAGTAACTGCAAATGCACCTGCACCACCACCACCTAATGTATTATTTGTGTTAGTACAACTATTATTACCACCACTACTATTACCACCCCCACCACCAGTGCCACCATTGTTACAGTGCAATAAACCCATATTGGTTGTTATACTATTAGTACCACAAGAATTATTTATACTACCGTTAGTAACAACGACATTGTATTGTTGCTGTTGTTGCTGTTGCTGATAGTTATGACCATTATTATTTGCAAAATTACCCTTAGAACCCGACGATGACATGACAGAACTCGATACAGATGTTGGAGAGGCTGGACTACCGGCTGAATTGTGAGGTGACGAACTTATCGAACTGGAGTGTGAATGATTGTGTGAGTTATTTGAACCATAATTTGCAGAGAACTGTTGTTGTTGCTGCTGCTGCTGTTGCTGCTGCAAAGCTGCCAATTGATGCGGTTGCAGAGGGGCATTATATGTCCACACAATACGATCGCGATCCGAAGCCTATTTATATGGGGACATAATAAAAACAAAACATTATTAGCATTGACAATAATAATAATTGTATTTTTGGTGGGCTTTAATGTACATAAATATGTATTACATTAGATACATACGTAGTATATGTTTTTTTTTATTATTATTTCTAGCTTTGGAACTAAATCTTCTATTGTTTTTTCTTACTACAATTAAAAAAAGACCTAAAAAGAAGCACTTATTAACGTGTACAATTCTCTAATTAAATGTGTAAGGATATAAATTTTTTTTTCATTTAAATGTTTCTTTTCAATTTACTAAATTTTACTTTAGAATGAAGAATACGAATAATGAAAAACATATGTTAGAGATACTTCCTTTTGAGGAAGTGAGGTTAAAGGCTCAGTTAGTTAGCCCACTGTAATGTAATGTAACTGCAACGTAGGAAACAGCTGAAGCATTAAACACATTCACCACAGCAAGCTACCGACTACGAAATGTCAAAAATAGAATACACATGTTTATATGAGAATAATTACTTTGGAGAGAGCAAGGCAACATGGCGGCAGGTTGTTGTCTATGCTGATTTTGTCATTGTAGTCCAATTAAACTAATTTCTATTTCTTTGACTGCAATGAGAAAATTCAGTGTTACCAGTATAATACAAAATGTTGATTGAGTGATATCGTACAATTATTTCATGTTATTTAATAGAAACAATATCCAAAAGTTGATGTGAACAATAAATTGATTCATTTTTAGGGTTCCGTACACCAAAGGTGAAAAAAGGAACCCTATTGTTTTCGCTACGCTGTCCGTCTGACGGTATTTCCTCAGGAACCGTGAGAGCTACGGACCTGAAATTTGGACAGAGTATGTAGAACCTTGGTCACTACAACAACAAATACATGAGAATTAAAAATTAAAGGGTGTTTCAAAACGAGCAACGAAAAATATTAAAATCCCATGTAACATACATATAATCGTATGTGCATATGTATATTGACACTTGAAATTTGTAAAATTAGTGTATTTTTGCATAGACTACAACAATTAACGCTCAAATTAAAAAAAAATAATTAAAGGGTGGTCTATCAGTTAATGCAATTTTGACTATGTAATTTTGATAACTTGCTATATTTTGGAAACCGTAAGAGTTAAACTCTTGAAATTTTCAAAAACGGTAAAACTAAGAAATCTGAAATTTATAAAATCGCCAAACCAAAAAAAAATCGCCAAAAATTCAAAAAAATCGCCAAAAAGAAAAAAATTGCCAACATTAAAAAATAAATTCTAACACTAAACTAAGTCGCAAAATTCGAAAAAATCGTCCAAATGAAAAAAATCGTCAAAATGAAAAAAGCGCCAAAAACCGAACAAATCGCCAAACGCGAAAAAGGCTCCAAAAAAATCGCCAAAATGGAAAAAATCGCCAAAATTAAAAAAAATCGCAAAATGTGAAAAAAAAGTGTCAAAACTACAAAAAAGCGCCTAAATGAATAAAGTCGCCAAAATGAAGAAACGCCAAAAACCGAAAATCGCCAAAATTAAAAAAAATCGCCAAAACATAAAAAACGCCAAAAACCGAAAAAAATCACCACAACGAGAAAAAAATGTCAAAACTAAAAAAATGCCCAAAATGGAAAAAATGCAAAATAAAAAAAATCGCCAAAATTAAAAAAATTTCAAAAACGAAAAAAATTTCAAAACTATATTTTGTATTGGCTAGTAAAGTTCGTATTGAATTACATATCTCGTGTCCGTACGGAACCCAACCCTTCGTGCGCGGGTCAAAGTCGCACTTTACCGAATTTATTTCTTTAAGTCGTAATAACTTTTAATGTTGGATGTAAAAAGTTTATCAACTTTAAGTTTGAATAAAAAACATATGTATCTATTACTTTTATTATTAAACAAAAAATTCTATCGTGTATTTTTATAAAACTAATGAACTAAACATTCTTCATCGATTTTCTCGAAGACACATTTTTGTCCCATACATCAAAGCAGAAACAAACCGACGATATGTCTAAATGTGTACAGTATATAGAAATATGGTATAAAAAATAAACAATTTATAGAAATACATACATACATATGTATATGTATGTACTATATAACAATCTGCTTCAATATTTCCTAAAAATCCTAACCTATTTTATTTACTTATTATTATAATAAAATTGACCCAATTATTTGAGACACTGTAAAAAGATATATATTTACTTTTATCGTGTAGTATTGTTGTGTTACAGTTAGTTGCTGTGTATTCGTGTTAAGAAAAATAGAGTATGAAAATATGAAAATCAAAAATGTTAAATAGCAACAAAAATAAAATCAACAAAAATTTATTATATTTATTATAGTACGAGTATTATAAGCGTGCATTAAGAATTGCATTCAATTTAAAGTGAGATTTAGACGCACAAAAGAGAAAATTGTAAAAAAATGCATGCGATATTTATTAGTACAAGCGAAATTATTTATCGATTTCATAGAATGCTATTTTTTGTAGTTTAAAAAAAATTATACATATTTTCACTTTTTTTTCAGTGCACACGCACATACAGTCATCGAAATTTTTTCTCTTTCTTCAAAATTTGAATTTAAATACGATGAGGGGATTTGTCCTGAAATTGGGGATTTTATTCATTTATTTGGTGATGGGATTTTTTTGGGAGGGATTTGGGAATTTACTCACTTTAGGTTTTAGTTTTGTTATACATTTACATACATATGTAAGTATTTCTTATTCTTCTTAAAATATTTTGTTTGCAAATTTAAATTTAAGTTCAGAAAGTACGCAGTAACGGAAACGGAGTAACTAGATCATATTAACAGTTTTTAAAAAGTTTTGTGACTGACTGACACGACCTACGCCAAGGCATATCAAACAGGTACACGTATCAGGCATATTGCTCATCCGCTGATTTTTTGTTTACAAGTTTATAACGAAGAATTCATTTGACAATATCAAATGTGCCTTGTTTAATGCATACAAATTTTTGACAAATACCATGTAAAGCTATGTGAGAAGCAGAGAGTTGCCAGAGAGTTTTGCCTAATGCATGTACCTGTATTAAATGTGCCTTGACCTATGCCTTCACATAGGAAGTAGCAACGTGTTTGTTAAAGAAATTCCCCAAAAAGAACCGCAAGATTATACGGTTATCCGTGGCAGATCAGTCAACCAGTGCGAGCGAGACGAAAAACTCTCGAAGGCTAAACAACACGCACAAGCCTGACCGCAATTAAGAAATAATTACGATGACGCGAGAGATGAAATAAATTTCCATAATTAATTTTTCGACTAACTTTCGACTGCTTCGATTTAAATAAAGGGTAACCTCTAATACGGTTTGAAATACAACTATGTAAAAACAACGCGAGGTGCAGTTCATTGCATAAATCTTGCCTTTATTTCCAATTAAAATGAACCTCCTTATCGTCGTGGTTGACGTGCATATATCGACTTCGACTACGACATTTTTGGAATAGATTACAGAATACCGCAAATTTTCTTTTTTCTTTGATATAGAACAAAAATATCGTTGTCGAAGACGAAATATGCCAACAACTATAACAGTACGAATAGATGAGCAATTTTTATTTCTGAACATAAGAAATAACGTCGGCAGAATAACGTCAGAAAAAAGTTTGTGTTCAAACTTATTTTAAGGGGTGGCTAGACGTATAATGTTACAAATCAAAATTTGGTTTGTCGTATGCATACAAAATGCGCGTTTTATGTTTTGATTTTTTAATAATTCGGCCACAGAAAATATATTTTATGCTAATGCTTGATTTTTTTGTTATAATAAACTTATTATTTCTAGTTTCCCGCCATTATTTTCTACGAAAAAGGTAAATTTGACAGCTTGTGTTCTAACATAATTGCTTAGACTTGTGTTCGAGCAATTATTTCCCAACATGTGTTCGAACACTAACATTTACGGTTTACACAGTCATTTTTTGTGTTAGCAACACAAAAATTTCCAAACTTATGTCTCGTGTAATCTCACTGTAAGGCGAAAAGTTTAGAATAAATACATTTAACACCCTGTAGCTCATCTCGTGCTATATTAGAGTTCCAAAGAAAACGTAATTCCTCTTTTAACTTTGCATATTTATATGTACATAGTATGTACAGTATACCCCGCTTAATTACCCCCGGTTGATTGATCCTCTTTCGAAATTAATCCTCGATTTATTTTTCTTTACTAAATATTATGCCACATAATTCAGCTTTGTGTATAATTTAAGGCTGAAGTTGCAAGTGAGTTCTGAATCAGCTGTTTTGTTTATGTTCAGTTGAAAATCCAAGGCGAATTGACACAAGGTGGTATTGATTTGCAACTCTGCGTATTCGCCTTGTATATTTGTTAATGTAAAATTTCCTGCTGTCAGAATATTTCTTAACGTTTTGATTCATTGGACAGTAGGGAAATTATGTCAGCTGGCGAATTAAGATCACCTTATGTGAATTCGTCTTGCACTTGCACGTGTAAACCTTAAGTTAATTATGTTACGATTTTTTACAGCTAATACGCAACATAACGATACGATACTAACTCTACCTTAACTTTTCATTCGCTTTTGTTAAACATCATATAAAAAAAATCTGCGAATGTCAGTCTAAGCACTTAAAGGTTTTATTGTCTGGTTGTGCAGCTGATGACCTTTTCTTGGTGATTCTTATTAAGAGTGTGCGTGCAGACGAACACATTCCAAAGACATTTTAGCATGAGACCATCAAAACTTAAAAAAATAGCATTCTAGATTTATGATTGAATAGCAAAAAAAGCAATATAGATACAATAATACAATACAATGCATTAATTAATTAAAGCGCTGCAGAAAGAAATAGAGTACGAGTATTATATTTATGTAGTATGTAGCTGTAGACTGCTCTAGACTAAAATATTTGCTTGAAAAATTTATTATTTTTCTTTTTGTGTAACATTTTTTTGTTTGTTTGTAAAGTTTGTAAAATATTACAACAACCTTTTGTATGGCTAAATTAGTACTATTTATATGTGTTTGTTGTAAAGTGGTGACTGTTATACAGTCTATTGTTGTTGTCGTTGATGTCGTTGGTGTTGGTGTTATTATTGTTGTTTCTGCTGTACTAGTTGAAGAAGAAGAGGAAGTAGAAGAAGAAGGCTGAGAAGTTGGTGTGATAATAATTCTCACTTTGCGACGACGTTTATTGAATATATCGCGTTGACTGCGAGCTTCCGGTGAAGCACACAGTACGTTTGTGGATGTTGTTGTAGTTGCAGCCAAGTTGCTTGTAATTGTTGCATTTGTTGTTGCCGTAATTGTATCATTGTTATTGTTATTGTTATTATTTTTATTAATTGTTAATTGTATACAAGTTTTAGTAGATGAAGAAGATTGCTAAAATTATATTATTGTTTTGTTTTTTTTTTCAAGCAGAAATTAAAAAACACACACAGCCACACGCAGCAACACATTAAGAATACATTTTCAGAACACCATTTAGTAATTAAAAGACACACACACACAGAGAGAGAAAAAGAGTGTGTTACATAATTATAAATTGATATAATGAATAAGATAAAAAATATTGTGTATTAATTATTTTATTATAAAAATTATTATAAATTATTATAAAAAACATAATAAATCAATGAAAAAAAGAATTGTTTAAAGGTGGAAAATATAAAGAGAAAATGAGTAGAAAATAGACAAGAAACACATATATGTATGTATGTATATGAAAGAAACAAGAAAGAGAATAGAATAGAAAAAGAGCTTGTCAAAATGTTTTGCATTTAAAGAGTGTAAAAAGTATTAAATAGTTAATATTAAGTATTAATATTGAAATTAAATTAAAACTCAACGAAACACCAAAACAACACTACTTAATAAAAAAATTTCGATATGTTTCCTTAACCCTAGTTAAATTACTCGTACATCGCACCAACCCTAATTTTGACACAAGACAAGGCCATAATCGTAAAGATATTTAGAATTTATTCTCCGCACCTCGAAGAAATATAGAGATTTGATATAAAGTCGTTTTTCGAATATCGGGGTGAAATCTATAGCTTTCTATTTTTGAAAACGGGAATAGTAAATCCATACTAAAACCACTTTAAAATCCAGAGCTGGATAAAAGCTATAATTTTTGGTGCCTGTATTTAGAAAATTTAAACAAAATTTAGTGAAGACATTCATATAAAAAATTTTTATTGTTTCATACGATGTTTTATTTTAGTTTTCTACGAAAATTGTCTTCAGAAACATATCGAAATTTCATTTAAAAATGTTTACTAATTAAAGGAATTTAAGGTTTTTTTTTGGGAAGAACGATTATTTAACACAAACGCAAACACAGCAATTAACTACATATGTATTTTATACTAAAAAGCGGATTTAAAGTGGAACAAATGGGAATAATATAATGTGGAAAAGGGGATTCTTTGCTAAGCTAAGTTTGAAAGGAAAAGCAAGTTACTTCTTTAATTTAACTTTTTTTCTAAAATTTAGCCTATAATTTTCAGTTGGAAACACACGAAATAAAACGAACTCCCATACTAAGAAATTTGAAAAAAAATGCCACCTTAAGGCCATGACTCACTATTCTACAAAAAATACAACCCTGATGTGATACACTACATATACACCTGATATATTTTTATACTGACAAATGTCAAATTCCATATAGAAAAAAGAATTAATATTAAAAAAACTATTTTTCAATATAAAGTTTGACTTTTGCTATGATAAAAATTTATGTGAGGTGTAGACTTAGGGTTATTGTCTTTTGAAAATTTTCATAGACTTCCATCATAACAGGGTTGTATTTTTTTTAGTAAGTCGTTCGATTGTGTAGAATAGTGTATCACGGGCTTTAGCACTTTCCCAGTTGTCATCTGCTTCGGGTGAAAAACACCTTCCAACCAACTCAAATGAGAACTCAAAGAGTACTTTTGTAATTGTGGCTTCATTATGATAAAATTGTAAAACTTTTAAGTACTTTTAACACTAAAAGTACTACATACATACATATTTCTATAATACACACATACAAACGTACAATTGAGCCACAACTTACTTGTGAATCTTCCGAATCTTGTCTGGTATCCAATAGTGTGTTCAACGAACTATTTACATCCTCATCAATTTCTATTGGTATAACCGCGCCCATACCTTCACGCTGTATCTGCTGTAAATGATCTTCCGACTTGCTGGTGCGAAAACCAGCCGAATCACATTTGCGCACAAGTTGACCGTTATGACGGCGCACCACCACACCAGCACTATCTGCTCCACCACCACCACCCACACCACAACTGCCAGCTGCCAAATTTGAGGGTTCTGGACTTGTGGGCACAGAATTTGCCGTCTCCTTGTCAATTAGGGGAGTTGAGAGGGAAATAGGTGAAGTGGGTACCGAAAATGAGGTTTCATCTTGCGATGTATTACCAGCCCCTGCGCCTGTATTGCCCACAGTTGTGGAGGATCCCGACGAAGCTGAGCTACGTGTATGACGAGCACAGTCAACATTGTCTCGCGAGTTGTGCTGATGTTTGTATTTTAAGGCAGCTTTTTGTTTTAACACCTTCAAGCGTTGCTTTGTAGCTGCCGAAGCTATGGAATTCGAGTACTCCTCATCTTCGGCCTGTTCGTCATCATCATCATCCTCATCACCATAATGCATTAAACACTGGCGATCACTAGCCTCATCATCGGCATGGCCACTTACGGTCATATTGCCTCCAGCTACAACGCAGCCAAGGCCACCACTATTGTAGGTCTCCAGGTTTGTTATGTCGTAATTCGTTTGATCCTCTTCGTTTTCTTCGTCCTCGCCCGCATAGCGGTCGTAGTTTTCGTCCTGTTCATCGTCTTCGTTTTGGTAGTACTCGTAGGATTTTTGTTGTTGTCGCGTTTGCTGCTGGTAATGCTGCTGCTTGTGCTTTTGCATATAGTGGTGATGTTTGGTTTTGTGATGTTGATGTTGATGATAGCGATGAGTGCGATTCTCCTCTTCAGCCTCAAAGTCGTTGTCTTCGTCCTCGTCCTCGTCTGCGTCATCATCGCCAATGTCTTCGTCATCCTTTTCCAATTCCTCACACAACAATAAAGTGTCATTGGTGAGCGAGTCTTTGCGGTTGTTGTAACTATTGTTAATACTATCACGTTGATGTTGTAGCTGTTGTTCTTGTTCCTGTTGCGCCTGCGCATGTTGGTTCTTACGTAAACGTGATTTGGCCTTATTTTGCAGCTCCGCCGAATCCGTGCTATGAGTAGGGGACTCTTGTGATGACGATGACGTAGGCGATGATTCGCCAGAAGCTTTGGGAGCCAAAGCACCATTAGCCCGCGCTACAGCTGCCCTATTGGGCGAGTCTCGTAGCGAGTCCACCTTTTTAGCTTGCACTGGTAGGAGGTTGCTGTTTTGGGGTGTCCTGGATAGATTTAAAATCAAATCTCCAGTCATCATATAAGCCTCAAAGCGTGGTGCTTTTGCTGGCTGCGGAGGAGCTGAATTCGGTTCAGGTTCTTTATCGTCCGCAGCATACGAAGAGGAAGAGGATTTTCCCCGTCTCCCCGTTGTATTACCGCTGTACGAAAATGAATGTTGCAAGTTATTTAAGCCCACCATAAAACTATTACCATTTGTTGTTGATGCCGTTGCTGCTTCCGCTGCTGTTGAAGCAGCTGCTGCGCTGGCGGCCGCTGCCGCAGCAGCCAAAGATGCTTTTGTGGGTATTTGTGATGGTTTGGGTCGTTTATGTTGCGGTGACTGCTTCTGTGAGGGACACTTCAAGGCCTGAGGTATACGTGAGGGACGACTCGTTGGCGAGGTGGCTGTAGTTGTTGAAGTTCCCGTACCGGCACCGCTTACTCCTTCTCCTCCACCTGCTCCTAGACCCTCAACCAATTGTATTTTGGCCGATGAAGCTGATGAGCTGCGACTGTGATTGGTCGCATTGCTGCATTGCCGTTGTGGCAAGTTTGTTGCTGATATTGTTGGCGATGCTGCAGATGGTGTCGTCTTGTAACGTGTGGCGGCGGGTGAACTAGATGATGGTGATTGTTGTTGCTGTTGTAACGTCGTATAATTGTGCGCCGTATCGTAATTGATTAATTTATTGGCAGCTTCGTGATGTTGTTGATAATATTGAGGTGATGATGTTCTTGTTGTCGAGTGATGATAATCGTAATTATTTGTAGGTTCTATATCTATATAATGGGGACTTTTTGTATTCGCTAATTGTTCTTTGATGCGGGCTTTTAACTTTGGATCTAAAAATGTGCACAAATTGATTATTATAAAAAAATAAATAAATTTTGTTAACTAAATTTCAAGTTTAAGGAATTATTATTTTTGGTTTAGTACGAGTATGTAGCAGAGTTGTAAAAGATTGCAATCAATTTAATTGCAATCACTTGATTTCATGTCACTGATTTCTAATTTTTTGATTGCAATAAATTCTTTTGAAATTAATGTATACTTCAATTGATTGCAATTAAATTGATTGCAATTAAATCTTAATTGCAATTAAAATGAAATCAGAATCAAAATAATCGTTCTCTTCAAACGAAACTCCTTCTTCTAGAAATAAATCTGATAATTTGGAATTGCCAATAAAAGTAATTTGTGTTTGAAAAATGTCTTAAAATTACTGAACATAATTTTTAACTGCAATCCGATAAGTTTTAAATATTTTATAATGTTATCTACTTTGTGGGAATTTTTGTTTAACCGTAGTAGTTGACTCAAGTGTCAAATTGCTAATAATATTCATTGTTAAAAGTGAACAAATTAAACGAATTAGAATTTGTTGTTTTCCACCACAAATTTAGTGGTTTCCACTAAAATCTGGGGCTTTCCACTAATACTATGGAGGATCCTATAGCCCGTGAATTTTCAGGACACAAAGGTCAAATTCGCAAGCTTAAACTCAACCTCTCTAAGCACTCTAAAATATTTTATTGAATGCTAACCCTTTGGATTTGATTTCAGGCGAATTGATTGAAATCCTATGATTTCAACAAAAATTTGATTGCAATTAAATAAATGTCAAAAATTTGTATTGAAAACATAGTAACAGTTTCAATAAATCACTTTCACTTTCATCACGCATACTGCGTGTCAAATTTCTTTAAAATTGATAACTGTGACTCAAATTGATAGTCAATTTTATTTTATAAATGCCTCCGATGAAGAAACAACTAAAAATGATAGCTTCACTCAGTAAGTTGCTCTGATAGGGGCAAATTACGGCATTCGAAACGATTCGAAATTATAAAATATTTCCATATAAACTCTATTGAAATATTACATAATTTTGTTCGATAATGAGTGCCGTAATTCGCCTCCAGCTTTTCAAATTGAACCAATGCGAATCCATACTAGGTGGTCGCAAGGGTGATTATTTTCGCCGCTTGTAATTTGAAGGTACCTGGGATGTCAAAACACATTTTTTAGTACATTTTTCTGACAGTTCAAAAAAGTTTCTAGTGTTTTTGTAAATTAAGTGTGAGTGTATTGCAAATTGAAAGGCAAAAAATTTAAAGTGTTGCCCCCCAAGTTAATTTTTTTCCAATATAATCGAACGTTTTCATTCGACATTGTGTAAGGGGATAATATTAAATTTCTTTTCTGCTTTCCAAAAACGCATAATACCTCCCTCTTACCTCTTTTAAGCTCCAATGTAACTAAGTCTTCAGATAAACGCAAACATTTTAAAACCTCCTTCGTTGTGTATCGATGTACGTCAGTTCCATTTACTTTTAAAATCACATCGCCAGCTTCAACCTGCAATGGAATCATAAAAAAACAACATACAATTATTAAATATTAAGTATTTGCACAAAAATACTAACTCCCGTATTCATAAACAAATTTAGGTTTATTTGACAAATAAATAAACAAATAAATAATAAACCTTAAATATTTTTTAAAAATACGGCAGTAAAACATTTCTTTATTTTTTTAAGGTCCGCTGTCGCCATACCGACTAACTATTTCTGACTTTTATTTTTTACTTCACGTACGTTAATTTTTCATTAACTTATTTCTCCTTCCATAAACTCAAAAATTGTGCAAAAAATCTCAAATTATTAACTTGGCAGCACCCGGTAGAAAAAAACTTGTTTGGCAACACTCTATTCTTGCGAAAGTAATGTCTAAGTGTTGTTGTTGTTTTTTACCGTTATTATCAATTACATAAATACCATAGAAAGTAAAAATTTTACTTTTTGACTGCTTAATACATATACATAGATACTCCATCGACTATGAGTATGATACCACACTCGCGTCAACAAGCATGCTTACATACAGGCATACATGTCTATAGCTATAAGCACAAATAAGTGCGCATATCGATAGGTGCTAGTTCGATCAAACCAATGTGCTGTAGATATTTATATCAATACGTGTGCGCACAAGCATGTAATGACGAGTATGACTATATGAACAATGTTACCAAATATGTATGTATATAAAATAATCATTGGGTGCAGATTTCATTTATATTATGCATTTTTCCATGAAATCTTTTCTACGAAACCTTTTCCTTTGTCAATTCAAGCGCTAGAAGAGAGTGATATATAAAAAATTACGTAGTATGAATCCCTAAACCATTTTGGAAAATTTTTTTGATCTAATTTGGTTCTTCAGGCCTCCTATTGACATATGAAAAAATTGTCATACAAATAATTTCATGAAAAAATATGTGAATGCGTGGCGGTATTCTTTAGAAAATGTCTACTTAAAAAAGCAAAAATTATATAAACTCGCAAGGATTAAAACAATAGAAAAAATCCCCTAAAGCTGATTATATAAACCGCAAAAAAAGCAATAACTCGAAAATTTCCTTACAGCATATACATACATACATACATCGCATGCACATGCAGAATGTGAATATATTTCAAAAACTTCCAAAAACTAAAAAAAAAATTAAACGAAAAAGGTCAGTACATTTCAACTATCAAAAATAACCCATGTACAAAAAGTTGCGAAAATTCGGGAATAATTTCTTAATTGAAGAAAAAAACTTAAAAATTTTCAAAAACTTGGAAAAATTTGAGACGATATCGAAAATTTGCAAAAACTTGGTAACATCAAAAAGATATCAAGGTCTGATACTGACTGATTCAAAATCTTTAAAACTGTCAAAAAATCAAAGAATTGAGAACTTCACTTTTATTGCGAAAATAGAAAAATTTCGCGATAAATTGTAAATTCGCTAACATCAAATAGATACATAGATGGATTAAAAATTAGTAAAAAAAAAAAGCCAAGATTTGGCTAAAAAGGCACTTTTATCACAAAAATTTATGACAAATTGCAAACAACCGCTAAAATTTTTTAAAAATTGCTAAAATTTGAAATAATGCTATTCTTCCACTAATTCGTTTTTTAGCTCAGATATATTTAAAATGGATCGTTTTTCACACTCACGGTGACTTTCGTAAATATTTAATAATTTAAGAAAAATATTTTTTTATATTCTTTTAAAACGTGTTCACAAATTTTGTGATAGACACATCTCTGCAAATCTGCAAATGCTATGTAAGTAGGCGTAGGAAGGCCATTCTGGAGGACTTATTTAGCTCCGAAGAATTGCTATTGACCCCCTACAATTATTAAAAATTTCATGTAATTATTTATTTTATTATTAGTCATGAAAATCACCAGTCATAAACCTCCCTAGAAAAAATTCATAGCTACGCCAATGGCTATGAAACACTGCTCCGATTTTTCCACTTAGTCCATTAAGAATCATAGCTGGCCAAAGTAACACCAGAGTGCTAAACTTAAATTGGCTTCTCATAGAAATGAACACACATACATTCGGCCATGTTACAGAGCTCAATTCCGATTAATATACATTTCTCTCGTTTAAATCAGCAAAATTTTTAGCCGAAAGCAGCCACCAGGACCGGCGGCGGCTGACATACCGGCTTAGCCGCCGCTGAAAATCGGTCGACTTCGTTCTCTGACATACATACATATTTCTTATAGCTGTAATAAAGTTAACTAATGTTAAAGTAAGAAAATAAAGAAAGAAGAGTGGTGATGATATCAAATTCGCCGCATATATTTCAAAACCTTTCCACTTATTTCCCATTATTTTCTTTACTAGCGGCGTACGATTATATTACTGCCTGGCCCACGATGTCGACAGGAAACTATATATCGCTTACTTATATTGAAAACAAAAACAAATTTTCTTATTTTGTTTTTGTTTTCAATATAATTAAGCGTCAGATAATTTCTTGTCGACATCGTGGGCCAGGTCGTTAATGTATTGTTTGTGGCCGGCGGTCAAGATTAATTATATACTTATATACAGGTGGCAGAACGCGGGAACTACAAGCACAACAAAATGTTAAAAAACATAAGACATAACAAATAATATTAAAAAAAATAAAAAACCATCCCGCACAGCCCATGCTGACTGCATTTTTTACAATTTATAAGACGTAATTTATTTTATTTTATTTTTCAAAAACACTTTAGTTATTTATTGTTCATTAAAAAAAACAAACACAAATTTACAAATGAAATATTTTGTTTTTACCAACCACACAAGGCCTTTTCAATCGTAGAATTTGTAAATAAATTTGTAAGCAAAAAAACAAATTTTGAGAATCTCTGGCATAAATAAATGTTTTCATAGCATTAGTGCTGCCACCTAGTTAAATTCAACTTGGAATTTGTGAGGACATGAACCATGAACTTTTTGCCCTCTACGAGACCACTTTTAAACACATAAAATAGATAAAATGTGTAAAGTAAATTCTAAAGATAAAATAAGTAAATTATGTTTCGCTATGCAGCAATGTCAGAAGTATTTATAAAAATTAGTTTTATAAAAAAAATATGGTCGAAAATCACTAGATTTGGCAAAAAGTCGCTCATTTACTGCAATAGTGTTTTAACTCGAAAAATTAATTTTTTTTAGTTGAATCATACTTCTTCTATTTGGCGTTGGTCGTTTTTAGGGTTCCGTACACCAACGATGAACGGTGGACCTGAAATTTTGAACACAATACAACAACAAATGTAGGACAGTTAAAAATTAAAGGGTTTACCAAAACGAGCAGTGTATTTTTATATAGACTACAACAATTAAACTAAAATTTAAAATTGTTTTTTTTGTAACTGGGCAGCATAAAAATTGTAATGAAATTTAAATTTTTGTATTAAAATTTGTAACTGCTTTACATTGTCTAGTTTAACTAATTTCATTGGTTACTGCAATTGATTAGATTTGGTTAGATTTACCTATAACTTTTTATCGGTGTAATTTACAATATTAACAACCAAAAACAAGCATACATACATACATTGCCACTTTATTATGTTATTAGTATAATAAAATAGTTTAGTTGTATGTACTTGAATAGATAAAGCTAAAATTATTTCTTTGCACTAGTGAAAATGAATTAGTCTAGTTAAGTAGATAAGACTGTAATTATTTCCCCCTTTTTCGTTGTTTTATTTGTTAAGAGATAAAACCTTTTTTATCTAACCTGAAAATTCAATTACAATCACCACTTTTATGCCATTTTATGTTGAATTACTTTCAACAGCATAAAGGAAATAAAAACCCATGTGTTTATATTTGAAAAAAACCACAAAAACAAATCAATTGAAGTTAAACTAAAAAAAATAAGTAGCACATTCGATACTAGTACAATAATAAAATATGTAGGGCGGGTCGATTTGTATGGAGGCAAAAAAAATCGCTCAAATTAAGGAAAATCATATTCTAGGAGTCAAAATAAGACACTTTGCCGAAGGAACCATACCTCTAAAATGTATTTTGACGTCCCGACTTTTGATCCAAAGGGTCAAATTTTGAAAAATAAAATCAAAAAATTACAAATGTTTATATGGGAACCCCAGGGGTGTGTCACTGGCATAGGTGGGTCGGCCCTCTAAAATTAGTGGGGGTCGATCATACATTTTGACTCGATTGAGGAACTCTAAAAGGGTCAAAATGAGATTTTTCAAAATTTGACCCTTCGGATCAAAATGAAGAAAATTTTACCCTTCGGATCAAAAGTCGGGACTTCAAAATAAATTTTAGAGGTATGGTTCCTTCATCAAAGTGTCTTATTTTGATCCCTAGAATATGATTTTCCTTGTAACTTGTGCAAGTTACCCGCCCTTATATATATACATACATATCGTCGCCTCAGAATTGGTTTAGCCCATGCGCCCCAAAGTTGGAGTGGAGAAAAACGACGAAGGTTTACATGATGGATTTCTTTTGTATTTGCACCACTGCTTTCGACACATGTTTTGAAGAAAAATGTAAATTTTTGTATACTTTCATAACTGAAGTTAGAAATTAATATTAGTTTATTGTAAAAGTAAAAATACGTTTTGTGCCGCATACGCAATTTATTTTGAAAAAGTAGCTTTTTTGTGCTTCATACGTACTATATTTTACTGCTGTGAATTGAGAGTTTTGTTGTTTTGTTTATTTTTCTTGCTGTACACAGAAATAAGTCGATCGTTTAACGCCGACCAAGAAGCCGCCGCTGTAATATTTTTAACAATAGATCCGCTTACAAACATACACAAGAGAAACAATTAATTGAAGTGTATTTAATATGAAGAATGAAATTAAATGATTTTTGTTATACTCAAATATGCATAATTAAGGTTTATTTTATTTATATTAAAACATGTAATAAGCGGCTGCGTCTGGGTGATGACGTTTTTGCTTAACAGTCGCCTTTGAATTTTTCTTATTCAGTATTCTTATTATTATTAGTTTCTTATAGATATGAAGCAAAACAAAAGTTAACTTTACTTCGTACGTTTTTGTATGAAAAATTTGACGCAAACGCCAAACAGTGGCGTGTACAGCAAAACAATACTTATAAAACCTAAAAATAGTGGATATGTGGAGCAAAATTAATGCTCAATATCTGAGAAATCAAAATAAATTTCGTGAAATGCGTTTTTGATTCAGAAAGAGGGTATTCAAAATATATAAAGGGTGATTAAATTTTAAGGACTGATATTGATTTTGAATAAAATACAAATTATGTATTTAGGATATTATTGTCATTTCTTTTTATTATGATAATATGATAATGGTTCAATTATGTATAAAACAAAATATCTTCCAAATGGCCGTCGCGACCTCGGCGGCACACCTCTATCCGATGGTCCAAATTTTCGATGTAGCTGAGGCATAATTGAGGTTCTATGCCGTTAATGTGCAGAATTATCTCATACTTTAGCTCTTGAATTGTTGCCGGCTTATCGACGTATACCTTTTCTTTCAAATAACCCCACAGAAGGAAGTCCAACGGTGTCAAATCACAATGACATTGACGGCCAATTAAAATCAACACAACGTGAGATAACACGGCCATTGAATTTTCCGCGCAAAAGAGCTGTTGTTTCGTTAGTTGTGTGGCAAGTGGCACCGTCCTGTTGAAACCACATATAGTTCACATCCATATATTCCAATTCGGGCCATAAAAAGTTCGTTATCATCTCACAATAGCGAAAACCATTCACAGTAAAATACGTCCCGATGATGCCGCCAGTCCATAAACCGCTCCTAACAGTCACTCTTTGTGGGTGCATTTGTTTTTGGACAATCACTCTTGGATTATCATTCGCCCAAATGCGGCAATTCTGCTTATTGACGAAGTGAAAATGTGCCTCATCATTGAAGATGAAGTGCACGATATGCACTTTGATTTAAATGCAGAAAAAAACTTGACGTTTAGGTGTGGTTCACATTCAAATATCGGCCCTCAAAATTTAACTACCCTTTATATTCCATACCTAACTCATTTTGTGTTTTTTCAAGAACGATCGGTGGAGCAAAACAATTCTGGGGCGACGATATGTATGTATGTAAATTTATTATTACATGGCTATTTTTTCCGCCGCCAGTAAATAGGTGGAGTACATGAAATGCAGTAGATTTCGTTTATCCAAAGTCTATTGTAAAATTTAATACGTAGTATAGTTACATGATTTCTATTTCTTTTTTTTGCAATATTTTATTGATTATTTTATTTTTATTATAGAAATTGTGTTAAGAAAAAAATTCAATTGTTTGTAATAAATACATATTTCAAAAGACAATATAGTAAGTTAGATATTTGAATAGTTATAGATACATCAAACGTATGTATATGTATGTAAATATGTTTGTAAATACTCGTTTGAATGTTTACTTTCATCTATTCTTAGGTATGAATGACATAAGTACTCCCGTACTTGTATGTACGAGTATGTATAGATAAACCAAAACTTTTTGACACTATACAAAAACAAAAAACAGTATCTTGAACATAAATGCATTTAAAAAAAAACTATCATACATTTGAATAGAGCTAAAGAAAAGCAACCAACAAAAAAAAAGAAAAAGAAAAGGAGAAAACAGGGTGTGCTACCTGCAAGCACAAGGATGAACTTAAATTAAAGTTTTTTATACTGGTATGATATTATTATGATTAATCGAAGTGAAAGACTTCTCTAATTAATTTTTGAAAGCGCAAACATTTGTAATTTTAAATAAATTCAGTGCCTTGCGACTTTGACCCGCGCGCGAAGGGTTCCGTACGGAAGTAAAGTATTTAAATCTTTTGTAGAAGAGAAATTGGGCCCAATTGACGAATATATGTAAGCTCAAGAAGACAAACGGGTTTTATATGAATACAGTGCGACAAGAGATGCCAATCGGAAATGATTTTTTAAAAACCCAGGATTCGGAATTTTGGGCAAATTTGAGATTAGCAACTAAATTGGCTGTCAAATGATGAAATATCAAGAATTGATGTGTCCTTCCTCAGACATTTATTCAGTTAAAAGTTCAGAAAATTTAATAATGGAACGCTACACCAGTGTTGCCAGTTTTTTTTTCTAGAGCTTATGCCCAACTTTGATTAATTTTTCATCCCCAAAAATCCTCAAATTGAGTTTTTTTAATTCAAATTATTTCTTTTGTGAAAAAATAAAATTTTTTTTAATTTTATTTTAAAAAAATAATGATGAGAAAAATAACATGTTTATTCAATCAAATTAATTTATGTGTTTATATTGTTGTTTTACCAACGTGTTGTTTAAGTATTCTTGGGGATTTCCCTAGACTAATCTTTGGTAAATTTTTTGTTTTAGATTTTTAATAAAACTATTTTTCTTTCTGATGTGTATTTGTTTTTACATCTTTATTTGCTCGACGTTTCGTTGGCTTTTTTCCAACTTCTTCAGGAGCTTTTCTTTAATCAAATCTGACAAATAAATTGTAGATTAATATTATATTACAATATGAATGTATATATATATGTGTATATGTATGTACAAGGTTTATGATTTTTTTACATATTTTTGTGAAACTTATATGCGGATAAAACTGGACATCACGGATATAATATAAGAAATTGTCATTTAATAAAATTAAAACTGGACATCACGTTTGAAAAATAATTAATATAATTAAATTGTATAAATAAAATATAATCACGGCACAAACACATTAGCTATCAGCCCAATCATGAATAACAATTCCGTGCGAGTTTGTTCACTTTTCCCTTTTCTCCAATCATGAATTTGTTTTTTACCTTTTTTTACCAAATGCGGGAATAAGAAAACTCCCCGGAAAAAAATATGTATTATGAACGCCGTTGAACATTATTTTTTCACCTAAAATCTTTCCCTTGCAAAACAGCAGGGAGGTTACATAAAAACATAGTTAATACACAATTAAAACACCATTTATATACCTAAACTTGTATTTTATAGATCTTGCATGTAAAAAAAAACAAACAAAAATAAATCATTTATAAACTTTTTTTTAAAATATTTTTCCAAGTTGTTCAATTTTAGCAATTTTGTTTTTTGCTCTCTCACTCAAAAAACAAAACAAAAAGAGAGAAACAAAATGTCAACAAACAAGCAAAACCATGAGGTTCGTAATGCGGTGATGCCACGTATTACTCTTTTTTGTTCCCAAGAAATTTATGATTGGAGGATTCTTTTCTCGAGAAAGTTATTTTCCGTGAGAAATAAATTCCGAGGGAATATTCATGATTGGGCTGTATATTTACATTTATATTAATTTAATTTGTACTTTGTAATACTTGTAAAGAAGAAATTACATATAGTTTAATATACACAAATATAAAAAAAAACCAAAGTTTACCATTTCAAAAACTTCAGAATCGAAATAATATTTCTGATTCTGATTCATCAGCCTAAAGGCTTTATTAGTCTTTACTTTCTGTTCATGTTCTGTGCTGTGCCGTTCTGCTTCTAAATTTGAGTACTTACTTTTTCTGTAGTAACTTATCAGCTGTTTCTGACCAGAAGGGTCGCAGTTTTCCACTAAACCGATGAGTTTTGCATCGTTCGTTGTTAATTTTCAATATAATTTATTTTTTTCTTTTAAGAATTATTTTTTCTTAATTCTATAAATACAAGCACAACTTATTTCAAAATATTTTTATTTAATTTATGCTGTCACTTACAATAACTTAACAATTTTTTGATTTTCACAGGTGGAACCGAAACAGAACAGAACGAAACAGAAAAACTAACGACTTGTATTATATTTCTATAAACAAAAAAGAGTCGGGTGATTCGTAACGCAACAGAAAGTTAAAACTAATTCTGGCTTAAGAAATTTTGTTTTACATATGTACATAGTACTTGTATTAAAAAGCTTTAGCTTTTCAGCAGAAGAATTAAATTTGTCACAACAAATTGAATTATTTTTAAAGTGTGTATTTACTCTAAAAAGTGCTTCCACCAACAAGTCGTATTGCATATTGTTGCGTACTTTTGTTTTGGTAGTTTCCGTTATTGGTTAATCTGCCTTAATACTTCTTCTTTATTAGAAACCATTCACTGTGAATAGTAAAACACACATTTTTAGACTTGCCAGACCCATATTTCTTAGTTCAAAAATCATTCTTGTTTGACCATCAGTTACAAAAAAAAATCCCCTAAAATTTGATTATCATCCCCAAATAATTCCAAGATTCCCAATACGAAATTTTCATCCACAATCGCGAAAAAAATCACCAATTTGGGGACAAATTCACTTGAACAAAGAATTTTAATTGTAAAAATTTCGTATAAAAAACTGAACAAATACAACACATTTTTCAACAAAATCATTTTTAGCGATGAGGCCTATTTTCAATTAGGCGGTTATATAAACAACCAAAATATCGCATATGGGGCTCACAAAATCGACAAATAGTCTCGTCAAAAAACCATTACATCCAAAGAAAGTGACCGTATGGTTTGTAGTCAGGCGGCATCCTCGGCCCGTATTTTTATTCGAAAATGAGCAAGGAAAAGCCATCACCCTGAATTCTCTGCTCTACCAAACCATGATAACTGATTTTTTGTGGCCAAAATTTGATAAATGTTGATATCAGTGACCTTTGGTTTTAGCAAGACGGCGCCACAAGCCACACAGCCGGCCATACAATTCAGTTATTGTTCGAGAAATTTTCCGGCCGCGTAATTTCTCGATTTGTCAGTGTCAATTGGCCGCCTCGTTCTTGTGCTTTAACGCCGCTGCACTATTTGTCTCTGGAGCCACAAACAACTGACGCTCTCAAAGCGTTTGTTGGAAAATGTGGTTAAAATATTTTTGAAAAGACGTCTGCTGACGTGCTAGAGGTGGACAATTCCCCGGCATCATATTCCATTATTAATTCCCATATTTCTACTTTGCATTGGTATGACTAACACTATCGTTTTAGTGCAATCGATATTAAGTTCGGATAAAATATCTCAAGTATATGAAATCTTAAAACCAAATAAAAAGCTGCAATAAGTGAGCTTTCTTGTTGATTTTTCCCTGAAAATTTTCGGTTTCAAAACGAAATGGTTTTCAGAACCTGGCGGTATGTGTGTGTTTTTTAAGCCACCCACCTTAAATTTGCCCATTTTTTGAATCCCAAAATTCAAACCCGGTATTTCAGGGAAATCTAAATCCCAAAAATTATGCACACATGCATACATACATACATCATTATTGAAACGATATTTTCTATCAATTGATAATTTCATATTCTTAAAAGCATGTCCATAATTAATTTGCTACACCCTGCTGCACTTGTCATTTATCATCAGATAGTACAACAGATTGATATGTGCAAAAGTTACGAGTACAACAAATGTTATTTTATACCTACTCTGACTTTAAAAGTGTTTGTTAGGGCGGAAAGGGTGAATGAATAGAATTTTCTCGCCTCAATGGATAATAACAATGTGTGGTATTCAAATATTCATGCATATACATATGCTTGTTTGTAATATACATATGTATGTATGTACGTAAGCATACAATTACCGTTACGACTGTAGATTATGGATGATTACAAAAACAAACAAAAAAAATTGTAATAAATACATATGTATGTATGTATGTATGTAATGTATGTTTGTATCAAATATGTTAAAATAAATGGTATATATGCCAAAAATTACAAATATGTACCTAAATACGGTAAATACGGTATATTTTGGTTTCATTTCCTTTAGGGAATTCACAATGAGTATATTAAAATTTTAATGTGGCAACATTGTGCTATTTTGAAATGTTTTATTGTGAGCAGGCAATGATATAAAAGTAGGTTATCAACAGTGATGCCAACTTTTTTGGCTCTAAGACAACATCTAAAAAGCGTAATTTTGAGATCTAAAAAGCGTAAAAAGCACTAACATGAGAAACGAGTGAAGATTCAAACGACCGAATTAATAATGTTTAATATTTTCTAAGATATTCTCTATTTCGGCAATAGTATCAACATTTTTAATGAAATATATCAGACAATAAATACAATACACCAACTTTTTATTAAAGTAATTTTAAGAATTACACAAATTTCTTAAAAGCACTACTTTGTGCTTTTTCTTATTTTGGCACTTACGTTAAAAAATTGGCGTTTTGAATCCTCAAAAAGCCTTAAAAATAGTGCCAAAAACACCAAGTTGGCATCGCTGGTTATCAATTCATCTGTATTTTTTTTTTGCATTATTATTCATAAATCGGAAGATTTTAGAGCGATTGTAAAACTTATTTTTTTCTTTTTATCTGAGAGGGCATAGCTTCCATTTTGTACCATTGCAAAAAAAGGGAAGAGACACGCCCACGATTTTTCTTAAATTTGATTTTAAGATATTTTACTTATTTAATTGCTATGAAGCTTACCCAACCACATTGGGCTCTCGTAACGACACAATCTCGAAGTTGAAAAATGGGCTGAAACACGCCCAATAAAACTTAATAATACATTTCACATGCTTCTATTTGACCGATTTCTACGAAACTTGGCACACATCCTGAGCTACAAAAAAGACACATGCTCTTATACAAAAACGATTGTTAAAGTTAAAGCATACTTTAAAACCGGTTTTGCCATACAAAATTCGTTTGTTAAACCATCTTTAAATTTACCATTCGTTTTTGCATTAGGGGGACAATCTTTTATTAAAAAAAGTGGTAGAGGCCATGCTCCTTAAAATTTAATTTTATATTTAACCAGCTTGTACTTAAAAGATTTTTCAGAAACTTGACACATGTTTATTTATATTCATATGTTTGTATAAATATTTATAGAAGCAATTAATGATAATTAAAACAAATAATTATCTGCTTTTTTGTACATTTACACTATTTTTTTTTTGTTGTCAGCATAAGAAAGTTTTCTATAGAAGTGCTGCCAAGTTTGTGAACTTCTGCTATGCCGTATAAACACAGAGAGTTAATTTTTATTTGCAAATATATTTATTTGACTTATTTTTATTTTTATTTTGATTTATTTAAGTCAAAATTTGGCGATAAGTTGATTTCGAAAAATGTAACTGCAGTTTCCCTCCAAGGTCGTGCGATTTGACGCATATCGATTATTTGCTGACATGAGGATTAATTATACATCATTAACTCAAAAATTTAATTTTTTTATTTATGATATTATTGAAATAAATTAACGATATGTTTGTATAAATGAATGCACTTTCTTATGGCTGTGTACATACATATGTATGTATGTACATATGCTTTTATAGATTATTGTTTATTTTTAGTTGCTTGTGTTGTATTTTTATCTGTAATACTTTTCGTAAAACATTTGAAAAAAAAAACAGTGAAATAAACAAAACTAAACAGAGAGAAAATAATAGATATTTGTTCAATTTTTATTTTTATTTATTTTTTTATGGCATATTTAAACAAATATTTACATACATATTGCTTTAATTACGAGGTTTCGCTTTTATGATCAAATGCCATATTGCATGTTGCCAGAGTTTGCATGTGCATAGGTATTACCATTTTGACGATTTCGAGAGAGCCAAGATATTTGACGTTTGCCAATAAAAAGTTCTTTCTAAATAATTTGTAAACACTTGATAGCAGGCATTAGAAATTAAGAACGGAAAACTTAAAAACATTTTTTTTTATAGTTTAACACAAAATAATTCTTTCTGTTAAAAAAACAAACGACTTCAATGCAAAGACCTGATAGAAAAAGATAATAAGAAGTATATACACTCAAAAAAAAATTAACTAAAAATTTGGAAAATTTTCTAAATGTTAATCAAAAAAGTTGTCGTATGGCGCCAAAGCTGTTTTTTACTTGAAATCAGTAAAATATTTACTAAATTTCTAGTTCATTAATGAACTATTTTATAGTAATTATATTTTCATATTTAAGTAAAATTTTCCTAAAATTAAGTAAAATTGTCCCATAAAATTCGGAGCTTTGCAAAAAAATTTTTTTGTCTTTGATCTGAAATTCAGTAAATTTTCCAATTTTTTTGTCTTTAATTCTGGTACTTATTTTTAATTAAATTCTATACAATATGGTATTTTTTTATATTTTCATGTTATATTCTTAATTCACTATACATTCATATAAATTCCTTGAGAGTTGACAAGTATTGAACCAGCAACCTTCTGATTGATAGGCAAGCACTCTAACCAATTGCTTCACAAGGTAGCCTGAATAAGCATGGAAATTATTGAGTTTTAAAATTTTATTTTATTTAAAAAAATTTAATTTCAAGTTCAAATATTCCTCGAAAATATGAAAATTTTACTTAGATTTTTTGATAAATGAAAATTAATAATAAATTCTATGATTAAAAAAAAAAATACTTAAAACTAGTAAATATTTCCTATAATTTAGTATACCTTTTCCATTTTTTAAGTAAGTCAAATTTCATGAACTAATCAGGAGTAATTCATTTCCTAAAGTTTATTTTTTGATTTAAAACGAAATTGACTAGTCCTTAATATAAAATTTCCTTCAGTTTATAACCATTTTCTTACTCTTAGTAAATATTTCCTTTAACTCAGTAAACATTTCCTGAAATGTGAGAAATTTATTGTGTATTTTTATTAACTATTTTTGAGGATATTAACTTTTTATTTTTACTCATATTAAGTAACTTTTACTAGATTTTTGTACAAATTTACTTTAACTTAGAAAAAATTATTTAAACTTAGAAATTTGTTTTACTTGAATTTAGGAAAAAAATTTCTTAATAATAGTACATGTCTTTTTTTTTGAGTGTACGTGAAATATAAAATTAAATTTAAATGAGCGTGCCTCCGCCCATTTTTTAAATGCAATATTGTGTGTTGGTCAGAGCTCCGAGTGTGAGTTAAGTTTTGTAAAACTCAGTAAAGTAGAACCAATTAAAATAAAATATTAAATGTTAATGGGCGTGCCACCGCCCATTTTTTTAAGTGGGGTATTGTGTCTATTTTACAGCTCAAGGTGTGTGTGTGTGGTAAGTTTCGTAAGAATCTGTTAAGTAGAACTGCGTGAAATGGTATAATAAACTTTAGTGGGCGTAGACCCGCCCATTTTTTCAACTTTAAAATTGTGTGATTACAAGAACTCAAGGTGTTTTATAGGTTTCGCAGCAATCAAATAAGTAGAATATCATAAAATTATATACAAAAATTTAGGGCGTGTTACCGCCCACTTTTTTTAAATGGCACCAATAGGAAGCTATACCCTCTCAGACAACAAAAATATTTTTACAATCGGTCTAAAATGTACTGGGTTATGAAGATACACACCTAAAAAAATGGAAAAAACTTACCCGTTAATAAAGGATGGTTTTTTAAATAATGAAGAATTTACTGATATTCAGCCGTGTTGTAAAAACCGAATAAATTTTAAGTCACACGATTTTAGAAAACTAACTCCTACAATAGAAAATTTTTTCAGATTTTTTTTTTAATTATTTTATTATACAGATTCTCAAATATCATATCTGAAAGAAAATAATAGTTTATAGTTTTAAACACGTCTGCAGGGCCATTATTAATATTTTGAAAACGAGAAATTTCCTCGGATTCGTTTTAATTTTAACAATTAAATTGAACTAAGCAATTTGATATTATTTTTTTTAAAATAAATAACACAGTTTTTCAATGATTTTTTAAAATGAAATTTAAAACTTTTCATTAAGCAGAGATCTTAAATATGTATACAAATTGTTTGAAGATTTTTCTCTCAGTTTAAAAATTTACTATCAATACCATCTGGCAACTACACATTAAAAAAAACAACAACAATAACAAAAACAAAAATAAAGAAAGACGTTTGTTTGTATAATATTGTTTCACTTTTAAAAATAAATTTCTTTGAATACACATTTTTTATATTTATTCATGTCTATGATCATTTAACACTCGAATTAATTAATATTCATAAACAGATAAATTGTTTTCATCTGGAATATACATACATACATATACACATACATACATACATATGTATGTAAGTATGTACATCTAACAACAAACGTTTTAAACATTAAACGTTATCTTACATACATACATACATACATACTTGTTTCGTGTTTGTTGTGAGGTTTTTTCTTTTTGCACAATCATAAATAATTTATTAATATTTTTTTATTTAACAAATTTCTCTCAAAATCATTTATCATTTAATAAATAGTCAATAAAGTAATGTCTACACACAATTAATAAATAAAAAAGATATTAAATTGTTTTATATGACCATCCATCCGTCTTTATAATGAATATCGAAAACCGAGGAAAAACGTAAAGCGTTGTTGTATTGTAAGGAGGCAGAGTAAACTAATGTCAATAGTTTCAAAATTATATTAGTATGAACTTGTAGTATTTACTTGTTGCAATAAGTACAACAGCAACAAGAGGGAAACGAGAGGAGCCGTATCAAAGTTTATTTGCATATAAAAACACTTGTACATATACTTACATATGTACACTCAAAAAAAAAGACCTGTTCTATTATTAAGAAATTTTTTTTCCTAAATTCAAGTAAAAAAAATTTCTAATTTCACGGATATAATATAAGAAATTGTCATTTAATAAAATTAAAACTGGACATCACGTTTGAAAAATAATTAATATAATTAAATTGTATAAATAAAATATAATCACGGCACAAACACATTAGCTATCAGCCCAATCATGAATAACAATTCCGTGCGAGTTTGTTCACTTTTCCCTTTTCTCCAATCATGAATTTGTTTTTTACCTTTTTTTACCAAATGCGGGAATAAGAAAACTCCCCGGAAAAAAATATGTATTATGAACGCCGTTGAACATTATTTTTTCACCTAAAATCTTTCCCTTGCAAAACAGCAGGGAGGTTACATAAAAACATAGTTAATACACAATTAAAACACCATTTATATACCTAAACTTGTATTTTATAGATCTTGCATGTAAAAAAAAACAAACAAAAATAAATCATTTATAAACTTTTTTTTAAAATATTTTTCCAAGTTGTTCAATTTTAGCAATTTTGTTTTTTGCTCTCTCACTCAAAAAACAAAACAAAAAGAGAGAAACAAAATGTCAACAAACAAGCAAAACCATGAGGTTCGTAATGCGGTGATGCCACGTATTACTCTTTTTTGTTCCCAAGAAATTTATGATTGGAGGATTCTTTTCTCGAGAAAGTTATTTTCCGTGAGAAATAAATTCCGAGGGAATATTCATGATTGGGCTGTATATTTACATTTATATTAATTTAATTTGTACTTTGTAATACTTGTAAAGAAGAAATTACATATAGTTTAATATACACAAATATAAAAAAAAACCAAAGTTTACCATTTCAAAAACTTCAGAATCGAAATAATATTTCTGATTCTGATTCATCAGCCTAAAGGCTTTATTAGTCTTTACTTTCTGTTCATGTTCTGTGCTGTGCCGTTCTGCTTCTAAATTTGAGTACTTACTTTTTCTGTAGTAACTTATCAGCTGTTTCTGACCAGAAGGGTCGCAGTTTTCCACTAAACCGATGAGTTTTGCATCGTTCGTTGTTAATTTTCAATATAATTTATTTTTTTCTTTTAAGAATTATTTTTTCTTAATTCTATAAATACAAGCACAACTTATTTCAAAATATTTTTATTTAATTTATGCTGTCACTTACAATAACTTAACAATTTTTTGATTTTCACAGGTGGAACCGAAACAGAACAGAACGAAACAGAAAAACTAACGACTTGTATTATATTTCTATAAACAAAAAAGAGTCGGGTGATTCGTAACGCAACAGAAAGTTAAAACTAATTCTGGCTTAAGAAATTTTGTTTTACATATGTACATAGTACTTGTATTAAAAAGCTTTAGCTTTTCAGCAGAAGAATTAAATTTGTCACAACAAATTGAATTATTTTTAAAGTGTGTATTTACTCTAAAAAGTGCTTCCACCAACAAGTCGTATTGCATATTGTTGCGTACTTTTGTTTTGGTAGTTTCCGTTATTGGTTAATCTGCCTTAATACTTCTTCTTTATTAGAAACCATTCACTGTGAATAGTAAAACACACATTTTTAGACTTGCCAGACCCATATTTCTTAGTTCAAAAATCATTCTTGTTTGACCATCAGTTACAAAAAAAAATCCCCTAAAATTTGATTATCATCCCCAAATAATTCCAAGATTCCCAATACGAAATTTTCATCCACAATCGCGAAAAAAATCACCAATTTGGGGACAAATTCACTTGAACAAAGAATTTTAATTGTAAAAATTTCGTATAAAAAACTGAACAAATACAACACATTTTTCAACAAAATCATTTTTAGCGATGAGGCCTATTTTCAATTAGGCGGTTATATAAACAACCAAAATATCGCATATGGGGCTCACAAAATCGACAAATAGTCTCGTCAAAAAACCATTACATCCAAAGAAAGTGACCGTATGGTTTGTAGTCAGGCGGCATCCTCGGCCCGTATTTTTATTCGAAAATGAGCAAGGAAAAGCCATCACCCTGAATTCTCTGCTCTACCAAACCATGATAACTGATTTTTTGTGGCCAAAATTTGATAAATGTTGATATCAGTGACCTTTGGTTTTAGCAAGACGGCGCCACAAGCCACACAGCCGGCCATACAATTCAGTTATTGTTCGAGAAATTTTCCGGCCGCGTAATTTCTCGATTTGTCAGTGTCAATTGGCCGCCTCGTTCTTGTGCTTTAACGCCGCTGCACTATTTGTCTCTGGAGCCACAAACAACTGACGCTCTCAAAGCGTTTGTTGGAAAATGTGGTTAAAATATTTTTGAAAAGACGTCTGCTGACGTGCTAGAGGTGGACAATTCCCCGGCATCATATTCCATTATTAATTCCCATATTTCTACTTTGCATTGGTATGACTAACACTATCGTTTTAGTGCAATCGATATTAAGTTCGGATAAAATATCTCAAGTATATGAAATCTTAAAACCAAATAAAAAGCTGCAATAAGTGAGCTTTCTTGTTGATTTTTCCCTGAAAATTTTCGGTTTCAAAACGAAATGGTTTTCAGAACCTGGCGGTATGTGTGTGTTTTTTAAGCCACCCACCTTAAATTTGCCCATTTTTTGAATCCCAAAATTCAAACCCGGTATTTCAGGGAAATCTAAATCCCAAAAATTATGCACACATGCATACATACATACATCATTATTGAAACGATATTTTCTATCAATTGATAATTTCATATTCTTAAAAGCATGTCCATAATTAATTTGCTACACCCTGCTGCACTTGTCATTTATCATCAGATAGTACAACAGATTGATATGTGCAAAAGTTACGAGTACAACAAATGTTATTTTATACCTACTCTGACTTTAAAAGTGTTTGTTAGGGCGGAAAGGGTGAATGAATAGAATTTTCTCGCCTCAATGGATAATAACAATGTGTGGTATTCAAATATTCATGCATATACATATGCTTGTTTGTAATATACATATGTATGTATGTACGTAAGCATACAATTACCGTTACGACTGTAGATTATGGATGATTACAAAAACAAACAAAAAAAATTGTAATAAATACATATGTATGTATGTATGTATGTAATGTATGTTTGTATCAAATATGTTAAAATAAATGGTATATATGCCAAAAATTACAAATATGTACCTAAATACGGTAAATACGGTATATTTTGGTTTCATTTCCTTTAGGGAATTCACAATGAGTATATTAAAATTTTAATGTGGCAACATTGTGCTATTTTGAAATGTTTTATTGTGAGCAGGCAATGATATAAAAGTAGGTTATCAACAGTGATGCCAACTTTTTTGGCTCTAAGACAACATCTAAAAAGCGTAATTTTGAGATCTAAAAAGCGTAAAAAGCACTAACATGAGAAACGAGTGAAGATTCAAACGACCGAATTAATAATGTTTAATATTTTCTAAGATATTCTCTATTTCGGCAATAGTATCAACATTTTTAATGAAATATATCAGACAATAAATACAATACACCAACTTTTTATTAAAGTAATTTTAAGAATTACACAAATTTCTTAAAAGCACTACTTTGTGCTTTTTCTTATTTTGGCACTTACGTTAAAAAATTGGCGTTTTGAATCCTCAAAAAGCCTTAAAAATAGTGCCAAAAACACCAAGTTGGCATCGCTGGTTATCAATTCATCTGTATTTTTTTTTTGCATTATTATTCATAAATCGGAAGATTTTAGAGCGATTGTAAAACTTATTTTTTTCTTTTTATCTGAGAGGGCATAGCTTCCATTTTGTACCATTGCAAAAAAAGGGAAGAGACACGCCCACGATTTTTCTTAAATTTGATTTTAAGATATTTTACTTATTTAATTGCTATGAAGCTTACCCAACCACATTGGGCTCTCGTAACGACACAATCTCGAAGTTGAAAAATGGGCTGAAACACGCCCAATAAAACTTAATAATACATTTCACATGCTTCTATTTGACCGATTTCTACGAAACTTGGCACACATCCTGAGCTACAAAAAAGACACATGCTCTTATACAAAAACGATTGTTAAAGTTAAAGCATACTTTAAAACCGGTTTTGCCATACAAAATTCGTTTGTTAAACCATCTTTAAATTTACCATTCGTTTTTGCATTAGGGGGACAATCTTTTATTAAAAAAAGTGGTAGAGGCCATGCTCCTTAAAATTTAATTTTATATTTAACCAGCTTGTACTTAAAAGATTTTTCAGAAACTTGACACATGTTTATTTATATTCATATGTTTGTATAAATATTTATAGAAGCAATTAATGATAATTAAAACAAATAATTATCTGCTTTTTTGTACATTTACACTATTTTTTTTTTGTTGTCAGCATAAGAAAGTTTTCTATAGAAGTGCTGCCAAGTTTGTGAACTTCTGCTATGCCGTATAAACACAGAGAGTTAATTTTTATTTGCAAATATATTTATTTGACTTATTTTTATTTTTATTTTGATTTATTTAAGTCAAAATTTGGCGATAAGTTGATTTCGAAAAATGTAACTGCAGTTTCCCTCCAAGGTCGTGCGATTTGACGCATATCGATTATTTGCTGACATGAGGATTAATTATACATCATTAACTCAAAAATTTAATTTTTTTATTTATGATATTATTGAAATAAATTAACGATATGTTTGTATAAATGAATGCACTTTCTTATGGCTGTGTACATACATATGTATGTATGTACATATGCTTTTATAGATTATTGTTTATTTTTAGTTGCTTGTGTTGTATTTTTATCTGTAATACTTTTCGTAAAACATTTGAAAAAAAAAACAGTGAAATAAACAAAACTAAACAGAGAGAAAATAATAGATATTTGTTCAATTTTTATTTTTATTTATTTTTTTATGGCATATTTAAACAAATATTTACATACATATTGCTTTAATTACGAGGTTTCGCTTTTATGATCAAATGCCATATTGCATGTTGCCAGAGTTTGCATGTGCATAGGTATTACCATTTTGACGATTTCGAGAGAGCCAAGATATTTGACGTTTGCCAATAAAAAGTTCTTTCTAAATAATTTGTAAACACTTGATAGCAGGCATTAGAAATTAAGAACGGAAAACTTAAAAACATTTTTTTTTATAGTTTAACACAAAATAATTCTTTCTGTTAAAAAAACAAACGACTTCAATGCAAAGACCTGATAGAAAAAGATAATAAGAAGTATATACACTCAAAAAAAAATTAACTAAAAATTTGGAAAATTTTCTAAATGTTAATCAAAAAAGTTGTCGTATGGCGCCAAAGCTGTTTTTTACTTGAAATCAGTAAAATATTTACTAAATTTCTAGTTCATTAATGAACTATTTTATAGTAATTATATTTTCATATTTAAGTAAAATTTTCCTAAAATTAAGTAAAATTGTCCCATAAAATTCGGAGCTTTGCAAAAAAATTTTTTTGTCTTTGATCTGAAATTCAGTAAATTTTCCAATTTTTTTGTCTTTAATTCTGGTACTTATTTTTAATTAAATTCTATACAATATGGTATTTTTTTATATTTTCATGTTATATTCTTAATTCACTATACATTCATATAAATTCCTTGAGAGTTGACAAGTATTGAACCAGCAACCTTCTGATTGATAGGCAAGCACTCTAACCAATTGCTTCACAAGGTAGCCTGAATAAGCATGGAAATTATTGAGTTTTAAAATTTTATTTTATTTAAAAAAATTTAATTTCAAGTTCAAATATTCCTCGAAAATATGAAAATTTTACTTAGATTTTTTGATAAATGAAAATTAATAATAAATTCTATGATTAAAAAAAAAAATACTTAAAACTAGTAAATATTTCCTATAATTTAGTATACCTTTTCCATTTTTTAAGTAAGTCAAATTTCATGAACTAATCAGGAGTAATTCATTTCCTAAAGTTTATTTTTTGATTTAAAACGAAATTGACTAGTCCTTAATATAAAATTTCCTTCAGTTTATAACCATTTTCTTACTCTTAGTAAATATTTCCTTTAACTCAGTAAACATTTCCTGAAATGTGAGAAATTTATTGTGTATTTTTATTAACTATTTTTGAGGATATTAACTTTTTATTTTTACTCATATTAAGTAACTTTTACTAGATTTTTGTACAAATTTACTTTAACTTAGAAAAAATTATTTAAACTTAGAAATTTGTTTTACTTGAATTTAGGAAAAAAATTTCTTAATAATAGTACATGTCTTTTTTTTTGAGTGTACGTGAAATATAAAATTAAATTTAAATGAGCGTGCCTCCGCCCATTTTTTAAATGCAATATTGTGTGTTGGTCAGAGCTCCGAGTGTGAGTTAAGTTTTGTAAAACTCAGTAAAGTAGAACCAATTAAAATAAAATATTAAATGTTAATGGGCGTGCCACCGCCCATTTTTTTAAGTGGGGTATTGTGTCTATTTTACAGCTCAAGGTGTGTGTGTGTGGTAAGTTTCGTAAGAATCTGTTAAGTAGAACTGCGTGAAATGGTATAATAAACTTTAGTGGGCGTAGACCCGCCCATTTTTTCAACTTTAAAATTGTGTGATTACAAGAACTCAAGGTGTTTTATAGGTTTCGCAGCAATCAAATAAGTAGAATATCATAAAATTATATACAAAAATTTAGGGCGTGTTACCGCCCACTTTTTTTAAATGGCACCAATAGGAAGCTATACCCTCTCAGACAACAAAAATATTTTTACAATCGGTCTAAAATGTACTGGGTTATGAAGATACACACCTAAAAAAATGGAAAAAACTTACCCGTTAATAAAGGATGGTTTTTTAAATAATGAAGAATTTACTGATATTCAGCCGTGTTGTAAAAACCGAATAAATTTTAAGTCACACGATTTTAGAAAACTAACTCCTACAATAGAAAATTTTTTCAGATTTTTTTTTTAATTATTTTATTATACAGATTCTCAAATATCATATCTGAAAGAAAATAATAGTTTATAGTTTTAAACACGTCTGCAGGGCCATTATTAATATTTTGAAAACGAGAAATTTCCTCGGATTCGTTTTAATTTTAACAATTAAATTGAACTAAGCAATTTGATATTATTTTTTTTAAAATAAATAACACAGTTTTTCAATGATTTTTTAAAATGAAATTTAAAACTTTTCATTAAGCAGAGATCTTAAATATGTATACAAATTGTTTGAAGATTTTTCTCTCAGTTTAAAAATTTACTATCAATACCATCTGGCAACTACACATTAAAAAAAACAACAACAATAACAAAAACAAAAATAAAGAAAGACGTTTGTTTGTATAATATTGTTTCACTTTTAAAAATAAATTTCTTTGAATACACATTTTTTATATTTATTCATGTCTATGATCATTTAACACTCGAATTAATTAATATTCATAAACAGATAAATTGTTTTCATCTGGAATATACATACATACATATACACATACATACATACATATGTATGTAAGTATGTACATCTAACAACAAACGTTTTAAACATTAAACGTTATCTTACATACATACATACATACATACTTGTTTCGTGTTTGTTGTGAGGTTTTTTCTTTTTGCACAATCATAAATAATTTATTAATATTTTTTTATTTAACAAATTTCTCTCAAAATCATTTATCATTTAATAAATAGTCAATAAAGTAATGTCTACACACAATTAATAAATAAAAAAGATATTAAATTGTTTTATATGACCATCCATCCGTCTTTATAATGAATATCGAAAACCGAGGAAAAACGTAAAGCGTTGTTGTATTGTAAGGAGGCAGAGTAAACTAATGTCAATAGTTTCAAAATTATATTAGTATGAACTTGTAGTATTTACTTGTTGCAATAAGTACAACAGCAACAAGAGGGAAACGAGAGGAGCCGTATCAAAGTTTATTTGCATATAAAAACACTTGTACATATACTTACATATGTACACTCAAAAAAAAAGACCTGTTCTATTATTAAGAAATTTTTTTTCCTAAATTCAAGTAAAAAAAATTTCTAAGTTTAAGTAAATTTTTACAAAAATCTAGTAAAAGTTACTTAATATGAGTAAAAATAAAAAGTTCATATCCTCAAAAATAGTTCATAAAAATACACAATAAATTTCTCACATTTCAGGAAATCTTTACTGACTTAAAGGAAATATTTACTAAGAGTAGGAAAATGGTTATAAACTGAAGGAAATTTTATTTTAAGGACTAGTCAATTTCGACTTAAATCAAAAAATAAACTTTAGGAAATGAATTACTCCTGATTAGTTCATGAAATTTGACTTACTTAAAAGATGTAAAAAGGTATACATATATATTTTAGGAAAATATTTACCAGTTTTAAGTATTTTTTCTTTAAATTATAGAATATATATTTTGTTTGCATTAAGCAAAAAATCTAAGTAAATTTTTCATATTTTCGAGGAATATTTGAAATTGAAATTTATTTTTTGGTAAATAAAATAAAATTTTAAAACTCAATAATTTCAATGCTTGTTCAGGCTGCCTTGTTAGGCAATTGGTTAGAGTGATTGCTTATAAATCAGAAGGTTGCTGGTTCAATACTTGTCAAGGAATTTATATGTATATATGAATTATAATTAAGAATATAATATGAAGATATAATAAATAACATACCATGTGGTATAGAATTTAATTAAAAATAAGTACCAGAATTAAAGACAAAAAAAATTGGAAAATTTACTAAATTTGAGATCAAAGACGAAAATTTTTTTTTGCAAAGCTCCGAATTTTATGGGAAAATTTTACTTAATTTTAGGAAAATTTTACTTAAATATGAAAATTTAATTACTATAAACTAGTTCATTAATGAACTAGAAATTTAGTAAATATTTTACTGGTTTCGAGTAAAAATTGCTTTGACGCCATACGACAACTTTTTTTATTAAAATTTAGAAAATGTTCCTATGTTTTAGTTATTTTTTTTTTTGAGTGTACATATGTACATGTATGTAATTTTAATCAAAATATCGAGCCATAACCACTAAAAAAGCTTAAGCGACCACATTTTGTGGATTTTTTTTTGTTTTTTTTTTTAAGGAAAATCGTTTATTTTCGGTCTTAAATAACCCATTGTGGTCAAAAAATTATGTCGCTTAAGACTTTTTGGCGATTATGGCACGATATGTATTAAGTAAATGTGTCTCCTGCTGGTTTTGTATTGTTTTATTTTTATTTTGTAGAAAATTGAAATTCTTGGTTAAACCTCAACTAGTTCTTATTCACCCTTATCGCAAATCTCAAGGGAATAAATTATTTGGTATAATTTATTTATTCCCATAAACAACATTATGGCATCGCCAATTGTAAGGGAATAAAATAAACATCTGTTGCTAGTCTAACATGCTATTGTGAATTGAAATAAAAATAAAATCAAACAAGTTTAAAAAAAGAAACAATGTAAACAGTGTTGCCATATTCAATTTTCAAAAATGTTTAAGTCGAGGCCTTCGAAAACGGCTAGCTGTTCTGTTTAACTTTGATGTTATTTGTTCATTAATAATTATCACATGTAATTTGGGTTAAAAAGCGATACGAACTTTAGCTCGTTCAAATCATAAATATAGAAAAATCTTTTTTTTTAATTAAAAATCTTTTTTGTTATTTTATTGAACGAAACTAAGTTAAAATTTATTCTGTTTCCAGGGAATTATTAAACGTAAAGCTAAATAACACACAATATTTACTGTATAGAATATATATATGTAAGAATATTATAAAGCAAATCAGAAAATATATAAGTAGTTTAGTCAAAAGACTCCTCAATTATATATATTAAAAGTACCAAAAGTCGCATTTTTAAAAATCTTATTTTTATCTAAGAAATCTTTTTGGTCGTTTTTTCATATCTAAAAACTTCAAAAATAAGATAAATCTTCACATATGGTAACACATGAATGTAAGTAACATTGTGCTCCCTTTTTTACTCCCAAACAAAACGTTTGTGAAAAAATACACATGTATGCATATGCATACAAACATATGTACATATCGATGATCACAAGTAGAAAGGCCCCATCTCGTATTTTCACGAATTTCACGTTTTTCAGTGATTCTAATACATTTCTCACAAATGATGCACAAAAATTTATTGAAATAGCGTAAAAAATAACGCTTTTACAAGCAGTTTTAAAAAGAACTTGTACAAGCACTTGCACTGTTTATTATTATGTTTTTACTTTCTCCTGTAAAGCTGCAGTTATTCGAGTTAGGGCCTTTGTTCTTGTGACCAACGATATGTATGTATATAGTACATACATACGTATGTATATATTTATGGTATTTAGTGCCCTTTTTCACACGGCAATTTTAGTTGAGCAAATTTTTTTTTGTGAAAATTGGAAATGGAAAGCAACCACAGCGGCAAAGTCAAAGGCAAGTCTAAAATTTAATAAAAAATAATAATCGATAATAAAAGTAAGCATAGATTTGAGCTAAACAAGAAATTTTTTGAATTTTTTTTAACTTTCACAATAAACAAGGAGCAAAAGTTGTGAATAAAAGTTCTACAGCAAACATTAAGAATGAGCCCATAAAATTTTTTAACAATAAAAAATGCTATAAAAGGAATAAATGCAATGTATGGTTGGTTACAAGCAAGGGGTTACCGTTGTGTTAGTTAAAACTGTAGTGAAAAAAACAATTTTAATAATTACAGATGCAAAGAAATAACGCAAAAACATTTCGATTCTATTAAAAATTATTCAAATAATTTCGACGATATATGTACATATGTAAGTAATATTATTATAAATCATTCAAACAGTACAATTTTCTAGTAAAATACAAAATACTCTATGGCAACACTGTTATAGAAACACTAAAACCATGCTGCCTGCGCGGCCACATAGTAAAGTGATTGCAGCAATTAAAACAAAAACAAAGACTAAAAGAAATAGTGTAAAGCAACGACTTGCTTTATAAAAACACAACACAGTAGTAATTGGAACTGCATAAATGGATAAATTATACGAGTATGAAAGTGTTGCAATACACGTAAATATGTAACTGTGAAAAGAACACATACAAAAATCATATCGCTACATCAACATGCTCGTATTATTGAGTCAGCATGAAAAAGAAATTTCAAGGAAAATAAATACTAATAGGTATTACATATTCAGCCCAATCATGAATATTCCCTCGGAATTTATTCCTCACGGAAAATAATTTTCTCGAGAAAACATTCCTTTAATCATAAATTCTTTGGGAACAAAAAAGAGTAATACGTGGCATCACCGCATTACGAAATTCATTGTTTTGCTTGTTTGTTGACATTTTGTTTCTCTTTTTTTTTTTGAGTGAGAGAGTAAACAAATTTATTAAAATTCACCAATGTGGAAAAATATGTAACAAAAAGTTTATAAATTATTTATTTGTACATTATTTGTGTTTTTTACATACAAGATCTATAAAATACAAGTTTAGGTATATAAATTGTGTTTTAATTGTGTATTAACTATGTTTTTATGTAAACTCCCTGCTGTTTTTCAAGGGAAAGATTTTCAGCAAAAAAAACAAGTGCAAATCATGATTGGAGAAAAGGAAAAAGTGAAAAAACTCGCAAGGAATTGTTATTCATGATTGGGCAGATTATATTATAATGTCAGCTGTTGATAAGAATCAGTCAGGAGTAATCAAGGCACATACACCAGGTAGTAGCGCAAATGCAGCTGAGCTATTTTTTTCTTTAAATTAAACTTCATCCGAAACTTCAAAAATTCTTTACGAAAGAGAAATTAAAAAATATTTAAAAAATGTTCAATATGAAAAATATTTTATTAAAAATATTCTTTGAAAACAAATTTAAAAATACGAAAAAACTATTAATAAATTGTGAAAAGTGCTAAACGTTGCAAATTTTGTTAGTGGTAGCTGACGTGGAGAAATTTTTTCAACTTTTTGTGAATAAACTTTAGTACTGTGTTACAACAAATTCTATTTTTGATATTTTGGATGAACTAAAAGCCATGTTGTTTTTTCATAGTTGTATTTTTTTCATTGTTCTTGTAATCCTGATATTACCTGGAAATAAATGTGCCTTGGGTGTAATAAACAACACAATAAAAACTCGGTTTTTACTTTTTTTCTTCTGCTCGTTTACATCGCTCGTTTACATCGCTCATTTACTTCAATAGTGTCTTAACTCAAAAGATGCGTTTTTTAAGTTATCTTGTGTAAAAATTTCATATACATAACTAACTAGCTTGTACTACTACCACCTGCTGAGAGAAGAATGTCTTTTCATATCGACATTGAGTTTATGTAAATTTAAAACTTTAAACTAATTTTCTGCAAAACTATTTTTATCAGTTGTGAAACTATTGAATTAATAAAGCGATATACTGTTACATTTGTAAGCAGTTTTGCGTGACAGCTAGCGATATAGACACAGCCATATATACATACATACATATGTATGTACATACATGCATATAGACTTATGGGTGTATGTATGAACGTGTGATTATAAATTGCAATCATGTTCAAACAAATGTGATAATTGTCATTAGAGCGATTATTGACGCGCGCATAGAAGTATTTAAATACATACATATGTATGTATGTATGTATGTATGTACGTAGTCCCTTGCATCGTGGGCAATGATATAGACGAGGAAAAACACACTTTCCATATGTATGTTTGTATGTATGTAGGTGGAAGTTCACTAGAGTTAATTTAATATTAATTGAAGTTCGTGTAAATGTTTGAATATTTAAATTTCTAACAGATATATCGAGCCTTATTTTTTGAATTTTATCGTAAGCGACATGCAATCAAAAATGTAAAAAAATTTAAATTAAAATTTTATGGGCCCACCCATAGTTTAGAATTATCAAAATGCTAAAATTATTGATAACTTTTAAGATACAGGCTGTAAAATTTTATGGCCAGCGACAATTTACACACAAAAACACATTTTTGAATATTAAAAAATAAAACCTCTCCTTATAAAACTTTAATTTTTGTCGCTTACAATTAAATCGAAAATAGGTCTCGATATTACATAAATAAATACAGTGGCGAGCAGTTGTAAATACATTCATACTACTAAATAGAACATAAAACCGAAGTAGGACCATAAAAACAATTCAGCTTTTTATTTAAACGACTGAATAAAACATTAATATTAAATATTAATAATTTAATTAAGAAAACATAATAAGGGGTTTCATGAGAACTCTTAAAATTGCCATTTGTGCAATTGGGCAAACTTGCGAGACTTGTTCCATGAAGCCCCTTTTAACCTTTTGTGCAAACAACTAATGTAAATTTGAAACAAACGTCAAAAAATTAATTAAATAAAAATAAAATAATAAAATTAAAGCAATTTTTAATTAAAAACATATTTAAATAAATAAAAAGTGTGTGTGTGTGTGTCTAAAAGTGCCTAAAGAAGCCCAAAAAAGCAAGAAGTTGATGTTTACAAAATGCACAATTGCACAGCTTAAGTTTACGAACCAACATTATTGGGGAAACTTAACAGGTTTTTGTAAATAAATTTCTATACAATTTTTGACATTTTATTTCCGAGAGTGTAAAAATGCACAATTGCACAGTTTGCGAGACTTTTGAACAGTCTCATGAAAACCCTTAATGAAATTCATTAAAATATACAAGGATAAACTTAAGATTGATTAAATTTTATGAAAAATTTCTATTTATCCATTTTTGCATGCTTCAAAAAAAAATTATTTAACTCTTTTTTTAGATATGGGCATTTGCACAGAAATGTCAACTTTTTGTAGCATGCGACACCAAGCAGAAATGCTAGTTTTTTTTTTTAAAGAAAACGAAACTTTTTTTACTTCTTTATTTATTTTTGTGTAGGCCGTCAGCAGCTAACGTTAGATAATATTGTAAGAAAAATCGAGTCACGTTGTTCAGAAATACACGGATAATTGCTTGCTGTCGCACGCTACAAAATAGTGGAATTTCTCTGAGAATTGCCCATATGTTCTTTGTACAAATCTCCTGGTCTTTAATTATGCTTTTACTGCGTACATTCCATTCGAACTCGTGATCAAAATTAGTTTAAAGTTGTTGGCACACTATTATTTTGGACTAGAAAATTTTTTTTAACAAAGCCCATAAATCATCAGTAGTTTTGAGGTCTGGACTTCGTGCTGAATCGCATTGTCTGATATTTTTGCAGCTTTGAAATACATTCCTCAACAAATCCCCATCCTGTTGAAATACAATTTCTTCTCGAATATAAATTTTTGTTAACTATTTTTTTTTTTAATTTTTTATTTCAAATCAAAAGATTTCTGCATTAGGTATTTTAAATACATACATACATACATGTGTACATGTGTATATTTATACGCATAAGAAATATTAAAATTTAATTTAAATTTAAATTCAATAATTTTTTTAGTGCACGGAATAACGGCTTGTAATATTGCGAAATGAAAGTGTCACTGTCCTAACCATTGCGTGTTAAGTGGTCGCACATACATACATACACTCAGCATGGCGAAACGTACCTACTAAAGTACCCACATAAATTTAATTAACTAAAATAAAAAACTTAAACACAAGTTTTGAAGTCATGCTCGTATCGTGGCCATAGTGTTTTGCAAATTTAAAACGTTCAATTGCGTAACCTTCCCATTTTACTCGTAAAATAAACCTAAGTGACCTTTTTTAGTTCTCCAGCCTAATACGGTAGCAGCAGCAGCTACATACTTTTAAAAAGAAATAACAATAACAAAGATAACAAAATGTGTTAATAATAATAATATTAACAGCAGTTTGTTGTTGTTATTTCTTTTCATTTCATTTTCAATTTCACACACTATCATATTGAATTGCATGTGAAAGTGTGCCAGCGTGTGTGTGTACATTTGCAAGAGATTGATTGCACCTATTTGTATGTTTGTGTGTATGTATGGATTTATGCTTAGGCATGTATGCTTTTACAATGGCAAATACTTAATAAAAATAAAATAAGACAAAAACGTAACTGACCCTACGCAATAAATCATTCATTCATTTGTTCACGAATTTGTCGTAGTCTTCTGCTTCTCCACCACAACCACCCACACCCACATGTTTATAAATCTTTAAACCATACAAAAGGAAAACTCACACTTGTTTGTTGTTTGTGTTATTAAGCCGAAAATACAGTATTTTGTGTGCGGCTGTGTATGTGTGTGTGAGTGTGAGGGGGTGTTTGCATGTAAATAAGTTTTAGTGTATGGCTCAACAACTCTGTGATAATGACTCATTCGCAGGCAATGTACTTACATATGGATGTAAGTACTTTACTTTAAAGTTTAAATAAAAATGCATTTCTTTTTCCAAAAATAAGTAACCAAATAAATACAAACAAAGTACACATACTTCCATAGTATGTATGTATGTATGTATATATTTACATAGATGTAAGTACGTGCAAATAGATTCAATAAAATTTATTAGTGAAAGTCTTGACCAGTGTTGCCACAAAAGAACATTTTGACTCTACCTACATAATTTGGGTGTTATATACCATGTTCACACTTGTGGTCTTAAACGTGTTTAAAGCAAGTGTTTTAAAAAATTAAACACAACCGTGCACATTACATTTAAGATGTTTAAGGTGGACGTTTTGTCAGTAAATTATTGTATTTGTACAATTTTAAGAACAATAATGCTTTTTTATTGGTTTATTATTTTTAAACAACAATGGCGCATACTCATAGACAAAACAAAGTATACTTTAAGAGTTTAAAACCAGTATTTTGTATGGCAATACTGGTTTTAATTTCGTAAATTATACTTTGTTTATACTATGAGTATGGGCCAATGTTTTTTAAATAATTGAGTATTTTTTAACTAATTGCTTGTCAACGAAAAAAATTTCACGTGCTGCCACTTAATAACAACACAAACTTGTCAAATCTATCAAAAACGGACTGAACATACTCCATTTGCGTGTTTAAGGAAGTGTTTAAATATTAAACACTCATTTGAGATGTTTAACATAACAAGTCAATGTATGGTAAACAAATCTTAAAATAGTCGTGTTTAAGCTCTTAAACACGAATGAGGTGTTAAACACGTTTAAAAACATAATTGTGAACATAGTAATAAGTTCGATTTTCCTTTTTTTATTGGCACACTGAACAGCTGTTCAGCGTTACTGTTCATAAATTTTCGAGTTAGTTGTTAAAAGTACTATTTATGGAGCAACAAAACTATGATGTAATTCATTAATTAATTCATTCATTTCTTTGTGGGACTTCCAAATTATTTTGAGATTTTTTTTTTTGAAGAAGGCATTTTAAAAATGGTATTGACTATCCAGTGGCTGTTGTTTGTTTTTTAATCATATTTAAAAAAAATATACAATGCAAAGTTCCAGATAAAAACTTACTTTTTTATAAAAAATTATTTTATTTAATAAAATTGTTATAAAACAAATTTTGTATTGAAAACTTGTTTATAAACCTCTTATAAATCAAAAATATTTTTTATGAAGATGGCTTTAAGTTCATACGAAGTTAAAAAAAACAAAACTTAAAAACTGTACAGCCTGTTCAACTACATCGGAGCTATGCATTCACATTCGCTTTCGAATTATATGAAGATTGATTTGAGTTCATTAACAATGGACATTTATTCGAACAGCAATTCTAAAGAAAACGTAAGTGTTTTCCATTTATTAAAGCAATAATAATCGCAAATTATTCCCTCTTATTGCGAATGGCGTCGTCGACGTCACATCAAGACGACAGTAAAAGTTGCGACTTGTCTACTCTTTGTCAACAAGAATTGACTTCTATTAACATGCTACATTAACTTAAAAAGATTTAGAGATTAGTAACAGATTGTCAGTCAATAAGAGCCAATAAAGAGTAGACAAGTGATAATATTTACTGTCGTCTTGATGTGACGTCGACGACGCCATTCAAAATAAGGGATTTATTTTACTTATTCAGTAAAATAATTTTTTATTAAAAATACATTAAAATTGATTATTGAGGGGTTTAGCTGGATCCTATGAGCATTTCACTGTTGCTAATGCACATCATTAGGGAACCTTTACCCAAAGTTTCTTATAACAACTAGAGTTATTATATTATAAACTTTCATTTAAACAAATGAGAAGCTCAACATATAATAAAGTTGAAATAAGAAATGTTTTCATATAAAATAATTTTTGATTTATTACGAAGGAAGAAACATTAACTGACAAAAATAAGTGAATGCGAACGACGAACGTTGAATCCAAATTTACGCGATATCGAGTAACTGGCTTCGATCGTTTAGATTTTCTTACGATATCTCGTTGAACAAGGCTGCTAGTTTTTTTCTCGAAATTTCAATTAAAAACATAAAATATTGATATACTTTTAGGAGAAACAAAATAACATTTGTTTCCCCAGCTTTATGCGCTAATTGTTCAAACTAATGCCTTAAAGTATGCAAAGTTTTTGTGCAAAAACCTTTTTGTGTATGTATTTCATCACTTTCACTTTTGCGAAAGACAAGATTATTAATATTTGGTTCAATATAATGCGGTCGTGGATGCCAACATATGTATAAGGCTGTGATTTTAACGACATTCTGGGTAGGCATCCTGGATTATTATTTGTCTTTAAGAAATAAAATCACACCAAAAACTGCCAGCATTTGAATTTAAATGTCCCTTTCATTATTGTTATTGAAGTAACACAGTTTTCTTGAAAATTCTAAAATAAGCACAGCTGGGATTCATTTATATTCTTCTTACTACATATATTAAATTTCGAAAACTTATGTGGAACACTGTATACAACATCAGTATTGTTAGCACGTACGCAATGTTTTCCGATAACGAGAGTGAAGTGTAAAATTTATTTTGCACTTAAAATTAAAAATATAAATAAACAAGTAGCTTTACGAAATGTCAGAAAACGTGTAAATATTGGCAGTAATTCAAGCTCTCTGATACAAATAATTGCAACGAGGTTCAACTCAATTATTTTTTGTTAAACATCTAAAATCAATTTAAATTTAGACCTTAGAAAATAAGAGCCCACCATACCTTAATTGGAAGCCTTAATTTCATAATGAAATAAAAAACAAAAATCCAAGGCTTTTAAAATTATGATTTTACTTTGGGAAACATTTTTGGTAATAACCCTCGCACGAACATCGTAGTAATACAGTTGTATTATCGATTCAATTTAATATTTTTTTTCTACTCTTTGGTAATTTGACTTCCTTCTTTAGAAAAAAAAAATAATAATACTCGTATACACATTGGTATGGCAAATAAGAAAAAAAACTATTGCACACCTACTTTAAACTACAATTTTAAAATAACGAGAAACAAGAATTGTAATAAAACTACAACAACGAGAACAAAAACAAAATGTATTACCTTGTTTATGGAAACGTCATTTGTACTTGTACAAAACTGCCATGAAATGAGTTCATAAAACTATTCCAAACGTTTAAATAAAGCAAAATGGATTAAATAAAAAACAATTTCTTAATACACCCTAAAACATCAACGGCTTGTAGTTACTTAAAAACTTATGATATGTATATGTATGCATGTATGTATGCATATTGAAGTCATTATAAGAAAGAAAAAAGAGTTTAAAAAATAGCGCTGTTTTTTTAATTAACACTTAAAATAGGAATATGTACGAGTTTTCAAAAAATTTTCACAGAATTTACACACGAAAGTACGAAAGTGAGTGAAAGAAATTACCTTCTTGCACAAAACTTTTAGATATCTTAAGGCGTAATAACTGTTATCAAACAATTTTTCGCTCCTGAAAGTATGCTCAACATTTTTGCATTATATACATAAATATTTGCATGTCACTCACTGCACTGCTTTCATTAATAAAAACTAAAAATTTTCCGTTAAAATTACAAAAGAAAGATTAATAATATTAAATTGCAAGAGGTTGCCATATTGTTTTAATTGTATGGTATTGCGGGTGTAGCACGTGCTATAAATACATACATACAAAGTAAATCATAATCGTTTATCGGAAGAATAAAAGTATCCACACATTTGCAATATTATTGTGTAATAATTAATGTTGGACAATAAAATTGCCTGTGTGAAAATCGCCAAAATGAAGAAACACCAAAAACCGAAAATCGCCAAAATTAAAAAAAATCGCCAAAACGAAAAAAATCGCAAAAAAAATAAAAAAAAACGACAAAAAACCGAAAAATATCGCCAGAACGAGAAAAAAGTGTCAAAAATAAATAATTGCCAAAATGAAAAAAACTTTAAAATCCGAAAAAATCGCCAAACCAAAAAAAAATCGCCAAATTAAAAAAATCGCAAAATCTAAAAAAAAACGTCAAAAACGAAAAAAGTGCAAAAACTATATTTTATATAGGCTAAAGTTCGTATTTAATTACATATCTCGTGTCCGTACAGAACCCTTCGTGCGCGGGTCAAAGTCGCACTTTACTGAATTTATTCTTTTTTACTGACACACTGAACAGCTGTTCAGCGTTATTGTTAAAAAAAATTCAAGTTGGTTGTTAAAAAGTACTATCTATGGAGCAACAAAACTATGATGGAATTCATTAATTTCTGTGCGGAACTTCAAATTTATTTTGAGATTTTTGTTCTTTCAAGAAAGCATTTTGAAAATGGAATTGGCTATCCAGTTGCATGCAGACTATATCACAGCTGTCGGATATATATGTAGCTGTAGTGTAAATCTGTTATTTGTTTGTTTAATCATATTTAAAAAAAATTATACAATGCAAAGTTCCAAATAAAAACTTACTTTTTATAAAAAATTATTTTATTTAATAAAATTGTTATAAAACAAATTTTGTATTGAAAACTGGTTTATAAACCTCTTTTAAATCAAAAATATTTTTAAATATTTTTTATAAATAAAAATTTAAGTTCATACGAAGTAAACGACATGTTATCGGAAATATACTTTTTTATTGAACTTAACATTTTAGGGGGCTACCCATAGTTAAGAATTCTCAAAATGCCAAAATTGTTGATAACTTTTTTGATAAGATATGGGCTGTAAATTTGTCGCTTAGGATTTAATCGAAAATAAGGCACGATATATTGTAAGAAAAATTGAGCCATATATTTTTTATTTATTAAATAGTGCATACATAGTCTATGGCCGTGGTCGGCAAATTAAGGGCCTCACGCCGTTAAATATGCTCTTCTATTACGTATGTATGTATGTGTACACACGCATTGTATCGCATACTCTTAAGAATCAGCGTTGCCAGAGAAAAAATGTTTTCGCAACAATAAGAAAATATGTGTGATGAGAATTTAATAAATTTTTTATTTTTAGAAAATTATTATGGCAGTCGAGAAGGTTTGGTTTGTCAACGTACGTTGTCACGCATAAAAAATATGACATGTAAAGCCATTTTCATGCGTATATTTAAATTACTTAAAAAAAATCTTCTACAAAACTCGCTCTTTATACACCATTACATTGACGTAGCGACAACAAAAGTTGTCTATCTTTATAAACAACACTTGAGTGTTTCTCATGACCATAATAAAATCATGTTTGGTTTTGGAGATTTAAAATTTCAAATTAGGGAAATGAGACGAAAATTACACTGGCAGCATCGGCTCGTGGTGAGAGTAAGTCAAGTTTTAGACTCGGCAATTTTTCTTTCAATTCTCTTTTAAAATTGCTTGATTGTTTACACTCAGACGGTTTCTTGTTCAAGTTTCCTATTGTTTTAATGCAGCGAATGAAATAACAAAAGATAATTGAAGTAAGTTTTCTGTACAAGCAAGTCAGTACCCCTCTTCTTTCTTCTTTCCCCCCTCTTCGACAAACTCAGACTTGCTTCAAGAAAAACTGCCGAGTCTAAAATATGAGTAAAAACATAACTCACACAATTGCAAAATGTAATGGTATAGGTTCCCGACCACGGGCCTATGGGCATCTTAAGACCTAAGGCTTTCACATTTAATTGTGCAATCAGTTTTGCCATTTTTTTTTTCAAAAAACTTCAAACAGTTTTTAACTAATATTTAGTGGTTACGCTTTTTTAGGCAAATGTTTGCCAAGTGTGAACGTACCTTAAGTGTATTTATGTTTGTGGTATTGCCATCTTCATTAAATAGTATTATTGCCACATTACTCGTAATAGACATTTAAAACTAGAAAAATGTTGCCAGTGCGAAGTTATTTAATGTCCACATCCACGATTAATTTTTATCCTGATACATGCAAATTAAAATCATTAGAAGCTAAAACTATTTTAAAATAAACTGTAAAAGCACAGGAAGGAAAAAAATAAAACGCAAATATTGTTTTTAAATAAATTATAAGAAAAAGTGATGTTAGAACTGAAAATTAAATTAATGAGTCAGCAGCCTCCCTCAAGCTGGAATCTAGTGCGGATTTCAAATGGCCAATTTTTTACAAGTTTACAAATTCACTGAGATGGTTTATGGTTCCAAACAAAACAAAAATTACTAAACAACGTAAAGCTATGGAACATAAAACACATGTTTTATAAGGTTGTCACTTTTTAGCAAAATATTTTTTTTTTAATTTTTTGCTTCTTTATGTTGGTTATGTATTCGTTCGTTCCTGCTTATGGAACTCGTTAATAGACTTTAACACAAAGATTTTTGGATATAAGCTAATAATAATAATAATGTTCTTCTTTCTTATATACATAAATTAATATTCTAAAATATCCACTATGTATGTACAAGAAAGAAATTGAATTTGCTTAAGTGTCAATCAGTTTTCGAACAATGACCAAGAAAACACACCCACAAACTCAATAACCTCAATTTTTAATGCATGCATTCACACATAAATATGTTTGCATGTGTATGTATGTATGAACGTGCTGCGTTTTTCTTTGTCCAATTATAACAAGAAGAAAATAAATGGAAAAAATCAATGTAGTATGTACAGGAAAAAAAATGTTGTTAAAAGTGTTTCCTACTTTTTGGTAGCAATTCTAGTAGTTTGTCGTGCATTATAAATAAGTTCAACCACCTGCAGTATAAGATTTAAAAATAAAATAGAAAAATAAAATTTTTTTCTATAGCCAAAGAGAATGCTTTGTTTATGTTGCTCTATTTTTGTTTAATAATGTTTTTTTTATGGTAATAAATAAAAAAAAATAGCGAAAAAAAATTGCGGGTGCATCCCGGTATTAAAGGACTTTTATGGCAAGATTTTTTCAAGTGTATTTATTTATTTATTATTGTGTTTTCGCTATTGTAAGTAAAATTATTTTTAACACCCTACGCACCAAATCCGTACACCAAAGGTGAAAAAAGGAACCCTATTGTTTTCGCTATGCTGTCCGTCTGTCCGTCACAGGCAGTTATTCTATTTTGACAACTTGCTGTATCTTGGAAACCGGCAAACTCTTGAAATTTTCAATAATGGTAAAACTAAAAAATTACAAAATCGCCAAACCGAAAAAAATCCCCAAAAAATTTAAAAAAAAATTGTCAAAATTAAAAAAAAATCAAACACTTAAATAGATCGCCAAATTCGAAAAAATCGCCCAAATTAAAACAAATCGCCTAAATGGAAAAAAACGCCAAAAAGCGCAAAAACTTAAAAAAACCGCCAAAACTAAAAAAAAATCGCCAAAATGAAAAAAAGCCAAAAAAATTTCGCCAAAACTAGAAAATAAATATCAAAACTAAATAAAAGCGCCTTAATGAAAAAACGTCAAAAACCGAACAAATCGACATAACTAAAAAATCACCAAAATTAAAAAAATCACCAAAATTAAAAAAAATCACCAAAATAAAAAAATGAACAAAATGAAGAAACCACAACAACCGAAAAAAATCGACAAAACTAAAAAAATCACCAAGATTAAAAAAAATTTTCCAAAAATAAAAAAAATCGCCAAAACTAAAAAAAACGCCAAGCGAAAAAATCGGCAAAACAAGAAAAAAAATGTCAAAACTAAAAAAACGCCAAAATGCAAAAAAATTGCCACAAACCGAAAAACCCGCTTACATGAAAAAAATCGCCAAAATTAAAAAAAACCACCAAAAAAAATTTAAGTGAAAAAAACGCCGAAAACCGAAAAAAATTGCAAAAACGAGAAAAAAAAGTGCCAAACTAAAAAAAGCACAAAAAAAATCACCAAAACCGAAAAAATGTCAAAACTAAAAAACGCTCAAAACCCAAAAACGAAAAAAATGCCAAAACTATATTTTGTAAAGGCTAAAATTCGTATTGAATTACATATGTAGGTCCGTACGGAACCCTTCGTGTGCGGGTCAAAGTCGCACTTCACTGAATTTATTTACTTTTCTACTCTGAAATTAGTGTGGAAAAAATATTTTTTTAAACGAATTTTTGTTATTTTCCATACAAATTCGAAATTTTTAGAAACGAAATTTTTTTACAAAATCTGTCTAAAAGTGTACAAAAATATTCAAGATATTTAAATTCAAAATTTTGGCTACAAAACTAATTTTTTTTATTCAAATTTTTTTTATATACTAGTGCACGAAATCTAACAGATTTCAATTAAAATCTTTATGAAAATCTATACCGTACACCAAGTTTTTTTTCTATGACACGATTTCTTACGCAAAACTAAAGCCCTTGACTGCAATTTTTCCTAAACTATAACTCCAAACAATTGCGATGTAGCCAATTCACCCAATTCACCTTTTTAAGTACAGAGTTCATTAGTTCATTAGTGGCAAAAATGAACTACACTGAAAGAATTTTCGGCAGAATTTCTATGAATTTCGACATAATCTAATGTAAAATTCATTAAAATTCAACCAACGTCACGCTTCGTTGGATTAATGAAACCAGTTTCGTTTATTTAACAGTGTTATTAATGCAGTGCTATAACTTCATCGAAACAATAAAATAATTTCATGAAAAGGATGAAATAACTTAATAATATATAGAGGGGTTTCTTAATAATTAGAAAATATTGTTGTCATAAATCCAATAAAATATTCTAACGAAACCAGAATATCAAGGAAGCAATTCCAATGAAATTGTTTCACAATATTCTGAAATTTTCATTGGATTTGTGAAATTATCATTAGATTTGTGAAAAAATTTTAATGAAATTATTTCATTGGATTTATGAAGCAAAATTTTTTCGGTGTAGTGACCGAGTTCGAGCCCAAGTCTAGTACAGAGACTTACTTTTTAGTACAAATTTGAAGAAGAAAAAACCATAGTTGCATTTCGATTTTTTTCGAACATTTTGTTTGGAGAAAGTATTTTAGTCATATATATTCGTATGTTTAAAAATTTAGCGCGTAAGTGCAGTTTGCAGTATAATATTTTTTTCATATTTATTTTTTTATTTAATTTTAAAGACCAACATGGCCACTTTTTATGTCAAATGTCAAAAATGTGTGCTCTATGCGACAGTCGCTTGCATAATTTCAATTCGTCGCCCTCTCTTTTTTTTTCTTTTTATTAATATGGTTTGTCGACAGCGGTAATTGGACTGTAAGAGTCAACAACTTTTCTTTGCACACTTTTTGCAATGAGCAAAAAATAAAAATGTATGTAAAATATTTCCTTTTATTTTCCAACAGTAATATACCTACTATACAAACTCACTTATACATATTTACACACAAACATACATACATAGTTAATTTTTAACGTTTTCTTCTCTTATGTTTGTGATGTACAAGTTGTTACTCACATACATATATAAATACCGTGTAGGAAGTGTCAATAGTAAAACGGGTGGGGGGTGGTGAGGGGGGTCTACTCTGTTTTCGGAAATGAAAGCAAATGCTTTATTTGTATGTTACTCGTATTAATATTACAACTCGAAAGCATTTCTTTATCGTTTCGAATTACATACACTGTTGAGCCTTTGATTAGCTATTGACTTTGTCACACAATAGCTCCATTCAATAACTTATTTTAACGATAATCAAATCGTTTAGAAACAATAAAAGCACAATTACCAACTTTTTTCAATTAAACGTGCCATAGCTATAACGATACAAAGCATGTATTCAAACCAAACTTATGGGCAACACTGTATTTTACTATAGGTGGCAGGCTATAACGCCATAACCATAGAAGCCAATTGAATTTTGGTTTTTCGCCGTAACCATAAACAGCTGTTTGCTTCTTAGACATATTTGTTGTTGTTGCACTTTTGAAATGAATAGACAGCGAATGACAATTGTAAAATGAGCACACAAATATGTGTATGTGTAAAAGAAAAAAACAAACAACCTAGATTATTTGAGCGTGTTATCTCGTACGCGATACTGTTCTAATTTTTATAATTTATTAATTTAAGACTAACAAATAAAATAAATATATAAAAATAATCAGCCCAATCACGAATAACAATTCCGTGCGAGTTTTTTTTTTCATTTTTCCCTTTTCTCCAATCATGAATTTGTTTTTTTCCTTTTTTTACCAAATGCGGGAATAAAAAACTTCCCGGGAAAAAATAGGTATTATGAACGCCGTTGAACTTGCTTTTTTCACCAAAAATCTTTCCCTTGCAAAACAGCAGGGAGTTTTTATAAAAACATATTTAATACACAATTAAAACAAAATTTATATACATAAAGTTGTATTTTATAGATCTTGTATGTAAAAAAACACAAATAATACACAAATAAATCATTTATAAACTTTTTTTACATATTTTCCCAAGTTGTTGAATTTTAGTAATTTAGTTTTTTACTCTCTCACTAAAAAAAATGGAGAAACAAAATGTCAACAAACAAGCAAAACAACGAGGTTCGTAATGCGGTGATGCCACGTATTACTCTTTTTTGTTCCCAAGAAATTTATGATTGGAGTATTCTTTTTTCGAGAAAATTATTTTCCGTGAGAAATAAATTCAGAGGGAATATTCATGATTGGGCTGAATGGGTATAATTGTAAAAAGTTTTATTATCATTTAATATTTTATGAAATTTTGAATTTGTGAAATTTAGTATTGTGCACTATGAAGTGTACAATAAAAATAGTGCACACTTGACACAACTGTCGATTCAACTGTTGTACTTTTTGTGTTGTTGTTGTTGTTGTTGTTGTTGTTTAGTATGTTTTTTGTTTCATTGTTCTCTATTTTTCCTTTACACTAATTTACGACCACCACTACAAGCAATATTCGCTCTTGAAAAAAATGCAGTATGTACGCACTTTTTCACGGCTTGTGCTCACTTCTAGTACACACTGATAATGTAGCCACTGGCTTCAATCAATCAATCCCCCATGATTCCTACAGAGTGTGTACATACACACATTTGTATATACATACATATGTATGTATGTATGTCTTCTATTTCATTTTACTTTTTACATTTTACAATTCAATTAAAGTGAATTGAAGAAAATTTTGTTTGCACTTTTGACTCATAACTTCTTTACAAAAAATTACAAAAATAAAAAGAAGACAAATATGTAAGTATATATAAGTACATATATATATGTGTATGTATGTATTTATAATAAGGGAACGTCTATGTGTAATACAGTTTATTGGGTGGAGAAGTAAGGGGTTTTAATAAACACAACGTCATCTGCTTAGCCTTAAAAAAATTACAGACAGACTCATACATAGTACTCGTGCAAGGGATTACAAAAACACGGGGATGTTTATCTATTGTTATTGTTTGTTTTCACCATTACTGTTATTTTTTCTTATATCTGCTTTAACATATACATAGTACTGCATTAAGAAAGTTTTTAATATTAAACATTTAAAGCTGGTTTATTGGATTAAAGTAAAAAATCTCCCTTGAAAGCAATGTATGTATGTATGTATGTATGTATTTAATGTATTTACTTATGTATTTGTTTTTAACATTTAATTTTCCAATTGAAAATTTTAATTTCCATGGCAATAACTTCTTTCTGCATAATATAATATATTTAAAGTCTTAATAAAAGTGCAATAAAATTTTTAACAAGTGCCAAATTGTACAAAAAACTTTATTTTAACTTTACTTCACAGCAAGATTTTGTTTTAATATGCCCATTTTAATTTTTAACAAAAAGTTGTTATTCTTGAAACTTTGTTTTATTAAACGTTTGTTAAATCTGGCAACTCTATTTTTAAATTTGTGTTCAATGCTGCCACGACACAAAAAATTATTGCAGCTTAAATTTTTTTAAAGTTGCCAAATGTGAAACATAAATTACCAAATCTAAAATGTATTTTGAAAATTTGCACGTAAAAGGGACGAAATCAGTACCCGTCTTCGGTACTTTTTGGTTAATGATAACATACATACATACTAGTGTATGAAACAAATGTCTTGCCAATAGTGTTGTTTAGCGTTTGTTTTAGAATATTAGGCTGTAGTAAAGCATTTGAAAAATCTCTCATGTCTTGAAATGTCTTATAAATGGTCTTGTGCAGGACTTTAATACATACGAGTATATAAAAATAATTTACTATGATTTCCTACCGTTCATTAGAAGCTGAGATAAATAATATCTAAAATTTATAAGTAAATAAAATGTTTGTGTATTCGAAGTGCCCAAAAAGGTATCAAGACGGTAAATACGGGAAACGGTGCTGAAAATTTTAAATTCGGAAGAATTTATATAATTGAAATATTTTAAGATCTAAGTTAAATATTGTTCAGGTCCAGACTTGCAATTTTTGTTGCAGCAATTCTTGAATATGTAGCAGAGTGTTTAAATAGAAATATAAGCTTTAAGAAAAATGTACTTTTTTAGCAAAGTACTTTTTTTTTGCTTAAATGTACTTTTAGGCAAAATTAACTTTTTGAAAAAGTACTTTTCAAGTAAGATACTTTTTTGGAACTGTATTTTATTATAAAATGCACTTTCTTTAAGAAGTGTTTTTTGAAAAATTGTGCTTTTTAGAAAAAGTCCTTTTTGGAAAAAGTCGTTTTTAAGAAGGTACTTTTTGGAAAAAGTTATTTTTAAAGGTACTTTTTGGAAAAAGCCTCTTTTTTAAAAAAAGGTAATTTATTGGGTAAAGTGCTTTTTGAAAAGGGTAGTGTTTACAGTCTTTTTATAAAAATAAACTATTTGAAAAAGTACTTTTCAGGTGATATACTCTTTTGGAACTGTACTTTGTTGTAAAAGGTACTTTCTTTAAGGTGTGGTTTATGAAAAAATTTACTTTTTAGAAAAAGTCCTTTTTGAGAATGGTATGTACTTTTTGGAAAAAGTATTTTTTTAAAGAGGTAATTTTTGGAAAAAGTTCTTTTTGAAGAAGGTACTTTTTGGAAATGTTTTTTTTTGAAGAAGGCACTTCTTAAAAAGTTTTTGTTAAAAAGGTACTTTTTTGGAAAAAGTCCTTTTTGAAAAAGGTAGTTATTGGAAAAAGTCGTTTTTGAAGAAGGTATTTTCGGAAAAAGGCTTTTTTAAAAAAGGTACTTTATTGGGTATAGTCCTTTTTGAAAAAGATGATTTTTAGAAAATCATTTTGGAAAACTGAACTTTTTGAAAAGATACTTTTCAGATGAGATACTTTTTTGGGACTGTACTTTATTGCAAAAGGTACTTTCTTTAAGTGGTTTTTGAAAAAGGTAAATTTTAGAAAAATTCCTTTTAGAAAAATTTAGTTTTTGGAAAAATTCCTTTAAGAAAAATTTAGTTTTTGGAAAAAGTCGTTTTTGAAGAAGGTACTTTTTGGAAAAAGTTATTTTTTTGAAGAAGGTACTTTTTAAAAAATTTAGTTTTTAGAAACAGTTGTTTTTGAAGAGGGTACTTTTTTGAAAAAGTCTTTTGTGAAGACTTTGGAATAAGTCCTTTTCAATAAAGGTACTTTTTGGAAAAAGTCCTTTTTGGAAAAGGTACTTTTTGGAAAAAGTCCTTTTTGGAAAAGGTACTTTTTGGAAAAAGTCCTTTTTGGAAAAGGTACTTTTTGGAAAAAGACCTTTTTGGAAAAAGTAGTTTTTGGAAAAGGGTGTTTTTGGAAAACGTACTTTTTGGAAAAAATTTACTTTTTTGAAAAGTACTTTTTGAAAAATGCATATTTTTTAATATTTTATCATTCCCAATGATATGAGAATTAAAGAAAATTTCGAAAATATAAAAAGTATTGATATCGGTCCAAATACAATAGGACGGACGCCCAAACACGACGTAAGGGTGCTTGATGTGTTTAAGGAATTGACACTAAAAGTGTCTCAGTTGATCATATACATACATGTATTTATTTATTAATAAAGCTATAGTTATTGAATTTATTAAAAAAGCATGAGATATTACTACACAGGTAATCTATTGAAATAAATATAAAGCGAAAAAGGCATGCAAAATCGGCATTAAATCGTCACACTGTTACATTTTCATAAAACAAGGTTTTTCATAAAAATTCCTTTTTTTAATGGAATCGCCAATTTTTTTATTATTTCTAAAGTCATTATGTGTTTCATTTATTTATTATGGTCTTCAGGGGTCTACTTACAAAAAAATTCAAAAAATATGTGTGACTTCATTTTTGAGAATTTATAAAAAATAAATAGTACGAGTACGTTTGATAAAATAGAAAATGCAAAAAAAAAAAGATTAGAGATATGGGAATATAAAAAAGCAAGTGAGTAATCTTTATTGTAGGTACATACATACAAATGTATGAACTTACATACATATATACATACATATGTATGTATATAACAATGTATATACCGCTCATTTATTTGAACAATGTGATAACTCAAAAAAACCAGGAGGCTTATTCGGAATTGCGATGCGAAAATCAATGCGATACGAATATACATAAATGCGAACAATTGCTATTCTGTATTGAATAATCGGTATTCTACATTGCGAAAACAAATGTCAACTTCGCAAAATTTATTCGACAACAAAATAGCATTCGCAAATTACAAACATGTAAGTGAAAGATAATATTTTATTTATTTATTCATCATATATTTATTATTTAATTTAGGGAAGCAAGCAATACGACCACCAATATATAAATAAATAATGATAGAATTTATGAATAAGCACAGCCAATTGGCAAGAGGCCATTTGAAAACACCAAATGCACGTCCGTCGGCAAATACTTTGTGGCAAACGTTAAATGAAGAACTAAATATCAATGGACCACCTATTACAGAAGCTGAAGGATGGAAAAAAGTATGAAATGTATAAAACAGTTCAAAAATATTTGAATTCAACTTTAATCTTCGCTGTATCCTTTCATTTTGCCCATGCCCTTCTTCGTAGTCGAACCACAGTGCCACAGAATCCATTTTCATAATTTTTTTCTTACAGAATTTCCTAAAAAAATTATTTTATAAACAATTTTCAGAGTCAAACGCAAACAATTTATTTATTTTTAATTTGACGTATGTTGACAATGACGTTTATTTGAGCAGCGTTGCCACGATTTGAAATAAATTGCGAATGCGATTGCCACAGTCTAACAGAATACCAATTTTCTTTCGCATCGCATTTCATTTGCGCATCGCATTGATTTTCGCATCGAATTCAGAATAAGCCTCCAGTTTTGCAGAAAACAAGTTCAAAGTTTCCAACTTACACAAAATTTAATGAAAAAAGGAAACATACACTAGATATTTGTATGAAATTGTTACACAATGCGAATAACAGTATTAGGATTACTTCTGGGGGCAAATCACGGCATTCGATACGACTCTTAATTTAAAAATATTTCCATATAAACTCTCTTGAAATATTTTTAAATTACGAGTCGTATCGGATGCCGCAGTTTGCCACCAGCATTATTAATGCAAAAATCGCATTTTTTTGAGTTATGACGTTTGAATAAATTAGGGGTATGTATTTCGTTTTTTTTTCACCCAACCCTTTGTACCATAAAAATAATAAAATATTCCAAAATTGTTAAATTTTTATTTAAATTGTGTACATATTTCTTTCTTTGGTGGTGGTCAATTAATTATTTACTTTTTTTATTAAACCCCATTTCTATTGAAAGCATAAAAAAAATTCTCCTCAATTAAGTGAAATTGCAAAAAAAAAATTACAATAAAAAAATGGGAAAAACATGAAAAAGCATACATTGATTGTTTGAGTAAATTTAGAATTTTGAATTGAATTTCTAAATATAAATGTGATATGGGGGAAGAAATTTAGTTACATACATAGTATGTAGTATTTATTTATTTTGAGAAATTGATATATACATATGTATATATATGTATATACATACGCAAACATTCATACCAGCGACTACTTAAAATAATTTTTGGTGTCATGTTTCCATTAAACAAAAAATGTTGGCGAGTCTGGCGAGAGTGGCTTTTATTTGCTTATTTTCTTTTTTTTTATTTATTTTTTCGCATAACTTAGATACTAAATTAAAACATGAAAAAAACAAATATGTTTTAATAGAATTTTCATGGTTATAAAACTTAAAAAATAAAACATGGTTTAAATTTTTTTTGCTTTTTTTCTAATTTTTATAAATTTAAAAAAGTAAATTCAGTTCCGCTTTTACTATACAGATTGACCAAAAGAGAAGGTAATTTTATTATTAAATTAAATAAAAGTAAAATAAAAATTAAATCTGATGAAAGTTTTTCTTTGTTTAGAAAAAAAACTGAGCAAACTGTCACTTTTTAATTAAGTTAATTGACAGCATTCTTATTCCAAAGGTGAATTCATGGGAGGGGGATGTTAAGGTGAATTCATATTAGGTGGTCTCAACTAAGGCGAATTCATATTAGGTGACGACGTTAGATGTCAACAAACATCTTCCGTACACCAAAGGTGAAAAGAGGAACCCTATTGTTTTCGCTATGCTGTCCGTCTGTCCGTCACACGGTATTTCCTCAGCAACCGTAAGAGCTACGGACCTGAAATTTGGACAGAGTATGTAGAACATTGGCCGCTACAACAACAAATACATGAGAATTGAAAATTAAAGGGTTTCCTAAAACGAGCAACGAACAATTTTAAAATCTCATGTAATATCAAGGTTGGCAACCGAAACAAATAACGGTATCGGTATTGATACCGGTACAATTATTTTTTAAATTTCGGTATCGGTAATGGTATCGGTATTTTTTTTATTTCGGTATCGGTTTTACCGGTACATACTGGTAACCAGTTTATAATACCGGTATACCGATATTACTGCTAAATTATTAGTTCAGACAGTGGACATAGCAAAAAATATTTTTTTTATTAAATTACTTCGAAAAGTGAGTATTACTACATAAACATAAAAAACATTTAAACTTACATATATGTTTCTATATATGTTTTTATACTTTTATTAAAAAATAATTGATTAAAAAAGTAAAATAAGGAAACTGCAGTTGAAACTTTTCAGGTATAAAGTATACATTTTGGTTAATTAAACAAAATAATAAAAATAAATACATACATTGTGTGTATATTATACAAGATATACATTTAGAATTGTATGCACTTAGTGATGTGCGAATATTTGTATTCAAATTCCCAAACATTCGGCTTTTTTAAGATATTCGTACTCGCCAAATTCAAAATAAACGAATATTTGAGTATTTCAAATCAAGCAATAAACAATATTTTTGTACTTTTCCTCTCCTCACCAATCTTTAACTTCAGGTATAGAAGTTTCGAAAACTTTTCTCCATCATCCCTATTTGAATTAAACCTATTTTTTGTTATAAATATCAAATTCGAAAGGTGTAAACAAAAAATGTATTACGCCACTTTAAAACAGGATAAGTTTTTATATATGTATTTCCAAAAATCTAATCTGCGCCCGGCGAAAAATAAGAAGAATGAATACAGCAAAAATACTGAAAAGTCCAATTTTTAATTTAATTTTGTTGGAAATCGCCGGGATCTCAAAAGCAAATTATATTCGTTACTACTTTCTGTGTATGGATTGCATAATTTTCTACATAAGAGAGACCTTTCAGCCGAACATATTGATTGGCGAAATTCTTTTATAAAAGCGAAATAATTAACCCACTTTTTTTCTTCAAAAATGGCGAAAATCTACTTTTTCTAATATTTTTCTCTCGAATATTTCCTAAACTGTAAGCGAAAACCCACAAATGTAAAAACCCTTTTTTGAGCTCTTGGATAGAAAAAAAATCCACTTGCAAAAAATCTTTTTTATCTGATCGAAAACATGAGCTTGGCATCGATTTTAATTTTTCATTAACCCAAGGTTGCTCACTTTGGTGCTTTGTGGCTCTGCACCCCTTTAAAGATATATCGTCTAAATTCCAAACTTGAGCTCTCTGACACTTCTTCAATGCTGCGTAACAATCGGTTAGCTACTTTAGAAACTTCAGAATTATTTCCAATTTTTTTACAAAATCCCCACTGTGTATTGGGTACTTTAGGCCGCAAACCTCATAATTTACACAGCGCACATACATATGGGCATTTTCTGGAGTCACAAACGTACGTTCGTACGCTTTTAATGTACTAAAAATATAGAAAACAAAACTTTTGAAAGCATTTTTTTTTGCGATTTGATAGCATTTTGGAAGCTCTATGTTTAGTGTAAAAGATGGATTTCATCGAGTTTAAGTTTTCATATTAATAGTTAAATACTTAATACATGTGGTCACAAACGTACGCAAAATAGAAGTCAATAGCTGACAGTAGTGAAATGTAAAAAATCTGCGAAATGGAACAGAATAATGAAAAGTGATTAATTTATTTTAGAAGTGTATTAATGTAGGCCTCTATCAAAAAATGTCTTTACAAGTAGGTTAAAAAGAAAATATAAAATTTTCCAGCTTCCAGCCAAATTTCCTCAAGTAAAACAGCTGAGTTATGCTATTAAACTATAATAGTAGTAGTATATCAATTAAAGAAATATATCTTTGCGACCAGTTAAATGCGCATATATTAAAAAAGCACTCATCAAAACTTTAAATCTTCGCATCAGCTTGGGTATCTGGAACAGCCAATGTACTAATTTTCGCTTCATATATAATTTTCGATTTCATATACAACAAATGTGGCTTACAATGGCTTTGCTATTTTCACCAACTTAAAACATTTATATGTCTAGAGATACATTTTTCGTTCCTAAAGGCATTAAGCAGCTCACGCAGTTTGTTAGTATTTCGCACTAATGATGATTATGATATGATTGCACTTTCCAGTTGATTAAAAAAAGAGCGCATCATAAGAATGTGTAAAGAACAAAAACGTGTTTATAAAAGAAAGTTAATTAAAATATATTTTTGAAATTTTATTTTTGGTGGGAATCGGTATACCGGTACATACCGGTATAGACGTAAACGGTATTCTGGATACCGGTATTTTCTAACCGAAATGGATTTCGGTATCGGTAACGATACCGGTATCTATTTTTAGCGGTATTTGAATCGGTATCGGTATTTTCACGATACCGTTTGCCAACCTTGTGTAATATACATACATATAAGTGCCACTTGAAATATGTAAAACTAATGTATTTTTGTATAGACTACACAATTAACACTAAAATTTTAAAAAATTTTAATTAAAGGGTGCTCCATCAGTTGCAATCAATGCAATTTTAGCTATGTAATTTTGACAACTTGGAAACCGTAAGAGGTAAACTCTTCAAATTTTCAAAAACGGTAAAACTAAAATATCTGAAAATTAAAAAATCGCCAAACCAAAAAAATCGGCAAAAGTTAAAAAAAAATCGCCAAAACAAAAAAAAATCGCCAAGATTTAAAAAAATTCTAACACTAAAATAAGTCGCAAAATTCGAAAAAATCGTCCAAATGAAAAAAATCGCCAAAAATAAAACAAGCGCCAAAAACCGAAAAAAATCGCCAAACGCGAAAAAGGCTCCAGTAACAAAATAATTGTTAATATGAAAAAAAATCGCCAAAATGAAAAAAATCGCCAAAATTAAAAAAAATCGCCAAATTGAAAAATCGCCAAAAACCGAAAAAAAATCGCGAAAATGAGAAAAAAGTGTCAAAACTACAAAAAAGCGCCTAAATGAATAAAGTTGCCAAAATGAAGAAACGCTAAAAACCGAAAATCGTCAAAATTAAAAAAAATCGCCAAAACAAAAAAAAATCACCAAAAAATAAAAAACGCCAAAAACCGAAAAAAATCGCCAAAACGAGAAAAAAAAATTCAAAACTTAAAAAATGCTCAAAATGGAAAAAACTTCAAAATTAAAAAAAGCGCCAAAATAAAAAAAATCGCCAGAATTAAAAAAACATCAAAAACGAAAAAAAAATGCCAAAACTATATTTTATAAAGGCTACTAAAGTTCGTATTGAGATATGTATATCTCGTGTCCGTACAGAACCCTTCGAGCGCGGGTCAAAGTCGCACTTTACTGAATTTATTCAGTATATTTTTTACAAAAATCACGGCATTCGATACGACCCGTAATTTAAAAATATTTCAATAGAGTTTATATGGAAATATTTTTAAATTACTAGTCGTATCGGATGCCGTGATTGGCTCCCAGATTTATCTGGATTTTGCAGATTTTTATTTACCCTCCAAAAATACGAAATGCAGATTTGAAGATTTTTGGCGTAAAAACTCAGATTTTTTAACTCCAATTATAGTGTTTTTTTTTAATTTTTTCTAATACTGTGTGAACGACTCATAGTTTAGAGAGTTACAATTTTTGAACTTAGAAGACATAATTGAAGAAAACGAAGAAGTAACTTTGGCAAGCTTTTTGAAACAATATCTGATATAAACATAACATATTTGGGTACTTGTTTGGAATGATTAATGGACAAATGTTCGCAAAATGTTAAAAACCCAAAAAAAAATTTTTTTGGGCGATTATTCATTTCAATTTCGGGTGATTATACGTAATGAACAAACTCCCACAAACTTCGGGCGATTATTAATTTTACACTTTTGGGATATTTGTCACCTTTTTTGGGCGATCGACCACTGGTTTTTTGGGTATTTCTTCACAATGACTAATGACCCAACAATTTTGGGCGTTCCTTCATTTAGATGTTTCGGGCGATTTGCACTTGGGCTATAATTTGTACAGCCAGAAAAAGCATCAAAATCAATTTATTGTAATTTCTTATAGACGAGTTTTAGTAGGATTTATTTTTGAAAGTATGTACTCCTTCAACAAACTAATTGTCCTCAATTAGAAAAAATTTTGAAGCTCAATTTTGTTTAAAAAAATATATATATATATATAAATATATAGCTAAAAAAATCGCCATGTCGCCAAATAAAAAAATTTAGATGCCATATAAGTTGAAATCGCCATATCTGACAACCCTGCTGAGGAGCTGGGACTACATTTTCTTAATTCGCCTCGGACTTACGTATTTATTAAAGGCTGTTACAGACTATAATACAAGTATTAATAACAATAACAACTCAACATGTCAGAGCTGCATTTTCCACAAAAGTCTTTATTGGCCTGTCCCACGATGTCACCAGAAATTGTGCGATCGAATACTAATTTTATTGTTGTTTGCAGTACGAGTTTGCAGTACGAGTTGTCGATCGAACGATTTCTGGTGACATCGTGGGACAGGCCATATAAATGTATAATAGTCTGAGTGGCCCTTAATATGATATCTTTTGTGTTACTTCAATTTAAATCAAATTTAAATTATGTAAAACACATTTTTTGTTTGTCTAGTTAATTTAATAAACATTTCACTCGTTTATCTACATACATACATATTTTTATTTATTTCTACTTTAATGATTGTTGTCGTATTAAATTAAAATGTTACTTCTTCGCGTAATTTGAATATTTCATGCACTACACGTTTATTTTTTTGTTTGAATGCATTTCCTTTTTAACGGCATTTCTTGTAATTAACTAAAGAATTTTGTTGACAATTCTTTTGGTGTATGTTTTTTTATACAAAAAAATAAAAAAAGACAAGGTATACACAAAAACAAATTTCGTTTAAAAAGTACATACAAAAAGTTTTTTTTAAGAATTCCTACATTAGTATGATGAGTTGAATTTTTAGAACTTCCTTCCGTACTATAATGTTACCATAAAATTTTTTATATAAACTCATTAAAATGTACCAAATATTGTTGGTCGCCATGTCTAAAAAGACTTCAGGCGTTATATGTACATATGTATGCACATACATACGTGCGCATATTTAATCTTCAAAATGTTGAAAATAATGTACATATACATATGTATACATATGTACATATGTATGTTGCTGCCATTCTTTTTTGATTTCTTTTTATTAATTTTTGTTTACTTTTTTATTTTATTTTTGACGGAATTAAAAAAAGGTAAATTTTCAAGGCGATTTTATTTTGTGGCATCACAGAAAGAAACTTCTTAATCAGCTGTTTTCGCCTCATTTAAAGTAAAAGTCCTTTTGCACACGCAAAAGTTTACATTACCCAACGTGTATTAATACCAAATGACATTATCATCATTACAACAACATATGTGACAGCGCATAGAGAAAGGGACCTAAGGGTAAAAAAATCAATTTTCAATTTTTTTTTTGATGTGCACAATATCTGATCATCGAATAAGACCGATCCCAAAAGTGTTCCCTACCAGAGAGATATGCGCGTTTTATGAAGTGATGGTACACCAAAGATACACGTATTTAAACCTTTAAAATGGCTCTCCTGAACAAAACTGGTTTTTACCCTTAGGCCCCCATCTATTTTCCGCGTCACATATGTACATACGTACAAATTTGTTGTAGGATTATTTTTATTTGTATTTTGACTGTTCGCGTTAAGATTTTATGCTTTTGTGTGGAGTTTGACGGATGATGTAAAGTCAGCTGATGATCAGCTGCTCTGATTTCTTTCACTTTTGTGCACGCAAAGTTTCAAATGTTCACTATACCACGAAGAAACTATATATAACCAAAAAAAGCTTATGAAGCGAGCGCAGATGAAAGTATGAATTTACAACAATTCTTCTTTTCCTTCTCTCCAACAAACTTAACACTTTGCATATGCAAAAATGCTCTAATTATTAATTCCACACCCCGACATACATATATACATACATATACAGCTAAGGTCTGTTAAATTAAGTAAAAAGTAAATTTATATCAATACATGTAACTCTACAAGAATGGAAAAGATACAGGCATCTAAAAAAAAATAAAAATTTTATTTTAATCACATGGAAAAAAATGTCAATCAGCTGATGAACATTTTCATATGCCTTCTTTAGTAGACCTGGAAAAGGTCTCTCATGATTTAGTGTTTATTTTTTCATGAGATTTTTGTAAATTGTTTTATATAATTCTGTTTCAAGGCGAATCCATATCAGGTTAGCTCACCTTATTTTGCCTTCAGACCTAGGCAAATTCATACAAGTTAGACTCGCCTGAATTCGCTTTGAACATTTTCCTTTTCCGGTGTCAAAATCAGTTGTTACGTCAAACCAGGGAAGGGCATTGAGATCTTTAAAATTGTACCAACAACTTTAAAAAATTTTACTTTTTTAACCTTAATTGTACTAACTTGTACAGTTTTTTTCCTCGTTGGAAAAATGGAAAAATTTAATTTTTTAAAACAAACACAGCAAAAAAAATTGAAAAAATTTTTTGAATTTTTTCCCTGTGTTTGTTGTCAAAAATTAAATTTTTCCAACGAGGAAAAAAATTGATATGAATACCCCCAATATTTTTTTTTGTTCAAATTACATATTATTATTTTGTTTTTATTAAAATAATCGACTTTGTTATGGCCAGCGTTTTCACAAATTTGCTTGTAAGCTACACCTGTTTAAGTTGAAATTCAAAATATACAAAGTAATAGCATGTGCTCCAGCATCCGATGATTTGGAAATGGAATAGTTCATATTTTTTTTATTTTCTTGTTGCGATTTGCTTCACCCAAAACTTTTTTCAAGAAGAATATGAGTTTCATTGTTCAAAAGTGATAATTGACATATGTAATCGTTTAAAAAGAACTGCGGAGTGAAACTGCAGAGATTCCTTAAATGTACTAAATTAGTCATTGGTGTACTATTGTACTTTCCGAGTTTAAATAGTACCATAAAAGATACAATTGTACCAACTTTGCCATCCCTGTCTCAAACTCAAAAACGTGTATTTTTTAACATTTAAGATGCGATGTTTGTTAATATATTTTCGTTTTGACATCGGAAAAGATGTATTTTTTTATCTTGCAAGATCAGCTGTTAAGAATTCGCCTTGCCATAGATGTTAACACACATTTTTTAGTACATTTTTTTAGCTTCAATTAAACGTGACATAACCATATAAAACAGCTATTCAAAACAAACAAATGGGCAACACTGTATTTGATTATGATTTGCCGTAACAGCATAACTGTAAGTGACCATAAAAATCAATTGCATTTTCGTTTTTTGCCGTAACCATAAATAAACAGCGATTTGCTAGTTAAGAGCTATGTACAGACGATTGTCAGATCTTACAATATCGAAAATTTGCCAGCACAAGGAGTATTGTCAGTTCACACGGTTGTCAGAAAATCTTACAATTTATTGCCACACGGTTGTATCACAATAAATTCATCTGACAAAATCGTCGACGAAAAATTGTCAGTTCACACGGTTTTCATATGCAAAAATGGTCAGCATTTGGTACAAATTGTTAAATATTAACTGCCTTATTCATAAAAAATATTTTAGGTTTATTACAGGTTTATTTGACAAATTTGCCATAGAAATATGTCAAATAAGCCCTTAATAAACATTTAATATTTTTTATGAATACGGCAGTAATTGTTTGTGGTTGTGTTAAATGTAAAAAGTTAAAATATAAATTATTATGGACCATAAAGAAACATGGTTTTCCTGCATATCTTTTAAGATATATTTTTCTTTAAAATCAAGCGTGTGCAGTGTTGCCCATAGAAAGAATTGTCTTATAATGACTCCATTGTCAGATGCAGAAATTTCGAACATCTGACAATACTTAAATGTCTGACAAATATCTGGCAATAATTTTACAATGTGTTCACACGATTGTAAGATGTCTGACAATTTGTTGTCAGCTCCTAGTCTTGCAATGGACTGACAATGCTTTTTCTGGCAACAACGTCTGACGAAAATTACCAGTTAACACGGTTATAAGAAATTTTTTGCACATTTTACTGACAATACTGTAAGATCTGACAACCGTCTGTACATAGCTTTAGGAATGTTTGTTGTTTGCATTTTCAAAGTTAATAAGAAACACATAAACAGCTGTTTAATTTTATGGCAGCACTAATGAGAGAAGAAGTTATGGCAATAAGTATGATTATGGCATTATGGTAAGGCACGTCTGATAGAACTTTGACATCCAAAGTATGAATTTTGCAAAGCAAATTGAGGTGAGTATACCTTACATGAATATGCCTTGCCTTGGGTTAAATGCAATTAACATTTGATTTACTTTTTTTCTTAAATCATATGCTCAATTTAATTCATAACTACATACTTACATAAGTATGTATCAAAGTAAGAACGAAAGAAAACAAATAAAAAATATAATTTGCCAAGATTTTTGAGGTTGACATGTTCAAGCAATAATTTTAAGAAGTACAAAAAAAATCAAACAAAATTAAATTAAAAGTGGGTCAAAATAAATGCTTATTAACTAAATTTGAAAGTAAATCACTACTTGATTGAATAATGACTTGCATACTACATACATACTTACATGCATATTCCTATAAAAGAGTTAAAAAAGACAAAATAAAAATTTAAATGCAAAGGCAGATGAGCGTTTGCTACAAACAGTTTAACATTGAAGTTTTTATGTACGTACTTTGTTCTGTTTTGGTTGATAATATTATAATTAAAAATAATATGAAAATTTTTTTGTTTTGTTTTTATTTTTAACATGCGATAAATCTTTTTGTAAGCAAAGAGATTGATACTCGTAGTTCGGTGTAGTAATTATCGTTTAAAAAATATGACACAAGTGATGACAAAACTTTTTTAGAAGGATATTTTCTTTATCACCTTGGGCGTTAAAAAAGCAAAAACAAAAAAACTTCAACCAACATGTGGCATAAACACTTAACGAATGTCATTGACAGTTGGAATGACATCAGCTGATAAATTGAAGGAGACAAGAAAAAAAAAGATATGAAGTGACAAAACAACAAAAACAAAATAACTCAAACTTATGAATCGCAATACCCTGGAGAAAGTAAGAAATACGAGTATGGCGCCAGAATTAACCAAAATATCCAGGAGAAAATTATTTGATTGTTATCAAGACATATTACGGTAATATCCGCCCAAAAGCGTTAAATGGATTTAATGCAATTTTATGAGTATGTATGCTTGGAGCATATAAAGTACTGGACTACTTTTCTTCATAAATAAGATGAACTAATTTGGGAAGTGTTACAATGCTTAGAATAATGACTATCACTATTATAATGGGAACATTTCTAAAAAAATTCAACTACATTGTCTTTGAAATGAGGCTAGAAAATTATGCTAAAATTTAAATCCCATTTATAATTAATAAAATATTCATTTATCTTAATTTCCAAGACATGTAAAAATTACACTTCATTTGAATAAGCAAAATTCATTAAAAGAAAAAAGTAAATAAAAATATATACTACTAATAAAAGGTCTTAAAACTACATAGAAAATAGGTCTGTTTATTTACAGAAAATTGTTACGAATTTGTAAAAATTTTTACTGGAAAGTGTTCATTAACTCAAAAACTTTGCAAGGAGAGAGCGTCAAAAGAGAGAGAAAAATTGGGAAACAAACAAATTCCTACAAATTATTGCTAGTAAAATTTGTACTTGCAAGAATTATCCAACCACCTGTTGTGTGTTTTGTTGTCAAATAAATTATTTAAAAAATATTTGAAAAAAGAAAAGCTGAAAAAATTGTTATTCATTCATATGTCATTGTTAAAAAACTTGTACACGTATGAAAAAAGAAAGCATGTTTTCTTAATTTATTGTTTTTTTTCATTTAAGCCACATATATTCAATTTTAATGTCAAATAAGTTTGTTTGTTTCTCATATATGATCAGAGATGGAAAGTCGAATTCTTGTATTTGTTAATAAATAAAATTAAAAAATTATGAAAAATGCATAAAAATAGTAAAAATACATGAAAACTGTGTAAGGAATTGCATATTAAATGCCAATTTATAAAAAAATTGTAATTTAATATATTACTAAGCAAAATACATCAGAAAAAGTGCAAATGTATCATGATTTCCATCCATGGTTCTGATATGAATAAAATTGTCTTGCAAGTTTACTTTTTCATATTTGGGAGAGTAATTTTGTAAGTTTCTGCCTTACTCTCGCTTTGCTAGTTTCTGCTGGGAAAGTAAATGAACAGACCTAATATATATAATACTTTGACAGATTTTGTCAAAAAAAAATGTTTTTAATTAACTTCATCTTCTAAATTAAAATAAAATTCTGTAGACACTAAAAAAAGTAGTAATTGAAATAATTGAACATGTAGTTTTCGCAGTTGTTTAATTGTATCAGAAAAAAATATTTTTTTTAATATAATTTTCCAGGATTAGTTATGGGTGGGCGTTATTAAGACATGAGATAAAATAAAAAAAATTAAAGTTTTACATTAAATACATTATGTATGTATTCTAAAAATAATGTTTAATGGAAACTTTGCGGCGAAATAAAAATAGCAAATTACATATTTAACTGAAAAAATTGCTAAAATGGCCACACTAACCGCTTTACACAAATGAGAGCAGATAATAATGAAAAGGGGGTGGCCATCCATCTCTCCCATAAACTCAAAAGTTGCCCAACTAAAGTTTTTATATTACATATGTGTAACGGGACTTACAAAACTGAGCAGAAACGCTAACAAAGTTGCCATATCTAGCATTTAATTGCTGCTTTATAATTAATTAAAGATGTTTTTATGGTTCCGTACACCAAAGGTGTAAAAAGGAACCCTATTGTTTTCGCTACGCTGTCCGTCTGTCCGTCACACGGTATTTTCTCAGGAACCGTAAGAGCTACGGACCTGAAATTTGGACAAATTATGTAGAACCTTGGTCGCTACAACAACAAATACATGAGAATTAAAAGTTAAAGGGTGTTCCAAAACGAGCAACGAAAAATGCTAAAATCCCATGTATGTACATATGTAGACTACAACAATTAACACTAAAATTAAAAAAAATTTTAATTAAAGGGTGGTCCATCAGTTAATGCAATTCTGACTATGTAATTTTGACAACTTGCTATATCTTGGAAACCGTAGGAGGTAAACTCTTGTAATTTTCAAAAACGGTAAAACGAAAAAATCCGAAAATTACAAAATCGCCAAACCAAAAAAAAATCACCAAAAATTTAAAAAAATCGCCAAAACGAAAAAAATCGCCAAAATTAAAAAAAAAATTCTAACACTAAAATAAGTCCCAAAATTCGAAAAAATAGTCCAAATGAAAAAAATCGCCAAAATTAAAAAATAAACGCCAAAACCCGAAAAAAATCGCCAAAATGAGAAAAAAAGTGTCAAAACTAAAAAAGCGCCTAAATGAAAAAAGTCGCCAAAATGAAGAAACAGCAAAAACCGAAAATCGCCAAAAATTAAAAAAAATCGCCAAAACGAAAAAAATCGCAAATACTAAGACAACAAAAACCGAAAAATTAAAAATAAACTCCAAAAACCGAAAAAATCGCCAAAAACCCAAAAAAATCACATACATATATAAAAGAATCACCATAATAAAAAAAATCGCCAAATTAAAAAAACGAAAAAAAATTCCAAAACTATATTTTATATCGGCTAAAGTTCGTATTGAATTAGATATGTACATATCTCGTGTCCGTACAGAACCCTTCGTGCGCGGGTCAAAGTCGCACTTTACTCAATTTATTTAAATAAAAATTTTTATTTAATTAAATTCAATATTTCGGCTAGATATTATAATGCAATATTAATAAAAACAATTTTTCCTGAAAAGTAAAAGCCATAAGATAAATATAATTGAAAAATCTTTATCTTTTTTTATTAATTTAGGCCCTTAAACGCCCTCGTACCAAAAAATAACATAAAGTCTGCCTTTTATGAATTTATTTTATGAAGCTTTAAAATAATTTTTTTTCCTAGCTTGAGCAACAAAATTGCAAATAAAATACAAAATTTGAAACCAGAATTTTTATGGTTTGTTATAAAGCAAAGAGAAATATGTACATATGTATATAAAAAAACACAGGGAAAAAAATGCAAAACAAAAGAGTCAAGTATTTGTTTGTGTGATAAAAAAACCTGCAATACACGTTTTATTAGCAACTTTTGTTTGTTTGTCTTTTCCTCCAGTCATTTTTAAAACTGACGACGATTGACTGATAATGAAGACGAATGAATAAATAACAAAAAAGGAAACTCATTACGCATGTGCAACAACATTGAATCGTGCAACTATTGGCCGCTGTTTAATAACCAGACAATTTTACAGTCACGCTTCTTATATTTATATGTACTTATATTTTTTCTTTTTATCATTGAAACTTGAATAACATGACAGTTTTTCTGTTGTTGTTTATTTGTTTGTATTTACAAAGCAGATAATAAAGAATTGAAAAAATAAAAAAAATAAAAATAAAAGTCGGTAGCAAATATGGAAAATATCATATATAATTTATGTAAATTACTCCGTTTTTTATTTCCATTTCTAATGTATTGTTATAAAAGAAAATAGTAGAGGCATTCACTTTGTTTATTAGAAAACTAAACCTGAGAATTTTTTATTACAAAATTTTTATAGGTATCATATATTTGGTCATTTCCAAATTGTTTTCTTCTAAATTCGGATGCTAGAACACATATTATTTTGTATTTTCTAAATTTCAGCCTAAACAGGTGTAGCATGTGTTTTAACATCCGACCTCACAAGAAAACATGTGAAAACAATGTGGAAACCAGAACATAGACGTATTTATATGAAATTTGCTGTCCCTTTTAGATTTTAAATATAATTTTTTTGGACACGATCCAGCTAATGAACGGTCATCGCTATATCCCTCAAATATTTTGAGAAGCCTCACTAAAAAGACAGAACTTTAGTGGCTCGGGTGTAGATCACATCCTTTTAACTTTGGTCGGCGAACATACATTTTTCCATCGGTCACGGGCGGTACTTTTTGCGAACTGTAATCTCTTCTTCCCATCCCAAAACCATCATTTTGGAAACTTTTAAGGCTGTTGCGATTTCTCGATAACTGATTCCATCCTGATGCAGTTTTATAATAATCTTTCAGGTACTGGCTGGCATCACAGGATTTGCCTTTACCCATGTTATGCAAGAGCTAGGAGCTTTTCAAATACTGAAAACAATCCGTGTAATTACAATTAATTGAATCTACCTTTAAAAACTTACCTGAATTTATTTCTCTCCTTAATTTAGTGCACGATGAATTTATTTCACAAATTATGATAAACACCACAAAGATAAAATAACGGTAAGCATAGTGCTGCCATTAAAATTTTTAGATTAACAGAGTTGGATTAACTTAACAGTTTAAAATTTAAGCGGTTTTTTAATAAATATTACATATGTATTTTTAAAATGACGATTTAAATAATTAATACTAGTTTTCTTAATTTGTTGCACGCAGCTGTTCATACATAGTACATATCGTTACCTTAATATAGAGAGGCCCTAATTCATTCGGCCCTGTTCTGTAAACCGAATCCGAGTAAATTTCTCGTTTTCACAAAATTAATAATGGTCCTGCAGACGTGTTTAAAATCATACGCGATTATTTTTTTCAGATATGATAATTGGAAATCTACATATAAAATAAAAAAATTTAAAACAAATCTAAAAAAAATATTTCTATTGTCAGAGTTAGTTTTCTAAAATCGTGTGGTTTCAAATCGATCGGTTTAAAGAACAGGGCCGATTATTTTTTTTTTGAAATCCAGTATGTTGTAAATTTATCGAAAAATGCCAAAATTTCGCTTTCAAAAAAATAATGAGTTAGGGACTTTCTATATTAAGGTATCGACATGTATGTATGTATAATCAAACACACCACTGAAGCAAACGTAAATATGTATGTATGCATACTCATGTGTGTATTAAGTAATTGCAAATTTTATTAGCTAATTAGTTAGTGTGACTCAAGTAGTGAAAAAAAAAATAATAATAAACAGAAAATTGAAAGGAAAAATAATGAAATAACTTACCACACCGCAATCAGCAGCCGGTGAATTTTCTACAATATCATAGATAACATGTGGGGGACCCGTAGTGCCCAACAGAGAAAAACCAAAACCGGAATATTCGCTACTGCGACGTAAAACCACTTTCAACTCTTCGGTTGACATTTTTAAGCGAACCTTTTTTTTTATTAATGCTTTTAAGTGTTTATTTTTTCAATAATTATATATTTTTTTTTAAATAAGTTAATTATTTTTTGTATATGTAGTATGTACACATGTGCATGTTATTAATATTTTTATGATTATTGTTATATGTACATAGATATTTAAACTGTTTCTAACTTTTTGCAAAATTTTGCTATTTATTCTTTGTTATAGGAAAATTAATGAAGAGAGAACATAAAATTTATATTTCACACTTTTTTGCCATTTTGATTTTTCTTATCCAGTAATTTATATTTCTTCTTTTTTACAGAAATCCTACCACTTTAAAGTTATTTCTTTATTTTTCGTTTTTAGTTTTTTATTTCTTTACTTTTTTTTTATTTATGCTTAGCTGCATCTGAAATGCTTGACTGGATTTTTGGTTTTTGGGCTTGGTCGTACATATAAGTTAAGTCTTCGTTGTTCTTGTTTTTGTTGTTGTTATTTCATCGTCATCGTTGTCTACGCTGTTACTCCGCGATGCGCCGTCGTTGACGTAGTTGCTTTTAGTCTTAAAATGCAGTTGTCTTCCATAAATTTACGCCAACTACTACATTAACGTCGACAAAACGAATGGACGCAGCACACACATGTTCATAACAGCAGCAGTATTAATAAAATAATAACAAATCCACCAACTATACAAGAAAAAAACAATAACAAAGCTAAAGTAAAAACAATGCATACAAAAGCAGAAAAGCAAAGTTTTTTTTTTTTTAATTTCCAGCTCTTTCCAAAAGAAAACAAAATGCTTTAAAGAAATTATCTTGCATTTTTTTTGTTATAGGTGCGAAAAGTGCATGAAAAGAAGTCGGATTTGTTGTTGCTATTGCTCAAGCACACACAAATTCTCTTCTGCCAAACTCTCTTCTCACTGTTTACTCTGCTCTGCCTTTGTTGTACAAAAAAAATTTTTGTACTGCTCTGCTTTGAGAAGTGTATGCGTGTGTGTGTGTTTTTTTCTTCCAGCGTCACCACTTTTTTGCAAATGCACTTGTTTTTTTTATTAACACTTAAATAAAGTTAAATTCTTTTCAATTATACACTTTATATTAATTTTATATCACTTTAAACTAGAAAATTATTTCTTTAAAATTTACTCCATCTTAATTTCTTTAGTACTTAAAGAAAAAATTCCAGTTTTTTTCTTCTTTCCTTTACCGACGACGTCGCCACCCGTTCTTTTTCTTAATGTTGATGCAACTTTTTTTCAATGCTACTTCTTTTATTACCAGAAACGGTTTTATTATATTCACTAGATCTATTATTGATTTTCAAATTATTTGTTTATTTAAATTGTTCAATTATTTATTTTTTATATTTGTTAGGCTTTTTGCATTAAAAATCAACCGACCGACCGCACATTAGATAAACACTTTTTTCCAAACGCCATTCTTCACTCACGGTTAATTAGCGAATAACCAGTATTCACTACAGCAGCATTTAGTAATGCCTTAATACCAGGGATGGAAAAGTTGGTACAATTGTACAATTTTTAGAACTATTTGAATGACAGAAGTACCGTAGTACATCAATGACTAATTTAATAAACACTATTGAATTTTTTTTATGCCAAAAATAGCATTAAAAAATATTGAATCTATTAATAACCAGTTTCGAGTGCCGGTTGATGTAGAAGTTATTAAGACCTTAAGAAACGACAACATATGTGTGTATCTTTATAAATGAAAAATTGAGTAAGTCAACCGATGAAGAAGAAAAATTAAGCAAAGTGCCAACACTGTGACATTTTTATTAATCAAGACGAGTTGATATCAGGTGGTGTCGAAATTTTGATCAGCTGCTAATTTCTTTTGTGTCAAATCAAGCAAAAATTTTGGAAGTTTTCTGATGGCGGGAAATTTTACACTAACAACTACACCAGGCGAATGTGCAGAGCTGTAAATAAGAGCCGTTTATCGGGCCTGTTCTGTAAACCGGTCGATTTGAAACCGCACGATTTTAGAAAACTAACTCCGACAATAGAAATATTTTTTATATTTTTTTAAATTTTTTTTGTTACTATCTACGACTTTGAAAACGTCTGCAGGAGCATTATTAATTTTTTGAAAACGAGAAGTTTATTCGGATTCAGTTTACAGAAGAGGGCTGTACTTTTATTTGTCTTTGTTGTGTGTCACTCCACGAATTTACTCAGCGAACTCTTATCACGAATTCGTCACCGAAGACGATATTCGTCGTCAGTGATGCCAACTTTTTTCGCTCTGAAAAAAGCACTAAAAAGCGTAAAAGGCACTAACGTGAAAAACTAGTGAATATCCAAGCGAGTGAAGTTTAATGTTTTCTATTTCGACAATAGTATCAACATCTTTAATGAAATATATCAGACGAAGAAGGTCTGCTTTACACTGAAAAAAATTAATACATTAAGTTTTAATTGCAGTAATTTTAAGAAACAAACAAAGATCTTAGTGATGGCACTAACGCTGAAAATTTTACGTTTTCAGGCTTCATGCTAGAGTTAATGTCAACGTCGTTGACGGCGTCAAATGTCAAAAAAAAATTTAATCGTATAAAATTGTATGAGAGCAGTTAATCTCAACGCCGTAAGAAATTCGACGACGAAAAAGTCCAATCTGTTTCAACTTTTTCGGCGTCGTTGCGGTGTTGCTCAATGTTTGTGTATACTCAATGTTGTTGTATATTCAATGCAGTAGTGCACAGCTGTGTTAACGTCGTCGACGGCGTTTACATTAACAGCAATATTAAATTTTACGACAAACATCACAATTTCAACGACGTCAACATTAACTCTAGCATCAAAAAGCAATAAGAATAGTACCAGAAGCACCAAGTTGGCATCGCTGTTCGTCTGTCATCCCACTTATGTCCCTTGAATAAATCCCTTTGTACTCAACACTATATTATTGCACGGGCACAAAACACTTTTTCTGGCAACACTATTTATAACATAAGCTACCAAGGCATATCAAACAGGTACACGTATCAGGCATATTGCTCATCCGCTGATTCTTTGTTTACAAGTTTATAACGAAGAATTCATTTGACAAATACAATTGTGTCTTGTTTGATGCATACAAATTTTTGATAATTACCATGTAAAGCTATGTGAGAAGCAGAGAGTTGCCAGAGGCTTAGCAGATAGTTGCCAGAGAGTTTTGCCTAATGCATGTACCTGTATTAAATGTGCCTTGATAAGCTACAACAAGGCCCATTTATTAGGTCTATGCAACTCTACAAAAACACAGCAATACAAAAAACAACTTTGTGTTTAAGTTGTCAGAAACACACACAAACATGAGCTAAAGTATATGGTGCAAGCAGCTTTTGACAGTTTAAACAAGAAAACACAGAATATCATCAGGACGATTGCGTTGACCTGATAAATAGGCCTTGAGCTACAATTTCTTTCTCCATAATTAACGAATGTCGATACAAAAGAAAATTACGAAAAGTTTTTAGTTTCTTGTGGATTTTTTTAGTAAGTGGATATTGGAGCATTTTATAACCAATTGAAGAAGTCTATAAAAATTTTTTAAATTACAGAATTATTAAAAATGAACAGCATTTCGGTACTTGTTAAGGAAAATCTACCAAATTACTTGTCTGGGTTGCCCATACCAGATACATTTTCAGGCTGGTTTAAATTGTCATGTAAGTTCACCACTCCAATTGTTTTTTTTATATCTTTGCCTTATTAGAAAGTTTTGGAGATGAGAATTATAAAAAAATTGTGGAAAACTATTTAAGCGGTTGACTTGGTTGTAATTGTAAAATTTAGGTCACACACAGTTTCTTATAAAATGTTCTCATTTGATTTATCCCTAATAATTTTGTTTGTGAAGTGCTTGCTATGATTATTGAATGAAAACCCAATATGCAGTTTTTAATGTTTTTGTTTCCTTTTTATATGAAACAAACTTTGAAAGATTATGTAATAGAATTTTAGTTTGCTTATGCACCTTTGGAACTTTTTTTTTGATAGTTTGTCCGTATAACTTTCTGTCTCGTTTTTCTCATGCTTGTGTTATAAATATTTGTTTTGTTTTTGTAAACGGTGACAATGGATCATTGGTGCAGTGCAAAGGTTTTTTCACAGCAACAAAACAATTTTACAAGATTTGAATTTCGAGTTATGACTGTTTCGCAACATAGGCTCGATATGTAGTACATACTTTGGTGTTTTTTTTTAATATATCTAATTATTTTTTTTCAGTCAAAGATTGGTTATCTCTCGTGCCACCCACTGTCGTTGCTGCCGGCATAGGTTATACTTTATATTTGGCCTATTGCCCTGTCGCTAATAAGGGTTGTTCAAAAACTGGCCGTTGCAATCAATCCATACGTAAACATGAGGCTAAAGTGGTTGATATGGTTGATATTGAGAATATAGCCGAAAAGGCTGCCTTTTGTCGTTGCTGGAAGACTAAGAACGTAAGTAGTAGTAGCTTTTAGCAAATTTAAAAAATATTTTCAATTGATTTTAAATTTTTTTTTTCTTTAGTGGCCGTATTGTGATGGCAGCCATGGTGAACACAATAAGCAGACTGGTGACAATGTTGGTCCTATAGTGCTGAAGAGAAACTCTTAATGTAATTGTATTTTTTTTTTTCAATTTTTTCATTGTTTTAATTATTGTTTGACTTTTTTCATGGTGTTAAGCAGATTAATAAATCCAACACATTTATGTTTCTCTTCATCCTTTCAAAATATTGTGTGAAGTGTTAAAATTACGATTTATGATTTTTACTCACAATTTAATAAAATGTGAGCGCTTCTTTAATCCCTTTTTGTGTACTTAAGACAATAGTTTAAATAAACAGACATGAGCAATATATAAAACAAAAAATAAACACGTTCTACTACATGAAATACTCTAGAGTCCAGATGAAATTCAAATACAAAGTTAAGCAGGGGTTCTAGTGAGTAATTCGAAACGAAAGAAAATGCTTTCCAAGTTGCACGTAATGTAACATATAAATTCGAAAGTATTTGCTTTCGTTTCTAATTACAGAGCAGGAATTGCACAAATTATGGTGACTCCAACTGCAATTTAGTAGCTGTGCAATCATTACATCTCAAAAATACTTGCCACATGAAACCTTTCGAGAATTTAAAACACAAAATTAAATTTTTTCATAGTAATCTTCTTTAAATTAAAAAAAAATGTTTTTCATCAGTAATAAAACAACAATTTATTGTTGCAAGGGCATTGGGCAATTCAAAATTAATTAAAATAAAAAATATAATTATAACTTTTTTGTGAAAAATGTATTGGAAACCCATGTTTTTTTGTAATTACACGTATAAAAAAGTTAAGAGAAAATATTAAAAATAGTATAATGCGAAATGCAATCAGACAAATAAGCCAGTTTCTTAGGTACTGCTTATCTTATGCACTCATGGCGAGTAATTTAAATAATTAAATAAGCTGGTGGTATTTATTAAATTATTTGAAAATTTTGCCTTGATTGAATTTGCGGCCTTGTTTGTCCTCACCAGTCCAGGAGAAGTACTGCTCAACCAGTTTCTTAGTTTCTTCGGAACTGGGATCCAATTTTTTCCAGTCATAAACTTCATAATCTATTTGCCAGTCAGGCGACAATTCGAAGGCAAGATCTTGTCCACGCCACACCCAAACACCGGAAATTGAAGAGTCATTTTCACCACCAAACAAGCAGACTGAGGCAAAAGCTTGCTTGCGCATTTTGTCGAGGCGTTGGAACATGCCAGAGATGAGATTACAGGACATGAAAGCCTTGGTAAGTTCTTCGTTGTATTTGTATTCACCGAACCAGATGGAGTAGTGTTCGGGATCGAACTTTTCCCAGAAATAGGGAATGGAAACCTTCTCGTCTTCATTGGAGTACACACGTTTAAAGTCATCAAAGTTGAAAGTACCCTTTGGCATGGCGTCGAAGGGATCTTTGGACTTGGGTTCCATAGCGAGTGCCAAATCCGCTTCATCGAGTTCTTCCTTAGCTTCTTCTTCTTTCTTAGCAGCTGGTTTCTTTTCTTTTTTCTCTTCCTTGGGTTTTTGTTGTTTGCTGCCAGTCTTGGCTTGGAATTCAGCATACTTTTTGGGATCGAATACCAAAGCTTTTTCGCAGATGCTGTAGTTCTTTACAACAGCTTGAACTTGCTTTTGGTTGAGGATGGTTTTAAACCAGCGGTTCAAATTGGTGTAGGGTTTGCGTGCGGCCTCATCCAAAACGTATTGGTAGAGATGCAACAAACTGCAGAACACAACAATATCGGCCAAAGTGATGCGTTCACCGACCAAGTAGGTGGAGTCCAAGAACTTCTTGTTTAACAAATCAAAGACAACTTCGACATCTTGTTTGGCGGTGCCGCCCTTCTGTTGAGGCATGATACCCAACAAGGGGAATACCAAGGCACAGGAGGCAGGAACGATTTCGTTGTCGGCAAAAGACAACCATTGTTGGACCTGGGCTTGGGTGAAGGGGCACTTGCCACCGCGCAACTGGTCATTAGCCAAAAAGAAAGCGATGGCGTTTGATTCGCTGAGATATTTGCCACTCGATGTTTCAAAAGCAGGAACCTAAATCAGCAGATGGACGAAGAAAATAAAAAGAAAATTATTAAAGTTAACCTCAATTTATTTTTGTTGACGTCACTATGCGGTGCAATACCAAACATACATAAATCCGTATGCACCGTCATGACGTTTACAAAACTCAAGACCAGAGAAACAAGCCGCCTTAAAAAGTCGGCGGCGGCGGCTTGGGATAAAAAAGTCGGCGGCGGCTCATTAGCCGGCTTGAGCCGGCTGACATTTTTAGCCGATGGTTTCGATTTGCACGCTGAACCAAAGAAGTATCTAAAAACAATAATTTTGCGTTTTCGTTTTAAAAATGCTGCATTTTTAAAAATCAGTTTTAAAATAAGAATTTTTTCTTTAATATTAATATATAACATTATTATTTTTATAACGAAGCAGTTTTAAAACAACAACAAAAATTAAACATTTTAAAAGGCCGCAAATACATTTAGAAAATATGTGATAGTATCTTCTGAGCGGGTGGACCGATTTCCATCAAATATAGCTAAGAACACTCTCCATCAAGTCGGCTTTAAAACATAAACGTTGGTTCCCATGAAATGAATGAAAAAATCTTTACTCATTCATAAATACATAAGTACTTATATGTATAAATTTTTTGACTTATGCTTATAATTTTTGATTCCATAGTGTATTGTAAGTATGAAGTAATATTAAAGTAAATTTTTAAAAGATTTAATTTCAAAAGGAACCATCGGTAATTTTAAATTTCTTCATTATTAATTAATAAGATTTAATTTTTAATTTAAAAAATCTCCATTATAATTTATTATTGCTACACGCTTAGAATGTCCTTTTTTTACATTAAGAAAAAATTAAAAAAGAAATTTCGACGGCCTTAGTTTCCGAGTTATGGGCTTTTGAAGTTCTAATATAAAATTGTGATTGTACGTTATATTTTCCAATGAACATGATCAATATTGGTATCATTATAAGGGTCGTTCTTATGTGTGAATACTTTCAAATATAAAAAGATAAAAAAACTCTATATTTCTTTGAGTCATTTTGATGAATGCTGGAATTATTTCTAGAACAAAAAGGCGGTTATATTTAAGACAACCTAGTGGTTGCCACCAACACAAATAAATAAGCAACCCTGTTCAAGTTATAGAACAGGTTGTCAAAAAAATAAATAGCATTGTCAAATATTTCTACTAATATACATTGCAAGGCATATCAAACAGATGCTCTTACCACCACAAAAAGCAATTAGCCGGCAGAAATTTTGAGTCGACGCTAGTCGCATGCATCGGCGGCTAATTTTGAGCCGATGCTAGCCGCATGCATCGGCGGCGGCTTGAAATTACATTAAAAGTCGGCGGCGGCTCTTGAGCCGGCTGTGAGCCGATCGGCTTGTTTCTCTGCTCAAGACTTACCTTGCCGGCCGGGAACTTTTTCAAGAATTCAGCCGATTTGTTTGTTTCACCGAAAACAAAGTTTTCGGCAACTTTTACTTGAACACCTGCATATTGGGCAGCGATCAATGCCTTGTAGGCACGGAAATTTTCTGGGTATGTATAAAGAGTCTACATGAAGATAATAGAAAAACAGAATTAGCTACATTTACAAAATTGTAGTTTGTAACAAATTTAACATGAATTTGCAATTGAATATTTCATGATGTTTAAGATATTTGCAAATTAAATTTGCATAAAATATTTACTTACTCCAGTCGCCATCGTTGATTTAGCCGGAGAGAAAGATTTGACAGCCCCAAATTTCAGACACCGTGTGTGCGTGTGGCAATACTAAATGTCATGGAATTGTCAAAATCAAATTATAAGCACAGAGTTGATATAAGATGTTACTGAAATTAACCCTTGCTGTCCAAAAGTTTAAACATAAAATGAACCCCAATAAATAATCAGTCCCAGTCCAAACTGGTATTTTATTGTGCTAAATTCTAGTTTTGCAATTACATATTAAAAAGATTCTATTAAACCATAAATATCCCTGATAAATTAACAATTCCTTATATTCTTTGTTACATACCATAAATAACGAGTTTCGAGCATTGAAAAATTAATTGGATAAGCTAATGTTTAAATAGCTTTCAAAAGTTATTAAGAGAATTTTACCAACTCCACACTTATCGACGAATATGGAAAGAATATTTTCATAATGAAAACCAGGACTCGAAAGTCTAATACAAACAAAAGAGTTATTTAGTGGCAATAACTCTTATTTCTTGCGAAATTGAGATTTTCAGTGATTCCAATACATTTCATTTAGTTATGACTTAAAACAATGAAAAGTACTATTTTATAAGCAAATTGGTACGAAATTAGTTTTTCATTTATCATACCTGGTCTTGATATAATTGTGAATTGTAAAATATATATGGCATCATTGTGTCTCACAGTTGTCATTATATCTGTCACTTGCAAAGTTCCTATGTTGTTGTCACATTTAAGTAACGAGTTCCATATAAATTTTACATAATAACGAGTACACTCGAAAAAATAGATTATCAGCCGTGTTAGGTTCTAACTATTATTATTATATAACATAAAATATTTCGGACCTTCATGAACTTTTAACAATTTAAAAAAAAATACTAGATTAATTGGAAATGTTATTTTATAATCTTATAAAAATTTTACACTGACTAAAAGGAAAACATTTGACATATTTAGGTATATCAATATTTATTTGTATTTTTTTATAAACAACAAAAAAAATTATGTAAACTCCTAATATACATATGTATGTGCATAAATATGTGTAAATCAGATTTTTTAACTTAATAATTTAAAATTTTAATAGAACTTCGGTACTACAAAGCCCTTTAACATATTAAAACTATTTCCATCAGGTTATACTACTTTAATGACGCCGCTCTTTAGTTGGACTTTTAAATAGTCATAATCGTCAAAACCCATAACTTTTGCTTGTTTTTGTAACCAACAGCTTCACATATAGAAATTGATTGATCGTTAAAATTTTACAAGGTTATAGATATATTTATGTATATATCGCTTTTAATCTTACCTTTGCAGCCATTTAAAAATATCCAGTTTGTATAAGCTCTATTAAACGCTCAATTTCATTAAACATTAGTGCCAACAGCAATTCATATATAATAGCAGGTAGGTTTTGTTGATAGCATTATTGTAGTCACGTATCATATCATTAATATATATTTTAGATTTGCCATTATCTAAATTAATTCCACATCCTATATTTACAAGAGATTTCAACTTCATTTTATATTTTTATGAATATGTGGGTTAATGGTTATAAATTATCAACTTATGTCAATTTTAAAAATTAATGAAGACCCTTTGGCGCTTACTTTTACGTCTCACCGTACCCCATCTTTTTTCGCCACACCATTATTACGGTATTCGTTACTCGTTGTGAATTACAACAAGAAGAGAGAGAATAAGTAAATAAGAGAAGAGAGTATTATTGTTGAATCCGCCGCGATGCAAGCAGGGCTGCCAAAAGTACCGATTTTTTCATTAAGAAACAACAAACAAACAAGGCCGATTTGTCGATTTTAGGTAAAACAAAAATGCCGATTTTGATCAAACCAACTTCGTTTTCAAACCAAACATTTTTGTAATTTAGCATGCTTCTGATGTGTCTAAAACATGACTAACACGCATACTGATTTGATTGTTCAGCGGAATTAAAATAAGAAAGCAATTTAGATATTTACAAAAAATTTCAAGATATTTTTAATATAAAGATATTGGTATGTAAGGTAATGTTTAGTTAAAAATATTCTTAATTTAAACTATTTTTCTAGTAGAAAAAGAAAACTATCATGAATGAATATGAATGTGTTGAGAAGACTGTTGCTACATTGATAAGCCAGATTTCTTAAAACAATTATTTGCTTTAATTCAATTTATTTATTAATAAACTTTTTTTTTTTTTAAAAGTTTCTTTGCCAACTATGATTGAAGCTTTGTAATTCTTAATAATGTACATATGTATTGAGATTTTTTTATAAACATTGGTGTTTTGTAAAGGGGCCAATAAACACATACTGCTTATGCTCATGCATAGTAAATTTTTAATTTTTGTTAATGTATTCGTCACGCGGGCGAAATTCAAATAGTGTTGATTTTGAAATGATTTTCAAATGAACAAAATAATGAATATTTTTTTTTTAATTTGACGCTTTACTGAAAAAAAAAAGAAAATAAAACAAACAAAATTTAAGTTGTGAAAAAATTGTGTAAATAAAATAAGTTTGTCTTAATTTCTTGAATTCTACCAATAACTTTTTTTCTTTACAAGTGCATGTTTATTTTATAAATTTTTATTTTAAATGATGATTGATAAGCTTGTACTAAAATGTCAATTACACACGTATATCAAGATTTCATCGGCAGCAGCTGTAAGCAGCATGTGTCTATGGGCCCTGTAAGGTTTTCGAAATTGTGGATGAGGTCAAAATTTTTTAAATTTTTACTATTTTTGACACACGATAAATTATAAATTTAGACCAGCGTTGTCAACTCGGTGCTTTTCACACCGTTTCTAGTGCTTTTTGAAATTTTCGACGCGAGAGATTTTGAAGTTAGTGCTCAGTGCTTTTTAAATTAATTTTTAGTGTTTTTTATTTCGTGACGGTGGCACTAGACGCAAAATTCAAAAATAAATTTCCATATCTATATTTTTTTTGAAAGAGGCTATCGTTCGAAAACAAAACAAAATGTTTGCTTTAACATTTTAAGCCTAATTAATGGAAAGAAGACATTAAGGAAGTAGGTACCCAAATATAGTTTAGTAGCATCATTTTGTCTAGGTACTATAAGAATGGACGGAGAAACTTTAAGTCCAATGTCGAGTTTTGGGCAGAAGTAAAAGCTAATAAGTTTATGTAAAGTTAATGGATATAAACTCGTTTGAGGCATTATCAAAAACTGCATTTCCATCAATCTTTTGTCACTTCAATGTTTAAGCGCGCAGAAGTAGATTTTTTACCTCTACGACTTTATTTAAGTCTAACAAACGTAACAATATATCCTTACACTTTCTTATAACTTCCCTTCATAATAAAAAAGGTCTAAAACGAGAAAATTGAATTGTGAATATACTTTTTCATACACTAAGGGGAAAAACGTGCTAAAATCAAGATTTTACGCTCAAAACTCAAATCATTTTAATATTTATATATTAAGAATTTATTTTAAATTTGAGAACGTCAATCTTACTGACCAAATTTCAAGATTGAAATATTAAGATCTCTGCAATCTAAATTGAAGAATTTAGTTCTTAAATTTAGATCGTTTTATTCTCTTATTCCCAAATTCACAGTCATTAAGTTAGCTAATAGCAATAGTTTAACCAATAATATTTGATTCACAGCTTTTGGTTTAACATTAGTTAAACCGCCAAACGTCATTGGTTAAGAAATAGTTTTATACAACAGCTGCTTCGTTGTAAACTTTATCAGTATTGATGTTTTGTGAACAACATAATATCCTGTGGTGAACAATTTTGGATACATTTCAGACATATGTACGTTGTAAAGCATCTTCTTTGTGTTTAGCTGTAATACATTCTTTTTTTTATTTTCTATTATGTTTTGGGCTTACCGAACCAATTTCTGCACTAAGTTCATATCTTTCACGATAAACTTAGATGAGCGAGTACTTATTTTTATCAATTTTTAAGAAAGAATATAATAAATGTAATCAAAAAGTATCAGTTAAACAATAGTTATAATTTTATTTTACTAATAATTAATTAGAGTTAAAACGTGCATCGGATGCCTCAAATTTGAAGTTTTAGGTATCAAATGCAAGGTCAACCGATCCCTATATATCTTATATACATATTTTTGTATAACAATTTTTTAATATAATAAAATAATTAAATTTAGTGCTTTTTCATAGTTTCAGTGCTTTTTGAAATTTAAAAGTTGACAACACTGATTAAGACATCTAATAAACAAATGTAATAATTATTTATTATAATTTTAAAAAATACATGAAATTACATATGATTGTTATTTTTTTCAAATTAATAAAAATTAACAAAAAACTCATGCCGATTTTTTTGACGATTTTTGAAATTAATATGCCGATGATATTTAAAAAAAGTGCAGATTTTTCAGCAAAATCTTCTGGCAGCCCTGCCTGTATACTATTCGCTGGCAAACACGAGTACTCGAAAAAATGGATTATCAGCCGTGTTATTAGAACCGGCCGTGCAATTTTTCATTAATTTCGCTAAATGAAGTCAAATTTTATTCAACAAATTGTATCTTTAACTATACTTAAACAACTAAAGAAAATATATAATAAAAAACTTTGCGGATACGAACATAGTTATAGCTAATATTTTTGGAGAAAACTTTTCTGAAAAGAAAACCTTTTGCGACTTGCGTGGAAAAAAGGAAGAGAACGAAAAAAATTAATGGGAAAAACTAATAAAAAAGTGCATAAAGAAAATATAAATCAAAGTGAAAATTTTTTACTTCAAAATTACAGGAAAATTAGAAAAGTGTCTTGTTAATCAATCAATTTTGATGAAAATTAAAGAAGTGAATGTTAATATTAAAAAAAGTGTAATAACGTTTAATTATATGTATTAAAAAATTGTTGAATGGATAAAAGTTGAAAAGTTGTGCTTGTCGATGAACAGAAATAATAAAAAAAAAAATAAAATTAAAACTACTTTTTATTGGTCATTTAATTTGTTGAACTGTATAAAAATGTTGACGTCTTTGATGTTTTAATATCGTCGTCGGGCAATAGGAAATACACATTTTTTTAAGTTTCAACCCACAAATATTTGGTATTCAAGCAAAATATGTAAGTGTATTTCAATTTAAAATTTAACGAAAAATTTTGCATGATTTTAATTAAATGAAACCCTTAAATTTTTAAGTAAATGAATATAAACAAACTGAAAATAGTTTATAATTTACTCGTTTCTTTCCTAAATATTTTCAATTTACGTTCTTCCTCCCATACCATCCATTCATTGCGTTGATTCATAAAGTTGCCAGATTGTATTTATTGCTATAATATATCATCATCATATATGTAAATGTGTGTAATCGTATATAATAAAATAAATTGTATGTATTTATGTATGATTTACAGAAAATTTAAGAAATAGTTTGTAATATTTTAAATTAAAAATAGTACGCTTAAACATCACATCAAATATATGTTGAAAATTACATCACGACTGAATGGCAGAGAAACAAGTCGGGGCAAAATTATCGGCGGCGCGCCGAGAGAATTTTAAGCGGCTCAAATAGCATATGAAAGTTTAAAGAGAAAATAAAAATTTAAACTGAAAATCGAGTTTTAAAATTTTTTTCTCCAAAATTTGCCTCTGAGCAGATAAAATTTCGCCTGGTTTTGAGCCGATGCGATCCGATACAATCGGCGGTGGCTTGATATACAGAAAAATAACCGGCGGCGGCGCGCCGTCGGCTTCGAGCCGGTCGACTTGTTTCTCTGCTGAATGTTTCTCAAAACTATTACTTGTAGATTTGCAATTTGTAGTTTATAGAAACGGGTCCCAGCTCTTATAAATATATTGAAATAATTACGTATTTCATTAGATCGTAACATTTTATAAAATGGCATTTGAATCGCAATGGGCTAATATATTTAAAGAAATTTAGAGAGCTCTCGAAATTCTAAACTATTATAAAGTTAGAAACCACTAAAAAAATTAGATTTCTTTGCAATACACTCAGAATTAAAAAACGGAATATTGTTAAAAGGGGTTTATGCGCTGTGCGGGGTTTTTAAGGGATTTCAAATTTTTAAATTAACATTCATTTCTACACGGAAAATTAATTGAGTAGACTTTTGTGTATAATTATTTTTGATTATATACAAATCATTTATTTTTTAATTTACCACACACGAAAACTAAAAATGTGTTACATTTTGCCAAAAATAAAATGTCATATTCTTGAATATTATGTAGAATAAATATTAAGTTTTGTTTCAGCAGACTGACAAAGTTTCTTTTTACAGTTATAACATATCTCTAATAAATAATTAATAATTATAATAATAGAGTAATACTAAGGGCCAATTTCACCAACCCTATTTAAATATCAATTTATATTTAAATGTCGATTTTCATTTTTTAAATATGAATTGATGTTTAAATAAATTGGTAAAATTGGCCCTAATAATAACAAAAAAAAAAAAACATCAATAGCAAAAATAGTTCAAAATATTCCTTTTTGGTTATTATAAACCAATTTGATTTTTGTTTGTGTAAGACGTTTGAGTTAGAAATCTTGGCGTTTCTGTAATAGATTAAAGAAAAGTTGTACAAGTTTCCTTTAATCTATTACAAAAAACGCCAAGATTTCTAACTCAAGCGTCTTTCACAAACAGGGGGCAATTGTAGTTTCCACAATGCAAGCAAGCAACTTGTCTATAAAATTTATATAGGAATCACTCAAAATTTTTGTGCTTTTCATATATTTTTTCCAGACAAGTCCCTTGTTTGTATTGTAGAAATTACACATTAGTCTGGCATCACTGTTACTTTCGCACTTTCTCTTACACCTGCATCTCCTCTGTGATGCATTAACAGTTTGATTTTTACAATTTTAATTTGTTGATATTGCAATTTTTTAATTTTGTAACGTTACCTAATCATAAATTACGGTTATTTTTATTACTCTTGTCTGTGTGTGTGCGTTTGACTGCGAAAGTGTTAGTACACTTTCCAATTTTTTAGTACATAATTTAATTGTCTAATTGTTGAGATGATGGGGTGTGCATATTTTTGTATTTTCCTTGCACTATGTCATTCATTTTTAATAACGATATACTACATACATAGGTAGTATCTACTGTTGTTATTTTTTATTTATAAATGTAGTTATTTATTTACCTTTCCCCCATTCTTAAGTGTATTGTTTGTTTATTGAGTTGAGTACAATATTAAATTTTCTAGTTAAGCCTACCTTAACATTAGGAATGAATGACATGACCTTCATTGCAGCATTACTAGTATTCTACTACTATAACTATTATATATGTACATATGTATGTACATACATATGTAACCCACATAGTACTGGTACACATAGTATGCACGTATTGACATGTACATGTGTGCTATTTTCATACATACATACATACATACGAGTACATCCATAAGTATATTCTATAAGTATGTGCATTTTTATTTCATGTCTATTTTATTATTAGCAGATCAAATCTGGCATTCTCATAATATTTTTCTAAATAAAAATCGATAGGTATATTTTTTACAAGCTTCAAGAATTATTGAAAACTTATACACATATATTTATTGACATACAAATACCCTTTTTATGAGTTGCATTCGATCTTCGCTGGCTATCGAACATTGAAAATCGAATGTTCAATTCATATTATGAGCATCGAAAATATCGTTGAGCAACGAATTTTCTTCTATCGAGCAGAATTTAGGTTTCGATGAAGTATTTTAGTATAAAAAATTATTATAAACGATTGTTTTTTATTTTTAGGTAAAGTTGTTGCAATTTTTAATATTCACTTTAAGTGATATTCTCAATATTTTTTTCGAATGCTTGTGATAAAACCAAATGAAAACTCGTTCGACTACAGTCGAAGATCAAAAGTTGCTCATAATAAGTCCAAATTTACGTTTTTAGATATCGCTCATTTACTCAAAAAACCCATTTTGCCAGAAAACGAGTTTAAATTTTACAATTTACACACGACTTAATGGAAAAAGAAAATTTGATTTTTCTCTCCAGAGTTGAGTAATCAAGATATTTGAATGAAATTTGTACACAATATGAAGAACGATATGAGAATTAATTCTGCATCATTAGAGTTATAAAGTTCTTTGAGTAAATGAGCGATATGTACTTATGTATGTACATATCGTTGGTCACAAGTAGAAAGGCCCTAACTCAAATAACTGTAACTTTACAGGAGAAGGTAAAAATATAATAATAATAAACAGTACAAGCAGGGACCGTAACGGTTATAATTTTTATTTTAAAAATTACTTTTTAATCGTTATTTCATGATTTTTATTTATTGCTCACAAAATAAGTTTTTTTTGTGACTTTTATTTATTCCTCACAAAATTACAGTTACCTTTTGATTTTGATTTTTTTTTTGTTTAATTTTTAAAATTTAGAAAGTGTAATTTTTTTATTTTAAAATTAATATTACCCGTTTTAAAATTGAATTTATCGCCAGAGTCTGTAAAAAAGATTATTATATGTTAAATTAAATTTACTTTTTTATAGTTCATTCATTTTAAAAATTAAAATTTTTTTGAGCAAAAAAATAAAAATCAGAAAGTAAATGAAAATCAAGAAATAACTGTTATTTTATGAGGAATAAATAAAAGTCATAAAATAACTCTTATTTTGTGAGGAATAAATAAAAATCAAAAAAATAAAAATCATTGCATCTATAGGTAGTCCATGTAACATGGAGTACCTTGGTATATTCCTTTTGCACGTAGGACTTCTCTTGTACAACTGCTCCTTAAAACTGCTTGTAAAAGCGTTATTTTTTGCACTACTGCAATAAATTTTTGTGACTTATGTAGGTGCAATTGGCTGAAATGTATTGAAATCACTGAAAAACTCAATTTCGTGAAAATACGATTTAGGGAATTTCTACTTGTAACCATCGATATGTTCATGTGTATGTACATGTACATATGTACGTATAATTGTACATACATATGTATGTAAGAAGAAACATTTTTCTTATTACAGTTCAGTGATATACATATATACTCGCACAATACATACATACTTACAATTTGATCGTCGTGACTGGAAAATCACTTTTTAGGCTCAATACTGTGTACTTACTTATATTATATTGCCCAAGAGCCTCTCGTGGTTTTGTGGATCAAAAATTTATATTATTTGGATCATTATCATTTAAGGTTTCAATTGTGGTGACTTAAAAAATTCTCAAAGTGTTGCGTTTTTTCTTCTAATAAATTTTAATTTATTAATTTCAATTTATTTCGTAATTTTTTTGCCATTTTCAAAATGATGCCGGATTACTTTCATTTTCACAAGTGAAAAAATTGTGGATATTTTTCTTGCATTTTTTTTTTAGTTTTTGCTGCATACATACATATGTATGTACATACTTATGTAAAGAATTCGTAACGACTAGTCGGCAAAATCTTATATACATATATGTATATACATACATACATAAATACATATGTAAGTATATACATACATACATACATACATACATATGTATTTATATACATACATTTACATATGATATAAAATAAATATCGCTTAATAAACTCAACTTTTTGTACTCACTCCTTCTCTACTCAGTTAACTTTAGCTCTAATTATTTTCTAATTTTTTTTATATCAATTTCTAGGTGTGCAAAAAATGCCCAGAAATGCTGCAAAGAAAACGAATAAAAGTGCAAAACGTCTTCCAGTTTTAAACAAGTTAACAAATAAAACTATTAACAATAAAAAGAAAAAGCGGAATAAGAAAAGAATCAACAAAAATAAGCATAAACACAATTCTAATTGTCTAAACGAAGTGAAGAAGAACCACAAATATAATAAATCTAACGCAACTTCTACTTCATTTAATGAACTCCAATTTAATTGTAATGCAAATGATAACATCTTAATATCTAAAACATCATCAACCAAAGCTGACAAAACCATTGCAACAAAAACAAAGAATATAAGGAAAACATCTAAAGATCAACAAAAAGCAAACTCAAAAGAGCTAGAACAGCAAGAAAGTATTTCGAAAAGTATTAGACTAAATACAGTCAATGAGTCAGAATTAAAAGAACTGAAATGTTCAAATCTTGAAAACAATTTGATAAACGAAAAGTCTACTTTAAACGCTTGTAATCATAATTCAAATGTCAGGCAAAAAGTTCTATGTACAACTAAACAAGAAACAAACTTAAATTTAACATCATTGTCAGACACAGTTACAGAATTATCAGAACCAGCATCTTCATTTCAATTCGCCTCACCCAATTCTTCTATATCATCTTTATATCCTATTGTTATTGAAACATCAGAAGCCTTTCAACCAGCTAAAGGACAACAGCAGAAAGTAGAAAACGATACAACTGGCAAGAAAAAGAAAATACATTCCAATAATAATTTCAACAAAAACAAAAACAACAGCAACAACAGCAATAACAACAATAGTAATAATAACAATAATAATCTTTGTGCATATTGTCATACTGTTGTTGACACTACAGAACAACAACGCAAGTCCCAAAATAACAATACTTGCAACAACAATAACATAACAATAACAACAACAACAACACCTACGAAACATTACAGCAACAATATTAGTAATAAACAAAAACAATCGTTTCAAAGTTCAACAGCAACCACATCAACAACAACAACAGCTGCAACAAAAGTATTAACTCTTTCTGAGCCAACATCCCCAAATCAAAGTGAAGAGGTTAAAGCCCGTTTGGCAACATTAAGAACAAGAAAAAAAGTTTCACCACAACAACAGCAGGAACAATCCGATAATACAGGCCAAAGTATTCAAAAATCTTCACCTCCCGTTGCAGGAGTTTTAGGCGCTACCACTGAAAAGGACATTCAAAGTTCAGGTGGTAAAGGGAGTAAATCAGTAGACCTCGGAAAACATTTTATTAAAAAAGGTAAGTTCAATGTAGAAAATTAATGTAAAATTTATAATTAATATGGGAGACTGTTATAAGAATTGTTAAGGCTCAGTTAGCCGACTGTAATGTAATGTAACTGCAACGTAAGAAACAGCTGATCGATATTGTTATGGAATTATAAGTAATGGTTTTCTTCTATTTTAATGACAAAAATGCGTAGGGATTTTTATAAGGGAACTTTTTGCAACGTGTATTGAAAAATCGGTTATTTTTTTAGCAGGTGTAGATATTTTTTCTAGAAATCTATTGACAACACCGCCACTATTGCACATTAAGTCAAATGATCACCTTTTCTGTGCAAAAGTATTACTTATAAAAAAAGTGACCTTTTACTTTTTTGTCGTTGCTTTCAATTGTCAATACTTTAAAATAAAGAAATGTTATATTAATTTTCGGAAAATATTACGCACTGTCACATATTTGTGCATCAAAGTCAATAGATTTAAGTTTTTCTGAAATAAGCTTGTGAGTTCAGTAGAAAACGGTAAAATTTAAGTGTGTTTTTTTTATCGAATTGACTTGGTATTAACTCATTGCTGTGTAATGGAAAATAAAGCTACAAGTAAGTATTCATTCATCCTTATTCCAGTTGTCGACATCGACGTCACTTTTACACAATACCAAAAAATAGGGTTTTCGTTACTCGCTCTCGAGAACAATTTAGCGCTACTGACAAGCTATTTCGGTTCCATAAGGTCTGAAATAAATTTTTGTGTGGACGGAATGTATTGGAATCACTGGAAAACTCAATTTTGTAAAAATAAAAATACCAGTTGGGACTTTCTACTTGATGCCATCGATATTTAATAATACTATACGAACTATATATTGGCTGTACTCCAAAATAGTTTTTGAGCTTGAAGTGTACGTTAAAACATAATTTCCATAAAAATTTTGACAAAAGAACACTTGAAGTTCAAATAAATATTTTTTTGGATACGGCCCCATGTAATCGAATATCTTAGCTGATGCAGACATTAACAAAAAAAAAACAAAATTGTTTCTTTCAGTTTTAGAGCTTTTTTTTCGTTTTGTGGAGTTTTTCGGTTTTGGCGATTTTTTTAGCCTAAGCGATTATTTTAATTTTGGCGCTTTTTTTCGTTCTGGCGATTTTTTGTTATTTTTTGCGATTTTTCGGATGTTTTATACAGCTACTTTTTTTAGTGTTAGCGATTTTTTAGTTTTGCGATATTTTTCGGTTTGGCGATTTTTTTCGTTTAATTGCAATTCTTTCAGCTGTTTTTTAATTTTAGCGATGATTTACAGCCCGTTTGTAGAACATGACTCGTCGATAATAATCGGTAACATAGCATTTTTCTTTTTTTGGTGTTTAGATCAACACTGTTGACGATTTTAATTAAATAACGTAACAACTCGCAATTTATTTGGGTTTGTGTAACACGGTTTGGCTCATTATAAATGTCAAGATGAGCGAATGAAAAATAACAATCGTGTTAAAAAAAGGGCACCAAAATGAATAAATACTGAGGCCCCTTTCACATTAGGCAACTTTACTTGCGCAAGTATAATTTTCATTTTTATTTATTTTCTTTTGAACTTGCTTCTATGTTCACATTCAGTTCATTTGTTGAGCAAGTTTAATTTTCTTATGCTCGAGTTTTCTTAATTTGTTGACGTTTTGCGGCAGAATTGCCAAGTTGTGGCAGAATTGCCAATTTCAAGCAAGTCTGTACTCAAATCTCGGCATATCTCTCCCCTTCAACCGACCTTTCCTCTCACACCCACAAACACAAGACTTGCGCAAGTAAAGTTGCCTAATGTGAAAGGGGCCTGACAATACACGTACACTTACATGAATTTTACATAGTAGTTTCAAATATATCATATTTTTTTTTCTTCAAATAACTGCAAAAATTTTGGAGAACAATTGATTTTTTATAACAAAATAATAAAAAAATATATACAAATAATTTTTCATTCATTTGTCAATTGTGTTTTTTCAACACAAGAATAGGGTTACCATATTTTCAAGTTGAATTTATAAGTCGTCTTCCATACAGTGAAACATTTGCTACCAAACATTTGACTTTGAGGACGAGAGGGGAAAGAGGAAAGGCAATGGGTACTTTGTTTCATGTACATGAAGTTCTTGTTGAATATGAAAAATATATGAGAAAATGTATTAACCTGCAAAACAAAAACTTCACAATGTGGACACTAATGCAGTTGCAAAAGAGAAAACAAAAATGTTTTGCAGCAAATGTTTCACTGTGTGGACGACGACTAATTTTCTATGAAAAAAGATAAATGAAAATAGGTTTTGGACATGTTGGCAACATAATGTTCTGCCACAGGGAGGGATATATAGGCGAATTAACGTAAGCTGCACGACAAAGTCGAGTCGCGTTATACAAACGCTTTTCATTACGTAGTCGTCCATGAAATGGCTCGTCGTGAGTCGCCCTTGTCGCGTTCTACAAACAGGCTATTAGTTTTAGTGATTTTTGTAAGTTAGGCAATTTTTTGTATTTTAGCGATTTATTTTTTATTTTATTTAATTTTATTATAAATTTGGCGACTTTTATGGTTTAGCTATTTTTTCGATTTTGCATATTTTCTTTGGCGATTTTTGGTGGTTTTCTTGTATTTGAGCAATTTATTTAATTCTTTTATTTTATTTTATTTTATTTTAATTAATTTTATTATAAGTTTAGGCGAATTTTTTTGGTTTGCATATTTTTTCGGTTTTGGATATTTTTTTTAGTTTTTTTGCAATTTTTGGTGATTTTTTTGTATTTTTGCGATTTATTTAATTTTATTATAAGTTTGGCGATTTTTTTGGTTTGGCTATTTTTTTTCATATATTTTTAGTTTTTTTTGACGATTTTTGGTGATTTTTGTGTATTTTAGCGATTTGTGTTTTTATTGTATTTTTTCAGCGCTTTTTCATTTTGGCGAATTTTCATTTTCGCTTTTTTTTAATTTTTGGAATTTTTTAGTCTCATAGTTTTTGAAACTTGAGCTTATCTCTTATGGTTTCCAAGATACAGCAAGTTGTCAAGATTACATGGTCAAAATGACATTAACTGATAGAAAGCGCCCTTTAATTATGCGATTTATAGAAAAATTTGAGTTGAATTATTAACCATATATGGCTCTATGAGCTCGGTTATTTTGTAATTCTTAATAATAAAGTAAATTAAAAACATTCGAATCTTCCTCAGTATAATAATTTTATGTATTCATCTTAAAATATTTTATCATCCTTTTAGTTTCTCCCGTACTTGACAGTGCCACATTAAATCTTATCGAAGTTTTGAGTGACGAAGTTAAAAAACCCAGTAACAAACGTAAACGTAACACAACCACAGCTGTACTCTTAGGCTTGGCAACATTAAACCAACGACCAAAACGGACAGCATCAAATCCAACATCCCCAGCTGATAAGCAATCCATATGCTCAACAGTAGTAGCAGGCGGAGCTGCATCCGATAAGAACGACCATAAACAAACAGCGATTGGCTTCCGTAAACCACTGCCAGTGGAAGCAATAAATACGAACGCAAAGAAAAGAGCGCGTATAATGTCGCTATATGAGCGTCCATTTCAAACGGCCAATGATGGTCGTGGCAGTGTGGTCGGCAACGGTTATATGAGTTCGAGTCGTTCAAGTGCCGGCAGCGGAGTGGCCACCGGCACTCTAGTTCTTAATGACACATGTGATACGCAAGATATGGCGAATCAATATTATCTGTCCGGTTCGAGTGGTTCAGGTATTGCCGGCAGTTCAAATCCATCTCTGCTTGGTAATGGCAGTGCCATCAGTCATGCGCCCACCATAGGAACTTTGTGTAATATTGGTAATACTTGCTACTTGAATTCCGTGGTATATACTCTTAGATTTGCACCACAATTCTTGCACAACCTGCATCATTTGCTAGCGGATTTGAATGCTTTGCAGCAGAATATTGCCAGAGCCCGTTCAAAGTCGTCTTCCTTAGGGCGTGGCATAACTGCAGTTCACATGGAAAACGTACGCAGTTGGAGTAGCAAGGATTTGGCCTCTATGGAACAGTATTCTAATCCAACAGCAGCTATTCCAGCAACATCAGTCACAAATTCCACAGCTCTGACACAAGTTACACAAAAAAGTATTCATCAGCTGTTGACGGAAAAATTGCACGAACTTTATCAAAGTCTGCACCGCAATGAAATCAATGAATCGACGGAGCCGCATCATGCAGACACACTGCTTCATGCCATACAAGATGTTAGCAGCATATTTGAGGGCAACCAGCAGCAAGATGCGCATGAATTTCTTATGTGTCTGTTGAATAGTGTCAGAGAAACGAGTCAAACATTAATAAAAGCCATAGCTGAGTGTCCAGATGTGATATTGAATGGGTAAGTTTAAACGAAGATACATACATACATATGTAAATAAATACATTTGTACGTATGTATATACAAATAATGCGTATAATGTGTTTATATTTAATGAAAGGTACATTTCAAACCCTGATGAAATTGAACGTGATTTAATTAAAAACCATACTTCCGCTGCAAGTGGCATGGGCATGGGCGTGGGAGTTGGCATTGGCATTGGCAGTGTTAGTGGTAGTAATAGTAACAATAGTAATAATAGTTTAGCCTCAGCAAGTTCAAAAACATCATCGTTCTTCTCACGCAAATCAAAGCGAAAAGATGAAAGTAAAAACTCCAAAAATACCCGCTTGCAATCGCCTATGAAAGATGGTGTACTGTCAGGCAATTCCCAGACCACAACCACTGCAAATAGTCTATTTTATTTAAACACCAATGATCTCAATTTGCCAGCAACATTACCTGCTTCCGGAACAACAGCGGCTGGAGCGGCAGCCGGTGGCCCACTTACGCCACCCGCAACTTCTTCAACATCACAAATGGCTGGAGCGGGCGATGAAACAGATGCACCAATGGCGGTGGCCTTAATACTTAAGGATAAACAGCGCTTGGAGGGTAAAATAAAGGAACTAGGCTTGGATTTCTTCAACGAGGACTTCGAGGGCATAACGGTGTCCTCTACAAAATGTTTAAGCTGTGAAACGATAACAGAGCAAAAGGAAACCATGATTGATATAGCTGTGCCAGTACCTCAGGCAGGCTACGAAAGCAACGAATTCATGGATAGACCAAGTTCATTTATACAGGTAAGTTAAATCGAAGGCTTTTACATGGAATTTTAAATTAAATGATGTCTAAAACGTTTTTCATCACATACCTGAATAACTATATTTATTTTAATCTTATTCCAAATTAATTATCTAATAAATATATAATTATCTTTTTACTGAAACGTTATTTTCTACTTTTTAGTTTGATTTGGTTTTTAAAGCGTGTTTTTTTTAGATATTTCTTACTATTATTTTTTTTTAATTTTTAGTCTCAAAACGAATTGAAGTAGTGAACATGCATCTGTTCATTACCGACTTATAATTCAATTCATTAATTTTAATCAAAATAAATTTATTTAAATTTTCCCTAGAAGAAATTCTTGCAATCAAAAATTCCTTGGGAACAAAAAAGGTGGCATCATCGCATTACGAAGTTCATTGTTTTGTTTGTTTGTTGATATTTTGTTTCCTCCCTTTTTTTGCGAGTGCAAGCCTAAACAAAATTATTGAAATGCAACAACAACCTGAACAAATATATAAAAAAGTTTACAAATAATGTATTTGGGCATTATTTGTGTTTTTCGTAAAAAAGAACTATAAATTATGACTTTATTTACATAGGTAAATAAATTTTGTTTTAATTTACTTATTGACTGTATATTTATGTATGCATGTTTTGCAAGGGAAACAAACAAAAATGCCTCGCAAGTTTATTTTTCCCTTTTCTCCTATTATGAATTTGTTTTTCACCTTTTTTTTACAAAATACGGGATTAAAAAAATTCCCAAGCATGAATAACAATGCCACAAGAATTTTTTCCCCTTTTCCCATTATCCCAAATATGAATAACAAATTCCCTGAAAAAAATTCCAGGAAGTAGGTATTCTAAATATGGGAGAGAAGTAGAATAGATTTACACTAAATATGTCGCTAATTTTGAATTTTTTTGTCCGATGACAACAACTTAGCGCTTAATACGTTAAGGTTAGGTTGTTTAAGATACAGGTTTAAATCATTTTAGAATTTTATTTTTGGCTTGAGGGAGCAACTTAAAATAGTGAATTAAAAAACCTAAACACTTTCGGCCTTATTTATAAAACTTGTTAAGGCTTTAAAAAGTTTTTTTTCAACAAAATTGCATAATTTTTTCTTTTAAAGTTTTTTAAAAAGACTTAATAATTTTTATAAATAAATATGTTATTTTTTTAAATCTAAAACGCTGCTCTGTGTATTCTCAAGTGATGAAAATTAACACCAAAAAAAGAGGCTTTAAAATCAGGGAACATGCAGGGGTATATCAGCGTATGTAGCTATTTTTTAACCTATGAAAAAAAAACGTCTTCGAATCAGAGAACAATCATTTTATTGAAGATCAATTTATTTAAATTTCCGCACAAACACATGATATCCATAAAACGAACCAGTTCGTCATTATTTTAACCCATGATTCAATCTTACTTTTGTCATGTTTCTATTTTGCTGGATGTTAATTAAAAACCTAAAAAGTAGGTTGTGTTTAGGTTTCCGCTATTCTGATTTTTTACTTCATTTTATTATTAATATCGCTAAAATGAAAAATTTTAATAAATAACAAAAATTAAAAATTTTAAAAACCGCCGAGTATTTCTAGAGAAGATGCGATATTTTTTTAAACGGCTGGACCGATTTTCTTAAAACACCTAAGAACCCTCTTGATCAAGTCACCTTTCAAACAGAAAAAACTAAATCACAGTCGGTCCAGCTGATTGGTCTGTACGTGGACACGGACAGACACACAGATACACAGATGCACAGGCACACACTACAAACTTATAACACCCCTTTTTTTAGTCGGGGGTTAAAAATAAAAAATTTTAAATATTTTTATGCATTATTTATCTCATCCAACCTAATCCAATATGGTTGCTCTATTTCCTTCATCTCTTTCATGACACAAAGAACTCCTGCATAACACGCGAATACTTTCGCAATGAGAACAAATATCGCTGTGAACAATGTTGCGGCTATACCGAAGCTATACGATCAATATCATATGAGGTGTTGCCACGTTTATTGATCATACAGTTGAGTCGATTTTCGGGAGGCATGGAAAAGATTAACAGTTACATTCCAACTTCGTTTACACTGCAATGTTTCTGTTCCAAATGCTGTGAATTAAGTGACGCCAACAAGTTGCATATTTATAAATTGTACAGCGTCATAACACATGTGGGTGCAACCATGTCTGTGGGCCATTATATTGCCTACACATGTTCTCTAGAATGGGCCAACGAGTATATCAATTGTCCCAAAGAACAAAGGAGAAGAGCTAGTCAAGAACGTAATTTGAGTGCGACGTGCAATAGTGCGGGCGCAGGTACGGCAGCGGGCAATAACTCGCAATCAACCACTTCCTCCAGCGGCTTGGGTACATCGAGTACAGGCTTTATGAAAATGAAAATGAAATTTGGTCGCAGTAAAGCCTCTAGCTCGGGAGATATGAGTAAAAATGTAAAACAAATAAATGGCTTAAGTAGCAGCAGTAAATCCATAACAAATGGCATTGGCAAGTTGAGCATGAATAACTCTGGTGGCAGTAGCAGTGGCAGTGGCAGTACAGCCGCACCACAGTGTCCTGTTACTTGTCAAAGTATTAATTGTTGCGCCATGCGTCTAACAGCCCAGCAACAATTACAATATCAGTCAGCCCACAATAGCACTAGTGATTTCAGTGAAGAATCTTCCCAATATTCCAATGGTTCCGGCTATACAGGCCAGGCCCAGGCCCAAGCACAGGCCAACTATAACAATAATATACATCACTCCTTTGTCACATCGAGCAATACATCGGGCTATGGCAGCGCGGGTAGAGGTTCGACTAAGGTCTCCTATGCCACCATACAAAACAATTGCAGTGAGCCAATTTGGTATATGTGCGATGATGACAAAATCAAAGCCATGACACAAAGAGAATTCGAAGAATTATTATCACCAGCCCGTAAAATAACCATAACGCCGTATTTACTATTCTATGCCCGTTACAATTTACAATCAACACCACCTAAATCGGCCACGGCGTCGACCTCATCACCGGGCCCGGTCACATCATCGTCACCACAGACATCATGGTCGAACGAAAGTCTACAAAGTAGCGGCCATAGCGCACACAGTTCAGGCATGCGTATGTGAGATTCAACTGCAACATCTACAACTACAACTACAACTACAACAAAGGCAACAACTAAAAGTAAGCAAAAGAGCAATACAAGTTATAGTAATAATATCAATAATAACAATAATAATAATAATAATAACAATTACATTAATACCGGTAGTAGTAATAACATTAATAATAATAGTAGTAATAGTAACAATAAAAGCCTGACTAAATGCAATTGTAAAGAACAGGTAATTTAAGTTAAAAACTTTAGTGATTAAATTCAAATAAAAGCATACAAAATATACATACATACATCAATTAATTACATACCACAAATGAAATGTTAATAAGAAAACATATATCCCTACCGTTCTGTATTCCATGTCATATGTACATACATATGTAATTTGTTTTAGTAAATATAGGTATTTGTTTGTAACCACAACATTATGACGTGGTAATTTACACATTATTATTATATAGAACAGGCCGGACGGTATATGAACATATGAATTTACACATCCATACATAAGTACATATTTTTAATTTATCATCTTACATAATACGTACATATATATTTTCCAAGAAATCAAACATATTCTTGGATTTTTTTCACTCCATGTAATTTATGCTCCAATTTTTCTTCTACTGTCTTTCTCTCTATAAAGTATTATTTTTTATAAATTATTATTTTTTTATCATGTAATTGGGGGCAGCATTCTATTTTTTGTAAATTTTTTTTTTTAAATATAAATTTTCTTAAAGTATTTAAAAATTTCCAAAAGGTACTGTTTGAAGATATAATTTTCAGGAATTAATTTAAAAAATATATATTTTTTGTGAATTTATTAATGCCCGATTAAGAAGCTATTTCTAATTAAAATATATTTTTTTAAATGAACTTATCTAAGGGAACATTGGGAGAAGATTTTTAATGCACTTCGTAAAGGTACTTTCTTAAAAAGTGGTTTTTTAAAAAGGCACTTTTTAAAAAGGTTCGTACTTTTTGAAAAGGTAATTTTAAAGAAAGGCACTTTCATAAAAAGGTACTTTCTAAAAAGTACTTTTTAAAAAGTAATTTTTCAAAATGTACGTATGTATGTATTTATTTTTTTTTTTTAAAAACTTTTTAAAAAGCACTTATTTGAAAGGTACTTTTTCAAAGACTGTTTTTAAAACACACTTTTTTAAAAGTAACATTTTTAAAAATCAAAAGCACTTTTTTAACAAATACTACTTGTTAATGCAATTTCTGAAAAAGTACTTTTTTAAACACTGTTTTTTGAAAGGTACTGTTTTAGAGGAACTTTTTGAAAAGGTACTTTTGAAAGTGTAGATTGTTAAAGGAACTTTTTGAAAGGTACATACTTTTTAAAGGTACTTTTTTAAAGTTACTTTCTTAAAGATACTTTTTTGAAAGGTACTTTTAATTTCTGAAAAAGTACTCTTTTAAAGACTGCTTTTTAAAAGGTACTGTTTTAAAGGAACTAAAAGGTACTTTATGAAAATGTACTTTTTTTAAAAGACTCGTTTAAAAAGTACTTTTTTAAAGGACTTTTTGAAAATGTATTTTTCTTAAAAGTTACTTTTTTAAAAAGTATTTTTTCAAATCGCATTTTTTTAAAAGGTACTTTTTTTTAAAGATACTTTTTAAGAGGTACTTTTTCAAAAAATTTTTTTTTAAAAAATTGCTTTCCTTAAGCGCATTTTTTTAAATGTAATTTTTGTCGAAGCTGTTTTTTTGAACTGCTTTTTTTAAAAATTATACTTTACTTAAATTGTGTTTTGAAATGTACTTTTTTTTGAAACAAAGGGCCTGTCTCACGATGTCATCAGCAAACGTTCGATCTACAACTTGTATTGCAAACAACAATAACATTAGAAAACTTGTTGTTGTTTTCAATATAAATATACGATCGAACGTTTTCTGCCAACATCCTGGGACAGGCCGAAAGTGTTGTTAAAAATTATTTTGCAAAGGGAGCGAAGAATCTGCCGCTTCTAAAGATTTTTTAAAATATAACTAGACTGAATTTACTGGCGAACATCTGCGAGGCATTGAGTCAATAAGGTCTTGATGAGATTTTCTGCCACCAATCTTAAATTGTCTACATTTGACGGCATCTTTTCTGCCACACAATTCTTAAAGGTACAATCAGACGTGACATAAACATAGCCATAGAAAACAGCAGTTCGAACCAAACTAATGGGCAACACTGTATTTCACTATAGATGACTCGCCATAACTCCATAGCCATTACCATAGAAACCAATTGAATTTTATTTTGGTTACGGCTATGACATTATCGCCATGTCACGTTTAATTGCACCTTAACGTCATAAATATTCAATAGTATTAAGATTAGCAGATTGCGCAGGCCAATACATAACCTCAACCATATTGTCTCTCGACAACTCCTTTTGCAATTTATTGGCATGTTTAGGATCTTTTTAAAAGTCCTATTTGAATATGACAACATCACTTCTTCCATAATTTTCACGTACACTCACTTTTCCATTATTCCTTTAATATCATATATTGTTTTTATTATACTGTGCTTTTTTATATTCGGTATTGGGTTGATGTCGAAGAACATACTGTCTGGAGCCAGTTCCACCAAATAAAAAGATTTTGCTTTCATCTTTACCTAGTATCTTTCTATATATTTTTTTTGCCAATTGACGTGATCTTTGACAAACATTTAAGTGCGCAGCTGCCTGTTAATAATGAAACTTTGGCTTGTACTGCTTGTAAATAGTTTGTTCCTTAATAATCGAATACGGGTGGTTACTGTGATAAAAACAATGTCAAGCTCCTCTTTAATATTTTTGGGTGATGCTGAAGAGTCACCTTTGTTGTACTACACTATGCGTCAGTCTTCAAAACTAGATGTTTTAAGCTTGCGAGCGCGGGTTTCTGGCTTTATTTTATAATTTAAAGCATTAATTAATCATTTCATCAGAACATCCTTACATACTTACATACATATGTATGTATGTATATGTATGTACAAGCGTATGTATGTCTGTACGTCCTTTTTTCTTCGGAACAATATTTGCTTCTTCCCACTAAATTCAAGATTATATTTAAAATAAGACTAGCTAAAACTAATTTTATTAAAAACTCCCATTTTTTTTTTGAACAACTTAAATTAATGGAATATGTAGAAATTAATAAATATCATTCAACATTTAATATTTTTTATGATATTCTGCTTGAAATTGTTCTTCTCAAATTCCATTGAAATTACCGTTGAAATATTGCGTGGCTTGGAAGTTGCCACACCAACAAACTTTAGTTCTAAAAATATTGGTTGCCACCATTCCTATAATTTTGAACACAGCTTCATATAAACGATTATTTATGAACACCACAGAGATGTACTATTTGAGGCTTAATTACAACACTAATAAATATCATTACATTTTCTTGGCAATTCTTTGCCATTCTATTGAAGGAACAGTATGCTAAAAAATAATTGTACCATATTTTAACAACATACATATGTATGTACATATAAGCATATAAACTCACTGTTTTGCCTTTTTTTATTTTTTAACAATTTCAAAAAATTAGTTGGCCAGAGATGCCACATTGCTTATACATACATACATACATATTTCGTTACAAATTATCACATAGTGTCCGCACCTGATGAATTTATATCATGTTGAACGTCAAATTGATATCATGATGAAAATTCATCACGTATAGATTCAATTTATTATTATGATAGCGTTGTGATATAATCATCAGAGCTTGCCGCCTGATGAATTCATCTTGATATCAAATGTCATTTTATGTGTTATTATATATTTAACGTTTATTTATTAAACAATTTTCGTTTAAAAAAGGTGGCACAACAATTGTTTATGATCAAAAAATTAAACAAAACCCAAATTAGTTCTTTTTGGCAAGTATTTTTCAAATATTTGTTTCATTCATCATAATATAAAATCATAAACGTCTACCCCTTTGTGTTGATATTAATAAAAAAATGACAGTTGCTCTGCCGGCGTCATTTTTACGAGGTATGATATAAAATCATTAAGTGTGGACACTATGTCAGCAAATAAAAAAACGTATTTTTATGGTAACTATGAATACGATACGACATATTCGTTGCTTATTAGTTAATTTTTAAAAATAATTATTTTGCAATTTGCCTATTTAACGTTCTTAAAACGTATTTATTTTTGCAAATTCTTCAAATAAAATTTCCCCTAAAGCATTTTATATTTTATGTCTTCTTTTTATGAGGCCATCATTTACGTGGAGAGTATTATTTTAAATATATCATCAACTGTCATATACACTAAATTTACCACATAAATTAAACTATATTCTCTATTTATCTAAAAAGAAAAGCGAATACATATATTTCTCTCTATTGGACTGACTTGTTGCATACCTTGTTATGTACTGAACTATATGAACTAAATGAAACATAATAAAATAAGAAATAAAAAAAAAGTATACATGTTGTAAACATAAAATTTTAGTAAATAATTAATTATGTAATAGAAATATATATGTAGTATATTAAATATAAGAATACAATAAGTAATATTAGACACTTGTAAACTTTGTTTTTATTGATATTTTTCTTCCTGATTTTATGAGATACATACACATGTGTATAATTTGTGCAAATTTGTATTTTGAAATTCTATAATTCACTAATAAGGCTCTCTTAGTAGCTCTCTTATAATTATTATTTGTTTATTATGTTACATTGTATATTATTTTTTAATTCAAAATTTTTGGCTTTAATTAATTAGGTTATGAGTAAAATTTAAAAACATGCATACAACAAAAAAAAAAATTAAATATTATCAATAAATTTAAAATAGCAATTTTAATTACATTTTTATTATTTATTACATTTCTAGTTTTAATTTGTGGGAATTTTATTTGTTTAAATATTTTTCAGTTTTATAAAGCTGGTTGCGATTTGTGCGACCAGTACATTTTTATTATTTTCTTACTTCTCTCTACCAAATGTCAAAATAAAAGTTTAAACAGAGATCTTTTGCCTTTAGAAATGTGTATTAAACATTTATTAACGGAATTTAAAGAAGTTTTTCAAGAAGAAGAAAAATGTGCACAAAAAAATATAAAATATAACGAATTTTCATTTGGCATTATGACTAGTGTTGCCATATTTATTTTTCAAAAATCGAGCAAAAAAAAATTTTTTTTTATTTAAAGTTCTTTTTTTCGTTATTTTATTGAATGAAAATAAGTTAAAATTTATTCTATTTTCAGGGAACTACTACACGTAAAGCTAAATAGCACAAACTATTTACTGTATATAATATGTGTAAGATTATTATGAAGCAAATCAGAAAATATGTATATACATATGTAAGTAGTTTGGTCCAAAGACTCCTCAATACTATGTTAATAGTACCAAAAGTCACATTTAAAAAAAATCTTATTTTTATCTAAGAAATCTTTTTGGTAATCTTTTCATGTCTGAAAACTTCAAAAATAAGATACATTTTCACATATGGCAACACTGATTATGACGAGCATTGGGCAAAGAAAGTTCTTATTGTGAATGATTTTTAAAATTTGCATAAAACTTTACCTAAAAATAAAAAACCATCGTTTATAATAATTTTTTATAATAAAATACTTCATCGAAAGCTAAATTCTGTTCGATAGAAAATTTGTTGTTCAAAGAAATTTTCGACGCTCAAATTGAACATTCGATTTTCAATGTTCGATATCCAGCGGAGATCGAAAATCGAATGCAACTAACGTGAAATATTTCCCGTGAACAAAAAATAGTGAACAAAATTAGAAAACAACAATAACGCAAACATTAGCGATCACAGTTTTAGGGAAAAGGAACACATTTCACATGAACTTTTATTCCCGATAAGAGTGAATATGTCTGCCCAACAATTTAGGCTAGGTAGGTAGGTAAGTAACTCTCAAAATGATACGAAGGCAATAATCGAATATGATAAAATATGATTTCCGGAATTAATTTACGAAAAATTTTATTCGGAAATTTTCACATGTGGAATTCATGATATCGTTACCTCAATATAGAAAGGCTCTGACTAATTATTTTTATTAAATCGAGTTTTTTGTAAATATCGATAGAAGAAGATCTCTACCTGGATTCAGTAACTTTAATAAATATAACAAAAATTTATCGACTTTGGTATTCAGTAACATATTTTAACGATATAATAAATAATTTAAGAAATTTATTATTCGACATATTGTCTTTTGTGGTTTTCAAAAATATTATTATGAATTCTCAAATAGTTCTTGAAAGTCTGTGCATAAGATAGAGATTTGTGACTATTCAAAATGTGTGGTTGAAGTCTACTGATGATTTGTTACAGCAACAATGAAATGCATATAGACCAAGCTGAACCACCAGCAAATAAATTTCAAATTATAATAAATAATAATAATGAATAAGTCACCAGACCAAATTCATTGAGTTTTTATTTATTAATGAATTAAATGATGAGTAAGATAAAGCTGGAGACTATCGTAAAAAAGTAATTGCGGAATCACATTATCGTTACTGCAAGCGAATAAATATGATTTTCGGGTCGCAAAAAGTTACAGGATCCAGGTACTGATGTATCATAAATGCAAACATCTCGATTTTTATTTATTTATTATTTATTTATTAAACATATTAATGCAAAGTAAATTTGCATAATATGGTGTTGCACAAATATGGGCGGAGTAACGTAGACCATATGCCCAAGATGGTATTAACAGTATTTTATAAGGTTTTGTGACTGACTGTACACGACCTATGCCTTCACATAGGAAGTAGGCAACGTGGTTGTTAAAGAAATTCCACAAAAAACCGCAAGATTATACGGTTATCCGTGGCAGATCAGTCAACCAGTGCGAGCGAGACGAAAAACTCTCGAAGGCCAAACAACACACACAAGCCTGACCGCACTTAAGAAATAATTACGATGACGCGAGAGATGTTCCCCGACCCAGAGCTGCTTAACGACTGACATCTCGATTTAAAAAATAAGCCACTAAGGCTTTTCTAAATTAAGATAACGATATGTATGTACATATAGATGTATGTGTGTATTTAAAAATAACACATCGATGGCTTAATATAAAAAAAACGTATACATTTTTTTTTCTCGAAATCGAGTTTTTAACGTATTCTGCCAGCCAACGTATGTATAATTACATCTTTAAAGCCTCACTAAGTTAAGATTGAGTTAGCCGACTGCAATGTAATGTAACTGCAACGGTAGGAAACAGCTGATCGATATTGCTATGTAAAAATTAATTAAAATGGTTATAGGGATGTAAAGCAACATAAAATATTTTTCACTTAAAAATATCGATCAGCTGTTTCCTGCGTTGCAGTTACATTCCATTACAGTCGGCTAATTGAGCCTTTAAGGACTAAGTACGTTACATTTAAAAATAAAAGATTTATTGCCACTTAAAAAATTATGTTTGCTTTAATGCTTTAATTTTTATTCAGTTTTTTCCTTTTCCTATAAAATATCGAAAATTCAAGTTACGCCTTTCTTACATTAAGTCATCGATATATTGTAATGTATTTTTAAAAATGTTTTTTTTATTATAGAAACTATCTGCCCATACTTATTTACATACCCAGTTATTTATGAGAGCTACAAATATATTGTAAATTCACTTCACTTCACTATTTTTGCAAAAAAAAATTAAATAATTTCTTAATAAAACAAATGTATGCTTCCACAAAACGAACGAAAAATCTTGAAATTGTTTTGCAGAAAAAAATTATTGTTAAGAAATAAAAAAAAGCTGCAAACTACAATGTACAATAAAATCATTATTTTTTTCCAAAATATCCAGGTTCTAATGACTATTTCAGGCAGAAGATAAAAATTTATACAATGCGTGCATCGTCGTTTTGAAAGTCTACTTTCTGACTTGTTATTTTTTGTTTGTGTTGTACAGTATTATAAGTTTCAGACACTAAAATGGTGAATGTTGTTACATACATGTGTATATGTACTTATTTATATATAAAAAAAGCCAAATCAGGGGATCTACTCTGTAATACGAAACGAAAGAAACTGCTGTCGAACTTGTATGTTAATTAATTTCCTTTCGAATTACACAGTAGATCCCCCATTAGAAATAATTGTCAAAAATATAATTAAAGCAAAATTAATGATTCCTAAACAAAGCATCCTTCCTTAACCAACAACAACAAACTCATACCAGTTATACAATTTTAATAACGAATTTATTAAAAAAGTACAGAAACAACATTAAAATAATTGAAATTAAAAAAAAATAAAAAAATAGTATTGCAAAACTAACTAAATGATTAAATACATACATACATACATATAACCAACCAACAAACCCTGAAATATGCAATGAACTCTAAAATAATAAATGCCTAAAAGTATTGAATATAAATAAAACACAAAAACCAAATTATACACGAAGAAATTTATTAAAACCTTTATATAACACGAAAATAAAAATATTTAGAGAAATAAAATCAAGCAACAAAAATTGTTCTGAATTTAATTATAAATTTTAAAAGTAAAGAAAATTGATTTTTAATTTAATTGAAAATCTAAAAAAAATATTGTCTTATGTTATTTTTTTGTTCCATAAAACCTCTATTACCAAGTAATATTTGTAAGTGTATATACATACATACTCATATATATTTTTTTAATATTAGCAAATAATTCAAAATTAAAAGAAGATGCTTATAAATAAAACAATAACCAAAACAAGTTAATTTAACTATGAAAGGAAAATAAACAAAAACAAATAAAATAATAGTATAACAAACAAAAGTTGTTAAAACTTGTTGAACTATTATTTAAATCACTAAACAGTTTGGCAAACAATAATCAGCCCAATCATGAATATTCCCTCGGAATTTATTTCTCACGGAAAATAATTTTCCCGAGAAAATATTCCTCCATTTATAAATTCCTTGTGATCAAAAATGAGTAATACGTGGCATCACCGCATTACGAAGCTCGTTGTTTTGCTTGATTGTTGACATTTTGTTTCTCCCTTTTTTTTTTTTGAGTGAGAGAGTAAACAAAATTATTAAAATTGACCAACTTGAAAAAATATGTAAAAATAAGTTTATAAATGATTTATTTGGGCATTATTTGTGTTTTTCTACATAAAAGAACAATAAAATACAAGTTTATGTGTATAAATTTTTTTTTAATGGAGTATTAAATATGTCTTTATGTAAACTCCCTTCTGTTTTGGAAAGGAAAGATTTTTAGTGAACAAAGCAAGCTCAATTGCGTTCATAATACCTACTTTTTTCCCGGGGAGTTTTTTTATTCTTGAATTTGGTAAAAACAGGGAAAAAACAAATTCATGATTGGAGAAAAGGGAAAAGTGAAAATTGGGCTGAATAGGAGAAAAGGGAAAAGTGAAAAAACTCGCCCGGAATTTTTGTTCATGATTGGACCGATTCAAAAAAAATTTATAAAAACTAAACCCATGGAAAATTATTACAAAGTTTGTTTTATTCCTTTTAAAAAATTGTTTTGCTTAAAAACACAAATTACCCATATAAGAATTTCTAAAATCAATTTGGCTTAATTTAAGTTAAAATAAGTTGTAAATTTTTTATAATTTCAAAAGAAATTTTAATACGGGACAAAATGCTGAAATATATAAGATTACATACATACTTACATACTAAATTATTAATAAATTTGGAAAAAAATAATATATTCCTAAAAGTATACCCCATTTTTTTGTAAATTATTTTCTTCAAAACATTTGATGCAAAAACAAAATTATAGTATAGAAATATTGCTGTATTTTTTAAATTGTCAATTTTTTTTCTTATTATTATACATATTGTATTATATACATATTAATAAAAAATATATAAATTATTAATTATCATACATAAATAAATTTAATAAAAGAAAGTAAATAAACACACACACACACACGCTCATGCGGCAACAAAAAACAAATGAAGAGTATTAAATGTTAAACTTATTCATCGATTGTTATGCAAATAATCGATATATAAATAAAAATTATATATCTTTATATTTAAAAAAAATATACATACAGAAATAATAAAACATTAACATCAGTTAAACAAGAATTCTTATTAAAAGTCGTACACAAAACTTTTATTATATATAACATAAAGAAATAAATAAATAAATAAAAAAAAATCATTAAACAAAAGAAAAAAGAAAAACAATTATAAATACATACACATACATACATATTTGGAAGAGAGAAGAAAAATGAAGAATTAAATAAAAAGTTTTTTATTCCTTGATTTTAGTAATTAATTTGCAAAGCAAAATCATCTTTTTTCACTTTAAAACTCCAATAAACATGTTCTGACCTCATTAAATTTCAATTTCGAAATAATTCTTTTAATTTTTAAATGTGTAATTTAAAAGCTTTTTTTATATATAATGAACAGGTACGTATTTGTTGTATGCTTAAAGTTATTTATTAACCCTGAAAATGCCTGTGAAATGCTCAAAATGTGTAAAAAAAACCTTTTCAGTTTTGCAAAAAATTATTAATAATAATCCAGAAAAAACGTTTATTTCTTAATTTTTGTAATTTTATATTATTTAAATTTTAAAATTTCAAGTAATAGTATCCAGTAAAATGATTAACGAACCGCAAGCCAACCTAAATCTCAATGATAACTGGAGGAATTTTAGAAGTGCGATAATAATATCTGCTAGAGAATCTTGTGGAGAACAGTGTTGTCAAAACGACGCTTTAGCTGTAAGTCCTTTGAAAAAAAAAACACTAGTCAGCTTTTTTTTAGCTTTTTCTGAAACCCTGGTACTAAAAAACTAACCATACTTTTTCTTTTCTTTCTTATTTTATTTTCAAATAAAAAATTTACATTTTGTGGTGGTATAAAGTGAAACATGAAATGGGCTATATATGCTACATTTTTATACATCGTTAATTTATCATGCAACAACTTAAATGGGCTGTATGTACATCCTCAATTTTTCAAAAAAAAAAAAAAAAAATAAGATAAATGGGCTATACATACTCTATTTTTCATTAAACAAAATTCAATCGGCCACACACATCGTCCATTTTTTGTAATTAAATGGGCTATACATTATATATTTTTCATACAAAAGCGTGAGAAAAATTGAATGGGCTATATATCGTCCATTTTTTATACAAAAAATAATTGCGATATACATAGTGCATTTTTCATATAAAAAATTAAATGGGCTATACATCGTAAATTTTTTATACAAAAAATTATATGGCCTATATATCGTCCTTTTTTATACAAAAAAATAAATAGGCTATACATCATCTATTTTTCATACCTAATCGTTAAATGGACTGACTATCCGTTGTACATTCGTCCATTTTATATACAAAAAAATTAAACGGGCTATACATCGTCCATTTTTCACAAAAAAAATTTTTTTTTTTCAAACAAAAAATAAATACGCTATACATAGTGCATTTTTATACAAAAAATAAATGTGCAATACATAGTGCATTTTTCATAAAAAAAAATGAAATGGGCTACATCCTAAATTTTTCATACAAAAAAATATACAGCCTATAAATAAATCGTCCATTTTTTATGTAAAAAATTCAATGGGCTATACATCGACAATTTTTCAAACAAGAAATTAGTTGGGCTAGATATCGTCTATTTTTCATATAAAAATATAAATAAATACATATACATATCTATCGCTAATTTTTCATATCATGTGCTGTGCATGGTCGATTTTTCATACAAAAATTAAATGAGCTGAACATCGTCCATCTATCACACAAAAATTAAATCGGCTATACTTCGTCCATTTTTCGTACAAAAATTCACCAATTTTCATATACAAATAAAATGGGCTATACACTGTACATTTTTCATACAGAAAAATTTAATGGGCTATACATCATGCATTCCGTATAGAGAAAAATGTAAGGGCAATACACCGTACATTTTTTCATAAAAAAAATTAAATTAGCTATACATCGCGGAGTCCTTATACAGAAAAATTCAATGCGCTATACATCGAATTTTTTTTATACAGAACATTTTATTGGGCTATACTTCGTACATTTTTCATACAACAAATTAAATGTAAATTTTTCATAAAACAAATTAAATGTAAAGTTTGCATGCAGAAATTAATTGGGCTATACATACATATGTATGTATATCATCCATTTTTGATATAAAAAATCAAATCTGTTATAGTTGCTCGAGCTGTAGTTAGCCGAATAGATAACCGAAGAATTTATATCGTCTGAATTATTTTTTCAAGCTAATATTTAGATTAGCTAACTTTATTTAGTCTCACACTCAAAAATTGATTCTAAAAGTTTAGAATATTATTTGCTTATATGTATGTATGTAAATATTAATAAAGTAAATTTGTCTTTAGAAAATATTGAAGAAAAAAGCAAATATTTGTTAAAATTATGCCATTGGTGCTAGGCAAAAAAAAAAATCACAAGTGCTGAAACTTGTTAATTAATTGCACGAGTAAAAGTTTAAAATTTATTTTAAGGCAGGTCATGCAATTAATCATCAGTATTGTCGTTAAGCTGCCAATAAAAATAAATAAATAAAATATTATTCAGTGAATTATTAATGTAAAGCTAAAAACTAAACTAACGAAATGAGTAAATTAAATTAAGAGTTAAAGGTAAGATTACACTGGGCGAAGTGACGTGATGACTTCATACATTTTTGTGTAAAATCCATAAAGAGTGGTTCTAGAGCATTGAAAGTTGGAAGTCATAGAATAAAACAAAACGTATTGCGAGTTTCATCAAAATTGGATAGGGCCACCGCCCATGAATCCCGTGTAACATGTAAATAGGAATTTTTAAAATTTTTTCACCTGTATTCCGTATTTTGAGTCTAATATTCGCTTACAAAATTTTTGTCCTAGATTAAAGAAAACTTGTACTTTATTGTCTTGCCTTTAATCTAGTACAAAATTCTCGTAGATAAAAGACTTGACGTCAGATAAAAATACTTTGGAAGTTTTAAATACGTTTAGAAACCTAAGGAAGCAGATCTTTGGAAAGCATGCACAGATTGAGTGTACCTCGGGTAAAAAATAAGACTGCGTTACAAAAAAAAATTAGAATAAATGGGCTATGCATCGTTTTCCAGGAAAAAATTAAATGGACTTATACGTCACCGATTTTTCATACAAAAAATTGAATATGGTACGCATTCTGCATTTTTCATATAAAAAAGTAAAAGAAAATTTTTCAAAAAATAAATGGGTTATACAACGTCCATTTTTCATACAAAAAATTAAATGGGTTACAAACTGTCCATTTTTCATACAAAAAATTTAATGGACTATACATCGAACATTTTTCACATAAGAAAATTAAATGGGCTGTACATCATCAATTTTTAATAGAAAAAAATAAATGGGCTATACATTGTCTCATTTTCATATAAAAAAATTAAATGGGCTATACATCGTCCATTTTTAGTAAAACAATTAAATGAGCAATACGTCTTCCATTTTATATATAAAAAAATATATGGGCTATACATCGTCCATTGTCCATACAAAAAATCATAAATTTTTTTTAATAGAAAAAAATAAATGGGCTATACACATGTACATCGTGAATTTTCCATACTAAGAATTAAATGGGCCGTTTATCGTTAAATTTCCATAAAAGAAATAAATGGGCTATACATCGTTAATTTTTCATACAAAAAAGTAAATGGGCAATGCATTTTTCAAACAACACATTAAATGGGCTATACTTCGTCCATTTTTCATATAAAAAATTAAATGGGCATCGAACATTTTTCATATAATAAAATTAATTGGGCTATACATCGAACATTTTTCATATAATAAAATCAATTGGGCTATACATCGTTGATTTTTCATATAACAAAATAAATTGGTTATACATCTAACATTTTTCATACAGGAAAATTAATTGGGCCATACATCGAACATTTTTCATATAATAAAATCAATTGGGCTATACATCGTTAATTTTTCATATAACAAAATAAATGGGATATACATCTAACATTTTTTATACAGGAAAGTTAAATGGGCCATACATCGAACATTTTTCATACCAAAAAATTAAATGGTCTATATAAATCGTCCATTTTTTCATATTGAATTTCCACAAATTCCCGAGAATTCTAATTTCTTAATCGGAAGTAGACGTCACCAGCTTTCATTTTATTAAAAAAAAACAAATTTAAAAAGTAGGGCTGCATAATTAAGAAATTTTTGGTTTAAGTCTACTGATGAGTTTCTTAAGCATATAGACGTTGCTTAAGCAAAAACAAACAAAAATTCTTCACGTTATTACATTGAAGACTTACCCTCATATAAATATACTTCGGAACTTTTACGGCCTGTGCCACGATGTCACCAGAAATCGTTAGATCGACAACTTGTGTTGCAAACAACAATAACATTAGAAAATTTGTTGTTGTGGTTTTCAATGTAAGTATTCGATGAAAAGATTTCTGGTGACATCGTGAGGTAGGCCGTTAAATGTGTTTAAAATTTAAATATAAAAAATTAAAAACATACTAGCTCGACTTAAATATTTTGTTAGCTACGATTTGAGAAATTCTTTAAAAATCTTTTGAAAAAAGAATTATACAGCCCAATCATGAATAACAATTACGTGCGAGTTTTATCACTTTACCCTTTTCTCCTATCATGAATTTGTTTTTTCCCTGTTTTTACCAAATGCGGGAATAAAAAAACTCCCCGGAGAAAAAAGTAGGTATTATGAACGCAATTGAACTTGATTTTTTCACTAAAAATCTTTCCCTTGCAAAACAGAAGGGAGTTTACATAAAAACATAGTTAATACACAATTAAAACACAATTTATATACATAAACTTGTATTTTATAGATCTTTTATGTAGAAAAACACAAATAATGCCCAAATAAATCATTTATAAACTTATTTTTACATATTTTTTCAAGTTGTTGAATTTTAGTAATTTTGTTTACTCTCTCACTCAAAAAAAAAAGGGAGAAACAAAATGTCAACAAACACGCAAAACAACGAGGTTCGTAATGCGGTGATGCCACGTATGTATTACTCTTTTTTGTTCCCAAGGAATTTATGATTGGAGGAATGTTTTCTCGACAAAATCATTTTCCGTGAGAAATAAATTCCTAGGGAATATTCATGATTGGACTGATAATTTTTTCTTTATTAAAACTTACATATTGTACATTTATTTAATAAAATATTTATATGTAAAACTATGTTATGAATAATGACAAAAATACATCACTTCACATTTATGAGGGCTGGTTGGCTGATCATGAAAGCATGCGCATTAAAATCACAAAAATTTATTTTTGTATGTATGTAGGTAAGTGTAATTATTAAAAGTGATATTTATGATAATTGGGCTGATGTTGTTAATAACATAAAATTAAAAAAAAAAATATTCAGTAATAAATTATTAATTTTCTAAACTGGATGCAGCAAACAAACATCACACCTTTTATGTTTGTTCAACAGTTTTATTGTCATTTCATTAAGCCTTCTCCTCCTCTTCCTCCTGTTTGATAAAATCCATAAAAGTTAAACGTAATTGCAGACGAGATTGCTTATCTCGCACATTATGGTCAATCCATTCAATATTAAAGTTTATAGTTTCCAAAGCACTCTGTACACTCTTTTCGGATTTTTTGAAGAAATCTTTTTTCGATTCTATAAGATCTTTCAACTTATTGAGATCTTCAGTGGATATAATTTGGCTAGCCAAGGGTGCAATTAAATGACCCAAATCATTGGAGTAGGGACCATAGCTGCAATTTGGAAGGAAGAAAAAAATTCTCTATTTAAGGATTTATCAATAAATAAAACTTTTGCTCAAACTTACTAGTCATTCAGTTTGTCAATATATTCAATGAAATATTGTTTGGCTATGGGAAAGCCTATTTCATTACGGGCCACGGAACTGAAAGCATATGAAGCATCCTGCTTGCGTATATCCCCGTCCTTGTCATAAGTCATATCAATATAATTTCTCAAGGTTTTGGTATTACGTGAACAAGCTAGAGCGAATATAATGGTACGTTTTTCCGTGGCCACATTTGATTCCTTGTAGCGCAGCCACAAGAACTGCCAGTCCTCCTCATTGCCATGACGAATGGCGGTACAATAAACCGTGGGTCTGAGATCCACCGGTATGTTGTTCTCTTTAGTGGGATCTGCAGCTGATTTCCAGGTATTAAAATACTTAATGGAGTTATCGACACAGTCTTTCATTTCCAAACGGCAAGCCCAACCGGCAATAAGTGACTTATGCAGGACTTTAGAAAATTCTGAGGAGTCTTCAAAGTTTGTGGCATTTATGCCACCCAAATAATAGTAGACAGGATTAATAATGTAACGCATATAACGCTAAAAAAAAGATAGCAAATACCAATAAGATCACTGCACTATTATTCACTATCCCACATACACAAACGACTGTTGGGAAAATGCAACCCTGGACAATAAGAATTCACCTCATCAGAGTTGTGTTTTTTCAAAAGTCTTACACTTATGTGGGATAGTAAGCTGAATATAATTAAATCATCTTACTTACTTTAAACAAATCATAACTCGATTCAAAAGGTTTCAACAATCTATTAACACTTCCCAAACCATCCAAGGCAGCTCTCCAGGGCAAATATTCTCTTTCTTGCCTCAAGTATTCCAGAACATCGAAGGTAATATCATAATCATGATAACCACTCCAGGCCAACCATATAACATCATCGATCAGTTGAGCACGATTCATAACATGTATTCCCGTAAATCCTTTACTATTCAGTGTCTCGTTCAACAGACACCAATTCTCCGTATCATACATCACCCGATAGACGCCCGACAGCTGTATATTGAATAAAACCCATTCGTTTTTATTGGCCAAATTGTCGAGACGTAAATTTTTACTTTTTCCCGTTTCATCGCATTCCAGCCAATTTTGTGGCGTGGTAGTTTTGAAATTCATCACAGACGCAGTCGTGTAGCTAAGAGGCACCCACCAGCAATTTTCCTTGCCGCTTTGCAGTTCAGTATGGGTTTTGTTTTCCAAAAATCTATGCTGAGAAATTTCTACCGAACCCGTTTCATAATCACGTTTCACCTTAACCAAGGGATAGCCGGTTTGCAAAGTCCAAGAATCCATTATAGTCTTCATTTCATACTCCTGATCTAGGCGATTATAGCGATGGGCCTTCTCAGTAAAGGCATTCCATAAATCATCTTGCTCGGCATTGGCATACTCATGCTTCTTCAGATAATCACGCACGCCCTCAAAGAAAGCATCTTTCTGCAAAATCGAGTGCAACATTCTTAAAACAGCCGAGCCCTTTTTATAGGAAATCGAATCAAATCTTTCGCCAATTTGACTGGTATTCAAAATTGGCTGTGATATGGGATGACTGGACAGTTGAGCATCTCGGCGGAATATACTCAAAGTATTTTCCAATGACTCTTCATTATAAGACTCCCATTCGGGACTTAAATGTTGAACACCCAAGCTGGCCACATAAGTGGCGAAACCTTCGTTCAACCACAAATCCGACCACCATTTCATGGTCACTAAATTACCAAACCACTGATGTGCCAATTCATGGGCTATTACTTGAGCAATGCGCAATTTATTGGAGTTTGAGGAAACATTGGGAGCGAACAGTAGAGCTGTTTCACGATAAGTTACCAAGCCCCAATTTTCCATGGCGCCAGCACTAAAATCGGGTATAGCAATTTCATCCACCTTCTTAAGCGGGAATGGTATACCGAATATATCCTCGTAATATTTCAACACTTTAGGACCAACTTCGCTAGCATAATCACATTGTTCAATGGCTTCTGGTCTGGCCCAAGTGCGGAAAAGAATATTATTATTGGATTCTGAATTTGGTTCGGACTTTTTGTGGGCAAAATCGTTGACCGTATATGCTACCAGATAAGTGGACATGGGAACAGATTCCTCAAAGATGCTCCAAACGAAATCATTGATGTCAGTTCTGAAATTTTTAAAGGAAAGCAATACTATAATTAAGAACTGAGGAGTGCAGCCAAAAATTTTTAAATAAATTTAAGCATTTAAATTTTAACAATTTTAACACATTAAATTTAACTGCCTTAAATAAAGAGGTTATCAATTCTGTTGCTTAGTTTACTCAAATAACGTCATAACTCAAAAAATTTAATTTTTGAGCTAGAGATGCAGAATTAATCCTTATATTGTTCTTCATATTGAATGAAAATTTCATACAAATAGCTTGTTTACTCTACTTTTGAGGGAAAAATTTTATCCATTGAGTTGTGTGTTAATTCAAAACTTCAAGCTCGTTTTCTGGCAAACTGAGTTATGATATTGTTTGAGTAAATGAGCGATATGTATGTGTGTATTTTTTAATAGATTTTTTTGTTTAAAAAATTCTATTATTTTATCTGAATGGTCATAGCTGTCGTTTCGTTTCATTGTTAATTTTCCCGGGAAAAATTCCTACTAATAGCAACTAACAGGGAAAACAAAAAATTCTAATTGGAAATGGCAGAAAATTCACGCGATATTTTATTCATGATATCCCTGAGGCCACTTAAAAATAAGCACTAAAAATATAAAAATTAAAATTAAAAAAAATTACTCTAAAAATATAAAACCTTTTCAATAATAGGTTTGTTCATTTACTGAAAATTATTACGAATTTGTAACAATTGTTACTGGAAAGTGTTCATTAACTCAAAAAGATTGCAAGGAGAGAGCGTAAAAAGAGAGAACAAAATTGAGAGAATAACAAATTCCTACAAATTATTACTAGTAAAAATTTTACTTGCAAGAATTATCCAACTACCTGTTGTGTGTTTTGTTGTCAAATAAATTGTTTAAAAAATATTTGAAAAAGGAAAACTGAAAAAATGTGAATTTCTTTGTTAAAAAACTTGTACACGTATGAAAAACGAAAGCATGCATGTTGTCTTAATTTATTGTTTTTCTTCCACTGAGCCACATAAATTAAATTTTAATGGCAAATAATTTTGTTTGTTTCTCATGTATGATCAGAGATTAATAATTAATGGAATGGATTATTTGTTAATGGAATGAAATTAAAATACTATGAAAAATTCAGACAAAATGGTAAATATATGTACAATAAACTGTGTAAAGAATTTCATATTAAATATAAATTTCTTAAAAAAATTGCAATTTAAAATATTATCAAACAAAATACATCAGAAAAATTTCAGTTGTATCATGATTTCCATCCATGGTTCTGATATGAATAAAATTTTCTTGCAAGTTCTTACAAGTAAAGCGTTCATTTACTTTTTCATATTTGGGAGAGTAATTTTGTAAATTTCTGCCTTATTCTCTCGTTGCTAGTTTCTGCTGGAAAAGTAAATGAATAGACCTAATATTTCAATTTGATTTATATTTGTTGAATTACTTCTAAAAATTAACATTCTTATTTATAAAAATTATTAAGGCTTTAAAAAGGTTTTTTAGAACAAATTTTTCTTAAAAAGTCTTTATAAAGCCTTAATAATTTTTATAAATAAGGCTGTTAATTATTATTTAAAATATATTTATGTATGTATGTAAATAATACTGACGTTACCTTGCATTTTATTTTTGAGCGCTTCTTCAAGCCAAAGTGAACAATCACAATAAAAATGGCGAAAAATTCCCAGGAAAAATCATTCATGATAGGATGGGGATATTTTTCGAAGTTGCCATATGTCCACACACGTTAGCAAAACTTAGGCTGAGCTTACATCTGGCATTTCTTGTGTTTCATTTGCCAAAAAAAAAAAACGTAACCAACTAATTACTAATGAAAAACTGTTTGATTCAGGGATGTATTTAAATAGTTTGCAATCATTTTGGATTCTATAAAATTGTGTATTAATTATCTATTAAACTGTTTAACTTAATAAATACATGTCTGAACCAAACAGTTTTTCATTAGTAACTAGTTGGTTACGCTTTTTTACGCTTGTGTGGCATTTGGTACACAGATGTAAACCCGGCCTTAGAAGCGATGAACAGGGAACAAAAGCTAAGATAAATTTTTTTTTACTTCCATATTCTAAAAAAAAATAATTTATTAATATGTACATTGTAGTTAAATAGCAATATGAATATGAGTGATAGAAGCACTCAACACAAATACCATCGGCTAATAAGGGACACTTTATTCACGATAAGGGTGAATAATTATGTGTACAATGAAAAGCATTTCTCGTATTCCATTTCTTTAAAAGTTCATATGTAATAGCTGTGTTTATAAGTTATCTTTGCTCAAGCATATATGTATGTAGATGTGGTTACCAGTTTGTGTGATTTGAGTTTTCTTATTTTCTTTAGAAAATCACATTAATTAAATTTTGTATAAAAATGCGCTATTAAAATAACAACAATAACAATTTGCATAGACAACGAAATAACAACTCAAAATTGGTTAAATTAACCAGAAAATAGTTTTTTTAACTGAATAATTTACATTAACAGTAAATCGATAACTAAAATTGGTTAGATTAGCCTACATTATTTGTTGGGTGCACGGAATGGATTAAAGCAAACAAATTGCGTTTTTTCCTTATAAGCGCAAATTTGTTTCTTTTTAATCGACTTCAAAAAAGGAGGAGGTTATCAATTCGTCGTGCTACTTCATAGCTCGATTCATATTAGACCGATTGTAAAAATTCTTTTATTGTTTAAGAGGCTATAGCTTCCCATTGGTGCGGAGATACGCCTACTTATTTATTATCATTAGGTCTGTCTGCGTACACATATTTTGTATAATTTTAATTAATCTGTTAATTAATCATTGACCCTTACACCTAAGCCCTTATAGCATGTTGTGGGCGCTTAAAAGAATTATTACGGTAGGAGTTCACAATAAGAAAACTATGAACCTATTAAACTTGGTCAGTTTAAGAGCATAATTTCCTAAAGTTTTTCCAATCTGATGGATAAAATATTCCATATCTTTAAAAAAAAATATATCTAGATAGAAAGAAAATTTGTCTTCTGATTTGACTGAATGCTGGAAAGTGACGCAAGTGGTTTTTCGAAACGATCCTAAGTTAAGTTCTTCCTTCCACTATATTCTAATTTTTAATGTACAGGAAATTTATTGCCTTCTCTTGAAAACAGCAGAAAATTTTGCATTTATTTTTAGCACAGAAAATGCCATAATTGAAATACTTACAAAGGTGTCTGCTTCTCCAAGGGCATGTTACTTAAAGCCGTCAAGGATTTATGATGGCCCATCCATATAATAAATTTGGCTTTATAGTCCGGTTCATCTAAGCAAGGGAAAGCAGCGCGAGCGTGAGCCGGCTCGAATTGGGTAACCGACAGCCATCTGTTGCAATTAATTCATACATATGAAAATTATTATGCATATTTCGTAAATAGTTCCCCCACAAACTCACCTGGTTTCATTGGTCGCCTTCACCACATACGAACTACGATAGTAGCCGTGCAATTTCTCATTCAAAATTCCCGAAAAATATAATTTCAATTTATAATTTTGACCCTTGCGCAACGTCTGACACAATTGTATGATGAAATAGTCTTGTTCTGGTACCTGGGTCACTGTCAACAGGCAATCCATTTTTTGATCATCATCGTAACTCTTAAGTTTTATACGCGCCTCATCGATGGTTAAATTTTGCGAATGCAGTGTAATATTTGTGGTATCCTGCATTACCTTAAAACGTATGGACACCTGACCGTCGAATGTTAAATTTGATGGATTCTCCAAATGTGTTATAACTTTCAATTTATAGCGTTCTGGCTGTATGGTGGTGGGAAGACGATAATAATTATAGCTGTTGTCGATGATGGCGGCATAGCTGCAGCAGGACAAATAACACAGTCCTAAGGCTAAAAGCTTTGTTGGAAAGCTGAATTGTTGCTTCATTGTGGGAAACTAGAAATATTTACAAGAACATTTTTTTAGGTTAAACTTAAATCGGGTTTATTTTTTGCAAAAAAAAAACAACAAAAAAACAAATCAAAACAAAACACAATTAATTTTATGCACGTATAACTGATTTTTTCGGTAATAGGTGACTGCTAAAATCGCTGCAGAAATAAAATAAATTAAAAGGCTTAGGAAAAGCTCTGAACGAAATATCTATATAAAGCAGAATGTTTGTATGTACATATGTATGTATGTAACGTATGGACTCCAAAACGGCTGCGCCGATTTTGATGAAATTTTCAGGGAATTTTCAGAATATTCAGGCGGGTGACACTGTGAAGTCTGATTTTTTTATTTTCGGTCTGCGGTCCGAGGGGCGTGGCAAAATTCAATTTTCATATTGCACCACCAATGCCTTGGGGAGGGGTAGCGAAGCACAGCGGGTTAAGCTAGTATTTTAATAAATTTTAAAATATTTAAATCTATTCTTTAGGGTTCCGTACACCAAGGCTACGATGGCCGTCTGTCCGCCACAGGCTATTTGCAGGAGAGCCAAAAGTGCTACGGACCTGAAATTTGGACAGAGTATATAGTATATAACAACAAATACATGAGAGTATATAAAATTAAAGGGTGTCCCCTGTAATATACTCGTTATGTATATATACACTTGAATATTTCTAAAGTTAGTGTATTTTTACACAGCCTACAACAATTAACACTAAAATTAAAGAAAAACATTTCAATTAAAAAAAACCAAGTTAAAGGGTGTTCCATCAGTTAATGTAATATTGACTATATAATTTTGACAACTTGCTGCATCTTGGAAACCGTAAAAGGCAAACTCTTGAAATTTTCAAAAACTGTAAAACTAAAAATCCCAAAATTATAAAATCGCCTAACCAAAAAAAATTTCCAAAAACAAAAAAAATCGCCGAAACGAAAAATCGCCAAATTAAAAAAAATCTATATATAAAATAAATCGCCAAAACGAAAATATCGCCAAAACTAAACAAATCGCCAAAATGAAAAGAATCGCCAGAACGAGAAAACAGCGCCAAAACTAAAAAAAGCGATAAAACTTAAAAAAATGGCCAAAAAAATATATATATATATAAAATAAATCGCCCAAAACCGAAGAAATTGCAAAATCAAAAATTGCTAAAATTAAAAAAATTGCCAAAATTAAAAAAATTGCATCAATGAAAAAAAACGCCAAAAACTGAAAAAATCGCCAAAAACGAGGAAATCGCCAAATTAAAAAAAATTATATATAAAATAAATCGCAAAAAACCAAAGAAATCGCAAAAATTAAAATATCGCCAAAATGAAAAAAATCGCCAGAACGAGAAAAAAGCGCCAAACCTAAAGAAAGCACTAAAACTTAAAAAATCACCAAAAAATATCTATATATAAAATAATTCGCCAAAAACCGAAGAAATCGCAAAATGAAAAAATCGCCGAAAGTAAAAAAATCGCCAAAATTAAAAAAAAATCGCCAAAATTAAAAAAAATTTAAACACTGAAAAAAAAACGCCAAAAGCCGAGAAAAATTGCCAAAACGAAAAAATCGCCAAATTAAAGAAATATATACATATACATAAAATAAATTGCCAAGAATTAAAGAAATCGCCAATATGAAAAAATCGCCAAAATTAAAAAAATCGCCAAAATTAAAAATATAGCCAAAATTAAAAAAATGCAAAAATGAAAAAAACTCCAAAAAAATAAAAAAAAATTGCCAAAACAAGAAAAAAAAAAAGCGACAAAACTTAAAAAATGGTCAAAATTAAAAAACAGGTCGCCAATATGACAAGAAACGTTAAAAACCGAAAAAATTTGCCAAAACGAGAAAAAACCGCCAAAACTAAAAAATCACCAAAACTTAAAAAAATCGCCAAAAACGCAAATAAAAACGCCAAAACTAAAAAACGCTCAAAACCGAAAAAATCCCAGACGCCATATTATATAGGCAAAAGTTCGTATTGTATTACATATCTAGTGTCCACATGGAACACTTTGTGTGCGAGTCAAAGTCGCACTTAACTGAATTTATTATTAAAATGTCAGTCATAAAAATTCCTTGCAAAAATTTTTTCAAGTGCATTTATTGCTTAAGTAGTCAAAATCCTGTGTATTTTGCTGCACCTCACCACGTATGTACGTTTTGAGATAAAAAGAAAAATTTTTTATATTAGAAGCGCCACGGTTCAAACCTTCATTATTTTGTAGAATATTTATAGTCATTAATTAGTTTCCAACAAGATATTTTTTTAAGTAAAAGTTTTCTCTATTTAACGCTCACTTAACCAATCCCGATTATTTTCTACCATCGACAGAATCAGCAGAATTTCAAATTTACAAGATATCAAAAAAATTAATATTTAATTTACTTAGGACCAAGGCGAATTCAATATTAGGTGACCTTATCACTACAACAATACAACTACAAAAAAAAAACAAAATGTAGTTTTCTATGCTACAAAACCAATCAGCCAGAAGGTTTAAAGCACATTTTGACATTTTGGCATCAACAGCTGATCAGCCGGACGGAAAAGCTCACCTGATACTGAGTTCGCCTTGGAGGTGACAAACTTTTTGCTCCATTATTAACTTCTTTTTGTAATACTATTATGGTTGCGAAAAAATTTAAAAATTTTTATTATTTGGCTTCCAAGATATCGTGAAATAAACATTGCTTCCATATGGCATTAAAAAATACTTATGTATATAGTCGATTGCTCCTTCTAGACCATCAGTAATATGCTGTAGGCAAATCAGCAAGATCATTACACTGATTATCGACAGAGTAATTTCTACAAAATTTCATTCTTCTCCGTATATTACTTTTCCAGATATCTCAAAGTAAATCTTTTTTTTTTGACATCAATCAGAGGAGTTAAAATACATCTGTCCTCCCTTCAATATCGCCTTCCCAGAGACGGTAAATAACTTTAAAAAAATTAATAATTCTTTGAACAAACTTTATTACAATGTCATTTTGGGATTTACATCAGTATGCCAATTTGTTTAATTGCTTAATTGCAATTAGAACTAATTTTATTGTTTACTGTTGCCAATGAGTTTAGTTTAGGCCACATGCAATGCAAAGTGTATTTTTTACAAAGAGTAATTAATGAAATCTGTGGCAATGTGGAAAAAGTGTTTAAATCGACTTATGATAAAATTGTGACAATTTTAAATTTTGTTTGGGAAATTTTTGTTTATTTGTGTGTTAAGAAAATTGCAAAACAATTTTTACCAAAAAAGGACAAAGATTACTGCTTCTTATATTGTTTCGAAGAATAACTTAACTTCATATTCTATTAAATATATTTAAAATACTTAAATTAATAAGTTCCCCCAAAAAAGTAAATAAGAATTGGTTTAAAAAAACTCACTTTAAGCTTAAAAGTGCTTGCATGTACTTTGATTAGACTTAAGCGGTTTTCCTTATTGCCACAGAAATATTATTAGAAAACAAACTATTGAGTCTCACACAAAGTTTTATGAATAATTTATCACCGGTAATTTTTTAACTGGTTTATAGAAACAAATTTAATAAAATGAGTAAAAGCTGCGCTGCCCCCGGCTGATTTATTGAATGTTAAACAGAAATTTGTGGTGAAACTTTTTTTTTTGTTAATTTCAAATACAAAATCACCATAAAGTGTTTGAAACAAAAGTAATTGACACTTTTTTTATAAAATACTCGTATAAGAAAACAACAACACATACATATGCAAAATAAAGTACTTATTTTATGGATTTTTCTGCTATTGTCTTAATTTTTTGTTTATTTTATTTTTTTTTAGATTTATTTATTATTATTAAGAAGGTTATAATAATATAAAAAATTGATTGGCATAAGTAAAATAAAATCTGTTTTATAGATTTTTATCTAAGGTCTTAATTGCAAAACAAAATCCGTTAAAAAATCCATTATTTGTTATTGTTCAAATTATTATACAGAGCAACAGCTGAGTATGCTGCTCGCATTTTAATAAGATTGTTTTTGTTTTTTAAGCTGTATATACTTAATTAACTTCAATTAGACGAGAATATGAAAGTTTATTTAACCTATTTTCGGCAACGAAACTCGTGCCAGTTTTTTTAATCCTCTTTTAAACAGCAAAAACTACACTGCACCGCAAAAGCAACAATTTTCTAAAATAAATTTCTAACCATGCTAACATTAATGTGGATGCACGAATTTGCTACAACAAGACACTTTTTTCGGCGTTCTATTTGTCAAAAAGTCCAAAAAAAAATAAAAAATTTCCCAATTGCACAAATTATTAACTTGGCAGCACCCCGTCAAAAATACTGGTGTGGCAACACTCTATTGTTGCAAAAGCAATGTATAGCTGTTGTTGTTTATTACTCAACTGCAATAAATGCAGCCTGATTAGTAATGATAAAGGAAGAATACAAAACAATTGTGATATTACTGATCTTCTCATTAGTTTAAATGAAAGTTTAACGTAAAACATAAAAACAAATCATATAATAAAGCTTATAGGCAGATTTTGTAAAAAAATTCGTTTTTAAACGTTTCAAATTTGTATGAAAAATAACGAAAATTCGTTTCAAAAAATATTTTTTCCATACAAATTTCAAAACGAAAAAAACGTTTCTATTTAAAAAATTTGGCCATTAAACACAAAAAATACATCCTACTTATCAGAGAACAGATTGAATGCCTTATTTTGTTGTTTTGAATGCAATCACAAAAAACATGCATATTGTTGTCAATCCACAACATTTGAAATAAACAACTCATAACACAATCGAAAGAGATGAGTGCGGCGAATTTATTTCATAAAACACGATAGATATTTGAAATGTATTTATGTCAAATTTTATATGAGACAGTTATTTTAAATGCATTTCAGATATATTTTACATTTTCCAAATTTTACTTTTTAATTTTCTTTTTTTTCTAAGCCCGTAAATATCAACATTTATTTTTTCTAAAATTTCCTCCCTCACATTGCATTTTTTTATTTTTATAACCATTAAAATCAATTAAAATAAACTTGTTGTTTTAATGTGATATACAAAAGATCAGCGATTCCTGAGTGAATGATATGAAATCCATTCTTTCATGCAGCACCATTTCATTTCGCTGCTTGTGTTATGTCGGCATTGTAATAATAGAGTGCGTATGGGCAATATGAGCAAATCGCAATGAATTTTATCATGGCAGTTAGATTTGTTATTGTTGTCGAATAAATGCATGGCAATAGCAACGAATTTATGAATTGTTATCAAATGCGAATGGTCTCATTCTGTTCTCTGCTACTTATATTAGGCTGGTGTTTATGTATGTATACAAATATATTTTTTATATTTTCAAAAGTATAACCAACTCTGTTAGAACGTAGGAAGCTATGGTACATCGAAAAACTTTGTTAAAGATCTACTCAAGTTAAGGGAACGTATTTCAATGATGATGATATCTATGTATATCGTTGAAAGTTTGCTTTTTGAATTATTAAACCTGATTCAATCGTCTCGTTTTAATAATATCGAAAAATGGATAGATCCCTATTTAGATAAGCACATAACTAAGCTATGAATTTTTTTTAAATTTCGGATAAAAAGGAGTAGGGGCAATTTCAACTTCTCTGAAACTATCAACCCGCGAATTACACCATACACAATTTTAAGCTTATTCCATAAAAATACACTCAACCGAATTTTAAAGCATACCTTCAGGACCAATGTTAATTTTAATAGAAATTGCTTGTGAAGCGTAATAGTGTTGCCAGTAGGGATAATTTTTTTAAAAAGTTGGAAAATATAAAATAAGTAAAATAAATATAAACTTTTAAATATTTGTTTAAAAGATATATAGAAGTCTTTATAAAGATTTTATAATATTATATTACAACATATCTTCATTACGTACTGTTGCCTTACACTGAAGCTGGTGCACGACAATTGTGTAACAATCTCCATCTCATGCCAATTATTATGGGTGGAGATTTTAATACAAATTTTGCACACCCACAGTCGCAAGCTTTATCAACATTTTTATTTTAAGTTTTCCACTTGCTTATGACCAATTCTCCACAAACCCCCACAACTAATAATTCCACTACTATAGATGCAGTTTTCCATAAATACAGTAGAGTCAAAAATTTATTTATCTTATTTTAGTTACTATAAGCCAATATTAAAAATAAATTTTTATTACTAGATGTTTACACATCTCCCCTGTGATCGTACTCACATTCCTTTTTTTTATAAAGAGAAGTAACATTCAAGCAATGAATGGCTAGTACTATTACTAGGTGTTACCTTCTTTAGAAAAGGAATAGTGATAGAGAAGACAGGTGTTGAAGAAAGAGATAGAGGAAATCTTCATTCTTGTACAACTCTGTTTTTTGCAAGTTTTTAATAATACAGTGTTGCAGCACCCCTGGTGTTATATGAGACGTCTTAAATTGTTTTTTTTTGAAGCTGTGGTTAGTAGCCATTTTATCCGCCGATGATTCTGCTACACAACGAAGGAGGACGCTCTGATGTTACATTAGGGTTAGTATCTGCTTAAGTCGGTATAGTTCGGTGACCAGTGATTATGCCTTCATCACTTGAACTTTCCTACAACAACTGACACAAAGGGACACTAGTGCATATCAGAAAAATGCGTGGTGTTGTTATTTAATGACTGTTGGACACAAGGATTGAACCCAGTACCTTCGGTTTTGTAATCAATGTGCTAACTACTTCAGCCAACTCCACCCTCTACGCGTATTCGTACATACTAACGCAAGTGAAGCAGCGGATAGAAGCTAGTAACCAATAAAATCGTTACATAGCTTAGAAGTGTACGACTGCTTAAAAATTAACAAAACTCAAAAGCTGGGTTGTCAAGAAACGAGTTAAGCGTAATCAGTTAATACTGCATCATATCTGTCCTCTCTCCTCTATGCCTTTCCTAACGCAGTTGCTGGTATAACCGCTGACTAACCCTTTCCCTCCCCCCCCCATCCCGATGACATGTGTTAAACAAGAAAATGCAGTATACAACATACATAGATACAAAATTTAACACAACAGAAAGATTTTCTTATTCAATTATGTAAATCATATCGTACCTTGACTCTCTTACTGCAAACATTGACCTTCAAAACTCTGTATTATGAAACTTTTTCTAACAACATACAAGCTAAATGAAGCCGGTTTAACGATGCACTTACATATGTATACTAAAGTTATTTATGTTGTTTCTATACAAGGAGTTCATACACACTACATACATATCGTTACCCTAATATAGAAAGGCCCTAAATCATAAATTTTATGAAATCGTGTTTCTTGTATGTTTCGATAGAAAAACGTCTCATGTATCAAAAAATTTAAAAATCTCAATTTCAAAAAAATTATGAGTTACTATCTTTCTATATTAATTAAGGTAACGATATGTACATAAATTAATATTTAAGGTTTCAGTCGGAGGAGAAAGATTTATATTTAGTTTCCAAAGCGCCTATCTTTTTGTTGTAAATGGTATTACCAACCCATTTACATACATACATGATGTTGGCCATTAAAATTCAAGATAACTTTTTTTTTAAAAGGGAATTAGATAAAACTGGTTGTGATTTTAAACAGGATTCCCAATGAAGAAGATACCTGGTTTTGACAAAAAAAAAATATATTTGCACATGAATAAATACAAGATATACATAAATACATACATATGTACATATCAGAGATCAGCAATGAATCTTGTTTTTGCTATTCATATTACTCATGAAATTTTAAAATAAATGCGTAAGACATCGTTTAAACTCAATTACTCTGATGTACGCGACGTTGACATTAATATTCATACCAAACTCACACTTACAAAGCACCTCAGTTTGTTTTCTAATTTCAGGAAAGTACTTATACTACTCGCATTGATTTAACTCTTTTAGCTCATGTATCTGTGTTTATTTAAAAGTTTAGTCATTAAACAGTTTGCAAATAGTATACAATAGTAATAAATAGGATTGTTTTTCAATTCTAGCAAAAAAAAACAAACAACAATAAGCAACAGAGAAACAAACACACACAGCCTCGTATGCGAAGTACGCATTGTGACTCATAGTTATTTATTTTGCATCGCCCTTAGGCATTGAGTTAAGAGAGTCGAAATCAATAACGTCATAAATGTTGCTACATATGAGTTCGATGCTCACTTCAAACTTTCGAGTGATTCGCTTCATAGACAACATTGCAATAAATATGAGCGCGCATTGCGTACAAGAAATTATAAGTCATATTTAACTCTATTCACTTTTTCACTACTCATCTCTGTTCTCTGGTACATATACATATTTACATACTGCATGTAGGCTTAAAAAAAGAAGGAACGAAAGTTGTTACAACTGGTAATCGCTTTGACTTTAGAAATTCTATACAATTTAATAGAAATATTACTCGTACGAGTATTATATTTAAACTCCTTTATTCAGTTTTGGAAAAGAATCAACCACGAGTGCGAACGCAATGTGTATGATGAAAATTTCAATCAATATTTATTACGATCATCAGAACAAGGTCAAGTACCGATTACAAGGTTTTTCATTGCCTTGACCAATCTTGGCACCGTCTTTGGACATCACTAAAGGTAATACATACATACATACGTAATATTTTATTATTATATTTAACTTTTTAGTGACTGTTTTTTGAAGGCTGTAAAATTTTTTTTAAAGTCTTTTTTGTTTTTGTTAAAGAAGAAAAAGTTTTCAATTAAAAAATAAATTTTTTTGGGTGAACTTTTTTTTGATGATCAGCATTAGCAACAGTTTAATGCGCATTAGGATCCAGCTAACCTCTCAATAATTAATTTCAAGGTATTTTTGAAGTAACAATTAATATTTTACTGAACAAATTAAGTATTTATTTTAAGAAAAAGTTCAAACTTAATCACCCCTATTGGTAACAATTTTTCCCTCAAAATATTTTCCTATTCCCCAAATTGAAATCATGAATAATATTTCCCTATAAATGTGTTCCCTTTTTTGATTCCCCTTATCATGAAAAATATTTTTCACATTTAATTTTTCACTTTTCCCTTGCTTTGCTTGTTCTTTTTATTTCTACAGGCGAACTGAAAAAGTTATTAAAAGTTATAAATAATTATGTAAATAATGTCCACGATTAATAACGATAATTCCGCACAACACCTTTCTTCTTTTAATATAAACCTCTTTGTTTCACTTACAGTAAATTTTTGTGGCGATCGCATACTTAAGAATTTTTTCCACGTTACGTAAAATATTTAAAAACACCAATTTACACTTAAAAACATTGAATTTGAAACATAAAATTTGCGTATTTCTTACTATCAAACAAACATAAATTTGTCTGATTTGAAATTAATTGTGAAGCTTTACAAAACTTCTTTTCGTTTTTTACATTCACTAAGAATTGATAGCGGGAACAAACGTTCCCATAAGGTTCCCGATAGCAAATTTCCCTTCATGGGGAATGAAAATCTCATGGGAACAAAAATTTCACATTTTATTCACTAAATTAAAAAAACATAAATTAAAAATATTAATATTTGTTAACTCACTAATTAACCCAAAGTATTATTTTACTTATTCAGTAAAATATTGTTTCTTTAAAGTACGTAGAATAACAAATGTTTAACTTAAGTGCAACAATTCCCAAAAAGCATACAGACTTGACAGCACCCGGCCAAAATAATTGTGTGGCAACACTCTATTCTTGAGAAAGCAACGCATAGCTGTTGTTGTTTTTTGCATTCATTTTCAATTACATACATACATACATACATACTTATTAGTACACGATATGTATGTAAAAAGCCACATGCGTATGTGACTGTGACGTCACGAGAATTTTCAGCATATTGGCAGCATTTTAACCGACTTAAAAAATAAAAAGGAGGAGGTTAACAATTCGTATTTTTTTTGGGAGTGTTACTTCATAACTTGGTACATTTTAGACCGATTGTAAAAATTGTTTTTTTTTTGTCTGAGCGGGCATAGCTTCCCATTGGTCCCATTGTAAAAATAATCGGATATTCTATTTATTTGATTGCTGCGAACCCTATAAAACACCTTTGGTTCTTGTAATTACAAAATTTTAAAGTTGAAAAAATGGGCCGTGTTACGTCCATTAAAATTTATTATAATATATCACGCAGTTCTACTTGACCGATTTTTGCGAAACTTACCACACACCTTGAGCTCTAAAATGGACACAGTGCCCATTAAAATTTAATATTTTATTTTAAATGGTTCTACTTTACTGATTTTTAAAAGACTCAACACGCACCCTGAGCTGTGAAAAACACACAATCTTGTATTTAAAAAATGGGCGGAAGCACGCCCACTAAAATTTAATTTTATATTCCACGTACTTTTTCTTATCTTCTTCTATCAAATCTTTGCATTGAAGTCGGTTTTGTTTCTGGCAGAAAGAATTATTTATATAAGTTTTAGTGGCAACACGCCGTAACATTTTGAGAGTATTTTTGTCCCAAAATCCAAATGTGACACACACGTGTTGCCGATACAGACTCACTTCCAGATGCAGAATATACATATCGTCGCCTTAAATGCAAACGGACGTAACTACACAAACTACATGTTCACGCAAATATTTAGACCTCTGCGATCAAAAATAACGACTTTATTATAGAAATTAAAAAGGACGTATGTAATTACGAATAAAACTATTTTTTATTGCAAGGAACGTAACTAACATAAAATCTTAAATATATATATATATTAAAAGGAAATAAATGGCTAAAAACATATAAGTATCAATACTATAAGTGAATTTCGAAGAAAATTATCAAGAACACTTTATTATTATTGATCTTGAAAAGTTTTTTGTATCTCCTGTAAAATATATAAAATTGTAGATACGTCCGTTTGCATTTAAGATGACGATATGCAAATATGTGAACATGGAGACATTATTATTACATATTGAGCCATTACCACTAAAATAGCTTAAGCGATAAATTTTTTGGATTTCGTTTTTTTACGAAAATCGACTATTTACGATCGCAAATAATCGATTTTGGTAAAAAAAGAAGTTCAAAAATTATGACGCTTAAGCGTTTTTCTTACGTTTATGGCAAGATATGTTACTAGTAGCCAACGTAGCTTCATGATGACGTCAAACCCACATGCATGCCACAATAATTCCCAAGTCCCGGTTCACACGTTTCAACTTTTGTTGCTCAACTTGTAATTCAACTGTATGAAATACGAAAACGGAAATACAAACATCTGTTGCCGTGTGTGAACCGGGACCAAAAAGCGATTGAAAATATGTATTCGTTTTCCCTGAAGATTTCGTAATATGAAAATTCCATACGCTTTTGAAAGTTTATTAGAATTATTATTTTGATCAGTTCCTTAATATTTCATGTGGATTTTCTAATTAATTTTTTTAAATTATTTATCATGATTTAATTATTTTGCTTAACAAGTATATAAGGAATAAATTAATTTATGCACTTGCAACGATCTTCGAGTCATTGACACTTTGTACAATGTACATACAAATCAACCTGTGGCTTTCATGTATAAACGCGTAAGTCTTAAAATTAAAATTTTCTACTTAAACCCATAAATTTTAAAATGAAATTTTAAAAAATTTTTAATGCCTAAAAATACAAAAGTTTCGGGAGAAAATGGCATCTATCGAAAAAAACCAGAATTAAGTTAACAGAATAAAAACAATGGAGTACACAGAAAAAAATATCATCGAAATGCAACCAACAAAACAAATTGTTAATATTTAATTTAAAAATTAAATTTTTGTAGTCAATTAAATTACTTAGCAAAGTTATTTGTTAAATTATAGCATTACGGAAGAAACATAAAAGTCATGTTTTTTGTGTATTCATTATTTACGTATGTAATAAAGTGTTGCTCTTTAGCTGAGAGGTAAGTAAGTAAGTTAGTGGATTAGTCCTGAGGTTGCTGGTTCGACTCAGTCCAAAGACATTTAGTATTTTTCGCAGACAAACAAAAAATCGTTTCGAGGATCATGATTGTGTATAAAAAAAACTTGTTAATATAACAATTCAGATAATCAAAATTTGTGCGAAATTCAACAATTCACATTGTTGCAAAAATTTAATAAATTTCAACAAACTATTTGTTGATATATTTAATTGAAAATATTTTTCAGATTTTCCTTTAATTATACAAATACGTTAATTGTAGTTAAAAAAATCGTTGTAGGTTCAAAATCAATTAACTATTTAATTGATATGACAAAAAAATTAATTGTATTTACAAATAATTTTTGTCCGTGTAAAGTAATATTGAACATATGTAATGCTTTAAAAATATTTAGTTGGAACTGAAAATTTTTTTTGTCAAAATTTAAGTTGATTTCAGTTTAAAAAAATATAATATAAAAATTTTTAAAATTAAGTAATTTAACTTTAAGTTCACATAAGCGGGTTTTCATGAAAACCGTATACATTTGCAGTAAATATTTATCCTTGCATTTTCTGTTTTCATTTGGCTTAAAACGTTTCCTGACATTTGCAAGTTGTTGAAAGCAACAAAAAATTAAGCAAATTCAATGTAAATATTTAAACTTGAATAAAGCCGTTACAATTTCAATTTTACACGCACTCACACACAAGCATACATACATATGTATGTACATACACTTAGAAGTACACTGACAAAATTTACTTATTGAAATGAAAATGTTGAAAAAAAAATAATAATGAAGGTTGAGGTTGAATTACTTTTCAGTTGCTTTAATTGTTGATTATTTAAAATATTTTTAAATCAGTATCGATTGCCAACTAATTATTATGCAAAACTAGAACTCAATTAAATTTTTTTTTTATATAGGACGTACATAGTGCATTTGTGTACATATGTACATTCACATTTGTATGTATAAAATAAATTAATTTTTGTCAATTGAATTGTAATAATTTAGTTCTTACAAAAAATGTTGAATTTTTTGCGCTTAAAAAAAGTAAAAACACGACATACGTTGCGTGAATATTAATTAGAATTTATTGAATTTAAGCTCCAGGTAACATTTTCAATTAAATTAAATTTTAATTTGAGCAACACAAACAATTCATAATAAATTCAAAGTTGTCGGACAATGAACGCTTCATTGATTCTTTTAAAAGTTTATTTAACTTGAACTAAAAACAATTTTGAATGTAATAAAAACACATAAGAATATTTAAAAAAAAAATTATTTTGTAATTATGGTTTTTAATTACTCCTTAAAAGTGAAACGTTAAACGAACAAATTAAATGGAAGTACTCGTACATACGAGAATTACATATTTTATTTTATAATACATATGTATATGCATATATTATTATTTAAAAAATCACTTTTAATTTATATATTTTTTTGTACAATCACCTTTTCCGCTTTTGCCTTTTAATTTTACGTTTTGTTTTATTTTTCCCTTGATATGGAATTGATCAACAGCTTAAATAACCGCTTCTTACGATTGTCTGTTGTTAACTGTTATTGGTCTTAACGTCCGCTGTTAACTTATAGTGCAAAACGACTAAACTACCACAAGTTTCTTAACAAAAATTTTAAAGCGAAGCAACAAGCCTCAGCAACAACAACAAAAAGTTCTGCCATTAGCATAAGGATGCCAGATTTAATTATACTATATTTGTGAGTTGTTCCTTGAATCCATGTTGTGTGAATTGCATTTATTAGGAATTTAAATAATAATTAATTATTCCATTCTAGCTGAACTATATAAAACGAATTAAAAATATCTAGATAAATAATTATATATCTTCGCCTCAGAATTGGTTTAGCCTATATTCCACAAAGTTGAAGTGGAGAAAAACGACTTAGAAGGTTTACATAAAGTTTTCTCAAAATATACCCGATGGATTTCTTTTGTATTTGCAACACTGCTTCCTAAACATATTTTAAAGAAAATTTTCAATTTTTGTAAGCTTACATCAATGGAGTTAGAAGTTAATGTTACTTTATTGTAAAAGTAAAAATACCCCATAGAGCACAAAATATTGCTGGAATTTTGTTCGAATGTTATTAAGTTGCAGGTAATCGGTAATATTGCAGGAGTATTGCCGGCATATTTTTTGTATTATTACACTTGCAACATAGTATCAATATTATTATAATGTTTCAAAAAAATTATTAGATGATACTATATCTAGCAAAATTGGTTTTGTTAAATTAATATATCGCGGTACAGATGCCAAAGGGCACATACCGGCGAAAGTACTGATGAAAACGCATAAATATGAAAACGTATAATAAAAATTATATTTTTTTCTAAGTCCAAAAAAATTTAACTTGTGGGAAATTTTTCTTTTTTATTTTTCTTTAAGTTTCAGGTAAAAATATGTCGATTCCCAAAAAAAATTAGAAATTTATTTTTTGCAATGTTGGAGTGCAATATTTCGTCAAAAAAGCGGACATAGGAATATTGCAAGAATACTACAGGAATATTTCCTGTGATATTAAAACATTTCGAAACAATATTCCTGCAAAATTCCAGCAATATTTTGTGCTCTATGGGACATTTTGTGCCACATAAACCAATTTTCTGAATTTATTTTCAAAAGTAGTTTTGTAGCTCCATAAAACTGCTGTGTCAGCTGTGAATAGACAATTTATTGTTTTGTTTATTTTTCTTACTGCCCAGAGAAATAAGTCCATCGTTTAACGCCGACCAAGAAGCCGCCGTAGTAATATTTTTAACCATCGATCCGCTTACACACTTACACAAGCAAAATCAATTAATTCAAGTGTATTTAATGTAAAGAATGAAATGAATTAATTTTTGTCATACTCAGACATGCATAATTAAGTTTTCTTTTATTTTATTTTAGTGTTTAATAAGTTTATATTAAAAAATTTAATCGGTGGCTGCTTTTTCTAGATAATGTTTTTGCCTAACAGTCGCCGTTGAATTGTTTTACGGCACCTTCTTCCTTTATTATTCATTTCTTATAGAAATGAAGCAAAACAAGAGTTAACTTTACTTTGTAAATTTTTGTATTAAGAATTTGACTCAACAATTTTTTTTACGAACGGTCGGTAAAGCAAAACTATTCTGGGTCGACGATATATACATATCGAGAGCCTGTATTCAAAATACGTCAACTAGAATTTAGCCAAAATGAGTTTACGATGGCAAATAGCTCCCCTATGCAATATTCATCTGTAATATAAATTACAAGGATTTTTTCTCGTTTTATATCAAATTTTTATTCTGCTGTCTCAAAATATGATTTTTTTTTGAGAAAATAAATGCCAACTCACGTGTTAATTTCCAAAACGTTTAAAAAAATTATTAATTTATTATAAATCTAACTCATGTTTGATTGCATTTGGAATGCTGAACACGAATCTGGTAAGAATTTTGATATCCTATGGCTATTTTTTAAGATATGGTCACTTTTAACATATTAGTATAAAGGAGTTCCGATAAAAAAAATTGTTAATATGTATATACATATAACTTATAAAGTGTTTTATGTATGGACCGATTATAGTCAATAATATAAACTTTCGAAATTGAAAATTTGGAGTGACCCTGTTGCAATAGAGATTGATCTATAGAGTGCTAAAGCTGATCACATCGGGATGGAAGAGGCTTTCAGTCAGGCTTAAGTTATTTCTTTTATGGTATTTTAAAATTTTTCTTGTAGCTTTTCAATTTTTATGTCTAGTATTGGGTAAAAGATTTCACAAATTAACTGAAAAATAAATACACATTTAAAAAAATTATATATTTTTTCCTACAAAATATGCTAACTCTAAAAAAATATTTATTTTTTGATCGACTAAATATGCTATCTCAAAAAAAAATACGCAAGCCAGTGCAAAATAAATTTTTTTGCAGACCTATAAATTAATAAGCATATTTAAATAATATTATGGAAGGGAGCGTCATTTATTTTTACAATAATGAGCGAATTAACTAGTTTTTTTGCTCTACTGAAAAGTTAGCATTTTTGAGTTGACGTATTTTCAATACAGGCTCTCGATATATTCACCATTCCACTGTTGTATGCACACATTGAAACATTTTTATTTCAAAACAATATTTAATCATCTGGCAGCCTTGTGATTGTTTTTCGTTTAGTTTTCCTTATTAACAAAATAAAACAGCAAAACTTGTTTTTTCTAATTTTTGTTGTTGTCTTAAGTTTGTTTTTGTTTTAATTCGCATACATACTGATAGAGTTTAATAGTCTATTTGCTTATATGTGTAGATATATGAGCAAATTTTTGTAATGTTTCTTCTTCTATTGCTACATTTTGTTATTGAAATTAAGTGCATTGTTTATCATTCGATAGAAGTCCCACTGTGTTTTGTAACTTATACATTTGTCTGAATTTGTATGTGTGCATGTTTACTACATCGTAGGTTTCCTGCAAGCAGGAAAAGAAATAACAACTAAATTCTTCAAACTGTCATGCTCTAAGTAGATTCATCTTTAATCTGCATGCATAAATAAATTACTGTGAATTGTGGTTAAATTGTCCTGCTGGTTTCTTGATTATTAGTTAGGTACCTATTATTGTAACGAATTTTATTGAGTTCGTACATATGTATGTACGTACTTTAAGGCTTAATATACATACATACATACATACCTAGGCATTAAGCCAGAAGCTACCAAGGTCATAAATTAACCAAAAATATGACGCGGGATGACGGAAAATCGTGCTAAATTAAAGAAACCATGGCGGAAAAAAAATATATCCATCCACATCCAGAGTTGGGAAAAAATGCGGTATTTAAAATACAAAATACAAAATACTTACACGTCATGTATGTATTTAAAATTCAAAATCCAAAATACTTTAATTTTTTGTACGTATTTTAAATTCATAAAAATAGAGATGAATTGTTAACCTCCTTATTTTGAAGTCGGTTAAAAATACTTCCAAATCATTTACATATACATGTACATACATACATATGTATTTAATAGGGTATTAAATTAATCTGGTTTATGTCTTAAACGGTTATTCACTCGATTAATTAATCCTAGTTTTGGTTTAATCTGTTAATAAGTGGTTAACTAGTGATTAATCGGTTCGCGGATTAAAAACACGTTTTATAAATTTATTAATTCCCATAAACAAAAATACATAAATTATTCATTATTTTGAGATTTTATTAATGAAAACAGGATAATATAACAAAAATAAAAATTTTCGAACTAAATCAGACGAAGAAAAATGTATATACATACATGTACATACATATCGTTAACTTAATACGAAAAGGCCCTAACTCATGTCTTTCATAGTTTACAGGAGGAGGAAAAAACTAAATAAAAAAAAAGATGCAATATTGATAAAAAAATTTAAACGCAATTTTTATTAAAAATACTTTACAAGTTTAGTGTTATATTAGTTTTATTAATATTTTTCAATTTAGTTTAGTAATGGTCCATCGAGTTAAGTAAAAATAAAGATTTCGAAAAATTATGAGTTGGGGCCTTAACGATATGTATGTATTAATACAAAAACAAATACATAAGTGAGTTTTTTAAATCGTTTAATAGATTATATAATCATTATCGCATAAATCAAAATGGTTTTTTGGTTCTTTATTTAATTTTATTATAAAATTAAATGGAAGAAAAAACTGTTGACTTGTTAAATAAAATGAAGCTGACTGAAAATACTTCTTTGTTTGCATGAAAATCAATTTCACATAACAAATTCTTTGCTTCATAAAAAATATATCGCTGGTTTAACATGCAAAAGGTCTAAGTCCACTTTTATTAGAAATTGAGATTTTAATGCAGTAATGCACAATGTGGTGATGCCAACTCTAAGAGTTGGTATAGTTATATTTTTTTAGCGATTCTAATATTTTGTTATTGGTTTGACGAATGATACGTTATACAAAATTGATCAAAATGAAAACACCAACAATTTAAGGTATTTTGTATATGTATTTTGTAAACTATGTATTTAAAATACAAAATACTTGAATGTCATGTATTTAAAATACAAAATACTTCCTTCTACTTCATGTATTTAAAATACAAATACAAAATACGTATTTGATACACGTATTTCAAATACTGCCCAATCCTGTCCACATCTAATCCCAAATCTCCTCAAAAGTTGGTTTTTGGGAATTATGTAGTATAGAAATGTACAAGGCACATTTAATACAGGTACATGCATTAGGCAAAACTCTCTGGCAACTATCTGCTAATTCTCTGGCAACTCTCTGCTTCTCACATAGCTTTACATGGTAATTGTCAAAAATTTGTATGCATCAAACAAGGCAAATATTGATATTGTCAAATGAATCTTCCTTATAAACTTGTAAACAAAAAATCAGCGGATGAGCAATATGCCTGATACGTGTACCTGTTTGATATGCCTTGGAAATGTATAGAACTTCCTCTTTCCCCTTCTGACATTTTAAAATTTACATCCATACATACATCCATGGATACATATGTACATTCACACATGCACACAGAGTTTCGATATAATAAACCGGAAGTTTTGTTACAAGGAAGCCAAAAAATGTTGTGGTTCTTGTCTTGACTAGTTAACACATTACAAATTTAATTATTGCAGAACAAAATTAATCTTCGGAAAAATAGTTATACAACAATTATACGCTTATGTAATTATAAATGATTTTCATAAAATTTTTAATATAAATCTGCTTATACATAATTATATTCCTCATTGCCTTGCAATGTGCAATGATGCTTCTCCTGACAATGGAATATAAGAAAAATATTTTGCAGCTACCCTGTGTTCTTATAGCAACCCTGCTTAATTGTAATTTCAATTGAGATTCGCTAGTAGTGCCAGACTGTAGCGAGAGGGTATTCCTTACAAAGATATGTATGTTTTATAATATCAAGAACAAGCTCCTGAGACATTAAAAAAATTTAAAAATCTAGGAAGTTATAAAAAATTTCTTAAATAAATAATGAATGGCACTAGGCGATATCATCTAAGCCAGCAACAAATATTTTCCAAGCTTAAAATATTCACATCGAATAATTTAAGATGTGGCATCACTAACCATTGTGGCGCAATGTCAAAGCAAAATCAACAGCTGCCAGAAATTGTAAACATACTAATAATTTTGCCGTAAAAAGGATATATTTAAACACTGTATAAATAATAATAATAATAATATAGTTTATTAAATAGCAAGAATAATTGCTAATTGAAGCTATAATTGTAGTCTGCAAAGTCAAATATAAACGATCGGTATAAAATGGATAGTAAACATAAACCAGCAAAAGTAAAAGGCCGTAAATCTAAAGATTTGAAAATATCTCAAAATTCGAAGGATTGCGACAATACAACTGAATGTGAAACCAAAAGTTCTGGATCTGATGAGCCGTTTGAAGTATTAGTAGAAGATTCTGATGAAGTCACGGACAGATATAAGGGTTGTAGGAGATCATATCGCGCTAGAAGTCCTAATAAACGATACACAAAAGATTTTGTGGCAGATACTGTTGGAAAACGCTCGAGTGCACGCAAAAGAAATCTCCAAAAAAATGATATGACTGACAAAAGCGAAGTTGATGATACAGATGATGACTTTGATGTTCAGTCTGTAGCAAAACCTAAGGCGGGGGACTTGAAGTTATTGGAAGAAGATGTAGAAATGGCTGGTAAGGTGATATTTGGTTTCAATACGCCAAAGAAAAAGGGCGGAATGGCTTTGGCAGCCATGAATACACCCAAAACTCCGGTGACACCAAAGACACCCAAAACACCCAGTAGTAGATTGGCTAAAACACCAGATGGTAAAAAATCTAAAAAATCATTAGAACCCAAAACACCGTCACACATCAGAAGAAAAGTGAAGAACCGTAAGTATTTAAAATATTTATAGGTACTGCCTAATAAATCTAATGAAAACTTCTATTTAGAAATTGCCAAATTAGTAAAAGCTGATTCAGATTCAGATTCAGATTTCTCCGCTGATGAGAGCGATTTTGTTCCTACGGAAAGTGAAAAGTCATCAAGTGATAGTGAAACGTCAGAACCAAATAGTGAAGCTGACGATGAGCCTAAAACTCCCTCTAAAGGTCGCAAACCGATTGTGGTGCCCATATTACCAAAAACGCCTTCAGCTGCCCGCCTGAGGCAAACGTCGAGGGTCAAGAAAAATGCTGATTATGTACCTGAATGTGAAAGCTATTTCCAATCACATTCTAGCACTAAAATTTTTACTTCCGATCATACTTTAGATCGTTTAAAAAATCCTCGTTTACCTGCTGATCGGCTTTTTTCATTATTATCAGAAATGAAATTATCGGCAGAACATGAAGATTCCATAAATGCCATAATGGAAGAGTACAAATCTTATTTTCCCAAATGGCTTTATATATTAAATGAAGGCTACAACATACTGCTCTATGGCTTAGGCTCAAAACGACAGCTTTTGCAGTCCTTCCATCGTACTATTTTGAGCCAAAAACCAGTCTTAGTTATCAATGGTTTCTTTCCCAGTTTAACCATAAAAGATATACTTGATAGTATTACAAATGATATTTTAGATGCTGGCGTCAGTGGTAGTAATCCGCATGAGGCGGCTGATATAATAGAAGAGGAGTTTTCATTAATTCCCCAAACTCATTTATATTTGATTGTGCATAATCTGGATGGTTCCATGTTAAGAAATTCTAAAGCTCAATCAATATTAGCGCGCTTGGCCAAAGTACCCAATATTCATATGCTGGCATCGGTGGATCATATAAATACACCTTTATGTAAGTATTCATATATAGAATATTTAGATCTTAATTCATTCATAAGAAAATTATTATTGCAAGTATGGGATCAGACAAAACTTAGCAACTTTAATTTCTCTTGGTGGGATTGTACCACAATGCTGCCGTATTCTGATGAAACTGCATTTGAAAACTGCCTGCTGGTGCAAAATTCTGGCGAACTTGCTCTGTCATCTATGCGCAGCGTTTTCTTGTCATTGACTTCCAACTCCAGAGGCATATACATGATTATCGTTAAACATCAATTGAAAAATAAAGGAAATAAAAATTATCAAGGTAGAAGATTTTCTATATTTTATATTAAAGTTGAAACATACATACATACATATATATCTCATAATTATTTTAGGCATGCCTTTCAAAGATTTATACGGGAGTTGTCGTGAGGCCTTTTTAGTCAGTTCGGATTTGGCTTTGCGAGCTCAATTGACGGAATTTTTGGATCACAAATTGGTGAAATCAAAACGAAGTGTTGATGGTTCGGAACAGCTTACCATACCCATAGACTCAGGACTTTTGCAACAGTTTTTGGATGAACAAGAGAAGAAGTAATAAAGTTTTAAATTGCTACAACCGCATGTTAACATTTCAAGTAATTTATTATTTATTATTTTACTTTCTGTAAAATAGATTGCAAATTAAAATGAATTTAAAAAAAGTAATTAATTAACAAATCATTTGGAATATTTCTTAATAAAATGTGTTAAGATTGTGAAGATATTACAGACCGTTTATGTCAATAATTTTGTAAAATTGCACTAGGATTTGGGTAATCTGTAAAAAGTATCAGACAAGTCTTTTTCAGAACGGAAAATGTTATTAGATAGTGTTTGGGTTCCGAAACGCCAAAAAAATGTTGCAACGCTTTTTTGTTAGATTGAAAATATTTGATCAAAGAAAATTTCGAAATAATACGAAATTTAACTTCGATTGTCGGTAGATAGCCAAGAAAGAAAGATTGCAGCAATCTGAGAATTATATCGAATTTCCCAAATTAATTTAAGGGTTTATTTATGATTTTTAATTTAATAGAAAATTAAAAATAAAACTTATTCGTAGAAGAAGAAAACGAAGAAGTATAATTGCCTGCCATTTTAATTAAATATTAAAAACAATTGTGAATTATGAGAACTTATTAGTTTTATTTTAAATTATTTTGTAGTTGTTTTTTTTTTTCTTTTTTTATTTAAATATTTTTTAAAGTGTGCTTAAGTGTTAAATTTTTAAATTATTTTATTTTAAAGTACTACCACGCTTAATAATGATTTAATTTATCAATTAATTTTTTATTTTATTTTTAGTAATTTAATTTTCCATGCTTGTTGCCATTTTGCAATTTTTTGGTGATTTTTTTTTCAAACATACATACATTTACTTTTTTCATATGCATATGATAAATTAATAAAATTAAATAAATGTTGTGGATAAAACCCATTACATGAAAAACTTAAGGAAATTATAAGTTAAATGTTTTCTTAAATATGTATTTGTTATTTTCAATAATTTTCTTTAAATTTAATGGTGGTGTCTGTTGTTTTAATTACATTTTTTATTATTGTATGTGGTTTGTTTTTTTTTATTGTATTTTAAGAAAAACTTAGTTTTGTATTTATTTACTTAAAAAAAAGTGGTCATCATTATATTGTATGTTTGTATTGTTTTTATTGTTACTCAAAAGATATTTTATTTACTTATTGTATGAATTTGTTCAATCACTAAAACATTTAACTAGATAATCTTATTATTTTATAAAACTACATACATACATATATTTTTGTAATATTATTTTTAAAGAATATTTTTTAATGAAAAATTAAGAACAGAAACAAGCTCTTAACCTTCTGTCAGTGCATAGTAAATTTTACATAGTCTGTGCATGGCGTCAACCTGACCCCACATATATTTAAATGCATTTTCTAAGCTTTTTGTTAAAAAATAGTCGTTTCTATTGTTATTTATTAATGAAAAGAAATTTAACCTTCTGTCAGTGCATAGGGGTCAAATTGACCCCAGTCTTTGTAAAAGTGATTTAATAAGGTTTTACACCAACTTACTATACCAAGCAACTAGATAAGCCTCAACTAATGTTTAACTCACACATTGCAAAAAAAATAATCGAAAAAACATTATAAATGGCTAAGCTACGACAGTTTTAAAACTAAATACAAAATTGGGGTCAGATTAACCCCAATGCACCAAAATATGCTTGACTTGCTTAAAACTGTCGTAGCTTAGTCATTTATAATGTTTTTTCGATTATTTTTTTTGCAATGTGTGAGTTAAACATTAGTTGAGGCTTATCTAGTTGCTTGGTATAGTAAGTTGGTGTAAAACCTTATTAAATCACTTTTACAAAGACTGGGGTCAATTTGACCCCTATGCACTGACAGAAGGTTAATCATATAAAACACATAAAAGTGTTAAAGAAAACTACAAAAAACATTTTATTAATTATATATAAAATATTAGTGCATACTTTTAGGCTTCTACTTGCTCAGGTTTTCAAGATTCTTTAATTGGCAGCATGTCTCTTAAGTCTTTGCCAACAGCTTGGCAACAAAAGGTCTAACAAAATTCAAAAGACTTAAGACAGCAACACACAATTAGTGGATTTTGAGAATTTTTAAGTTTTTTGCATTTATCTCGGCAACGCGTGGCCGAAAATGACCGTTTGACCCTATATGTACGAATTCCACCCGCTAAATCCGAAAATCACTATTAAATATTTATTAGATACAATTTTCATATTTTCCGAGCTTTGGTCTTAAGTCTTTTCGCATACAGCTGCAGCTTGTGTAACAAAAGACTTAAGACACATGCATGAAAATGGGAGAATTCAAAGAAAATCAGCCTAAAGTTGCATCTTTTTGGTTATTTTCACGTTCAGCATCGATATGCAATTTTTAAATTGCTTTAAAAATTTTTGAAATTTATAAAAAAATAAAAATAAATAAAATAATTGATTTTGCTCCTATAATGAAGGTTAGTGGTTAGGTTAGGAAGGCTGGTGCTATAACAGAAATCCACTCGGACACCCAGTTGAATCCATTGTGATTCAATTTTGTTGACACTAGGGATGTAACCGATACCGAAACCGATTTATTGGCGATACTTCTGATTTGCCGATATATTGATATTGGCGATATTTTACTGTCGATACGACGATACTTCTTAAATTTTTTAGAGCAACAAACAATTCAATTTTCAACGCTTTCTTTGCATAACAACTAAGAGAAATAACATATTAAAAGCTTTGCACCATAGTAGTGAAATGTTCTCTCGATGCTAAATCATTTATGTATTTTCTTAAAATATAATTTGTTTTTTGTTAATTTCAGAATGAATTCAAATATCAATTTTAAATATTTATATTCTCTAAACACTGTAATGTTGTATAACAAAAGAATTACTCTACTTGAATTTTGTTAATTTTAACTTGAGTTCAATTTCAATATACGTATCGGGAATCGGTATCGGCAATATTTCTTTTTGAGCATCGGTATCGGATCGGTACAACGGCGTATCGTTACATCCCTAGTTGACACCCGTTAACAGATGTGTACCAATTATCTTTATACCCAATTATCTTTATATCGTCTTTAATGAAGGTATTAAGTACATATTAATATACGATAGTACAAATATACCGCTTTTAACAGGCAGATTTCGTAAAACATCTCGTTTCTAAATGTTTCAAGTTTGTATGAAAAATAACGAAAATTACATAAAAATTCCAAAAAAATATGACCTTAATAGGTTCACATGCCCGAATCTTGTACATGTATTTTTTTCCAAATATAATTTTTTTTAATACATCGCACGATTTCCTACTAGAATCAATTATTTCTGACCTGCGAAAGAAAACTGAAGCGAAGCTTTTGACTGAAAATTTATATTGAATATTTTTCAATATAAATTTGTATTTGTTTTCAATATAAATTGTGAGTCGAAAATCTCGTTTCGTTATTGTGAAACTGGACACTTATGTATATTTAATTTTTTCATCGAAACAAAAACGGCAACAGTTTAGCACCCCATAACTCGATAAATGTATTTATATCACACAAAATTAAATTAAAATATAATTATCAAAAAGCACAAAGGGATCATCGTATTGAAACTAAGAGAGCACGATCCCTATATTTTATTTTTCACTAGCAACCTGCTAACCATAGTTATCCAAATATCAAGGAATTTCGGGAATTTTTTTATTTGCTTTGCCCGCTTCATGAATAATCCCGAATTATCTACTCTCTCTCTCTCTTTCTTTGTCACTCTCGCTCTTACACTAAGAGACTTGACGAAATATATAAAAATAGGTTTCAATCCTTTTGAGGCCGAGTAACATAGAATCCGTCATACATTAGGTCTGTTCATTTACTTTCCCAGTAGAAACTAGCAACGAGAGAGTAAGGCAGAAATTTATAAAATTACTCTCCCAAATATGAAAAAGTAAATGAACGCTTTACTTGTAAAAACTTGCAAGAAAATTTTATTCATATCAGAACCATGGATGGAAATCATGTTACAATTGTACTTTACCTGATGTATTTTGTTTGATAATATTTTAAATTGCAATTTTTTTAAGAAATTGATATTTAAAATCACATTCTTTACACAATTTCACGTATTTTTACGATTTTTATGAATTTTTCATACTTTTTTAATTTTATTCCATTAACAAATACATGAATTCGACTTTCCATCTCTGATAACATATGAGAAACAAACAAAACTATTTTCTCTTAAAATTGAATTTATCAGGCATGTTCTGAAAATCACTTTTTGTGAAAGTGATTTGAAATCACAAGAAAGGTGTTCTGCACACAAAACTTTTTGAATTTTTGTGATTTTAAACCGGTCAGCTAAATGCCTGCCGATTTGAAATCACTTGGTTAATTTTTCAATCACTTTATCTTGAAATTCGAAATAAATTAATTAATTGAATAACTTAATATCTTTTTTTATTGTTTTTAAAGTAAAATGAATAATTTTCTATGAAAGAGTTTATAAAATTATGAAAAAATTAAAGACACTTTTTTTTGCAAGAAATGTTGTTATTTGCTTTGTGATTTGCATTTGTGATTTTGCATTTACAAAACAAAACATCAGCTGTTTTCTTGTGGTTTTAGAAAGGCTAAAATCACACCGAAAAGTTAAAACTTTTGTGATTTTCAGAACACCATCAGATCACAATTGTGATTTAAAAATCACAAAGTAATTTGAAACCTTGTGATTTACAGAACATGCCTGTATGTGGCTTAATGAAAGAACAATAAACAATAAATTAAGAAAACATGCTTTCTTTTTTCATACGTATACGTGTTTTTTAACAAAGAAATTCAAATTTTTTTAAGCTTTAATTTTTCAGATATTTTTGAAAAAATTTATTTGACAAAAAAAAAACACACAACAGGTGGTTGGATAACTATTGCAAATAAAAATTGTACTAGTAATAATTTGTAGGAATTTGTTTGTCTCTCAATTTTTCTCTCTCTCTTTTGACGCTCTCCCCTTGCAAAATTTTTGATTTAATGAACACTTTCCAGTAAAAATTGTTACAAATTCGTAATAATTTTCAGTAAATGAACAAACCTATTATTAGTCCAATTTTTCCAGTGACATTAGCGCAAAGACGGTGAGGCTTGACACAATGTGTAAATGAGTATTTTGTTGACGGAAGCATTTGAATAGCTTCAACAGGTTTGATCTGAATTTTATTTTTTAATTTTAAGTTTTTTTATTTATTTTATTAAGAAAAAAAACTTGCGGAAATAAATTTTATTTTCCTGTTAGTTTTCAATATTCTCTCATATTTAGTTGCATTTTACTCTGCTGACAATGTTGCCAGATACATATGTGCGCAAGTAATTGTGATTTGCAAACATTCCCATTCACAATAACACACATAACAGTCATGTTAATTAAATATGTACCAACAATTGTATTTATAGAAGCGAGCAGATGGAAGAAATTTCAACTAATAAATACAAACAATAATTAAACAGAATTATTAAAAGAAAATTCAAATCATAAATATGGAAACAAATTAAATTCGAACAATAATAATTAAACATTTAAGAAATTTATTATTCGACATATTGTCATAATTATATTTTAATTTGAAATTTATTTGCTGGTGGTTCAGCCACACATTTTGAAGTCTACTGATGTTTTGTTACATCAACAATGAAATGCATATAGACCAAGCTGAACCACCAGCAAATAAATGTCAAATTAAAATAATAATTAAAATTAACTACAATCCTTCGCGTTTTATGAACAAATAAAATATAAAAGATTTAGCTAAGAACCAAAAGGGAATTACAAAGTGTCTGTCTGTCAAATGCCGCAATGTAAAGCCCGTCTAATGAAAAATGTTTCCTTTATCGATCGCTACAAATGCCTCAAAATCTACTTCATTCAATCTTTTTTCTTTCTTTCTTTACATTATAAAAAACAAAACAAAAAATTTTAGGTTTTACTTGCACAAAAACTGTGTTTCTTTTTATATTCTTGCAAATTTTTAAAATCAATTTGTTTGTTTGCTTGTTGTTTCTACAATAAACTTGAGAGTTTACTTAAAAATTTAGACACAATTAATTACACAAAAAGAAAAGAGCTTATTAATTAAACAATAAAAACAGAATTAGAATTATTATTAATTAGTAATATGTATAGTATGAAAAAAAAGCTGTAAGTTTATATTTAAATTAAGAAAAATTATATTTAAAGACAAAATAATAAAAATTGGAAACTTGTGTGTTTAAAATGAAAACTTATTTCTAAATTAACACATTTGTTTTAGGAGTTTCGTTTTGTAAAAAACAAGTTAAATAAAATTTGGAAAATTGCTAATTTTGTTTAACAGAATACATAACAAATTTTTCAAAGTTTTTAAATAAAGAATTAGAAAAGTAATGTTCTGTTTAATGTAATTTTATTATTTTTTTTGTTTTTTTTTAGAAAGAGATATTTTGATTTTACGCTTAATTGGCGGGTTCTGTGTGGTAAGTAAAATCTAAAATAATATTAATTAAAGTTACATATTTTGGTTAAACCAATAGATATTTAAATTATCAAAAAAAAAATATAATTTTATTAATAATATTAAATTTTATACAAACTCAAAACGCAAAAAAGAAAAAAATATTAACTTAAGTTATAATAAAGTAATGAACAATAAAGAAGCTTAAAAATTATAAGAAAAACTATTATCATTAATTAAAGAAGTCAAACTAATGAAGAAGGGGGGGGGGGGGGGGGGCAGAGGGAAGAAAGCGCAATAAAAGCAAGTCCATTATTTTAAAAATATTGTACTAAAAATCCTAAGCATTTTTTATTTACTTTATTTACTACTGCAAAAAAAGAAAATATAAATAAGAAAAAATCCTTTTTCGAAAATGTTTAATTTTTAAAAAGTTTTTTGAAAAAGTTGGAGTTCAATTAAAATGCGCCGAGTATTTTAAAATTAAATAAAAATTTGCTGATGTTTTTTTTGGTAATAGAATATTCAAGTTGGCCCTATTTTTTATTATTATTATTGATATTGTTGTTGTTGTTGTAGTTTTTCTTCTCCTCTACAGTTGCATGGAAATGAACATAAAAATTTGAGTTTTTTGCAAAACTTTAAAAATGAATTTAAAATTTGTTTTTGTTGTTAGAATTGATTTGTTGTTGTTTTTTAGGGGATTCAAAAAGTTGTTGCAGTTGCTGCTGTTACTATTATTTGTGTAGTTGTTGTTGTTGTTTTTGCTGCTGTTTTTGTTAAAGTAGTTGTTGTAGTTGTAATAGTAGTAGTAGTTGTAGTAATTATTGCAATAATAGTAATATTTGTAATAATAATTATAATTATAATAATAGTTGTAGTAGTAAGAATAGTTTTTGTTGCTGTTCCTTTTATTATAATAATAATAACAATAATTATTATTAATATTATTATTATTGTTTTTATTATTATTATTATAATGATGATTATCTATGTATTTGTTGTTACTAGTAAAATTTCAGCTCATTTTTACACGCTTCCTGGGTGGTCCGATCGGTGGGATTTGTTGTGTTGCTAGCGCTCGAAATGCCTCAGCAATTAAATGTGAATGTGTTGTGATCATGTTCTGCCATCCTTGTGTTTCCATAACATCGGTGGCATGACTAATATGGAAAAAAAACAATTTCATTGTTAATTAAATCAATAAAAGAAAATAAGAATATTCTAGTTTAATTGTTCTTCTCTTCTTTAGAAACTCACATTAATTAATAAAAAAAAAAATTCATTCAATAAGAATTGAAATTACTGAACTTAAGCACGAATAAGAAATTATTTCTAATTGAAATTCCCTACAGTTCATTTAAATCTAAAAATGTCTCATTTAGAATATAAAAAAAATTATCAGACAAATTACAACCCTGGTGTGATGAATTGTTGTTATTGTTTTTTGAAAATTTTCATAAACTCCATTTTTTTAGTAGATCGCACGACTTTGTATGATAGTGTATCACGGCCTCAAGCCAACATTCACACTATGAAATTTTTCCTTAGGAAAAGGTCAATTTGTTGGTAAGACGAGAGAGGGAGAGAGAGAAAAATGAGATGTGGAAATGTTCTTTTGTTTTCTAATTCGTGGTTGTGAACATGAATTTTTTAATAGAAGTTTTAAGTTTTTAAAAATTCATTAAAAAAATTTCGATATGCACAAGCCTATGAAAGTTCAAAAGAGAATTAAAGAAAAGTTCAGAAAGAAAATTTTTATTTGTGGACCGTGCCTATTTATTATTTTTTTAGTTTTTATGTATATTAACATATAAAAGCAAGAAAGTAAAATACAATTCCCCCTATTGTAAATATAAAATATCGTAAACACCCTGTGAACATTTTCCCCGCTATCAGTTTTCAGTGCATGTAAAATATAACGGGAAGAAGATTTGTAGAATTTAAAAATTAGTTTAAAATCAGGGTCGGTTATTCATGATATTAGAAAAATTTAAACATTTCTAGGGAAAGATTATTCACGACTGCCATGAATACACATACACATGCACATGTACATGTGTATAAGTAAATGGTAAATTCGAATAAATATCTCGTAAAAAAGAAATATTTTATGTAATTAAAAACCCAATTATATTTTAACAGCCTTATTTATAAAAATTATTAAGGCTTTATAAAGACTTTTTAATAAAATTTTTTATGAAAATTTATGCTAAAAAATATATTTAAAGTTTTATTTTTTTCTTTCAATAATATAAAAAAATACTTACGTGTTAATAAAATCTATCGTTTGTGCTTTCAATTGATTCGCACTGTGGAGATCGGCTAATATTAAAGTTTCAGCTGCTGTTTCAACGGAGAGATTAACGCACAGCGCTTCCTCACACATTACTTTCAGTTTTTCCAAATCGTACTATTTACACAAATAAAATATAGTTTCATTGAAATTACCATTATATTATTAAAGAAAAAAATAATATAAAAAAATATGTATTTACCTTATCAGCTGCTGCTAAGAGATCATCGGCCATTTTATCTAAGTTTGGCGCTTTGCCAGTATAAATAAAACGTAACATTTCCTTTACAACTTCATGATCAACATCCGTTATGGCGACACGATTTAATTTGCTCTCTTCCATTTCATGCTCAAACATGGCAGCAAAGACATCACTACGAGCTGCAAAAATAGAATAATTAAAGCTTTAATAAAAAAAGGAAAATTTTTATATATATACATATCGTTACCTTTATATAGAAAGACCCTAACTCGAGATTTTTGCATTTTTCTATACATTAGATGCTCGTCTATCGAAATATACAAAAAACTCGGTTTCAAAAAAACATGAGTTAGGGCCTTCCTTTATTAAGGTGACGATATGTATGTATGTATTTATGTAATACTATTGCATGTTAAGTACATATGTATATTATAACAGGTTTCAAGTTTCAATTTCATTTACATACCTGCCAAAATAGCTTTATGTGCTTGAAATTCACGGCCACCCACAGCTAACGTTACATCACTAAATTTCTCATTGTCAAACAGATTTCCCAAGTGTTCACTCAGCTTACATTCGGGCACTTTAAATTGTACAATATTTGATTGACCAGAAATATTAACACTATCGGCCACAACACTAACTTCGCAGAATATTGTCAATTTATCCTCGGGCAGTAAACCGTTTGCTTCATCCAATAGAAAATCTCGTCTAATAAATTTTTTGAAACCCCAATCCTTGCCTTGTACAAAACGGTATGCTCTAGAAAAGATAAAAAAAATTAAAATTAAAAAAAAAATACCTTCTATAAATATGTAAGTACATATGTATGTAGGTATGCATGTTATTCTGTAGTTCACACTTGGCAACACTGCCAGATTTCTTTTGCAGTTAAACACAGACATACTCATTTAAATCATAACTGACATTCAGCATTGCCAACTCAGGAATTTAAGGTGTGACTTTTAATGTGGGCAATCCTGGATAAAATACCGCGAGAAATTTTTTCCGGGAACAATTTTAAACAATAGCAAAGCAAGTACGAGTATTAGGAAAAATAAAAAAATTCTAATTGGAAAAGGAGAGAAATTTCTCGCGGAATTTTATTCAAGCGTTGTTAAATTTTATATGGAAAAAATTTAAATTACAAGAACAAATTATATACTAAATTTATAAACGCCAAGGGTTGCGTTTTACAAAATTAGGCCTTAATTTTTTTTCTTTAATTTCAACAAACAACAAGACAAAAGCAAAACGATATTTAAATGAAAATAAAAACAATATTTTGAAAATTTGTTATTGTTTTTCTTACTAAATCAGATAACTATGTATGTTTTATTTGCTCTACGCTACACAGTAAAATATTTTTTTAAATTAAAAATGCATTGAAATTTAATATCGGGGGTTAAAATTTCGTAGAACAAGTTGAGGCATATGAGAAGTCTAACTGATAATTGAAACAATCAATCATGTGTTCTTATTTTCTTGCTTTATAGTGTTTTCACACATGACATAGTTTTAACAAAAGTTGGTTTTAACGTTAAAACAAACTGTTAAAATCTGGTTTTACCATGCAAATGGTTTTTGTTAAAATCCACTTAAAACCATTTTAGAATGGGTTGTAAGTTAGTTTTATGAAATGCAACCTCGTTTATCACTGTGCTAAATTCAGTGCTGACAAGTTAAAATCACCAGAAGCAGCTGATAATGTTTATGCCAGTGAATAACAATAGATGTCGTTTGAAAGAATTTCAACAATAATAAAAATAAATTCAGTGAAGTGCGACTTTGACCCGCACACGAAGGGTTCCGTACGGGCACGAGATATGTAATTCAATACGAACAATATAAACTATAATTTTGGCATTTTTTTAGTTTTTGGGTGTTTTCGGTTTTAAGCGTATTTTTTTTAGTTTGGGAATTTATTGTTTTGAATTTATTGGCGCTTTCTGAGTTTTGGCACTTTTTTCACGTCTTGGCGATTGTTTTTTTTTGGTTTTTGAAGTTTTTTTAATTTTAGCGATTTTTATTATTTTGGCGTCTTTTTTTATTTTGGCGATTTTTTTATTTTGGCGATTTTTTTTAATTTTTGCGTTTTTTTCATATAGGTGATTTTTTTTTGGTTTTGGCGATTTTTTATTTTTGACACTTTTTTTTGGTTTTTGGCGTTTATTTTAAATTTTGGCGATTTTTTTCGTTCTGGCGATTTTTTTAAATTTGGCGCATTTTTCGCGTTTTGGCGATTTTTTTTCATTTAAACGATTTTTTCGAATTTGGCGATTTATTTTAGTGCTAGATTTTTTTTAATTTAGTCGATTTTTTTCGATTTGGCGATTTTTGTTTAAATTTTTTGCGATTTTTTTCAGGTTTTGGCGATTTTTTTTCGGTTTGGCGATTTTATAATTTTCGGATTTTTTAGTTTTACCGTTTTTGAAAATTTCAAGAGTTTACCTCTTACGGTCTCCAAGATATAGCAATTTGTCAAAATTACAAAGTCAAATTGCATTAACTGATGGACCACCCTTTAATTTAAATTTTTTAATATTTTAATGTTTATTGTTGTAGTCTATATAAAAATACACTAATTTTACAAATTTCAAGTGTCAATATACATATGTACATTGTACATTGTATGTATATTAGATGAGATTTTAACATTTTTCGTCGCTCGTTTTGGAGCACCCTTTAATTTCTAATTCTCATGTATTTGTTGTTGTAGTGGCCAAGGTTCTACATACTCTGTCCAAATTTCAGATCCGTAGCTCTTACGGTTCCTGAGAAAATACCGTGTGACGGACAGACGGACAGCGTAGCGAAAACAATAGGGTTCCTTTTTTCACCTTTGATGTACGGAACCCTAAAAATTATGGAATAAAAAGATTTTTTTTTTGGAAGGAAAACAACGAAAATATTTTCCTTAACATATGGGAAGTGGAAATAGACAATATGACTTAACATCGATACGCCGATAAAAAAGTTTGTGCATTTTTTATATACATACAATAACTTGATTTTCAAGCACTTCTTTCTTCACTTTGTATTACTAGTTATATAATTTTAAAATATTTGTTTACAAAATATAAAATAATTTCAATTTTACAACGCATTGTAAAATTTCATACAAGCAAAAACAGTTGTTGTACAGTTTGTCAAATAAGTGTTATAAAAAGCAGAAAAAATACAACAACAAACACACGCATTTCTGCAGGAGATTTATTTTATTTTTGAGCAAAATTATTAGACAGTCTGTGTGTTAAAAACTGAATTTAACAAACTTGGCATTGTGAATGCAAAATCAGCTGTTTATGGTTTTAACGTTAAAAGCAGTGCCTCGTTTCTGTAAGGAATGGGAGGGAGAACTTTTCTAGTCGAAAAAATTGTTATCATGCTATGAAACACAGGGTGAGGTGAGTAAGGTAAACACTATATTTTTTGATACTTTTTGTAAGTTTCTATAAATAATTATGTGAGTAACCCTGTGTCAAATAGGACAACCAATATAATTATTTAATTTTTCTCGATGCAAGAACTCACGAGTTACAGAAATCGGGCACAGGTTTTAACTTTCAATGTGTGAAAACACTACTATTAGCATTAATACAAAAATAGTTTTCGCTTCAGTTTATACATTTATTTATTTTAGTTGTAAAATAAAGATAAGATTTTGTCTGCCCGATAAATATCTTTGCATTATTACAACTTAAATTTTTTATTGTTATTATTATCAATAATATTAATATTTAATGGATAAAAAGTAATAAATAAAGGTTTTATAATGCAAAGCCATTTATCGGGCAGACAAAATCCTGCTTTTAGCTAAAGGCAAGTTGTGAAAATGACCCTTAGAGGACTTAAACAGCAGAAATCTTTAATTTTAATATAAATTAAATTTTTCGTTAATTTTATGTTTCTTTTAGATTTTGCTGGGGCATTGTACATATAATTTTTTTCTGTACTTACCTCTGTGATTCCATGGCTTTGGTTTCTTCTCTTTTCGCATTTAATATAGAAAATTTAAATTTGGCTCTAACTTCTGATTTATTGCAGGAAACTAATAATAAATATAAGGATAAATAATCTTTACTTTCTTCGTCTAAACCTTTTGGATTAACGCGCAAGCACCTGCAAATAAAATTTAAAAGCAAATTTTATTAAAATAAATAAATAGATTAATTCCCAATTAAAAACTTAACCATTTTAATTTGTCATTAGCACCAGCAGAAAATGTGGAGGATTTTAAAACTTCACCCATCTCCTCACGACAAAAACTAAAATTATTTATGGTCCACATGTAACTAAATTTAACCACTTTCACCTGAAATTAAAAAAATATATAAAAGAATAAACAATGTTAAGACTTCCTGCTTACATATATTAAATAATGTTCTACATAATAAAAGAAAACTCTTCACGGTTTTTGTTTTATTTTGAGGATTAAATAATAAAAAGGTTTTAAATTACATACTATGGTTGAGTAGTAATTTTATATTTTTTTGTTTTATTTTGTTATATTTTGTTTTGTTTTTGCAACACACCTGTGTGTAACACCAGTTCTCAGCGACTGGTGTATTTACTTCCGGTAAAGGCGGTGAAGGTACACGACTAACCGCCATTGTACTACTGGATGCGTTAAGGTTAGATGTCACTCTAGCAGTTTGACTTGCCTGACACTCATTCACCGGCAATCTAAAAAATATAATTAAGTAAAAGCAAGATTAAAAAATTATTTATGTTAAGCATTTAATTGGTTTTAAGAATTCATATACTAAGAAAAAATAAATTAATTTTTAAATAGAATTGGACTACGATATTTATTTGCTGTTAAAAATTTTCCAACTTCCTTAATTGTATGACAACATGTTGAAGACTTATGTATTAAAAAAAATTAAATGTATCTAAAACATGTTTATGGTTACAAGCTCACTGCAACATTAATGTTTACTTACAGTGAACCAAAAAAGCACTCTGGAGTGTAAAATTTTATCTTTTTGTTTTATAACTTTAGCATTTTTTTTTTAATAATTAAAACATTTCTTGCTACAAGCTCGAGTATCAAGCTATATTCATATACGTTTGCCAAAACAAAAATTTTTTGGTCTCAAAAATCTAAATTTTAAGTTTTAATTCCAAAAACCCTTTTTCACATTTTGATTTTTTTTGACATTCCTCACCTCTGTTGATAAACTAAATCCATTATATTACGATCAAATTCTATTTTAATCAAATTTATATACGAGGAAGATGAAGAGTTTGTCTCAGGACTAGAACTACTTGGTGAATATTCGGATTCAGATTCTGAAGACGAAGGGGAGTGAGGCGAAGGGTAGGGTGATGGTGACGATGACGGTGACGCTGGCGAAGACATTAAATTCAACAGCTTAAACAATAATGATTTATTCTCCAGTTTGACAAAATATTCCACAGAGAGTTTAAACAACAAATAAATTAATTGCATAGATTTAATAAAACACCAACAGGAATTTAAACTTTAAAATCACACACACAAAATTGTATATAAACAATTAATCACAAACAAAAATTTATTTAATAAAATAATTTTGCGGAAACAACAGCATTTTAACGACAACAGTTCTACACAAAAAAAAGAATAATTGAACTGAAAAAAAATGTTTTTACTTAAATTTATCAAGAAATGTGAAAATATTAACTGTATATTGTATTTTATTGTTTATATTCAAAAGAGACGGAGAGACAAAAATATTTATGTATAAATAACGGTCGCCTATTATTGTTGTTGTTGTTGTAAACAATTAAACACAGGGTGACAAGTTATATTTTAATTTTATCTCTACTGCTACGCGTCTTTTAGGTTTGCTTGACTTTGTTGAACTAAATTGAAATTTTTTTAAAATTATTGCAAAGCAAAAAGAAAGCAACATTATTTATTTGGGGAAGAGACATTTGCTCTTAAGTAAAGATCATTTCAAGGATAATAAGCTGCAAACAATAGATTTGGCAGCAGCATCCTCTAAGCATCAGCCAAACACCATATAAATACATACATCCATACATATGTATGTAATCATGTAAAAGCAGATGTAATGAAAATAATTTCGCTTTTTGGCGTTAAAAACATGACTAGAAAAATCTGCTCAAACGAAATTTTTTATATTATAGACGTCGTACCGTCTGTGTGCTTTAATAGTTACAATAACTCAAGGTAGTTATAAAAATCATTAATCCAAACATACATACATACATATGTATGGTATGTAAGTACATATGTATGTATGTGCTACATAAACAAAAATTCTTCAACTATGTTCATTTTCAAGGTGTTACTCATACACACAGTGGAACAAAGAAAAAGGACATTTATTTCCTTTTTTGTTATTTTCCTTAAAACATCCGTTTGGGCGAATGTTGGCGATTGTTTTAAAACAAATGAAAATCCATTATATATAAAACATGCTCAACAGTGATGCTGCCTGACAATGATGAGTGTATTGACTCAAGGGTGGTGGAGATTCTAAAGGTGTTTAAAGATTTTTTTTTATTTTGTTGTCATCAAGGTGAACAAACTGAATGATTTTGTATTTTTTTTTTCTCTTTTTATTTACGAAACCAGTTGTGAATTTAAAAGGTAAATAAAGGTGAAGATATAAAATTGTGGTTTTCTCAAAATAAAATTTTAACAATCACGTTTGAAAAAAAAAAATATAAAAAATAAACAAAGGTTAAGATCTTTACTAAATGAAAACATAAATAAGATATAAATACATACATACATGTGTACATACATATGTACTTAATAATAAAGCTATTTGGTCACTGATCTATTTATAAATAACGTTTAAAACCAAGTGAGAATTTACAGAAAATATTATTTCGAGTTTGACAGGAAAAAAGCTTAAATAAAACTAATAAATAAATTAGCGAAATTAAAACGTTTTTTTAAGTTACACAAAAATTTATATATCGCTAATAGAAAGGCAAAACACTACGTCCACGTGTATGTTGCTGCATTATTTATTTATTTAATTTTATAATAGAAAGAAAAAGTTTCAATTAGTGGGAGTAGGATACACATTATTGTTTATAACGTCGCAATTTTTTAAGACAGAAGTTTGAAGGCTCGTGTGAATAATTAACCAGGGCTATCATGAATAAAATTCCGCATGAAAATTTTCCCCGGGAACAATTAAAACGAATAGCAATAGCAAAATAAAAATTTTAATTGGAATAGGGAGAAATTTCACGCGGCATTTTATTTATGATTGTCCTGAATATATGTATGTAACGGACACCTCCCATAACCGAGCCCCTCTAATAACCGGACAAGTTTTGTAGATCCAAAATTAAAATAAGAGAATGTGTAACTCTCGCATAAGCGGGCATCTCCAATAACCGGACAAAAATACCACTACGCTGAGTGTCCGGTTATGAGATGTTTCACATCTCATGGGCATTTCCACAGGAATGTCAACTTTTTGTAGCGTGCGACACCAAGCAAATATGCTTGTTTTTTTTCAAAGAAAACGAAACATCTTTTTACTTATTTATATATGTATTTGTGTGCAGCTCTATGTTAGGTAAAGTTTTAAGAAAATCGAGCCACGCTGTTCAGAAATACAAGGTTAATTGCTTGCTGGCGCACGCTACAAAAAATGAAATTTCTCGGAGAAATGCCCATATGTACAATACATAATTATAATTAAAAACTGCGATTTTTTTGGTTTATAACTTAAGTCCATACATACATACATATGTACATAGTACATACATATGTATATACAACCAAAACAGCTGATGTCATATCAAAATGTAACGCGCTAAATGAAAATTTGTCATCTGACACATTGCAGCCTGACTTTTACGGCAGAAAAGTTTTAATAATTTCCTACCGCATTTACGTATGTATGTTTTTGCGGTCGGAATTTTTAAATGTCAGATGTAAAAGTGTAAAAACAATGAAATTGATTGAAGAGCGAAACTAATTTTATTATAAAAAAATAGTTTTTTGCAAAATAGCACATTAAAATGTGCCATGTTTAGAAAAAAGTTTATTTGTAATAGAAATTTTATAGATATGCAAATTTGTTTAAATTGTTTTTTCTTTCAATGTTTATGATTTGATCAGGCTAAAGTTACATGTGATAATTATTAATTTATTATTAATTTAATTATTTTTTCTTACTGCAATTTCATTCTGATAATTTTTTACATACTAATAATAATACATAAAACTTTATTTAATTTAAGCAAAAAGGAACAAATAATTTATAAATCTAGTAGTCATACCTTTTGTAATATTGTATTATTAATTGTAATTATAATTATATTAATTATACATATATTAATTATTTTGTAATTATAATTAATTATAGTATTATTAATTCTGAAAATATTTCACTAAAAATCACTTTTAAATATATTCGAAGCACCCGGTTATGTTATTATTTCTAGATGATTGAATGTCGCCTAATAGTGATTGTAAAAACAACGACTTAAAGATGTAACGGTTATTAAATGATGTTGCCATTCTTTTAGAAAATAAAAAAACACACACATATACATATACATATATAAAGAATTATTTATGTGTGTATGTATGTATCTTCTTTCACTGCAATTTTCTCGTACTTGCAAAGATATTATTGAGTTAAGAAACATTCAAAAATGTTTTTTCTTCACGTTTTGATTAAAATTAAGAAAGCAGCAGCAGCACACAATTGAAGTAATAACCCGGTAAAGACGTGACAAAATGGAAAGGTGTTTATTAAACGGAAAGAAATAGCAAGAGTCTCAAAACTGATTTCGTTACAGAAGAGCAGCAGTAATAAAAGAGCTAATATTCACTTTGATCAACAAAAAAAAAATATACTTATGTATAAATAAAAAAGTAAAAATCTCATTAACGTGTGACCAGTTTTAAATGTTTTTAAAAACATAATTTCCAAAGAATTTTTTAAAGGCACACAATGTTGTTTATATATAAATACATATGTATGTATGTACATATGTATGTACAAAAATACACGTTTTAACATTATTGTTGAGGAGAATAGCACGTACAAATGTACATACATACACACATACATATGTATGTAATATGTTTAAAAGAAATTCTGTTCTGTTCTGAACTTCAGAAACGCGGAAGAAAAATTTATTGGATGGATTTTTTCTTTTGGTAATAAAATATTATATGTATGTATGTAACAGCTGGCAGGTCATTGAGATTTATATTTTTATAATAAGATTAAACTGTGATTAATTTATGGATAAATTTAAAAACATTAAATCAAATCATAATGGTAGTGCCCCTAAACAAACAGTTTAACTTCTTTTCTATGAAGTTGAACTCCTGATTTGGATTAAGTTGAAATTGACCTTCACAAAAAAAAAAAAAGTCCTGCACAAGACCATTTATAAGAATTTTCAAGACATGAGAGACACTAATAGGTACCTATGGAACTCTTTGCTTTTTCTAAGTTTTTATTAAATGACTTAAGGTATATGTACGTACATATGTACATATGTATGTATGTATGTATATGTGATATGCAATTTTCATAAAGGTAATTAAAATTGTATTCCTCATGTAAGGTTAGGTAGGTTAGGTTAAAAAGAGGGCAATAAATGCTGACCTAATTCATTGCAGATTACACTTATGCTCTTGTGGCATGATATGCTCTCATAATGAGCTGTTAACATATTATGTAATGCTCCCCCGAGATGGCTTAAGTACTGAAATTTTTTTTTGAATTGCCTCTAAGCTCTACAAAATTACAGGAATTCATAGGCGTAGAAAGGTCATTTTATAGTTTATACATGCATATGTATGTATGTACATAACACACATGTATCATTTATAATATTCATCATCATAGACGTCATTATTACTTTGAAAATTATTATCATGTGTTAACACCAATTATTCATCCATCCATAACAATTTAACAAAATAAAACCAGTCAAGTCTTTTTTGTGCGTTTTAGAGTTACATAATAAATTAATTCGAAAGTTATTTTATATTTTTTTTTCAAATGAAATTGTTTAAAAGTGTGTAAACTTTCATCGGTACCAGCAGAAAAAATACAGCAACAATTTGTGTGTGCATACACATGCATGCACATATGTATGTACACATGTAATTACATATGTATTTTTGAATTCAGTGAAAAGGTGAAAATTTTATTTGCTTGTAAACAGGAGTAAAAGGAAAGAAAATTTACTATTTAAAGTAGTCTGCATAAAAGAAAATCATTTTCACCCATCATATTGATGTTACAGCAAAGGCGAATAAAAAAATTCAACAAAAACATAATTTATAAAATATATAGAGTCCATACACATACAATGTATACATTGTATACATACATATGATGTATCGTTAATACATAAAAAACTTTAAAATCTTCGAAAAAATAGAAGAAAAGTTTAAAAATTTAACAATACAGTTGGAGTATTTATATACATATGTGCCGCAAGCAAAACTTTTATGGTGGTTTTGCAATTGAACGGTTTATCTGTCTGCTAAGATCAGCTGTTGTAAAAATCAGGAACTATATCAGAATCAATTGAGCTGCTAGTACGAGTGTGAGCGAATATTAAAAATTCTTAAGAGTTAAATGTGATTCACAAAACTGACAAGTCAGATGTAAAAAGCATGCCGTGATTGACCCAATTAACACCAGACAAATACAACTTAAGCCTATTTTAAATACCTTGTACCTCCTCGAGTTCTACAAAATACAATTCTAACTCATTTTACAAATTTAGAAATTTAAAAGAGACCAAAACCTTGGAATACATACATACATATGTACATATGTATGTATGTACATACATATTTTCTGAAAGTCTATCAAGCATTTCCCATAACAACTTCTTTAAATATAGAAAACAACAAAATATAGCCAACCGCCATTACAAAATGTTTATTTAGTAAAATAAATTTATAAAATCAATTTATGGCCCTATGCTCCTAGTAGAAGTTAAAAGGAACAAATACATACATACTTATGTATATACCTACTTACATAAAATAAATTTTTATCGCCGTAATTCGCGTCAAATCATCATACCTGACAACATCAAGGTTCTCCGAAACAAATTATATTATATTTTCTTGGGAATTTAATATTCCGATCTTTTGCAAATGACACAAGTACGAGTAATTAAATTTCAATAATAACAACAACAACAAAACAAATGCACGTGCAAACTTACTTACAAGGTTAAAAGCAGCTGGGCAACAATAATAATAAATAAAAAAAAAACTAGAGAAATACAAGTATGTATGTATGTATGTATGTCTGTATTTACATACTTACATACTAAACAAGAGAAATTTTTAGTGTTGCCACTATTTTACTTTTTTACCAACAACATACATACATACTCGTATGTATGTATGTGCATGCTATTATCAAAACCATTTTTTATTTGTTATTTTATTGCTTTTACTGCTTGGTTGGTTTACATGGCGTTACATTTGGGTTATTTGGTGCCAGGATGAATGCTCATGATTTGATATGTGAAAATATTTTTACTCTTTTACTTCCGTTACACTTTCGTTGCTTTTTATAATAGATGACTCCCACTATAAAGCGATTACTTTTCTTTCAAATTTAAAGCCTTCATCGGTTGTTTGTTGACAAAATAACAAAAAAACGAGTAGTAAAAGTCGAAAAGAAAATGTTTTTTTGTTTTTGCTTTCGGAAAATCTTACTATTATTGTTACATATGCTTGCAGAGAAATTGATTTTGCGATGAGAAAGTTTTCATTTACGTATGGATGTATGTATGTATGTATGATCATATGTTCGGTAGATACACTTGAATATGCATCTATGTATGTATGTACATAATTACATACATATACATTTATACATATGTACATAAGTGAATATAAACTAGATAAAAAGGAATGTTGCTAGACTACAAAAAATTGGCATGAATAAGTGAACAAAGTAAAACGCAACATGTTGACGTTGAAAATTAATATTCTAGGTTATCTAAAATGAAACTTTTCTATTAACATTAATGATCATTTTGTAAAGAATATAACTGCCGTATTCATAACAAATAATTTATGTTTGCAAAACATTTATTAAGCAAATATTAAATTTTATAAATCAAAACTTTTTTTATGAAGACACTGACTACAGAATTATTAGATTATTATTAGATTATGCACATATGCACAGTGAAACCTCTCATAACGGACAACTCCCATAATCGGACCCCTCTAATAAGCGGACAAGTTTTGTAGATCCAAAATTAAAATAAGAGTATGTGTAACTCTTCCATAAACTGACATCTCTAATAACCGGACAAAAATACCACTACGCTGAGTGTCCATTTATGAGAGATTTCACTGTATTTCTAAAAATGTATTGTAGTGGTTTTTCAACCGGTTTTAAACCCCGGTTTTTTCACAATACGGTTGTCGGGTTTTTTAAAAATGTTGATTTTCCGAATGTCGAATAGTCCGGTTTTTTTACTTTTGATTAGTATAGTTTGCGATAAAATTAGTTTTTACTAAATGTCTTATAAATGGTCTTGTGCAGGTCTTTATTACTCCAAAAACCGGTTGACCGATTTTTCCTGAATTGTAAAAACTAAAACTGGGTTTTTCATATTTTCAAATTTTCGAAAACCGGTTTCTGAAAAAGTCGAATAATCGATCACCCTAGTATGTACATATGTACCTATGTATGTATGTAATTAAAAAATATTTAAAAAGCCTAAAACCAACAATGAATTAAAATCAATAATGATTTGTGAAGCAACCATTAACAAATTCATTAAAAATAAATTATTTAAAATTTTTTTAACTGATCCAGCAACCTCTTTTATCAATTGAGTTTAATCACTTTTCTTTCAAAAAAAAATGTGAAATTTCTTTTCTTCTTTCCAATAATGCAAACAATACAACACACGCTCACATTTCTCTTTAATAATATCGATCTGTGTTAATCTTAAGTGTCGTTTAACAAATGCAACAACAAGCAAACCGAATATGAATATTACATACATACATACACACATATGTATGCTCATATGCCTCAATAATGTGAGGTTACAAATTTTACATGGTTTGTTACTGTTGTTTATTTTCTACACAACATCCACATTCATCCACTCTACACACTGCACTCTTTTCACCATTGGAGCCTTTTCTTTAACTGTTTTGAGGGAATGGGGTTCAAATTGGTTGTTTTGTTTAGAAAGTAGCGAGAAAGCCTAAAAACAACAATAAAAAACGGCAACTGCTTCAAAGAAAGCATGTGAAATAAAAAAAGCTGTTAAAAGGCAAATAATAATAAAAAACTACATAAACAAATGCAGCCGGTGGTCATGGTTACCAGATTGCACGTTTTTTTGGGATGATGATTTTTTTTTTGCTCAGTTTTGATATACATATCAACTCGTACGAGTATAATAATTTTCATTTATTCTAAGTAATTTTCTTGACTTTAATCAATTTAAATTTTCAATAAAATTTGGTACATCGCCAATAGAATTTATATGAACATTTTGTTTAGCACGGCATTGAATAATGGCTCAAAGTACTAACTGCCTTATTTATAAAAAATTAATTTGTTTTATAAAGTCTTTATAAAACAAATTTTGTATGAAAAAATGTTTTTTATGAATAGTCTTAAAATTTTTGTGAGAAGCATGAATTGGGCAATCACCGTTATTCCAGTTGTCAACATCGACGTCACGTCAATACAATAACAAAAAATTGAAGCTTGTCTACTCGCTGTAGATAACAATTTTGTGTTATTGACAGTCTATTTCTATTTCCTACGGTCTAGAATATGCCATAAGCATATCAATAGCAGTCAAATGTTTTCGACTAAATTAAATTAAAGTTCTCTTATAAAGGAGATGACAATAAAAAGAGATTTTAAGAGTCGAAATATTGGGTCTAATTACGAGTGTCATATTTCAACTTCGACTTCAAACATTTTGCAATAGATCCAAGAAAACATATGTATTTAATCTTCTTAGTCTATTACAAAATCGTCGTAGTCGAAATTGACACACGTAATTAAGGTCATTACATAATATTAGATGTCTAAAAAATATTTAGCAGCGAGTTTATTTATTTTCAACATTTAAAGTTAAAAAAATAGAATAGAATTTAAACTTTTTATGTAAAAAATACTTCATTTTGTGCTATATTATTATTAAAAGTAATCATATAGGAAATAGAAATGGTAAAATAATTAAAATATTTACGATATAACATAAAATAAAAAAATTGTCTTTTAAGAGAATTTAACCAAAATTAAAAATACATTATAATTATCGCTTCAATATAAATTAAACTTTTTTACTTATCAATCATTTTAACTAGTTGAAATATTTACGATAAATTTAATTATTTTAAATGATAATATGTACATAAAAATTAACATGTGTGCTTACAAACAAACATACATATGTAATTACATACTACACATTTATATCATAGTATAGACCAAACCCAAATATAAAAATAAAATTGCACGAGATTTAAAATTTTTTTAAATGTGTACTATATAAAATTTTGAGGAATACCGAAATTGTATTAAAATTAAAGCTTTCATATGATGTAATATTTTTCGTTTAACAAGCATTACAAGTTATTTAAATATTTACGATAAAATTCTTTTTTTAATTCAAGCAATATCAATCACATTTTTACATATGTATATACGTTCATACATCGTAATTTTGATAAAAACCAAAGCTACAGAACTTATCTTTTAAATAAAAAATGTAGTGCATATGAAACATAAGATATTTATATCATTTGTTTAATGCATTTTTCAAAAACTCCCTAGGAATATTAAAATGCAAGATTTTTTATTCGGAAAAACCCGAAATTATATTACAATTAAAGCTTTCATATGAGGTAATATTTTCCGTTTAATAAGTATTAAAAGTAATTTAAATATTTACGGTAATTTTTTTATTTATAAAATGAACGGAAACCTAACGTAAAAGACTGTTTTTGTTTTAAAATTTTTAAAATACTATACATACTTACTTAATTAAAAACCCTACAATATACGATATTTTTTTTATTTCAAAGAAAACCGAAATTAAATTTAATGTTTTCCTTTCACACAATCTGCAGTTTTTTATTAATCAAGTACTGAAAGTAATTTAAAAATTTACGATAAGTTTATGTGTATATTCATAAATTAAAAAAAAATATACACCAAAACCGAAGCTAGAGAGTTTATAAATGTTAAAACTTTTATATAAAATTATGTTGGGTAGAAAGCATGACATTGCTAAAAAAAATTACTGAAGTAAGCAAAAAATTCACTTTGAATAATTTTGAAATAGGAGCTCTTTTCCAACTTTTTAAAGAAAACCCAAATTAAGGCAAATTATTTGCTAGTAGATCAATACAGAAACTTCAACAAACGAATATTGGAAGTATTTTTAACTTTTACGATAAAATTTGGTAAATTTTTCAAAAGGAGAATTTGTTAATTCTCTTAAAGCTGAAACCAAAAAGAACGAAAGTCTTTGCAATTTTAAATATTTATTATACGTATAAAATTTTTTAAGAGTGTAGTATGTAATAAACTACACTTTTACGATATCTTTTTTTTGCGTTTTTCTTTTTAAGATTTTACTTTATATTAGTTTCGCTGTACTACTCGTTTATATTTTACAAAAATTTAAATTTTTATCCAGTAAACTTAACTTGAAGTTAAAACTAAAATATTGCTTGTGTATGCGTTGATAAAAGTAAAGTTTTTTTTACCATTTTTATTTACTTTTTATGGTTGCTTTAGTTTACGACTGTAAATGTATCCTTTTTTGTGGTCTAAAAAGGATTTCCTTTCACTGTCAACTGTATTTGTTGCTTTGTATGTGTTTCATTCACACCTTTGTGCTTGATTCATTCAGCCATTCATTTCTTTTTTGCGGTAGACGAGTTTGAGGATTTTTTTCGCAGTAATTGTAAACCACATTTCAAGCGGAAGTAAACTTCAGTGATTTTTACTTGACTTTAAGTTTAAGTTTCAACTTTTTTTTTTAGGTTTTTGCAGTTTAGTTTTGTTGAATCATTTTTCATTGAATTTTTTTTTCAAACACCTTTAACCCTTGAGTGAATGAAGCCCAGCCATAATATATCAAGAGGTTTTTAAGGTTTTTTGTTTTGTTTTTAGTCACTAACATTTTGAACATCAACACCCACCTTTTTACATAAAAATTAAATGCAAAATAAAAATATCATACATCATTATTAAGGTAAAGACAAAAGCCTTTTAGTTTAAGTGAATGTGTAGGAATTATTCAAAGCAAACTTTCTTTTTAAACTTTCCCAAAAGAAAAAAAAAAGTGATCGTATTTGTTTTTTTATAATTTTATATTTTTGCGAATGTAAAAGCAAGCAATTTTAGTGGAGTAAAAGTGCATCACCGAAAAATCATTCATGCTCATTCGTTGTTTGTTGGTATGGATATTTTTGTTTTGAAAAACAATTCATGTACATACATATTTATTCATACAGTCATTTTATTTTATTCATTAACTAATTCAACCATTCAGCAAAAATTGAGGGAAACTGTATGCTGATCATGATCATCATCTTCACCATCATCATCAGCTAACACTATTATCAGTAAGTTCAAGAAAATCAAATAAATGATCATTGTAGTTGTAAATGTTTTTTTTCTTTCCTATTTTAATGAAATTAATCATCAGAGTAGAGTCATCATCACACACCGTTAGTGAAATGAGGGGAAAATTTTGTAATAAAAAAATTTCACTTTTTTCAAAACGTTTTTCTTTAGCTATTTTTTATTTTTTTGTTTTTTGTTGCTGTTATTATTGTTTTATTTTTACTTTTCATTTTTCCAGAGATCAATGAATTTTTATTTTAATTAAATTTGAAAGCTTTATTTATGTAACAGCTTTTAACACGTCTTTTTTTAATTTATTTCTTTTTGATAAAAAAAAAGTTGGTTGCATTGCGGAAGTGACATGTCATGTAACGTATCTATATATGTATGTACATATGAGCATATGTATGAACATATGTAGTTTGCTGTCCTCAATTTCCCTTTAAAGCGGCCAACCGCAAAATTCAAACCTCATTTTTATATTTTTATTTTATATTCATCATTTAAATCAACACTTAAACTTTAAAGTAAAACGTTACAACTCCGCTTTAAATAGGTATAAATTTTTTTCTTTTATTTATTTATTTATTGTTGTCAATAAATACAAATTTACATAATCTTGCATGAAAACCAAAGACTAATCTAAAAAAAAATACCAACAAAACAAGCTAAAAACATAAATTAAATCTACTTAAAAATGTATTTGGTGTTGCAATATTTTTTTTCTCACTTACAAATGTTAAACAAATGAAAGTTTTTTTTTAAGTCTAGGAAGAGAAATTATACATACATATATAACATTTTTGTTATAATTATAACATTACGTAAACTGAAAATTGTTTCAAAAAATATTTAGTTTAAACAATTAAAAAAAATTTAAATTAAAAATATACAAAAAGATTAAACTGGATAAATTATCACCTTTCTCCAAAATTAAAGAAGGTATGTATGTACACAGAAAAAACAACAACAACAAGACACATACATACATAAATGTGTAGGCGTTACATACTTGCATAAATGTTAAACAATTAGCATTAGAGAAAATTATGTTAAATAACACTACACCAGCAGGGAATGTTAGAGAATAGCAGCAGTGTTGCCAAAACGGCAAATTTTATCACAAAACAACAATTACTAATTTTAGTATTTTTTAACACTAATTTTTAACTAATTTTAGCATTTTTTTTTAACAGGCATCGAAAATAATTGTTATTTTTTTCTTTCTGAAGAAAAGGGATGAAAGTCTTTATCTGTGTTAGGTTATTTTAACCATTATCGTAAGATTTACATTATTTTACTCACAGTGATCAATATAAATAATAAAAACTATTTTATTTTGTAATGAATAACTATTATATAATACATACGTACATATCAACTAAAAATAATAATTTGGTTACCAATAATAATTATTGTAAGTAATTTTATACAATTTCATACAAACTTTATTGAAGTTTTTCGTAATTTCGTGTGATATGAAATCAGCTTGACGTTTGACCGACTAAAGTGGCAAATTGCCACTTTTTCGACTGCCTTGCCACTTTTTGTCTCCCTTATTTTAGAGTGAATTATATAAAAATACATTAAAAATAAAAATTTTAGTGTAGTTTCTCGTTTTTCTTTTAATTTTGCCCCTTTTTTTTGATAAATCCCCTTTTGATGCCACTTTTTGAAAAATGTCATCGGTCACCCTCTATGAATTTTTCAAACGAAAACAACTAAATATTAGTGGAGACTTTTACTCCTCACAGACACAGTATTTTGAAGATTATTTAAAATTTCGCTTTATATATTTAAATAAAAAACGACGTATTTTTTAACATATTTTAGAATTTTTGCAATTAAGTATTTATTTAATCAAAATAAAATATATGTTTTTGTGTTATACTTTTTTTTAAATTTTTAATTCAAGCTAAAAAATATTCGCCCTTATTGCAGATGTCAACATCGAGGTCACGTCAATAAAATATCAAAATATGAAGGTTTGTCTACTCTCTCTCGAGAAAAATTTTGCGCTAATGACAGTGAATTTCTGTTCTGTTCTGGTCTAGAAAATAGCATGAGCTTGTCAAAAGCAGCCAGCTGTTTTCGACAACGAATAGACAAGCTCCATTTTTTTTGGTATTGTATTGAACAAGGCGAGTTCAGATTATCAGGTGACCTCTTCAGCCCGTCTGATTATCAGCTGTTGATGACAAATTAAGCAATTTGATCCAAAATGTCAAAATTTGCTTGGAAATCTTTTGACAGTTTGGTTTTGTAGCACAGCAAACTACATGTTGTATTTTTTTGTGTTGTAAAATTGTTGTACGGAATTCGGAAAAAAAATCCAAGGGATTGGTGAACAGACATTTAGTGGGTACCCCTGCCCTAGTCAATTTAACAGAGCAAGATCATCGATTTTAAAGCTTTTGCACAAATGATCGGGCACATTGTAAGGAGCAATGCCGATACACGACTCGAAAAACGGCCGCGGCCCAAACTGCACACATTTATCTTTCTACCAGAATTTTTTCAATTCTAAATTATTGAAAAAAAAAACACTAACGAAATCTTTAAATGCAAAACCAGCAAGCAAATTCAATAAAATTATTTACGATATTATTTACAATGAATTATTATTATTTTCTTTGAAATATCCTTGAGAATTTCGCATAAAATAATGTAAATATTTCGGAAATGTTTTTTTTATTTTAAACTTGTATATTTTTTTTTTGTAACAAGATCTGCTTTAAGAGCTAAATTAATTAAAAAATATTACGATTTGTTTTATTTTTTTGTTCTGCGAAGAGTATTTATTATATTTTGTTTTGCAGCATAATCGGTTTTTAAAATAGTTTTTGGGCTTATGGTTTTGAAAGATGGATTTTGCCATGAATATGTTACATTAAAATTAATTGCATTCAATTGACTGTATGGCAACAAAGTATGCACATACATACAGTATGGACTCGTATGTATGATGTAGAGTGGGTTTTGGAACTGAAACATTGCATACAACACATTTTGTTGTAAACTTTTGTTTGTGGAGAGTATGTCTGGTGTGCTGTTGTTTGCTGTGCGTGCCTGTATTTCCATTTATTGTAATAAATGTTTTTTTCGGATGTTATTGGATTTTTGTAGGTCATGGTCTACTTTTTATTTCAGTTCACAATTTCTGTCGTAATGATTTTTTATTTTTTTTGTGGTATGTGATGTAGCGTTTCGTCTGTTAAGCACATAAACGGCAAACACAGTGACGGCGTTAAAGCTACGTGCGTGCAAACGTATATGTATGTATGTACATATTTTTTTGATTCCAAACTAAAGGGTCACTATTTTTGTTTTGTGTTCAAAGAGTACTTATGAATTTATGTTAATGTTGCTAAAGATAAATAATAATTTACAGCAACAGTGCAGGCAAAAAGTAGCCATACACAGCAGAGCAAATGTTTATGCACAAACATAAGTTTACATAAAAATTAAAATAAATACTTTTGTTGTTAAATAAAACACGCAAATGATGTACATACATATGTATGTATGTATGTACCATTTCAAGCAACTGCAAGTCGAGAGCGAGAAAGAGAGATCCCAGAAGAAGTCTTCATAGTAGAGTTCCTTGATAAATGACCTCAATTTTTATTTTTTATATTTTTATTTAATGCACGAATACAGCAGACATTTACTACTGATTAAAAAAGAAGATGAAGAAGGCAACTACACATTAACATACATCCATACACACACACATCCATACTATATGTATCTATGAAAAGACATTGGCGAGAACAGAGATGTTGTCGATTTTGTGTCAAAATAAAGCATAAATTTTAAAAATTTTTTTATTTCATCACATCGATATTAATTCGTTTAGGCATGTGAAGGGGAGATTTTGTTATTACACACGGGCGCACACACACACACATGAACACACGATTAAAATCACTTGCTACATAAATATTTTAAAAATGTATCGAATGTACGAGGGCAAGTCAATAATGTTAGTTACATACAGCGTTGCCGTTGTGTATCACTTTTGACGCTTTTTTTTTTTAATTAGTAGGACCAGCACTCAGGGGATAACGCCTACTCAAGCAATGCATGCATTGTGCTAGAACTAGGAAAATAGGTTATGGGGAGGAGGATAGGGGGAGTATTGTCTGTGGACATTCGATTTAAACCTTCCGACGTTGAAAGTGACAGGAAACACTTCCGCAGTTAGTTTATTCCACATACGAATAGTACAGCTAAAAAAGGAATTCTCTCTGTAATGCGTAGTACGATTTATTGGCCAATCGATCACAAAAGGATGTTCCCTGAATGAAGCTCGTGTTGTGCGTAAAAATTGTCGGGTTTCAGGAACAAGTTCCCTAATTTCCTTAGAACACATTCCATTGTAGCAACGATAGAACAAGGAAATGCACCCCACATTGCGTCGATGCTCCAATGAGTCAATAGATTTGGATGGATACCCTACTGTCGCCCATGAGCTTCTTCGCCCTCTACTGTACGCGGTCGAGCAACTACAAAATAGACTTTGAAGCGCCGGCCCATACATGAGAGTTGTATTCCATTTTCGGTTGAATATAAGTGTTATATATAGTAAGAAGATCAGATGGGGTGAAGTATTGCTTGCACCGTTTTAAAAAACCTAGCCACTTGAATGCTTCTTTTGAGACCTGAAAAATGTGTTCACTCCAACGGACATCACACTGAATTTTCATGCCAAGAACACCAAGAGCTTCTGATTCTCTTAATAACTATACCACCCATAGTTTCGGGCCAATGTCACTTTTAATCACCCTATTTTTAATTTATCTTTTTGTAACATTTTAACAAAACGTATGCCGTAGGGCAGTCATATGCTCAAAAATTGGACGAAGCACAGCCTAGCATATCAAGAAAAAGAGCTGTTCGTCCAGTTGTCCATAATTGGTTCGGTGTTGTCGATCATTTTACAGTTTTGGTTGATAGAAAAGCCAATAAATAAATGGTGAAAATATTGAACACAAATCTGAAATCCGTGATTCGAAATGCAAATTATTTGTGGGAGTATCACAATAAAAAATATTTATTTTAACTTATTTTCATCGTTAATATTAATAAAAATTTGTATAAGTAACATTTAAATGTGATTTTTTCATTTCTTGCAAGACGGCAAGACCGGCTCAGACGGTCTCTCTTCACTATTAATCACCTGGCGGTCGTTCCTAATGTTTTTTTTTTCACCTGTAATTTAAAACTTACGGTTCTTTTGATTATATATCCACTTTAAAATTGATTTATAGTTGAAGTATGTTAATTATTTTTATTTTATTCTAATGTACTTAATTAATTGTTAAAATTCGAGTTTGTTTTTTCTAAATTGAAATAAATGTTATTTTTTTGTTCAGAAAAAACTTGAGCCTATTTTACTTTAAAATACCATTTTTTACCTTATTTTTCTTAAATACCCTTTTTATGGCACTTTCTCGAAATTTTGAACGGCAACCCTGGTTACATACACACTTTGCAACATGTTTAAACAATCAGGCACATTTTGATATTGGTTGCATAGTGTGTAGTACGTATGTACGTCTTTATTGCTTTCATTTCGTGTTCCATTCGAGGTTTCAAAAAAAAACCAAAATATTTTTTATATTTAATTTTTGGTTGCATTGATGTTGGTTGCATAGTGTGAATCGTTGTTTATTTTTTTTAATGGTTTAATGATTTTTTCAAACCCCAGAAAATATTAAATAAGCTGAGAAAATGGCAATTGAAATAAATGAACTTCGAGTAAATTTAATTAATTTATACAAAAATTTACCAGAATTGTGGAATGTGAAGAATAGCAACTGAAATAATTAACAATGGGAATATAAAAAAAGACACATTAAATTGTTGGCTCCATGAATGAGAAACATGTTAAGTAAAGATGTTGCTAAAAGTGGCAAGTGTGTTTAAATGAAAACGATTATTTTGACGACATCACAGCAGCACGACTACACAACAGCATTTGCTGCTGCTGCCAACTTAGACTAATTTCTATTTTCGTGAGCAGCAAAGAGCAAATGCAGTGCTGCCACTATAAATATAAATTGGAAGAAATAAGAGCTTAAAATTTTTCGTAATATTTAAAAGAAAATAATACAAAATTAAAATTATGAAATAAATTGATGTGTTTTTAAATTTTTACGTGATATTAGTACGTTTTGAGTCAGTAACTTTAATTTTATTTATGTAAAATATATATCTGGGTGATTATATATAGTGTTGCTGCTGCCTTCAAAATAATTTTGTAGCTGACTACACGGCAGCATTTGAAGCCAACTTCATTTGAAGTCGTGAAGTTGTGAAGTCTGCTGTCGTCTAAGTGTTTGGAGCTTGAATTGGTTTAATTTTAATTTTTGCCCGGACAAAATCGAACTGAGCTGCCAACTATTCCAAAGTTGAACTGAGCTGCCACATCGTGTTATACATGAATAATAAAAGCGCAGAATATACTTGTATTTATTACAATAGAAATAAAGGAAAATTAAAAAAAAACATACAGATATGTATTGAGATGAACGAAACAATTGCATTAAACAAGTAAAAAGATGTGTGTGAAAAACAGAAAATTGTAAAATTTGCCACTTGTAAAATTTATACGCATCGTTTACACACGTACTTCATATGGTAGCTTTGATTTTCCAGACAAAATATACGAAATGGATGAATCGTCTTGCAAGAAACTCTCAGTAAAAAAATTTTCTCCAGACAAACATTTTGTTCCGAAACAATGGGTGAATGAATTCACCTTAATCGTCGCTTTCGATTCGGTCCTGTTTTTCAGTTTAAGATTTTAACATTCGCTATCCAAACAATGCAATAACATGTTTCGATATAGAATGCCATAATTTCAAACTGAAAGAACGTGATAGAATCAGCTCGTTATCCAAAGCGACGATTAGACCCCTGCTCTTGCTGAGCAGCGAAAAGTTTACCTATTTTTTAAACTTCTGTTGCTGTGCTGTCCTGCGCACTTGTCTACAGTTAAGTCAACAGCACAGCTACATTGCGCGTTACTGATGACTGTTATACTGCTTTAGCTTCGAAATTTAAAACAGTTCAGTCAAAGCACAGTTTCATAAGTTCGTGATCTCTTTTTACGATACAACTGCCGGAGCTATGAATCATCGTTGGTTTGTTGTTGTTATTGTACTTATTTGTTTAAGAACACACACAACCAGTTATTGTAGCCACTCTCTCTTAAATGAATTTCTATTATGTGAGCCCATCCATCCCCCCACCTTCCTAGTGAACTGAATGAAGGCTTTATCTACCACTGTGTGGCATGCAATTAAATTTTGTGCCCTTTTGTTAAAAAAAACTCAAGGTAATTTTTCTTTTATCATATTTGCAACGACTTATTGAGCTGCCCTCGCATAAATGCTCATGAACAAGATTTTTATTTATGTAAGTTCATACTTGAAATTAATTAACCTTTTGATCAAAATTTACTTTTTAACGCGTCTACTAATTTGTTTAAATTTTCAATGTATAGACGTATGTGTGTGTATGTATGTTTGTCTGTCTGTTTTATGTGTAAATGTATGTATGTATGTTTGTCTGTCTGTTTTATGTGTGAATGTATGTATGTATTTAGGTTGTGTGCGTGCGTGCACATGTGTGGTATTCAAGTGCAAATTCATCAACGAAAATTCTCAAATCTCATGTATGCGTTTTGTACAATGCACACGCGATAACGTGAACTAATTAAAGAAGTAGTAATTAAAAAAACACCCGACTGCAGCCAACTTTGAATCGTTAAATATTCTAAATGATCATTCGAAATGAAAAATCATAAGAGAAGCCTAAAGATGATTTTCAAATACCATTTTGATATAGTTCACCGACTTTTTATTTTTTTCATATTTACAAATGGTAAAGAGTTTTCACAACTGTCATATCTTTAGTGACACACCCACTAAGTCAAATCCATTGTGCGTAAAAACGGCTGCTATTTCATTTATGCAAATTTTTCGATTTTATTCACAAAGTTCGTTCACAAGATTTTGAATTGGTCTCATAATAAATAATTTTTTTTTCGAGAGATGAAGAGAGTTGAAGTATGTTTTTTATCCCCCCTAATTGTGAATAAAAAATTCTCCTGGGAGTTTTTTCCCCTTTACCTTGTTCCCCACATCAAAAAATAAATCACTTGCAAAGCTTTCAAATTCGCTGACTTCGAAAATTCGAAATTCTCTCTTATATTTTTTATTTCTCTTGACATCTGTTCATAATAGAAGTATTTTGATCTGGGAATTATATCCCGAGCATTATTTAGAATTTGTGTGCAAATAAATTTTTCTTTTTATGACCTCCAAATTTGTGTGTAAAAATATTTAAATGTGTCTGGGGAAATGTTTATGATTGCCTTGTTTATGTTCAATAGGGAATTATTTAGTTTTAGATTTATAAAGAGCCTGCCGAACTTTTACAGTTGATGGGCGGCCATATTGTTGGAGTTATATCCGTAGATTTGGATTTAATTTATTCATTCTGTCAGGCCAAATCATCATGGACGGTTATAGCGTTCAACTACAAGTGAGTGCAAGTGATAAAATTCAATTTGTCAAAGTGAGCGATCTATTCGAACAATGTGCCAAGCTTTGCGTCCATTTTATGGTCCCTGTAGCCATCCTACTGAGAGGATTAAATTTTTCCTGAACAGAGTAAGGTCTCACAAACATTCCCAAGGACAATAATTTGAGAGCAGGAAGTAAAAAAGGGATTGAAAAAATTCAAACCAATAGGAGCCAAGTCAATGTACGAACAGAGCTCTGACTGCTAATCCCACTATTTTTATAAATAATTTTTTTATATTTTTATTGGGTTGCATAAAATATTTTATTTAAATATGCTGTTCATTCATTCATCATCAAAAGTATGCACCTAAAATACAATAAAATTATAATCTATTATTTCCCTCCTTCACATTATCGTGAGTCCACTGTAGGAGCTTTAGCTTGCTTTTTTTATTCTTATTGAAAAAAATACTTCCGTGTAAATGTTGTATTTATAGCAGCACCATATGTACATATAAATATATTTCATTTTATTTTATTTCTCTAACATTTTGATGGGTAATTTATGTATGTCAACGTGTTTTTTAGGTCATAAAATACTCCTAATTGTTATGAGCATGAACGTGCGTGTGTGTTGTAGGTCTCTTCAAGTTTAAATGAACTCATTCATTCATTCATCTGTTGCTATGTGCATACATACATACATATATGAACCACATATCTAGTGTATTCATGTTATAAAATTCATATAAGCCACATTTTAGGCACACTCAGAGGGTTTTTTTTAAATTTATTAATAAGGATTTCAATGGAAATAAAAAATTCTCACAAAATGGGTCAATTACAAAAGTAAACGAATATAGTTCATTATAATCAACAGTTGAAATATCTGTACATATAATATGCACATATACAAATATGCGCATTGAAACAAAGGAAAGTAAAATAAATGCCAAAGGGTCTTTACTACCATCAACTACGAAATATATGTTAAGGACCAAAATTTTTCGTTTCAACAATTTTTATGGCCGAAAAACACACATCCATACATATGTACATATGTACACATATTATCTATAAGATATATAAGATTAAAAACTAAAAAAAAAAACAAACAATGTGATAATTTTGCTTAACGATTTTGTAATGCTTTAATTTTATTTGGCTATTAAAAAAAATTTTTATTTCAAATAATTAGCAAGAATTAGCTACATTAAATTAAAACCGAAATTAGATTATTTCCCTAAAAGTTAAAAAAACACAATAGATTTTGCTGTAAAGCTCTCCAAACTTACAAAAAATTTACGATAACTAAATTACTAATTAAAGATTCATTTAAAGCATATAAAACACTAACATCTTAAACTACTAAGAAAACCGAGCTATGAGGTTGTTAAGCGAAGCTGAATTCTGTACTTGAAATATCGAGATTTATTACGATAATTTCTTTTTATTTCAAGAAAATTTTCAATATCTAAAAAAACCCAAATTAATACATGACCCCGAATTGCATTGAGCTTAAAAATATTTTAAAATTATTAAGCCGAAGGTATAAAAATATTTACGATATTGTTATATGTAAATAAAAAACTACCTTCAGAAACTACTGTTATACATATGTATATATATTAAGCTTTTAAATTTTATTTTGAAACAACGTTTTTACGCTTTAAAGCCAAGTTCCAATCTTTTAAATGTAAAGAGCTAATATTTATTTCTTAAAAAAAATTCAACATTTGACAAAAACCGAAATTAATACATGACTTCAAATTGCATTAAGCTTAAAAATATTTTAAAATTCTCTAGCAGGAAGTATAAAAATATTTACGATATTGTTATATATAAAAAATATGCCCATTAATAAAACAAACAAACTTTCTCTAGAAAGTACTATATATTAGGTATTTTAGTTTTATTTTGAAACCACGTTTTTGACTTTCTAACTTCAAGTTCCAAATCTTTTAACTGTAAAGAGTTAATATCATTATTTTGTTCAAACAAGGTAATTTTCACTATTTGATTGAAACCGAAATTTATATTTCACTTTAAGTTAAACTGATCAAAAATGAAATAAAAAATTTTAGCAGAAAGCATAGAAATATTTACGATAACACAACACAAAATTCAAAAATCTCTCACCTCATAAAAAAGTATCTTTAAGTTGTCAATGAGCGCAAACTTTATGAGTAAGTGTAGAAATAAGCTGAGATAAATAACTAAAAGTTCAAGCCAATGAAAAATTATTTTTTATATTATTTTTTTTTGAAATATACAAAAAACTCGATATTATAAAATATAATGAGTTAGGGCCTTTTTATATTAAGGTAACGATATATATGTGTGTGTTATAAAATAAAATGTATAAAAAAAATAAATTATAAAAAATCGTAAATGAAAAGCCTGCAACGTATTTTTTTAAATTATTTTAGAAAAATATTTTTAAGCTTACGATAAACAATTTTTAATTTTTTTATGAACTTTTATTATAAAAGTTTAGTTTTTGACTAAAATCAAAATTAGTTAACTTATCAAGCTTTAAAATACCATTCAATTTGTTTGAAAAATTCAAGCGCTTACTATAAAAACTTTTACGATAAATTATTATTTTTACTGAGATTCGTTATGAAAGTTTTTATTTTATAATAAAACTTGCGTTTTAACCAAAATTTTTTGCTCAAAGTACTAAAAAATTATTTAGTTATATATTTACGATATTTATACTTTTTGTATAAAATGCATGTGGGAGAAAATTTCATGCTGAAAACGGAATTTTTAATAAAAACCGAAATTTGTTTATTGAAATACATTTCATATAATAGCGGATATTTTTGAAAAATTCAAAGGCTGACCATCAAAATATTTACGATAAATTATTTTTAATAAAAATAGCTATGAAATCAATAATTATCATTTTATAATGAAATTTATATAGATACATATGTATGTATACACACTAAAATTTTTTCCGAAGATAACTAAAAAATAATTTTATTATTAAATTTAAATATTATTTAATACCTATAATAAATTCTATAACGAAAATTTCATTTTCAATTAAAACCGTAATTAGTCCATTGATTTAAAGTTAATGTACAAGCATGTTTTTTTGAAAAATTCAATTACTCAGTAGCAAAAAATTTACGATCATTTTCTTGATTTAAAAGTATTGAATAATTTTCATACAGCACATTTAATAAAAAAAATGTTAACAACATAAAGAATTGTTTTAAAACATCTTCTTATCACATTGTTCTTATAATTAAATGAAAGACTTGATTTTTTCAAACTTATAAATTAGTTTATTTTTAGCATTTCGCTGTATTTCATTTTTGCCATGGCCATGTGCTAAACTTTATTAATTGAAATACTGCATTTTCTTGTTATTTTTTTTTTCATACACACATCCATACATATATTGTATACAATGAATGCTCCCTTTTTCGCTGATATCAGCAAGTACAAAAGAATATACACATCCATACATAATTATAATTTTTGCGGTTTTCTTCACTTTCATATCTTCATTTTTTAACATTTGCTTTTTTAAATGAATATAAAAAGAAAATAATTGTATGTATGCATAGCATGTATTATTTTATATAGAAATAATTTCGAGGTTTTAAGCTTAATAATGAATCATAATTATGATGGATACATTTTCTTCTTTGTTTGCCTTCTATAAATGAAATAATTATGAAGTCAAGTACTCGAGCGTGTGCTATCAGTACAAGATAAATTTATTAAACATTAAACCCTTGATAAGGTAAATAAATAATTATTGCGTTTCACAGAAACAAATTTATATGCAGATTATTTTAAATATGTATGTACGAGTATATTCAACGTCGAATTTGGCATTGAATATTTTTAGAGAAATGTTATGAGCACGTAGTACACGTATTGACGAGATTGTGTTTTTGGCTTAAATATCACACACTTCATAATATGTATGAATAATTTTACAGAAATCTTTAAAATCATAAGTTGATAAATATGTATATACACGCAGCCATATACATATGTACATATACACACATGCATACATATATGTATGTATATTGATATAAAATATGTATACTAATATAAAATGTCAAGTCCTGTTCTTATGCTCAAGAAAACACGTTATTATTAGAAATATTAAAAAAAATTTTACATTCAAAATTACAATAAATTTATTACATTTATTTGGCACAAAAGCTTTTTCAGCTAAATGAGTAAAAACCATTAAAATATTTACGATAAAGCAAAAATTTAAAATTTTAATACATTTTGGTGAACCTTAACACTTAAGAACTAACTGAAACCGTGATTAATTAAACGAAATTAAGAAATAATTGAAACAATTTAAATGTTCCTTTCTATCTATGTATATTGGGTCTTAATTTGGAAAAACGCAACGCCAATCGTTGAGAAATTTTACATGTAACAAATTTTAATTACAAAAACAAAATACATTAAAAATTTTGCCAACGCTAAGCGTTGCGTTTTACAAAATAAGACAAATTATCTTATTTTTTATAGATATACAAAAAATTTTATTTTTTTCTTTAGGCAAAAAAATTATTTAGCAATACTGGAAAATTTTTGGCATTAACACAAAACAAAATATGAATTTTAAAAAATTCGAAATTAGATCTATTGAAAGACTTTACTAAACCATCACCTTATGTCGTGTAAGTAGTGCGCATTAAGCAAAATATTTACGATAAACTATTTTTTAATTAAATAATGAAAATTCTATACATAAAAATGTAAAGCTTTCAAAACAAACTTGCAGCAAAGTTTCAACTTACTTAAGAAAAATCATAATAAGAAGTTTAAATTAATTTCAGTTCAATTTATTTCCCCTCAATTAAAACATACGTACAATTTACGATAGAATTTAACAATATAATGTATTCTTTTTTTTAGCATAACGAATTTACGATATTATACATTAAAAATTTCAATATTGTAGTTGATGGCAAAATTTTATATTTATAATTGAAGGCTTTTTTATGCATGAGAATAAAAATATTTTCAATAAAACAAATCAAAGTTTTTGTTTTTCATTTTTCCTTCAAACCAGGTTCTACAGTAAATTTATATTTTATAACTTATTAAAGGCCTGTCTGTAATTTGTTGTAGAATATTATTCATACACATATAATATTTTATTTTACAAAATTTTATAGCTAATTTTCATTTGGTTAGTCAATAATGAAAAGCTTAATGTAAAGTTTACTGTAAATGTGAAATTTATGTTAGTTTAACAGTTTCAGTTAACAGTAATCTGAAGGTTTACTACAAAAATGTATAGCAATTATAAAAAATATAAAAAAAATATTGAAGGTTTATTTTAATGAACAGGGAAATGCATTTAAATATTATATACATATTTACATATTAGAAATTACTGTATAGACAACATGCAAGCACCAGCGCAAAAATTAAATCAAAGATTATTGTTGGAGATTTTGAGGTCAGCTTTGGAGTGTTTTAAAACCCAATTACCTTAACTTTAATATTATTATTAAAATATTTGCCAGATAAGATAAAAACTGCATAACAGTTTTAAAACGAAATTACAAATAATAATTTCCATGACTTTAGAGCGCTGATCTCAAAATAAATATCGAAAATAATATTTTTAAATTTTAAATTTGCTTTAAGTTTAACATATACGGAAATACGAAATTAAAGCACTCTTGATAAATTTGAATGGCAGAAAAACTTCGCCAGCAGCACATCTAGGAACTATTAAAATATTTACGATAAAATAAAAATTAATTTTATAAATTAAAATTAGTATTATTTAACGCCTTTAAGTAACTGAAATATATTAAATTTTATGTTGAATAATTTTTTTTTTAAATTTGTAGTCTTTAGATTTTTTCGATTCTAAATTCAATAAAAAAATACGAAATTACAGTATATTTTCAAAAACTTTGATACTATGCAAATTTTTCAAATGTCATATTTGCAAGCTTTTAAAATATTTACGATAAAATAAAAAATAATTATTTTTATTAAGTAAAAATTAGAAGCTATGTTTACTTAAGGACTTTGGTTAAAATGTATCAAATTTAGTATATAAAATAATAAAATATAAATAAAATTTTTGTATTTTTTTTTTGAAGTTTTAAAAAATTTTAGGTATTTTATGAAGTTTTTTAATACGAAATTTCAGTACCTTTTTGGAACTGTAAGGCCATGCAAATTTTTTAAATATCATATTTGGAAGTTATTAAAATATTTACGATAAAGTAAAAATTATTTAATTACAATAATTAAAAACTCGAAATTGAGTTATTTTAAAAACTTTACTTTACTGAAAAATACCAAATGTAATACTTTAAGTATTAAAAAAAAGATGTTTTGAGAATTTGATTATCTTTGGATTTTTGTTGGAATCTTAAATTTTTTTTTAAGAATTTGTTGTATTTTATTCATTTTTTAATACGAAATTGCAGAAGTTTTTAAGAACTTCAATGTTATGAAAATTTTTTGAATAGCATATTTGGAAGTCACTAAACTATTTACGATAAAATTAATTATTTCTAATAATTAAAAATGCGAAATTTACCTAATTAAAAAAAATAAAAATTAGTTTTAAAATGTGTAAATGTAATTTATTAAATTTTTTAATACGAAATTGCAATACATATCAAAAACTCTAGTGCTATGAAAACTTTTTAAATATCTTATTGGAAAGTTATTGAAATATTTACGATAATGTAAAAATTAATTATTTTTAATAATTAAAAATTCTAAAATGATTTTTCTAAGATTTTTTTATCGAATATTGATACTGCTGAAATATTTCTTTTTTAAATTTGAATATTTTTATTTCTGTTTTTTTTTTAATTTTATTTATTTTATTACATTGCAAAAATTCGCATTAAATGCTTCTTTCCATATTTTCCATCTGTAAAATTATAAAAATGTTAGAGTTTTGCGTTTCAGATAAGGATATATTTTTATTTAATATGAAATTAGAGTACATTTAAAAAAATTTTATGACATGAAAATTTTGCCAACCGCATATTTAGAAATTACTAAAAAATTTACGATAAAGTTGTTTAAAATTATTTCTTTTTATTAAAATAAAAAAAAACATATTTAAATAAATTTGAGGCCTATATAACTCAAAAAATATGAATAAATATTACTTACTAGTTTAAAAACTTTTGTTTTCAATTTTAATATTTTTTCTGCTTTAGTACATACTTTTAATGACATAAAAACATTTTGCAAATAAGGGTAAACATTATAAAAAAAATACGATTTAGTAAACATATTTCGTAAATGCTAAAAATTCGTAATAAAATATTTTTTCTGGCACACAGTGGATACTTTTAACGGCTTAAAAACTTTGCAAACATGGTTAAAAATTATATAAAAAATTAACATGTTTCGTAAATGCTTAAATAAAACTCGAATTAAAATGTTTCAAGCAGGAATTTAATATATTTTTTTTTTAATTCTAAACTTGTCTGTAATTCAAAATTACAATTTAGTTAATGCCTTGTGACGTTAGAAACTAAAAAAATTATCTTTTATGTCATGCATTCAACTTTAAAAATTACGATAAACTGGACTATTTATTTTTTTTTAATTTTTTTATTTTTTTTTTAATATATTTGCAAAGAAAAATAAATATCATTCTGTAGTAATAAATAATAAATTACAATTGAATGTAATTTAATATATATGTACATACATATCAGTGGAAGAATCAGGTTTATATTTTTATTATTTTGCACGCAATTCTAAAATGTTTGCTAAAACTTTTAAATGAAATTATAATAGAAAATTTAAATATTGTATGTACCACTTGATTTTCTATGCCACTTTTTAACAATATTGAAATTTTTTTTCATTACTTAATTTTAAGAATCACACTTCCTATTTCCTATTTTCCTAACCACGGCGAGGAAGGAGTAAGCGAGAGAAAAAGGATATAATATTGTGCTTAATCTAAATTCAAATTGAGGTTAAATATATAACAGAGTGTGTTGTGTGGTGATACAAGTTACACACCCCACCCTACCTTCATGTTCATAATAATAAACATTTGTTGATTAAAACCTAGAAAAAATTTGTATGTATGTATGTATGTAAGGTATGTAAATGTATCATTGTCGTCGCTCTTGTCATTCTTATAGATTTGACCTCACAACCTACAAAAAAAGGCCATTTTCACTACACACGAGCAGCACAAACAACAAGGACTTAAAAAGTGTTATTTAATTTAGTGTAATATACACACATACATACATATGTATGTATGGTCTCAAATAAACTTTTATGCATTGACATATCTACTCCTTTGGCAGAAATAAAATTACCAACAACAACTAGAACAGAAAGTATTATACAAAATAAATTAACAATAAGGAGGCAGGCAACCAGCCGCAGCAACATTTCAAATAGAGAGCAATACATGTGTGTGTAATCTGAGAGTGTGTGTCTGTGTGTGTGCTTGTGTGAAATTCTTTTGTGGGTATGAGTGCAAGGAAAAGTGTGTCAACATTTATTTAGCTTTTTTTTAGGCTGAGTAAAATTTATTCACCATCAACTAGGAGGAAAGTAACAACAACAACAACAACAACAACAACAACAACAGCAGCAACTTTACAAATAGTAAAAGTAACAAAAACATATATGTATGTATGTATGCACATATGTATGTATATATGTATGTAAATATAATCTGGAATAGCGAGTAGAAGTGATGAGTTGTATGGGATTTTATTAACAGGGCAAAATTTAGTATACATATGTACTATAAACTAGTTTATTTTAGTTTATAAACTACTAGTTTATTTTGTTGCCTCTTTTTTCGCTACGATGTCCATCCGTCCGTCCATCTGTCTCTCTGTCACAGGCTGTTTTCTTCACAACCGTAAGAGCTGCCTACAGACCTGAAATTTTAACATAATATCTAAAATTTCGGGCGCTACAACTACAAATATGACAGCTAAAAAATTAAAAGGTATTCTTAAGCGAGCAACGAAACATCGAGCCATAACCGCTGCAAAAAGATTAAGCGCCAAATTTTTTTGGCGAGAATGGATTATTTACGATCGCAAATAATACATTTTAGTAAAAAAAAAATTAAGTTCGATAATTATGTTGCTTAAGATTTTTTTTGGCGGTTACGGCACGATATGTTGAAATCTTAATGTAATATAGAAACACTTGAAATTTTGAAAATTAGTGTATTTTTAAGCCGACTACACCAATTACCACCAAAATTTATAAAATCAAAATTAGAGGGTATTCTATCAATTAATGTAATTTTGTGAAGATACAGCATCTTGGAAACCGTAAGAGGCAAACTCTTAAAATGTTCAAAAACGCTAAAAATAAAAAGAAGACCCCAAATTAAAAAATCGCCAAAAAACCAAAAAAAAAAAATCGCCAAAACGAAAAAAATAGTGCCACAACTAAAAAAAACGCTAAAACAAAATTAAATAGCTAAAAACCGAAAAAAGTCACCAGAATAAAAAAATTGCCAAAAACCGAAAAATCGCTAAAATTAAAAAAATCCCAAATTAAAAAAACACTCAAATTAAAATGTCATCAAAAACAAAATAAATCGCTAAAATGCATTTTTTTTACCAAAAGTAAAAAAGTCGCTAATGAACTAAAAAAATCGCATAACCTAAAAAATCGCCAAAATTAAAAAAATATCTCTATAAATAAAATAAATATCTAAAATACCAAAAAAAAAATCACCAAAAGTAAAAAGTCAGTAAAAAACTAAACAAATCGCCAAACCTAAAAAATTCGCTAAAACTAAAAAATATCTATATAAATAAAATAAGTCACTAAAATGCAAAAAAAACGCCAAATAAAAAAAGCTCAAATGAAAAATATCACCAAGAGTAAAATAAATCGCTAAAATACCGAAAAACTCACCAAAAGTAAAAAATGGCCAAACCTAAAAAATCGCTAAAACTAAAAAAATATCTCTACAAATAAAATAAGTCACTAAAGTGAAAAAAAAATCACAAAAATAAGAAAACACGCTTAAATGAAAAATATCACCAAGAATAAAATAAATCGTTAAAATACCAAAACAATCACCAAAAGTGAAAAGTCGCAAAAAAAACTTAAAAAAACATCGCCAAACCTAAAAAAACTCGCTAAAACTAAAAAAATATCTCTATAAATAAAATAAATCACTAAAATGCAAAAAAAAAATCGCCAAATAAAAAAAACGCTTAAATGAAAAATATCAAGAAAAATAAAATAAATCACTAAAATGCAAAAAAAAATATCACCAAAAGTAAAAAGATCGTCAAAAAAGAAAACAAATCGCCAAAAACCGAAAAATAAGCGCTCAAACCAAAATATAGCTTAAAATAAATATTTATCGTAAATGTTCTGAAATCCATTTAGTTTTAAAATCGCAAAGTTTCAAAAACGTAAAACAGTGTCCTTTTTAACAGACAATTTAATGCATTCGAAATTAAGTTCGGATAAAATATATCAAGCATATGAAATCTTAAAACCAAATAAAAAGCTGTAACAAGTGAGCTTTCTTGTTGATTTTTTTTTTCTGAAATTTGTCGGTCTCAAAATGAAATGGTTTTCAGAACCTGGCCGTATACATATGTATGAATGTATATATCGTAAAAAAACAAATATCGCCAAAAACCGAAAAAACGACAAAAAGAATCAAACGCCGTACGGAACCTTCCGTGTGTGAATTTATTGATAACTCAGTCGTTAATTTTCAGCAAAGAGTAATTAAAATTTAAAAAAAATAAATAAATTGAAATAACAACTGTAGCCCTGCTTGAGAATTAAGTGGTGAAAAACTTTCACAAGATCGGTGATTATTTGCATTCTGTATGCGGATCTGATGGGGGTTAAGAAAAACCACAATACCTGTCGTACAAGTCAGGTACTGAATAATAAGAATTATAAATACTGCTCCCGTATTCGGCTAAAGCTAAAGCTAAATTCTATCGCTAAAATGCTGAAAAAAAGAAAATTAAAATTGTTTGGCCTGATTTAGCAACAAAAGTTTTAAAGTTGAATTCGTAGCCGAAAATCGATAAGTCGACTTTTTTAGATTTTTAGCGATAGAGATTTAGCTTTAGCTGAAGTAGTTAGCGCGTCATTGACTACAAAACCGAAGGCCCTGGGTTCAATAACTGTATCCAACAGTCATTAAATATTAACACCATGAATTTTTCTGATGTGCATTAGTATCGTTTTGTGTTAGTTGTTTGTAGGAAAGTTCAAGTGATGAATGCATAGTCACTGGTCACTGAACTGTACAGACTTCAGCAGATACTAATCTGCAAAGCAGAATCATCGGCGAAGTAACCGATAAAATAGCTACTAGCTTCAAAAAAATTTAATAAGCCTCATTTAACACCAGAGACGCTGCAAAAACAGATTTGTTAAATAATGAAGTTTTTCTCTATATCTTCCTTCACCTCTTATCTTCCCTATCACTATCCCTTTTCTAAAGAAGGTAACACACACCTAGTAATAGTGGTAGGCATTCATTGCCTGAGTGTTACTTCTCTTTATTAAAAAGAAAAATACGAGAGCTGTAAATATCGTCCAACATTGGCATCATAATCCTCACAGTTCACTTGAAAATTTCCAAATAGAAAAAATTCTCGTATTCCTGTTACTTAGTTAGCGCTTTAATGAGTTAAACTTAAATTTATTTCCATAATTTTTCAGTGAAACTCTAAAAAAATTACATAAAAAATTTCAAACACTACGCGCAATGTTTTTGAAAAGAATTTTCTTCATCAAACACAAAACGTGTTTGAAAACATATGTATTTAACCCCCTGTTTGTGTAATAGTGTCCTGCACAAGACCGTTTATAAGACCTTTCAAGACATCAGCGATTTTTCAAATATTCTAAAACAAACGCTCTAAACAACAGTGTTGCCAAGACATTTGTTTCAGTTGTTTGTCTTGCCAACAGTGTTGTTGTTTATTGTTTGTTTTAGAACATTTCGCTGAAGTAAAGCATTTGAAAAATCTCTCCAAGTCTTGCAATGTCTTAGAAATGGTCTTGTGCAGGACTTTTAGTGTGTAAGACGTTGACATTAGAAATCTTGGCGTGTTTGTAATAGATTAAAGGAAACTTGTACAAATCCTCTTTAATCTAATCATCGTCAACGTCTTCAACAAACAGACTGTAATAAATAAGTTATTAAAATTTATCACAAATCAAAAGGAAAATTTTTCACAGTGAATATTTAAAATAAGAGCAAACAATTTCATCTGAAACTATAAATTTTAATCCAACCAAATGTTGACAAGTAAAAGAAAAATAAACGTACCTTTTAAAAGAACCCAAAAAACAGTAAATTTGGCCCCTTACAAAAAAAAAAGAAAAAAAAAACATTCTAGTTCTCTCTTGGCCAAAAACAAACTTTTATTTATTTATTTATATTATTTAAGAACAAAACACTCTTTCACTTTTAACTGTCTTAAAAGTAAACAGAGGGCGAGAGAGATAGAGAGAAAGCTTATTTTGCTATTTTCATAACTGTAATAATTACAAGAGAGCGCCTACATTTTTATACTTATTTTAATAAAATATTCTCAATGATTATTTACCTTTTGTTATCACAGCAATGTAAGTGTTGATGGTGTTGGTGTTGGTGATGGTGATGGTTGTGGTGTTGCTGCAGAGCAGCGACTGATGCAGGATTGGGATTTATCAATTGATTTTGATTATTTTGCTGTTGCAAGGCGTTACAATATTCTTTAGAATTTGGACATTTAACCAATAATACTACACAAAGGGGAGAATTTGTTGAATTATTATTCGATGTTGACGACGAAGTGGAACAAGCTGAAGATCCGGACGAATTTGAAGAAGTAGAAGAAGAAGAATTTGTGTCTGATAAAAATGAAGAGGAGGAATGTTGTTGCTGATGCTGATTGCGATGATAGTGCGTTTGTATTTGGGATGATTGTTGTTGTTGTTGTTGCTGATGCTGCTGGTGCTGTATTCTTTGCTGCTGGTGCTGGTGCTGCTGCTGATTATTGTGCTGTTGTAATGGCTGCTGCTGTTGACTCGTTGCTAAGGCCTGATGATTTTGTTGCTGGTTTAAATGTCGGCGTATCGATTGATGTATACGATGTGTTATTGAATTCGTTAGAGCGGAATGTTGCTGATGGTACAAAGGCGACGACGACGAAGAAGAAGACGAAGAGTATGACGAAGACGTTGCTCCTGCCGTTGATGAGTGGGAATTTATAGAATTCGAAGAAGTTGTTGTTGTCGAGTTGGTAGCTAAAGCAGGCGGCGAATTCAAACGATTTGCTATAATACTATTTAAAGTTGTACTTGATGTTATCAACGAAGAGGGATTTGAAACTAAACTTCTTAAAGTAGAATTTGTATTGGGCACACTAGAGGAGGTAGTAGTAGAGTGAGACGAAGAAGTAGAAGAAGAAGACGTAGACAATGAAGAAGAAGAATTTGTACTCGCGTTACTTATTGAGGAACTTTGTCTTTTTAATACATTTTGTAAATTATTTGCCGAAAAAACTTCTTGCAACAAACTGGATGCTGGAGATGTAGAAGAACTTGTCGATGAGGTGGAGGAGGAGGAGGAGGTGGATAAAGAGGACGACAATTGCTGGCTAAGTGGGGAATAATGTTGAGAGGGCGAAGTTAAATGTCTTGTCAAAGTTTCCAAGGACGATTGCCTTTCATTTAATGCTGCTGCAGCTGCTGCCGTTGGCAAGGACAAATGGCCCAAATGTTGTTGTAATACCGATGGTTGATGCGAGTTTATAGCCTTAGAGGTGGACGAGGACGAGGAAAAGGACGTAGAGTTGCTATTGTTATTAGATTGTAAATGTTGCTGTAGTATATCGGATCTGTGTAAGGCAGGTGTTGGTGGAGTTGGTGGTGTTGAGGGTGGTGGTGTAGGTGGGCTATTTAACTGATGTTGTTGTTGCTGTTGGTGGTGCGTGGTTTGTATGATGGGCGGTGCAGATATTAATTGCTGCAAACGACTACAGTTATTTAAATTTAATACCGAAGTTGTTGTAGTTGTGCTACTGGCACCGGCTGAGGCTGCCAGTTCATTGGCAATGGCTGCAATGGCCGCCTTAGAAGAAGATGTTAAATTTTGCTGTATTTCAGCTGGCGATGTGGGTGTTGTTGGCGTTGTGGCAGCTGTTGGCGGCGGAGTCAAGCAACAACAATTACTATCCGTATCTAAGGAGTTTTCATTTAAATCTTCCACAATTTCTATGGGGTCTAATTCGTTGACAATATTTTGTTTTTTCTTAATTTTCACAAATGGTTCAAACATTTTTTTATATTGAGAAGAAATTTTTATTTTTTCTTGGAAAGAGTATATGTATCTAAGTTTTTATTAAGGGCTTTATTAGACTTTAAAATATTACACAACACTTTAGGGTAATTTTTATTTTCTCTAATTTATAAACAACTTTGCATCATAACTTTTTTTTTTAGAAAAATATTTTTAGTTGTTTTATGAAATTTTCTTTAATTTAAAATTAAGTTATAAATTTTTGCACTATTTTTCTGTAGAAATTAGTTTTAATTTATTTAATAAAAATTTTTTTTTCAACTTTGAGCTTAATTTATTTTAAGTTTTAATTTTAATTTATTTTTTAAAATTTGAAACACTTTCTATAAAAACAATTTTTATTAATACACTTTAAAATTGCTTTCAGTTATGCTGCTTAACAAAATTTCACTTTTTGGTTTACAATTTTTACTTTTTTTCTATTTAAATTAATTTTCTTTTCACTTTGTTAGTACAAACTTTTTTCCATATACATTTTTATTAATTTTCTTTTCAACCGAAAATTATGTATTATTTTAAGTAAAAAAAACGTAAAATATTCACGTTCAATTTACAACAATTTTGTCAGTAAAAATAGAAAAAAATATACAAAATGAAATAAAGATCACGACACAAGCGTACGTTGTGCTAACAGTACGAAAGTTAATTATAAACTGAATGTATGATAATAAAAAGTTAACACACGTTATGTTCAGCTCAATACAATTTTGTGCACACACACACAAACGTACCAACACAGAAAAAAAGTATCGCAAACAGCACATTGCACACACAGATACACACCAACCCATCCATACATACATTCACACATACACACACACCCAACACTTAAATATTTATAAAGAGCTGGTTTGGTTGGCTTTCGATTTGCATTTTTATTGTTTTTGTTTTTTTAGTCAATGTTTCCTCGTTTCACATTTTGTTTTTTCTTAAGGTTTTTGTAGTTGCCGTTGCTGCTGTTGTTGAATCACATTCACATGCCTAAAATGTGTAACAAAATGTTTATGGCGAAATCATTTTTCTTAACACAAAACGTACAAACCCACTTACACTTAAACAAAGAGCGAATCGTTAGAAAAATGTAATAGACATTGTAATTCTCCTTTGTAATGAGTATAATGAGCAACTAACAGAGGTCGAGAGTATACATACATACATATATACATTGTATGTATAGAAGCATTGTATATAAACTCCTTTCATATACATACAACCAGACCAATAATAAAAGCAAAAAAGAAGAAAAAAACAGGAATAATCACCCAAAACAAAACTGCAGTGATAATGAGCAAATGAGTAGAGGGTCTCTCTATTTTATTCAGTGTTGCCAGAAAATGATGATTGGCAAATGATAAACGGGTCCTAGATATGTATCTGTTAAATTTTTTTAAAGAAGAACAAGTAAAATGCTCAATTTTAAATTAATTCAGTGAAGTACGACTTTGACCAGCGCACGAAGGGTTCCGTACGGACACGAGATATGTAATTTAATACGAACTATAGCCTATATAAAATATAGTTTTGGCATTTTTTTCATTTTTGGGGTTTTTTGGTTTCAGGCATTTTTTAGATTTGGGGCTTTTTGCGTTTATTGTCACTTTTTTTCTCGTTTTGGCGATTTTTTTATTTTTTGGTTTTTGACGTTTTTATTTTGACGATTTTTTTTTATTCGCGATTTTATTAATTTTGGCTATTTTTTTCATATGGGCGATTTTTTTATGGTTTTGGCGTTTTTTTCCGTTTTTAGCGTTTTTTTTTATTTTGGCAATTTTTTTAGTTTTGACACTTTTTATCGTTTTGGCGTTTTTTTTAATTTAAGCGATTTTTTATTTTGGCGATTATTTTTTCATTTAGGCGATTTTTGTAGTTACATCGATTTTTTCGGTTTTTGGCGTTTTTTTAATTTGGCAATTTTTTTACTTTTCGCGATTTTTTTTCATTTTGGAAATTTTTTCATATAAACAACTATTTTGGTTATTGGCGCCTTTTTCCCGTTTTGGTGATTTTTTCGGTTTTTGGCGATTTTTTCCTTTTTGGTGATTTTTTTCATTTGGACGATTTTTTCGAATTTTGCGACTTATTTTAGTGTTAGAATTTTTTTTTAATTTTGGCGATTTTTTTCGTTTTGGCGATTTTTTCACTTTTTGAAATTTCAGGTCTGTAGCTCTTACGGTTCCTGAGAAAATAGCGTGTGACGGACAGACGGACAGCGTAGCGAAAACAATAGGGTTCGGTTGCTTTTTTCACCTTTGGTGTACGGAACCCTAAAAATTATACAAAAGTGTAGTTTGATTAAAAAAGTCATAAAAATTGACAAATACGTAAATAAGGGTCAAATTAATTATTTAGTAACACAACGGTAACGCTGGCCAGTTTGTGCTTTACGTATGACGTTGTTGTTGGTAGGAATAGGTTTTTACATTTCAAATCATTTTGCAATATTGTTTTCATTTGTAAACAAGTACATACAACAAAAATATTTGCCTTCACTGCACTCAATTGCAACAAATAAATGTACAAGTGTGTGTGTGTGTGTGGGAGAGTGACAGAGAGACAGAGGGATAGTGAAAATGAGCATGAGCATGAGTGTGTATGTTTGTGTATGATTTCATAAGTGATAAATTTCATTAATCTTAAAACATTACCATATGGGCAGTTCCACATTTGTAATTATAAACGTGTGTATTTGGTGTCGTAAAGGTTAATCAATTACACAGTCAATCATTTCAACTGCACACAAGCAGAGCGCTCACACACTCACACACACACCATCATTTACATATAAATATTTTTTTTCTTTTTTTATATTTCAAGATTATTAAAATATTTCCTTGATATGGAAAAAGTAAAATAAAAAGTTTGTCAATATACATACATACAAACTTACATGAATATGTATGCACGTAAGAGTACATTTCGTGTTGTATTGACCTGTTTTTTGAAAAAAAAGATCCTTGTATTGACCCTGTTCTAGATTAAACGACAGGGTTTTTTGTTTTACATTTCTGCTATAAAAAGTCTTGAAAACATTTTTTTTCTCATCTAACTGTCTCTGTAGTTTTGTATAAATGTCATTATTATTTGATTTGCTTTTTAAATGAATAAATTATCTTGTGATTTCCGGCTTCGCAAATGATGGCACAAAAAATAATATAGTTTTATGGTCAATCTGAAAGTTGCTTAGGCGGTTACCAGCAACTATTTATAATGCCCATGAATGATGGATGTGCTTTTACAGCATAGAAACCGTTGAATGGAAATACCCATATGATGCACAACATATTTAAGGATTTCATTTGTTGGAATTATGTACATATATGCATCTATGTTTTGCAAGTATGTATGTATGTATGTCAGTATAAAACTATAGATTTACAATGAAAAAATATCAGATATAAAATATTAAGCTTCGTAAACTCGAATTATTACTGAATTAAAAATAATTAAATTATAAATTATTATAAATAAATTAAATTTAATTAAAAAAAATTAAATTTCAGTAACAAAAATCCCTTTGAATTATATGTACTAATTTTAAAAATTAAAATGCCCAAATTAGCCTAAAATTAGTCAATTAGCCAATATTTTTTAAATCCTTTACAATAATAATCCATTAAGATATTGTAATAAGTTTGGAAATTAAAAAAAATTTAAGATTTTTCATGTAGTAACGCTAAAAAGTAGCGTTTTTTATATATTTTATATATGTATGTATCATTAACTTAATATTGAAATCAAATCGAGTTAAAAATATGCGAAAAACTCAATTTGTAAAAATGAGTTAGGACGTTTCTATATTAAGGTAACGATATGAATATATGCATGTATGTACATATGTATATACATACATACATACTTACATATGTACTCATGAATACAGCAATCAATTGACTAAAATATGCTTTCTTTCCACTTGTTACTACCACTAATTTTTATTTTTAACATAATTTCGAACTTGATAGACAATTTTTCAATGTTCGAGAATGCCGAATTTGTTGGTTTTAGTACATAAATTAATTAACAGACACGTTTTTAGGCAATTTAGAGAATTTTCGAAAATTCGAACTAATATTCGAAAATTACGAAACTGTCCATATTTTGTAATTTTTCTATAAGTGAAGCTAAATATTTAATTTTGAACATACATAGTTTTGAGCTATACGCACGATTTTCGATTGTTCGAATATATAGAATTCAGGTTAAGTTTAACTGAATAAAGCTTTTTTTGAGAGTACAGGACTTGTTGTTTTTAGCAAATAAATCCAATAATCACATTTTTAGATAATTTAGAGTATTTTTGAAAATTCGAACTTGCATTCGAAAATTTCGAAATTGTCCACATTTTTTTATTTTTCTATTATTAAAACAAACAAACAACAAAACTTTTTGAATGTTCGAAAATATAGAATATAGTCAGGTTGAGTTGAGTTTCACTGAATAAAGCTTTTGTTTCGAGAATGCAGAATTTGTTGTTTTTAGCAAATAAATCAAATAATCACATTTTTAGATAGCTTAGAGTATTTTCGAAAATTCGAACTTGCATTCAAAAATTTCGAAACTGTCCATATTTTGTAATTTTTCTATTAGTGAAGCTAAATATTTAATTTTTAATATAGTTTTGAGCTATAAGCACGATTTTCGAATGTTCGAAAATATAGAATTCAGGTTGAGTTGAGTTTCGGTGAATAAAGCTTTTTTTGACAATACAGTTTTGTTTTTTTAGCACATAAATTAATTAATAGTCACATTTTTTGTCAATTTAGAGTATTTTCGAAAGTTTGAACTTGCATTCGAAATTGTTTATATTTTGTTATTTTTTTATTATTAAAGCTAAAATTTAATCTTGAACATATATAGTTTTCAGCTTTAAGCACAATTTTTTTAATGTTCGAAAATATATAGTTAGAATTGCGTTTAATTGAATAAAATTTTTTTTCGAGAATACAGAATTTTTTGTTTTTAGCACATCAATAAATACTGCAGTTTTTAGGCAATTTAGAGCATTTCCGTAAATTCGAACTTGAATTCGAGAATTTCGAAATTGTCTATATTTTGTTATTTGCAGCAGCACACAAAATTATGCAAAATAATGAATGTTGAAAATTCGAACTTGTTTTCGAAATTTGTAAAATCCATAATAATTGTATTTAAATATTTAAACCATGGACTTATTTCGTCTTCTACCCTTCGCCAACTTTTAAGTTTACCAAACGCACTTCACTCCACCCCACTCATATACATTTTTGCAAATTCCAAATCAAATTTCATTCAGACATAAACACAGAATGCACTAAACGAGAAGAAATTTTTTTATAAAGAATTTCGCTTCCTTATTTATGATTTAACCATGTTTTAAAATGCCATATTTGTTATCTTTTACAACATCTCATTACAATCTCTCAAAAGAAAATAAATATGTATTTAAAATTCAAATTTTATTTATTCTTGAAAATACTCGTAACAACAATAACACAATTTTACTTCCTGTTTACCGCCATCCGCGCCGCGCATTGTCAATTAAGTTACAAACAAAAAATAATCAATTAAATGGCAAATGAATTCCACATTGGCAAAAATTCATAGAAAATGAGGAAAACTAAAGCCTCAATGTTTAACCTTAAAAAAAAAAAGCAAAATGAAACTAGAAAAACAAAACGACATAAATGTCATGTTGTAATAAGAACACACATGAAAGGTTATTATTTCGAAATGAAAAAAAATAAATAAAATAAAAAAAATGTATCTCATAGATAATGATTATGATGTACGGATGACGATGATGACTCAAGGGAAACAAATGCATGGTTAAAGAATGTGGTGCATTTATTATTTTATTTATTCTTTAATTGTATTCGGTTTTTGTTACATTTCTTTTAGTTTTTCTAAATAGTCAATGAATTAAACAACGAACGCATCATGGATGCATGTGGGAAGAGTAGAGTTAAAAGATGACGCTGGCGAGCGAGTGTATCTGAAAAATGTGAGTGTATTATTATAATAAGCAGATGAGTATGAATGTTTTATGGCTGTCATGAAAAATGATATCAAGAGTGTCAAATTATCATTAAATAGGCACAAATTCTTGTTCTTGTTCTTTGAAGTTTTTTTTATATTCAGTTTCTGAGACATACTTTTAAAATGATGGGCCTGCAACTCTGACATTTGTGTGGTTTCTTTAGGGAAAATGTGTGTAGAAGGGGAATTAATTTATGGAAATTAAGATAACAAAATTACATTGCACTTAGAGAATTTACTTACTAGCATTAGTATTTTTCCTTAAGAAAGCAAAAATATGGTGTTTACATACCTGAAAAGAAAAGAAGGAGAGGAAGGAATTAATTTTTTATAACTTTTAAATAAATTAGAAAATATACAATAAAACAAGTTTATAAAATAAAATATTTGATCGTCTAAGTACGATTTACTGGCTTAATCAATATGCAAATTGCAAAAATAATTTTTTTTAAATTTCGAAAATTCGAAGTTATGTTCGAAAATTTCGAAAATAGCTAAATATACTTTTTAAGAAACTAATTATATCACAAAATGTGTTTTTGCCAATTTAAATGTATATTTATGTATTTTGATACATATTTTAATTTTCGAAAATTCTGATTGGTACAAATCTTAAAAAAATCTTTAAAATAAATCCGGATACTTAATTATTTTAAATGCCTTTACATTAGTCGTTTTACATAATCTATTTAACGAATAATATCATGTTCGAAAACTTTGAAACACTTTTGAAGTTCGAAACTTTTGGTGGTTATTTTCGCAAAATGTGTATAATATAGTTATTTTTATTAAAGATTTGAGATTAAATTATGTTAATTACATAATTTAATTCAGTTTGCAAGGTTCAAAACTGAATTTTTAGTACCTCTTTAAAATTCGAAGTTTTGTTCGAAAATTTCAATGTAAGTAAATAATATATTTTTTTTAATTATGTCAAAAACTTTGTCTTTTGTAAATAAAATATAGGCATATTTTTCAAATTCGATATATATTTTAGATGTTCGAAAATGTTGAGTCTTCAAAATACTGTAAAATATTTTTTCTTTGCAGACTAGAATTTACGTATTTGCATGTTGATTAGGATGAGTTTAAATTTTCATAAATTTTGCATATTCGAAATTTTAACTTATTATTGGTGTTATTTTTTATTTTATGTATAATTTCGCGCTCGAAAAACAATTTTTCGAAGTTCGAGAATGCATAATTTGCTGCTTTTTGCACATAAATTAATTAATAGTTACTTTTTAGGCAATTTGTGCTATTTTCGAAATTTCGAAATTTCAATCGAAAATTTTGAAATTGCTTATTTTTGTTATATTTCTACTATTGGAGCCAAATTTGTAATCTTGAACATAATTCCGAACTATAAACAAAAGTTTTTAATGTTCGAAAACATTTAAAAAATTTAGTTAGAGTTGAGTTTCATTGAATAAATACAGAATACAGGATTTGTTGTTTCTAGCACTTAAATTAATTACAGTTACTTTTTTGTGGCAATTTATGCTGTTTTCGAAAATTCGAACTTGCCTTCGAAAATTTCGAAATTGCGTATTTCTGTTATATTTTTATTGCTAAAGTTAAATTTGTAATCTTGAACATAGTTTTGAGCTATAAACACAATTTTTTTAATGTTCGAAAATATAAAAATTTTTCACTGAATGTAGCTTTCTTTACGAGAATACAGAATTTGCTGCTTTTAGCACATAAATTAATTAAGGATTACTTTTTTTTTGAATTTATGCTATTTTCGAAAATTCGAACTTGCTTTCGAAAAATTTGAAGTTGTTTATTTTTTTTATATTTTTATTTTTAAAGCACAATATGTAAATCTTAGACATTCCTCCTTATCGTGGTTGGCGTTTTTCGACTTTAAATTCGGCTATTTGTAGTTGATTAAAGAAATTAAGCTATATTTTTCTTTAATCTATTACAATACGCCTGACTTTCACCGCAAAGTCACCATTCACAATAAGGGGGACTATTTCGAGCTTTATAAACACAATTTTTTAATGTTCGAAAATATATGTATAATTTAGTTAGATATGGGTTCAAGAGAATACAGTGCTTCCAAATTTACTTTTCGCATTTTTTTTGGCAAAGCGGGTTTTTTTATATGTTTATATATGCATATTGTTATCTAACTCATTGCCTTTTTTAAATCGATATTTTTGAATTTTTGGATTCATTAGATGTTTAAATTTGCACAAATTTTGCATATTCGAAGTTTTCAAAATATGAGATTCAAGTTAAAAATATCGAAATTTTTTAAAATTTTACTTAAAAATATGATATTCAATAATAATACTTTAAAACTTTTAAGATGCTGCATAGATAAAAAAGTAAACACAAGAAGGTGCTAGGAAAATGTAAATTTTGTTAATTTTTTTTCTTTTATATTAAAGAGAGATCGAGAGAAAAAAACCCTAATGACTTATTAAAAAAAAGAAAATGCGGTTGGTCGCCCTAACCTTGCTGCAATTTGAATGTTAATTCATGGGACAGATTGAAGAAGTATTAAAAGCAATTGGTTTTAGTACAAAAAAAACATGTATGTATGTATGTATTCTGTAATGGCTCTTACAATTTGTTGGCCGTAGAAAATTGACACAGCATGACAAACAAATGTGCCAGGCAACAAAGAAGAGAAAAAAATATGAACATGAAAATGATGATGATGAAGGTGACCACCACCAGAGGCAAAACGGAAAAACGACAGAGTCTAGTTAAATTAACAGACAGACCGCCAGCCAGCCAGCCAGCCAGCCGTATGCAATGTAAATAAAAAAAATATACTCATACCTAGACGAGTAAATTCTTTTTTATTCTTACGATTTTTTTTTTGTGAAACATTTTTAATTTGTATTTAAGTTACTACTACCATCATTCATCCCATTATCAATCCATATCAAAACATATGGTTTGCTTGTTTTATTTTAATGGCATTTGGTTTTTATAGGGCGCCTTAAAAGCATACTCGTCGCTCATCGTTCTTAAATAGTTTAAGATACGCCTACGGGATGGCTATCTGTTAAACGTTTCGTTTGGCTTCACTCACACAAACTGCTGCACGAAATAGTTTTGTGGTTTGTAAGACTAATGATTAGTCTAAACTGTTCGATTCCATTTATGACTTCTCTCGTTCTTTATCTTTCTACTTTTTATTTGTTAGCTGAGATGCTTCCTGTTAGTGGACTTACACAAATACATACATATGTATGTATGTATGTACGAGTATATCCAAATCCTTTGGATTTCTGTATGTGTTAGCCTTTGGGTGGTCTGAAAATTTCACACCTTTTTAAGTGTTAAAAACAGTTGTAATTGATTTGAAATATGTATATGAATATACAATGTGGGTATATGTGCACATGCTTGCCTGTTCCGTCCGTCAAAGTCTTGTACATTTACAAACCATAATAATGTGAGACATATGCAACATATGCTAAAAATATATATCTGGCATAATGACAAGACCGACCACACACACACACGAATAATGCCAAAGTACAAACACAATTATGCACATTAATGAACAAATTTAATGGATCACAGTGGCTAAACGTGTATTGTTAATGTAACAAAAGTTTTTTTTTAAATTTTCGAAATTATAAGTAATAATTCAGCATATTCGAACATGATTTTAAAATAAGTTCGAAAAGTTTATTTACGACTACTTAAGAGCTTTTCGACTCAATAATTTACTTGTAAATATTTCAACACTTAAATGCATAACTTCTTACATATGTATATTAATAAAAATTTCGAAATACATAGTGTAGCACATTCGACCATGTATTTCGAAATGAAAACTTAATACAATAAAACTAAAAAAAAAACTATTTTCTTTAAAAATTTTCAAATTTCCAAGCGATTTGAGAAAAATCTTTAACTTCGAATTTAAGTTCGAAAAATTCGTACTTATCAAATACCACATTTTAAGCATAAAACGTAACAAACGAAACAAAATAAAGCAGTAAATTAAAAAAAACTGTTAATTTAAACAACAAACAAAACAAACAAAATTAACAAAATTTTCGAAATTAAATTCGAATATTTCATATAATAATCAAATATATAACTTTGATTTCAAATTAAGTTCGAAAAATCAGTACTGAGTATATTTACCAATAGTTAGAAGATTTCCTTGGAATAATATTAACAATTAAACGGGAATTTTTTTTATTAAACAATATTCGAAATACGTAATCAAATGTGCTGCAAAGACACAAAATTAATAGAAGAAAATTTAAAACCAATTTTCTTTCAAAATTTTGAAATTTCCAAGTGATATGCACAAAATTTTTAACTTCCAGTTTATGTTCGAAATATTCGAACTTACCAAATAACACATTTTTAGCACAATACGTAAAAAACAAAGCAAAATAAAGCAGTTAGTGTAAAAAAACTGTAAATTTAAACAGCAGAACAAGAGAAAACTGTAAATGAAATTTTCGAAATTAAGTTCGAATATTTCATACAATAAATAAAAATATATTTTTGTTATTATACAGGGTATATAAATGTTAAAATGTAATATTAAAAAAATCGTTAACTTTATTCTAATAATCTTTTTTTAAATTCTTAAAATAACCCATTATGGATGTTCGAAAAATTTAAATAGCTTTCAAACTTACATATATATTCTAAAAATCAAATCAAATTTAGTTTGACTAAGGTTAATTTGAGATTATCACTTCGAAATTGAGCATGTTCGAAATTTTCGAAGACATTTTTAAAAAAATTCTATAATTATTTTTTAATTTGTAAAAATTTTTCATAACAAAACTGTATGCTATTACAATTATTTTTTTCGCTTTGAAGCCACTGTTTCTGCACCAAAATCGTACATTTCTATTTTTATGAAAGAAATAGAAGCTTTATTTCTTAAACAAATAATAAAAATTTAATAAAATAAAGCAAGTCCCTTAACCAGCCCAGAGCAGACATGTGCTGCATGCAAGTGATCGGGGTAGACTTCTAGAATGTGTTTTAGCACTTTGTTTCAAAGTGTCATTTCGTTAAGTGAAGTGCTAAAATTCACAAGTTAATAAAATGTGATTTAATTCCCCTCCACTCGTATAAGCGAAATGTTTTGTGCCAAGAACAAACAATACACGAACAAGGAAATGAAATTATATTTACCAACGACTAGACGACACTTCATTATTCTTGTCAAAGACGAAAATATTTTATGGTTTATTTTTTTTAATTTCAAGACGATTTTATAATTTATTGCCCATTTTGATTGAGAAGTTCAAGACTTCGGATATAAATAGTTTTTAATGTCTGTTGTTAATTACTTTATGTTAATCCCACAAGGTTGGTCGAAATACCAGGAAAAGGGAAATAAGTAAATAAAAAACCAGCCTAAACAAGAATTTTAATTTATCTAAACAAATCGCCCTTAAGCCGAAAAAATTACGCAAATAATTGCTCGAATAAAACTTTATAATCGATCGACAATTTGTATTGAAGCGAAACGAAAACGAAAATTTTCTGTCGACATCGCGGGATATGGTGGGATGTGAAAATTTTGGCTTAAGTACCGAATAATATAAAAAAAGTTAAATAGCATTTAATGTAAAAAAAATTTAAGGCCGAATAGACATTTTCGAACATTACAAAACTATCAAAATAACAAAAGAAAACCATGTTACATGATTAAAAGTTTTCGAACCTAATTTCGAATTCCAAATATGCTTGAATATTGCAGTAATACTATATAGGCTTGATTTTGTTCTTTAAATGTTCAAGGTGCTAGAGCAAATTGACAACTTCGAACTTTCGAAAATCTAAGCCGTGCCCTTATTCAGTATAATATTTAAATTTTTATTGTTTAAAATACTCCAATAAATAATAGAGAGTATTTTAAAAAATTCGAACTTAATTTCGAGTTTTCGAACTTAATTTCGAATTTTCGAAAACGCTTTAAAAACGGAATAACACTTCATGGGCTATATATTTTCAACTTTAAAAGGATCGAAAACGGTGAAATTAAGACTTTTGATATTTCGAAACAATAAAATATACATACCTCGGTTCATTAAAAATTCAAAATTTTGGCACAAAACTGCCAAAGAAGTCAAGCCTTAAAATGCTCAAACTTTATTTCGAATTTTCGAACTTAACTTCGAATTTTCGAAAAGGCACAAAAAACGGAATAATACTTCATGACCTCTATTTTTAAAAATTATCTAAAGCGGTGAAATAAGCACTTACGATTTTTCGAAACAATAAAATATGTTTCGGCTGCAAACGAAGCAATATTGCAAGTTTAAAAATAATATAATAACCTAATAAAACTTCATTTTAAATTTTTGAACTAAAATTCGAATTATCCAAAATGCATTAAAACTGAAATAATACTCAAAAAAAATTTGACTTTGTAAAAAAGCACTTTAGCATTAAAATTTAAATATTTTGTGGTAAAAAAATGCTAATAAGCAATTGCTCAATTCGCAAGCCTTGCTGTATCGCTTAAATAACATTTCTCAAAACAAAAACATTTTACAAATAACTTATTTTTGTTTTGATGAATTTTTGTTTAAAATTTTTTTTAAAAATATTGCATGATTTATAAACTTCGAACTTTAACATCGAGTTTTTGAGTTTAATGTTGAATTTTTTTTATGATATTCAATAAGTATGATTTTTTTACCATTAGGAAGTGTCTGAAATGTTAAAATAATAAATTTCGAAATTTCGAAACCCTAAATCTGACTTCATTTCAGTTCACTTTGAATATTTGTGGCTTAAAATAACCAAAGAAATAATATCACTTTAGTTTAAAATTTTCAAACTTCGAGTTCGAATTTTCGAACATAACTTCGAAAGTACACATATGTAAAACCTAAATTTATGGCTCATAAACTTAATTTTTTTACTTCAGAAAGTGTTTAAAGCGTTAAATTAAACAATTTCGAATTTTCGAATATGTAAACTTTATTTTAATCAAGTGAAATTTTTATTTTTTTTTTCTAAAAAAGAAAACAATATTATGGTATAATTTATAAGTTTTAAACTTTCCATTTAAGTTTTCGAACTTGACTTCGAATTTCCTGAAAATGCATTTAAAATCTCAATTTTTTTTTAATTTTTTATTTCGAACTAAATTACATTCAAATAAATGTATGTATATATATACTTCTATTTTTCACCAGAACAAGAAATAAAATACAAATTTTCATTTTTAATTATTATTTTATTTATATACAAGTTTAAATTTATTTTTAAACAAGCTTGTCTTGACATTAATAAACATTATTAAAAATGCAATAAAGGTAAATATGTACATAGTATAATAAACTGCATCACACAGCACGAGCTTACAATAACCCAAATTTATTTTGCAAAGAACAAAAAAATCAATAGAATATGAGATTTGCTTAATAATTCAATTCAATTCAAAACTAAAGTAAACACACAAATGTATTGTCAACAATTTGCAAACAGAAATGCATAATAGATATGACAAAGAACAACAATAACAACAACAACAACAACAACAACAACAAAAGAAACTAACTGAAACTATGTTCAGCAAAAAAGGGGGTGGTGATTTATAAAGACACCAGTTACAGCCTCCAGCACCTACACAAAACCATTAAACAATTATGAGCGAATATGTATGTACATTGAGTTTTTTGCTGCACATACTGTACTCGTACCTTGACAGTTAAGTAGTCGGTGGGGCTGATGCATGAACGAACGAACACCTTCACTGTTTTTATTTTACAAAAATTACGAGTGTAACAAACAATATGAAATTGTTTTAGAATTTACAATGTTGAAATAAGTATTACGAGGGAGCTTCAAAAAGTACCTTTGACAAGGTTGCTTTTAAAAAAGTACTTTTTAGAAAAAAAGTATCTTATCAAAAAGTACTTTTCTAAAAAGATTTTAAAAGGACTTCTTTTTACCTTATGAAAAAGAACCATTTGAAAAAGTACCTTATGAAAAAGTACCTTCTGAAAAAGTACTTTTTGAAAAAATATTAAAAAAAAGTACCTTATGAAAAAGTAATTTCGAAAAAATACTTTTTTAAGGTACCTTTAAGGTATCTTTCAAAAAGTACCTTATAAAAACTACATTTGGAAAAAGTACCTTATGAAAAAGTACCTTTTGAAAAAGAACAATTGGAAAAAGTACTTATTAAAAAAGTAGCTTATGAAAAAGTACCTTTTAATAAAGTACCTTTTGAAATAGTATCTTTAAAAAAGTCGTTTTTGAAATATTTTTTTTTTTGAAAAAGAACCTTATGGAAAATTACCTTTTATAAAAATGGCTTTTGAAGAAAAACCTTTAGAAAAAGTACTTTTTGGAAACGTATGTGTCTTTAAAAAATTTCTTTTTGAAAAAATGCATTTTGAGAAGTTCCTTATGAAAATATACATACTTAATGAAAAAGTACCTTTTGAAATAGTATTTTTTGAAGGAGTACCTTTTGAAGAAGCACCTTATTAAAGAGTACCTTTTGAGAAAGTACCTTATGAAAAAGTACCTATTGAAATAGTACCTTGTGAAGAAGCACCTATTAAAAAAGTAACTCTTGATAAAATGTCTTTTGAAAAAGTAACTTCTGTATAGGTACTTATTGAAAAGGTACCTTTTGGAAAAGTACTTTTAAAAAAAGTACTTTTTGAAAAAGTACCTTACAAAGTCCTTTAAAAAAAAAATACCTTTTGAAAAAGTACTTTTTGAGAAAAAGTACTATATGCAAAAGTGTACGTATTGAAAAATTACCTTCGGAAAATGAACCTTTTTAAAAAAATTACCTTCCAAACATATTTTTTCCGATACAAGTATGTAGCCTTCACCTTTTCATGTCTAAGCACCGCTTTGTCTAAAAAAAACTATAACCTCCCTCGTATAATTTAATTCAATTCTCTTATTTCTGGCCAAGAAACAACTTATATATGAAAGTATTCCGATATATTAAAATGGAAAGGAAAAAGCTTTGACAATAAACAAAAGGGATTTTATTTAGACTGTTTGTTGTTGAGAGAAATTAATAAACAATAAACAAATCTAGTTTTAATTACAAAATTATATTACACTTTAAAAACAAATTAAATATCGCATCAAATAAAAAAATTTAATAAATATTTCAACACAAGCACTTTAAAAACTATTTTTCAAAGAAGTTTCCTCAGAAATTCTACTGACTTCACAAATTTTTTTTTACGATTTCTCTATTTAGTCTTTTTGTTTATGATGCCTTGTTCTAAAGTTGACAGCAATGACACTAATATTTGTTTTCTTGAGAAAGAACAAAACAAAATACATGAAACTACAAACAAAACCACACAATAAATATTTTTGGGCATAAATCCTTTCTTCGAGTTAAAAAAAGTGTGTTTGTATCCATAAATCTTTAAGAGCCACTTAATGTTTGTTGTTTTAACTTTCAACTCTTTTACTCCAACATTTGCTTGGGTTTCCGCCTAAAGGGTTTGCCCGTACTAGTATGTATTTCGCTTAAAATGCGAGCAGTAATTGAATAAGAAATGGGGAAGTATTATCAAGGAAAATATTGGATTTTAAGGAAAATATTATTGAACTTAAAAAAAATTCTTTCTAAAAATATTACAATTGTTTATAAAGCAAAGTGAGTTTTATTTATATTAAAAAAATTATTTATATCAATTTCACTAATTTTGAATAATTGTTTATATAAATATTTAAAGAGAGAAAATTTATTTCTTAAAAAATTAAAGCATAAGAAAAAATCGGTATACACAAACAAACAAAATCGTAAAATTTAAATTTTTATGGGAACAAGATATATTTTTGTATACAAAAAATTTTATTTAAATAAATAAATTTTTTTTTTAAATTTTTATTCGAAAAAAAATCGTTAATTTTTTTTATTTTTTTTTAAATGATTTAAGAAATTTATTATTTGACATATTGTCATAATTATATTTTAATTTGAAATTTCTTTGCTGGTGGTTCAGCTTGGTCTATATGCATTTCATTGTTGCTGTAACAAATCATCAATAGACTTCAACCACACATTTTGACGATTTGTTACAGCAACAATGAAATGCATATAGACCAAGCTGAACCACAACCAGCAAATAAATTTCAAATTTTTTAAATAATTTTTTATAAAAATATTAATCTTTTAAAACTTTGCACAGCAAATTACATATGTAAGAAATAAAAGTTGTTTAATACAAAAATATTTATTCGAACAGATTTTTATAAAAAAAAAATTAGAACTTTTTACAAAAAAAATGTATTCGCATAAAGTTAATAAAAGAAAGTTAATTTTGATGAGAAAAGTTTTATTCGAATAAAATTGTTTAGTAAAGATTTTATTTTGAATCAGATTTATTAAAAAAAATTTTGATAATAAAATTTTATTCCAAAAATAATAAAATAATTTTTCGTATAAAAATCTTAAAAATATTTTATTTGAATTTACATGATAAAATAAATTTTTAAAATAAAATTTGTTAATTCAAAAAATATTTATTCGATTTTTTTTTAATTTTATTATATTAAAATTTGTCTTCGAATAAAATTTACTACAGAAAAGTTTAATTTTGATTAGAAAAATTTTATTCGAACAGACATTTTTCGGCAATAATTTTTTTCGAATAAGGTTTGTTCAAAAAAATTTAATTATGATTAGCATAATTTCATTCGAATGAAGCTTATCAAAGAAAAGTTTAATTTTGATTAAAAAAATTTCATTCGAATAAGTTTTTCGATAAAAAATTTTTTCGCATGAAAATTTTTTTATAAACATTTTTTTTTCGTATAAAATTTTGTTGCAAAAAATAAATATTGATTAAAAAAATTTTATTCGAATAAATTTTTTAAAAGAAAAATTTAATTGTGATTGATACATTTTTTTAAATAGAGTTTAAAGAAAAATAAAGTTTTGATTAGAAAAAATTTTGATTAAATTTTTCTGGAATAAAAATTTTTTGATTAAAAATTTTTTCTTATCAAAATTTTTTTCGTTTAGTTTGCTACAAAAAATTAATATTTATTAAAAAAAATTTATTCGAATAAATTTTTTAAAGAAAAATTTCATTTTATTAGAATAAAATTTTTCGATAATTTTTTTTTTTAAATAAAGTTTATTGATGAAAAATTAAAATTTGATTAGATACAAATGTATATTTTATTCGATTGAAGCTTAAAATTAAATTTTGATTAGAAAAATTTTATTTTAATAGATTTGATTAAAGTTTGATAAGAAAAAATTTATTCGAATAAAATTTTACGATAAATTTGTTTTCAGTTTTTAAGGAAAAATTAAATTTTGTTTGGAGAAATTTTATTCGATTAAATTTTATTAAGGAAAAAGTTAATTTTGATACGAATAAAATTTTTCAACAAAATTTCTTTTAAATAGTTTATTAAAGAAAAATTTAATTTTGATTAGAAAACATTTATTCGAGTAAATTATTTTAAGGAAAAATGTAATTTTGATAAGAAAAATTTTATTCGAATAAAATTTTTCAATTAAATATTTTTTGGAATGAAAATTATAAAAGCAAAATTTAATTCCCATTAGAAATACATATTTTATTTCAATGAAGCTTATAAAAGAAAAATTTACTTTTGATTTGAAAAATTTTATTCGAGTAAATTATTTTAAGGAAAAATGTAATTTTGACTAGAAAAAAATTTATTCGAACTTAAGTTATCAATTAATTTTTTTTTGTATGAGGTTTATTAAAGCAAAATTTAATGCGGATTATAAAAATTATATTCGAATAAACTTTTATTCGCTTTTAATTTTTCAATAAAAAAATAATAATTTTATGTAAAAACTTCATTGGCATAAACACATATGCACATAAAAAAAATTACAGACATAAAAAATTGCATTTGAAAAAAATAAAAAAAAAAATAATTCGAGTAAATTTTTTTAAGACAGAAAATCGGAACACATCGTGCCGTAACCGCCAAAAAAGCTTAACAGCCACATTTTTACACCGTTTTTTTTAACGAAAATCTATTATTTACGATTGCAAATAATCAAATTTTTTCAAAAAATCAAGTTCGAAAATAATGTCGCTCAAGGCACACCTTCGCACACAGTTGCACGATGTACTAAAAATACAATCCTGGTATGATGAAGTCTATGAAAATTTTTGTATTTTTTTTTAGCGATTGTGTAGGATAGTGAGCCATGGACTTTAAGCATTTTTACCGGTTATGGCACGTTATTTATGTATGCTTGGAAATATGAAAGTTCAAGGCAACAAATTTTTTTTTATAAAAATATTCGAGTAAAATATTTTAAGGAAATTTTCGCGAATATTTTTTAACCAAAAAAAACCTTTTCGCAGAAATATTTCTAAAGAAAAATTAACTTTTTATACAAAAATTTTATTCGATTCGCATTTTTTTAATCATGCATGGTCCGCGTTAATTCTTAAAATTTTTTCCAACAAATGAAATGTTTTTCCCGTGTTAGTCGAGTACAGGGGGTCTACTGGGGGAGCAAATTACGGCATTCGATAGGACCCGTAATTTAAAAATATTTCAATAGAGTTTATTTGGAAATATTTTTAAATTACGAGTCGTATCGAATGCCTTGATTTGCCCCCTGTATTACGAAACGAAGGAAAATTTTGCTTTCGTTTACAGAGTAAACAACCCCCAGATTCTATAATAAGTTATTGCATTTGTGTTTTTGATATCATTGGGGCAGCCTTCCCTCTCAATTCGTCAGAAGAACATTGTTACTGTATCTAAGATCATGTAGTTCTTTAGTAAAACCATCCATCCATCCATCCATCCATCTATTTATTTATTTTTACTTCTTATATGGCGGAATATGCGTGTCTCTTGACTAAATGACTGCCTGTATTTATTTATTTGCTTGTTTTGTTTCAAACTTTAAATCTTGAGAGTACTTTTATCATTTATTTTTTTAATTTTATCCATATTTGAGTCTTCTTTTGCCTTTGGACTCGCACATGCACATGTACATATCGTTACCTTAATATAGAAAGGCCCTAACTTATTAATTATTTTTAATAATTAAATATAAATAATTAATAATAATTATTAATTATTTTTTTTTTTTGGAAATAGGGATTCTGGCATTTTTCGATATATTAGATGTTCTTCTAACGAAATATACAAAAAATTCGCCTAACGAAAAAAATAATGACTTAGGGCCTTTCTATATTAAGGTAACGATATGTATGTAGTATTTACATGAGGATGTATGTAAAATATTATAAACATGAGTGAGTGTGTGTGTGGTATTTGCTGCAGTGAGTTTGTTGTCTGGAATGGAATGATTGGTTGGATGGTTGTTGGTTGGTTGGCGGCTGGTGGTTTGGTTCCATTTCGTTTTTGTTGGCGGCATTTGTTCTACTCTTAGACCACGACCACACAAGTTGTTGATACAAAACTTAATTCTTATTTTTATATTTATTTTCTTTTTTTCATTTAATTTTTAATTCTTTCTTTTTTCACTATCTTTTTTTTTTCTTTCTTTATTTGATCATGGGTGATGTTGCTTGTTCATGCGATCATGATCATCATTATCATTTCACATTTGCTGTTTTTGGTTTCGTTCTTGGCAAATGTTGCTGCAGCAGTTTTTGTTGTTGTTATATCTGGCTAGAATTAGCTAAAATACAATAATAAATACAATAATTTGTCCCTTTTTATTCGTGCAAAAATATTACAATTTTGTGTATTTACTTAAAGGTGGGTAGTTTGGAAATTCGTTGGAAAGGGTTGATATCTAAACCAGGATTTGATGGCTAAACATTTTTAATAAAAATAAATTGCCATTAAATTTTATTAAAAAACTATGCGGGGTTTGTTTGTTTTTTAGGGTCCTTTTTCGAAAGGGTCAAAAAAGACCCCCACGGAGCAGAGTTAGAGGGTTAAAATGTTCCACAAAAATTTTCCTCACAACATTTTATATATCAATGCTGAACAAACTCTATGCATAAGACTCAATTGTGAATAACTACAAAAATTAACCCTTAAACGTGTTTCAAGTTTTGACTAGTTTCTAGGGCTTAAATTGGATCAAGAGCTTCAATATATTCAAAACATTATAGTAAAATTGTATGCCCAATATTTGTGTAGAACATTTGGACTCGTTTTATGCCCGTTTAAGGGCGCTTTTTTGTCCCCTTTTTCGAAAGGAAGCAAAAAGACTCTCACGGAGAAGAGTTAGAAGGTTAAATGTTTTACAAAAATGTTTCTCATAAGATTTTACATAAAAAAGCTGAACATACTCTATGCGTACAAGGCAAGTAAGAATTATTAAGAAATTAACCCTTAAACGCATTTCAAGTTTTGACTAGTTTCTGGCATTTAAGTTCTATTTCGAACCTTAATGTATTCAGAACATTAAAGTAGAATTTTATGCCCAATATTTTTGTGGAGCATTTGGACACGTTTTATGACCGTTTAAGGACAATTTTTGTCCCCTTTTCCGATTTTACATAAAAAAGCTGAACTCACACTCTATGCCTAAAATGACAGTAAGAAAAATTAACAAATTAACCCTTAAACGTTTAATCCAATTAATATAATTTGTGATAGTGAAGTTAAATTTTAAGCTTAGCTTAAGGCGAATATTGTTAAAGAGCATTTGGTCCCGTTTCATTCCCGTTTAAGAGTACTTTTTCCCTTTTTTCTGAAAAGAAGAAAAAAGACCTGTACAGAAAAGAGTTAGAGGGTTAAAATGTTTCACAAAAATCTTGCTCATAAGATTTTACACAAAAGTGCTGACTTTATATAACTAAAATCAATATTTGTCTTTGTTAGAAGCTTGTTAGATATTCTGGAAAACGTTAAGGTTAAGATTTTTATTGCACAGTGGTAAGTGAAGAGGAAAAAGAAAAAAAATTTTTTTTCTGATACTTAACAATTCGCCCCGGTAGAAATTTTTAAAGAATTTCAAAAGGCAGAAAAACATATGTATCGCCGTGTTTTGTTATCTGCTTAAGTTGACTTCCTTCTACTACATAAATGGCTGTATGGCTGCTGCTGCTGCTGCTGCTGCCTGGGTGATCTCGAAAAGGCAAACATGAGATTGATATTTATTTTATGTTTAATTTGCTTTGATTTTATTGTTTTAATATTCAATTTATTAAAAAAAAAGGAAAAGAAAAAATAAATAAACATTTGTTTGTATAAATAAAAATTAAAAAGACCCTCATCAGCGTAAATGATCTTTTTATATTGATTTTATTACCAAAGATCTTTTTTCTACTTATTTTTTGGTTTTTATTGCCATTTTTTGTATTTCTTTTCTTTTCTTCATTTATTGAAATAATGAAAAAAAAAACAATTTTTTTTCAAACAACGTTTTTCTCAAATATTTCACGACGTTTAAGGTTTCTTTTTATATTTATTTTACTGTTGAGCTGTCCATAAAAAAAAAATAAAATAAAAATTCTAAATTAATAAACTGGCAGGAAATTTTGTGCTCAAGAATAGCTTGGGGTTTGAGCTAAAAGTGTGCGTTAGTGTGAGTGTAAGTGTGTGTGAGTGCCTTTTGACGACCACCGATGATGATCACCTGGTAAATGTGTTTGTCTCTGTCTTTACTCTTTTATTTAACTTATTCTTTTCCTGATTTTTTTTATTCCTTTACAAAAACCATATGTGTGTATACGAGAGTTTCCTGTGTTTTGTGTTAAACTCCCTTTAAATTTTAGAAAGAAAAAAAATTATTTTTTGTTTTGTAGGTGGTAATAACTTGTTGAACATTTTTTTTCTTTAGCTAATGTGTGTCAAAACAAACACAACAGGACAACAGGACTTCATTTTCAAAAGAAAAGAAAAAGGACCACCTAGTCAATGCCACAAATATTGCCTTTGCTACTGCTAATAAAACCTTTTGTTTCTATTTCACTTGAGAAAGAAGACAATAAAAAAGAGTTTTCAAAAGGACAATCACAATAGATGCCATAAAATCATAATTTCTTTGCGGTTGAAAATATGTATGCATTTTAGAATCGTTTAAGTTTAAAAGTCCTTGTTTTATTTAAATTTTTTCTTTTTTCATTTTTCGTATTGTATTGTATTGTCATACATTTTTACCATCACAAGTCGAAATACATAAATCACAATTTTTGCACAGAAACTGAGCAAAAGCTTGAAGGTTGTGTATGGTTGCTTTGCTGTTGTTGCTGCAAGGTTTGCAAATTATACCCGTACAATTTTGCTAATTCCAAGGATTTTTATGCCACTGGGTTAACAAATTTTAATGCTGCATGTTACACAAATGTATAAAAGTATCTGAGAAAACAAAATAAAGTAGATACTGGTGTTGTTGACAATGATTTAGTGAGAATTCAATTGAACTGAATTTCCAAATTTTTTATTTATAGTGGCAAAAAAAATAAATATGTAGAATAAACCGGTACACGTCACAAGGTTACATACAAAATAATATACAAAAGTCCGTTTAATGCAATCAAGTACATTAAAATTTTTCTAGACAAAACATCTTTAATTAAACAGTTTACTTTTCCAGATCAGTATTATGGTTTGTGTCTCTGCTAATTAATTTCAAGTCTATCTTCACTAGGGATAACAATCGGGATTGAATTTTAAGAATTCCGGGATTTGGGATTTTGGATAATAATTTGAAATCCCAAAAGGGCCAAATTACGACACTCAAAATCTAACGAAAGAAACAAATAATTTGCCCCCTTAAACTAAATTATCATTTATGGTTATACAACAAAAGATCTTAGACCTTTTTTTTAATATTAAAACGCTTTGATTTCATAAATTCTCATCGTATATCATATCACATCATATCATATCATAAATCGCCGGCAAACCATTAATCCTAAATGCAGGTAATAAAATGTAAACAAATACTCATACGAGTAAAAAAATAACACTAAAATGATGAATACATGTCTGTCATTTAGTGGACGACACCACACAACACGATCAACAAAAAAAAAATAAATTAAAAAAAAATCCATAATTCTATTAAAAATGGCATCACGTATGTACACAATTAAAAAAAGGTAAAAGAATTTGTAACCATAAACATTAAAAACACACACACACGCAGGAATTAAAGGAGTTCAATTTAATATTCTTATTTATTCCTCAATGAAAAGAAAATGCCACCATCATAGATAGAACCAACAACAACTGGCTGCTTGCACCCCGTCCATCAGTCTGTTCGTCTAGCCGTCGTCCGTGTCAAATCTTTCTTTGCATACGTGTGGTATACCACGAATGAACGACCAAGAGAATGAAATGTTCAAACACCTTTTCAAACAATTAAAATTTTTTTAAAGTTGCAGCCAGCACAGCACCACCACAGCGCACAGTGGGTAGGATTAAAAGATAAATTTTTAATAAATTTTTAATTGATAAAAACCAGAATTCACTAACAAAAATTGCAAATCAGAGCAATTTGCTAATCTTTAGAAAATTTTCGTAAAATAACCATGTCTTGCCAATCAGAGTTGCATTTATAACCTACACTAAATTATTTAGGATTTTTATTTTATTTTATTTTTTTTTAATTTTCAAAAAATTATCTTTAAAAGAAAATTTAATATTTAGGAATATGTATATAAATAAACATAAATCTTGTGCTTTAACAGAGCTCTGTTAGCGCTGTAACAGGCCTCTGTAAAGCTAGAAAAAGTTCATTTCATCTAAAAATTTAATTAGTCTTGTGAAATTTATTAATTAAATTTTTCTAACTTTACACAACCGTGTTAACAAGCTAACAAAGCTCTGTTAAAGCACAAGGTTAACATTTTAAAATTTAACTTCACACACCTAAAATTTTAGTGCTGTTTTTTTAAATCAGTTAATATTCATTTTCATATTCATACTCATACTCATAATCATACTCATGCACATACTTACACTCATATTCATATTCATATTCATATTCATATTCATATTCATATTCATATTCATATTCATATTCATATTCATATTCATATTCATATTCATATTCATATTCATATTCATATTCATATTCATATTCATATTCATATTCATATTCATATTCATATTCATATTCATATTCATATACATATTCATATTCATATTCATATTCATATTCATATTCATATTCATATTCATATTCATATTCATATTCATATTCATATTCATATTAATATTAATATTCATATTCATATTCATATTCATATTCATATTCATATTCATATTCATATTCATATTCATATTCATATTCATATTCATATTCATATTCATATTCATATTCATATTAATATTAATATTAATATTAATATTCATATTCATATTCATATTCATATTCATATTCATATTCATATTCATATTCATATTCATATTCATATTCATATTCATATTCATATTCATATTCATATTCATATTCATATTCATATTCATATTCATATCATATTCATATTCATATTCATATTCATATTCATATTCATATTCATATTCATATTCATATTCATATTCATATTCATATTCATATTCATATTCATATTCATATTCATATTCATATTCATATTCATATTCATATTCATATTCATATTCATATTCATATTCATATTCATATTCATATTCATATTCATATTCATATTCATATTCATATTCATATTCATATTCATATTCATATTCATATTCATATTCATATTCATATTCATATTCATATTCTATTCATATTCATATCATATTCATATTCATATTCATATTCATATTCATATTCATATTCATATTCATATTCATATTCATATTCATATTCATATTCATATTCATATTCATATTCATATTCATATTCATATTCATATTCATATTCATATTCATATTCATATTCCATATTCATATTCATATTCATATTCATATTCATATTTCATATTCATATTCATATTCATATTCATATTCATATTCATATTCATATTCATATTCATATTCATATTCATATTCATATTAATATTAATATTCATATTCATATTCATATTCATATTAATATTCATATTCATATTCATATTCATATTCATATTCATATTCATATTCATATTCATATTCATATTCATATTCATATTCATATTCATATTCATATTCATATTCATATTCATATTCATATTCATATTCATATTCATATTCAAATTCATATTCATATTCATATTCATATTCATATTCATATTCATATTCAATTCATATTCATATTCATATTCATATTCATATTCATATTCATATTCATATTCATATTCATATTCATATTCATATTCATATTCTATTCATATTCATATTCATATTCATATTCATATTCATATTCATATTCATATTCATATTCATATTCATATTCATATTCATATTCATATTCATATTCATATTCATATTCATATTCATATTCATATTCATATTCATATTCATATTCATATTATCATATTCATATTCATAATTCATATTCATATTCATATTCATATTCATATTCATATTCATATTCATATTCATATTCATATTCATATTCAATTCATATTCATATTCATATTCATATTCATATTCATATTCATATTCATATTCATATTCATATTCATATTCATATTCATATTCATATTCATATTCATATTATTCATATTCATATTCATATTCATATTCATATTCATTTCATATTCATATTCATTCATATTCATATTCATGTACAATTTCATTAAAATTTATGCTAAATGGCTGGCGGTCAAAAGCTCTATACAAAATTGAGAGCTTCTACTTTCGTTTCAAAATACAGAGTTTAGCCACTGATGTTAACGAATCACCTCTGCGCAAGTTGATAGACATGAGTGCTGATTAAGTGCCTGGCATTTTCCCCAGCTAAAGCTAAGTTTAAAAATTAAACTAAATCTTCTTTAGAAAATAATATTAATTAATAAAAAATATTTTAAAATATTTCATTTTATAAAAATTTAAAATAACTTGATCCCCATCAATAAATTAATAATTTTAATAATTTAAAATTATTCCTGGTAAAAAATTATTTTAACAAAATTCTAATATAGTTTAGAAGTTAAATACGTTGTAATACTTTTGCAGCCATTGAACCCACTGTGCAGCGTTGGTGGCCAAACATACTATTGCCAGCATGTGCATGTTCATTTTGCCACACGCACTCGATCACACACACATAAACATGTAAAGAAATTGCTGAACCAAACAAATAGATTTTTAAGCGATCAATTTCCTAGTCGCGCTACACGGAAGAAAGTGAGCAGTTTTTGTCCTAGTAATGGGTTTGTCATAGTAAACAATTTATTTCTTCTAAATCTGGCAGCACGGATGGAGATTATTATTATGAAAATTGCCATATCGAAAATCTTTAGCGAAATAAAATAACAATAAAATCTCCATATAGTCTTTAAACTCCCACAAGAGAAGAAAAGTTCTCAGAAAGGGTGATCAACTTTCGTTGAAGTTTTAGTTTTAAGAAATTTCAACGCTGAAAAAACTCAAACAAGAGCAATTGCTTTTGTTGAGTGTCTTATTTCATCTATGTACTTACAAATAATCATTTTGTTTAGTATTTCACAAAACAATTAAAAGATTTTTAAACACAAAATTGCCCTCACACATCCATACGTAGCGCCTTAGCGTCTTCGTTTATTTCAAGTGGAAGTGCCCAAACATTTTGCTAAACATAAAATTTTAAATAAACACAAAATACTCGTACGTACGTATTAGATGTCAGCCACATCTACTGGGTGGTTTCAATACTTTTTGTAAGTAAATAAAATAAAAATAGTTCTTAATGGAAGTTGAAAACACTTAAATGTGACACTTAAGATGAGAACATAAAAATTTATGGCGTAGATTGTAAAATTTGTCAACAAAAAAAATTACTGATTATGTACTAAAAAATTTCTATGACATTTTTTAAAAATTTTATAAATATAAAGAAGTTTGTTATAAAATTAATCTTACATATTATAATTGTATTGTAGCTCAAGTTTTTAATAAAAAAATAACACAAAAAAATATTTATTTACTTAAGATATTTTGCAACAAAAATAAAACATTTTTAATGAAATAAATATTTTTTATTACCTAATTTTATTTAAATTAAAAATATTTACGATATCAGTTTAATTTATTTTTATCAGAATATAATTTTTTATAATTTTGTTATAAAAGTGCCAAGAAATTAAGATCACCACACAGAACTTTCCCCAAAAATTTTAATTTAAATTTATATACGTAAGACTTTAGTGTTTACCAGGAATGTCCTTTAAATTACTAATAAAAAATTTTATAACTTTTCTTGCCTAAGAAACATAAAAAATTAAATTATTCAAAAAAAGTTCAATAAACTTAAAAATCGAATAAAATTTTGCAATAAAAAAATTAATCAAAAAGAACTTTTTCGAATAAAATTTGCCTATTTATTAATAAAAAATTTATTAGAATACAAATTTTACCAGAGATTAATCGAATACAATTTTTTATGTTAATGTTTTTTTTTTGCCTAAAAAATTAAATTATTTGCCTAAAAACTCATACAAATGAATTTATTCGAATAAAATTTTGCAATAAAAAAAAGTATTCGAATAAAATTTTCCAATTTATCAACATAAAATTTTATTCGAATAAAAGCTTTAAAAGAAATTATTCGAATATAATATTTTATTATGATTTTTTTTGTCGAAAAAACGAATCAAAAAATAAATTATTGGAAAAATATTTCCCATAATTATTTTCACGAAAAACTTATGCAAAAGAAATTATTCGAATAAAATGTTGAAATAAAAAAATAATAAAATGAACTTATTCAAATAAAATTGTTGAATTTATTCAAATAAAATTTTATTCGAATATAAATTTTATAAGAAATTATTCATATACAATTTTTTATGATGATTTTTGTTTTGCCTAAAAAAATATAAAGAAAATTATATGAAAATAAATTTAAAATTTTTCTTGCTTAAAAACTCACACAAAAGATATTATTTAAGTAAAATTTTGCAATAAAATTATAATAATAATCAAATAAAAAATTTTATTAAAAATTATTCGAATACAATATTTTATTATGATTTTTTTGTCTAAGAAACGAATTAAATAAATTATTCGAAAAATATTTGTCATATTTTTTTTACCAAGAAGAAATTATTCGAATAAAATTTTCGAAATACAATATTTTATTATGATTTTTTTTTCCAAAAAAAGTATCGAAAAATACAATCAATATATAAATCAATAAATAAATTATCATTATATTTGTCATAATTTTTTTTTTCAAAATTATTCGAATAAAGTTTTATTCTATCTACTTGGGTAGACATTGCTATTAATATCAACTATTTAACGTAAATTTTTCTAATGAAACGGAATATGAGAAATGCATGCTGTGTATATAATTATTGATTTACCACCTTCGGTGCTGATGAAATGCGTGGCTGCACAGAAAAATTTCGGTATTTCCCCTCGGCTAATAAAAGTCTAGTTTAATTTTTTTGGGTTCCGTACACCAAAGGTGAAAAAAGGAACACTATTGTTTTCGCTACGCTGTCCGTCTGTCCGTCACACGGTATTTTCTCAGGAACCGTAAGAGCTACGGACCTAAAATTTGGACAGAGTATGTAGAACCTTGGCCACTACAACAACAAATACATGAGAATTAGAAATTAAAGCGTGCTCCAAAACGAGCGACGAAACATGTTAAAATCTCATGTAATATACATACAATTAAAGGGTGGTCCATCATTTAATGCAATTTTGACTATGTAATTTTGACAACTTGCTATATCTTGGAGACCGTAAGAGGTAAACTCTTGAAATTTTCAAAAACGGTAAAACTAAAAAATCCGAAAATTATAAAATCGCCAAACCGAAAAAAATCGCCAAAACCTGAAAAAAATCGCCAAAAATTTAAAAAAATCGCAAAATCGACAAAATTAAAAAAAAATTCTAGCACTAAAATAAATCGCCAAATTCGAAAAAATCGTTTTAATGAAAAAAAATCGCCAATATGAAAAAACGCCAAAAACCGAAAAAATCGCCAAAACGCGAAAAATGCGCCAAAACCAAAATAATTGTTTATGTGAAAAAAAATCGCCAAAATGAAAAAAAAATCGCCAAAATTAAAAAAAATTGCCAAAATTTAAAAAAAATCGCCAAAATTTAAAATAAACGCCAAAAACCGAAAAAAATCCTCAAAACGAAAAAAAAGTGCCAAAACTAAAAAAATCGCAAAAACCAAAAAATAAATCACCTATATGAAAAAAACGCCAATATTAAAAAAAATCGCCAAAATAAAAAAAAAACGCCAAAATAATAAAAATTGCCAAAATTAAAAAAAAAACTTCAAAAAACAAAAAAAAACCGCCAAAACGTGAAAAAAGTGCCACACCTCAGAAAGCGCCAATAAATTCAAAAAACCCCACAAACTAAAAAAAAAGCTTAAAACCGAAAAAACCCAAGAACGAAAAAAATGCCAAATCTATAGTTTATATTGTTCGTATTGAATTACATATCTCGTGCCCGTACTGAACCCTCGTCGCACTTCACTGAATTTATTTATCTTCTTTAGAAAAGCTCACATCAATTAATAAAAATATTTCATGCAATAAGAATTAAAATTACTGAACTTTTAAGCTCGAATAAGATTTTATTTCTCATTAAAATGGAATACAGTTCAATTAAATCTAAAAATGTCTCATTTAATTTTTGAAAATGTTAAACGAATTCTAGTTCTTTAAATTTAAAAAAAAAACATTATATCACATATTCTTAAAATTAATTTAAAATGTATTTGATTTCAAATTTTTCATAAAAAATTTTTTCTAAAATGGATTTTAAACTCATTTTATTTTTTTTTATAGATATGGGGGTATTTATTTATTTGTGTATGTATGTATGTATGTATGACGTATAAAAAAAAATTGTGTTAAACACATCAAAAAATACCCGCTGGTGAGGCTCCCTCCTCTACAGACCTATGGAGATCCAGTTAATTAAAATTTTTTCGTGTTTCATTAAAAAAAATTGTTATTGTCTGATAATGGGCACACAAGTACAAAACTACTCAAAATGAAGAGCATGTGTTAAAATATTTTTATCTTTTATGTATTTTCTTTTTTCCCCCTCTTGCCATACGCTGATCGTATTTGCTGCTAATTGATTTATTTTGTGTGGTACGAGTAATTTAGGGAAATAAGGGCGTCAGCATCATCATCATCATTATCATTCGACTAAACTGCAACAACACAAGTACGAGTGAGTATTAAACATTCAACAATATAGACCATTTAAAAAACAACACTAAACAACAACAGCACTTTAACTCTTCTTTACGCAACGCAATCATACGAGTACAATACGAATTACGAATTGTAGCGTTGAGATACAAATAACTACGATCAGTTAAGTACCAAGGGAGTGTTTCAAAAGATAAAAAAATATCAAGGAAAAAAGTCTGCCTCAGACAGCAGCTTTAAACCATTTTTAACTCAATGAAGCAATAATTTAGCAGCTTTTTGGCATGTTGCACTAAAAAAAAACTTTTTTTTTTTTAATTTCAGTGTGTAACGGCACCCATGTATGTATGAAATGCAAAGAAAAAAAATTAATTTCCAAAAATTATGAAAACATGTAGACCTTCATGGCCAAGAAGACAAAAAAAACCTTAAAACTGTGAAAAGGTCTGTACATAATCGCACATAAAGATGGTTTAAAAACTCCAGCAGATGATAAACAAAAAAAAAAAGAAAAGAGTTAATAAACCATAAAAGTAAAATGAATGAGATCGGTAGGAGTTACAATTCGAATGTAAAAAAAAATATTCAAAAACCGACAACAGCTACAAAAATCATCATAAATTAAAAGCGTAACAACAAAATTATGTTTCTTTGTTACTTTATATTATTTTTTCTTTTTCATTTCAATTTTGTTTTAAGCCAAAAATAAAAATATAAAACATATGTATAGTATGACTTTATATTTACAAAAGAAAGTTGATCTCGTTTTTATTATTTTTATTTTCTTAAATATTTTTTTTAGTACGTTTTGCCAAAAATTAAAATGCGAAACCAAAAAAATGTTGCTTTGATAAAAGAAAAAAAAAAACACATTTACAAAATTTTACAATTATTTTCTTACAACAACTACTTATGTATATACTTACGAGAGTCTACGCTACTTTAAGTGTTTGTTGGAATTATCATTCATTATTGTATTGGTTCACCAGGCAATGGATTGCGCCTTAAAGCAGCTGCTTTGACATTATGTACTCGTATATATGGATTAATATCTGTGTCCAAACGGGCGACAAAAGACAATCACTATGGAGATAATAGCACAATGGCTCAGAAAACATTTAAAAATTAAATCTCTAAAGACACTTCTTTTAAAAATGATTTTTATTTTCATTAAAATTTGTCATTTGTTTAAACGAATTTTCTATAGTAAAAAATCTATTAGTGAAGCAAAATTTGCGGTAAAATACAATCCTTTACGTCTAAAAAATTTTCATGGAACACATTATTCTTTAGGAAATTTAAAAAAAAATTCTATAGAAAAATTTCGTGTAACAAAAATTTTCATAGAAAAATTTTGGAGTGACAACTTCTTGTGACAAAATTTTCTATAAAAACACTTTCGAGCAACAAAATTTTTCATAGAATTTTCGTGTAACAAAATAATTATAGAAAAATGTTCGTTTAACAAAACTTTTAATTGAAAAATGTTCGTGACAAAATATTTTTCGAAACATTTAAAAATTTTCTATAGAATTATTTTCGTGCAACATAATTAAAAAAAATTTCCTAACAAAAAAATTCATGTTACAAAATTTTTTATTGAAATATTTTCGCGTAACAATTATTATTATTATTATTATTCTATGAATTCTCATATAGTTTTTGAAAGTCTCTGCATAAAGTAAGAGGTTTGTGACTGTTCAAAATTTGTGGTTGAAGTCTACTGATGATTTGGTTCAAGCGCCAATGAAATACGTATATAGACCAAGCTAAACCACCAGCAAATAAATTTCAAATTAAAATATAATTATGACAATATGTCGAATAATAAATTTCTTAAATGTTAAATTTCAGATTTTATTTTTCATTTTGCCTTGTAATTACTTTTATTGTTATCCAATGGATTTCTAATTGTATGAAGGTGTAGAAAAATAAAATAGATTCATATCGAATATAAATTATTTGCTGGGTTTTGTATGAGTTTCAAAGCCTACTAAGCTTATTTTGTCTTTGGAAAAAAATTTTAAAGAAAAATTTTTGTGACATTTCTTATAAAACAATTTTCGTGTAACATTATTTTCTATAGAAAAATTTTCGTTTAACAAAATTGTAATAAAAATTTATGTACAAAAATTTTCGTGTAACAAAATTTTTTATAGAAAAATTTTCCTGTGACAAAGATTTTTATAGAAAAATTATCGTGTAAAAATAACTTTCTCAAGAAAAATTTTCGTGTAAAAAAAAGTTTTTATAAAAAATTTGACATTTTTTATAAAAAAAATTTTCGAAATTTTTTGTAGAAAAATTTTTGTGTAACAAAATTTTCTGTACAAAAATTTTGGTGCAACAAAATTTTCTATAAAAAATTTTGGTGCAACAAAATTTTCTATAAAAAATTTTCGTGTGACAATATTTTCTATAGGAAAATTTTCATGTGAAAAAATTTTTGACGTAAAAATTTTCGTGTAACAAAATTTTCATGCGAAAAAATTTCTAACGAAAAATTTTCGTGCAAAGAAATAAACATTTATAAAAAAATTTTCGTGACATTTTTTATAAAAAAATATATTTGAAATTTTCTATAGAAAAATTTTCATGTGACAAAATTGTCTATAGAAAAATTTTCGTGTGAAAAATTTTCTTCAGAATAAGAAAATTTTAGTTTGACCAAATTTTCATTGGAAAAAGTTTCGTTTGACAAAATTTTCGTGTGACAAAATTTCCTGTAGAAAATTTCCGAAAAATTAAGAATTTTAAAGAAAAATTTTGTTTGTGTTACAAAATTTTCTCTAGAAATTTATACAAAAATTTCTTCTTTCTAATAAAATTCTGTTTTCTTATGGCAAAATTTTCTTTTTAATTATTTTCTATTTTCGTCTGAGCTGAATTATGTATGACAAAATTATCTATATTAGTTTTTACGTTCGGCCCATAGTGCCATGTATGTAAGTATGTGTGTGTATGTGCTGTCTGGTTATTACATAAATTTATATATTAGTTTTTTATTTTTTACTTTTATGTTGAGAGAAAAAGAAACTAAATTTATGTTTTTCGCAAAAAATTACAACAAAAGAAACACGAACGAAAACATACACACAAACAGTCGGCTTAAAAATGACGTAGCAGCAGCTCCAATCTTTAGCAACATTTCGAATGAATAATAATGCTTTGCTGCATGCAGAGTGTTTGTTTGTTGTTGTTGTTGTAGTTGTAATCTGCAGTTAAAGCAAAAGCATACGAAAACTTACTCGCTTATCATGTTTTGGAGCAACGACGACAAATACCAGCAGCAACAAGAAACAAAAACAAAAACAGTCCAAACTGCTAAATGAAATCAAGCAATCAACCATCGGCCACTTAGTCAGTCGTCAGCGGTTTGGCGTGCCCCCTTTTTTTCGGCATTTAGCTGTGTTTAGTTTATTATTTCTTTGCTGAGCGTGTTTGTCTGTCTGTCTGTCTGTCTGTCTTTCTGTTTGTTTGCCTGTGTGTTTTGTTTGCTTCTTGAAAATATTTTTATTATATATATTTTTTTATTGTACCTAAGTATCTCAGCTGTACTTTATAGTTTTATTATTTTTTAGTAATTTTTAAAAACGCGACCCCTTTCCACTACGGCTGCCGCACCAGCGTCTCTTGACAAACGGTGTCTGCTGATTATTTCAAAAATTTGTAGACCCAAATACTGCAGGCGCATAATGACGACTACGACGACGACGACGGCGACGATGTATGTTAAATTACATAATAAATATATTTAACTTATTGCATTTGGTGTTTTTGAAGTCTTTTTTTTTGGTTTGCTTTCTTGACTCCAATTTAAAGTTGTATGAATTGTATTTTTATTTTTTTACTACTTACTAGACAATTTTATGCCACACGCTCCAACACAATTTTGTGGTAATTCTGCTTAAACAATGTTTAAACAAATTTTATTCAACGACCAGTTACAATAGCGACAAATAAAAAATACAAAACAACAGCAAATTGTGTTACAAAATCACTCGCATCTGTGTTTTGCTTAGTAACATTAATTGCTTATAGAAAAAAAAATTTAATCACTTAAAATTTTATAAAGAACAAAATCTGTGCAGATTTCTGGCAACAATGAACATAAAAAATAATACGAGTTGCCAGACCTGATAGTTTAATACCGGTCGGAACACGGAGTGGTGAAAACCTTATTTATTTAATTCAACTTGTATTCAAGTCGGAATATTTCCTTTCTTTGAACTTGTTAAAATACCTGAAAACAAAATCTGGCAACACTGGTGATATTTCTAAGATCATTTAATTGTCTCCTATCTCAAATTTTATGATATGAAGAACTTAATATATATACATATATACATATGTTTAAAGCTTCCATGGGAATTGTATGAAATATTAAGTTCAATTTTAATGGGCGTGGCCCTGCCCACTTTTTAAAATGCTATATTTTTTCATTAGAACAGCCCAAAATGTGTTATAAGGTTTCGTAAATATTGCCTGGATTGAAATACGTGTGTGATTTTAAACTTTAATGAATGTAAGACCGCCCCCACCCCACCCCTTGTCAAGTAATAATAATAATGTAAAAATTTTAGAGCTATGCTCTTTATGTCGATACTATTACAATTATAAATTAATTTTTTGTTTAGATTTATTTCTTTACATTTGTTTGTTTTCTCTATTTTTCTCTGTTCGTAAAAAAGAAGATGCCAGATGACTTGCTAATAAGAAAAGGGGTGCTAAGCCTGCATTTACATATGCAGATGCCCGCCCACACAAGCAAGTATTTACATCGAATTTATTTTGTTTTATAAATAACAATAAAATTAATTAATTTTATGAATATTAAACAAATACATATTTTTAAAAATAAAAATAGTTTTACTGCCTCTTCTTTTTTATATAGGAACAAAAATTGTGAACATATAAAATCAAGAAAAACTTCTCACGATAAAAATCGCAAAAAATTTAAAAAAAAAAAATTAGATTTTTTTTTACCTTTTTTACCCTGTTCATAGGTCCATAGGTAGCAAACCGTACAAAATTCAAGAAAACAATCAACTACAAAAATTTACCTAAGATCTCAATAAACAACTTTCTAGAACATATGAACTTTCTAGGAATGAATCTTAACATCGTTTTTATTTACACTGTGTTTTAAGAGGTATACAGCTTCTCGCGTTTTATTTCAATTTGTAAATTATAACGACAAAATTTATATTATTCATTTAATTATTTTCTTTAGTTTCTTATAAAAGTATTTTTCTCTTAAGCACACACACTAAGATAAATGTTTTTAAAAATTTAAGTTGATAGAAATTCAAGGTGAAATAAAACAAATATCCTACACGTTTAAATATTTTGCCGTTTCATTAAGTAAATTAGAACCCACAAATTGAAACATTTCTTAGAACTTCAAGGTTAAGTTGTTTTTTTGAACTCTTATACCATAAACTATTTGGTTATTGTATAAGTCTATACAGTGGTTTCCCGGTTTAACGAACGATACAATATTAGAACGATTCGTTAAATTAAAAAAATTCGTTAAATTGATATACATAAATTTAATTTTAATTCATAGGGGAATTTATTTGAAAAAATTCTTTAAGACTTGTTTTCGCAATAATTTACCCCCTGTTACCATAACTCAAATGCAAAATTTGCAAAGTAAGTGTATTTTTATACAGATAATTAAAGGGTATTCTATTAGTTAATGTAATTTTGACAACTTGCTGTATCTTGCAAACCGTAAGAGAAAGACGACTCTTGAAATTTTCAAAAACGCTACAACTAAAAAATCACAAAATTAAAAAAAATGGCCAAAATTAAAAAGCGCTTACATGAAAAATATTACCAGAAATAAAAGAAATCGCTAAAATGCCAAAAAAAAATGAAAAAATTAAAAAATCAACAAGAACCGAAAAAATTGCCAACACGAAAAAGCACCAAAAGTAAAAATATTTTTTTAAAATTTTTTTAATACTTACATATATTTATTTATTGCATTTTCAAAAAATGTGCAATGAAAAAAAGCAAAAAAACAAAATCGCCAAAAACCAAAAAATAAACAATAACTAAAAAAGCATCAGTAATAAAAAATCGCCAATGATTAAAAAAAATCGCCAAACAGAAACAAGAGGCAAAGATAAAACTTAAGCGCTGCTAATAAAAATATCGGCGAAAAAATCGCCGAACAAAAAAGACGCCAAAATTAAAAACAACTGAAAATAGCGTCAAGAATCCGATAAAAATCGCCAGAACGAGAAAACTGCCAAAACTAAGAAATCGATTTAAAAGAAAAGCTCCAAAACTGTAAATTGCCAAGAACCGAAAATAGTCGCCGCCAAAAGTAAAAAATCGCCAAAAATCTTTAAAATTCTAAAAAAGTGCGAATAATTAAAAACTCGTCAAAAACCTAAGTAATCGCCAAAAGTGAAAAAAGCGTTAAAACTAAAATAAATCGCCACAAAAAATAATCCCCAGAAAAGCTTCAAAGCCAAAAAATCTCTAAAACTTAAATTATGTATTGTAAAAATATAAAAAATCGACAAAAGGAAAAACAAACGCAAAATCTAAAAAGCGTCAATAGCAAAAAAATCGCCAAAATAGCCAAAAGATAAGCTCTTAAGCTATAAATTAATCGCTTTAACTAAAAATATCGTTAAGCGGAAAAACCAGCAAATAAATTTCAAGTTGAAAACTAAAAACAAAAGGAAAAATCGTCAAAAACCGAAAAAAAACAAAACAAAATCGCAAGAACGAAAAAACGCCAAAACTAAAAATATCGCTTAAATTAAAATAAATCGTCAAAAGGCAAAATAATCCCCGGAATGGAAAAAGTGTCAAAATTAAAAAAAAATCAGTAAAACTAAAAATGTATGTTGTAAAAACAAAATAAAATCGCCAAAAACGCAAAAACTAAAAAAGCGCCAATAGTAAAAAATCGCCTAAAAGAAAAGCTCCAAAACTTTAAATTAATCGCTGTAACTTAAAAATATCATCAAAAACTAAAAAAATGCCAACTAAAAAGCAATGAAAAAAAGCGCCAAAAACCAAAAAAAAAAAGAGTCGCAAGAACGAAAAAAACGCCAAACCTAAAAATAACGCTAAAACTAAATCAAATCGCCAAGAACCGAAATAATCGCCATAACGAAAAATAGTGCCAAAATTAAAAAATTGTTAAAACTAAAAATATATATTGCAAAAAATATAAATAAAAAAAATCGCAAAAACACGCAAAAAATAAAAAAACAACTATAGTAAAAAAAATCCTTAAAACCGAAAAATCGCCAAAAGATAAAAGCTGTAACTAAAAAGATCATAAAAAAAGACAAGAAAAGCTAAAACTAAAAACAACCGAAAAAAGCCCCAAAAACTGACAAAAATCGACAGAAGGAGTAAAACCGCCAAAACTGAAAAAATCGCTATAACTACAATAATCGCCAGAATAAAACAAGAGCCAAAATAAAAAAAGCGCCAAAGCTAAAAAACGCCAAGAACCAAAAACAAACGACTACACTAAAAAATCGCCAAAAACCGAAAAAAGCGCCAAAAAAACAAGCGCCAAAAAATAAGCGCTAAAACTATATATTAAAAATATCGCCTAAAAACAACCGAAAAAGAGTCAAAAACTAAAAAAAAATACTGTCGCCAAAACTAAAAAAACCCCAAAACCCAAACCGCCAAAAAATCGCTAGAAAAGAATCAAACTAAATCAGCAAAAGTAAAAAGGTCGCAAAAACTAGAATAAATCGCCAAAAACCCATATAATCGCCAAAACGAAACAAGAGCCAAAATTAAGAGAAAAAAAGCTCCAAAACTGAGCAAAAAATCCGGCGGAACTATTCGGGTGCGAGTTAAAGTCGCGCTTTACTGACTTTATTTTTCAATTAACGCCTTTCTTTGATATAATTACTGAATATAATTAATGCCCCTATTGTCGTTGCCAACTCAACTCAATTTAGTTGTATTTTTTTCCTTGAAATTGTTGCACAGAAAAAATTATTGCCGCCAAATTACAAGTATCGTACTTTGACTTCAACTGCGACGACTTTGTACTAGACTAAAGAAAATTTCGATATTTTTTCTTTAATCTAGTACAAAATAGTCGTAGACGAAATCGTTATACGACACTCCTAATTAGGTCCTTTATTATTTTTTTTCAACAGTTTTCCCAACTATTCTAATAATAGTCCAGTTGGTGATCTTGTTTTCCAAAAAAAAAAAAAAAAAAAAAACAACAATTGCTGCACGTATTTAAAATTTCATTTATTACACTTTTCTGTGAACTTTTAACCAAAAAAGAAAATACATGAAGGGATGGCTGTCAAGAAAAGAAGTCTGCTGTGTCATGTTAACTTGAGAAAACAATACAGCTGGAACTAAAAGGTCTTAAGTAGATTTTCTGATGTTTTTTTTCTAAAAATAAATGATGTGAGATGTTATCACAACTTTATGGTGCATCACATTTAACTGATATTTTCGTCATTAATTATTTTAAACTGACATAAATACAAAAAAACACACTTCGAAATATTTCCTCAATTCAAGATTATCTTCATTAACATGAAAGTTTTACAACAATAATTTTCATGTTGTATTTGCAACAAACAACAAAAAGACTCTCCCCTCAGTGGCATTTTCTTAACAGATTTTTCGTGTTACAATTTCATATACATATGTATAAAATAATAATTTTTCTAGTTCTCACTCTCTATTACAAACAGAAACACATATTCTTTACAGCGTTAGATTTTATTTCAATTTGTATCTGCATCTATTATTAATAATTAAATGTTAAATCTGAAAGTCACAAGCTTTGCTTTTTTGGGCATACATAAATCTATACCACACAATTTTTCATTTAAATGAAAGTTTTAAGTTAAAATTTTTTTTGGGCTTTCATTTATGTATGTATGTATGTATGTGTTTCATGTATTTATCTTTCACTTTTTAGGCCGCTGTTTAACTTTGTGTGTGTTTTAATAAAACTTTTATGTACATATATAGAGCTGAAGATATTTTGAATTTAATTAACTCACATAATTACAATAATTTGCAGCCATTAATATTTTAATTTAAAAAAATTTTAATAACTTTGACAACCAACATTTTTCTATAGAAAATTTTTGAGTCATTGAAACTTTTCTATAGAAAATTTTTGACATGAAAATTTTTCGATAGAAAATTTTTCCGTACAAAATTTTTCAATGATAAAAATTTGACGATATTTTTATATAATTTTAATAAAGTAAATAAATAAATAATAAAAATTAAAAATTTTAAAAACCCCCGAATTCATGTATTTAGATAAGATATGATATCTTCTAAACGGCTAGAGAGCGATTTTCTTAAAACATAGTTAATAACCCTATCGATGAAGACATCTTTCAAACAGAAAAAACTAAATCAAAATCGGTCCACCCGTTTGGTCTGTACGAGGAATCGCACAGACAAACAAATACACCGATACACAGACACTCTACAAACTTGGTCGGAGGTTAATAAATAAATTTATCGGCCCTGTTCTGTAAACCGAATCCGAGTAAATTTCTCGTTTTCAAAAAATTAATAATGGTCCTGCAGACGTGTTTAAAATCATAAACGATAATTTTCTTTCAGATATGATATTTGGGAATCTTTTTCATAAAAAAATAAAAAAAAAATATTTCTATTGTCCTAGTTAGTTTTCTAAAATCGTGCAGTTTCAAATCGATCGGTTTACAGAACAGGACCGAATATAAAGAAAAAAATTCTATGAATACCAGTGAAAAATTCATAAGAATATTATATTTAAATTATTTAAAATTTTTTAGTGTATTAATTTCCACTAAAAACAATAAATTTCATAAAATAATTTTTGTTTTTCGAAAAAGGCAAAAAAAAAAATGGGCCATAGTATCATTCATACAGTTACAGTTTCCAGCACTGTTGCGAAGTAAAACATAAACAAACACCACACATGAAACATACACACACACACACACTTGCAGAGAAACGAAAAATATCACCAACATTTGAAAGAGAAAAAAAAGAGAGTTGCACTCATTGATTTTCTTTTCCATTTCGCTGTGATATGTAGTGTTGCCAGAATTAATGAATTGATGTAATTTTGATGATATTTTAATGTCAATATGATTTGATGATTTTTCTTCTTCTAAAGCTCAATTGATTTACGCAGGTTAAAATCAACGAGTGATTGAATAATTTATCATTGTGTTTGAAATAACAGTGTTGAGTAAATGAAGTATGTATTCTGAATAAAATAAAAATTTTATGATGATGACTTTTTAATTTATTGAAATTTCGAACCTACAAGAAAATTATTTTTAAAATTTAAAAACGTAACACTATTTCTTTTCTTTGTTTTATAACTTAACATTTAAACTTCATTATGGGAATTCTGTGGCTTAAGATTGATAATATGGTCACTTCTAGCTATAAATGGGACGGTAAATATTACTTTTTTTTGGCAACAGAAGGGAATCACAATGGACCCAATTGGGTCTCCGAGCACCAACTTTCCTAACCTAACCTTACCTAACGTTAAAAAGTAAAGTTTGTTAGTTGTACTATTCATTCACATAATTTTTTTTCTTTTTCAAATGATGATTTATTTCCGAAGTTTCTAGCAAATTTTTCCGATAGAAAATTTTTGAGTGATCTCAAATTTTCCTATAGAAAATTTTTGAGTGATCTCAAATTTTTCTATAGAATATTTTTGAGTGATCTCAAATTTTCCTATAGAAAGTTTTTGAGTGATGTCAAAATTTCTATAGAAAATTTTTGAGCGATTTAAAATTTTTCTATAGAAAATTTTGGAGTGATTTGAAATTTTTCTAAAGAAAATTTTTGAGGGATCTCAAATTTTTCTAAACAAAATTTTTGAGTGATCTCAAATTTTCTATAGAAATTTTTTTGTAATCTAAAATTTTTTAATGATCTCAAACTTTTCTATAGAAAATTTTTAAGTGATCTCAAATTTTTCAATGGAAAATTTTTGAGTGATCTCAAATTTTTCTATGGAACATTTTTGAGTGATCTCAACTTTTTCCAAAGAATATTTTTGAGTGACCTCAAATTTTTCTATAGAAAATTTTTGAGTGATTTCAAATTTTTCTATAGAAAATTTTTGAGGGATCTCAAATTTTTCTAAGCAAAATTTTTGAGTGACTTCAAATTTTTCTATAGAAAATTTTTCTTTAGTCAAAATGTTTATATAGACAGTTTTTGCCTGTATGTGTGTTTAAAAAATTTTCGATTGCTCTTCTTCTTCTTTCTTTTATAGTATACTTCTGCTAATTAAAATTTTTCTATGGAAAGTTTTCGCCTGATCAAAGTTTTTCTATAGAAAACGATGACTCGATCAAAATTTTTTATAGGAAATTTTCACTTAACGAAATTAATTGTAATATTGCTGAAACAAAATTGTTCTATGATTCAGCGCTGCTGCCCAGAATTTTTACTTTGATGAATATTTTTTTTGAAGAATATTCCACCATTAGCAAATCTTATTTGAAGAAATTTTTACCATACATATCTAAAAAAACTTTGCCAGAGACATTTTTTCGAAAGGAAATTAACAAAGCCAAAGTTGTATGAACAAAAGCTGTTGTGAAAGTAATTTGTGTTGGAAAAATGCAAACTATCACCAGTAAAAACCCATTTGAACAACAAAAACAATAACCCGAATGAACAAATGAACTTACAACAGTTTTAGAGCACTCACAACAGTTTGTGCTGTGTGTACCCATACCAATTGTTTGCAGAGTCTTTATGTCTGATATCAAGTTTTGCAAGTGAAATAAGCAGGGTTGAAGCAATAGTGGGCACAAGCAATAAGAAAGAAAAAAAATAACTAATGGAAAACAAACAGCAGCAATTGAAAACATCTAAATGATGTTGAAAATTATCTGATATGAAACATCAAAGTTATTTTGAAGTTTTGTTTTTGCAATTTTGCTTTCAAACTGATTTCGTATTTAAGACATGTATCATTTATTTATTAACTTTGTTGTTGCTGCTAGCTGCTATTTCAAGCAACAATGTTTATTGCACATTTTATACTTAACATGCATAAATAAATTTTTGCACTAAAGATAAAAACTACTTATGGAGTTTGCAACAATTGTAATATGTTTTCTTAATGTTTGTTGCAAGAGAGAAATAAAAAAAAACTTTTTGCTACAGAAGTTACAAAATATTAGAAAATTAAATTTTTGCTTAAAATAAATCTGGACTGCTTATGAAATGCCAGCCAGCCAACAGTGCTATAATAATTTATTTACAATGTTTCCTTCATATACATACATACATACATACATACATACATACATACATATGTATGTATGTATGTGGGCTGTTTTTGCCCATATTATTCGTAAAAATTTAAAAGGAAAAATTTCGTAAAAAATTATTTTATATTAAACAAAATTTAAGAAAGACTGCATCACATACAAACATACATACATGTTTACATTTACTTATTTGAAAAAAAGAACATAAGAAAACTTTTAAAATACTCGAAAAATATGTAGGTATGTACTTGAAAATCCTTTTTTCCTAGCAACAATGGCGATTTTTTGAAAATCTCCTACGGTAACACTGGTAGTAAATCAAAGAGGGTTAACAAAACAACAGTGTAATATTTACAGTAATTGTATAAATGAAAGAGATATAGGTAGGTACGTACATATATATGTTTGCATGTGCATACTCTCATACATACAAACATACATACATATGTATGTATGTTTGCATATACAGATATTAATGTTTGATATCAATATGGTTGTTATGCTCCGTTTGATTTTAATATTTACATTTTTGTGGCTGTTGCTGTTTGAAATTATTGAGGTTATAATAACAATCGCCTTTTCTTTTTACAAAAATGAAAAAAATTATTAAATGAGTGATGGTTTCAACTCTCACTCTACCGAAAATAATACAAAAAAAATTAGATATTAAAATATTTTAATGTTGTATGTAACACTATTTTTTTCTGCTGCTGCTGCTGCTTTGTTGTCTTTTGCTGTTATTTTTTTATGTTAATGGAAATGTTATTGCTAAAAAGTACCCATGATTATTTATTTTAGTGTACTCATGTAACTAAATATGGTCACCTAAAATGTGATGACATGCAATTACAAAAAAAAAGTTTTTAATAAGAAAAGTAAAGTAAGATAAAAAAATCTATTGGAACATTCCATGAAAAAGTGGAAGCCTGAACGATTTCACTAAAGCCCTTATGACACTTAATTTTTCTTCATTGATTTGATATTGAATTGATAGAAAGAAACAATAAATGTAAGAAGGAACAAACTATATAAAACAGAAAATAAATGTTTAAATGCTGTTAAATTTTCGTAATTAGAAACCGCTAGTATTACGACAAAACAAACTAAAAAACCCGATTTTTTACCATAAACCGCTAATAGCGAACACTTTTCTGTTTCAAGCTTGAAATATCAATTTTTAGTTGAAAAATTTTAAATTTTTTTTGACAGATCTTAATTTTTTTATGTATATCTTTAGTCAAGTTGTTGACATTATTTCAATTTTGTGAATATAGCTGCTCCCTTTACACCTGTTGAATTTTCCTATTACAATATGTTCGCACTTTTCTCTATAACTTGATAAATGAAAGAAATATGAAGTGTCATATGGGCTAAACGTTAATTTTTTACATATTTTTGCAACTACATAGTGGGATTATGTTCTCATCTAAAATAATTCATATAAATTATAACGAATATATTACCTTTTAGTCTGAAAACCGTTAAGTTTTGAAGCTAACAGTAAAGCTGTTCAAAATGTTCCGATCACAAAGAAAGAAAATAGAGGAGTTAACCAAACTAGCGGATAAAACGAAGATTGGTCTAGCCGAAAGTCGCGATAAGATTTTCAAAGTTTTGTTGTCTGAAACCGAAAAAGGTGTTGATTATGAAAGACAGTCATTCAGATCAGGTCAAATAAGTAATTTGCATCGATGGTCGGTCCTTCATCAGAATTTACAACTAAACAATGCTGAATGAAAATTGCGAGAAGAAAATTTTATACCACGGATTAGGTATTATAGATTGAATTGGCGGAAATATAAAAAGATTAGTGAGATAGAATATGATGATGAAATGAAAAGGTGGTGGAATGGAGAAAAAATAGCTTATCTGTAGATAAAACTGTATTTAACTACTGATGTTTGTTTATTTTATATATAAAAATTGAACTATGTATGTCCCGTACGTGACGCTATTTGTCTTTACGTGACAAAATACACAGAACAATTTTAAATTATAAATATGTAATTTAATTATTTTTTTTTCGCCAACACCAAGCTTGCTTCTTAGTTATAATTTGCTTCTCAGACACTTTTTCTCCATGTGTCAATAGAGTTTCTCTGGAATTTGCACTCAACCATATTAATTTCAAATGTAGGTTGACTCGACCTGTCCCACACGTGACGGAGTGTATTTTTCTTCTTCATTAATTCTTAAATCATTGAAAAACTTACTATCTAGGATTGAGGACTAGTATGCCGTCTATTAAATAACAGAAATAAATTATATAACTGTGTTATTTATCATTTAAGAACTAGAAATACTTAGTTGAATTGTGTGTACGTGACAGTGGAATGCTCCAATTATTCCTGCGAAATTTTTGGGTGTAAGGGTTCCCTCATGATCTGCATTAGGAACAGTGAAATCCTCCTAAGAACTAGCTAATCCCTCAACAATAAATTTCAATGCCTTTCTAACAAATTTGAGATTTTATTATTTAATTTTTATTTATTATATACACAATTTAAGAATTATATGTTTATTTTTCTTAGTTTCCTACAAAAAAAATTATCAAAACCCTTTTCATTTTAGATGACTATATATATAGTATGTATTTATCTGGCTGCCTCTCTCCACAATTAGGCCTTTGAATGTTCGTATGTATTTATGTATGTATCTGTGTGCATATGCATGAGTTTAGTGTATTGCAACAACAACATCAACAAAAAACGACACAAATTTCATTTTATTTATTCACAAAATAAAATTAAAATATAAAAGAAACATTTCACTTTCGTTTTCATTTCATTTCATCACAGATATAAAAAGTAAAAGAAAAGAAACCAGTAGCAAGCAGCATGCCCAATTTACATATGTATATTTTAATGTAGATGGTGGCGTCTTGCTTTGAATTTGAAAGATTTGATGATTTTTTTTTTTTGTAAATTTTGTTATTGATAGAAGAAAAAACGTTTTGCTGCACAAAAATTTATGCATATACATATGTATGTATGTATGTAATCCTTACGTATACAAACGTAACGTGACTCTTCCTGCCAAGTCCCAAATTTTAAAATCAGTTAACCAATGTCAGGGTTCGGAAGTAACAAATATAAATATAAAAAAAGATTAAGTGAGTTAAAATGACAACCAAATCTTTAGTGCGATTCAGTAAATTTTAACGATTCGACAATCGCAATTTTTGTCTAGACATTGTGTCGCTTAAAATAACGATTGTGTGATTCTGAAACTAATTTTTTTGTAACGATAGGACGCAGCTGATGTTTCCTGTTGATTTTTGTCGATAAAATTTTTCAGAGCTGTCATGAATAAAATTCCGCGTGAAATTTTTCCCTTTTCCAATTAGAATTTTTTGCTTTCCATAAGTTGGAATTGTTCCCCGGGAAAAATTTCACGCGGAATTTTATTCATGATTGCCTTGATATTCGCTTAAATAACGACACAGCTGACATTAACACACAGCAAATATCGTTAAAAATGTTACTGAATAACAAATTCGATAAATTTTCAATATAATTATTTTAACGATGCGATTATCGTTACAAAAAAGTTAGTGAATCACACTACTGAAGTCAACTTACGACTTTGATATCCAGGGAAATTTCAAAAAATTTCACACACTTGTTTTAAAGCTTGGTGGGGCCATTATTTGCGTTGTTCTATAAAGGAGTCTGAATAAATCATTCAAACAATCTTGGACCTAATCAAGTCTTCCTTCCTAAACACAATATGCAAGCTTCGTGAATATTACATCGCCAAATTTAATTTAACTCTATATATGTAAATATTACTTTCATATATAACTTAAATTTTTGTTTTCAATTGAAAGCAATCAGACATGTTATTTTTTTTTAAACTTAACCCATTTGCTTATTATCGGAAGATAGATTGCAAATAAATATGTAATAAAAAAAAATAAAAAAAAAATATTAAAAAAAAAAAAAATAAAAATTATATGAAGTTCGATTGACTCAGGGACGCAGCATGAAGACAAGACAACCTTATCAGGCTTAAGTCTTTTACTAGGCCAAAGGTTTTCAGTTTTTCTTTCTCACGACCATTAACAGACTTGGCTGCTCTTAAGATCATTTAGTTTAGCCCCGTTTTATATGTACATGTTTGTAAGTATATTGCCCATTTACTTCAGCAGTGTCATAACTCAAAAAAATTAGTTTTTGCAGAATAATTTGCATTTCATATTTTATCTTTTGGAAAAACTTCATAAAGTAAATAGCTTGGTAGCAGTTCTAAGCTTCATTATATTTATTTTAACAACAACATTCAGCCATAAATATTTAAACGTATTTTGAGCAAAACTTCAACACGAAACTGTGTATGTTGGTTGCCCAGCAAACAACTGCGGTTGTTTCCTTACTGAATATTTTGCTGCCGACAACAGAGCATAAATAAACTAAATGCTTAATATAAATCTTTATAAAAGCTGCAAGAAGCTTCAATTTTAAATTACAGATTCCTTCCTCTTGATTATTTTTAAAACACTTTGTCTGTTTTTGCGAAATTGTCATAATTTCCATTTTAAACATATCTGTGCCTGTGCGCATTTCTTTAGAGAAGACGATTCTCAGTCAGTCAGTCAGACACATTATAAAAATGTTACATGCAACGTTTATTCGGTTTCATTTTATTTAGTTTTTAACTAAAAAGCTTCATTTCAGTTAATATTTATTGTGGGGGCTTGCATGTGGGACGCTGTTACAAAAAAAAGTAGCATGGCTAAATTACAAAAAAAAATAAAAAGAAAAAATTATAATAAAACTTAAGGCGAGCGTGCGTTTAAAATTTAAGCCATACATAGATTTTCACTTTGTTACGAGTTGACTTTGCTGCACACACACACACCAGCAGCGTTGCCAGAAACTTTGGAAGTAAAATCCTCTTTTGACAAAAAGAAAAAAAATCATATGAATGCATAGTAAAACTAACAAAGTTTTTATTTTTTATTGCACAATTGCACATTTCAGTTTAAAAAAATTTTCATTAATTAAAAAGTCATCATTACACAATTTTTATTTTATCCATAATAATTTATTTACTCAAGATTATTATTTCAAACACAATATTAAATTATTCCATGAGTGGTTGATTTTATATGAAATAAGTCATCTTGAAAAAACCCCAAGAAAAATTCATCAAATCGTATTGACATTAAAATATCATCAAAATTACGGCAATTCATTAATTCTGGCAACACTGCGTATCACAGCGAAAAGGAAAAGAAATTCAATGAGTGCAACTCTTTTTTTTTCTTTCAAATGTTGGTGATATTTTTCGTTTCTCTGCAAGTGTGTGTGTGTGTGTGTGTATGTGTTCCATGTGTGGTGTTTGTTTATGTTTTACTTCGCAGCAGTGCTGGAAACTGTAAGTGTGTTACACTAAGGCCCCTTTCAATTTTTTTTTGCCTTTTTCGAAAAAAAAAATTATTTTATGGAATTTATTATTTTTAGTGGAAATTAATCCACTAAAAAAAATTTAAATAAAATATTTAAAAAGTTTATTATTCGACATATTGTCATAATTATATTTTAATTTGAAATTTATTTGCTTGTGGTTTAGCTTGGTCTATATACGTATTTCATTGGCGCTTAAACCAAATCATCAGTAGACTTCAACCACAAATTTTGAACAGTCACAAACCTCTTACTTTATGCACAGACTTTCAAAAACTATATGAGAATTCATAGAATAATAATATTTTTGAAAATCACAAAGACAAAATAAGTTTGGTAGGTTTAAGCGCCAATGAAATACGTATATAGACCAAGCTAAACCACAAGCAAATAAATTTCAAATTTAAATAAAATATATATAATGGTCTTATGAATTTTTCACTCTTATTCATAGAATTTTTATTTTCTTAAGGCCAAATTTTTATAAATAGAATCGTTTTTTTTTCGTTTTGAAATTTGTATGGAAAAAATATTTTTTGAAACGAATTTTCGTTATTTTTCGTACAAATTTGAAACGTTTAGAAACGAAATTTTTTACAAAATCTGCCTATTACTCGTAATGCAAATTAAATTTTTATCTATTTCAATACTTTATTTTTATTTAAGGCGTATCAAAATTTATATGAATTAAAAAATATATTTGCATCTAAACCATCAACAAATAATTTTTTTTTTATTAAATTGTTATTTTTTAGTCCAGAAAAAAACGTTCAAAAGCTTCGCAAACTGTGCAATTTTTATATTCTCGTAAATAAACTCTCAAAAATTTTATGGAAATGTATTTAAAAAAACCCTTAAAAACTTTTATCAACAACTTTGACTTGTAAACTAATGAAACCCATTTTAAGAAAAATTTTTATGAAAAATTTTGAAATAAAATACATTTTAAGTTTTATGAATATTTTCTAGAAAAGAAAATGCTACATTTCCATTTTAAAAGTGCCATTTTTATGTTCGTTTCTTAAAAATATTTTTGCTCTCTAAAAGTTTAATCGGGCCTATTCTCGTTCCAGTATCGTTTTAAAACGACATATAAAAACGAAAATTTTACTATTGAAAATATATTAACATTTCAATTTAAAATTGTCGTTTTTATGTGACGTTTTAAAACGATAATGAAAATAGGCCCGAAAATGTTTTATTCTACAAAAAAATCATCATCACTAATGGTAGAAGGTATTACACGATAGTAATTTATCTGACACTGACAATAAAAAAAATTTTTTGATTCACGTGGTCAGGGATGTATCTACTCTGTAATTCGAAATGATAGAAATTACTTTCGAATTTGCATAATATTAACATGTAAAATCGAAAGCATTTTCTTTTGTTACTTTGTAATTAAACTGAATTTATAACATTCTTTCAATTTTCTTTAGTTTTTTATAAAAGAATTTCCCCTTAAACACACACACAAACATATAAATGTTTTCAAAAATTATAACTTAAACGATATTCAAGGTGAAATAAAATAAATATCCTACATGCTTAAAATTTTTGCCGTTTCGTTACGTAAATTAGAACCCACAAACCAACCGCACATTTCTTAGAACCTCAAGGTTAAGTTGTTTTTTATCTCTGATACATGAAATATTTTGTTATTGTTAAAGTTTTTAAGCAGGCATGTGTATAGAGCTAGACAGTGGTTCCCCGGTATAACGAAACATATGCTGCCAGTTCATAGAAGACAAGTTTGTTTTTGTTTTCAACACATGTAGGCGGTGGATAATTTTTAATTGTCTTCTATGAACTGTCAGTATATGGTTCTTTAAGCCTGTCAACCCCTGTATAGCCTTATACACGTGCTTGTTTAACCAACTTTAATAACCAAACAATTTTTGTTATTTATAAAAGATGCAAAAACAACTTAACCTTGATATTTGAGTCGAAACTGCAATTTTTTTAAGCGTGTTGGACATTTGTCTTATTTTCACCTTGAATCTCTTTTAAGTTATAGTTTTTAAAAACATTTAGCTAAGTGTGTGTACTTAAGAGGAAAAGAGTTTTATATGAAACTAAAGAATGTTATAAATTCAATCGTTATACTTTACAAATTGAAATAAAACGCAAGAATTTATCTTTAAAAACGCACACTGTATCTGTGAGATGCACTAATCTTGTCTGAAAATGAAAAGCAAGTTTTTGCAATCTCTCTTAGATTTAAGATGGCTTTCTCGCGGTCTAAAGACAACAGGGTGACAAATTGACCCAGTGTAAAAGAGTTTATATATAATTTAGAACTTTTTAAAATTTATTTTTTTTAATTTGAAATTTATTTGCTTGTGGTTTAGCTTGGTCTATATACGTATTTCATTGGCGCTTAAACCAAATCATCAGTAGACTTCAACCACAAATTTTGAACAGTCACAAACCTCTTACTTTATGCACAGACTTTCAAAAACTATATGAGAATTCATAAGAACAATAATATTTTTGAAAATCACAAAGACAAAATAAGTTTGGTAGGCTTTGAAACTCATACAAAACCCAGCAAATAATTTATATTCGATATGAATCTATTTTATTTTTCTACACCTTCATACAATTAGAAATCCATTGGATAACAATAAAAGTAATTACAAGGCAAAATGAAAAATAAAATCTAAAATTTAACATTTAAGAAGTTTATTATTCGACATATTGTCATAATTATATTTTAATTTGAAATTTATTTGCTTGTGGTTTAGCTTGGTCTATATACGTATTTCATTGGCGCTTAAACCAAATCATCAGTAGACTTCAACCACAAATTTTGAACAGTCACAAACCTCTTACTTTATGCACAGACTTTCAAAAACTATATGAGAATTCATAAGACCAATAATATTTTTGAAAATCACAAAGACAAAATAAGTTTGGTAGGCTTTGAAACTCATACAAAACCCAGCAAATAATTTATATTCGATATGAATCTATTTTATTTTTCTACACCTTCATACAATTAGAAATCCATTGGATAACAATAAAAGTAATTACAAGGCAAAATGAAAAATAAAATCTAAAATTTAACATTTAAGAAGTTTATTATTCGACATATTGTTAAATTTTAGATTTTATTTTTCATTTTGCCTTGTAATTACTTTTATTGTTATCCAATGGATTTCTAATTGTATGAAGGTGTAGAAAAATAAAATAGATTCATATCGAATATAAATTATTTGCTGGGTTTTGTATGAGTTTCAAAGCCTACCAAACTTATTTTGTCTTTGTGATTTTCAAAAATATTATTGTTCTTATGAATTCTCATATAGTTTTTGAAAGTCTGTGCATAAAGTAAGAGGTTTGTGACTGTTCAAAATTTGTGGTTGAAGTCTACTGATGATTTGGTTTAAGCGCCAATGAAATACGTATATAGACCAAGCTAAACCACAAGCAAATAAATTTCAAATTAAAATATAATTATGACAATATGTCGAATAATAAACTTCTTAAATGTTAAATTTTAGATTTTATTTTTCATTTTGCCTTGTAATTACTTTTATTGTTATCCAATGGATTTCTAATTGTATGAAGGTGTAGAAAAATAAAATAGATTCATATCGAATATAAATTATTTGCTGGGTTTTGTATGAGTTTCAAAGCCTACCAAACTTATTTTGTCTTTGTGATTTTCAAAAATATTATTGTTCTTATGAATTCTCATATAGTTTTTGAAAGTCTGTGCATAAAGTAAGAGGTTTGTGACTGTTCAAAATTTGTGGTTGAAGTCTACTGATGATTTGGTTTAAGCGCCAATGAAATACGTATATAGACCAAGCTAAACCACAAGCAAATAAATTTCAAATTAAAATATAATTATGACAATATGTCGAATAATAAACTTCTTAAATATTTATTTTTTTTATATTTTCTTGCAAGACCAGATATAAATCCGCCTATATTTCATACCACATGTTCTCTAAAGACTAGGACTCACCATTCTACACAATCATACGACTTTTGAAAAAAAATACAACTCTGATCTAATGAATTCTTTGTTGTCTTTAGAAAATTATCTACAACTACAAATAGAAAAACCTATGCGTATTGAGTATCTGTTAAACTTTTACTCAATAGTATGGATATTTATTCTGACATAATAGGAAGTGTTCGAAAATGCATGACTGCTCTGCATCATCAGAGCAAACTTTAAGTTAAAATGCAAGACAAGCTCGCCATGTAGTAGCCATGTTTTGTATCTCATATTTGATATTTATTTGTAAGTTATCTAGTTCAGTGGAACACGTTAGAACCCTTAAATTTTCATTTGCAGCGCAGTGATACATTTCCGATTTGGCACATATTCAGACAATTTATTTATCATGCGCTGTCACATAAATTTTTGTGTATGAAATGAAATGGAAAATATACTTTGGCTATTTGAAAACATTAATGGGATAATTAAGAGTCAATATATAAAATAAATACAAATTTTAAGCGACTGATAATATTCTTAATTTGTATTTTTGTAAAATTTGCTAACAAAAAGTGTTCATGAACTGATATTTTGTAATTTGCAAACTGATAAATGTATTTTTAGTAGGGAAGTAACGATACGCCGTTTTGCCGATCCGATAAAGACACCGATATTAAAAAAAAAATATCGACGATACCGATTCCGATACCGATACGCATATTGAACTTAAGTTAAAATTAACAAAACCTTTTATTATACAAAATTATAGTGTAAGAGATTATTAATATTTAAAATTGATATTTGAATTCATTCTCAACAAAAAAAAAACAAATTATTTTTTTTAATACATTTTAAATTTAGCATTGAGAGAACATTTCACTACTATGGTGCGAAGCAAAACAAAAGAAACGTTTAATTTTTCTGTTTAGACTTTATGTTCTCTTAGTTTTTATGCAAAAACATCGTTGAAAATTGAATTGTTTGTTTAAATCAGCTCTAAAAAAAAATTCAGAAATATCGACTGTAAAATATCGCAGATATCGAAATATCGGCAAATCAGAAATATCGCCGATATATCGAAATCAGTATTCGTATTCGTTACTTCCCTAATTTTTAGTAAATATTTAGTTAAAAACATTTTTAGCACAATCGCACTTTCCATCTCTGCGATGCAATCAGTTGAACACTGTTACCATTTTACCGTTTTTCGATTCACTTTTCTGGCAGCGCTGATGCAGTGCTGCCAACCCAAAAACATTCTTGGAGATAGTTTCGATGTGAAGAAAAGACAAAAAATTTTTCAACAAATCTTATTTTGATAAGATGTATGTAGAAGATCAAACACTTTTAATTTTAGGCAATTTTTTTTCAACACCTTAGAAAAAGAATTAATTAATTTGAGTTAATTAATCGTTCGTTCCGATTAGCAAAATTGGTTAAGGAAGCTTATGACAAAACTTAATTGCGGATCGTTAATAATCAAAATTTGAACGAGTGTCCTATTGGCCAGTAGGCACCATACTAGTAGTGGGAGGGCCGCACGTTCGATTCCTGCCTAACACTCTGGGTATTTCTGCAGGCAGAAGCGGAAGCAGCTTTGCAGCTATTTCTCTTATTATTTGAAATAATAATAAAAGTTTTGGGGGGGGTTTATGGAGAATTGCTCATATGCAAGTGGAAAACGTACAATAAAAACTTTGATAAAGCTTGAGACTGTGGGTTTGCAAAATTTGTATTAAAATCTCTACCCATAATAATTGGCATGACGGATTGGAGATTGTTACCCAATTGTCGTGCACTAGCTTCAGTGTAAGGCAGTGATGTCAAAAATAAAACTATAGTTATATGTGTGAGAAAAGTTGTCGCATTCGTCTCTGAAGTACATAGAAAAAAATAAATATTTTGAAAAAATGCAGTTTAGTAAAGCAGTTAAAAATAAATAAAAAGGCGCCCATGTGATAGAAAATTAAAAAATTAGGAATTAAAATTAACTAAAAAAGTTGGCTGCGACCCATATTTTCCCAGTTATAGGGCTCTGAACTTTTCATGGGAAACTGTGAAGAATTTCCAAAAATTAATTTTTAAATGGCTCTATCAGATAAGCTTGAAAAATAAGAAGAAGAAATTGGTTACAACCCGTATTTTCCGAGTTATTGGTCTTTTAAATTTTAATATTAAATGCAGTTTAGTGACAGCTTCACTCCAAAAAAAAAATCAAAATGTCTTTTTAATACATATTCATTTTTTTTCCATAAAATTGTTGTGACATAAAACACATTGAATTTCGCGAAAAACATTATGATACATAGAATATTTTTCGAATACCACTCTTTGCTTTCTCTGTATCTATAAAGAATTAAATGCGTCCGCTACTACGCATGTGTTATCGTCGCTCTTTCATTGACGACTAAATGAAAGAGAATAAGAATGTGTGTGATTTTGTTTTGCACAATTGTGGCAAGAAACTGATGAGATCATTGGTGTAAGGCAACAGTACGTAATGACGATATGTTATAATAGAATATTATAAATTCTTTATAAAAACCGCTACATATCTTTTAAAGGAATATTTGACATTTAAAACGCTCTTTTATTTAAAAGTTTATGTTTATTTTATTTAGTTTATATTTTAAAATTTTTTAACAATTTTATTCCCACTGGCTACACTATTACACTTTACAAGCAATTTATATTAAAATTAACATTAACATTGCTCCTGAAGGTATGCTTTAAAATTCGGTTGAGTGTATTTCTATGCAGCTGTTAAGTTTCTCTCTACTTCTTGTTCGTATAATTACACTAATACACTCATACATAGCTCACACCGATTTACCCCCTGGCGTATAAATGTTTACACATCAAAAATATCATTAACGAAAAAAATGTTTTTCAAAATTAAAGAAATTATTTTTTAACTGTACAAATTGTATTTTAACTGGTAACTGGACATTCCTGGCAGTCTGGCAACACTAGGTGTGCATAAGTGCAACTGTATTTGTAAAACAGTAACTGACTCTCTCTCTTATGTTTTCACTGGAGTTGCTGTTTTTTTTTTAATTTAAAAAAAGTATGACATAACCTTTATTTTATTTTTTTTTATATTTTTTTTGCTAAAGTTGTTGCTATTTTGTATAAAATTGTTGTTGCCTATTGAATACGCGAGTAAATGTTGTTATTGTAATTGTTGTTGCTTTCAATTTCTTTGGTTTTTGTGTGGAAAGTTTAATTTAAGTGTGGAGTTTAGTTTTTTTTTGTATGTTTGTGTTTGCTGTTTGTTTTAAAGTTTTGATATGGGGAGTTTTGCAATCACTTTATTTCTCTTTTTTTGTTGGCTTTCTTCTTGTTGCTTTTATGCCTTGACCTAACAGGGAAGAGTTAAATTTTATTCAGTGTATTTGTTGTCATGATCTTTTAATTTTTTTTATTTTTATTTTACTTTTTGAAAGAAGCAGCAACAGCAGCAGTGAAAAAATGAAATTGATCATTTGAAATGTTTGGTGAAATTAGGATTTCATTTTAATTTGTTGCTGTTAGTAGTGTGATTATTACATATTATTTTTTTGTTAATGTTGTACAATTTCAGGCAGATTTCTCTAAAATGTGAAAAGTTTTCTTTTATGATTTTGGTTGGTAGGTATTATGACGTATAAATTATGCACTTACTTCAATTTTAGTGAGCTTATTAAGTTTATGTTTATCACGTACCTAAAAAGAGATTAAAGAAAACAAATATTAATTAGAATATAAGCAAAAATAAATTTATAATAACCCTGAAATTTATATGGAATTTTTGGTTTTGCTCTTATCAAAGTCAATCTTTAGAAAGATTTCTGAGTGGTGCCGAAGTATGTATTTTTTTTATTTGATATTCAGTCTTAAGCTTTTTTCAAAAACCTTTTGGGTTAAAGTCTACTGATGGGTTTGCATAAGCAGGAAAGAAAAGCATATAGACGTTGCTAAGCAAAAAAAAAAATCTCGTGTTTCTTAAATATTAAGATAAATGCAGGTAACTAATTGTAAATATTCTGACAAACTTGTATTCTATTACAATTAGGTGTAGTGCGACCTTCGAAAACCGCTAGTTGTTCCGTTATGCTAGTGTTTGTCAGAATATTTCCAATTAACTTTGGTGTTATTTGTTCATTAATAATTATCACGTGTAATTTGTCTGAGCGATACGAACTTTATTTAGCCTAATCAAATCATAAATATGAAAAAGTACCTTTTTGGGAAACAATACATTTTTGGTAATACCTTTTAAGAAAAAAGTATATTCTGAACAATTTAAGCTTTGGAAAAACTCTTGGGGTTAATACATTTTGCGAAAAAAAACATTTTTGTTTGTTTTTTTTTTTTTGGAAAAATTACCTTTATAAAAAAGTACTTTTTAAAAAAGTTTATTTTCGGAAAAAAAGTACTTTTTGGCAATAACAAGCTTTTAGGAACAAAAATATATGTACATTTAAAAAAAGTACATTTTGAAAATTTTAATTTTTGAAACAATAATTCTTTACGTTAATACATTTGCGAAAAAGTACCATTTTGGAAATATTTGTAGAGAAGTACATACTGGGTAATAAATGTGTAGTATTTTTTTTGGGGGTGGGAGGAAGAGGGAGGGAATTAAAATTTAAGTTTCGGGGTTGGTAAAATCTGCTTTAATACATTTTCTAAAAAAGTACCTTTTCGGTTAAAATTACCTATTTGTGGAAAAAGTAATTTTATTTGGGAAAAAAGAAAGTGCACTTTTAAGAAAAATACCCTTTTGGGGAAAAAATCACCTTTTTCCCTTTTCGGGAATAGTAAATTTTTGAAAAAAGTACTTTTTTGAACAAGTGGCATTTTGGGAAAAATGCGTTTTTGTGAAAAAGTGCAATTTTGAGAAAAGTTAAAAAAAATTTTTTTTTTTGAAAAATTGGCTTTTTGAGAAAAATTGGATTTTTTGGGAAAAGCGCCTTTTTGGAAAAAAAATTACCATTTCGGGAAAAGTAAATTTTTGAAAAAAGGACTTTATGCGGAAAAAGGAGCGTTTTTGGGGATAAATGCCTTTTTATGAAAAAGTTCATTTTTTGTAAAAATTGCCTTTTTGGGAAAAGTAAAATTTTGAAAAAAGTACTTTTTGGGAAAGTGTTTTTTTGCGAAAAAGTGCCTTTTTGGGAAAAAGTGCAGTTTTGAGAAAAGTAAATTTTTGAAGAAAAGTACTTTTTGGGAAAAAATTTTTTCTTTTTGGAAAAATTGGCTTTTTGGGAGAGTGTCTTTTTTGGGGAAAAGCGCCTTTTCGGGAAAAATTACACTATCTGGAAAATTATATTTTTGAAAAAAGTACTTTTTGGAGAAAACTGCACTTTTGGGAAAAAGTGATTTTTTGGAAAATAAAAATTTTTGAAAAAAGTACTTTTTAGAAAAAATTTAATTTTTGGGGAAAAATTGGCTTTTTAGGGAAAAGTGGATTTTGGGGAAAAAATTGGTTTTTTTTGGAAAAAAGCGCGTTTTTGAGAAATGTAACCATTTCGGGAAAAGTAAATTTTAATTTTTTTTTAAATTTTAAAAAGCACTTTTTGGAAAAAAGTGGCTTTTTAGGGAAAAATTACCTTTTTTGGAAAAAAAAATTGGCTTTTTGTGAGAACTTGCCTTTTTATGGAAAACTTACCTTTTTTGGAAAAATTAACTTTTTTAAGAAAAAAAAATTTTTTTAAGTACTTTTTGTAAGAAAGTACTCTTTGGGAAAAGTAACTATTTGAAGTAAGTACTTGTTAATAAGTAAGTTACAGTCTTATTTATAAAACTTATTAAGGCTTTAAAAAGGGTTTGTGAACAAATTTCCATAAACATTTTTCTTAAAAAGTTTTTATAAAGCCATAATAATTTTTATAAATAAGGCTGTAAGTATTTACTATTTTTTTTTTTAGAAAAAAGTACTTTTCTGGCAAGTATTTTCTTTTTGAAAAAAAGAGTATAATTTTTGAAAAAATTTCACAAACAGCTTTTTGAGAAAAAAATATAATTTTGAAAAAATAAGATAATCTTTTAGGAATACTGTATATATTAGGGTACTCTAGAGAGCATCCACACTTATTTATATATAACTGAGTTATGAATTAAGAAAAATTTCTAACTAATATTTTTATAAAATCGACTTTTTTATACTTAAAGCAGGTATCGTAGATATTTAGCTTATTTTTTTATAATTATGTTTACAAATTAATTAATTAGTAGTTCGGCTTTAAGAGCCAACCTTCTGTTTAAAAATAAATTTACTTTAAGTCTCATACATACAATATAAAATAAACATATAATTCTGGTTATGTCACTTAAGCCAATTCTTTTTTTTTTTAATGAAAACTCGTTTCCTAAATTCTCAAGGAATAAGAAAAAAAATTTTAAATGTTTTTCAAGTATGTAGGTATTAATAAAAAAATTCATATTACAGTCATTTGAACCTAAAAACACATTAAACTAATGTTTAGTAAAAAAAAAAAGCTACTTCTACTAATATTACAAGAACAACAACAGGAGAACCTACACAAAGTTCCAAGAACAACTGACAATGGATGGACGCTTTTCGTTGAGTTCAGCAGAATTTTATTTGACGTTTATTTATGCTGAAGTGTCTCGTTTTAGAAGTCAAGGTAGTTCATACAAATATACATACATACGCTTAAGCAACATATTGGAAAAATATTTTTATACACACACAGAAACACACACATACATGCATTCATACATAGATATGCATTAGAGGGCTGCTTAAACAGTCTTGAAATGTAAATGTATATCTTGCTTTTTAAAGTATTCTCATGGCATGTATTATACTAAACCAATAATAAATTATGTATGTCGTTTAATAAGCAATCAAAAAAAGTAGTGTTGATGTGTGTAAGCTTGTTATTTTGCATATTGTACGTTTCATTGTGTGTGTAAGATGTGTTAAGGGTGGTTTTTTAAATCAAAAGCACACAGAAATAATGTCAGTGCATGTGTGCGTTTGTATGTGCGCAGAATACACAGAACATGTGTGCGTATGTATATGCCTGACGTTTGTATTAGTGGCATGCCCGCTATAACTATAACAAATTCCTCCGTCTCCGAAGTATATTCTTCTTTACTCCTATACCTGCAATAAGTGAAAGAAATTTCTTGCAACAGTGTTGTTTAGCGTATGTTTTAGAACCAAGCCATATGCACAATTTGCAAACTTTTATGAAGAGCTTTTTGTGCTTTCATACAGACGAGATTACAAAATATACAACAACCACACAACAGACAAATGCAAATATCATATTGGACGTAGCTGTTTTAGAAGAATGCTTATTGAAAAATCCCTTATGCCTAAAAATTTCTTGTAAGTGGTCTTATGCAGAGGTCTAATATGCACACATGCAAGCACATTTATGTACATATTATAACAAACAAAAAAACCGGCAATAAACTACACAATATCCAATATGATAATAAAATAAAATCAGCAAAATAAATAAATAATAATAATAATAATAATAATAAAAAGCAAGCAGCAACCAAACAGCAAATATTTAAATGCTTCTAGTTTCAGTTTATTGTTGTTGTAAAAGAACTTTATAGGTAGATGAATATAGATATCTACAACAACAATAAAAAATGACAAAGAAAACAACAAAAGAATAAAGCAAGTCGCGCTGCAGATACAGCAGAGCAGTCAAAGCGTGTGATTTTTAAAATTTAAACTCTTGTACCAAGAATTTTAATTGTAAAAAATTTAGTTTAACAACAACTGAAAGGAAAAAAAACTACGCATTTTTTAATAAAATCGTCGTTTTTAATGATGAGGCCCATTTTCAATTAAGCGGAAATTCAAACAAACAAAATTGTCGAGGTGATTCGATCACGTTTTTTCAGTTTGAGATTGACATCCGATATCGTACCATATTATAAAAAATTATAATCTTAAAATGAAAAAAGTGATGGAACCAGCTCGTTCTCGAAGGCGACGATTAGACCCCACTGTTCGAAAAACTATTACATCCAATGAAAGTGATCGTATGGTGCGGTCAGGCGGCCTCATCGGCCTGTATTTTTATTCGAAAATAAGCAAGGAAGCGCCGTAACCCATTATTTTTGACCACAATTGGCTAGTGTTGAAATCAGTGACCTTTGGTTTCAGCAAGACAGCGCCAGAAGCCATACAGCGCCCGGTCAAACAATTCAGTTATTGCACGAGAAATTTCCCGTTTGCGTAATTTCTCGATTTGACAATGTCAAATGGCCGCCTCGTTCTTGTGATTAAACTCGTTCTTGTGATGAAAGACCGCGTTTACGTGAACAAACCAGAAACAACTGACGCTCTGAAAGATGAAATTCAAAACTGCATGGACGAGATACGCGAAGCTTTGTTGCAAAATGTGGTTAAAAATTTTGTGACAAGAGCGGAAGTCTGCCGAAGTGCTAGAGGTAGACATTTTCCCTACATCATATTTCATTATTAATTCACATATTTCTAATTTCCATTGGTATCAATAAACTTATTCCAATAAAAGTTTCTGCGAATAAAAATTTTTTATAAAAAAAATGTTTGAGTAAAATTTTTTATGATGATTTTTCTTGCTTAAAACTCATAAAAAAGATATTATTCGAATAAAATTTTTCAAAAAATTAAAGAAATTAATCGATAATTTCTCCATAATTTTTCTTGCACATTTTCCATATTTATTCGAATAAAAATTTTACCAGAAATTATTCGAATTAAATTTTTTATGATTTTTCTTGTCTAAAAAAATTAATAAGAAATAAAATAGTCGAAAAAAATATTTAATATTTTACTTGCTTAAAAACAAATTATAAAAAATTGTCATAATTTTTGTTACAAAAAAAAATAAAAATAAAAAAGAACTTATTCGCATAAAATTTAGCAATTTATTTAAATAAAATTTTAATCGAAATTAATCGAAAAAAAATTTTTATGTTTTTTTTTTGCCTAAAAAAAGAATAAAAAATTAAATTATTCGGAATAAAAAATTCATAATTTTTTTGTCTAAAAACTCATACAAAAGAAATTATTCGAATAAAATTGTTCAATAAAAAACTAATAAAAGAGAATTTATTATTATTTTATTTATTTATTTTCCAATTTATTCAAATAAAATTATATTCGAATAAAAATTTTATGAGAAGTTATTCAAATTAGGGATGTAGCGAATACAAATACCAATTCCGATGTATCGGCGATATATCTGATTTGCCGATATGTCGATATCTGCGCAATTTTACAGTCGATACGGCGATACTTCTAAAATTTTTTTAGAGCTGTTTTGAACAAACAATTCAATTTTCAACGATTTTTTTTACAAAAAAAGCTAAGAGAACATCAAGTCTAAACAGAAAAATTTAACCTTTCTTTTGTTTTGCTTTGCACCATAGTAGTGAAATGTTCTCTCAATGCTAAATTTAAAATGTATTAAAAATATATTTTGTTTTTTGTTAAGAATGAAATATCAAATATCAATTTTAAATATTAATAATCTCTTACACTATAATTTTGTTTAATAAAAGGTTTTGTTAATTTTAAATTAAGTTCAATATACGTATCGGTATCGGAATCAATATCGTCGATATTTCTTTTTGAGTATCAGTATCGGTATGGGACCGGCAAAACGGCGTATCGTTACATCCCTAGATATAACTACATACGTGCTAACTTAAATAGATAAATTAAAAAATGGAAAAACAGAAAATAAATAGTGATATTTACAAATGTATTTACCAAAGGTAAATCAATAATTGTATACACAACAATCATTTCTCATATTCCGTTTCATTAAAAATTTACGTTAAATAGCTGATGTTAACAACAATCTCTATCCAGGTAGATAGACTAGGGTGTTGATGAAATGCGTGGCTGCACAGAAAAATGTCGGTATTTTCCCCAGCTAATAAAAGTCTAAGTCTAATTTTTCTTCTCTTCTTTAGAAACTCACATTAATTAATAAAAATATTTGATTCAATAAGAATTGAAATTACTACTGAACTTGAGCCTGACTAAAAATTATTTCTGATTAAAATTCACTACAGTTCAATTAAAATCTAAAAAAAATGTCTAATTAAATAACTATTTCTTTATATTTTGTAAAATTTCTGTTTTTTTTTCAATTTTCCAAACCCAAAAGGTTAAAAAATCATTGATTAAAATAGCATTCCTTTATAGATCTGTGCGGTTAAATACATACATACATATGTATATACAAATAGCAACAACTAATTTGCACAAAGTGAATTAATCCTTCTCCCAAAAACAAAAAAATTCCGATTTTCTTTTGTTTTACTTTTTACTAAATAAAGAAAAAAAAACAAACGTACATGGAGAAAAATTTCCTAGTCTGAGATGGAATGTTTGCTGCTCTCTCTGGTGGGTGACTTTTTCTAATGTTAGAAAAAACAACAACAAAATCACACACACACACACACACACGAAAAACGACATTATCAATAAATGGTTCGTTCGTTCTGTTGCCATGACTGCCATTATTAAAAAATGTTTGTGGATTGTGCATGGATGAGTTTAAAGAACGTATTTGACCTCGAATTTGATAATTTAATTTTTTTTATTTATTTTTTGCTTTTTTTTATTATTTATTTAATAATTTGATTTTTTTCTAACTAAAAAGTTACCACTACAGTCAGTCAGTGTTTTGAGAGCATTGAACGTTGTATTGTATTATAATTTAAAGCAAGGTTTTCCTAATTTACTTACTACCTACAAGGGGCGAAGAGAAGAAGGAGTGTAAAGAGAAAAGAACAAAGAAACAAAGAATTTAATCATAAAGTATTTTAAATGAAAGACATAAAATTCAAGAGTGCAGTAGGGACAAATGAAGGCATTCGGTATCAAATAAAATTTAAGAAAAAAAATATTTCGGCAGAATGTTAATTTTTCCTCAGAAATCAGGGGCATGTGTTTAAAGAACTATGGCAACCCTTGCCAGCAAAGAACAAGGTTTCTACTCTGTAATTCTGTTATTAACATACAAATTCGAAATCATTTGTTTTCGTTTCGAATTACATAGTAGACCCCCAATAGCGAGCGCACTTGTCTTCTAAAGAAGTTCAGAGGTGGAATTTTGTAATCTTCAGTTTTTGCAAGAGTTGCCATATTTATTCACAGTGGGACCCAATTGTATCATTTCAAACCGACCTTAAAATAAGTAGGTTATCTTTTTTTGTTTTGGAACTGTTCATAACTCAGTTCATATTAAACCGATGGTAAAAATTATTTTATTGTCTGAGAGCGTAAAGCTTCCCATTGGTCCGATTGTAAAAAAAATTGGTCGCAGACACGCCCACAATTTTTTTTTAAATTTGATTTTATGATATTCTACTTATTGGATTGCTGCGAAACTTAGCAAACACTTTTGGTTCTTGTAATTACATTTACAATAGAGTAGAAAAAATGGGCGGGGTTACTCCCATTAAAATTTGTTCTTTTATTTCATTTGGTTCTACTTAACCGATTTGTATAAAACTTAACACACACCCTGAGCTCTGAAAAAGACAAAATCTTGCTTTTTAAAAAATGGGCGGAGTCACGCCCATTAAAATTTGGTATTTTATTTTAAGTGCTTCTACTATAGCGATTTTTTTTAAACTTAACATACACCCTGAGCTCTGAAAAAACAAAATCTTGCAATAAAAAATGGGCGCAGTACGCCCATTAAAATTTAACCCCCTTATGCAAAAACGAATGGTAAATTTAAAGTTGGTTTAACAAACGAATTTTGTATAGCAAAACCGGTTTTAAAGCATGCTTTAACTTAAACAATCGTTTTTGCATAAGAGCATAATATTTTATTTTAGGTGGTACTACTGTAGGAATTTTTTTTTTAAATTAACAACACACATCCTGAGCTCTGAAAAAAATAAAATTTTGCTTTAAAAAATGGGCGAAGGAAGGCACGCCCATTAAAATTTAATTTCATATCTCATAAAAATTTTTTTTCGAAAATGTTCTATCAGATCTTTGCATTAAAGTCGGTTTTTTTCTTGGCAAAATTATTGTGATATCAGATTATGGGCCTAATTACCAGTTTGGTATTTCGACTTCAGAAATCAAAAATATATATTAAGGCTCTTAATATTGTTAAATTCGATAATACATTTTAATCTTTTTAAAACATTTATCGTTTAATCAATAAACTAAGCTGGTCTATTGTGAAACGTTTAAATAATTTAAAATTGTTTAAACAGCTCACGTTTCACTGCAAAAAAAACAAAAACAAAGCAAAAATAAAACATAATTTTTTTTTTAATTTAATAACTTTTATATAGCAAATTAAATTATCATAAAACAAGCATAAATTAACAAACAAAAAATATTCAGAAATTTTGTTTGAATAAACACTATACAAAACGTGACCGGTTTGATTGAAAAATTAATAAAAAAAATCCATAAAAATAAAATAAAATATCTATGTAAATTAAAAATAATAAAAAATATTTTTTTTCCTAATTAAGGTATGAGGAAGATTTTTTTTACCGACATTTTAAGAATATAACAATAATCTCTGCCCAAGTAGATAGACAGACATGGGTGTTGATAAAGTGCGTGGCTGCACAGAAAAATTAAAACAAAATCTAGTTTAATTTTTCCTCTCTTCTTTAGAAAATCACATTAATTAATAATAAAAAAAAATTTCATTCAATAAGAATTGAAAATACTGTACCTTAAACCAAATTTCGAAGAAAAAATTTTGTTCATGATGAGAGGAGTTCATCCCCAATTGAATTATCGAGAGTTCAAAAATTCAAGTTTCAATTAAATAAAATATTCCGTCGGGCTAATTTAAGCTAATACTCGTAAAAACTTTCAACATAGGATTAAATTACAGAAAACATGTGGCAGCTCTACCTTGTATTGTTGTTTACGTTGAGCAGCGTTGCCAAGACTGCATTTTGCAGTTTTTCTAAGCACAGCAGTTTTCCAATTTTTTTTGCTTAAAAAATAAAATTGTCTGTAAATTCTGAAGATTTTGCAGTTTTCCCATTTTAATATTTTAATCTTAATTTTGTTATCTTAATTAACATTCCCGAAACCACAATTTTACTCATACTTTTTAGTGCGACAATGTAATTATCACATACGCCTATACGCTTCCGAATCGTTTCCACAATTGTTCTTGTAAATTCTGATGCTACCATAAATTCCACATATGTTTCTAATTAATAGCATGTGATCTATCTAGTCTCACAAATTACAAGAAAATATTTTAAAAATGATGATTTCTCATATTTTTTTATTATATCATTTCGTTTTGCTTTCACAAGACTGATTTGCTCAAAAGTGAAAACGAGCCAAGTAAAGTGTGTTTTTTTTAGAGTGTCACTGCTTTGAGTTGAGATCACTGTTTTATTTGATGTTTGTTTTTTGTTTAGTTGAATCGACTTACACCATTGCAACGCGTGCAAATTGTTGAAATTTTTAAACAAAATAATTGTTCTATTTGTCAAACTCATCGTGCAATTCTTACATTTCCGATGAAGCCCATTTCTGGTTCAATGAGTACATAAATAAGCAGAATTATCGCACTTGGAGTGAGGAGATTCCATAACACCATTACAGCCACAGAAAATTACTGTTTGGTGCGCTTTTGGGCTGGCGGAGTCCCATATGTCTTCAAAAACGAGCAGAATGGTCAAAATGTTACCGTCAATGGTGAACGGTATAGAAACATGATTCGAAATTTGTTCGTACCTCAATGACGTGGCATTAATCTTGCTGATATTTGGTTCAATTAGGATGAAGACCCATGCCACACAGCGAGCGCTACAATTGATTTACTCGAAAAAACTTTTGCTGAAATTATTATTTCACGTAATGGCCCAATTAATTGGCCACCACGATTGTGTGATTTAAGCGATAAACTACACTAAAAAAAAGAAATTAGCTAAAACTTTGGAAAATTTTCTAAATTTGATTAAAAAAAGTTGTCGGATAGCGCCAAATCCGTTTTTTACTTGAAACCAGTAAAATATTTACTAAATTTCTAGTTCATTAATGAACTAGTTTATAGTAATTATATTTTCATATTTTAGTAAAATTTTCTAAAATTAAGTAAAATTTTCCCATAAAATTCGGAGCTTTTCAAAAAAAAAATTTCGTTTTTGATCTCAAATTTAGTTAATTTTCCAATTTTTTTTGTCTTTAATTCTGGTACTTATTTGAATTTTTAATTAAATTCTATACCAAATGATATGTTACTTTTACTTTTGATAAAATAATTTCACGTAATGGCCCAATTAATTGGCCACCAAGATAGTGTGTGATTTAACCCCACTGGATTATTTTCTTTGGGGTTATGTTAAGTCACTTGTCACATTGTTGCTGCAACAAATCATCAATAGATTTCAACCACACATTTTGAATAGTCACAAACCTCTTATCTTATGCACAGACTTTCAAGAACTATTTAAAAATTCACAAATAATAATATTTTTGAAAATCACAAAAGAAAAATAAGAGTAGTAGGCTTAGAAACTTATACAAAGCCCAGCAAATAATTTATATTCGATATGAATCTATTTTATTTTTCTACACCTTTAAGCCTTTTTCTTTTGTGATTTTTAAAAATATTATTATTTGTGAATTCTCAAATAGTTCTTGAAAGTCTGTCCATAAGATAAGAGGTTTGTGACTATTCAAAATGTGTGGTTGAAGTCTACTGATGATTTGTTACAGCAACAATGAAATGCATATAGACCAAGCTGAACCACCAGCAAATAAATTTCAAATTAAAATATAATTATGACAATATGTCGAATAATAAATTTCCTAAATCTAATGATAATTTCACAAATCCAATGAAAATTTCATGAATATTGTGAAAGAATTTCATTGGAATTGCTTCCTTGGTATTCGGGTTTCGTAAGAATATTTTATTGGATTTATGACAACAATATTTTCTAATTATTAAGAAACCCCTTTAAATTTAATTTATTTTATTCTTTTCATTAAATTATTTTATTGTTTCGATGAAATTGTAGCAACTGCATTAATTACACTGTTAAATAAATTTGATGAAGTTTTCAATAAAATAATTTTAACGAAACTGGTTTCATTAATCCAACGAAGCGTGACGTGGGTTGAATTTTAATGAATTTTTCATTAGATTAATGTCGAAATTCATAGAATTTCTACCGAAAATTCTTTCAGTGTAGTAATCGGGTAAATTTAAGAAAATTTAAAAATTGCACAACAGCAACGTTTTTTTTTTGACGTTTTGATTGCAATTGATCAATAAACATATTTACACATATTTTGGATTAATTTTTATGTGCATTTTTTCACGTGAAAATCATTTTTTTTTTCTTCTTCTAAATTTGCAGTTTTTTCTTAAAATAAATTATGGCAACGCTGACGTTGGGGGACAAAACAATAGGGAAAAAGGTGCTATTAGCTGATTTTGCTGAAAAAGTGCTGCCAAGTAACCTGAAATTTTAATTCTTAAAATAAGCTGATAAATTGGCTTTTCTTATATATAAAAGAATACTTTCTTTAAAAAGAAAACGTATGTATGTATGTATATTTCCATAAAAAGTTTGTTATTATTTAAAACCCTGGGGAAATAAAATTTACCACTGTCTGTCTTTACTGCAACTCGTGTATGCACGTAGTAACAGTAGTGTAAACAGCAGTTGTAAAAAAATGTTCAAATGTATGTATGTATGTATGTATGTAAGTGCATACATATGTATGTATAGTAGTACAAGTACGATTAGTATAAGAAGCGGTAGTTGTTGTAGTACAAGTACAGCGTAAGTAAACGTCAACCTTGAGCGTAATTTTCAAGGTGGAGCACACACGTTAAACTATTTTTTTATTCTTCTTCTTCTTTTTATAGGTGTCTTCTTGTTGTTGTTTTTGTTCGTGCTTGTTCTTGCACATTTTTTTTGCTGTTGCTTAAGTTGTAATTATATGTATGTAGATATGTATGTATGTAAGTATGTATGTATGTGACTCGCCATTATAAAAACATGAACATTGAAATTATTACTAAATTGAAGAGAAAAAAAGCACGTGGAATGTAAAATAAAAAGAATAAAACAGAACTGACCCCAAGCTATTCACTTGAAGAAATAATATTGCATAAAAATAAAGTGTTCCCATTCAATTAAAGTCAAATACAACTTCGAAACAGTGATTAAAGTAAATGAAACTCCAATTAATATTTATGTATGTGTTCATACAAAGCATTAGAAAATAATTATTAATTTTTAAAATGAAGATATACTAAATGAATGGCTCGATTAGGGATGGCAACCCAACTTTAGTTGCGTTGCCAATTTCATAACATAATAATACAGCTGATAGTTAATAATTTTTTAGTCTCTGCAAAGTATTTTAAGCAAAATTATAGTGTAATAAAAAAAAGCAAGAATCTTATTTATTTGGAAAGGCGTGAATCGCGTGTTTTGAAATCGCCTAGCTTTCAGGCAAGAGCTCAACTAAAAAGGTGACTTGTTGCAGCTTTTTAATTGGTTTTAATCTTTTAGATCTTTAAGATTTATTCATATGAACTTAACTTTGAATGCATTAAATAGTCCGATCAGTAGAACACTGTTTTTCGTTTTTGGAAACCGGACGATTTCAAAACGCGCGGATTGCAGAAAACCCCTGATAATTTAAATTAAAATAACAAATAGCTAGTTAAGTAATATTTTTTTAATCAGCTTACTACAATTGAAAAATTTCTTTGGAATGAGCGCAGAGTGTGTTTAGACCGAAACGATCTTAAACACGTTTTAAAGTCTCAAAAAGATATTACGAGAGACAAGGTTGCACACTATCACTTGTACTCTTCCTTTTAGTTCTGGACATTGTTGTTCAGAAGACTGAAGAAAGTTGCCTTACATAATACTAATTTTAATTTCAGCTGCGTTGCCAATTAACGCGGCAACTGAAGTGCGGAAAATGATCAGGGGTCTAATCGTCGCTTTCGATATATAACGAGCTGATTTGATCACGTTTTTTAGTTTGAGATTATGGCATGCGACATCGAACAATGTAATAATATGGTACGATATCGAATGACATCCCAAACTGAAAAAACGAGATCTAATCAGCTCGTTATGGAAAGCTAAGTTTAGACCCCAGAGTTAAGCTTTCGGTCTGCTAATTGTATACAAATTCAAGGCCCAAAAATGCATTTAAATACTACGTCTTTTAAAAAAAAAAATATTCTTTATGTATCACTGTTCTTTAGTGATTTAGTGCTTGCAAAAATGCAAAGAATAAAATAAAATTATAGAAGAAAAAATAAACTTAAGCTGAACGCATACAGCAGACTGAAGTAAATAAAAATATTTTTGCTCATAAAAAGATATGCCCCTATATACTCAATAATATAAAAAAAAAATAATGTAGAGCATTACAAAAGGATGAAGTTTTAAAACACAACAACAAGCATTTATCCCTTCTACATATAAGAAAGAAACTTTTGTTGACTACAATGTTGCATAATTACCTGTATTCCCAAGCCGAGCGAGAATGCCAGGTTTCCACTATAAAATTGTTAAGAATAAATTAAAAAAAGAGATATTTTTCAAGGATACCTTAAAGTTTTTTTTTGAACAATCACATATCACAGACATGAAATTATAGAGACTATAAAAACTGAAACACAAAAAAAAAATAATTTTAATATTTTGTTTTTATTCAATTTTAGTTGAAGTCTACTAAGAAGTTGCTTGAGCAGCAATGAAATAAATCTAGATGTGCTTAACCAAAACAAATAAATTTTTTACATTGATAAAAAAACTTATTCCATATAAAGTGAAGATTTAAATATATGTAACCTATTTAAATACAACACTGCAGCTTCTAATAACTACTCTACATCACGGTGTTGCCAACATAAGAAAATGTTTGTAAAATTAAATAGCCATGAGCTGGTAAGACTTGGCAGCACACAAAGGAAAATTCCCTATTGAGAATAATAAAGTTCACCACGTAGCTCATCGTAGAACCTTCTATGTGGTGAGTAAATGTCACTACACATTAAGTGGAGAATAAATCATTTGATATGAACCTGGACACATACACACAAGATCAAATCAATTGCAATTTTTAATGGTTAAAGGATTCTGAATGTTGTCAATCAGTCGCTGTTAACAACAGTGAAGTAAATATTACAGAGAGAAAATTTAACATTTTGTACAGCATTGCCAGTTGTGCATAGTTATGTTTTCTGCAGTTTTTGAATTATTTGTGCAGGATATTTGTTATTAAAAAAAATCAGTTTTCTTTAGAGTTGACTGAAAAGATTTCAATTCTAATAAATATTAAAAAAGAAACGTTAATTATTTTGTTCCCGACTAAAACACGTTCATAACAGTGAATGACAAGCTTAGCGAAAAACAAAAAAACGATTCAAATAAATGAATTAATTTTTTTTTAAACAAGTTTCAAAAATTATGAAAGAAAAAAAAACAGCGTATGATTTTCTAATGTATTTCTTCTTCTTCGCTCAAGAGTTTGTATGAAAAACACACACAAAAATCTACAAGTTTTTATACATCGAGCCATAACCGCAAAAATAGCTTAAGGGAAAAAGTTTTTGACTTCGTTTTTTTTTGATCGCAAATAGATTTTGTTAAAAAAATTGAGTTGGAAATTATGTCGCTTAAGCTTTTTTGGCGGTTATGGCACGATATTTTTATTTTCTACACATAATTTTGACTTGGTGTGGACTTTTCTACGATTATTCTGATTTGTAAAAAAAAAAATTATTTTGATAAACTTTCAGTTTTTAAATATATAAAAAATATTTATGTTTATTGCAAGAAAAGCGGGTTTAAAACTAAATTAAAAAATTTTATTGAGGTTTTAATTTTTTGGTAAGCTTGTTTTATTTTATTGATGTTTTTATATTTAGTGAATCGCAATTATTTCTTGGAAGTTTTCACGTATGATGTTTCTTAGCGTTTTCAATAAGTCTACTACTAATCTGTTGGCGTTAGCGACATCTGGACAAGTTTCACCAAACATAAATTCTTCTTAGATATTTAGCTTATTTAGAACAAACGAAAACTTGACATACATACATACATAATTTTTTTAATACCACTTTAAAATAGCAATGTTAGAAAAATACATTTTTAACATTCATACATTATGATATTTTAATAACAATCAGCTGTACAAATACTACAACACATGATCCAATTACCTCAAAAGAAAATTAATATGCAAACATTCTTTATTTTGCTTGAATTTTCTTCAAATTAAATGATAAATCATCATCATCATTTGCACTGACAACAAAAACAACAACAAATAACCCAATAAAATAGATGTTTAAAGTGAAATTATAAAATAAAAATTTATAAATATCAAAAAATGAAAAAAAAGGCGGCCAAAGCCAATGATCATCATGTGTATATGAATATGGCTCGTGTAAAAATAAACGAAAAGAAACTTTTAACGATTTCTCCTTTAAACGAATTTTCTTTTTTCGTTTGTATTATTTTATGCTATTTTTTCTTTTTTACTTTTTATTGTTACATAATACTTTATGAGCTTTTTTGTTGCTCTTAGCAGCAACAACAACATGTTGGAAAAAACACTTTCTTCTTTTTTGTGGAACAGCAGCACCACTGTTCAAAGCAGCAGACACAAGCAGCACAAAACAGGCAAAATATTCACACACCAGTCAGTCATGCTTGGTCGTTACAGTGACCAAAGAAAATTGTTAAAATATCACGCAAATAAAAAATAAATTATTTATTGGAAACTTTGTAGCAAAATTAATTTTAATTAATATTTAAAAGACAAAAATTATTTTATGTACAAATTCTACTTTCTCTGTAAGGGGTACTTTTTGTGAAAATGTACTTTTATTATAAAAGGTACTTTTAGTACAAAGGGTATTTTCAGTAAAAAAGGTACTTTTTGTATAAAAGGTAATTTTAGTATAAAGGGTATTTTCAGTAAAAAAGGTATTTTTTGTATAAAAGGTACTTTTAGTATAAAAGATACTTTTAGTATAAAAGATACTTTTAGTATAAAAGGTACTTTTTTATAATATATACTTTTTAGTATAAAAGGTACTTTAAGTATAAAAAGTACTTCTTGAATTAAGGATACTTTTTGTACAAAATGTACTTTTAGTATAAAAGGTATTTTTAGTATAAAAGGTACTTTTTGTATAAAAGGTACGTTTAGTATAAAACGTATTTTTAGTATAAAAGTTACTTTTTGTATAAAAGGTACTTTTGTTATAAAAGGTACTTTAAGTATACATGGTACTTTTTGTATAAAAGGTAACTTTTTAATAAAAGGTACTTTTCGAATAAAAGGTAGTTTTTGTAATAAATTAAATTTTTACATAAAAGGTACTTTTTGTACAAAAGATAATTTTTTCCTTTAAGAGGTACTTTTTGTATTAAAGGTACTTCTGGAATAAAGGGTAATTTTTGATTTTTGTTTAAAAGGTACTTTTTGTAAAATGTACTTTTTGCACAAAAGGTACAATTTGTATAAAAGGTATAAGAGTTATTTTTTTTATAAAAAGTACTTTTTGAATAAAAGGTACTTTTTTAACAAAATGTACTTTTTCATTGAAAGTACTTTTTTACATTAAAGGTACTTTTTCATAGAAAGTACTTTTTTACATAAAAGGTACTTTTTGCATAAAAAAATCTTTTTGTTTATGGGTGATTCCACGAAAGTTGACCCCTTGCAAGCAAAAAATAAAATTATCAACTTTGACCCATTTCAGCTCTTTTGTTATAGAAAATATACGTATCCATTACATCCTGGGGTGTATGATTATTTTTTTTTTTTTTTTTGTAAAAAAATCTACTTTAACTTGGTGCATCATACACTTTTTCCCCCTTTATACTGAGTCTTTTTTAAATCACTTGACAACACTTTTATAACGGTAGTTAGCAATCAAAACAATTACCAGCTGGCAGTTGTTACTTTTGTCTACGTTCAGCAGAAAATTTGCACGTGTAGCTTTCAAATTATAATTTTGAGAAATTTTTCAAAATCACTAATTTGTGTCACGACCGTGACCACGCAAATAAAAAAAGTTTAAATTTTGTGAAAACTGTTAAAGCTATAAAAAAACACAGTTGCTAAGGGTGACAAGGTAAGTAAGTTAAAGTTTCATGTAGCAAAATAAGCGCTCGGAAGTCATTTAAATTTTTTTTTAATTTATTGAGAATGCCACGACCGTTACCTTATTGAAAATGGTGTTCAACTTTTTCTTACTAACTATAGCTTAACAAACCATGGACTCCCAAAGCAAGATGCAAAGATATCGGAAGAGATTGAAGGAAGATCCAGTAAAATACAAAGCTCATTTGAAAAAAGAAAGAGAAAGAAATAAAAAACGGCGGCTGGCTGCAAAAGAGTCATTGAGTGAAGAAATGCTTGCTCACAATCGGAATACTGATCGCGAACGTCAAAGGAAGTGTCGTGAAAAAAAGAACATAGGGAAGGAGAAAGTTGTTGAAGCTGCAGCCTCATCATCAAATATAGGAAGCTTTAAGTCCGATCGTTCACTTAAAAAGGCAGTAACAAAAGTTAAGGTCAAACTACCGAGCAGCCCCTCGAAGAAAATTGCAGTTGTGAAGAGACTTGCTTCTGAGGTAGTTGGTCCTGAAATGGATTTGATTTTCACCAAGCGACGTAGCGGAAAAATTAATCGCCTATCTGATGCCGAGTTAGAAAAAGTCAAAAACTTCTTTTTGAGGGACGATGTAAGCTACCAAACACCAGGACGAAAGGACACAAAACTAATAAACGGAGTACAAATGCAATTGAAGTATATGGTGATGACGGTTGGAGAATGTTATCAGCTTTTTAAGGAAGAAAATGCACAAATAAAAATTGGGAAGTCTTTGTTTTACGCAAGTCGGCCAAAACATGTACGCCTCAATTCACAAACTCCATCAAACATGTGCGTCTGTATTTACCACGCCAACTTTGAATTTTTGCTTAAATCAGTTTCTGAAGTGGTCTCTACAGTGCCTAAATCTGCTAAGGATTTGATGAATGAACTTTGCTGTGACACAACAAATGAGGCTTGCATGACTAGCAGTTGCAAGAACTGCGACACAATTTTTGATATATTGCCATTGAATTATAGTTCAGATGCAACTGTGCGTTGGAAACAATGGACCAAAAATGAACATCATACTCATATAAGCGAGGAGGAAGGCACTTTTCAAGTTTTACTTCAGACATTCGAAAGCAAACTCCAAAGATTTAAGCAACATTTTTATGTGCACCGAACACAGAGCGATCAATTTCGCGAGGCTAAGGAGCGGATTGAATCAAATGAAGCGGTCGTTCAGATAGATTTCGCTGAAAATTTCACGTTGATTTCGCAGGACGAAGTGCAAAGCGCACACTGGAACCAAGCTCAAGCAACTGTGTTTACAGCCTGTGCTTGGGTGAAAACTGAATTGGCCCTGAAATCATATTCTTATGCAATCATAAGTGATGACTTGACGCACAATAAAGAAAGTGTGTGGTACTTTTTGAAAATGATTGTTGAACACCTCAAAACGAAAACTGAAATCAATACTGCACACGTGTTTTCGGATGGATGTGCTGCGCAATTCAAAAATAGGTTCAATCTATTTAACTTATGTTTTGCAAAGGAAGACGGTGTAAATATGAAATGGTCGTTTTTTGCATCTGGACATGGCAAAGGCGCTGTGGATGGAATTGGAGCCACTATCAAAAGGTCTTTATGGACAGCAATCATGTCTCGCCAAGCTAAAATTAATACTCCAGCAGAAGCTTTCAATTTTTTTGTTCAAAATAAAAAGTTGGATGGAGTGACTGTTTTGTATTGCGATAAGAACCAAATAAAGCAAAATACAGGCTGTTTAAAAAAAAGATGGGAACATCTTAAAGCAATCAAAAACATCCAGAAGATGCACTTTTTTCAAAATGCTGGCTTTAACTGTTTGCTTTGTGGAATAACTGGAGTTTCGGCGCTAAAAATGAGCAGCCTTAAACGTCTGGAGTATAATGATGTATATTCTTCAACTGAAAATGAATAAAAACGAAATCGAGCTTTAAAACATTGCTGCCTTCTCTAAGATAACCATAAACTTCCATGTAATCATTTTGATACTGTTAAATATACGACTACAAAAACAAATCCGTTTTATTTTTTATGCTGTCACGACCGTTACTTTTTTTTGTCACAACCGTTACCTTTTCAAAGTTATTTTTTTTTTATTTGGCTACATCATTTTCACACAAAAGTAGAGTTTTCTTACACAAAACACTGCAAAGAATTTAATAAGAATTTTTATTTAACGCATTCCTTGGAAAATTTTACAATCTGAGTTGCTAAGACCGAACATTCAAAAACAGCTCATTTGTAATGTCACGACCGTTACCTTTTCATTGATCTAAAAAAACCTTAAAATGCAGTTTCTATGCAATGATTCTTATTGCTTTTAGGGGTTGAAATTTTATATTTTTAAAATCAACAAATCATTTTGACATTGTATTTCAGGTTAAAGTTTTATTACGAAATTTCGTGTAAACCTGTCACGACCGTTACTATGGAAACACCCTTATACATATATAACTTTTTATATAAAAGGTACTACATACATAGTATATAAAACTAAAACTCGGCGAGTAAATTCTGAAACTGGAGGAAAAACTTGACTGAGAATATTGCTGTTGTAGCCAATAGTGTTGAAGAAATCTCGTCGAACTTTGTGATCGGTCATTCCAAAAAAGGAAATTAGACCGTACTTTGCATTAAAATTTAAGTAGTAAGGGTTTTAAAGCTCGAGCCTGCCGAACATCAAAAATCTCCTGCTGTGTTTGTATTTTTGCTCTCTAGTGTAAAGTTTCCTCGTTTTGTTTTTTTTTCAACTTTTCAAATCGAAAATATATCTTTCTTTGGCTTGCATGATGTCTTTCCAAATAAATTTTCAAGTTAAAAAACTTCCTTAAACTTTTTGTTAACGTTGTTGTTGTTGGTAAAAGATTAATGTATCTTTTTTTTTCTGTTTATTTAGTTATTCCACATTTATTGGGTATGACCAATTGTTTGATTAAAAGCAACAAACAAACAAACAAACTAACATTTCTTCGTGTTGTGTTTTTTTTTTTCATCATCCATTTCACTTCTATTTTATTTAATGTGGCTTAAATTTCTATTGTTTGTTGTGTATTAAATATTAAAAAAGAAAAGTTTTGTTTGTCCATCAGCGACGACGACGATGACGGCGACGACGGTGGTTTGTTTGTTTGGAAGGTACCTACGAGAGTACTTTTACTTTTTGAATGGATCAGCGGGTGTATATTTCGTTCGTGTGGCATTATTTTTTTTTAATTTCTTTGTTTTTTCGTTTCCCAGTTGAGTCTCTATGCATCCATTACAATCATTAAATAGCATAAAAATTACACACACACACACACATGCAAACATTTCCAATTTCACAATGTCTTGTTAAATATTGTAACCAGTGCATAAATAAATAAACAAATTTCAAATTTGGTAAATTTTTATCATGAATGATTTTTTTTTACTACTTTTTTTTTCTTCATACTCGTAGTAATTATCTGTAGTTTTTCTTTGCCTTAAAGGCTCGTTCGTTGACATGCTGTGGTAACCAAAAAAAAGTGAAAAAAATACACAAATTTATTAAATTAATTTAATTGTTCAACTATTAGGGAGTTTTGTGATGTCAGTTTGAACTTTCATTATTTTAATTTGTTTTGTTTTGTTTTAAATTTTTCTTTTCATTTTCTCCAGCACAAGGCAACTTTCACGGTTACATGTAGAGGATGTCAATGAAGAAAAATTAAAACCGTTGAAATAAATAAATAAAAAAGAGCATACATACAATAAAATTTTACAGCTGCTGCTGCTGCTGCTGTTAAGCGAGTTATATAAATTTTAAGTGGTATAATTATTTTTATGGCCACACTAATTTTCAATTACCATCTGCACTGTATAACAAAATCAAACTTAATTTTTTCCAATATAACAACAAGGTTCTAATAAAAAAAAGCAAAACAGCAAAGGATTTTTTAGATACTTATAGACTATGCAATATTATTGAGTACTTTATTGCTATTATTATGTATTGTCATTTGTGCAATAAATTGCACAATATTTAAAAAAATATATGCTGCAATTTTTCTTTGAAGAAAATTATGTAAAAGATAAACCCCCTTAATCAAAAAAAAATTTGTAAACTTAAAGTTGGTTTAACATACGAATTTTGTATGGCAAAAACGGTTTTAACGCAAGCTTTAACTTTAACAATCGTTTTTGCGTAAGAGCACGTGTGTTTAAGAAATTGTAAAATTTATTTTCCGTGATATATGTATGCATACACATACAAAAATTTCAAGATAATTTTTAGTAACATGAGTGCTGGGAAATAATTATTGTGCAATGTTTGTCAACACATTACACAATATTTCTTTTTGCGCAATATAAATCAAAAGACTGTTTATGTTATTCAATATATTGTGCCATAAAGGTACTAATATAATACAAAATAAATTATTGCACAATAATATTGCAAATGTCTATGTATGAGTCTTATATATAAGGCATCAAAATCCTTCTTTTACACATTATTATGTTCAATCTGAAGCCATTTAATGTTGCAATTTATGTACAAGGTGTGTTCAGCGCTTTTATGTAAAATCTTATGAAAAACATTTTTGTCATATATATTAACCCTCTAACTCCACTCTTTATGGGTCTTTTTCAACACTTTAGTAAAAGAGGGCAAAAAATTTTCCTTAAATGGGGATATAACAACTCGAAATGCTCTACAAAAATATTCGCCTTAAAATTCTATTATAACTCTCTGAATACAGCAAAGCTCTAAATTTAACATAAACACCAAAAATTATTTAAAACTTGAAATGCGTTTGAGGGTTAATTTTATATTTATGCAAACTTGCATTTTCGGTATAAAAAAGTGTTCAGCACTTTTAAGTAAAATCTTATGAGTAACATTTTTGTGGAACATTTTAACCCTCTAACTCCACACCTTATGGGTCTTATTTAACCCTTTAGTAGAAGAGGGCAAAAATTTACCCTTAAATGGGTGTATAGAGGTTTCGAACGTAGTACAAAAATCTTCGCCATAAAATTCTACTATAAGTCTATGAACACGGCAAATCTCAAAATTTAACTTAAGCAGCCAAAATTAGTAGAACATAAAATGTGTTTAAGGGTTAATTTTTCATACTTTTTCACACTTGCATTTTGGTTAAAACAAGTGTTCAGCAGTTTTATATAAAATTTTGTGGGGAGCAATTTTGCGGAACATTTTAACCCTCTACTATTCTTCTTCTTCTTATGGGTTTTATTGATTGTTAAGCAAGCGAGTTGTAAAGGGTTAAATGTTGTACAAAAAAAATCTCCCAGAAATTCCGCTCTAAGCTTTTGAAGACATGGAAGCTAATACATATTTTTATTTAAACCTGTAAAATCCAGATTTGTGCGACTTTATATTATTATTGTGAATTAAAACTAAATTAACCCTGGGATGCATCTTAAATTTAAAATTATATTTTTTAGGATTAATGTAAAATTTTAAATTATATCTTTTTGTTTCGAAATTATTCACAGTAGCAGCCTAAATGCTCATAACTTTAAAAATATTATAAGTATTTATTTGTTTGTAGAAATTAAGTATTAAAAAAACTAACTACAAAGTTTTTAGTGTTGCATGCAACATTTAAAGTAAAGCAGGTTAAAGCATGAACAAAAATAAAAACCATTCAATAGTCGAGCACCTTCGACAATAGCAGCCAAATCAGGCACATGGAATGAATACCACCTTCGCATTTTTGAAATTTTGTAAAAGAAAAAGAAATACATAAAGTTTTTAACGCCAACAAAATTAATTTTTTTTTTTGCTTATGAACTGAATTATACTTGCAACATTTTAACAGGCACCTACTAACAAGCAAACACCATAAAAACTCTAGTCATACTGTTACTAAATACTACTTTTTTTGCTACTTGTTGCAAACTGTACTTGTATTTGGTGTTAAGCAAATCATTTTTCCATTAAATTCGAGTGTAAAAGCTTAGGAAAATTAAATTTTATATTTTATAATAATGTAAGCAACAACTCACCACCCACCCAACATGCTGCACATGCAACAAACACACGAGTAATGTTTATTTCTTTTGTTGTTTTTCCCTGTGATGTATTTGCAATGTTTATAATTTTTTCTGTTTTTTTTCTGTCTACGAAATAGCAAACCGTTTATCTCTAATTTGTTAAATAACTTAAAACTATTTAAATATTTAAATTTAAAAAAGACTTTTTATGGTGTAAAGTTTGCCCATATAATGTATTTTTGTAAAATTGCGAAATTGGGTTAAACATGACGCGAAAAAATATTCCAATAGTGGCATAATAATAATTTGAAATTTTAAGAGTAAGAAATTGTCAGTTATTGAATTTTAATAAATTTAATTTAATAAATTAAAATTTGTTATACGAAAAGTCATTTAAAAAGAATGATAATAAGCAACTTATAAATACCGTAAGCCTATCAATCACAGTAATGAGGGCAGCTACTGTGATTAGTTGTAGGCATAAATGTATTGAATTATGAATCAGCGTTGCCAGTTTGGTGCTTTTTGGAAATATTTTTAATGCTTTTTATTTCAGTCAGAATTTTTATTATTTTGCCCAAACTTAAAAAAAAGCAATAAATTGGTGGGAAAATTAAGCTTGAATGGGTGAAATTAATACCAATACATAAGACAATAAGCAGCTTATAAATTACAGTAAAACTATCAATCACGGTAATGAGAGCAGCTACTGTGATTAGTTATAAGTATAGTTGTATTGATTTGTGAATCAGCGTTGCCAGTTTGGTGCTTTTTGGGTATAATTTTAGTGCTTTTTATTGTAGTCAGAATTTTGATTACTTTTCCAAACTAAGAAAAAGCAAAAAATTGGTAAGAAAATTAATCAGTTCGAGAAGTTAATGCATCTCATGAACTGTTGTTGTAGTGAATGTGTATTTAAGGCTTGAATACATGAAATTAATACAAAATGTATTGAATTTAATATCTCTGCTTGCAACATAAATAAATTTTAATTTAAAGTGTTGCCAACATTGGAAACTCTAATTGTATCTACTTTTAACTATTTTAAATAAAAACATACCGCCTACTATTTCTTTATAACAATGATTTTTTCTTTATTACAATAACGCTACTGCAATTTTTCTTTAGTCTGTAGTATATGAAAAAGTTTGATAATATACAACAAAAAAAATGTGCCGCAAAAAATAAACCTCAATAACTTTTAACTACATACATTTTTTTGATAATAATAAGCATTTTATTATTATTTTACTTCAACAAAAAGTAAGAAATGAATAGGTATGAGATAAAAAAAAACTACTTTTCTGACCCAAAAACTAAAACACACATACAGACAGACAAACACCAACTAATGCAATGAGAGCACAAAAATATAACAAAGGTGCCTGCCTGCCTGCTTGCCTGCCTGCCTGCCTTAACCAAAAAAAAAACTTTAAAAACATGCAAAATTCACGTAATAAAATAAAATATTTGAAAATTAGTTTGTTTAATGAAATTTTATAATAAGAACGAAATAAATTTAAATTGTTGTTGAAGTTTGTTTTTTAATGCTTGCTAACGCTTGAATTATTGTTCATAAGCACGTACTGAACTTATATACGAGGGTTATTTAATTAATCATAAAAATTTCAAGACAAGCAAATTATGACAAATTTATGTTTATTAGAGTGTAAAATAAATATAAAAAAATTGAGAAAGCCAGATTTAATAAAGACTGATTATAACACAGAAGACCCAAAAATAAAAATATAGTACGTGCTTGTCGATTTTCAAAGTCTACGCCTGAACTGTTTTAAAAGGGGATTTGAGTTGGCACTCTTCCCCTACCTCCCTGCTTCACCCATCCCACTCCGCTTACCATCTTAATAAACATTATTGTGTCCTTGACTGTTTAAACTTACTGACTGACGACGTGTTTCTATCAGAATCAAATATAAAAATGTGCATACCTGAAAATATACAAGTAAACGAAAAAAACAAAAGAATTATTAAAGTGAATTTGTGTGAGTTTAAGAATATTTATTTAATTAGATAAAAAAGTATTTTTTTTCTTTCTTATAATTTTAGCAGGCGGCTTAAAAAAGCAAAAGGAGTTTTGAAGGAAAAAAAACAGCAGACATCTTTTTTTAAGAACCTTTAAAAACACCAGAACATTTTTTTCTTTTTTTTCCATTAATACCTAAATTATTTTTTATATGTCTGCCATAATATTCAGCTATAAAAACGCTTAAACGATTTGTAAATGAATGTTTTTGCAACAAAAAAAATATATAAAATATAATCGAAAATTTCATTTAATTCGCTGAGAACTGGAAAGAAAACGAAATGCCAAAATAAGTTTTTTTTAATTTTATTAAAAACTGCCTCTGTGGAGATATAAATTTAACTACTTTTTATTATCACTGCTACTCGTAGAAACTCTTACTGGCGATGAACGTGTGTAAACTTTATTTAATCAACATGATATTCCTTTTGGCTACTGCTACTGTTGTTGTTGTCGTTGTTGTCACTTAAATTTTAACTCGTGGACGTAAATGTTTGTCATGTTGTCGTCTGCCTCTCTGTGTCTCTGTTTAAGATCTAGTAAATGGTGTTAAAAATTAAACATTAAAAAACATCTGCCTGCCTGCATCATGAAACTTTATGCTGCTGTTTGTTTGTTGTCCATTAAATTTATCATTTTCAATCTGTTGCGTACTTTTTAATTCAATAAAAGTAAAAAAAAACCTTAAACTAAAATGTGAAGGGTGAGTGAGAGAGATTATTCAAATTTAATCAACTTAAGCAGAAGCAAAAAAATAAAACGAAAGTGTTATTTATGCCTTTTTAACACTGTAAAGCAAGGAAAAATAATGCAAAAATTAACATTGGACCGTTAAAAAATTGCATACCTTAGAATAAGATACATTTTACTGATCGCCAAATTGTATGTGAAATTATGAAAATAATCAACAAACACTTAAGCAATCAAAAATTAAATTTGGCCATCAAGGAGAGAGAAAGAAGTAAAATCATGAAATCAAGCCAATTAAATCAAATAATTCGCTTTAATGCGCATCAAAGACCTACGCCGTGATGTGTCACAGGCCGCCGACAACTTTGCGCAGCCGCACCGCCGCTGAAAAAGTTACAATATAAACTAATAATGATCTTTGAACTTTTATTTTAAAAATAGTAACTATTTTATTAAGCTTGAGGTCTTTTAAATAAAATTAACAATGTTTATTTTTCAATATTTCGACATGTCTTTGTGTGTCTTCTTCAGGTAAAAAGAAGAAGAAGAAGAAGACACAAAGGCGTGTCGAAAGATTGAAAAATAAACATTGTTAATTTTATTTAAAAGATCTCAAGCTTAATAAAATAGTTACTTACTATTTTTATAAACTAAATTTTTTTTTATTTATTTATTTTTATTTTTTTATTTATTTTTATTTTATTTTTTAATTATTTTTTATCTAAATTTTATTTTCATAATTTTTCTCATCTGCCTAAAGCCTCCTCCGACGATTTTCTCATTATTCAACGCCGCCGACAAAATCACGCGGCGCAGGTTTCTGCTACACATACATTTAAAAAGGTAAATAACTGTAGGTATATGAAATATTAAATATTGCCAACTACAAAAAAATTACATAATTTAAATGTTGCCACTGTTTGTTTAAAATGATAACAGAGTTCACAGGATTGTATTTTAGCACCAACCGGAAGTTCTTTATGAAGTAGAATCATAGAGTTGCCAGAAAAGAAAATTCATGGAATTAACATTAGAATATAATTGTTACGGGCAACTTTCATACAAATTTTTTTGCAGTTAGCAAACACAAAAAAAAATATGTTTTTAAAATTGATTTTAAATTTTATTATTTTCCGCATGCAATTGTTTTGATTTTTTTGATCAAGAAACTTTATTTTTTTATTCTATTAAATTTTTGCGGATTATTGTAATCAATTTTACGAATTCTGTGGAATGTCCTATTTCAGTAAAAAAATTTTATCTGGGGGCTCGTAATTTAAAAACATTTCCATATAAAATCTATTGAAGTAATTTGCCTCCTGATTTTTTTGAATTTAATAATTACATATGTATGTATATACAAAATGAAATTTTTATTTTTTTTCTGCACTCACATGCATAAACCTAAACCACTGTGCAACACAGGTGACTGCAACAATTAACAGTAGATGTTAATTTTTTTAAGTTTTAAAAAATTTTATAATGAATTTTTTTTTCAATTCTGAAAGTGGCGAAACACTTTCTGAATGATATATTTGCGACTTTGTGCTATTATTTTTTGCACTATAGTAAATTTTAAATCAGAAATAATTAGCATAAAAAGCAAATAAGTTAATATTTTCTCCAAAATATTGAACTGACTAACAAAATTGCCGGTAAAAAGTTTTAAGTTTCAGCTAAATAAAATACACTATACCACAATGGCAAAAATTTTTTTCAAAATACAAAAAAAAATATTTTCAAGGTAATAAATTTCTATGGAATAATTTTTTTATTCCCATGAACAATAAATTGGCGTCACCACAATTGTTAGGGAATAAAATAAACATGTGTAGCAAAGTAGAACATCTATTGTGAATTGATGCAATTTTATTTTTTACTCGTATTTGTATAATTTTCTAAATAAATTGTTCAATGAAACTATTTTTTTAGGCTTTAGGTCAGTAAATTTCATATATTTCTTTATATTTAACATTTGGTTAACTTCTTCAGGATTATTCTTATTTAATTTTTTGTGATAATTAGTTTTTGTCATTTTTTTCAATAAAAAAAAATTGTTTTCAAAATAATAAAAAATTTCTATTGTTATCGAATGCCGCAGAGTATTTTTTATGCTGACTTATTGCAGAGCTTAAAATGTTCGATCGATTGCTGGATGATATTGAAAACAAACAAACAAACAAAAATTATTATTCTATTACTGCTTTAAATACAACTTGTAAATCGAACTTTTCCTGTAGACATCATGGACCAGGGGCCCGTATATTTGAAAATTGATTGCCTTAAAGAATTATAATTTATCTTATCAATTAAATAAATCGGAAATTAAGACAAATTAATATAACATAAGCTATATAAATTTTATATTTCCAAACAACGTTTTCCTTTTACTTTAAAGAAACCATATAAATACATAAAATTTAATTTAATTAAAAGAGCCTCAAGTAAAACTTTTTAAACTTAACAAAAAATTACAACAACAAAAAAAATTATCTACCAGAGATAGAAAAACAACGTGACACTAAGTTTTTTTATTTATTATTATTTTTTTCACTCTTGCCAAAAGGGAGAAACATAACTCGAAAACAAACATTTTTTAATTTAAATTTAAATGTTGCAATCGAGGTTGGTTTTCAATAAAAAAAAGTAGGCCGTTTGGAAATAAATTCAAACTTTTTTTTCTGCTCGAAAGAAACTCCTGTTTGTTTAGTGCATATAAATATTTGACGTTGTTGTTCAAAAGATTTTGTAACTTTTGTAACTTTCAATTCACAACGAAAATCTGGAACACCAACAACAACAACAACAAAAGCAAATTTCGTAAAATCAAACAAACACAACAGCAAAATAACCGAATGACTTTTTGGATTTTTGTTTACTGTTTCTTTCTATCCCCCTACTGCGCGCTCTCTCTCTCTCTCCTTCTCTCTGTATCACTCAAGCTCTTTTATAATAGATTTAAACTTTTGAAGTGGGTGTAAAATTTACAACATGGACTGACTGACTTCTCTTGTTGTTATTTTTTTATAACTTCTTTTACAATAATAAAAAAAATTGTGCCATAAATTTAACAGAAATTTTGTTGATTTTATAATACGAATTTCACAGAGTGTGCGAGTGTATGTGTGTGTGGCTGTGTTTGAATGTGTTCATGATTATTAGGACTTGACTGACTGCATAAATATTTTAGCTTTTTTTGTTATTGTGAATATTTGTTGCAAAGTTATTAAGCTGCAGACTTTAAAGCAGAGGCCTAAAGGAATTAAATTTTTCACATACATATGTATGTATGTATGTATGTATGTATATCGTGAATATTTTGTCCCTCGAAATATATTAATTTTTTTTTATAAAACGGGAGTAAGATTTTTTAAACTTAAAATATTAGTAAGAATCAAAATAAAGTTTAATAGTAAAGAAATAAATATTTTTTAACGGTCTAATTCATAAAAAATATTTTAGGTTTATTACAGGTTTCCAAATTTCCCATAGAAATAATTCAAATAAGCGCTTGATAAACCTGAAATATTTTTTATGAATAAGGCAGTAAATGTTTTAAATGTAAAGTTGTGTTTTAAATATTCTACGTACAGTCAATAACAGTTAATTATTATACCAACAAGCCCTCTATTGTGAATAATTTTTCCCTCGAATTATTTCCCTTTAACCTAAAGTTGCAATCATGAAATATTTCCACGTAAAGAAACTCGCTTGTTCCAAAAAAAAATATGGCAACGCTGATTTTTATTCCCGTTGTTTTTCTCCCAAAAATTATGTTTGTTTTTTCACAAACCTTTTTATTTAGGAATAAAATCAAGAATCACAATCAGTGTTATCATATTTTTGAAGTATTTAGATATGAAAAAACCACCAAAAAGATTTCTTAGATAAAAATAACATTTTTAAAAATGTAACTTTTGGAACTTTTAATATATTATTGAAGAGTCTTTTGACTAAACTACTTACATCTTTTCTGATTTGCTTCATAGTAATCTTACACATACTATATATACAGTAAATATTTTGTGTTATTTAGCCTCACGTTTAATAATCGTAGTTTCCTGAAACAAAATAAATTCTAGCTTATTTTCGTTCAATTAAATAACAAAAAAAAGATTTTTAACAAAAAAAAATATTTTTTTGCTTGATTTGAAGATTTTTTAAAAATAAATATGGCAACACTTTAACAACAATTTAAGTAGTTTTTTTAAATAGTTTTTAATTATTTGATTTTATTTTTAAAAGGAGTGGAAATGCAAGAATTTATTTATTCATGTGCTTACCGCTTCATGTTTTCAGAGTGGATTTGATGCATCTCTCAAGTTTCATCTCATTATTTTTTTCAATATATTTTTTTCTTCTAATAACATAAATCTCAACGAAATGCAATTAATTTTGCTGAATAATAATAATTTATTAAGAAAATTATAAAAGTACACGATAAAAAATAAGATTACATCCATTCACAATAGCATATTCGATAAGCCACAAATGTTTATTTTATTCCCCAAAAAATGGGGATGCCAATTTATTTTTCATTGAATAAAAAAATTATGCCCTCAAAAAATGCCAGATATTCAGGAATGTAAGAAAATACTATTGATAGTGTATAAATGACGCAGGAATATAACATAAAAACAGGCAGGACAGTATTTAATATTCCTCCAGAGCAAAAAGAAACTTTTTTAGTCGATTAGGCGGATAAACAGATCAATTATTTTCGCCCTTAGAATCGGCTTTTAATTTTTTATTAAATTTAATTTAATTTAATAAAAAAAACGTCACCCGAAAGAAAAAATCCAGTGGTGCGATTCTGTAACTTTTAACGATCCGACAATCGTAATTTTTGTCTTTAATTTGGTCGCTTAAAATAACGATTGTGTGATTCTGTAACTTCATTTTTACGATAGTACGCAGCTGATATTTTCTGTTGATTTTTGTCGATAAAATTAACAGTGCATAAATTATTGTCACTTAAATAACGACACAGCTGACATTAAGCTACAGCGAATATCGTTAAAAATTTTACAGAATAGCTAATTCGATAAATTTTCATTATAATTATTTTAACGATGCGATTATTGTTTAAAAAAAATTTGGTGAATCGCTTTACAGATCCTATTAAACAAAATGTATATTAAAAAAATTACAAAATTTTATATAAATTAAAGAAATTTCTTTTAAATAAACTAATATGCAGTTTCCACAACAGACGACTCGTCTAAAAAATTTTTATGAAAATCACTCAAAAGAAATTAGTGCTTTTCATATAAATTTTATACTCAAGTCAACCGTCTGCGTTGTACAAACAGGGGATAATTAACTCTTTTAAGTCAATGCATTTCAAAATTCTGTTATTTATTTTGTAAAATTATGACTTGCATTTGTACTTTCAACTAAAATCACTACGAAAAAAAAATGATTGTACGAAAAAATTAACAATGATTTGTTTGTTTTTCATATACATACATATATTTTTTTCCTGTTCAAACTCTTTATTTTCGCCATTTGAAGTGTTAAAATGAATGCAACAAGCAACGTTTTTATTTATTGAAAAATGCTTTAATTAATGCAACAGCGGTAGGAAAAAATTGCAATAAATATAAAATGGAATGGTAATTATTTTACATGTTTTTTCTGCATAAATGCCACAATTGTAAACAAGCTAAAGTGTAGATATACTTTCGAAAGTATAAGAAAAGTGGAGAGAGAAGATTATCTGACAGAGGAAATCTTTTTAAGAAGAAAAAAAATGTTGGAAGTAATTAAATCAGAAATAGTGTATGAAATAATTAAAATTGCAAATAGTACTAGAGTGTGATGATGGTAAGTAAACACAGTATAATAAAGTGGCAACATCGTTTTAAATCAAACGGTTTCCTGCAAAATAAATATGCAAATAATTGTCAGTGTTGCCGTAAATATTTTAAAATTGCAGCGAATGTTTTTTTAGGGTGAAAAATAAGAGAAATATAATGATTTATTGTAATTGATTTTCAATTACACTGTGCTGCAAAATCAAATTTTTTTGACAAATTAAAAAGAATCGGGCCTATTCTCGTTTGAGTTGCGTTTTAAAACGACATATAGCAACGACACGAAAATTTTTTTAAATTTTAGTTGTAATTGTTGTAGTCTGTATAAAAATACAGAAAATAAATTGTATGTATATTACATGGGATTTTAAAATTTTTCGTTGCTCGTTTTGAAACACCTTTTAATTTTTAATACACATGTATTTTTTGTTGTAGCGGCCAAGGTTCTACATAATGTGTCCAAATTTCAGGTCCGTAGCTCTTACGGTTCCTGAGAAAATAGCCTGTGACGGACAAAGGGACAACGTAGCGAAAACAATAGGCGTCCTTTTTTCAACTTTGGTGTACGGAGGCCTAAAAAAGTCGAAAAAGTTATTCAAATAAAATTGATTAACTATTTTTATTAATTTTTTCTGTTTTAATATAAATATTTAAAATTAAATTAAATTAAATTAAAATTAAAAATTAATTAAAAATTAAATTCATTTCATATATTTAATACAAAAACACATAATTTTTCAATATTAAATCTCTTCCCTTTTTCTTTAATAACAAGCTTTTGTCGTCTACTTTTGCAAACAAGTACATTTACTTCTATACACTTCCTTTTAGAGCCCTAAAGAAGTTCTTCAATTTTGTCTGTATGTCTGTCTCCGTCCGTCCCTCCATCCGTCTGTCTGTTATTTGCATTCTTTGTTTAAAACAAAACGAAAAAAAAATGAGTCGTCTGCTTTTTATTTAAATATTTGAAGATGGTTGCTTTGCTGTTTGGGATTCATGCTTGAATTAGTTCATTGTAAATTTGCAACAACTTCCTTGTTAATGGCTGTTTTATGACGGCCATATAAAATGAATGGTGTTGACTGCTGAAATGTTCTTTCTTTTGCGCTTCTTCTTCTTCTTCTTCTTAATCTTTAGACTTTGATACTGCACACCCAAGACTTTAACAAGAAATTTATGCTTGAAGTACCTAGTAACATTAAAATGAGAAAATTATATATTTATATAAAAAACACTTATTAAAAAAAAACTCTCATGTTTTAAAGATTTTAAAAACATGTGGAAATTAAAGTGGTTTATTCTTATGTTAATTCTCTACACTTTTTCATAAGTATTATGTATAATTTCAAAAAAAAAACAAATTGTCTTTAATTTAGAAAAAGGCTTTAGCAAATTTCCCCAAAAATATGGCCGTTTCAAGAAAACTGGCAGAGATTAAGGGGAAAATAAATGCTGCCATATTGCCAGTTTACAAGGACAGTGATGGCCACACCGATCAATACAAAACTGCATTTACATTATGACGCCATTAAGATTCTTGCAACAATAAAACCCTTAATTTGTTTTTTTAATTTATAAATGTCTTAAAAATTATAATGTTTTAAAAAATATAAATCTTTTAACAGAAACCCAAGCATAAACTCTTATTATCATCTTGTTTTGACTGGTTGTCGTTTAATTTATGCAATTTAAAATACAATGACTTTATTTTATGTCTCATAAGCTATTAAGAGATTAAATTATTTTTATAAATGTTATTGAAAAACATATGTATGATTTAAACAATGTTTAATATATATGTATAATTCTTCCTGTAAATTAATACTTGTGGATTTCACTTAAATAACAAACAAAATTTAATTTTTTTACGAAAAGACCTCAAATAAAGCAATTTTAATTTCATTCGCATCATAAAAACATGCAACAACAATAATAAAAAGAAAAACATTACAAAAAATTATTAACAATAATAAAAACATTTGAAGAGAAATTATTAAACAAACAGGAAGTAAATGTTCATTAAAAAAAAAAGTATGTATAAATATTATTTGAAGTGTTGTTAGTGTTTGAAAAACAAGGTAAAAGTATAAAAATGAAATGCAATTACAAAATTTATAAGAAAATTAGAATAAAAAATTCTTTATAAGATTTAAACTCATTGGATGGATTAACAAGTCCTTTGAATTTAGTGTGTAGTTGGCAAGACTGTACATTGGTATTATATGCAAGAGTTTTGAGATGTGGCAAGCTCTTGATTTTTTTTGAACTTCAAGAAAGAAGGAGCTTAGCAGTTCTTACTTACTTTGCAAATCGGTCATTTTTAAGGCGGGTTGGACCATGCCCATTAGTTTTTAACCAACTTCAAAATAAGGAGGAGATTCTCAATTCATTTGTTTTTTTTTTTAAATTGTTACTTCACAACTCGCTACATTTTAGGCCGATTGTAATAATTTTTTTTTTCTGACAGGGTATAACTTCCAACTGGTCCCATTGTAAAAAAGTGGGCGGGGATACAACCAAAATTTTTTACATTTATTTTTAGGATATTCTACTTGTTTACTGCAAAATTTAGCAAGCACCTTTGGTTCTTGTAATTACATAATTTTAAAGTTGAACCAATGGGCGGGGCTACACCATTTAAATTTTTGTATTATAGTCCTATTTCACGTGCTTCTACTTAACCAATTTTTACAAAACTTACCACACACCTTGAGCTCTAAAATAGACTTCATTTTTATTTAAAAAATTTTCTTAGTCACGCCCACTAAAATTTAATGTTTTATTTTAAGTGGTTCTACTTTACCGATTCTTACAAAACTTAACACACAATATTGCATTAAAAAATGGGCGGACGCACGCCCATTTCAATTTAATTTTATATTTCACGTACTTCTTAACCAATAGATTTGAACATTTTTTTTTTGTTTTTGAAAGATTTTACTTCCAGTTTGGTCGCCACATAAATTTTTTTTCGAAAATGTTCTATCACATGGGCAAAAACACGTCCTTTAAAATTTAATATTATATTTGACGTGCTTCTTTCTCCTTAAACGATTTTAAGGCCGACATTGTCATCCATTCTATCTAATTCATCCAAGCAATCGTGGATCGTTTCTACACAGTTTTGCTTTACAATACATCCTCACGAGATGTCGCACAGTGCGTACCAAAGAGGCTCTTGCTGCCCATGGTCATGCTTTGCCGACTTTTTTGTACCACAAGGGGATGTTCTCAATGTCTGGTGATCATTAATCATTTTGTGAAATGCACTCGTAAAATAACCTGCCAGAACATGCAGTTTAACATCGGTGGATAGTTTTTTGGGCGCTTCAAATAACGTCTCTGAACCACATCAACAAGCGACAGACTATTGTCGCCACGCACGGCCCCCAGCAATCCAAATTCATGACCATCAACATCAAAACTATCTGCATTTTGGTTTAAACTCAAGTCTTCGTTATAAATCATCTTGGTTTTGTAACAATTCAAAGAGTTCTATTTTATCGGAAAAAAATCGAAAAAAATATATGTCATGACATAACAATTTCTGTCTTAATATATTCAGCACGACATATTTATCTTCACCGCCTTCAAATAAGATATGTCTTGGTTTGGTAACAATTCAGAGAATACTTTTTGTATTAAATATAAAAATAAAATCTTTATAAATGTTATATATCTGCTGTGGCAATATGGAATAATAGCTTAAGTCGACTAAAGCACAGCTGTGCATTTCGGAAGTTTTTACGCTTTCACTAAGAAATTAGAAGGCTCTAATGCATGATTCTACTTTCTCGTGATTCTTTCTTTCCATGTGTAACATTTTAACCCCTGAAAATTCCAACTGGAACATAATACAGCACAAATATGCTAAACTTTCTTAAGTCTACTTAAGCTCCTATTCCATATTGTCACAGATATATCGGAGACTATTTAACTTTTGCCACAAAAACTATTATTTAGCAAAAAAAAAGATGTCATGACATAAAAATTTCTGTCTTAATATATTTAGCAAGTTATATTTACATTCTTCACCCACTTGAAATAAATATAATAAATTCAGCAAAGTGCGACTTTGACCCGCGCACGAAGGGTTCCGTACGAACACGAGATATGTAATTCAATACGAACTTTAGTAGCCTATATAAACTATAGTTTTGGCATTTTTTTTTCGTATTTTTTCGTACGTTCGTTCGTGACGTTCTTTTAATTTTGGCGATTTTTTTAGTTTTGGCGATTTTTTTTTGTTTTAGCGATTTTTTCGTTTTTGGATTTTTTTCCATTTTGGCCATTTTTTTAGTTTTGAAATTTTTTTCCCGTTTTGACAATTTTTTTCGGGTTTTTTTATTTTTTGGCGATTTTTTCGTTTTGGCGATTTTTTTTTTTAATTTTGGCGATTTTCGGTTTTTGGCGTTTCTTTATTTTGGCGAATTTATTCATTTAGGCGCTTTTTTAGTATTCACACTTTTTTTCTCATTTTGGCGATTTTATCGGTTTTTGGTGATTTTTCAATTTGGCGACTTTTTGTTAATTTTGGCGATTTTTTTCATTTTGGCGATTTTTTTTTCATATTAACATTTATTTTGTTACTGGAGCCTTTTTTGCGTTTGGCGTTTTTTTCATTTTGGCGATTTTTTTCATTTGGACGATTTTTTTCATTTGGACGATTTTTTCGTATTTCGCGACTTATTTTAGTGTTAGAATTTTTTTTAATTTTTAGCGATTTTTTTTTGCGGTTTTTTTTGGTTTGGCGATTTTATAATTTTAAATTTTGAAAATTTCTTTTGTGCGATTTTTTCGAATTTGGCGATTTATTTTAGTGTAAGAATTTTTTTTTAGTTTTGGCGATTTTTTTTTTAATTTTTGGCGATTTTTTTAATTTTTTGGCGATTTTTTTTGGTTTGGCGATTTTATAATTTTCAGATTTTTTAGTTTCACCGTTTTTGAAAATTTCAAGAGTTTCCAAGATATAGCAAGTTGTCAAAATTACATAGTCAAAATTGCATTAACTTATGGACCACCCTTTAATTTAAATTAAATTTTAGTGTTAATTGATTGATTTTAGCATTTTTCGTTGCTCGTTTTGGAACACCCTTTAATTTTTAGTTTCCATGTATTTGTTGTTGTAGCGGCAAAGGTTCTACATACTCTGTCCAAATTTCAGGTCCGTAGCTCTTACGGATCCGGAGGAAATAGCGTGTGACGGACATACGGACAGTGTAGCGAAAACACCTTTTTTCACCTTTGGTGTACGGAACATTATATAGAATATTAATTAACTTAAAAATATTCTGGCAACCTTAAAACATGCACACAAACAACAAAAGTGAAAGCAGAATCTCATTATCACAAACAGTGATGCCAAATTAATGATGTTTTTTTTTAATCAAACTCAGTGACGAACAATGGCCTCCATTAATGAAACTATTAAAGAAAGTTAAAGAGATTTGAAGATGAATTGCCAACAATTTTCCTAAACTTTATTTTCTCTAACGAACCTAAAAATTAAATTCAAAATTCATGAAAACAAATGTAAGAGAGAGAGAGAAAGAGAAAAATGATAATGTGATATGTCTAAACTCTATTTAAATAACTATTTAAATGTCTGTCTGTCTGCATGTGGCTGCTACCATTTGCTATTTATTGTATTATGAAGATATAAAAAATTATATAAAAAAAGTTTACAGAAAGCGACAACAACATATAAAAAAATGTTCATGCGCCGCTGCTCAGTGTTGTAAAACGAAAAATTTAACGCAACAACAACAACAACAACAGCAACATTAACAATAGGCGTTAGTGAAAAATGTTTTAGCAGCAGCCATTACAACAAACGTTTGTTCATCACACTTTCAGTCACTCAGTCAGTCACTTTTACATATATTCATTTAAACTCTAAAAGAGTTGAGTCAAACAGTCAAAAAAAAAGTAAAAAAATTATATAAAAAAAATCAAGTTGCAAATCTTTAGCAGGAAGAGAAAGTACTCCCAATAATGTGAAATGTAATAGAGAAAATAATTATAATAACAATATTGAAATGAAGACAACAAGCATAGTTTAAAGCTTAAACAAAGAAAATATATTTATAATAGAGATTAAAAAGTTTCGCTAATGGGAATTTTTTTTAACAAAAATATTTGAATATAAAAAAAAAACATCCTGTTGATACGGAAAAAGAAAAATTTAGTTTCATTTAACGCTTAATTATTTAGCACAAATCGTTTTTGCAAATTCAAAATGGAAGATTTTCAATTCCGTAATAAATTTATTAATTTATTGCTTGTTAAGTGTTTTAAGAAAAATAATTTTTGTCTAAAAAAAAAAAATATTTAATTTCATTTGAAATTCCTATTAAAAATTTTTTGACTTTTTTAGTAGTTTAATTTCATGGTTCGAATTGGTCGGGCATACGCTATTTAATATTGAACATTATATTTTATATCAAGCTAAAGGCTGTTTCAGACTATAATAATACAATTATTAATACTTTCCTGGTCTTATATTTGTTTGAAAAATGTAAAAAAAAACAATAACTCAACATGTCAGAGCTGCATTTTCCACAAGAGTATTAATACTTGTATTACAGTCTGAAGCGACTTTAAGCAATCAATTCCTACGAAACTTTCCAGACACCCCGGCGGCTCTCATAATTACAAAGTTCTCACATTAAAATAGTTGGCAGAGCCAGCCAGCCCATTAGAACTTGAAAATAAATTGTATGGATTTTAATTTCTATAGCGTAGTATTTCATATATTTTCAGCTAACTAATTCCTATGCAACTCTGCACACTTCTGGGAAAAGGAAAACTTGGCAGCATGGCATGGGTATATCATTAGTGTTGCCAGGCTTTGAAAAAGTGCAAGTAACACACATAGCACGTAACGTTATTAATGTTATTAACGTTAACCTTTTACGTTTTCCTAAACGGAATTACGATATCGAATATCCTGTCGAACCTCAGTACACACTTAATCCTATCACTAGGTGTGCCTAGCAGCTCTCTGCAGGTCATTGTTGCCCACACAACGAGCAGAGTTCCCGAGACTTATGCTTTAATCGGCCATTGCGGCAGAGTACCTTATAAAGATTTTTATGGGTGTTAATCTAATCAACGCCTCTATGGCCAAGGTTGGACATGTGCCGCCAATATCAGTACCTTGTAGGTTGAACATGACTTCATAGCGCCTTTTGTAAGAAGACACGCCAAGCTTTGAACCCGAAACCTGTTGCTTATTTTGCCACCATATAAACGCGCCGTACGTAATAATTGGCTTAAAGATCGTTGTATAGATCTGCATGTTTATTTTTTGGCTTCAGGTTCATCCGACACATCTCTTCACTGCCCAGGTCACCTTAGTGCCTTTCTCATGTGGATTCCAAGTCAACTTAATATCAAGAGCAACTCCCAAGTACATGAAGACAATCGAATAAGGAATATTGATAACATTCAAGGAGACTATTCCTAAACCGAATTTTTTCCTAAGAGTGCAAAGGTACCAGAATACTTTTGGCAGAGTTGACCGACAGGCCATGTGTTCCGTATCATGTCGTGATACATAGTGCGCAAATCATCGTTCATAACGTCTGAGAGAAGGTTGTCGAACTTTCACAGTAAGTGAGATGGCCAGTGGGTCTACCCTGTAATTCGAAACGAAAGAAAATGCTTCCGAATTTCCATATTTATAACATACAAATCTGAAAGCATTTTCTTTCATTTCGAATTACGGAGTAGACAGACCCCAGGTCCTCAAATCACTCGCGCAAAATGTCCACCGTAATATGATACACACACCACATGACATTGGTGTCTATATCATTCTATTCTGAACAAAAGCAGTTGGTAATCATTGACCTATAGTATTCGCAACCACCAAATGGGCGAAGTGTGAACAACGCGGCCCGAACATAACACCCTTTTTGATATAAGAAAATGGGTATTATATCAAAACCAAATAGGTACGATTTGCTGAATGCTACACCCGTCCATGGTGATTTTAGCAAAACAGAGTGAATAAACTCTCATTTTCAGATTTTTTTGGTTTACCGTTTTTGAAAATTTCAAGACTTTACCTCTTACGGTTTCCAAGATATAGCAAGTTGTCAAAATTACATAGTCAAAATTGAATTAACTGATGGACCCTTTAATTTAAATTTTTTTAAATTTTATTGTTAATTGTTGTAGTCTATAAAAAATACCCTAATTTTACAAATTTCAAGTGGTAATATATGTACATACATACAATTGTATGTATATTACATGGGATTTTAGCATTTTTCGTTGCTCGTTTTGGAACACCCTTTAATTTTTAATTCTCATGTATTTGTATTTTGTAGGTTCTACATACTCTGTCCAAATTTCAGGTCCGTAGCTCTTATGGTTCCTGAGGAAATAACGTGTGACGGACAGCGTAGCGAAAACAATAGAGTTCCTTTTGTCACCTTTGGTGTACGGAACCCTAATAAATGCCAGCCAAAAAATATATTATCCCTTATCAATTGTCGAAGTTCTTAAGTCCCTATTGGAGAACCCTTTAAAATCCATTTTAATTTATGTACCTAAGTAGGTATCAAAATAAAATAAGATTCGCAAGTTTGATCTAATTAAAATCAATTAACAGGTAATTAGGCATTTGACTGAAGTGTGATGATAACTGATAATTTTCTTTAATGTAGAAACTTGTACGAGCGAGAATTCTTATGAAAAGGTTGAACAATGAAATATTTTGATATGTACATATGCTAATGATTTGTTTGATTTGAAATTGAACCCAATATGTATTAATCTAATAATTAATTTAATCACCGTCGTCTGTATGTCTGTCTGTCTGTCTAATCGTATTCTCTCCACTTTGTTCTGTTTTTTATTCGTCAGTAATATGAACGAACTCAATTTCAATTATTTGCACACAAGTGGAAAAAAAGAAGAAGCAGAAAAAAGATTAATCAATTGTTATAGTTGTTGTTTTTTTATACATACATGCATACATACATCTATATATGTATGTATATTTCATACATTGATGGCACGTTCATGCATACGTTCGTTGACCATAGAATTCTCTAACCTTGATGCTTGTCAAAGTCATCGTCATCAGCGCCATCATCATTATCGTCTTCGTTACGAGCACCAATAACAGCAATAATAATGATATTTCATATTGCACATACACGCACACAAACACACACATGAGCCCAGGCTAACTGATAAGTACTTCAGCTCTTTAACTGCTGCTTACTTACACCATGAGGAAAAGGCCAGGAACTTTGTGGGGTATAAATATCAGGCATGGAAAGTCGAGATTTTTAAAAATGTTGAGATTATGGAAGAGAGACAGAGAAAAAGCAAATAGAAAATTACAGTGTATACAGGGTGACCGATAACATTTTTGAAAAAGTGTCACCAAATAGGGTATTTATCAAAAAAGGGGGCAAAATTAAAAAAAATGAGAAAACTACACTAAGCTTCATGTATTTGTAAATAATTCACTCTAAAAAAAGGGGGTAAAAAAGTGGCAAAGCGACAATTTGCCACTTTAGTTGGTCAAACGGTCATCCTGAGTGTATAGTGTCCAGGTTTAAAAAAATACCTTATTTTAAATGAAAAAGGACAAATAAAAGAAAAGAAAATTTATTGAAATATGTTGCTATTCTGAGCTGCGTGCGATTTTCGCTATCTATCCAACATAAAATATGGTATCACAAAATTTCGTTGGACAAGGAATTATACATGGAACAGAGTTACAAGGTTGGACAAGTTTCCATAACCCGAACTAGTCAACTTTCACACCTTGTACTTCAGATTATATTCTAACATTAGCTCGTTTCTGCATTTCTCACATCATAAAATTTTCACATGAAATGTAAAACACAAAATTCCATTATTTCCAGAAATGTGAGAAAAAAAGTGCTTCTATATTTGTATGCGAGAACAGACAAAACTGATTCGATCAGGATCCCGTAGTTCATATAAAGAGCAAATGGCCTCAAATATAAGGATTATTTCTTTATTTATTTATTTTTTGGGTTATGAAAGTTACTAAAGTAAATGAGGAATATGATATTGGAAAGCCAATAAGCTCCTACATTATGCTAAACTATTCGTTCACCGAAAGTTTATTTTAATTAATCGATTATTTTACGTGCTGTTCAGCTTGTTGTAGCAGCGTCTTATTGAAACCGCAGCTCTTTACATTTGGCATCGATTTTGAAGAAATATGAACCAAAGATTACACCGGCGCAAAAAGTTCATCGAACATTGAATTTTCCCGGATGCAGTGACGTTTTGACGAAGTCATAAAATTTTCTTTACCCCCAATGCGCCAGTAATGCTTATTAAATAATCCATCGAAAGCTGAAAAAGAAATTTCTCGAGAAATTCGGGGGCAACAGCAATATAATTTAAAGCCTAAACTGCACAATTTGCAGGCACTGTTAAAATTTCGGTTTATTCATGATGAAATAGGGAACCGGAAAGAAGTAAAATCTACAAAATTTTACCTCTAAAAACACGTTTTATTTTTTAAATGAGCAAAAATTTTTTTAAATCATAACATTGAATATTAAATATTTACCGCCTTATTTATAAAATTTATTAAAGCTTTATAAAGGGTTTTTAAAACAAATTTTCATACACAGATTTTATTAAAAAGCCTTAATAATTTGTATATGTATATAAGGCTGTTAGCTTACACGCACACTTATTCCAAATTTAAATTCCTTAAGTTATCCAACCTTGATTTATGCTATTGTGACTTTTCGTCTTGAAACGCACTCATCCAAACTGACTGGGAAATTTATTCTGATTCGCTTTAGTACTCGTGCTTACGTAATTGCAGTGCGGTAGTTGTTTTTGTTTTTAGTAATTCTTTTTTATCACACAAAGTCGTTCGTACATAATAAGTACATAGTCCGTCCATCTGTCGGTAGTCAGTTGTAGTTAGTTAGTTGAGTTAATTTGCTTGATAATAATGTTTAAATATTTAACATATTTTTTATTGGTTGAGGGTAAAAGCAATTTCATTTGGTTAATAAACTATGCAGCACAGTGAAGGTTGGTTGCATTTCAAAAGTTCAAGTGTTTTCCCTTGAGTTAATAATACATAATAATAAAAAAAACCTTTAAATTATTTTTAGGTTATTGGTACCTACTACGGCAACAAATTAAAAGAGACAAAATCAAATTGAACATGAAGTTTGATTTAAATAATAGGTATAAATTTTTTAGGCCATTTTCATTCTTATGAAGTATGTAGTAGTAGTAGTACATAATTACAAAAAAATCTCAGTACATAGAATCTCACTTTAAAGAAAATCCCATAGAAAGAACGTATAAATTATTTATATTAACAACCTTATATAGCGAATGCTACATACATATGATGACCTTAATATAGAAATGCCCTAACTCATATATTTTTTTAAATCGAGTTTTTCGCATATTTCGATAAAAAAAGATCTAAAGTATCGAAAAATTTTATATATTTCGATTTCAAAAATATAATGTATTAGGGCCTTTCTACATTAAGGTAAATCGATTATTCACTTTATGCTGGATATAACGAATGATAATAAATAATATCGCAAAATAAAAAATATCTAATTTTAACATTTGTTATTAACGCACTAATAATCCCAAATTATTAATTTAATTATTTTTATTAAGTAAAATATTTTTTTATTAAAAAAAAAATTAAATTGATTATTGAGGGGCTAGCTGCATCACTGTTGCTAATGCAGTTCACCAGGTTACCATTACCCAACAATTCCTTAGAACAACTAGAGATATTAAGTTAAACTTTCATTTAAAAAACGAGAAGCTTAGCAAATATCATTCGTTCAAACAAGAACTCAATTATCAACGTGATTTTCTCTTCCTAACTTTACCGTTACTACATTGGCTGACATTTTTTCAGCTGGAACTGTAGTTGTAATGGCCCTTTTTTTTGTTCTTTTCAACTGCATTTCACTTATTATTAATAAATCCACCATATTTATTATTGATTTGTCCGCTTGTGTATTGCCTTAAAAATGAATTGGTATGATATTTAGTAACGTGTATCTTAAACCCGTACTACAACTCATATTACGCTAAGTACGAAATTAAGTAACGTGTATACCCTGCATAAGAAGTATGTGAAGAAATTACATGTAAAAAACAACAGATATTCATTGATTTAGCAAGATTAGAGTGTTGCCACACAAGTATTTTTGAACGGGAGCTGCCAAGTAAATATTTAGAGTATTTTTTTTTGGAATTGGTTGAAATTAAGCTTAACATTTGTTAAAGCTAGTTAGTTAGTTGTTAGTTTTTAGTACAGTGAAATAAAATTATATTAAAACATAATTGCAGAAATTTTGTATCTTAAATTTTAGTAAATACTATACACACCTTTTTTCATAAAGTTATCAATTGTTTGTATTTTAATATTTACCTGAAATGAAAAAAATAATAATAATAATATAAGTAATTAGAATCACACATTAAAAATTAATAATTTTAAAATTAATACTTAAACATATTTCATGAAATGTGATAATTCGCAAAAAAAATTATAAAAGAGAAGAGAGTATTAAAAGGAATAAAAGGAAACGTTTTCTTTCGTTTCCTATTGGCTAAATTCACAATCTATTGTAGGAGAAGTCGTAGGTCGTTGTTAATTTCTATATAAGCATTCAGGACAGTCATGAATAAAATTCCGCTTGAAATATTTCCCGGGGAATAATTCCAACTAATAGCAAATAATAGGGAAAACAAATAATTCCAATTTGAAAAGGGAAAAATTTCAGGCGGAATTTTATTCATGATTGGCCCTGATTTATTTATAAATAAACACATGTTTCAAAAGGTTGCCACCACTCTTCACCAAAGTAGTTTTTCTTTTCAAGACTCAAAACGCCAATTTTTGAGCATTAGTGGCAAACTAAAAAAAAGCACTAAGTAGCGCTTTTAAGAAATTTGTATATTTCTTAAAATTTCTTTAATAAAAAACTTGCTGTTTATATTTTATTTTTTTTTTCAGTGTAAAGCATACCTTTTTCGTCTGATATATTTGATTAAAGAGATGCTGATACGATTGCCGTAATACAGAATAGCTTAAAAAATATTAAACATTATTAAACTTTACATTATTATTTTTACGTTAGTGCTTTTTGCGCTTTTTTGATCTTACAGTTACGTTTTTTAATGCTTCTTCTTTAAAGTTTTAAAGTGCTCTTAGAGCCAAAAAAAGTTGGCATCACTGCTTAGAGTACGTTTAGATGAAGGCTGTCTTGAATGCGACAATGTTTACGTTAATTTTTGGAGTCCCTTCTTTTGGATTTTCTCAACACAATTTCTTCCTGTAATTCTTTTTTATTTAACTTATTATTTAACATTATTTATCTAGCTTTCCATAATTTTTGTATACACTTATACATCTCACGGAGAAATAGTGTATATTGAATAATTTTTTTTAAGCAAAAAAATAAATCTTTAGCTTATGAATTTATAGTTTATGTGAAATTGCCAAAAAAAAATATTAAATAACCAAATAAATGAATTTGTGTTTATTTCATTTAATCGCAAAGAAGTCTAAATTATACAACTTTTGAAATGTTTATTTAAGTAGAAACAACTAAAAACCAACAAAAATATATTTAAAAAAATGCAATGAATATTATCTAGCAGCAATCAAAATTATTTATTTACTTTGATTTTAGTTTTTATATTTTTTTCTTCAGAGCATATGACCAAGCAAACATTAAATTTTGATTTGATAATATAAAATAAAAATATTTGCAAATATGTAACGTAACTCACTGTTTATACGGCATAGCAAAACTGCAAAAACTTGGTAACACTTCTATAGAAAACTTACTCATGCTTATAAAAAAATATTGTGAATGTATAAAATAATCAGCCATTATGTTTTAATTGTTATTATTTTCTTCTATCAATGTTTTTTTGTTTTGTTTTTATCTATTTATTGTTTTTTATTAGCACACATTTGTAAAAAATTACTTAATGTGCATTTTTAAGCATCAGCTGTTCTTTGTTTACATTTTTAAATATTTTCAAAGTGGAGATTTTTCGTTTCAATATTTTTGAACATTATAACAAGTTTACATTTAAAATAAAATATATACAATATATGATTTAGTACAAGTCTATTAAACAATTAGATATAAGAATATGTACTAATATGTGAATAGTATATACAGTGACGAGCAAAAGTGTTTGAATGTTGATAAGATTACAAAAATCTTTATAGAATATTTAATAAAATAATATAAAACACGAAAGTTTTACGATGTATTACTTCGTAATACATATTTCTTCTATTCTTCTATTTCAAATAATTGATATAAAAAATTTTGTAGTACTTTCCCATTTCGCCCCCTATTTTTTTAAAGAAAAGAATTAGAACATTAATTTATTCTACAAAAATCTATGTAATATTTTATATACATATATTTAGATGTTTTATACTATATATTCTGCTGAATATATTCTACACCTAAAATTTCAGATTTTCATGGTTGCTTTTTCGCCAAAAATTTTACGCCTTTTTTACACACTTTGAAGCTCAAAATGCTTTAAGAAAAGGCTTAAGGTATCAATTTTTAATTCAATTGAAATTAACGCTTAAAAACAAGTCTGATACTTTAAATGAAATTCAGTTTTCCTTTTACATTTGCTGGGATTAAATATTGCAAAAATATTAAATCTAAAAATAAATAAATATTTCCCATTTCATAAAGTTTTTTTTTTGAACAAAAATTTCCAAACGCGTTTATTATTAACTGTGAAGCAAGCAATTACGAATGCAAGTGAAGTGAGCTGTAATAAATAAACTGATGGTGCAGAGTGTTTATTTAAGGCAATCGCAGTTTTGGCGACAGATGAACTAATGAACTAATAAGTTTTGTTCATTCCTTTTTCAAATGTGCAATAATTTAATAGACTATAAAACATGTCTGACTACATTAATGAAGCAAAAAAAAAAAAATAAGAAACTTTTTAGAGGGTGCTGAAGCAAGAAAAAATTTTTTTATTGAGTTTATTATTTGATATAATGCCCGTTATGAAAATCAAAGCAGTCAACTAGTGGCTTAATTTCTCATAACGCCCTCCTCTTTTTTTTTTTGGTGCAGCAATAAAAGATTTATGTGATTTTTATATTTAAAATAAATGACCCACTTTTTAGCCTAACAATTTCAAATCACAAACAATTTAGTTTGAGTTTTTTTCAACTGAAGTATTTTATGATTTTAATCAAAGAAATTATAAGCACACACAAAAATTGTGTTAAGCAACTTTAAATAAAGTTAGATACAATAATTATTTATTTTAGGCGCTCAGAAAATTTGCGAATTAACAAAGAAAGACACACACAGCAGCCAACTCAATAATGGCGGCACCAAAACGCTTAAAAAAATACATAAAAAAATAATTAAGCTTAAAGCTGAAAATTAACAAAAGAGTAAAATAAACACAAATGTACATACACACTGTTAAATAAATTGTAAAAAAAAATTATTTCTCAAACATATTAACCAACCAACTTTTAAAATTAGTTGGATTTATTTGAAGAGCAGCAGCACAGTGGGTCGAAGGTGTGATTTTTTTAGCTGAGAAAATTTTTCAAATAAGCATTCATAACCATTTCTATTGATGACAGTTTCCCCTTACATTTTTCTATTTATAACAGGTTGTAATTATAACAGTTTCTATTTGTAATATCGTTGTACTTTTAAGGGTTTTGTAATTATAACATTTACACCAGTTTTTAAGTATAACAGTTTGAAATTGTAGTAAATTTCATTTAAAGCAGTTTTTATCAACATGTGCATTTATTTATAAAGGGTCTCTCTACATATAAATGATTGTATTCGTAACAGTTTTATTTCTTGCTGTATGTATAACAGTTTGTATTTAAAGCAATTGATACTAAAGAGCTTGTATTTATATAAGTAATGATTTAGTAATAGTTTGTTTTTATAAAGATTTGTTGTGTCAGTTTTTATTTATGATAGTTTTTGTTTATAACAGTTTGAAATTTTTACAGTTTCTATTTTTATAGCAGTTTCTATTTAAAGCAGGGGAGTAATTATGTAATTCGATTCGAAACGGAAACTGTTCGAATTTGTATGTTATTAACATTAAAATTCGAACAGTTTCCGTTTCGAATCGAACTACATAATAACCCCCCAGTTTTTATTTACAACAGTTTATAGTTTGTATTTATAACAAGTTAGCGTTTATAATAGTTTTTATTTATAACAGCTTGTAATTATAACAGTTTCAAATTGTAACATTTTGTATTTATAACAGTTTGAAATTGTAACAGCTTGTATTTATAACAGTTTTTATTTATAATAATTTCCATTTACAGTAGTTTTAGTTTATAACAGTTTGTATTTACAAAGTTTTTATTTGTAACAGATTGTAATTATAGCAGTTTTAAATTGTAACAGTTTGTATTTATAACACTTTGTGTTTTTAATAAATGTTTGTATTTATAACAGTTTAAATTGTTAAGTTTGTATTTAGAACAGTTTTAGTTTTCTTAATAGCAGTTTGCATTTATATCAGTTTCTGTTTACACCTTATAACAGTTTGTGTTTATAAAAGCTTGTGTATATAACAGTTTGTATTTATTTCCGTATTTATTTGTAAAACTATTTATTTATAACAGTTTTATTTATAACAGTTCATATTTATAAAAGTTTCAATTTATATAATTGAATTTAATTTTATTTTATTTATAATTGTTTGTATTTATAAATGCTTGTATATATAACAGTTTGTATTTGTAACAGTAATTATTAGTAAAAGTATTTATTTATAACAGTTTGTATTTATAACAGTTTTTAGTTATAACAGTTCCCATTTATAATAATTTGTGGTTATTACAGTTTGTATTTATAACAGTTTGTATTTATAACAGTTTGTATTTATAAAAGTTTCAATTTATAACATTTTGTATTTACAAGTTATATTTACAGCACTTTTTTTTATAAAAATTGGTATTTATAATAGTTTGTTTTTATAACAGTTTATATTTATAACACTTAGTATTTGCAATAGTTTCTATTTGTAGTTTTTATTTATAACAATTTGTCTTTCGGACAGTTTGTATTTATAACCGATTTTATTTATAACAGTTTGTAATTATGTATGTATAACAATTTGTATTTATAAGTTTTTATTTATAGCAGTTTTTATTGGTAACAGTTATTATATATAACAGATTGTATTTATAGCAGTTTGTATTTATAGCAGTTTGAATTTATAATATTTTATATTTATAACAGTTTCTATTTATACCCGATTTGATTGATAACAGTTTTTAATTATAACAGTTTGAATTTATAACACTTTGTTTTTATAACAGTTTCCATTTATAACATATTTTATTTATAACAGTTTGTATATACGAGCATAACAGTTTGTATTTATAAAACTTTTCTTTTTTACGTATAACAGTTTCCATTTGTATTTATAACACTTTTTATTTATAACAGTTTACAGTTTGTGTTACAGCAGTTTGTATTAAATTTCATTTATATTAAAGGTATTCATTTCAGTTTTTTTACTCGTTGGAAAAATGGAAAAATGTAATTTTTTTGGCAACAAACATAGGAAAAAAAATTTGAAAAATATATTTGAATTATATATAATTATAAAAATTAAATTTTTCCATTTTTCCAACGAGAAAAAAACTGAAATGAATACCTTTATTACTTAAATAAAAAAAAGTCCCGTCGCTAAATTCTGTCGAAATTTTGTTATAATTTTAATTTGCTGAATTTTCAAAGAAATCCACCATTTCGAAGGCCACAGCGCGACTGACTGACCGACCACTGTAGCGGAAACACACGCACATGCATGACTTTTGTTAAAATTTTAATAGTTGTAAGTTTTATCAACTTTGCAAAATGATGTAAGTTAAACAAAAACTAAAAAACTTTCAAGCAAAAATCTGAACAAAAATCTCACGAATCTGTTGATTTTCAGAAATACATACATATGCATATGTATGTATAAGAGTGTGTGTGTAATTATTGTCTGTGTGAACCATTTCTTGACCTACTTTTTCCCCCCAAATTATTGAAATAAACTCACAAAGTTTTAAAGTGAATAAATAAGACACACCGAAACAAATCTATAAGCAAGAAAGCAAAAAAAAAGAAGTGCTGTGAAATCCATTAAAAATGTATCTATGGATGGCAAGAGACTTCTTAAGTTGAGTTTAAGTATTTTTTTTTTTGCCCCGACTTGGTTGGTGGCTGCTTATTACCGGCTGAACATAATCAATATTAAATGTTTTAAAGAATTAACTCGAAAGCACATACAAATTACGAGCACCATTAACCTTAACAGAAACAATACAAAAAATTATATGCTTGTATATTTTAAATAAATAAACCATTTATTTCTTTATCTAAAAGATACATTACATTATAAGAGTACGAAAGTAGCAAATTCGTTTACATACAAAGAAACAAACCTTTAAAGCTTGTGCAATAAACTATTTGGTGGTACGTGTACAATATCATAAAAAAGTGTTCGAGGCAATACACGCCGCCTTAAGTCGATCTCTCATTTTTAATGTCATTGTGAAAAAACCTTATGATTATAATGTGAAGGACCGCAAACACTCTTACGAAAAACTCTATCTATTGTATTATATTTTTGTGATAATTGGTTTGTTAACTAAAAAAAACACCTTAAGAGTTTCAATTAATTTTTTATATAGACTTGTGTGTCTAACAACAATTTTCAGCTTTAAAGTCTTTTCTTGCATTAAATGTAAATTCAAAAATCAAACAAACGCGTTGCAAGCAAATATTCACCCTTATCGCGCATCTCAAGGGAATACATTTTTTGTTATTCCCATGAACAATAAATTGGCATCACCAATTGTTAGGGAATAAAACAAACATCCGTTGCGAGTCGAACATTTTTTTCTTCCAAACAAAAAGTTTGTGAAAAATTACCCATATTTTTTTTAAGCTCACGGGAATAAAAATTGACGATGCTATTTTTTTCCAACAGGCGAGTTTTTTCACATGGAAATAATTCACGATTGCAACTTTAGGGAAAAGGGAATAAATATTCACAATAGTGGTTAATTAATTTTTAGAAATTTGTATATAAAAATCTGATGTTTACTAGTGATTAACTGCAAGAAGAAGGTTTTTAGCGATTTCCAAAACATGCGTCGGTTAAGCTTTTTTGACGGCTATGGCTTGATTTAAAATTATTTATTTATTGCGTACTTTAATATTTCAAAAGTCAACTGCTGCAATAAGTTTGTTAAACGTTGAAAAATAACACACAAAAAAGATTTATTTTCGCTAATTAAGCCCAAAGTAAAGCTTGAAAGCTGCGCTGAATTATATCGAAAATCGAGGTTTATGCCACTGCTCTATTTTGTCGTTGTTCAGTCTTAAGCAGCGCTGCCAGTTTAGGGGATTTGTCCTCAAATTGAGAATTTTTTTCCCCGATTGGGGATACAAATTTCGTGTTGGGGATGTGGGATTTGTTAAGGATGATAACCAAATTTTAAGGGATTTTTGTGGGATTTGTTTTTAATAACTGATGGCAACAAAAATGATTTTTGAGCTAAGATATCGGCTTCTGACAAGTCTAAAAATGTGTGCTATTATTCATAGTGAATGGTTTCTAATAAAGAAGAAATATTATGGTAGATTAATCAATAATGAATACTAACAAAACAAAAATATGTAACAAAATGCAACATGTCTTGTTGGAAGCACTTCTTAGAATAAACACACACTTTAAAAATAATTCAATTGATTGTGACAAAATTTTATACTGCTGGGGAAATGCTAAAGCTTTTTAATACAAGTACTATTTACAACGAAATTTCAGAGGCTGATGAATCAGACGATTTCGATTCTGAAGTTTTTGAAATAGTAAACTTTGATTAAATTTTATATTAAACTATGTGTAATTTTTTCTTTACAAGTTTTATAAATACAAATTAAATTAATATGCATGTAAAAGTAGCTATCGATATAAATGAATTTTATTGAATAAATTTGTTATTTTTGTCATTATTTTTTAAAAGCAAAATTTTAATCAAAAAAATTCAACTTGGGGATTTTCAGGGATGACAAATCAAAAACTAAAAAGAAGCTCTAGAATAAAACTGGCAACACTGGTCTTAAGGCTCATTTTTTACTCAATGCATATGCAGGAAGAAGAAAAATCGTTTCAACACCTGCACCAAAGTACGTTCTGTTAAAATAATTAGGGAATTCACAATAGCATTTTAAAATACATATGTATGTCTTAATATTGCCAAGTTTACATTTTAATTAGTTAATATGGGTTGGCAAGGTTTTTTGCTTTGTTTTTGTCCCAAAAAAATTTAATACCAAGTTTCATTTCCAATACAGTGGAATCTCCCTTAGCGGACACTTCCTAGAGGCGGACAAGCCCATTAGACGGACAGTTTTTGACAGCTCCATAAGCAAAGCATTGCTTTCTCTTGAGCGGACAGTCCCCTTGTGCGGACACATTTCAATTGTTCCTTCGGTGTCCGCTCAAGAGAGATTCCACTGTATACTTAATATGGTACTATTAAACTAAAAAAATTAAAAAAAAAATATTGAACATTTTATATTATTTTGTTACTTAATACTTTATTTTTATTATTACTAAGTTTATACGCGAACTATTTGCAGATACAAAATATTTGCACATAAATTATTTCACTGATTATACGGTAAAATGTTTGTAAATGTTTAAAAAACTTGGTAGCACTTCCGTAGAAATGTTACTTTTGTTTACAAAAGAAATTGTGTGAATGTACCTATAAAATAAGTCTAGGTTCACACACGACAACTTTTGTTGCGCAACTCTACTTCAATTCTCTTTTGAACTTGCTTTTACGTTCACACAGGAAAATTTTGTTTCGGCAATTTTTGGTTTCTTTAGCTTCACTATTAAAATTACGGATGAGATAACAAAAGAAAACTGGAGCACGGGCAATTATGCACCCCTTTCCATTCTCTTTTCCTCCCTCGTCCATAAAATCAAGAGTTGCGCAACAAAAGTTGCTGTGTGTGAACCTAGTCTAACAAATAATAATTTATTTTTATTGTCATTATTTTCTTCTATCAATATTTTTTTTTTGTGCAATATTTATCTATTTATTATTTGTAAGTGTGGCAAGCTCAAGCATTTTAATTGCAAATAGTACGTTAAGTGTGAATAGTTTTTTGAATTAGTAAGTCGCAGTAAAACAATAATATAACAGCAATTTGCAGTTTTATTTGCAAATAAGCTGTGCGTATAAACGCAGTCTATGTTTTACATCGTTGCCTGCTCACAATGCAAAGAGATGGTACAATGTTGCCACATTCAAATTTTAAAATACTCATTGTGAATTATCTAAATATATCTGTATACAATTCACAGTTAAAAACAACATTTGCAGAGCAAATTGTGCAACAGTGTTAAAATTTAAATTTTTTTAGATATTGGCTGATCTGATACATCTATATTTACTCAAATTATCTGTCAGTGTCACACAGATAAACTATAAATAGCCATTTAAATAAATACACAGTCATACCAAATGGCATACAAACAAACATACACATGAACATGCATATCGAAACGCGCCCAGTGTTTGACTAATTGAAATTAATTTTATGTTGCCACAAACAACATAATTAAATGCAAAATACTTTTTAGTAATTAAAAAAATTAAGCGTATAGCCTACATTTATTAGCCGCCTTGTTCGAAATAATTGTCATAAATTTAAAATAAAGCACACAGCAAACACACACACACAAAATTTGCCTGCTACGTTCTGCTCTTCTTGCGAAAATGAGATCTAAGCAAATTAAATAATAGAGCATCTATGTATGTTTATACAAAAACAAAAACATTCCCATCAGCATCTTTCTATAAGTTGTAACTCGAATGTATCTCAAAAAAACTAAATTACAAACAAAAAGCACGCACCTCTTTTTTTTAAATTTTGTTTGTACAGATTTCAAGTTTTGTTTTAATAAATACACAAACACAAACAAACTCATAGCACAATAACTATACAACAACAAACAGAGGCCAGCAACAACAAAATATTTGAAAAGCAAAAAAAAATGAGAAATGAGGTTAACCTACATATAAAGAAGGTCAAAAACGACCCAAGTACGCTCGCCACAGTTAACATACAAACATACAATCATCATTACAACAAACATTTACTAAAATCAGAATAAATATGTATGTGTGTATGTGCATGAATGCACATGGACTTACATACGAGTATGTATGTATGTATGTAAGTTTGTATGCACTGGTAAAGAGTACACGATGATGAACCAACCAACCAACTAACAACCAGCTAGTAAGCGTTGCCACCAAGCAAACATATGTTTGTAACTATTCAGCGGTTTTTTTTATTTAAAAAAAAATACCAACGAAATCGAGATTTTATTTAAAAAAAGTTTAAATTTTTACTTTCCTAAAATCTGTTTACAAACTGCAATTATAGTTCAGCAACTTTTTAGTTCCCCTCATGGGCGAGAGAGGAAAATATGATTGCTTCCTCTTCCATAAACTCAACTTAAATTTACTTTACCACTTAACGGCACAGTGTTACCAGCGAGTCGCATTGGTTTGATTCAGTGATGCCAACTCTTGGATCATTAAAAGAACTGTTAGCATATAAAAATAGGGTAAATATTATTAACATTTGCGGTAAAAAAAAGCACTAAAAGCACTAAATATTCTCTGTTATTTATAAAAATAAGTATTAATTTTAATCAGATATAATATCTTAATGGGGCTTAAGTTCACTAATTTTAATTCTTATTGAATGAAATATTTTTGCTATACCGGGCAATTATTCATTTGACCCTTGTTGTTGTTTTTCTATTTTAAATCTTGAATTTTATAAGAATTGTCAAATCCACGCTTTTTAACTGTGTTCAGGCGTTCGAATTAAAAAAGTAAAATCGTTGCTTGACAAACAAATAAAAAGAATTTTTTATAAAGAATTAACAAAACAGCTCGGGAAAAATATAGAAGCGTTTGCGAACAGTACTCAAAAGAAAGATTTAAATAATACGCATAGTTGATTAAAAAAAGTGCTTAAAGAATAGCAGTTAAATGTTTCAGTTTCAGACCAAACGGTTAAGTTGCGACATCTAGGGAATGTTAGCTAAATATCTGGGAAAACTTCTCCAATGGCATGCTTACCTCAACTGGTCACATTAATGATATCAGCTGCGAGTGTGAAGCACATACAAATGCTCCTGGGCGTCCAAGTTAAAGAAAATTCTTTCGAATTTGTATGCTCATACCATGTAAATTTTAAAGCATTTTCATTCGTTTCGAATTACAGAGTATGAATGGCAAGTAGATTTACTTGCCATTTCATCTCTGCTCCATTGATTTCGAGAAAACGTATTTACCGAAAATTTTAACACGAGAAAATTGTGTGCAAACTGGATGTGTCGTGAAATTGTTTCAGTAGAGACTAGTGATGTAACTAATGTTAATTTTTGATATTTGCGAATACAAATATTTAAAATGATATTCGCGAATACGAATATTATATGCAATATGAAATATTAGAAAATTGTTATGAAAAAGGACTTCACACTCTTGTTGGCGTACTTTAAAGTTAATAAAAAGTACCCAAAATTTTAATGATCGTCATTGAATAATATTTGAAAATGATACAATGCACAAATTTCTATAAAAAAATTAATGTATTTGTACAAACTAAAATGTTTAGTCATTTATTTAAATTTCGTTTAGGATTTATGCATTTATTTATTTAATTTCTTTGGAAAAATGTTCGTATTCGTATTCGCCTGAATTTGACGAATACGATTACATTCGTATTCGCATCCGCCTGAAAATACCGAATACGAATACATTCGTATTCTCCTGAAAATGGCCGAATATTCGACAAATCGAATACGAATACGAATACGAATATTCGTGCATCACTAGTAGAGACATCGATCAACCACTCCACACTTGAGATAAATAGTGGACGTAATGCACTGGAATGGCAGAACAAAGAAGGAGAAAAACAGGTCCATCTGCAGACAAAGAAGTTATAGAATCTAATTTTTTGGGATGAACGTAATCTTTTTTATGATTATGATTATTTTCAAAAAAAACAATCAAGGGCGAGTATTATGCCGAAAAAGAAAGTTTGTTTGTTGTTGTTTGTTACACCGTTTTTACTACATTACTTTTGTTTGTCCATTTTTCACTAATATTTATTAAAAAGTAATATTTTTATTCTACAAATAGTGTAACGTATACATCAAATAGGTCTACTTGCAATATAATTTAAAAATGCGGTGGATATAATCATATGAACTAAAAAATTTATATTTTTTTGACCTTAAGAAAATACTCTTTCCAATTGTAGCAAAATTTTAGCTGTCGACATATATACATACATATTATGTATGTATGTATATACATATGTATGTATGTATGTATGTATGCATGTATGTATATAGCGTACGAGTACAAAAAACAAAATTTTTATGCATAAGTGGTTGTAATCATCTAAATGTTCATAAATGTTTAGGAGCTCTCAGATATTTGGGAAAAATTGTAAAACAAATCTTGGTATAATAACAATAATAATCACACTTCGGAAGCACTTTTTGTAATAGACTGTGTAACACAGAAGTATAACAGCAAGTAATAAAGATATTAATTTAAAAAAAAACGCTAAATTGATACCATACTAATTTTATTTTTCTTTAAACTTCGCTGAGCAACAATGAAGCATACGAACGCATAAAGAAAGACACACGCACTCCCAAGCAAGCCCACGCAGTCATCATTGTACATACGTAATTGTGTTTGCTTTGAAACATTTTTCAAGCTAATCTACATACATATGTACATACATACATACATACTTCCATATGTAAGTATGTAAGTATACAAACAATTAAAATTAAACAAACAAAAAAATAAATAAAAGCTTAAGTAAAAATTCAAATATCGTCATTAGTTAGTATGACGGCAAACAAATAAACAAAAAACAAAAACAATGTGACAAGTTAAAGGCAAAAGCAAAGAAAAAAATCAAAACAAATCATAAAACAAAACAAATAAAGTGGCTGCTGCAATTGCACTAACACACAAACAAAAGCAAGAACAAAAAAAAATCATTCACTATAAACTGACAGACGAACTGTTAAAGATGCCACCAGTAACAAAAGGGAAAAACACGAGATGCCTGAAATATTGCCAAGGTTTAAAATATAGTACGTGCATTTTATTTACAAAAAAAACGCAGCACTTTTTGCGTTAAAACACCATGTGAGTTATATTTATTTACAAAAAAATATAATAATAATATTCCTAATAATGAAAATACTGGTGGTATCAGCAGCAATATCAAGGTTCTCTACAGCATAAAAATACTCGCAACTTATTTAATAAAATTGTACCTGCAATCATGTATGGATGTATAGTAATGCAATAGTTTTTGCCATAATTACCTTTTCTTTCGAAATAATTAACAAAGACTACTGGTCAGACGTACATACATATGGATGTATGTGCACTTGCCCTTAAAGATGCCACAATGTCGAATGAATTAATCAAGGAAGTAAAAAAAAACAATAAAGTTGCAAGGATATAGCGACCATGGCATACATTTTGTTAACGCAAGAGGCTAATAAATTATTCGTTCGGTTGTTAAACATTCTAAATAAATATTTATACAATAACAAAAGGTATAGACAATATATTTCATGAAAATATTTATATTTTATAAAACAAATCTGGAAAATTAATTATAAATTTTCCAAACCTTTTTATTTTACATTTTAGAAAAATAAATTTTTTCTAATTAATTTTTTCCACAACTAGAATTTTGTTTATTATTTATGCAGGTTTGAAAAATCCTAAAGATAGCTGTCAAGAATAATTTCTAATGAATTTTTAGAATTAAAACAAAAAATCTTGCAAGATGACATCATAAATTTAAAATTTAATTAAATCTTTTTTTCTCAAAATCCGGTTTTTTTTTAATTTTTTGTTCTTATGTTTATATGTGAATGAAATGTGAGCAAAATAAAAAAATGCACTTAATTATTTATTAGCTGATTTATGCACAAAATGTCTATATACATATTTTATATCAAATAATATGCCAAATCGCCTCATATATGTTATGTCTGGTTAAATTTATTGACCATTCAGTTGCTTTTTATGAGTGTATGTATGAATAGTATATGTACATATTTATTTGAACACTAAAGGATGCCACTGTGTTGCACGATATCGCTCAAATTTAATACAGCTTAATATTAAAATGGAATTCTAAATCAGGAATCCCCAAAACACGGGATCGAATATAATAGTTATCACTAGTACGAATCACTAAGTTTTTTTTTTTAATGATAAACTTATCGCATTATAACGAAAATTTAGCGAATTTGCTATTAATAAAATTTTTAACGATATTCGCTGTAGGCTAATGTCAGCTGTGTCGTTATTTCAGCGACAAAAATTTATATTTTGCTAATTTTATCGACAAAAATCAACAGAAAATATCAGCTGCGTCCTATCGTTAAAAATAAGTTTCAGAATCACACAATCGTTATTTTAAGCAACAAAATGTATAGACAAAAATTTCGATTGCCGGATCGTTAAAAGTTACTGAATCGCACTACAGTTGTACGTATGATTTGTATATCCTGAGCATATTAACTTTTTGTAGCTAAATTTAGCCTTATATTATTTTATTTATTTATTCCTTAATATTGATATTATCCTTATTTAATTTTAATCAGTAACTTAAATTCTTATTGAATGAAATATTTTTAGAGCCGATTAAGAATTCATTTCTGAATAAAATTCACTAAAGTTCAATTAAATCTAAAATGTCTCCTTACTTCATATTATCAATATGAAAGTGAGTTTGTTTGTTTGCTACGCTTTCACGTACAAACCACTAAAGCGATTTTGAAAGTTCTTTCACCACCAATACAATCGTCAAACATACTTCCCTTATTGTGATTGCCGATTTTGCGGCGAAAGTCAGGCGTATTGTACTAAATTAAAGAAAAATGTAGCCTGTTTTCTTTAATCAGCTACAAATAGTCTTTGATGTCGAAAGACGAAAACCACAATAAGGCCCATGGGCTATTTTTTATACTGTTCGGAACCGGTTTTTTTATATTTGGTAAGGATTTTCCAAACCTCTAAACTGATTTTGAAAATTATTTTGCCAATGGAAAACCACATACATTACCAGTATCAAACAGAACCAACTTTTTTTCCGGTTAAAAACCGGTTTTATTATATTTGCCGCGGGGTTTCAAACCTCTGAACCGATTTTGAAACTTTTTCCATCAATGGAAAGCTACATACATTACCAGCGGAAGCATCGCCTATTTTTTATACGGTTCGGAACCGGTTTTTTTTTATAATTAGTTTGGTGTTTATACGAAAAAGACGTTTTTTGGATGGTTAGCGCAATTTTGGTTTCGGGTTCGATTGTTTAAACATTTTTAAAACTGGTTTTTAGTCCGGTTTTTTTAATTTTTAACGCCTTTTTGTCCGTTTTTACAATTTTTTAAGTTTTTTTAAAAGCTCAAGTTCTAATTTAAATTTTCTAGCCTTCTTAAGAAAATCACATTATTTATTAAAATATTTTATAATCTAGGATTACAAAACAAAGCGAAGAGAAGAACTATTCTAAAATGTAATAGATTTATATAAGGCTAGATGCGACTAATATTAGATTTATGCTTAAATGGCTTATTATAAAACAGAGACTACAATTTAACATAAAGAAAATAACAAGAGGGGACGCACCTGATTTGCATATGCCATCAAATAACTTATATTGGTGACATGCAGCCATTAGGGGTAACGAAATTCACTAGATTTTGATATAACATGTGTAAGCACTACACATATTCAGAGATCATTGTTTTAAAAAGGGCTTCAAATATATAAGAAAATAGCGAATAATCTCAAAACTAAAAGTAACATTAATATATTTAAAAGAAATAGTGTAAATTTAATCGGAAATAAAAGAAATTTTATCGATTTTGTTAATAATGTATAGTAAGAAGTATTTAAAATACTAATTAATACTAAATAAAAAAAAATAAAAAATTTCTGAACTTAAGCCTGATTAAGGCCCAAATTTAGTCATTAGTTAACTAATAGCAATAGTTGAACCAACAATATTTGATTCACAGTTCTTTGTTTACCATTAGTTAAATCGCAACAGCTGATTCGTTGTAAACTTTTTTAGTATTGTTGCATTGTGAACATTTTCATACACATTTCACACATACATTTTCAAGCATTTTTTTGTATTTATCTGTAACTCATTCTTTTTATTTTATTTTATATATTTTAGTTTTTCCGAACCAATTTCAACAATAATTCAATATTTTGCATAGTAAAGTTAGATGAGTGCGTACTCTTTTATCCATTTTTAAGAAACAATACAGCAAATGTACACAAAAACCATATGCTATAAACAATGCACTGTGAATATGAAGTATTAGTTAAACAATAGTTATCATTTTATTTTACTAATAACTAATTAATGACTGTAAATTTGGCCTTAAGAAATTATTCCTGGATTAAAAATTCATTGCAGTTCAAATAAAAACAATCGGTCTTATTTTATAAAAATTATTAAGGCTTTATTAAGGGGTTTTAAAACAAATTTTCATTAAATTTTTTTTTATTAGGCCTTTATAAAGCCTTAATAATTTTTATAAATAAAACTGAATGAATATAACAATATTAGATAATATTAATTTAAAAAAGAAACAATAAAAAATTAACTATTTTCTAGCTTTAAAATTTCTTTTAGCTTTATTTCAAATGGGATATACCTTTAAATTATTTTACAATCTGGTCACACTGTTGAGAATCAACTAATAAGAGAGTGTAATCCGTTTTGGAGATGCCAACCCAGAATTCCCAAAACGGGCAAATAGAAACAATTTAATCATTCACAATAGCAACAAAATAAATATGTAATGAAAACTAGTTTTTAAGAAACAAAATGTGTAAATAAATATATAAATTGCTAGTACCGACAATTAATTCAGGGCCAACCGATCCCATTGCATGAGTTGCGCATAGTCATGTGTAACAATTTATTTCCGCTTTAACCCTCTTGTACAACAAAAAAAAACATCCTTGAAAGGTGATGTAGATTTCAAATGAGTTTCGTATGATTTTTGTTATTCTTTGTAAAAGAGACTGCATACACACTCGTATGTACATACATACATACATATTTACAATGTAAGAAGGTTAAAATTCGACAATGATAAATTAGTTCTAAATTTCCATGAATTTACAACGAACAAAAAACAAACACACACAAAAAGTAATTAAAATTCATGATGCTTAAAATAAAACCAAAAAAATCAGTTTATTTTATATAAATATAATTTTTATTATTAAGTGAATAAAAATTCAACGCTTTTATAGAGAAAAAGGTCAACTTTGACCGCGTTTCTAGTACGAGGAGAGCAATTAGTGCAATTGACCCACTTTTTTAATGGAGAAATAAAATAAAATAAAATTAAAATTAAACACAAAGTCAAGCCAGCCAGCCAGCCAACAGCAGTAACAATGAATGACGACAACAACGGCAACAGCAACAGCAATAGCAACACAAACCAAAATAGCAGCTGTGGCTGCCACTACGGCAGCAGCTGTGTAACTGCAGCAGCAACAGAGGCAGGCGGTACGTTTCGGTGTACAAACAATAATTATTACAACACCGGAGAAAAATAAATGTATGTAAAAAAAATAAAAAAATTTTAAATGGTGTCAATAGTAAACAGAAATAAATACTCACTGTGGGCAAAACAAACAAAAAAAATATATTTAAATTTAATTGAAAATGATGTCTTATTAAGTGTTTTTTGTTTAGTTATTTTCTGAATATTATTTCAAACATTTAAAACATAAATAATAGAATCAAAACAAACTGCGCGTGAACAAACAACAACAAAAGTTAAGTTTATCGTTTAGACAAGTTTAAAAGAAAGAAAAAAAATATAATAAATAAATACAATGAATATATGTATAACAAAACATAATGAGCCAAGTTGGCTTTTTATTTTATTATTTACTCGTATTGACAGTTAGAAGTTGACATTTCATGTCAAAGTCTTGACATTGCATTGTTGTTTAGATAGATAGAGAGATAGAGAGAGTGGCGTTAGTTAGCAACATTTGAATAATGAATGCATTATTTCATTAACAAGGGTAAGTACATATGTATTTATGTATATGTGAAATAAAAATTAGTGGTGGAGAATGCAAATGCATATTTGGCAATATACATACATATAACCGAATTTTCTTTAAATCACAAAATTATAAATACATGTGTATAACAACAATTTAGGTTTAGTGGCGCTTGAGGCAAAACTAGTGATAATAAATATTTACATATCCCATACAGCAGGATTGCAACGAAATTACTGCGGGTAGTATACCTTCCGGGCGGACACCCTGTATCTCTTAGGCCCAAGTTCACAGTCTACAGTTATCTAACGATTTCTTGCATCAATTTCATTGGTTAAGCCACCTTCATTAGTTAGCCTTTTACTTTTAAAAACTACTTTCATTTTAAGTTAATTTTTAATTATTATTTTTCGAACTTCATTTGTTTCTATATTTATGATTTATTTGAATTATCATTTTAATTAAAATAAACTCACAGTTTTCAGCTTGACTTAATAATAGAAGGATTCGCTCATATCGCGCTTTCTATTTGAGAAAAAAATATTCCAAATATACCCTTTAATTTCTATAAAGCATATACATACATATCTACATATCACTATTTAATCAAGCAAAACATAAAAACAATAAAAACAAAATTTAATTTTACCTTCAAGAGTTAATGAGTAAACAAGATATTTGTAGAAAATTTTTACATAATACGAAGAACGATAAGGGGATTAAGGCCCTTATTATGAGCAACTTTCGATCTTCGAAAGTACTGATCGAATGAATTTTCATTTGGTATTATGAAGAACATTCGACAAAGAACTTCGTTATTGTGAATAAAATCGACAAAAAATAGGTTACAATTTGTGTTTGTGTACATAAAAATAAACATTGTTTAACACTTAGATTTTGTTTAAATGTTTCAACAATATTAACTGTCGTCTTGATGTGACGTCGACGACGCCATTCACATTATGGGGGATTAATTGTGGTCATTTAAGTGACCGAGAATTGGGAATTTGGAAAATTTACAAGAAATAATTTTTTTGCAATTCAGTTTGTATTTTTGCCGATTACTTCATAAAAATTTATATTAAAACAAACAAATTTATTATGAAATTCATGTATATTAAGAAAAACTACCTAAAATTCATTTTGATGACTTTTGGCGGTTTCTTAAATCAAAAAAAAAAAATAGGAAAAAATCTGACAACCCTGCTCATATTGTCAATAACAACTTGAATTTTTAATCCCATTAAAGAATTCTGTATTCCCCTCCAAGGGATAAATGCTATGGTGAATATCACAAATACATGGTAAAATGCTATTGTGAATTTCTCATGCATGGAAAAGTTCTATAGTGAATATTTCATGCCTGGGCATTTTGTCCCCACTATCATTAGTACAAGAATATTTAATTTTAATAGTTAAAAAAGGATGTTTTCAAAATAAAAAAAAAAACATTATTTAAAAAATTCACTATTTTCGAGCAAATCTGTAGAATGCTGAAAAAATTCGATTTAAATTTGCTTCAAAGACCACATTTTGTTACCATGGAGAACACAATTTCTTTTTATATAAAAATTAATCATCTGGCAGCCTCATTTGTGTTGTATAAAATAAATTGGGGTTGTTGGTGTTTTAAAGAGATACACTTAGTCGCAAAACTCTACATACGATTTTAGGCATTTCATACTTTTTATTCATAATTTTTATTTTATGTTTAATATTTGAAACTATTGTATCTTGAGTATTATATTGGACCCACTTTATAACTTCGAGATAAAAAAAAACCTAAAAAAATATTGTTACTTTTTTGGTAAAATAAAAACTACATAAAAATTACACTTAGCCAACGTCGCAAAAGTGTAGATACGCGTTTGAATTGTATTAAATACAGATATACCTAATAGCACTTTTTATTTTATCATTTTGTGTTCATTTAGTCTTGTTTTAACAATATGTGTTAGATTTTGCTTAAATTTTGTTTAATTATTAGCACTAGTTGGAAAAAATGGGGAAAAGTATAAGGAAATATCAACCGACGTTCGAAAATTAGTCCTCAATCTTTCAAATGAAGTGAATTAAATGAGAAAAGCCGGATAATTCTTAAGTTTTTCTACATTTACAATCCTAACTATCATCAAAACTACAAAAATAATTAAAGTTTGTGCCACGATTGGGGCGAATAGCAAGGCTTGATGAAGACTAAGCGCAAAATTGTAAGAGAAATTTGGGAAAAATACAAAGAGAAGTGGCACGAAACTGAAAGAGGACCTTAAAAGTAATTATGGAATTCTTGTAGATGCTAATACAATTCGCTGTTGCTCTAAGAAAGTTGGATTATAGACGTATATAGCCAGAAAAAGAGCATCATACATAAGTCCCATAAACAAAACTAAACGATATAATTATGCTCTGCAGTACAAAGACTTCAATCTTAATAAATCTAAGTTTTGGAAAAAGAGTTATTTTTATGGACGAGTGTGAGCTCAACCTATTTGGAAACGGCGGTGCACCAAAAACATGTATAAAATGTTATAATGACTTGGATAATAAAACGTATGCAGTGCTATCAACATGATTAAATTAAATTAAAATTTTTTGATGGAATTTTGGATCGTCGTAGTTATTTAGATATTTTAATAAATTAATTTTTGTAGAATGTGTGAACAAATCGCACCTTAAAGATAAATGTATATTTATGCATGATAATCACCCCAAGAATAACTTAAGGCTGGTTAAGGAATGGCTTCTTTATAAAGTAAAGACGAAGCTTCCACAGTCCCCAGATTTAAATCTGATCGATTATTTATGGGCTTCCTTGGAGCAGGGGCGTCAAAAATAGACGGCCATCGTCTCTATCTCAAATAAGTACAATTTTAAACGAAAACTTGGAAAATTTGTCAGCGAAAGCAACTAAAGATCTGGTTTCTTCGATGCCTAAAAGGCTTAGAGAACTTTTTGATCAAAGAGCTGACACACAACCGATTAAAATTTAAAAAAATTTTATACAATATATTCAAGAACACATCGTATGTACACTTTTGAAATTCGATAAAATATTGAATTTTCTTATCTTTTTGCTTGTTTAATATTGTTTACTTAAATCATATGTGATAATTTTATTTAATTTAAATTACTTCTGTTTAAAAATAAAAAAAAATTTTACAAAATGAATGATTTTCCTTTAAAAACAAAATTTTGTTTTTTAAATATTAAGTCGTATGTAGAGTTTTGCGACTAAGTGTAGGCATAATAACTTAATATTTTGACCTTAATTTTTTTAATAATAATAAAAAAAAATAACAAGGTTATATTATATTCCTAATTCAAAAAATATTTTTATTAATTTGTTTTAGCAAAATATTAAATAAAATATTCGTTAATTTATTAATATTTCTATAATAAAATTTTTGCAAATTAGAAATTCAAAAAATTATTGTGTAGGTGCTAAACAAAATGCTTTCCAGCAAGCATTATTTTTTTTATTTAAAATTAAACCTAAATCTTGTGACAACTTGTCAAAAGAGGTCGTCAATGTTGATTGTGCTTAGTGACATAAATGCAATCGCACACACAACATGGACATACTAAAGGCATGTAACTATGAATATTTCACAGCCCTAGTTATGCTACATTTTTACTGCATAACTATAACTCTATTTATGAAAAAAAAAATAATTATCTTTGAGGCTAAGTGTTGCTTGGCATGACAATATTTTTTTCTATATATAAAAAAATAACCTTAATTTTTTCACAGCTTTAAATATGAAATATTTTTAAAATGAGACCAACGGATATTGGGCACAGGGTTAAAATAGAGAATTAAAAGAGAGAGAGAGCGAAAAAAGTTGCTTTTTAAACGAGGTTAGCGGGAAAAATTATTTTTCAGTGACAGTGGATGACAAATAAATTTAAACTTTGAAATAATTCGTCAAATATTAATACGCCGCAGCCAACTTCAGTTCGGAACTCCATAATAGATTTATATATATTTCTCTTATGTATGTCGTCGAACGGCAAGCAAATCAGTAACATGTTAACTTTCATTATAATAGACTGCCTTATTAAAAAAAAAATAATTTTGTTTTAAAGATAGTTCATAAAAAAATTTTTTTAAGGAAAACTGTTTTAAAAGGCTGTCATAAACCAAAAACATTTATTCAACAAAAATATTTCTCGTTTTATAAGAGATTAATAAAACAAATTTTATATGGCAATTTGATTAATAAACCTTTTATAAAACCAAACTTGCTATATCTTGGAACCCGTAAGAGGTAAACTCTTGAAATTTGCAAAAACGGTAAAACAAAAAAATCCAAAAATTATCAAATCGCCAAACCAAAAAAAAACGCCAAAAATTAAAAAAAATCGCCAAAATTAAAAAAAATTCGAACACTAAAATAAGTCGCGAAATTCGAAAAAATCGTCCAAATGAAAAAAATCGCCAAAATGAAAAAAGCGCCAAAAACGGAAATAAATCGCCAAACGCGAAAAAAGGTTCCAGTAACAAAATAATTGTTAATATGAAAAAAATCGCCAAAATTAGAAAAAAAAGTGTCAAAACTAAAAAAAGCTCCTAAATTAATAAAGTCGCCAAAAAGAAAGAAACGCCAAAAACCGAAAATCGCCAAAATTAAAAAAAATCGCCAAAACTAAAAAATTTCCAAAAAAAATTTAAAAATCGCCAAAAACCAAAAAAAATAGTCAAAATTAAAAAAATCGCCAAAATTAAAAATATTTCCAAAACGAAATAAATCGCTAAAATTAAAAAAAATTCTAACACTAAAATAAGTGGCAAAATTCGAAAAAATCGTCCAAATGAAACAAATTGCCAAAATGAAAAAAGCGCCAAAACCCGAAAAAAATCGCCAAACGCGAAAAAGGCTCCAGTAAAAAAATAATTGTTCATATGAAAAAAATCGCCAAAATGAAAAAAAAATTGCCAAAATAAAAATCGATAAAATGAGTAAACAGTGTCAAAACTATAAAAGCGCCTAAATGAATAAAGTCGCCAAAAACCGGAAATCACCAAAAATTTAAAAAAAATCGCCAAAACTAAAAAAATCGCCAAAAAATAAGGAAACGCCAAAAACCGAAAAAAAATCGCCAAAACGAGAAAAAAAATGTCAAAACTAATAGAATTGTCAAAATGGAAAAAAATCCAAAAACCAAAAAAATCGCCAAAACAAAAAATAGAATAGCCAAAGTTAAAAAAATCGCCAAAATAAAAAAATCGCCAAAATTTAAAAAACGTCAAAAACAAAAAAATACCAAAACTATATTTTATATAGGCTACTAAAGTTCGTATTGAATTACATATCTCGTGTCCGTACGGAACCCTTCGTGCGCGGGTCCAAGTCGCACTTTACTGAATTTATTTATGAATAAGGCCTATATTATTTTAATGATTTTTCACAAAATTTTAAATTATTTTATTTACTTTTTTATTCTCATTTTTCTTTCTTGGCAGAAACAATAAACAACTTTATCAATTATAACCAGCTGTTATTTTTAAAGCGTTATTGTGCTTCATACGACGAATTTACACAGCGAATTTTTGCCGATGAATTCTTCGTGGGCTTAGTTGTGTTTTTAGTAGTGCTGGGATAATATCGATAGTACTATAGGATAGGATAAAATATCGATATCGATATTATTTAAAATGCAGTTTTGAAAACGCGGGGAGTTATAAAAATTTTTTAACTGACATCAGCACAATTTTTCAAAAACTGTCACCTAAATAGCGTTCGTAGATACATTCATACATACTAAAACAAACATAAGACTATAAACATACAATAAAGTGATAAAAAAACTGATAAAAAATTAGTTATATTTTTCTTTCCCAAGTGCAAACATGCAGTCGATAGTAATATCGATAGTACCGATAGTGAAATCTTAAATATCGATAGATATCAATAGTAGAAAATATCGGTAGTATCCCACCACTAGTTTCTAGTACATAAAAATTTTCGGAATTTTCTAAAATAGAGTTTGGTCAAATATAGGTATTTGTGCGAATTGCAAAATGTCATTTGGTAAGATTATCTTTTTTTTTTAACAACAAAAACTGTGTACTTTACTCGCTTATGATAATTTTGATGAATGTCACCAGAAAAAAAAACAATGCACACAAAATATTCAAACAGACATACTGAAAACACATTGAAGAAGAAGAAGAAAAAAATATATAAATGGAGTGACTGATGTCATGCCATATCATATCAATATGGCAACGAGGTTAAGGCAACAATTTTTGTTTTAATAGTGTCCGTGTGTTTGCATAAAATATATCTATGGATTTTATATACAAATATCAACAATGGGTCGGTCGGTGGGTTGCTTGGCTGGTTGGTGTCAAAAGCACTAAATACACAAAGCCCAATATCAGCCGTTTAAATGGAATGTATGTACATATGTAGACATGTATATAAACATTCCGTGTACATATACATATGTATGAATGTGACGCAACATGTTACAAATCTAGTGGGAGTTGCAACAACAACAGTAACAAGAGTAGATATTAAAAAAATAACTGTATTTTTTTTATAAATGATAAGCTTCTTCATTCCATGTTTATGTATGTATGTATTTTATTGAATTTAATTATGATGATCCCCCCTTCATAATGTGTCATGGCCACTGCCATTTGCATATGTATGTATTGTTGGTTGTGTATTATGGCGTTGTAGTTATTGTGAATAAAATAAAATTAAATATTGATTTGCCTAACGGTAACAGAAACTAATCGTAAACAAAATTGTCCTTTGTGAATCATACTGACACTTGAGATCAGTGTTGCCACATGTATTTTTCGGTATTCTCATATTGAAGGAAGGAATTTCGTGTAGAATGAAAAACTGCAAGTAATTTAAAACAAAACTCAGAGATTTCAAATGATATTTGAGAACACTTTTTATAAGGATATTAATATTTATATAATAATAATAAATTTTATCCCCATTTATCGTGGTTGGCGTATTTCGACTTCGACACTTTCGTCCTAGATTAAAGAATAAATGTTGAGGTGGTTTTTAATCTATTACAAAAATGTCGTAGTAAAAGTCGAAAAAAATTACCAAATCAAAAAACCCGGAAAAAATCGCCAAAGCGCAAAAAATTATAAAACTGAAAAATCGACACAAAACTAAGAAAGCACAATAGCGAAAAAAAATATCGCTACAAATAAAAGTAAAAACATTGCCATAGCCCGCAAAATATCTCCAAGCGAAAAAACGGTAAAACTAAAAAATCCCCACAAACGGAAAAAACGCTCCAACCAAAAAAAAAATTAATGTAAAAATATCGCCAAAAGCCTAAAAAATGTCCATAAAGAAACAAGCGGCGTACGAAACCCTTCGTGTGCGATTCAACGTCGCACTTTTTACTGAACTTATTTAAATACATATGTACAGTGCATCATAGTGAAAGTGAGCCACACTGATTTATTATCAAAAGTTTGTTAGAAAGTATAAAAAAATTGTTATGTACTATATTATTCTATTACACACTATGTACTAGTGATGTAACGAATGTCAATTTTTGATATTCGCGAATACGAATACGAATATTTTATGCAATGTGATATATTAAAAAATTCTTATGAAAAAGAACTTCACACTCTTGTTGGCGTACTTTAAAGTTAATAAAAATTACCAAAAATTTTAATGATCGCCATTGAATAATATTTGAAAATGATACAAAACACAAATTTATATAAAAAAAATTAATGTATTTGTACAAACTAAAATTTTTAGTCATTTATTTAAATTTCATTTAGGATTTATGCATTTATTTATTTAATTTCTTTGGAAAAATATAGGAATACATTCGTATTCGAATCCGCCTAAATTTGACGAATACGAATACATCCGTATTCGCCTGAAAATGGTCGAATATTCGACAATTCGAATACGAATACGAATATTCGTGCATCACTACTATGTACATACTTCACTATTAGTACTAAGGGCCTATTTCACAAACTCTATTTAAAAATATAAATTCATATTTATATCTTGATTTTAATACTTCAATAAGTACTGTGTTTTATTTCGTTACCTTCTCACATTGAAAATGTTAAGATGACACAATGTTGCCACATTCAAATTTTAAGATACTCATTGTGAATTATCTAAATATTTAAGTAAGGAGACTGTGGTGGTATTTTTAATACGTGTAAGCGGTAACATAGCACATGTATGTAACTACCTATAGTACCTAAATAAAAATTTTAAACTTCGCCTAGATTAGCAAATGCTTTGCGAAGTATTTTTATTTTTCTTAATTCAATTTTATTTTATTTTCCATCAAACAATTTAAAAACCCATAAATTTTAATTGCTTTTTTATTGCATGCATATGTATGTATGTATGTATGTATTGAGGTATTAAAACAAATTAAAACATAAGTTCACGACATTATTAGTAATTTTACAAAAATTTACATTGAACCTCATGGTTGTCCGAACATAAAAACAAAAACTAAAAACTTGTGCATACTTACATACAATTACTCATGTGCATGCATATCATACATGCATGTACTAAATGTGTACGTGCTCATACTTCCAACAATTCGATGGCAAAAAAAAATAGTCAATAAAAACTATCATAAAAAATATAATTTAAGGCAATAATAAAAATCATATGAAAAGTGGAAATTCTTCCTTCCTACATCATGTTTGTTTTTTTTTTTGCTGCAATACCATTTTGCCTTTTTGATTAGATTTGACATTTAAAACAAACAATAGAAATCCAATGCAATAACCAGGGTTTGGAATTTAATGCAATTTTTTTTTTGGTGAGATATAAAAAGGTATGAATGGAAATTTCAATATTCTAAAGTTCTTCACTGAAGTAGATAACGAATAAATAAATAAATGTCAAATATGAGATACAAAGATTATCAGCGAACTTTTTTCATTTCATTTTCATTTTAAATTAAAGTTTGCTGCTATAATGTATTATTATTATTTTTTTTTTGCAAATTTACTGACTACCAGTTGACTTAAATAAAGTCAATTTTAAGTTAGTTGAAAAGTAGTACAGAGTGGGACAATTGACTACCGCCTAGGACATTGCAATGTTAAAATAGTTAGTTGTTTCCATTGAAAAGTAATCCAAGTGTCACTCAGTCAGCACTAGTTGCGAAATAGTTAGCTTAAAGTTAACTGAGTTTCCGACAGGGTACTTTTAGGTATGCATACATACATATCGTTGCCTTAATAGAGAAAGGCCCTAACTCATTATTTTTTTAAATCGAGTTTGTTGTGTATTTCGATTGAGGAACATCTAATGTATCGAAAAATGCATAAATGACGATTTCAAAAAAAAATTAGTTAGGGCCTTTCTATATTAAGGCAACGATATATGTATACATATGTATGTACTTCTGTTTACTAATTTCCATTATTAATAGATTATAATTAACTTGAGAGTAGATTCAGTGGGGGCGATTTTTGCAATTTGGAAAGCTGAACCAGTGTTGCCAGTTCAGGGAATTTGTCCCCGAATTGGGGATTTTGGGGATGAAAATTTCGTTTTATCGTATTCTACGGATTTGTTGGGGATGCTAACCAAGTTTTAAGGGATTTTTGGTGATTTTTTTTTATAACTCATGGTAACAAGAATTTGATTTTGGAACTAAGAAATATGCGTCTGGCAAGTCTAAAAATGTGTGTTACTATTCACAGTGAATGGTTTATAATAAAGAAGAAGTATTAAGGCAGATTAATCAATAATGAACACTACCAAAACAAAAATGCATACATAACAAAATACAATACGACTTGTTGGAAGCAGTTCTTAGAATAAACACACACTTTAAAAATAGTAATTAAATTTGTTGTGAAAATTGTAATCCTTCTGCTTCTTAATACAAGTACTATATACATATGTACAATACAATTTCTGAGGCTGATGAATCACAAGATTTCGATTCCAAAGTTTTTGAAATAGTAAACTTTGGTTTAAACATTTTTTATACTTGTGTATATTTTTTCTTTGCAGCAAGTTTTACAAGTACAAATTAAATTCATATGTATGTAAATATAGCTATCAATATAAATGTATTTTATTGCATAAATACATGTGTTATTTTTGTCATTATTTTTTTAAATAAAATTTAAAAAAATTTTATTATTTTCAAAAAAGAAAAATTTGAATAAAAAAACTCAATTTGGTGATTTTCGGGGAAATCAAAAATTTAGGATAAAATGTAGAAAAAACTGGCAACACTGGTATTAGATAATATAAGCAAACAAATGGTTGTCAGTTTTTTTCCGATTCATTTCACCAAATTTATTTCAAAAATCGCCTAAATCATTTTTATGTAAATTTTATTAATATATATTTTTTTAAAAAATTTCTTTTTATGTCACAATTTTTTAATATAAATTTTTTAAAAATAGTCGTATAAAAATTTAGCAGAAAATCGCCAAGTAAAAATAAAATCGCCCCAGAAAAAATGTTCTAAATTTTTCTTATACAAATTGAAAAAACGCCAAAAACCGAAAAAAATCTATAAAATGAGAAAAAAGTGTCAATACTAAAAAAGCGCCTAAATGAAAAAACGCCAAAAACCGAAAATCGCAAAAATTAAAACAATCGCCAAACGAAAAAATCGCAAAAAAATAAAAAACGCAAAAAACCGAAAAAAATCGCCAAAACGAGAAAATTATTAATTAATTATTATTATAATTAATATAAGAAAAGTCATCAAAATCAAATTGTTTAATTTCTTGCAGGCGAGTTTTGAAAGGCTTTAATTTTGAAACTACTCCTTCAACAAACTAATTTTCCTGAATTATGAAAATTTTTAATTACAATTAAAATAAATTCAGTGAAGTGCGACTTTGACCCGCGCACGAAGGGTTCCGTACGGTTACGAGATATGTAATTCAATACGAACTTTAGTAGCCCATATCAAATATAGTTATTGCTTTTTTTTTCGTTTTTGACGTTTTTTTAATTTTTGCGATTTTTTTTTGCGATTTTTTAATTTTGGAGATTTTTTTTGTTTTGGCGATTTTTTCGGTTTTTGGATTTTTTTTTCAATTTTGACCATATTTTTAGTTTTGCCACTTTTTTTCTCGTTTTGGCGATTTTTTTTGGTTTTTTGCGTTTTTTATTTTTTTGCGATTTTTTTATTTTGGCAATTTTTTTAATTTTGGCGATTTTTGGTTTTTGGCGTTTTTTCATTTAGGCGCTTTTTTAGTATTGACACTTTTTTCTCATTTTATCGATTTTTTCCGGTTTTTGGCGTTTTTTCAATTTGGCGATTTTTTTTAATTTCGGCATTTTTTTCATTTTGGCGATTTTTTTTTTAATATTAACAATTATTTTGTTGTTGGCGCCTTTTTCGCGTTTTGGCGATTTTTTTCGGTTTTTGGCGATCTTTTCATTTTGGCGATTTTTTTCATTTGGAAGATTTTTTTGAATTTTGCGACTTATTTTTTTAATTTTGGCGATTTTTTTCGTTTTAACGATTTTTTAAAATTTTTGGCGATTTTTTTCACCTTTGGTGTACGGAACCCTAAAAAAAGCCATAAAAATCGCCAACAAATCTATTAATCGCCATGTAGTTCAATCAACAATTTAGATTGACAAGCAGGTTAAAAAATCGCCACGTTTGTTGAGAAATCGCCATATCTGACACAGAGAACGAAGCTGATGTATAATTTTGGTCGGCGGCGGCTAAGACCAAATCGAAAGAATCGGCGGGACTGCTGACACCGATGGGCATTGCTATGGCAGTGATGGGCAATTCATTGCCACACTCTTCGGCGGCGGCTAACTAATTATGAAAATCATCGGCGGCGCGGCTGTAAGCTGATCGGCTTACGTTCTCTGATCTGACAACCCTGCTTCCTACTACAAAAATAATTTGTAGTGAAAATCACATGTTATCAAATAACACACAAATTTGTGTTTTATTTTTTTTTTTTAATTACTATTTAAGAAAATAAATTTTTTATGTATTATTTTGAAGGTACTCGTATTTTAACTCTAATTTTGTAAGTTTTAACGTTCAACTAATTTCGTTTTTTTTTCTCATCCGTAATTATTATGCAAATAATAATGAATATGTTATAATGTCATCATCGTGATTACCTTCGTGTTGTGATGGCTAATGTTTGTATGTAATTTGTATATGTACTTGTTTTTTTTGTCCCCATTTTATTGTTTTTTTAATTTTAATAAATTGTTGATGTTAATATTATCTATAAATTCAGAGGTTAAACAACAACAAAAAACTAGATAAGATTTTTTTGTTCACTTTCCAAATAAAATAAAAGTTCTTCAAGTAGTTTCCTTTTATCGTATTTATTGGTAATTGATAGAAATTAATTTAACCTTTATGTGGTTAGTAGAATATGGTAAAAAAAATTATATGAAAATGTGTTTCTATTACATTATACTATCTAAATAATGTTTGTGCAACGCAGATGTCATGTAAAATAATATACAAACACACATCCATACATACATACATACATACATACTTATTAAGACATGGCATGTGTTTGTCTATAATTGTCATAACATTTAATGTGACAATTATGTCAACACAAATATGTTTAAGTGTATGACAACATTTTATCACCACCAGGAAATAAATATTTTGTGTTATTTAGCTTTATTTTTAAAAGTTCACTGAGAACAAAATAAATTTTAGTTGAAGGTATATATATAGTATATCGATGACTTAATATAAAAGGGCATAACTCGAATTTTCGATATTTTACAGGAGAAAGTAAAAACTGAATAAAAACTAAAACATTTACTTGCAAGAATAATTTTTTTAATTCAAATAAATCTTTTATTTTTAGCTGTTCTTGAAGGAGGATATAATTAAATATAAAATATAAAACGTTACAAACGCGACTTCGAAAAAATTGAGATACGCCCTTTTTATATTAAGCCATCGATATGTGCTTTGAGTATAATAAAATAAATTCAATAAAGTGCGACTTTGACCCGCGCACAAAGGGTTCTTTCCGTACGGACACGAGATATGTAATTCAATACGAACTTTAGTATCCTATATAAAATATAGTTTTGGCATTTTTTCGTTTTTGACGTTTTTTTAATTTTGGCGATTTTTTTTATTTTGGCGATTTTTTTTTGTTTCGGCGTTTTTTTCGGTTTCGGCGTTTTTTTTCATTTTGGGCATTTTTTTAGTTTTGACATTTTTTTCTCGTTTTGGCGATTTTTTCGGTTTTTGGCGATTTTTTTATTTTTTGACGTTTTTTTATGTTTGGCGATTTTCTGTTTTTGGCGTTTTTTCATTTTGGCGACTTTATTCATTTAAGCGCTTTTTTAGTTTTGACACTTTTTTTTCATTTTGGCGATTTTTCAATTTGGGGATGTTTTTAATTTAGGCGATTTTTTTCATTTTGGCGATTTTTTTACATTAACAATGATTTTGTTACTGGAGCCTTTTTCCCGCTTGGCGATTTTTCATTTTGGCGATTTTTTTCATTTGGACAATTTTTTTCGAATTTTGCGACTTATTTTAGTATTAGAAATTTTTTTAAAGTTTTGGCGATTTTTTTGAATTTTTGCCGATTTTTATTTGGTTTGGCAATTTTATAATTTTCAGATTTTTTAGTTTCACCGTTTTTGAAAATCTCAAGAGTTTCCAAGATATAGCAAGTTGTCAAAATTACATAGTCAAAATTGCATTAACTGATGGACCACCCTTTAATTTAAATTTTTTAATATTTGAATGTTAATTGTTGTAGTCTATATAAAAATACAGTAATTTTACAAATTTCAAGTGTGAATATGCATGTGTATTTATTTATATGTATATTACATGGGATTTTAGCATTTTTCGTTGCTCGTTTTGGAACACCCTTTAATTTTTAATTCTCATGTATTTGTTGTTGTAGCTGCCAAGGTTCTACATACTCTGTCCAAATTTCAGGTCCGTAGCTCTTACGGTTCCTGAGGAAACACTGTGTAACGGACAGACGGACAGCGTAGCGAAAACAATAGGGGTCCTTTTTTCACCTTTGCTGTACGGAACCCTAAAAATGGATTTTTAATAAAAAAAAAAAGATTTTTTTGTGGACTTGGAACAATAAATATGGCGACACTGGGTAAAGAACGGGAAATTTTACATTGAAAGTGCACCGCTTTACCGTAGCACTGTATTACCATTGCAATATTAAATTTATAGTTTTTATGATGTGCATGAAGATAAATTTTAAAATTTATAACTCTAGACACAAACCGTCTTCTTTAACAGAGCTCTGTTAACAAAAAACAGACCTCTGTTAACTAATAATAATTAGTTTTTTCCCACAAAATGGACTTAATACCCAATTTTTCAAGCAAAATAAACCAGAAATTTTAAACCAATAGACTTCTCTATGCCTCCTTTATATAGATATAACTTTTCATAATACCAACAACACAAAAAATCCATATCTTCACCCACAGTCATAAATTGGTTTTTAGTAATTTTTTTCAAAAACCGTAGGAGATGGAGTAAAAAAGAATATTGGAGGAGACTCCTGGACGCCTCGAGATCAATGTCCAATAGTCAAAAGTCATAACGGCCTGTTTTTGTAAAACTTACAACACAATTTCAAAAAATAAAATTTTGAAATTTGAAAAATAATGTTGGTCATTTTTTTCAAAAACCGTAGGAGATGGGGTTCCCCATACAAACATTTGTGATTTTTGAAAGTTTCATATTTTGATCCCTAGAATACGATTTTACTTGCAATTTGTGCAATTTTTAAATCGACACGCCCTAATATTGATATTTCGATACATCGATATTTTTTGCTTATCTTTATTTCATAGTTCTAATATACATATTGTCGGATAGTTACTGGTTTGCCGCAGTAATAAATGTATTCTTAATATAGTGTGCGGCAAACCAGTAAGCAACCGACGTTATGCATACATACTTGCTTTAAATATCTGTAATAACAGATAATTATAAAAGTTATTAAGGGTTAATAAAGGGGTTTTAAAAAAGATTTCCACACAAACGTTTGCTTATGAAAAGCCTCAATAATTTTTATAATTAAGGCGGTAACAATTTGTTTTAAAAAATATCTATGTATACCTATTTAATACAAAAAAAAAACGCCGTTTTAGATTAAAAATATGTTTTATTAAAAATTAATCCCATTGAATTTGAGTATTAAATGAAAGAAAATGCTTACCTGGCAAGAGCCATTCTAACATGGGAAAGTCCTCCAAGAGGTAGTGATATTGAATCCACTTTGAAGAAATTCTTTAAAAATCTGCCTCCAAAAATAAAGAAAGTTTCCAATACAAACCGAGTTTTAAACAAATTTGTTGTATAAGCTTTTCTGGTAATAGGTATTTAAAAAACACTTTTTTGAATAAAAAATTTTTTTTTAATTATTTTAATGGACCCAAGTGCTTTCTTTTGATGTTTGCTAAATTTATATTTTTTTAACAATTTATATTTATGTACATATATGGTATTATTTTAAAATTATGTATAATTTTACTTAGTTTTTTTAACATAAGATTTTTTTTTTAATTCAAATAGGTATAAACACAGAATTTATTTAATGTCCAGTAGCAGGTAATATTTTATACATATATGTACATATGTACATATTTTATAATTTAAGTGTCTAACTAGTTTATTTTGTTAAAATCATATCTTTCATGTTGCAGTAGTTCTTATAAATTAATAAAATCGTATAGCATAACATTTTTTAGATTTTTTTATTTGTTTTTTTTGCTTACATATGTTCTTATTTATTCAAAATCTTCAAGTTTCATAAATCACCAAGACCTCTAAAAAAAAGAAAAAATGCTAATTTAGAATAGAAAAAAAAACGCAAATCCAAGGCAATCAACCATCTTATGCATACATACAACTACAGTGACAACAATGAAAAAGCTAATTGTTGTTGTTGTTGTTTAAACCAATGAACTTTTTATATTTAAATAAAGTACCAAACCAATACGTGAATTAATAAAAAATACTATTTAACTTACCTAGCTAAGTATGTATGTATGTATATAATAGGAAGATTTATTTCCAATGTTAAATACATATTTGAAATGCAAAAAAGTTTAAACTATTTTAATACTCTGTAGATACGCGTATATACACACATACAGCCATCCATACATACATGTATACATACATGCATGTTTATTAACACGGAAATTGAAGGTGTGCAACCATGAATGTTCTTATTAAAATTGTTCATGAGTATCACTTTACGTTACGTTTGTTTGCTTATTTGCATTTCAGAATGTTGCATGTTTGACACAAATGACAATAATTATGATAAAAAAGAAGGTAAATTGTTAATTTTATTTTGTTTACTCTACAACAAACACTACACGCATAATCAATAATAATAAAAATCATTAAGGAAAATATGGCAGCCCTTTAAAGCGGTAATCGATTTCTTCAACAAAATGGAACGGTATTTATCTCATATTTTAAGTGTTGCCATACAGGATAAAAGAAAAAACTTTAAATTTTCAGAGAAAAGACTGCAAAAATATTTTTTTTGCTAAAAAACTTAAAAATAGGTATCACAACAACACTGCGTTATGGCGCGTCCTGGTATAATATTATATAAAAATATAACAGCCTTATTTATGAAAATTATGAGGCTTCATAAAGACTTTTTAAGAAAAATTTTGTATGGAAATATATTTTAAAAAAACTTTCTAAAGCCTTAATAAGTTTTAGAAATATTGTTGTAAGTATTTAAGGTTAAAAAACTTTCTTTTAATTAGAAACTGAAAAACATATGTATGTACATACTATGTATATAAAATTGCCAATAACAGATAAATATACATACATACATACATTTTTCTATTACTTTAAAGCAAGGTTGCCGTTGAAAATTTCGACAAAGTATCATAAAAAGGGTATTTGAAAAAGAAAGTGTCAAAAAATGGGCTATTTTAAACTAAAATAGGATCAAGTTTTTTGTAAAAAAAAAACATTTATTTTAATTAAAAAAAAAACAATCACGAATTTTAACAATTCAATACATTCAACTAAAATAAAATCAATTAACATGCCTGAATAGCCCATTTACACTGTCTCGAACTCTAGTACTTATCGAGATTTCGAGCTAAGTCTTGCTGCTTTTTACTAGATTTCCCATACAAAACAAAATCAATTTTTTAGTAGATTTGTAGAAAATCAAATCAAAATCTAACATTTTTATTTATTTGTTACCATCCTGTACAAAAAAAAGATGATTGAATTAGCTACGGTCGGCTTAAAACGGTGTGTGAATTTACTACATTGCAGTTGTTTGGTTGTAGTTTTGGAAATTTTTCAGCTAATGGGTGTTTTTTGATAAAAACATCTTGATAACTGTCAAAATATGTTGGTGTAAACGGTACAGATTTTCATAGATTTTAATTAAAATTTGCTAGATTTTGAGCAAGTGTAAATGCCTTTTAATTATAAATTAATGTTAACCCTTTAACTGGCCAGATCGTAAAAATGATGGGGTGAAGTTAAAATATTTTTTTTAAGTGGATATAATCAAAAGATCTGCGAGTTTTAATTTACAGGTATAAAACATTAGGAACGAACGCCAGGTAAAGAATAGTGAAGACCGTTTGTAGACAGTCTTGCCGTTTTGCAAGTAATGAAAAATCACATTAAAATTTTATTTATAAAAAGTTTTATTAAGATTAGAGCTGAAAATGAAGAAGTAATTTGCATTCGAACCGAATATCGCCAACTGACAGCTCTGTTTCCAATACCTGATATGCTAGACTGTGCTTTGTCCAATTTTTGAGCATATGTAGGGCAACTACGGCATACTTTTAATAAAATTATAAATTAATAAAATAAAAAAATTAATAAAAAAAAATGGTCATAAAAAGTGTCATTTGCACGAAAAAGGTCTAAAAATCAGGGATCGCAAATAACAATTATTTTCCAAATTTAAGCTGAAAAAATCACACAAATAGAGAAGTCCTACGTGAAAAAGGAATATACCAAGGTACTCCATGTTACATAGACTACCTATAGATGCAATGATTTTTATTTTTTTGAGTTTTATTTATTCTTCACAAAATAAGAATTAATTTGGTGACTTTTATTTATTCCTCACAAAATAACAGTTACTTCCTGATTTTTATTTTTTTTTGTCAAAAAATTTTAATTTTTAAAATGAATAAACTATAAAAAAGTAAATTTAATTTAACATATGTATAATAATCTTTTTACAAACTCTGGCGATAAATTAAATTTTAAAACGGGTAATATTAATTTTAAGGCAAAAATTTCGCTTTCTAAATTTTAAAAATGGAGCAAAAAAATAAAAATCAAGAAAAAACTGTTATTTTGTGAGGAATAAATAAAAATCAAGAAATAACGATTGATTAAAAAGTAATTTTTAAAATAAAAATTATAACCGTTACGGTCCCTGCTAAAAATGATACTTTAGTGTCACAACGGCAACGCTGCTTTAAAAACGCACATTTTCAAATTTCAATTAATTGGTGACATTTTAATGATCGAAATTGATTAAGATTGACCTGCAACATTTTTCTTTGTGTATTGTTGCAACTTGTCATCAGGGTTGCCAGATTGTTTCCCACCTAGTTCGCCCTATTAATTTTAAAAATCGCCAAAATCAGGGGATAAATTACGGCATGCGATACGTTTCGAAATTTTAAAATATTACTATATTTCGATTGATATATTTCTTATTTTGGTTCTTTAGAGAATGCCGCAATTTACCCATAGTTTTATGTAGTTTTTCACTTTTTTTTAATATAAATTTTTATAAAATAGTCAAATAAAAATTTAGCAGAAAATCGCCATAAACTATTTCTTCTAAATATTTCTCATCCAAATTCCAAACGATTTAATTAATATAAGAAAAATCATTAAAATCAAATTGATTTCATTTTATGCAGACGATTTTTGAGTGGATTTATTTATTTTAAACTACTCCTGCAACAAACTAATTTTCCTGAATTAGAAAAATTTTTAAGTTCTATTTTATTAAAAATACCCTTAAAAATCGCCAACAAATTTATTTATTGCCGGGAAATTTGCCATGTCGCCATACCAAAAAAATTTGCTCGCTAAACTAGTTTAAAAAATCGCTACGTTTGGCGAGTAATCGCCCATATCTGACAGCCCTGCTTGTCATTGTCTGCCCAAACTGAATGTGCTCTCCAAACATTAATTTGCGAAAACTTATTGACTTACACGCGTAAGTAATTTCATGCCGACCAATGACATTCATCACCATGTGGCAAGTATACATGTAGTATGTATAAATATATACATATGTATGTATGTACTTACATATACCTAGTTATTATTTTGCAAGGTTCTTCCTTGTATCATATAGAAAAAGATTCAACACAAAGCAATAAAAGAAAATAACTTATAGTTATACATTAAATGCACTTAAAAGAAAAAATAAATAAATAAATAAAACAACAAGTCATAACACCAGTATGCAATCTCTCTGAAGAACAAAACAAACATCAAAAAAATAAACGAATATCTATGAACAACAATAAGAATAATGATTTAATAATTTATAATAAAATTTTATAAAATTTGCAATGAAAATTCTCACATCAGCGACAGCCACAGCTAAAACAATTAAGAACGACGACCTCGTATAGAATAAGTCCTCTACTCTACTATTTCCTTACACTCTATTTTATTGCATTTACTATTATTTTATTTATTTATATTTAAATTATACACGGCAATTGAAGGAAAAACTTTTAAACTTGATATTTATTAAACAAAAATTAATTACTTTCCTTCTATACAAATTAGCAAAAATTAGTTCTCTCCGCTGATAACAATGACTCAGTGTTGCCAGTTTAGGGGATTTATCCACAAATTGGGGATTTTTTCGCGATTGGGCATGAAAATTTCGTGTTAAGGATCTAGGGATTTGTTCGGGACGATAACCAAGTTTTAGGGGATTTTTTTTATAACTGATAGTAACAAAAATGATTTTTGGCAAGTCTAAAAATGTGTGTTACTATTCATAGTAAATGGTTTGAAATAATGGTATTTTTTTTTGTTCACAAAAAACTTTTACTTTAAAATACCCTTTCGTTGACCCCTATTTTTTTCTTATGTACCCTTTTTATACTTTTTAAATTATCAACGGCAGCCCTGACCCAAACACAAATTATACATTATTTTTGTTGATTTTTTATATTTTACTTAATTTGGAAACTCATTTCTAGGTTATTTTTTCATTTTTAACAGACTTTTATGAGCTTGTATTTTTTTTTTTGCAGTTTCCTTTCAGTCTCAGCTGGTACAATATTTTGTTCAATCACAGTGAGTTATAAATCACAATAGTGACATTCTTTGTCAAATGTCCGTCATAATTCCAAATGAAAAATCCTTGCTCATAGTAAGGGCCCCAAATTAAGCATTAAAAAAAAAATTTTTTTCAAATGGAATTTTCGAGTTAATGATGCAGATTTAATCCTAAATTAATTAATTAAATTTCATACAAATATCTTGTTTATTAAAGTCTAAACGCAAGATTTAAATTTGGCGCCATTCGCAGTGTCATTGTTTGACATTTGAACAATTGTTATTGTTTGCTAGTAGAAGGTATGAGGTTAGTAAAAATGGAGCGCTACACGAATGAACAAAGCATTCTCATTGTGAAATTGTGTTAACAAAATGGTGAAAGTTTTGCGGCTACAGTTCGCAAATTGCAATCAATTTACGGCCACAATAATGCTCCAAAAGAGTCAACTGTAAAGAGATAAATGGATAAATTTGCCGAAACTGGCTCTGTTAGTGATGTAAAGACAACAACGCGCCTTCGTCCAGTTCGATCCACCGAAAATGTCGCTCGAACTCCATCCACCTCAATTCGACACCGATCTCAGCAAATTGAAATGATAACCAGTTTTTTCGTGCCTAGAATTGAAGATATTAATGTGGAGGGCATGTGGTTTTAACAAGATGGCGCCACATGTCATACAGCCAGAGAAACAATTCAATTGCTGCATCAGTCCTTTCCCGGTGGTGTTATTTCGCGTTCTGGAGACCAGAATTGGCCGACTAGATCGTGCGATTTACACCATTAGACTTTTTTCTTTGGCGTTTTTTGAAGTCGATGCTTTACGCGAATAAGCCGACGACGACTCAAGCCTTAAAAGAGGAAATTGGACGCTGCATTAATGAAATACCGCAGCATTTATGCAAAAAGGTCATTGAAAATTTCATTAAAAGATCGCGTGTGTGCCAGCAAAACCGCGGCACCCATCTGCCCGATATGTTGTTCCACACATAACCTCATTCTGTCTACTTTACGATATAAGAAAGTTTAAAGATTTTTTTTTTAAATATCGACAAATTCGTCAATGCTCAAAATAATTTTTTCATATCCCTTTTTTATAAAAAAAAAAATCACCAATTTGGGTATAAGTCTACAAATATGACAACACTGCATGCACATTATTACCAGCGTGACCGTTTGAGCGACTAAAGTGGCAAATTGCCACTTTTTATCTCCATTTTTTAGACTGAAGTATCTAAAAATACAAAAAATACAGTAAAAATAAAAAGATTAGTGTCGTTTTCTCGTTTTATGTTAATTTTGCCCCTTTTTTTTTGATAAATTCCCTTTTTTGTGCCACTTTTTGAAAAATGTCATCGGTCACCCTGATTATTACTTCCGAAATTGGCAACATTGGGAATACACATTTTGTTTTGTTAAGAGAGAGCTTTTAGTGCACATGAGTTGGTTTATTGGCAGCGTTGTCAACTTTTAAATTTCAAAAAGCACTGAAACCACTAAAAAAGCGCGTTATTTAAGTAAAACAGCACTAAATTTTTAATTATTATTATATATTAAAAAAAAAATTGTTACACACAAATATGCATATAAAAAATATAATAATCGGTTTACTTTGCAATACATTTTTAAAGCTATAAATTTGAGGCATCTGATACACATTTTAATTGTATAAGAATCAGTGAATTCTCAAATCAGTTTGACGAAGCCTTTTGTAGTTATTATAAAAAAATTTTATGTATAATCATTTTTCGTTAGGAAACAAACGTTTTTTTCGAATTCAATCAAATTATAAATATCCGATAATTCTCAACTGAAAACTCGATAGTGGACTAGTTATATTTTCCCTAGACTAGACAAAATTTCGATATTAAACTATACTTGGGTAAATACTTCTAATATTATGTCTTCTTTGTTGCGTGGCAAAACATTTTTTATATTAATTATGATTTAAATGTTAAAGTTTAAGGGAAACATTGCGCTTATTTCTTCCACCAAGCCTTGTACAAACTTGGTAGAATTTTTTTAAATGCTCCATTTAAGTTCAGAGCTTATTTTTATATATATATGTACATTGTACTCGAAAGAAAAAATAGGTGAGGAAATTTTTCTACGAGTTTTTGGTTTAGTGCCACCGACTCGAAACAAAAAGCACCGAAATGAATTTAAAAAAGCACTGAGCACTAACTTCAAAATTCTTCGCGTCCAAAATTTCAAAAAGCACTAAAAACGGTGCGAAAAGCACCGAGTTGACAACGCTGTTTATTGGAGGTTGCTTATTTTTACTCGTTTGCATATGTATGTATGTATATGCTTTTATATAAAAAGCTTGTTTATTATTGTTTTTTTTTTTTTTTTTTTTTGATTTTTGTTCTTGTTTATTTTTATTGCTCATTAAACAGCAAACTACATTGAAGCACATGTTTTTCTAGTTTTTCTTTGTGATTATATTTTTTTTAGTGATTTTGACATTTATTGCCTGAAGCTTCAATTACTCGTATTAAATAGAGTGAGAATGAAATGAAAAAACAAGCAAACTAGAATTGTTAATAAGCATGCCCATTTACTGGAATTACGTTTCAGACTAAATAATGTACAATGTAGGTATAGTAAAATGTAACATTGAAATTGTAGAAGTTTTAGTTATTCACACAGTTACTTCAAAAAGTTAGTGCGCAATAATTTGATTCGACTTATGTACATAGATCAAATGTTTTATTTAATAAAAAGATTAATTATTGATTTTTATGTCTTGTATTACGAGTATGTACATATTTTTAGACATGGTGTAACAAAAATACTTTCCTTATACGTTTAACAAACGTGAAAACTAAAACAGTGTTGAAATTTAGCTCCAAAAAGTGAGTGTTCAGTAAGTATTTTTTTAACACCATAGTACATAACTGAAGAATTAACTAAAATGTACTTAGTTTGGGATGCCTTATTTTTTAATATTTTTTTTATTTTAATGGAATCGAATTCAGAAATTCTTTGTTACATTCAGCTGAATTCCATTCTTCCTGTAGCGCACAAATAATATAACAGTTGTTCTGAATTACCTTTCCTCGCAAATATGTTGAAAAATCGCCACGTTTTGGCGAGAAATCACTATATCTGATAACCCTGCATACCAGATATGGCGATTTCTCGCCAAACGTGGTGATTTTTCAACTTGTTTGACGTGCGATTTTTTGGTTTGGCGACACGGCGATTTTACTGGCGATAAATAAATTTGTTGGCGATTTTTCTGGCGATAAATAAATTTGTTGGCTGTTTTTTTTTAACAAAATGTAACTTCAAAGTTTTTCTAATTCAGGAAAATTAGTTTGTTTGTAGCTTAAAAAATACATATGTATATCCTACCAAAACTCGTCTGCAAGAGAAGAGTTTGATTTTGAAGGTTTTTCTTATATTAATTAATGCGTTTTGAATTTGGGTGAGAAAAATTTCCAAAAAATAATTTTTGGCGATTTAATTTTTAGTTTTGGCGATTTTCGGATAAATTTTGATGCCATATTTTTATAAAAATTTATATTAAAAATGTGTTATATAAAAACAAATTTATTATCAAATATTTATTAAGAAAAATTACAAAAAACCTGATTTTTCGCGACTTTTAAAATCAATTTGGCGAAATATGTACATATGTCGGACAAAATCTGACAACCCTGCTGCATACATCTATAGTTTCTTTTCTGGAACACGAGAGTGATATCCTGCATAGTTTGTATAATGCTTTGTGGGAAATGCTGTTCCAAACACGTTTTTTTTTTTGCAAGGGATACATTAACAATTTTGTGATTTCTGATGCTCTTAGTTTAGGAATTTTTTTTAATGTGGCCGGTCTTCTTAGTATTTCACTGACTTCTCGCTTGAATCAATTATATTTCTACGATTGAAAGGTATATAAAATAACACTTCTTTATCTTTCAACAAGACCTCAATTAGAAGCTTTAACATAACCACTTTGAAAAAAAAATAATGTGTACTTGAAGTCTCCATTAGCACAAAATTACCATAGAAATAAAAAAGCACATGTTATTTTTTGTATAAGGGGATTTGTTTTTACATCTTTTTTTTTTTTTGGTATCTTCTTATTTGAGTTCTGTTAGTGCCGATCCACGCAATTTTTGTTGCAGCAACTATTTATTTCTTAATGTGAAAGAGAAAGAAAGGAACACAAAATGTATATATTTCTATTTCAAAACTCCCACATATTCGAGAATAGTTAAAATTATTTTTTTTTTCTGCTACATTTATGATAGAAATTTCAGTATTCTAGGTAAGCATCATTATTTTAATTTATTTTACAGCCTTATGAGGGGAATATGTTTCTTGATTTTGAAAAATTAAGTGAGCACTAATTTTTTGGCTTCACTGTACATATGCATATTTATCTCATCAAACATATGTACATACATCATTCAATCCGTACCAGGGCTGTCAGATATGGCGATTTCTCGCCAAATTGACGATTTTTCAATTTGCTTGGCGTCTAAATATGTATTTAGTTTGGCGACATGGTGACTTTTCTGGCGATTAATTAATTTTTTTGGCGATTTGTAGGTATGACTATTTTTTTTCAAACAAAATTGAACTTAAAACGTTTTTGTAATTCATGAATAAAACTAGTTTGTTGAAGGAATAGTTTCCAAAATAAATCCTACCAAAACTCATCTGCAAGATATTTGCGTATGTCACGCCGAATATTCGTCTACGAGTATTTCCTACTGGATTAAAGATGTGTAAATGGTTTGTTTAATCTAGCACAAAATTCTCGTAGTCGAATTTTCTACGTGACATACGCAATACAGGTGATTAAAACAATCTGATTTTGATGATTTTTTTTTCTAGTTTATTATTATAATTAATTCGCTTTGAATCTGAATGAGAAATAATTTTTGGCGATTTTAGTTCTGCTTTTAGTGATTTTCTGCTAATTTTTTTAAACGATTATTTTATAAAAAGTGCGATGTACAAACAAATGTATTATCAAATAGGTATTTATTAAGAACAACTTCATAAAACTGATTTTGGGGTTTTTTTTGGCGATTATTGAAATCAATTTGGCGAAATAGGTCGGAAAAAATCTGACAACCCTTTATCCGTACATCTGGCAACTTTTTTTTATATGAATATCAGCTTTTGTATACAAATTCACTTGACCTCACAGATTTGTTTTTAGCACAAACAAAAACATTGCCATTTCCATATACAAATACATACGCATTCTACTCAGTTCTCTCATTTTTCCAAAGAGAAATTCCCTACAATATATCACTCAACATAAAAGCTTTTTTTTCTCTATTATTGTTAAGCACAAAATATTTTATACATGTTCAAAATCACTCATGTATTTTACTTCTGACAAACCCTTCGCAAGTACTGTTGCCATATACTTATGTTCGTTTGAGGGGGAAAAAATGTCCATAACGAAGCGTTTTTAGTAGCAAAGCCTTTAAACAACACTTTTGAATTAGAATTAAGTGGCATATTCTTTTGTTTTAATTACTTAAAATTATGTTTTTTTATTGCTACCTACAGTTATGAAATATTTTAATTTGTACCTATTGTGTGTAATTTTAAAGTTTAATTAAAGTGATACTCTGTAATTCGAAACAAAAGAAAACGCTTTCGAATTTACATGTTATAAGAAGGCAAGTTCGAAAGCATTTTCTATCGTTTCGAATTACACAGTATAAGGTTTATGTATGTGCGAGTATTATTCTGTTTGTTTAAAATATTGACTTGCAAGTTTTTAGGTAAATAAAGTCTACAATTTTTCTTTTATTTCTTTTGAACATTTTGGACCGATTTAGCATCAATTCCATTATAGTTTTCTGGTGACACTGGTATTGTAATCTATGCAGTAAATATTGGTTTGCTTTATAAAAAGAAGAAAAAAACATAATTCTACTACAGGCAAATCTCGGTATAACGAATCTCGCTTTGACAAAAGTCCGATATAACGAACGTCCAAATTTTATTCATTAACAACCTTGTATAGCGAATACTAGCCTAATTTTATACTGGATATAACGAATGATGAAGAAAAAATCGCACAATAAAAAACAAAAGCTATTAGGAACATATTTATAAGATTTTTTTTTCTACTTTATATATCGAATATTTTGATAAATGTGTGCCCTGTATAACCAACGGCAAAAAAATATTAAACAAAATCTAAACTAACAATGTAAATGCAAAAAAATGTGATGCCGCTAGTTTGTATTTGGTATCTTATTTGAAAATAAATTATCTTAATTCTTTTTACAATAGCAATAATTAAAATAATACTTGAAAAAATCTTTGAGATATAACGAATTTTTCGGCATAACGAATTTTTCGGCCTGACATTATATCGCTCGTTATAGCCGCATTTGCCTGTATTATTATTTTTGCTATCTACAAACACGAGTTTGTAGCGAATCTTCTATCAATTGCCACTGCAAACAAACAAGTTAATCTCATTTTTTATTATTGTGTTTTTCTCAATAACATACCTATCGCTCGTTAACTCGAACATCATAACTCAAAAAAAAACTAGTTTGCCAGAAAATAAGCTTAAAAATTTCAATGTACGAGTACTTACAACTTAATGGAAAAAAATTCATTTCGCTTTTAAGAGTTGGGTAAACAAGATATTTGTATGAAATTTAAAAAAAAAGAAGAATTAAATTAAATAACCCACAAAAATTCTAGTTTTTTATGAGTTATGACGTTCTTTGAATAAATGAGCAATATGTTCTTGAAATTCATGGTTTATGACATCAAACCAAAAAGAATTCACACACAGGCACCAACAGATGAACATACATATGTAGTACATATCGTCACCTTAAATGCAAACGGAACTAACTACAGTTTTATATTTTTTACAGGAGAAACAATTAGCTCGCTCAAATAATAATTAAAAATTAACTTGAAACAAAAATAGTCAAGTCTTCTTGAAAATCTTCTCTAATCGAAATTTACTTGTACCTATTATGGATACTTATATTATTTTAACCGTTTATTTAATTTTTATTTGTATATATTTAAGTTTTTAAGTTAGTTACGTTCCTTGAAATAAAAAATATATGCATTCGAAATTAAGTCCGTTGGAATTTTTTCAATAAAATCGTAATTTTTGTTTGCATAGGTCTAAATATTTGTGTGAACATGTAGTTTGATAAAATGAACCATAATCAATCAAATGCTCGATTTCGAATTTTTGTGTAGTTACGTCCGTTTGCATTTAAGGTGACGATATGCACACATACTTACATAAGTATATGTATATATATACATATGTATGTACATATCTACTGGATGTGTGTACTTGAAGATATGTATTACATACCTATTTCTTGATTGGTTAGTTATTGGTTTGCCGCGGACATAATGTATTATATATATCTGTACTGTGCGGCAAACCAGTAACCACCCGACGATATGTATAAATAATTATTTTTTTTTCTTCTAATTTTTCCTAATGAAAAAACTCAACCAAACAAACAAGATTCTTAAACATTTTGCAAACTGATTATTTGCACAGCTTTGATTTAATCAGTTGATTGCTCTCTCTTTTAGCTTTCGCATACACTCACTCTCACACACACACACTCACTTGCATGCAAGTATATATTTTTAATTATGTATTTCCATTTAATATTTTTTAAGTACACCTGACCTACGTTTATTATAGAATATTTTTTTATTATTTATAGGTACCTAATTGGAATTTTATTTTCTTTCATTTGAAAGTTTTTTATGTACATTTGCTTTTAACTTTTAGTACATCAAAAATCACGTTTTGCAACATTTAAACAATTAAGGTCACGTTACACTTCTTTAACTTGGTTTTTTTTTAGAAAAACGTAGATAAATTTTAAAATTGCACTTTCTTTTGTTGGTTTAATTTAAGTATTTAAATTTTAATATGAAATTTCTGTCTAGAGTTTTCTATACATACAAATACTCATTTGACACGCAAATTTGATAAAATTCGCTTTGCAGAAATTTTCTATTTGTTTGGCAAAAAAAAATTTTTTTTTGACAATGACAATTGAGTTGACTTTTCTTTATGCACTCCGTTGCAGAACTTGTTTACTACGTTTCTTGTTTTGTTTGTTGTTATTATTTTCTGCTATATTGCCATTTCAAACGCACACACACACATTTTCATGCATATGTATATTTTCAAATACACGAAATCTGGTGTTCTCTCTATGCGCAGCAGCTGATGACTGAAGAGCTTTTTTCCTACCTTAAATTTGTGCTTAATGGCAAGTATACACGTTACTACAAATCGCACAAGTATGATATTAGTAATGTGTATCATGCTGTCGTACTTATGTACATATGTATGAAGTATAATTTGTAGTATGAAAATCATTTTTGTGGGCATAGCTTCGATAAGTACGACAATAAATATTGTGTATCATGATGTTGTACAGCGAAATATATTTTATGAGGAGCTGATTTAGAAAACGCAGCGTGTTTCTGCGGTTCAATTAGCAAATATTTTAATTAAAAAAAGAACATGAAACATTGTTTTAACCATTAACTACTACATGCCACTTTTCTATTTGCATTATTATTTTTATTCTTTTCAATTGCAGTTCGCTTATTAATAATAAATAAATCTACCAAATTGTTAATTTATCCGCGTGTGTATTGCCTTAAAAATTTTCTTTCAAATGAGCTAGTATGATTTGCAGTAACGTGTATCTGAAACCCCGTACTAAGTACGCAATTAAGTAACGTGTATACCCCGCATAATATTGAAGTTTAAGCAGTGTTACCAGAACGGTTTTTAAGAAATTACACCTAAAACAGGCGTAATCACAACATGATACATGGAAATTGCTTTTAATAATCCTCCTTTGGTTTTTTAAGTCGAATTCTAGTCAAATTTCTAGTGATGAAGAAAACAAAAAACAAATTAAGCTTTAGATATTTCAAAATCACGGAATATATAAGCATGTAAGCTTGTGAGTATTGCGATAACCAACAAAACATTGATATTATTGTTTATTATATACAAATTTTATATTAGTTTTGGAAACAATAGAGCCTTTAATCAAGAGATGGGGGGGCTACGATCAGCCTATTTGCAACAAAATTCCAGGATGATCCTCTGCTTACTTTTTCCTAAGTTAGAAGTGACACCTGAAAAAGTTATTATGAATGGGAATTTTTATAATAAAAAATTCTGCTAAGATCTGATCGAACATTTTCGAAAAAAAAATTACGACATCAAACAAGAAACAAATTTTCGAAGTCTGTTAAAAACGTAAAATATAAAATTGCGTTTCTTAGAGAGTGTTAGGTTTTGTAAAAATCAGTAAAGTAGAACCGCTTGAAATAAATTATTAAAATTTAATGGGCGTGACTTCGCCCATTTTTTTAAATTTTAAAATTGTGTAATTATATGGGGGAAAGTTATTTTCTAGTTTTCGCAATCAAATAAGTAGAATATCATAAAATCAAATCAATTAATGGAACCAATTGAAAGCTATACCATCTCAGACAATCGGTCTAAAAACTACCGAGTTATGAGGAATTTGATAACATCCTTTTTTTGAAGTCGGTTAAAAATAATTGTTTTACTTTCCCGACGATGTTTTGCTATAAGAATCAGGCGTATAGTCACTAATGCATATCAGAAAAGATTAACAGCTGTATGATAAAAAAATTTATTTGTATATCAAGTGGTCTTTAGTCAAAATCTGTATGGAAATTTTATTTTAATATACTTCTTACTTACACAAATTAAATTTTTACTGCCATATTGATAAATAATATTTCAGGCTTATTAAGCGCTTATTTGACGTATTTCTATGGGAAATTTGTCAAATAAACCTGTAATAAACCTAAAATATTTTTTATGAATTATTCCGTTAGAATACGGCTGTAAATGTATTTTTTTTTAATGAAAAAATTTGTTTTACAAATGGAAATGATTGATGATATAAAATTTTTAAGCCGATATCCCACTATCGGTGCAATGTATCGATTTAATTGAGAAGTAAGGCTATTTTGGTTTGTTCTAATTTACACTATGCATGTCTTATTGCTAAGCTGATTAGTTTGTTTAGAAAGAGAGAGAGACGATTAGAAAAGAAACGGTGCTGTTTCCTTTGTCTCTCTTTCCCGCAAGCTACTCAGCTTAGCAATAAGACTGGCATAGTTTAAATTAGGGCTTCGTTACTTATGACTGTATTACAATGAGTCAAAGAAAAACGGTACATTGCGCCGACAGTGGGATATCGTTGTGTGTTTGGTGTTGATATTCCAAATTTTATATTATGTTTTAATTGGTATATTAAGTATATCATACATAATGGGCCACATTATAGTTTTTGCGCAATTCCTTCGATTTGAAATTTTTTTTAATGAAATATAAGCTATGAATACATTCTTTCGACTGAAGTTGAAATATGTGATAAAGATGCTAAACTTTGTACGATATAAAATACATTTTTGGCAGTAATGTGCAACAAAACCAATAAAGGTATTTACATATGTCAAAAGTTGCACTGGTGCGAAAAAGCAAAATTGCAAAATTTTCAAAAAATATACAAATGATACAAAATTGTCAGGGTCTTTGTAAGTGCAAGATTATCAGGGTAAATTTTGCAAAGTTGTGCAACTTTTTATGGCATTGCCAATTTAAAAAAAATTTGCAAAAAGTACTTAAAAAATCAACCATACATCAAATTACAACGCAGAAATACCTAAATCTATTTCTTTTAAATGAAAAAACAAGTGGTTGAAGATGTTTTCGGTACAAATAAAGTAATTGAAAAATTATAATTTTTTTCAAAAATTCTTAGCTAGAAATTGTTAAGAAATCTTTAAATTTTATTTTAAGATAAAAAAGTGATTGGAAAGTTGAATAAAGTTAAATATAAAAAAATCATATTTATACATTATTTTTTAGGAAAAAACGTAACCAAATGACGAAAAAAATTTACCAATTTTAGTTAAAAATAACCAAAAACGGCAACTCCGTTTGTAACATTTTTTCATATTAGTTGAAACTAAATTCTACTCATTATTCACAATGTGGCAACACTGTGTTTAAATAAAAACAAAAAAAGTTAATAGAAACCCCCGCTTTTTTAACGGTCTGTTGTAATGGCAAGAGAGCAAAAGAAGCAACAATGAGAGTCCCACTATTATTTTTTTGCTTATTGTAAATTTTAGGCCCCTTTCACATTAGGCAACTTTACTTGCGCAAGTATAATTTTCATTTTTATTTATTTTTTTTTGAACTTGCTTCTATGTTCACATTCAGTTCATTTGTTGAGCAAGTTTAATTTTCTTATGCTCGAGTTTTCTTAATTTGTTGACGTTTTGTGGCAGAATTGCCAAGTTGTGGCAGAATTGCCAAGTTCAAGCAAGTCTGTACTCAAATCTCGGCAATTCTTTCCCCTTCAACCGACCTTTCCTCTCACACCCACAAACACAAGACTTGCGCAAGTAAAGTTGCCTAATGTGAAAGGGGCCTAACAATGTAAAATTACAGCATTGCCAGCAGTACCTTTTTTCCTTGCAAATTTCTAATATATCCAGCATGTGATGGTATTTTTGTTTATTCCTTATTTTTGCAGTAATATTTGGCAACTGCTGTTTTATAACAGTGGACAAGACAACAGAATGATTTTAAAAGAAACTTACCTTATTTTTTGTAGTTATTATATATTAGTAAATATAGTTTTCTTCTAGTTGTATTAAGAAGACAATCTTGTAGATATATCTGCAAGTAAAAGATATAAAAAATTAAATACATTAAAGGAAATGCAAATGCAAGCCCACACAAACACTACATAGGTACAAACATACAATACATATGTATGTATGTATTTATGTATGTATTAAAATTTAGCATAGTTTTTCTATTTTAGAAAAATATACAAAATAGGTATATAGCTCATAAAAAAAATTAAATAGGTACAAAAAAAGAACAAAACACGAATTGCAAAAATAATAATTCATTTTTTGGAATTTCTCAAAATACATACATACATGCATATGTACATATGTATGTATGTATTTGTATGTATTTATTGATTGTAACAGGATTAAAGTTTGTACTTTCGCCAGTCACTTACAATTTACAATTTATGTAATTCATAAACTCTGTAAATTAAGCAAATGAATCTTCCTACTGGGTACTCGTTTGTTAACGAGCTGTACTTATGTCATTAAATTTTTTAGGCACTAATACTACATGTTGATGATGAATACAAATAAATGTTCATTTATGTGCACTTAAATAGGAAATTGTTAGTTTGTTAAATTTTGAACGAATATTTTTATGAAAAAAAATTAATATTGATGGATCAGTTCGGTAACTGTGGGGAGAAGTTTTTCAGGAAAAATATTTTTTATCATTCAGTGAAACACAGAATTAATAAGAAAAAAACGAGTTCTCGACGGCGGGTCGAGCTCAAAAATAAGTTCGTCGGCTTGGCGCCGCCGGCAGCGAGCCGCATGACTTGGACCTCTGATTCTCGTTGATACTTATTGTAACGTTATTTCAGATTTTATATGAATCACCCTGTGTAGAACGGGAAAACCTATATAATTGCACAGTGCCTCGTTTCTCTAAGGAATGTGAGAACTTTTCGAGTCGAAAAATTTTTATCATCCTGCGAAACACAGAGTGAGTGAGAATAAAACTGTATTTTTGGATTATTTTTTGTAAGATTGTATAAATATTTATGTGAGTAACCCTGTGTCAAATAGGACAACCAATATAATTATTTAATTTTTCTCGATGCGAAAACGTCTCACAAGTTGCAGAAATGGGGTACAGATTACAGAAAAAAAATTTTGCAACAGTGTTGCCACATGTTTTTTAGATCATATTCCCATATTGAACGTTTTATTTGAAGCTAGATTATTATTTTTTTCCTTTTCATAGTAAATTTATTTGAGACATAATGGGATCGTATTCCAGTGTGAAAAATATATGTATTAATAAATACTTAATAAAAATTTTAATTTTAACATATCTACAAAAAATTATCTCACTTTATTATTATTTTATTTAATTGCATATTTTATTTAATATATTTTTAGCCTCAGTGGAAATATAGCTAACAACGAGTATGTACATGGCAAAATTCAGGGAACATGTAGATACATATTTAAGTACATTTGTAAGGGCTAACCTTTATTTTTGAACTTCTCAAGCCAAAATACTTATGTAAGTATTTTACGATACAAATTGCAGGCAAATGCAACTTAAATTCTGGTATAAGTTTTTTTTCATTCCAAGTAAACACTTTTTGCTAAATATGTACTTGCTTATTCACTACTCTTTACACAATTTAATTCTATTATTTTATTCTTTGTATATTTACTTACTTGTGGTTGCATGTTTACTTGTTCTATCTCCCTACTAGAAGTCAATAAACAAAAAAAAAAAAAACAATACAATTTAATCCAAATTTCGTTGAACTTACAAGTCAAAAGGCGGTAGTTACTCAGCCAGGCATATACACTTCAAAAGCTTACATACAGTGGTTCACAACGAAAGTCGTACAGGGCATTGATACAATTTTATCAAACTTAATTATTTTTGCAACTCTTTTGAATACGTTTGGTTTATTTATTTTTTAATACGAAAAGTAAGGTTATGTAGAATTTTTCATTTTGCAGCATGACAAACTAAAAATATGCCACATAAAGTGGGCCTTTCTATCAGTAGTTCAACATTTTATAGGTCCTTTTAACGAACGAAAATAAATTTAATCAGGCTTATATCATGATCTCCACATGCGAAAATTTCCGAATAAAATTTTTCGTTCACATGGATTTTATTTTCGTATCATCAATTACAACAGAATTTAAAACTTACATAGGTATATCAACTTATTCCAACATACAGATCTTTGTGAATAATTTTCTTCATAAATTGTCAAAATATTTCGCAATCGTTTGAAGTTTTCAATAGCAATTGTTCACACGGTCGGAAATTTCCATGTGAAATATTATTTATAATAAGCCTCAATATGTTTGAGTCCGATGAGCAAACTTACTAGGTTTGTGTGAATAAATTTCCATAAAATTTTTGAGAATTTATTTACGAGTATGTAAAAATGTACAATTACACGACTTGCCAGACTTATGAATGTTTTGATGAGGACCCTGAAGTCCACCCTGCCCGACTTTCAGCGTAATTGAACTTTTTAAGTTCATGTGAACTTTTTGTTATTACCAGGGAAACCGCAAAAATATGTTCTAAAAAAGTGTTTTAGGCGCATTCAATATTAACTATAAACTTGAAAATATGCACAAAAAACTCGAAAAATATATTCTTAAAAAAATATAAGATTCAATAACATTTGCATACTAAATAACACAAAAAAATTAAATAATAAAAAATTTAATAAAGCAACAAAATTTAATTTCAACTTTAGAATAAATCCAAATATCAGAATAACAACTTTGGAACTGAATTTGGGCAAATATTTACTTAATAATATAATAAAATTCGTTGGAAAATAGACTTTTATACATTGAAAATTTTCTTTCAACTTCTGATCTGATGTAGTCGGAGCAACGTCTATTACAAAAAGCAAATCCCAATATTAATTTGGTCCTGGGGGCAAATTACGGCACTCATGATCGAACGAAATTACGAAATATTTCCATATAAACTCTATTGAAATATTTCCTAATTTCGTTCGATAACGAATGCCGTAATTTGACCCCTGTTCTGTAAACCGAATCGATTTGAAATATTTTTTCAGACCTTTTTTTATTTTTCTATTATATACATACATAGATTCTTCAATATCATATCTGCAGGAAAATGATTTTAAACACGTCTGCAGAACCATTATGGCGTAATAAATAAGCCAAATGTATACACTAAACATTACATACACATGTACATACATACATACATACATACATAGAACATGGGATATAAGGTTTAGACGAGGAATATATAAATAAAAAGTTTGACCAACATATTTGATATTGACCAAGCATTTTAAAATAAAAAAAATTTATAAAGTATCAAAATATTCACTAAAAGCGACAAATATGCTGTAAAATCCAAAAAAAAATTTAAATACATTTACATAAAAATATGATTTAAAAGGTAAAAAATGCAAAAATATTCTGAAACGTATAAATATGTATCTTAGCTCCGCATTAAAACGTTACACATGAAAAACAGGCAATTGCATATTTGGGTTTCCCTGATTATTAAAGATTTCTATTGTTGTAACGCTGGAGTATGTATTTATTCTTTTTTTCTTTAAGTTACATAAAATATACGAGTAAAATATTCTAAAAAATATTACATCTTTTATATATTTGCAAAGCTATTAGATTTGTTTTTAATAACCTGATCCAGTTTTGCTGTGTAGCACTGTACATACATACATATGTATGGATGTGTGTCTGTGCATAACCTCAATTTTATTTACCCGCTGTAGTCACAGTCAGAGTCAGACAGACAAATCAGAGAATCCTAAAGGTTGTTCACTTCCCCCAAAAAGCCAATGGTTTTTATTTTGCATCACTTGTTTGTGTTTGTTTGTATTTGTTTACAAGTAGCTACTATTATTCTTGTTGTTGTTGCTGCTGCCGGTTACAGTACTGCGATCAATTGCCTACTCCAAAATAACACAACCAACAGCAACAACAACAATGTAGGCTTAACATACTACACTGTTGCTATTTATATTTTATTTTTATATAAAAACATTTTTTATGCATTCTTTTTAATTTAATAAAAACAATAAAAACTCAGGAATAACAACGGACGGTTAAAAAAATATGGATGAATGTCGTCGTCTCTTTGCACAACAAGACAAAAACAATAACAGCAAACAATTGCTTTAATTCGAAATGAGTAAGTAAAACAGGAATGCCAGACTTTACATATATTTTGGTATTCTGCTTCTGGCGTTATTTGTTGTCCGTAATCTATCGCTCCGTGACTTGAACAATGTCAGAACACAACACCGCGAGTTTTGCAGAATTAGAGTTGAAAGTTTTCTTTAATAGAAGATATTAAAAAAATTCTGCTTTCAAGAAATTAAATTTGTATTAAACTTTTACAAATCGTCGGTTTGTTTCTGTTTTGATGTATTGGAATAAAATGTGTTTTAGAGAAAATCGATGAAGAAGAATGTTTAGTTCATTAGTTTGTTTTATAAAAATACACTATAAAATTTTTTGTTTAATAATAGTAAGTAATAGATACATATGTTTTTTATTGAAACTTAAAGTTGATAAACTTTTTACATCCAACATGAAAAGTTATTAGGACTTAAAGAAAAAATGACAAAAATCTTTGGCAACGCATTCCACATTCATAAAAACAATATTCTTCACTACTTGCTCAAGTGGTTTAAATTACTGTATATAATATTTAAGTAGATATAAAAGGTGAAAATATCAGTTTTATTTATATAACATGACTTTTAGATGAAAAACAAAGGAAGAAATAAAAAACACTGATTATATATGTATAATAAAAGAAATTGTATTAATAAAAAATAAATATCCACTAATTTCATTTACAAATAGTTAAATTTTTGTACTTTCCTTTGATTTACGTTTTTTGAATAAAATATGCATTGATATACATACATTATAACAGACTTGAATAACAATGTTAATACTTTTAGTTGAGAAATGTGACACATATGAAAAAAAATTGTCGATTGCCGTAAAACAGACTTTACAATGTTCAAAAATTATGAAAATGACGCAAATTTTCACCTCTATATCTCCAGATATATTCAAGATATCGGAAAACTGATAACGAATTTGGAAAGAGGAAACATTATTCATATATAATCAATCAATAACTAAATTTTTTTACAAATGTTCCATACATCAAAACAGAAACAAACCGACGGACATGATAGCATACGAATCAGTGTTGCCAGAATGCTAAATCGGTCCAAAATAACTGCTAAAATGTTTTACAGAAAATTTAAAATTTAAAAGTAACATAGAATTTTTAGCAGCTTTTTGAAAAACTGGAGATGCTTTTTTAAGAAAGAATATGCTAAATCTAAGACATGATTACATTGAAATAGAGAAGCGATATATGTATATTTAGGTGTAAAATGTTTTTTAGAAAATTTCTAGAACAATTTTTCTTAAAAAATTTTGGGAATTTTTTTCGTTTTTGACCTTTTTGACGTTTTTTTAATTTTGGTGATTTTTTTATTTTGGCGATTTTTTTTAAATTTTGTGATTTTTTTTTGTTTTGGCGATTTTTTCGGCTTTTGGATTTTTTTTCTATTTTGGTCAATTTTTTAGTTTTGACATTTTTTTCTCCTTTTTGGCGATTTTTTTTCTCTGTTTTTGGAATTTTTTTATTTTTTGGCGATTTTTTCGTTTTGGTGATTTTTTTTAATTTTGTCGGTTTTCCGTTTTTGGCGTTTCTTCATTTTGGCGACTTTATTAATTTAGGCGCTTTTTTAGTTTTGACACTTTTTGTCTCATTTTGGCGATTTTTCAATTTGGCGATTGTTTTTTTAATTTTGGCGATTTATTTCATTTTGGCGATTTTTTTTCATATTAACAATTATTTTGTTGCTGGAGCCTTTTTCGCGTTTTGTCGATTTTTTGGGTTTTTGCGCTTTTTTCATGTTGGCGATTTTTTTCATTTGGACGATTTTTTCGAATTTTGCGACTTATTTTAGTGTTAGATTTTTTTTTAATTTTGGCGATTTTTTCTTTTTGGCGTTTTTTTTTTTTGGTTTGGCGATTTGATAATAATTATAATTTTTGACTTTTGTTGTACGGAACCCTAAAAACAAGGTTTCCAAAAAATAACGAGTTAGAGACACCTTCTCCAAAAAATCTGATGAATATAACAATAAATTTGTAAAGTGTTTTTAATAAAAATTGCGTTTAAAAAAACTTTGTATCAATATTGCATCTTTTTTATTTAGTTTTTCCTCCTCCTGTAAACTATGAAAAACATGAGTTAGGGCCTTTTTGTATTATTAAAAATCAGTACTTGCGCTTATGAGCTGAAATTTGATACACAAGTAGGTCTAGGTAAGAAACCAATTAGAAAAATCTGAAAACCCAAAAAATGTTATCAGAATGGGCGGGACCACGCTAATATTATTTTGAACTAAAAACTTAATATACAGCTTTTAATTCAAGCCAATTTAGAGAAATCTTGCATACGCTTTGCACGTGCACACTACTTTAAACTATCAACTTAAAAAGTGGGCGTGATAATTTCCATAAAATGTTAGCCTTGTGTTTAATCTACTTTGGTCTAGCATATTTTAGAAGAAAATTAGCATGAATTATAAGCGCAGCGCACAACAAAATTTTGAGTTAGAAATAGTGGGAGAGGTAAAGCTGATAAAATTTAATTTTATACACAAATAAATCTAGATCAGAGATTACTAAGAAAAATCTGAAAAACCAGAAGTTGCTATCAGGTGGTGGAAATAAGCACTTCAAATTCAAAATTAAGATACATTTTATTAAAACTTTTCATACACATTGCACTTATCCAAAATAAAAGTTACCTATTTTGAAAAGTAGACGTGACTTCACCCATAAATCGTAGTATTTTCTTTCATGTACTTCGGTTAAGCAGTTTTTAATTTATTACTCATATATTTCTCATTAACTTTTTAATACCAAACTTTGCATGAACCATGAGCACTAGCAGATATAAAAGTCGGCGGGGCCAGGCCCATAATTATTTTACATAATATTATACTATACAGAGCTGACATATGTAAATGTGAAAAAGGCCAACTTCCTGTCTAAAATTTCGGCCATTAAAAGTAGTGAGATATAAATTTTGACCAAATTCTTGTTTGCCATAATACCTAACACACAAATATGTTATGTAGGTATTATATAAATTTGTAATCGTAAGGGTGTCATATAATTTCTAGATAATCTGCTAACTTGGCAATATTTTTACTTTTCTAAAAAAGGAGAGAAAAATTTTTATTTGTTCATTTCTTTAAATCGGTAAAAATATTTTCAAGTTAGCAGATTATCTAGAAATTATATGACACCCTTACGAATACAAATTTTTATAATATATAACATATTTGTGTGTTAGGTATTATGGCAAACAAGAACTTGGTCAAAATTTATATCTCACTACTTTTAATGGCGGTAATTTTGGACAGGAACTTGAACTTGGCCTTTTTTCACATTTATGTTTTTGTGAGGATTGTTATTAATCGTGTACATTACTTACTGATCTTGTCCTAAAAATAATTATTTATAACTTTTAATATATAATAATTCCAAGTATAATATTGAAATTACGCAATATGCAAAAATAAACTGAACAATACCAAAGGAAGTGAAAAAAAATACATACAAAAAATGTTATTTACGGTAAAAGGAATCAAGCAAGGGAAAATATTTCTGGGAAAAAATTATTCACGATTGCAATTTTGGGGAAAAGGAAAAATATTTCGAGGAAAAAACTATTCACAATAGGAGTATATATCTTTTAGTGTATGCAGAGTTGTTCCGTTTAATGAAACATATGTGATCATCAGTGTTGCCAGACTTTAAAAATATGTGGGTAACTTATACGATAATGATTTTTGTCTCAACTGAAACTTGATTAATTTTTGTTAACAATAAAAATAAAAAAATAATCAACACTCAAACATGAAGGTCATATTCATATAAAAATTTATGAAAAGTTTGAATACTTATATATTAAATTATTATATTAAAAATGTACAGAGGAATTAAAAGGAAGATACATATAATAAAAAGAATAAAGAAAATATAACAAATAAAAATATTAGAGATTATCATATATAATATTATTTCCCCTCACAATTTTATAAGTATAAGGTTCCTTTTTTTGCAAACATTTTACTGTTGTCATTAAATTTATGACATCACACCTTTATATACTATATTAAACTTTCTTTGAAATAATTTCTGCAATACTGGTTTACAAAAAAAAATAAAAAGTGTTGGTTTCATTTTAGCATTACTTGCACAAATAATGCATGTATGTACAAACTACATATTTATGTTTAAAACTTTATTTATTAATACAATAAATTTTGTGCTCACGGCGGGAACAGACTACACACCTGTCAAGGATTAAACATACATTTCCTTATTGGGGTCGATTGCTTAAGCATTAAAATGTCCTTTAAAAAAGAAGTTATAATTACAAAAAGGTTTTTATTTCATACACCTGTTTGTACATTTCATTATTAAAGCGATATAATACAACAGGTTTGCCCTGAAATGAGTGCCAGAAGTAATAAAACTAAAGTTTGAGGAATTAAAATGTAAATGGTTTTCAATACTTCGAATATGCATTAAGCTTTTAATTTAATTATCTTATATTAATTTTGAAAGATGATCTAGCAAACATTATCTGAAATTATTTACAAATTACATATACCTATTCAAAATGTAATAATAAACTAGAACTATAAATAAGGTATGGAATAATATGAAGCAAACTGCTTGGATGGAGAAAATGTTAAAGTCAGGTTGAAGGTCCCGGCTAACCAAACCTTGAAATTATCATATTTAAGGCATATCATGTGGTCGGGGTAGTTTTTATTCCCCGCTTCGGGCAAAATATTAAATTTACGCAAGACCATCAGTGCGACCAACTGGTTAAGGTACTTTAGCTAAAGTATTTAAGAAAATATTAGCGCAAAAATAAAAAACAATAAAATAATAAAATAAAATGTAAACAAATAATGTACAAAGAAAAGAAAAAAATAATTATCTTTAGCATAAAGTACAAAATAACAAATTACGAGCGAATTAGAATTTAAATTTTGAACACTACGAGTGATAAGTAAAAAAAAAATGATTGCGAGGTGCGATCAATAAGTCTTTATCAGCATTATCAAAGAAAGCATTGAAAATTTAAAACAATTTGAATTGCCGAAATATCAAGTTGCGAAAAACAAGTGAGAAATTTTAAAGAAACCTCATATTGTAATAGTTTATTTTCATGTCCACTAAAAAGGTTACCTAAGCACGCGAAGACTGGCTGAATGAAATTGCAAATAAAAAAAAAATTGAAAAATCAAAATCTTAAATCTACAATGTAGAACTCTACATATTCTAATTTTCTCTCTCTCTCCCTTTCTATCTTAAAAATTACTTAATGACTCTCGCTCGTATCTTATCTAACAACGTATACTTAACAAATTTAAACATTTTTATCACGAATTCTTTATATCAATCAACTTAAAATATTTATATTTCACATTACGCTTAAATGAAATGTTATTCGATTTAACAATTCGTTTCATTATCGCAATGTTTCTTCTATTTCATATTTCGCTGTGTGTGTGTGTGTTTTTGAATTTAGAATTTATTTCTTGATAATTGTTGTTGCACTTTGAATTGCTATTTAATTGTCAAAATCACTCACACGCGTCATAAAATAACACATCTCCAGTAATATTAAACGATTTTAAAAAGTTGCTTAATCATTCCCGGTCGCAGAGATCGACCAGAGAAGGCGGTAATCGCAAAAACGTTCAGTATATTTTTGTTATAAGAAAAAGAGATAGAGGGAGAGAGTGAAAATACAAAAATAGGAAATACATTTGACATCTATAAAAAAAAATAAAGCCAAATACACACGAAGCAAACAACGCCATGAACTTCAGGTACCCCCAGTCACCCAACAATGCAAGAATAACAACAACCACATACATTTCAATCATAAATAATTCTTAGTCAGGCTTAAGTTCAGTAATTTCAATTCTTTATTGAATGAAATATTTTTATTAATTAATGTGAGTTTCTAAAGAAGAGACGAAAAATTAAACTTAGACTTTAAGCTGGGGGAAATACCGATACTTTTCGTTGATATAAATTTCCTGGCCCTTTCTCTAAACCATCTGGCAAAGCAAATTTGTCACAATTGAGTTCGAGACCGACCGTGTGACATCATCAGCACCTAACAAAGCTAAATATTTGTATGGTGGTGGACTTAAGATAATTCCTTGTCTAGATGTACTCGTAACAATTACATACACTGTACATAAAAATAAATTCAGTAAAGTGCGACTTTGACCCCCGCACGAAGGGTTCCGTACGGACACGCAATATGTAATTCAATACGAACTTTAGCCTACATAAAATATAGTTTTGGCATTTTTTTTCGTTTTTTTTTTAATTTTGGCAATATTTTTATTTTGGCATTTTTTTTAATTTTTGGCGATTTTTTTTTCTTGGTTTTTGCGATTTTTTGGGTTTTTGGATTTTTTTTCCATTTTGGCCATTTTTTTAGTTTTGAAATTTTTTTCTCGTTTTGGCGATTTTTTCGGTTTTTTGCGTTTTTTTTTTATTTTTTTTGGCGATTTTTTCGTTTTGGCGATTTTTTTCATATTAACAATTATTTTGTTACTGGAGCCTTTTTCGCGTTTGGCGATTTTTTTTCGGTTTTATGCGCTTTTTTCATTTTGGCGATTTTTTATTATTATTAGTATTAGAATTTTTTTTTAATTTTGGAGATTTTTTCGTTTTGGCTATTTTTTCGAATTTTTGGCAATTTTATAATTTTCAGATTTTTTAGTTTTACCGTTTTTGAAAATTTCAAGAGTTTAGCTCTTACGGTTTCCAAGATATAGCAAGTTGTCAAAATTGCATTAACTGATCGACCACACTTTAATTTAAATTTTTTTAAATTTTAGTGTTAATTGTTGTAGTCGGTATAAAAATACACTAATTTTACAAATTTCAAGTGTGAATATGCATGTGTAAATACATTTATATGTATATTACATGAGATTTTAAAATTTTTCACCCTTTAATTTTTAATTCTCATGTATTTGTTGTTGTAGCGGCCAAAATTCTACATACTCTGTCCAAATTTCAGCTCTGTAGGTCTTACGGTTCGTTCCTGAGGAAATAGCGTGTGACGGACAGACGGACAGAGTAGCGAAAACAATAGGGCCCCTTTTTTCACCTTTGGTGTACGGAACCCTAAATAAGACCAAAATGGAGTTGAACCATGGATTCAGTGACGAACTGGTTCGATTTAGGGGAAACATGCATAATTTTTACATTAGTATGTCATTGGAGGTCGTGTGTTTGTGCGGAATAAAAAAAAATCATGGCTATCGTGAATAAAATTCCACTTGAAATTTTTCCGTGGAATTATTTCCAACTAATAGCATGTAATAGGGAAAACAAAAAATTCTAATTGGAAAAGAGAAAATTTTCACGTGGAATTTTATTATTGATAGCCCTGAATGTCTTTAAATTTTTGAGAACAATCATGAATAAAATTCCGCTTGAAATTTTTCCCGGAGAACAATTTCAAACAATAGCAAGTAATAGGGAAAACAAACAAAATTCTAATTGGAAAAGGGAGAATTTTCTATCGGAATTTTATTAATGATTTTCTGTTTTTCTTGAAAATGAATGGATGTTAATCTTCAGCACTTAAATAATGACTAAAGAAAATTTGTACCTCGTTTATATGTATGTATGCACATCTTATTCGTAAATAAAACTATTTGTAAATACCGAATTAACTCACTGTTATCTGTTTATTATATTGCCCCATAATGTTAAATGTGTGTATTAAATTTATTACAAAATAATATTAATGGGCAATATTTTACATCTTATTTGTAAATAGTGCGTTAAGGGCCACTCAAACTATAATACAAGTATTAATACTTTTGACAAAAATGCATCCCTGGTCTTATATTTGTTTCAAAAATTTCAAAAAAACAATAACAACTCAACATGTCAGAGCTGCATTTTCGACAAAAGTATTAATACTTGTATAATAGTCTGAACGGGGCTTTATTAACATGCAATAAAAAAGTTATATGGCAACGCTTTGCACTTTTTGTTGCAAATAAGAAGTGTGTATAAACGGTATAAAAGACTGTTATGCGGTTTGTAAACAATAACAACTTTATATGCATAACGAAAAAATGGCAGTGATGCCAAGTTTTATTTTATTTTAAATTTTATCAGTGACACGCAAGAAGCAATGCATGCATTTATTTTACTACAATTATTATCTCGCGTGCACTCAGCTTTATCAATGTTTGACTATTTGTTTTGCATTGCACGAGTCTTTTACGTTACGGTCAACATCTTATTGGTGTTATCATTTATTAGAAGAATTAAGTCTTGACTTTTTCATGCTGACTATGCAAAATATTAATAGAATTCATAAAAAATTAAAAAAAAAGATTGTTTTATTTATTTATTTACACGCGTTTAAATTGTAGTGTGTATATTTTCGCTAACTTGTAAGAAATTTTACATCAAAAATATAAAATTTTATTGACTACGCGATTTTTTGCAGACTGATTTTCATTACAACTAAAATAAATTTTTGAAAAATATTAGAAATAGCATTGCAACAGATGATATTATCTAAAAATTCAGCAAAATTATTGTGGAATTGATGTAGTTTATTGCGATGGTGTTTTCTTTAATTTGGAACGATATTTCGTCACGGCGCGTCAAATTTGATTCATGAATCAAATAAATTAACTCACTGTTTATACGGCATTGTAAATTTATAAAAACTTGGAAGCGCTTATGGGGGGGGGGCGCTATAAAAAAGCCGGTAAGCAGTAATTTTTGCAAGATAGCTTAAAAAAATATTTTAATATACATACATATGTACATGCACACATAAATAACTATTTATGTACATATAAATATTTATTCAAATATGTATAAGCACGTGCTGCGATTTCATTAAAATTTTGCTTGTGTTAAAATACTTTTAAACCAGGGAACGCAAATAACGATTATTTTCAAAATTTAAACTGGAAAATATCACTCTAACTAATGGAGAAGTCCTACGTGCACAAATAATATACCAAGGCACTCCATGTTACATCGATACTATAAAAAAGTTTATTTAATTAAATAAATTAAATTTTTTTAAATAAATTTAGTTTAGCATATCGAGGGTTTATATTCAAAAAGTGTTATCTGCAATTCTTGAATATTTTAGTTAGACAAAATAAAACTGTTATTTTCTCGAAGTCCAGGAGCAATAACTGTATTTGATTAACATTAGTAGAATTAAGATGTCTTCTGTAAATGGTACTATTCATCAAAATTTAGTTATTAGCCCTTGCACTTTGAGAAAATAACAGTTTCTTGCGCTCTTCTAAAATATTCAAGCCTTGCAGATACCACTTTTTGAATATAAGCCCTCGATATAATTTTTTTACAGTTTTTATCGATAAATTCAATTTTAAAACTGGTAATATTAATTTTAACGCAAAAATTACTGTTTCTAAATTTAAAAAAATTAAGCAAAAATAAATAAAATAAAAATCAAAAGGTAACTGTTATTTTGTAAGGAATAAATAATAAATTCAGTGAAGTGCGACTGTGACCCGCGCACAAAGGGTTCCGTACGGACACGAGATATGTAATTCAATACGAACTTTAGCCGATATAAACTATAGTTTTGGCATTTTTTTTTCGTTTTTGGTTTTTTTCGATTTTGAGCGTTTATTTTTAGTTTTGGAGTTTTTTGAATTTATTGGCGCTTTCTGAGTTTTGCCACTTTTCTTCTCGTTTTGGCGATTTTTTTTTGTTTTTGAAGTTTTTTTAATTTTGGCTATTTTTTTATTTTGGCGTTTTTTTTTAATTTTGGCATTTTTTTCATTTAGGTTATTTTTTTTTGGTTTTGGTGATTTTTTTAGTTTTGGCACTTTTTTCTCGTTTTGAGGATTTTTTCGGTTTTTGGCGTTTTTTATTTTTGGCGATTTTTTTTTAATTTTGGCGATTTTTTTCAAATAAGTAATTATTTTGGTTTTGGCACATTTTTCGCGTTTTGGCAATTTTTTTCCCGTTTTTGGCGTTTTTTTTATTTTGGCGATTTTTTTCATTTGGGCGATTTTTTCGAATTTGAAAATTATTAATTTTAGTCGATTTTTTTCGATTTGGCGATTTTTGTTTAAATTTTTTGCGATTTTTTTTAGGTTTTGGCGATTTTTTTCGGTTTGGCCATTTTATAATTTTTGGATTTTTTAGTCTTACCTCTTTTGAAAATATTGCAAAGTTATTTACGCGCAAAAGTCAGCGAATTTGAATTTTTGTTAAAAAAAATCATACCGCGCATGCCCTTCAAATTCGTTGATATCACACTTTCGAAGTTGCAAGTACATAACGCACAAATAAATGATGATAATGAAATATTCTCAACAATCACAAACAAACTATTAATGTAAAAAATGATATCATTATCATTATTTTTGGTCAGATTCAATTGATAAGTGTTTTAAATTTCTAAAAATTAACGTAATGATATGGCGGCAGTTTTTTTATATGAAAAATTTGATAACCCTGACGAGTGCGATTAGATAGGGCTAAATTTGGTGTATACTTATGTAAATTCGCTTTAAGGAATCATAATGTGATGTCTTGATTATCGAACAAATTATGTATGTATGTATGTATATTCCATCAAATATGTATATTCATGCAAATCTAAAAATATTTATCTTAAATTATTTTTGCCCTTTGTGTGCCATGATATACATATCGTTACCTTAATATAGAAAAGCCCTAACTTGTTATTTTTATAAAATGGAGCTTTTTTTTTGGTATATTTTGATAGAAAAACATCTAATGTAACAAAAAATGTCAAAAGTTTGATTTCAAAAAAAAAAAAAAAATAGGGAGTTAGGGCCCTTCTATATTAAGTTAGTGATATATACTTATGTATATGTGTATGTATGTATGTATGTAGAAAGAAGGTATTCTTTTTTTATTATTTTTAATACTATAAAAAAATGGTTTCTGTTCAAACAGGTATTTTGTAGCATGATGATTTCAGATGCTAACTGTCTAATTGTGACTGGAATTAAAAGTATGTAAATTATTTTATTTGCATTATTTAATACACGCAAATACGAGGAAAACTATCACAACAGGCCCCATACATTTTAGGTGTTATTTGTAATAAAATAAATCCGAATTTTCTGAATCGAATGGAGATCGAAAAAATTTTCGTTTAGAATCATAACCAGTAGCACAGAGGATAAACAGAGATGTCACGAGACGGAAGATAATTTGTGTTTTCGGAGGTCCCGCTCACTCTGTCACTGCGCATTCTTTAAACCTTCTTTCGTGGTGGCATTTTTTAGCTTAATATCATTTTACGCTTTGTAACCTCATTCGCTTGGCGATTTTTGCAAATAAATGGTAAAAATCGATATTTTTAAATGAAAATGCTTCAAATAAGATATGCAATCATTTTAAAACATTTTTTAATTGCTTTTTTAATAGTAATAATCTATTTGGCATTTTGTTTTTTGATTCATCACAACAAATTCTTTCATTTAATTCTGTAAAATTGTGTACTTCGTTTACTTGTTCAAATGTATTTTCAGTTTATGCTTTGTGATCTCATTTGCTGTGTGATTTTTGTAACCAAAAGGTAAAAATTAAAATTGTTCAATGAAAATGCTTAAAGATAAATCAGTAATCATTTGTAAACAAATGAACAACAAATTCTTTAATTTAATTTTGTAAATGTGTATGTATGTATGTATGTACACGTGTTCGCTTCACAAAATACAGATTTTCTCTTGTTTGTTTTGATTACTTTGTTAACATCTTAATAACAAATATACTACAGTTGTCCCTTTCTCGCAGTGACTGCACCACAAATGATTTTAGCTTTTTTCATACGTCAGTTTTTACAACTCTGGTATACTTTGTGCCAGTAGTACGATTCACACCGTTAAAATAATTATAACGAAAATTTATCGAATTTGCTATTCAGTAAAATTTTTAACGATATCCGCTGCAGGTTAATGTCAGCTGTGTCGTTATTTAAGCGACAATAACTTATGTGCTTTTAATTTTGTCGACAAAAATCAACAGAAAATATCAGCTGCGTTAGAAATAAGTTTCAGAATCAGACAATCGTTATTTTAAGCGACAAAATGTAAACAAAAATTACGATTGTCGGATGGTTAAAAGTTACTGAATCGCATTACAGCTTTTCGAGTATTTTTTGGTGTAAATGCCCAAAATAGCTAAATAGTTGTTTCTGAAAAACGGTTATGTATGTATAGTGCTTTTTAGGATTTCTCACAGTTTTAAAATATTTAACTACTATTCTTGAAACACGTGTGATGCTTTTTTTTTGCCAACTGCGTATTAGTTAAATTTTTCTTTTGAGTACTATTCGCAAACGCTTTAATTCGTTATAAAAATAACTCATTTTTATTCATTTATTAAGCAAAGATATTGCTTTTTTTAATTCGCATGCGTAAAGACATTTAAGCAACGTGGATTTGTCATTTTTGTAAAATTTAAAAGGGAACAAAAATTTTTCTTAGTTCTTATAAAATTAAAATTTTTTCTTAAAAAAGTAAGTTTTGCATTAATTTATTTAATAAAGCTTATTAACTTATTATATGTAGCTTAGATCAGCAAAAGCTGCAAAGGCACTTTGGAAACAAAAACCAAATATTAAGATTTATTTCTTATCTTTCCGTTATAAAACATAAAGAACAGAGAATTTTATGTATTAAGTAGCCAATTTTTATATGCACATCACAGTACTTTCGATGATCCAAGAGTTGGCATCACTGATTTATAGCTCGTTTTCAACGAAGTATGACGCTATTGTGAATTTCACTAATTAATTAATAGTTCACAATAGTGTATCAGCTGAGACATACACTTACAAAATAAAATAAAGAAAAATTTTTGGAAATTAAGTAAACAATATAAATAAAAGCAAAATATGTCAAAATATGGCATGTTAAAGCAGGTAGTCAGTTTCACTATTATTAAAGGCTCATTAGTAGTTTCTTTCGTTCACAATATTTCAAAGCAATAGAAATTTCTCCTATGTTAGGTTAGGTAAGGAATGAAGGCAAATAAAAGAATTAGTACTTAATACAAATCAAAATGTGATAAAATCTGTGATATTTTTACCAAAATGAATAGATAGATAGCATTAAAGATATATGTAAGGGACTCAATAGAGGAAGTGCAATATATAATCCAAATAACATTTAACATGGCTAATGTGTTCAGATTTCGTGCAATAAATATTTTAGAACTTAAGAATTAATACAAAAAATGAAAAACATAGCAGACCATGAAAAAATATCAAATAAAATTATTCTTGATAATTGGAATGTAGCAGGTGATACAATACTGAAAATAATGAATAAGTCAATAGAGGCGGGGGTTTTTCCTGATAATTGTAAAGAAACAATGGTAACACCAATTGAAAAAGTACCAAGAACATAAAAAAGTGAGGAATATACGCCAATTAATTGAACATTGAATAAATGTGAGAAAATATTGGAAAAGGATGTGAAAGAACAGCTGGAAAAATATATTGAGACACAAAATATACTTTTGAAGTATCAATCAGGATTTCGTAAAAAAATACTCCTGTGAGACGGCAGTAAACTGTGTCATAAGCAAATGGAAGGGCATAGGAAATAATAAAAAAATAATAGAGCAATATTTCTCGATAGGGTTCCTCTTTTCTCCTTTGGTGTACGGAACCCTAAAAAAGGAGGATATTGCTATAATGCTCCTTCACTCGGGGACACAATTGGGTCCATTCTGATTACCATTAAAAAAGTAATTTTTACCAAAAAAAAACATGTGACTATAATCAACCTAATATTGACAAAATTCATAAAAATTTTTATATGCTGATTCGTCAGCTTTAGATAAAAATTTAAGGGAAAATTGCGGCATCCGATACACTTTTGGGGTTTATAAAAATCAGCGAACATCCAAACTCGATTTTATTTTTATTTTTTACTTGTGCACACATCTGATCTGCATATTAAATACATACATACATTTAACCACGTCATGCTTAACACTAGTAACAACCCTCGTAGTTGTATATTCTAAGAGGTGCAAATATATGTATGTATCCCTCCCTTTTTTTGAGAAATTGATAAGGAGAAATTATACTTAAAATTGTCTATAAAAACCTTGGAATTTTCAACAAACAAATTTAGTCGCAATAGAATATTTAAGCCAGCAAGTTGGGGACAAACAGTAACGGAAAAATATTTAGTTCTAAAAGTTTGTTTTTTTAAAATAAATATTTCGAATATGTTGTTGTTAAATGTGTTGTTGTACTTAATTATTGCTTTAAGTACCGTAATAATTGTGTATATAAAATGGTGCTATAGCCATTGGCAACGTTTGGGCTTTCCTTATGTCAAAGCCCAGATACCTTTCGGTGTTTTAGATCCAGTTCTACGTACCTGGAAAAGATCTCTGGGAATGGCTATCTATGATGTTTACAGACAGTCGTCGGATAAAGTTGTGGGCATTTATTTGATCAATCGCCCTGCCCTGCTAATACGTGATGCTAAATTATCACGTGATATTCTGACCAAAGACTTTGCAAGTTTTCACGATCGTGGTATTTATGTGGATGAGGAACATGATCCCATGTCGGGTGGTTTATTCTCTTTGAAGGGTAAAACATGGAAAACTTTAAGAACGAAATTGACACCTTCATTTACTTCGGGCAAATTGAAAGGCATGTTTAGTACTATTGAGGACGTTTCCAACAAAATGGTAGATCACATAAGAGCACAATTGCCAGCAGATGGCAGCTTCAGTACGGTGGAAGCGAAACGTGTATTTGTTACGTATGTATACTCTTTAGGGTTCCGTACACCAAAGGTGAAAAAAGCGGCCCTATTGTTTTCGCTACGCTGTCCGTCTGTCCGTCACACGCTATTTTCTCAGGAACCGTAAGAGCTACGGACCTGATATTTGGGCAGAGTATGTAGAACTTTGGCCGCTACAACAAAAAATACATAAGAATTAAAAATTAAAGGGTGTTCCAAAACTAGCAACGAAAAATGCTAAAATCCCATGTAATATACATACAATTGTATATTGACACTTGAAATTTGTAAAATTAGTGTATTTTTATATAGACTACAACAATTAACACTAAAATTTAAAAAAATTAAATTAAAGGGTGGTCCATCAGGTAATGCAATTTTGACTATGTAATTTTGACAACTTACTATATCTTGGAAACCATAAGAGGTAAACTCTTGAAATTTTCAAAAACGGTAAAACAAAAAAAAATCTGAAAATTAAAAAATCGCCAAATCCAAAAAAAAATCGCCAAAAATTTAAAAAAAAATCGCCAAAAAGGAAAAAATCGCCAAAATTAAAAAAAGCGCCAAAAACCGAAAAAATATTGCCAAAATGCGAAAAAGACGCCAATAACAAAATAATTTTTAATATGAAAAAAAATCTCCAAAATTGAAAAAAACCGTCAAATTAAAAAAACACCAAAAACCGAAAAAAATCGCCAAAATGGGGAAAGTGTCAAAACTAAATGAAAAAATCGCCAAAATGAAGAAACCCCAAAACCCGAAAATCGCCAAAATTAAAAAAAAAATCGCCAAAACGAAAAAAATTGCCAAAAAAATAAAAAAACACCAAAAACCGAAAAAATTCGCCAAAACGAGAAAAAGTGTCATAACTAAAAAAATTGCCAAAATGAAAAAAAAACTCCAAGAACGGAAAAAACGCCAAAAACCAAAAAAATCGCCCATACGAAAAAAGTCACCAAAATTAAAAAAAAGTCACCAAATTATAAAAAAACGCCAAAAACCCGAACAAAATCACCAAAATGAGAAAAAAAGTGTCAAAACTAAAAAACGCCTAAATGAAAAAAAGTCGCCAAAATGAAGAAACCCCAAAAACCGAAAATCGCCAAAAATTAAAAAAAAAATTGCCAAAAGGAAAAAAATTGGCAAAAAATAAAAACACGCCAAAATTAAAAAAATCGCCAAAACTAAAAAATTGCCAAAATGAAAAAAACTCGAAAAAATCGCCAAAAACCAAAAAAAATAGCCTATATGAAAAAAATCACCAAAATTAAAAAAAATTGCCAAAATAAAAAAATCTCAAAAATTAAAAAAAAAACGTCAAAAACGAAATAAAATTCAAAAACTATATTTTATATAGGCTAAAGTTTGTATTTCATTACATATCTCGTGTCTGTACAGAACCCTTCGTGCTCGGGTCAAAGTCGCACTTCCCTGAATTTATTTTATTTCTGCCAATTTTAATTATAGAATTTCACAGTTGATTTTAACTTTCTTTCTTTTTTTTATATACATACAGTTACGCTATTGATATTATTGCTTCATCCATTTTTGGTTTAGACGTCAATAGTTTTGATAATCCTGAAAATGAATTGTTCGCTGTTAGTAAAAATGTCAATGAAAAAACATATTACAGTGTTTTCCGTGGGACTTGCCTATTTTTGTTTCCTGGGTAAGTACTAACTAAATTACAATAAAACAAGTGTTTTTGATAGTCCCATATTATCGACAGAATACGTTCGATCGACAATAATAAAATAAATAAATTTACTTTTGTTACGGACTGGCGGGAAAAGTTGTACTTAAAAATTAAATAGACTTATTTTATGTAGAAATGCTACACAATAAATTTTCCACTCGTAGACAAAAGTGTTTATATTAATTTTAATACACACATTCTAAAATTATACACAAAAACACACACACATACAAACATATTTAATCAAACAAATTTTAAAATCTCCCAAAATAATTATATTAAAATACTATATTATTTTAAATTTTTTTATTAAATAATGATAAAAAGAATATTAACATAAATTTAATTACAGTTTAGAGAAACTATTACAACGCATTGGCTGGACTGAGTCGGCTCCTGATGATATGAAGAAACTTGTGCGACGCACTATTGAATATAGAGAAAAGAATAATGTCATACGAAAGGACATGTTGCAGTTGTTACTGCAGCTACGTAACACGGGAAAAATCAATGATGACAACGATGAAGAATGGTCGGCACAGAAAACAAAAGGTGAGTAAAACTATGTATTTCAAATATGTACACATTCGCTGGCATTACAAATTAAAATTTATATATTTTTTTTCTACCCATCTATCCCACGTTTTTAGATGCCTTAACCAACATGTCTGTGGAAATGATAGCGGCCCAATTGTTTTTGTTTTATGTAGCCGGTTTCGAAACATCGGCTTCTACGACAGCTTTTACACTCTACGAGTTGGCAAATTATCCCAGTCTTTTGAAGAAAGCCCAAAATGATGTTGAACAAGCTTTAGCAAGGCATGGCAAATTATCTTATGATGCTTTGAAGGATATGAAATTTTTGGATTTATGCATTATGGAGACAACACGTAAATATCCTGGCTTGCCAATATTGAATCGAGAATGTACACAAGACTACGCTATACCGGAAACAAATTTGATTATTAAAAAGGGCACTCCCATTATAATATCATTGTTTGGTATGCATCGTGATGTTGAATATTTTCCAAATCCAATGCTTTATGATCCCGAACGTTTTCTGGAGGAGAATATGAATTATGATCCGGCAGCATACATGCCGTTTGGTGAAGGTCCCCGTCATTGCATAGGTAAGAAATTGCATTTTTTTTTAAATAACAAAGTTACTTAAACAACTTGAAATTTATGAATTTTCATTAAAAAAAATTAAACTTCGAACTTTTATAGATCCTAAAAAGTAATTTAGAGCCGAATTTTATGTTTCGGAAATTGAAAGATAAACAGACGGATTTTTTTTAATTGATAAATAACATATACGGCAATAAATAATAAGCCTGTTATAAGTGATTTTGTATAGAGTAGAAAGAATTTCACCACATACGCCGTAGAAATCACTTTAAACTTAAAGTAAATAGAAGAAATATTTTTATGTATATTATAGATTATTGCATTTGATCAAAAACTAAGTTGACTCTATCAAAATGTAGAAAGGCAATAGGCCTAACTGTTAATAGAATTAATGCTTTTAAAATATAGTTTATTTATATTTTTTTTTTGTTTTTATTTGCAGCTCAACGTATGGGAAAAGTAAATGTAAAAACCGCTATTGCTCAAGTATTAACGCACTTTGACATTGAAATTAATTCAAATCCACAAGAAATTGAAATCGATAATTTTGGCATACCCATAATGCCCAAGGGCGGAATACCAATAAAACTATCAAGGAAAATTAAATAATAAGAAAAATAAGATTGTAAAAATTACGTTAAATCGCATTTAACGACAGAAAAGTTCAAAAATAAGTACGTATTTACTAGAGAAATTGAAATATAATAAAATAAAATGTTTTTTTTAAATATCAACAGTTTTGTTATTCCATACTCAAGCCCATCAATCAACTTTTCTTTTACTGGATCGGACTAATTGATTTTTTATTATTCTTATTTTCTTTCGGCCAAATAATTCTGTTATTAATACAGAATAACTTTAAGATAAAACAAACAAACAAACAGAAATAATTTTTAATTCGCTCGTCTGGTTAACCTTGCGGCTACACGTTCAATAAATTGCTTTCAATTTTTTCACAAATATGGTTTGACAAAATTTGCTAAAATTGAAGTTGTGACGTAGGCTACAAGCAATTTGATTTCAATTTTATGTTCAAAATGCCATCGTCGAGGAAACAATTAACAATTTTTTTTTATACATATTTTAATTATGCAAAGAAAATTGCTCTTGTTTTAAATATTTTACAAACACAAAAATTATTTTGAAACAGCTGTCAAATTTAAAGAAAAACTGAATGAAGCATTGAAAGAAAAATTGAAGTCCACCTGGTATTCAATTCCCAAATGTATGAGTGGGGTAGTAAAAAAGTGTGAATGTATTGAACTTTGAAACAAAAATTTAAGCAAAAATTGAACGTGTCGCCTCCAAGTTAAAGCAAATGTTCCATTCCATCAATTTCGTTGAGAATTGGCGGTGTTCCTATGGTAAACAGTATACAAACTTTCATAAAAAAATATAATTGTAATGAAAATTTGTCTATACTTGATATATTTTTATCATGACAAAAGTCAAATTCCATATAGAAAAAAGAGCTCACATAAAAAAAAATTTTTTAATATAAAGTTTGACTTTTGTTATGATAAAAATATAACAGAGAAAATTTTTGTGTTTTCATCAGTCACATTGTCGGTATAAAATACATAACTACCGAAATAATTGGGGATTATTTTGTATGTCTAGACCGCTTAAACAAGATATAAAATAGATTTTCTGGAATGGCACTAAAACCTCGTTCACACATGATAAAACCCAAGACAATAGGAACCACAATAGCAACTAACTACCTAATAAAGCTGGTTATTTCTAAAGGAATTAAACAACTATGATTGTACTATATATCACGCCACTTACTGTCGTAGTGTGAACAGGTTTCAAGAACATTCGGGATCACATTTTCATAATTACTCTAAGAATACTTCTCCTCAACTGCAACCCTGTGTTATGATTACCAATAAAATATACTCATTAAAAATTTGGAACGTACCTTGCTATTTTTTTAATGTTATTCCCTTGCAAATATATTGTAAGTTTTTCAATTGTTATCTTCTACTTTTTAATTTTCTGAACAAATTTATTGCGTTTAACTTGTAAGAACAAATTCTCAACAAATATTTTCATTAGCTTTCAAAAAGCTGTCGCCATTTTTACACCACACACACGCATATACACTTATACAAACTCCTCGCAACCGTACTCAATTAAAAACAACGTTGTTTTTGTTGCACTTTGCAAGTAGTCTGTGAACTATTGAAAACTATTTTTTTCTTTTTCAGCTATTTTTTAGCACTTTGGAGAAAGATTTAACTTAAACTTCACAAATATCTTACGAACACTTTTGTTTCTTGATGATTTTTTCAAGAAATTTATGGAAATTGCTTATTTTTTCACGAGAAATAAAGCAAAAGCAGCACACGACCGACGAACGACATTCCCATGAAAAGTCAGACGGCAAAAAACTAAACTTTAAGAGATGCCAGATGGTTGCAATTAGTGCTGCCAATGCAGATTTCAGCTGTGTCCCAAATCACACATTTAGAGAAAAATGTTCATCAAAAGATAGAAGATAGATAACACTACTAAATGAAAAAAATTTAAATTCAACACAATATTAAATAACTAAGTTTAATAATATTGATGAAAATTTTAAATATTTGTGAACTTACATCAATGAAGTTAGAAGTTAATATTACTTTATTGTAATTTGCGGTCTCCAACTGAGATAAAATGACTAACTTAAACATTAAATGTAAAATGTAGACTGCTCAAGCTAAAGCCTTTTTCAACTTATAACATTATTGTTAGTGCGTTTGTTTTAACAACTCAATTATAACTTGAAGTAAAATTTCATATCAGGTGGAGACGTAGAGTAAAGTGTAGGGATGTATTGATAAGTGTAGGGATGTTGATCTGTGGTATGTTTACTTTTTTTTTTAATAGTACTATTCGTAGTAATACAAATTTAATTGGCCAATAGGTTATATGTATTGCAAATGAATAAATAAATGAACCCTACAGGAAGGCTACCAGTCAATTGACTAGTGATTTGACTAGTAGCGACCACCACAACTTCGGTCACTGGCCCCAGTTAGTTTATTAGGGGCTTGGTGAAAAAAAATTACCAAAACATTTGTGTACGTGTGATTTTTTCTCTCTTTCTAACTTATTAATTTCACCTAATTAAAACACATATATCTGAACTGCTTACTCTACTACGTTTTTGCTAGTTACAGATTACATAAGCATTGGTGAACTATGACTAGTCAATAGTTACAAGGCAACTAATCACCTATTACTAGTCAATATTTACGTAGAAACTGGTAAAATGTAGCTTTTAAATAAAAAACATAATTTTTATGTTATTTTAATTGTTTTTTATTATAATAAAATAAATAAATAAGTAATATAAATATACAAAAACAAAAATTAACTAATCCAAAATAACGCAGGTGGCAGCAATGTAGCCTTCCTAACACTTTTTTTAGCTCCAACACACCTGGCTTTTTGTAAATATCTAAAATTTAAAAACTTTTCAATTTCTTTTAGACATTATTGTTGTCACTTAACTTTCTTAGCACTTGTATAAATTTTATTTCACAGACCGAACGAATTGTATATTTTACAATAAAACGCGACGTTTTAAAAGTTTTGGCATATGTACATTAGATGTTTCACTCTAACATAGAAGTTAGAGAGGAGCAACTATAATTAATAAATGTGTCGGTCATCTCTACCAGTCAAATTGACTGGCACTCTTAAATTCAATGGAAAAATTGTTTCAAATGTGTTAGTGAAAAAATTTCGTTTGGGTTAGTTTCGGTCATTCATTTCTTGTAGGGAAATGGAATGTAAAAGTAAGAATACGTTTGGGAATATGACCCACAATACAGACTGGCAGCACTGGTTGCAAGTACCTTTTATATGAAAATTATTGTTGTTGCAAAGAAAAATTATATTTATTCCAAAGTTTTATTATAATAATTATGTTATTATTTTGTTATTTATTGCAAAATAGATACTTATTTATTTGCTTATTTATATTAAATAAAGTTGTTTGAAGGAATAGCAGTGTTTAGTGTTCTTCGCTTGCTTATGCCTACTGAACAAACTTTCTTTATTTCAATTGTCATCTTTTTTCCCTGTTGTTCTTGTTGCAGTATTTTTTACTAAATTTAATAATAGGAAAAAATGATGTGGTGTTATTACTAACTGGAAAATTTTCGCTCCCATAAATAAACTACAGAAATATACAAAGTGTATTCCAATTAAATAAAAAAATTAGTGGCATAGATATATTAGAATTTTGTGTATTTAAAAAAAATAAAAATATTTATTTGTGGCTGAGCAAGAAATAAATTTTTGTCCCAAATCAACCCCGAACGAGAAAAGTTCATGTTAATTTTACGATATTGACGTCGCGTAGTACGTGCATACATACATATTTGTTTTAAACTCTTACCTTTTGGAAAACTCGGAAACTGAATATTGTTACAAATAAAGGAGCAGCGGAATATATAAATATAATGACGGTCATAGAAGGCAATAAAGACGAAGCTTTACGCTGTATTGATATAGCAGTCCAAGCTTTATCCGAGGGTAAGCTGGATAAGGCTGGAAAGTTTTTGTTAAAAGCTGAGAAACTGTTTCCAACACAGAAGGCCAAAGGTAAGTAAAAGTTCACACATATTTATGAAAAGTGGCTGCATTATAGTTATATATAGTATATCTTTAGAATTTTTGTTAATTATTTTATTCATTAATGGAATCCAGGTTCCGATTTACCTAAATAACTTACATAGGATACATACTTATAACGGATTTAAGCTACTATTAGTAGAGTTTGAGGAAATATAATTTTTATAAACGATTTCGAACAAGTACAAAAATACAACTAATTGCATTTACAATCATAGAGTAGCACTTACCATTTATCTGTGTACAACATATATTTTCCCATACACACAAAACACATTGATCGTTATTAATCAGCTAATAAAAAATTTCATTGCTTAGATTTATTAACCAAAGTCAAAAGCTTTTCTACAAATGGCGGGGGATCTACACCATCATCAGCAAATGATGGCGAAGGTGTACGCAAACGTAAGCTATCTGATTCCCGTAACGCTGAACCTGACTATACCTCCGAACAGCTGGAGGCCGTACGCAAAGTGAAGAAATGTAAAGATTATTATGCAATTTTGGGTGTTACAAAGCAATCAACAGATTCGGAAATAAAAAAAGCCTACAAAAAACTTGCCTTGCAATTGCATCCGGATAAAAATCGTGCTCCTGGGGCTGTGGAAGCCTTTAAAGCAGTGGGCAATGCGGCTGCCATTTTAACAGATCCCGAAAAACGGAAGCAATATGATTTATATGGCGTTAACGAGTCCAATAGTGTTAGCAGTGGTGGCGGCAACGCTGGTAATCGTTATTATTCTAGTGATTATGGTTATGCTCGCGGTTTTCAAGCTGATGTTAGTGCAGAGGAATTGTTTAATATGTTCTTTGGCACAGGATTTCCACAACAGAATGTTTATATGAGATCCCAACGCCGTAGGCAACAGCGAGAAGAAAGAGAGGTATTTTTTGATTATAACTTGTTTTTAAATTTCGATTTGTATGTTTGTAATTCTTTTTATTTACAGAACCAATCCTCATCATCCGCTTTAATCAATCTATTGCCTATTTTACTGCTTATTGGCTTGTCGATGATGTCCTCCTTCTTCATATCTGATCCTATTTATAGCTTATCAGCATCACAGTAAGTTTGTTTTACCAAACTAGGAACAGTCAATTACACTTTTGAAATGAATGTGCAATGTTAAAGTGATATTTTTAAACTTGAATTTTTTCTTAATATACGTAAATTTATATTTTGTTTGCAGAAAATATTCTGTCAAACGTGAAACGAATCGCTTGAAAATCCCTTATTATGTCAAAGACAATTTCTATTCAGAATACCAGGGTTCAGTGGGACGCTTGGAGGAATCGGTTGAAGAGGACTTCTTCAATCATTTGAAGCTCTCTTGTAGTCGTGAACGAAATTATCGTAAGAAATGAACTGAATTTTTATAAAAATAAATAGCAACAATATTTAATTTTTATTTAAAGGTGACTCTATGATGGCCAGGGCTCGCAGCGTTAACGATCGAGATATGTTCCACAAGGCTCAAAAAATCAATATGCCCTCGTGCGACAATCTGCAAAAGTATTTTAATACATAGTTTGATTTGAATACTTCAAACTAAAATATATTAAAATACATACTAGTTCTTATTATCAGCTAGAAAATATCTGTCTTATTAACTATAATAATATTTTATTTGAATTGTGTGTTTAAATTTTTCTGTTGTTTCTTAGATTAAAAAAAAACATGTTGTGTGAGATTTAAGGTTAAAATTATTACCGAGGTATTGAACATTTATTGAATATTAATAAAAAGATATGGAGTAAACGTATTAAAATTTAGTAATGATTTACGCCCTATTGTGTCAACAATGCGCTGTTATTAAAATGATTTGTTTTTCAATTTTATTAATATAAAACAATATTTTAAGATGGTGTTCGAAACGAACGAAAGATAACGATAGCGATTTACAAAAAATCGTATTGAAAACGGTAGTTTTCCATCACATACCTAAATTATTTATTTGCTTTTTTCAACCTTGAAAATTATGTACTCGACATAAAATTCATTTAAATTTTTTTAATGGCCAATAGGCCACATGTATTACATAAATCTAATAAATGAAAAAATAAAATTCACATAAATTTTATCAAATAGAAAATGCAATTTGAAAAATGCGATTCCCGTTTTTATGAACACAGCTGAAATTGTTGAATATAAATCTGTGGTGTAGATATTGTGCCCCGGCCTTTAGTCTATTTACATACCGTGAGGTTCATTCATGTTTCATATCCTGTTGGTACGGATTGGCCAAACTAATACATGTTACATCAAAGACACAAACCTTATGCATATATTAAATTCCATATATCTGCTAACTTCATTCCTTGAATGCATGTTACGAAACAAAAACTAAGTCGTCCTCTTAGTAGAACATGTTCCTACAAATCATGAGATTTAAAATCACTCTGCTTATATAACATATTTCACACATACATATATAGAGCAAAACATGGCATTCCACCACAACCTACAATAAATCTTAACAATCTTTAAAATTTTGGCTTTCAAAATAATTATAAGCGGTCAGCATCTATTTACAAATAGGGCAATAATTTATTTATTAATAGAAGAAACCAAGAACTAGCATGTTAATTAGCAATAAGAACTTCCAGAGCCGACACCACATCCCCGCGTTGTTCACGTAAAACTTTTTCCGCCTGAGTTTTGCTAATTAACATTTCATTCATCTTAAAGTAAATAAAAAACATTTATTGTAAGTTATAGAATTAAGTTTTCCTAGCATACTTACTATCAGTTCGATATCCTCCTTTTTTACTTGCACCATTTGCAATTCCTTTTCTTTAGCCTCTTTTAACTCATCTTCTTTTTGTCTTTGGTTGCCAAATTGTTCTACAGCCTAAAAAATAAATTGTATTAAAAGTTATCCAAATATATGTCCAGAAGATAACCTACACTTGAGATGTTTGCGGTGGAAATTTCTTTTTCTTCAGCATAATCCGTAACTCTTTCTAAATCTGCTGCACCCCCATCGTGCTTAGTTTGCTTTTTTTGTTTCTTATCCTGGACCTCATCTTCAGTACCATTAATCTCATGATCAGCCATATTTAATTAATATATATTTATTTATTTAATTTTTAACTATAGGCAATAATTTTATTTATAGCTTTACAAAAAATGTGCAATTTTCTTGTTTTTAGTTAAATAAAAAAGAACAAGCATACTGTCAAAAGTTAGTCATGTTCAGTGAGTACAAATATCATGGTGATAATATCGATTTGGTAGCACTGTAAATATATAAAAAATTTTCCGAAAAAATAAAACTTTTGCAAAATTAATGCATAAATTGTATTCATCATAAGAATAACTTGATTTGCCAAGAATGTCTTCCAATTGTAGTATAAAATTGGAAGTCTGCGTGGATTCTATTGCGTCAGCCATAGCAGCAGCGGAACTTTGTTCCGCTTTAAGTGAAGGTGGCCTAACACCTTCTGTAGGTGTCTTAAAAGCTCTTAAAGATTTGCCTTTAAATATACCTATATTTTGCATGCTGCGTCCAAGAAGAGGTAATGACTTTGTATATACAGATCTTGAAATGTCTGCCCTTTTATATGACATGGATTTGCTACATTCTCATGGAGCGGACGGATTTGTTTTCGGTGCTCTTACGTCGGACAAAGAAATCAATGTGGAGCAGTGTCAGCAAGTTATTCAAAGAGCTAAAGGATTGCCCGTAACATTCCACAGAGCATACGACATTACAAATCCATTAAAAATGCACGATAATATAGAAATAATTATAAACATGGGCTTCAAAAGGTTACTTTCTAGTGGATTTAGGCAAACCGCACAACATGGTATGGATTTTTTGTCCCAGCTTATAGCTAAACACCACAAAGATATAACAATTATGCCGGGAGCTGGTGTAAACGTAACAAACATAGAAGAAATATTGACGGCAACAAAATGCATCGAATTTCATGCTTCTGCCAAGGCCGCTGGAGACAGCAATGAAGAAACAAATAACGGTAACTACATGGAATGTGAGGTATCCATGGGTAAATCTGATGTGTTGCCCTACGATATAGCCGATAAAAATGTTATTCGTAAATTAGTAACAATAGCCAAATCAATGGCTGTTAAATAAAATTTCCAATTACTTTGGGTTCACACGATGTGAGTCTTATTAATAGATTAATATTTCATAGGCTAGAGCGAAAAAAAAGGAAAAGAAATGAGAACTTGGGTGCATATAGGACGTTCACACTACGCAACTTTTCATTTTGTGAAAGGAAGAGGATAATATGAGAATACCCATAATCATTTCCTCTTTGCATCGTGTTTACCTAACACATTAGCCCAATACACAATCTTGTGAAAATGGTCTTGCATCGTAGCATGTGGAAAATGGTATAGTATATTGATACTCACCACTCAACAGTTCTTAGTGGGGAGTATCAATATATACTATTTTGCACATGCAACGATGCTAGACCATTTGCACAAGATTGTGAATTAGCCTATTTATTAATTGGTTTGCATACTTCGACACACACTGTGCAACCAATAACTAAACCATAAAATCATACATATTCACAGCTTGTTTGATTCAGCCTTCACACACACGGGAACAATGTGCGTCAAAAAATTAATTAAATAAATATATAATAATAAAATTTAAAATTTAAGAAATTTATTATTCGACATATTGTCATAATTATATTTTAATTTGAAATTTATTTGCTGGTGGTTCAGCTTGGTATATATACGCATTTCATTGTTGCTGTAACAAATCATCAGTAGACTTCAACCACACATTTTGTGATTTTCAAAAATATTATTATTCTATGAATTCTCATATAGTTTTTGAAAGTCTGTGCATAAAGTAAGAGGTTTGTGACTGTTCAAAATGTGTGGTTGAAGTCTACTGATGATTTGTTACAGCAACAATGAAATGCGTATATAGACCAAGCTGAACCACCAGCAAATAAATTTCAAATTAAAATAAAATTTAAAATAATTTTTAATTTAAAAACATAAAAATAAAAAAGTGTGTGTGTGTGTGTGTCTAAAAATGTGTTAAGGAATCCAAAAAATCCAAGAGCTTGTTATTTACAAATTGCACAGCTTAAGTTTACTAGTAAAAATTATTGGGCAAATTTAACAGATTTGTGTAAATAAATTCCCATACAATTGTTGACATCTTATTTACGAGAGTTTAAAAATGCACAATTCCAAGACTTGAACATTCCCTTGAAAACCCATATTGATATATTTTAAACCTTGAATGCAAAAAAATTTCTAGCATTGTGTAAAAGCAGACTACATATAAAATATATAAATTTTGTATATACTAAATAAACACGTCTTGCTTTTAATACTTAATAAATCAACCCTGTTGGAATAAAGCACATTGGAAGTTTTTCTTTAATTGTCATTTCAGACTTTCTCCCAAAGCGCTTCGTGTGTGTAAAAATAATTGCAAATTCAGCGTTGTGATTAAAATTTGCTGCTTTATCATAATACACAATTGGTAGTAAATAATGTAAGCAAGCTTGTAAAATAAAAAACTATATAATTAATGTATTGTGGAGGCTTAAATAAGTGAGAAATGCGAAAAACTGGTCACAAGGCCAGATGCATTGGCATATAGAAAATCCAAAATGGCGGATAAAGCACAGCATGTTAAAAATTTGGATTAAAAAAATATACAAATAAGGCAAATTTGAAATGAAATATTTTTAGGAAAGAATCTTTAAAAGTGTTAGCCAAATCTTATATGTACATATATAATGTGACATGTTAGCATTTTATAAAATTGCCAATATGATCCATGGAAAATTAATTGTATGTGCATATTTAGGTGTATGCATATGTGTATATACATTTGTATGTATGTATGCATTGGTATATAGTATACCGGTGTTTTCTGTAACACTTTGCAAAAGTTGTTTTACTGCTACGTACATATGTAAGTATATATCGCTCATTTATTTCAATACTGCCATAACTGAAAAATGATTTGAGCTAAAAATGCAGAATACAGTACTTTTCGCTTGCAATACATTCTGCTTACATCCAAAACGGATGTAATCCAAAACTGCCTTATTCACTTGCGGGTTTTTTTGAATTTCATATATGCAGTTAAAAGATTACGAAAAAAATTTGATGAAATGTGCACAACTGAACGCTAAATATAAATTGAACAAATCAACAGTTTATAAAATAAAAAATAGTGCCAAAATTAAAAAAGCTTTATTTTTTAATTTTAAGTTAAGCAGGGCGTAAATACTGTTATAGAACGTTATTGACTGTGTAAATATAAATTAATGTTTTTCAGACAAATAAAAATCATGTCGGGAAATAATCAAAACTATGATAATCAAAATGATGGTAGTCAAAACTACGACGATGATAACCAAGATCAAGACCAAGAATATGATTCCCAAGATGATAATTCGCAAAATAATGGGGAAAATGGTGATGATGATGGCAATAACAATAATGAAGGCAATAATGATGACGATGATGATGATGATGCTGGCAACAATGAAGATGAAGACGAGGATGAAAATGCCGATGGCCCCAAGTATATACGTTTGCGCGGTCTACCCTGGTCTGCTACGCACAAGGAAATTTTAGATTTTCTCAAGAATATAAATGTGGTCGGCGGTGCCGAAGGTATACATATTGTAACTCGTCGCTGGGATGGTGTAAATACTGGGGAAGCTTATGTTGAGCTTAAAAGTAAACAGGATGCTGCAGCTGCCATGAAATTGGACAATGCTACAATGGGTCATCGTTACATAGAGGGTAAGTTTAAGCTTAAGAGCTGCACTTTTATGTGTATAAAGAAAAGGGTTATTGTGTATTCATATTTTTATTTTGCAAATCTTAAAGTATTCAATGCCTCAGCAAGAGAAGCCAAAGATGCGATGCGCAAAACTGGTAACCATGGTAATTCGTATGTTGTCAAGTTACGCGGTCTTCCCTACTCCGTAACTGAGCAGCAAGTTGAGGACTTTTTCAATGGTAAGTTTCATTTGGAATTGGTGGATTCGTCTTGAACCTACCTTATAATAAATACATTGGTAGTTGCTATTGTGTGTCTTTATTTTTTCTTCTTCAAAAGTTCATAGAAAATTAAAAAGAAAGTAAAGAATGCATGACTTATTTACATATTTACATATAACGTAGGCTTTCTTTTAGACAAAACGAATTAAAAAAAAGTTCTGGGCAAAGTGTTTTACATAATACGAAAAGTATGTACGTTTGAAAAATCGCTCTCCTCCCTATTAGGACATGGGGCATTATAAAAAATGGGAACATTTTGCTTGGGTTTCTTTTTAATGTACGAAAAGGTGTAATGAAAATACAATTTAACGGCCTTTGAAATTCAAATACAAACATTTTAATTGCCTTAATATTTTATTTGTGTGAACGTTGTTTGTTTAACTTTTAACATTGAATTGAGAAAAAAAGATGGTTTTACTTGAATATGAATTTCAAAAGTATTCATTCAAAAACAATCTACCTAATTAACAAAGAACAAATATTTTGCAAATGAAACAAACAAAAAAAAAAGATGGTTTTTAGTTTTTGTTGTATTATTCTGTTATTATTGTTACATTGGGCAGGGTTGGAAATCAAACCGGATCGGGAGGGAATAGTTTTCGTAATGGACAGAAGGGGTCGTGCCACTGGGGAAGCATTTGTTCAGTTTGAAAGCCAAGAAGACACTGAACAAGCCTTGGGACGTAATCGGCAAAAAATTGGGCACAGGTGGGTTGTGAACACAAAAACAAATAATTAAAAAAAAATTCCAATTTTAGAAATAACAAAATGAAATCAAATCAAAAAAAGAATGTTATTTATTAAATAATAAAAAAAAGGTAATTGAGTAATAGAAAATAATCATAATATTAAACGTAATATTAGTTGACTAATAATTGCGGTTTAAATTTCACTTTAACATTGTTAATTACATATCAGTCCTTGGCGCTTTAAACTTTCAAGCACTTAAAAATTTCTAGTGTTTAAAGTTTGTCTAAACTTTTTCTCTAGCTAATATGGGCTTACATTTATTTAATTATGTATTTATTTTTTTTTTCTACAACTATTTGAGGAAATTTATTATGTTCTAGTCGTTTTCTTCATTTTTATTAAGTAAAGAAGCGCCTCATTGTACATACATATATTTCTTTTACAGCTGGTTTTTTTCTTCTTAAGAGCTAACACAAAGCCTGAATGAATATCAATCAATCATCATCATCGTTTCATATTGTTGTAAATTGTGCTGGAATTTAATTTTAATTTTTTTATGTGTTCTCTTATGTCCTTTAGGTACATTGAAATATTTCGCAGCTCTATGGCTGAGTTAAAACGTTCCACCGGCGCAAATGGGCGCATGGCACCTTATGATTTGAAGGATCGTGGCAGCAATCGCGGTGGTAGCGGCAGTGATTATGGAGGCAATAATCGTAATAATCGTAAGTATTATATATTTATGTATATAAAATTTTCACTATACACATAATTGGGGGGATTCAAACGGTGGTCTTAGAGTCTAAACACAATGTTTGCGGTGCGGTGCGATTTTTCGTTGCGGGAGAGAAAAATAAAAATAATACAACGGAAGACGGCGCTGGCAATTCTTGTCATTGTTGGTTTAAATTTTTAATAATTTTTTTGTGCATACATTTTGAAAATAAAATATATTTTAATTTTATTCCTTCCTGCACTGCGGATTTTTACTTCAAAATCGAAACAAAATTCATCAGAAAAAGTACAATTCTATCATGACTTCCATCCATGGTTCTGATATGAATAAAATTTTCTTGCAAGTTTTTACAAGTAAAGCGTTCATTTACTTTTTCATATTTGAAAGAGTGATTTTGTAAATTCCTGCCTTACTCTCTCGTTGCTAGTTTCTGCTGGGAAAGTAAACAGACCTATTGACACTGTGACACTTAAAGCTCTAAACACTTAGACGACAGCAGGCAGCAGACAGCAAAGTGTCAAAAATAAAATACATGTGTTTAAATGAAAACGATTATTTTGACGACATCACAGCAGCACGACTACACAACAGCATTTGCTGCTGCTGCCAACTTAGACTAATTTCTATTTTCGTGAGCAGCAAAGAGCAAATGCAGTGCTGCCACTATAAATATAAATTGGAAGAAATAAGAGCTTAAAATTTTTCGTAATATTTAAAAGAAAATAACATTACAAAATTAAAATTATGAAATAAATTGATGTGTTTTTACATTTTTACGTGATATTAGTACGTTTTGAGTCAGTAACTTTAATTTTATTTATGTAAAATATATATCTGGCAGTGTTGCTGCTGCCTTCAAAATAATTATGTAGCTGACTACACGGCAGCATTTGAAGCCAACTTCATTTGAAGTCGTGAAGTTGTGAAGTCTGCTGTCGTCTAAGTGTTTGGAGCTTAAGACTACCGTTTGAATCCCTTAAAATATGTATATATTTGTATGTATGTACATATGTATATACCTACACCTACAAGGTTCCTCCAAATATGATATTCTTATAAATTTTTTTGTTCACTTATCACTTATTTAAATGCAGGTAGAAACTATTACAAAAATTTTGTCCGGACATAGAAATTTTTTTTCGAGATTGTCCAAAAATTTGTCCAGAAAATCAAAGCTACCCTATGAAATACGTTTGTAAATGAGGCGTATTTAATTTTACAAGGTGGGCGGGCAGCGCAGCGGCAGATGATTAAAATTTGCTGTTTTCTGGGTGTCACACAAATATTTTTAGATTTTTAATAAACAAATTATAATACCAAAAAAAAAAAATAATAAAAAATTAATAATGAAAATCGCGCCTAAGCCGACATCTATACCTGATATAATTTTATCATGATAAATGTCAAATTACATAAAACAGTTTATTTTACGATATAAACTTTGACATTTGTCATGATAAAAATTTATCAAGTATAGACAGAGGATAAACTATATACATGCATATGGGCGATTCCCAGGAGACGGACGCGACATTCGTACACTTTTATTTGAGCAAAAAACAAGAAAGGAATGGAAAGATCTAATATATATCTCAGAGTTTTAAAGCAATGAAGGATTAGTATATTTAAGAAAAAAATTCTTGGCGATATCAATAATGTAGTAAAAAGATATAAGCAAATGTCAGCAAGAAACGGACGCGACAAAAATAGAAGTTATTTTTGTGCACTTATAGAAATATACATAATTCAGCGAAATTTTATGAAGAATTTTTTTTGTAAATTTAGAAATGAGGGCGAAAGAAGACCTTTTATGTGTAGATTTATGAAACATTAAAATTTTGTTTAAATTTTTTTTAAATGGTTAAAGTAAAAATACGGACGCGACATTTTTTCTCATGAGAATTAAACGTAGTAACCTTTCTAATATTGATTGAACTTTAATTAAAAAGTAATAAAACGATAACAAGCACTTATTTACTGCTGAAAAAGTTAATAAATATTGATTTTATGCGACGCGACGTATGGGACATTAAGGTAAAGGTGGAAGCAACCTTAAACAACTTCCCTTATTAGAGCTCCGTTATTCTCTTTTTCTGCTAATGCGTGGGTTTTTGTTAGTAGGAAATTTGGAAATTATAAAAAAAAAGAAAAATAATACAAATTACTTTAAATAATCGCTAAAAAAATATTCAGCAAAGAAAATATTTCTTTTAAAAGTCCCATATTTTGCTCAAAAAGTTTCACAAATTAAAAACGCTTTTACATTTGTAAAGTATAAAGCTTTATGCTTTGTTACTTAAAATAAAACAAAAATTTGGAAATTACTTATTTTTTTGGTTGACCTTTTTGTGGAATTACTCATATGTAAAATTTTTACTACAATAATACTCTATTATTATTATATTATTGGGTGAAAAATTAGAATATGTAGCAGCACAGTTCAATTTTGTTTGGACAAAAATTAGCCTTAAAGCAATTAGTTCTCTTCTTTTTTCTTTCTCAAGAAGAAAAACCTCAAACTACATACGAGTATGAAAAAAGTTTCTTCGGAAACGAAAACTTAATCAGCCTCAATTATGAACAGCAAATCCCCGGGAATTTTTTCCCTTTCCGCCATTTTTCCTATTTAGTGCGATCATGAAATTGTTCACCTTTTCCAATTAGAATTTTTTTGTTTTCCCTATTATCTGGTAGTACATATTGTAGTAGTATTAGTGAAAACCGCTTATGCCCATAATGCTAGGGTTTCGTGTTATTAATGAATAAATTAAATTATTATTATTTGCAGGGCGCAATTATGAATAAAATTTCGCGAGAAATTTTTTTAGCATTGAAAAATTTTAAACAATAGCAAATAATAGGGAAAACAAAAAATTTTAATTAAAAAAAGGGAGAAATTTCTCGCTGAATTTTATTAATTATTGCCCTTTTACTGTTGTTTGAAATTGTTCCCCTGTAAAAAAATGATTGCCCTTACAATCGTATTGGCAATGAAGACCATTCACAGCCAAATCACGAATTAATTTATGAATTTGTGCTCTCCCCGGGGGGGGGGGGGGAAAGTAGTTATTAAGGGGCAATCATGAATTTCGGGGGAACGATTTCAAACAAAAGCAAAAAAAAAATACCCCTATCGTGAACAGTTTTTCCCTCGAAATCTTTTCCCTTTTCCCCAAATTGGTGAATGGTGAATAATTTTTCCCTGAAATGTGTTGTTCCCTTTCTTGAATCCCCTTATCATGAATAATCACCCTTATCGTGAATAAAATCAGCCCAACCATGAACACAAATTCCGCGCGAGTTTTTTCACTTTTCCCTTTTCTCCTATTACGAATTAGTTTTTCCCTGCTTTCACCAAATGCGGGATTAAAAGAAACTCCCCGGGGGAAAAAGTAGGTATTATGAAGGAATTGAACTTGCTTTTTTCACTAAAAACCTTTCCGTTGCACAACAGAAGGGAGTTTACATAAAAACATATTTAATACTCCATTAAAACAAAATTTATATACATAAACTTGCAGTTTATAGTTCTTTTATGTGGAAAAACGCGAATAATGCCCAAATAAATCATTTATAAACTTATTTTTACATATTTTTTTCAAGTTGATGAATTTTAAAAATTTTGTTTACTCTCTCACTCAAAAAAAAAAGAAAGGAGAAACAAAATGTGAACAAACAAGCAAAACAACGAGCTTCGTAATGCGGTGATGCCACGTATTAGTCATTTTTGTTGCCAAGGAATTTATGATTGGAGGAATGTTTTCTCGAGATTTTCATTTTCCGTGAGAAATAAATTACGAGGGAATATTCATGATTGGGATGAATGAGAAATTTTTGTTCCCATGAAATTTTCATTCCCTATGAAATTTTTTGGAAATTTGCAATCGTGCATTTCATGGGAACCTTTGTTCCCGCTATCAATGCGTATGTAATGTAAAAAACGGGAAGAAGACTTTTGAAGCTTTAAAGCTTAAAAATTTATAGTCACATGGATTTTATCCTTAATGGGGAATGAACATTTCATAGGAACAAAAATTTCACATTTTATTCACGAAATTGGAAAAGGGAAACATTTCACGCGGAATTTTATTCATGATAGCCCTGATTGTTTGAAATTGTACCTTGTGAAAATTTTTGTTGCGGAATTTTTTTTTCATGATTTCCCTCTAAATTTCTACATATAACTGAATTGTTGCGTTAATTCAGGTGATTCAGATTTCACTTTCTCCCGTTTTTGTTAATAACTTTTCCTTTTTATTGTCACTGTATTTATATATCTTTTTCATTTCTACTTTTTTTAGGCTGGGGTAATAATGGCGTGCACGGTGTGGGTGCCAATAATACCCTGGGCTTTAATAATTTACCCAACTTTGGCAATACTGGTAATTTCGGAAATAATGGTGGTAATTTCGGCAATAATGGCGGTGGTAATTTCGGCAACTTTGGTAATAATGGCGGAGGCGGTGGCTCCGGTAATTTTGGGAACTTTGGAAATAATGGAGGTGGCAACTTTGGCAATAATGGTGGTGGCAATAATTTCGGAAACAACTCTGGTGGTGGCGGTAACATGGGAGGTGGCGGAGGTGGTGGTGGTTTCAATCGTTTTAGCGGCAACAATGGCAATTTCGGCAATGATTTTGGTGACTTTGGTAATTTTGGAAATGGTCGCGGTAACAATAATATGGGAGGCAATGGCGGCGGCGGTGGCTTTAATAACTTTGGTAACAATATGGGTGGAGGCGGTGGAGGGTTTGGCAACAATATGGGTGGCTCAGGAGGTGGATCCGCCAACTTTGGTCCCGTCGGAGGTAATCGTAACGATGACTCCTTCATGGTAATGTTGCGTGGTCTGCCGTTCACTTCCTTCGAGGACGATGTCTACAAAGTGAGTAACGAAGTACATATTTAATTTTTCACTTCGTGCATGATTTTGTTTTTCGTTTTTTTTCAATAGTTCTTTGAACCTCTACGTCCAGTAAATGTACGCGTTCACTACAAAAATAGTCGTCATAACGGCACAGCTGAGGCCTTATTTAAAAGCTATGAGGATGCTCAATTGGCCATGAAACGTCATCGTTGCAAGATGGGCTCACGTTACATTGAATTGTTCTTTAATGGCAAGGGTGGCAACGGTGGCGGCGTTATGAGCGGTGGAAATAGTGGTAACGGTATTAGTGTTGGTGGCGGCATTGGTGGCGGTGGTTTCAATATTCCACGACGCATCTAAACCCATTTCAAAGCTGATGTTCAATTACGAAACTCTTAAGCTAACTTTACATTAAAGTAAACGCATCCATATTGTCAATTTAACTCTTCCCCTCTATCTCTATATACACACACATATATAAATTTTTTTAATCTATTCCTAGTTTCCTCTGTTGATAAAGTCTACAATTTCTTTTGTTTATTTACAAGAAGAAAAAAAACTACATTTTATAATTTAAGCTTATTACTTTTGTATATTCTCAGTTTTAAGTTTTTAATTAAAATTTTATTCGAAATCCGTCAAACAAGGAAACATTCTGTCCTATTGCCGATATTCCCGCTCTTTTTTTACTAGAAAATGGAATATAAAAATTAAACACATGCTATTCCTATAAATATGTAAATCTTAAATCCTACAAAATTATATAAATTAGGGCCTATTAGTATAAAATACATTTCACTAAAGTGGTATGTATTTACATATATGTCATAGAAAACAAAAATTTTAAAAATTGGGTTTTGTTTTTCGTTTTGTTTTCCTATGTTGAGGTGTTTTATAATACTATTAGGCCTTAAGTTAATTTTTTTTACCAGTTTATAATTTTAGTTTGTAATTTATTCAATATTATATAAAGCAACAAACATGAGTATAAGGTATAATTAATTTCATATTATAATTTTTGAAATACATTCTTAATTTTAATCTACTCATAGTATACATACTTGCTAATAAAAAGAAATTAACAAATTTTCAAAAGTGGAAATCCACAAACTTCTTTAATCAATGTTTGGTTATAGGGGTTCAGGAAGTTTTTATTGGAAAAAATCCAGCCCTCGAAAATCAATCACATACGTACGGCCAGGTTCTGAAAACCATTTCGTTTTGAAACCGACATATTTCAGGGAAAAAAAATTAAAAAGGAAAAAAAAAATAAACTAGAAAGCTCACTTATTCACCCCTATTCTGAGTTTCGATTCAGATCGTAAATTTCTCCGTTTGGCAACTTTGGTATTCTGCGTTCCGGTCTTCGATTTCTCTTTCGATTCTATGTATTCTGCATTTCGATCGTAACTAAGTTTTTGTAAGTTGTTATTTTAGTGACGGAGCGTTTTCAATTTTTGTTTGTTTAGCTTCTAAAAGAGATTAATTCAAAAAATAATGCAAGTATTAAATGCAAAAGAAGGTTTAATTAATGAACTACACATTTTGTTTTGTTTTTCTGTGCTGAAATGCTATTTTTATTTAATTTATTCCAGGTAGAACAGTATACAAACTTGACATACCTATTTAATGACAACGAAAAACGATATTGTCTGCGGATTTTATTAAATTTAAACAAATAAACTTTATTTTTGTGTTACAATTATGTCTAAAAAAAATTAAAATATCACCTCTGGCGCGACATGATTCTTCAAACTGGATAAGTTTGGCCACAAATAACTCTCGTTTTTTTAGCTCTCTGCACTTAAATTTGCAAGAATTTATTTAATAAAAATTTTCACAATATTTCATTATCATTTGTTTTAATGTTAAATCACTGTTTTTTGCTTTGTTTGTTTCATAACAAAGCAGCATGTTTAAACATACTCTTCTCTTCTTCTTTTTCTTTCGATTCAGTTTTTTTTGCAGAATACCTCTTTTCGATCCGTGCGTAACTGAATACGGGAACGTAATCGAAATTCAGAATAGGGGTGATTGTAGCTTTTTATTTGATTTTAAGATTTAATATGCGTGAGATATTTTATCTGAAGTTAATTTCGTATACACTAAATTATCTGATAAACACGGTTTTCCATTTTTAAAAACTGTGATTTCAAAACGAAATGGTTTTTAGAACATGGCCGAAGTTTTGTGCATGCAGTCGTGTTTTTTCCGCTATACGTGCGTGTTGTCTCCAATAGTTGATGAAAATCAAAAGTTTTTTACACCGCATACAACCAGCGTGACCGTTTGACCGACTAAAGTGGAAAATTGCCACTTATTCGAGTGCTTTTGCCACTTTTTGTCTCCCTTTTTTTAGAGTGAATTATGTAAAAATACATTAAAAATAAAAAGTATTGTAGTTCTCTCATTTTTTTTAACTTTGTCCCTTTTTTTTTTGATAAATCCCCTTTTTGGTGCCACTTTGAAAAATGTCATCGGTCACCCTGCATACAACACCAGAAATGTAAGAACGACCCTAAGGGGCGGAGTTGCCAGCACAAGAACGTATGGTGAACTTCAAAAGAACGGAAATGGAACATACGGAAACAGTCTCCTGCAACATTGTTCAATAGACAAAAAGGAAAATGGCATTGCTATGCTGTTGATATACATATTCACCTCTAGTTCATACGCAAACCTTTTGTTTGGATGGTAAGTAGATGTTGTTACATACCATGTGGATAATATTCTTGTAATATCAGCTTGGACACACACACGCACACTCATCTTACAATTTCTGAATGTTGCCATCAGTCTCGAGAAGTCCTAAGTTGAGTATAAAAAGCGTTACGATATTAGACAAACGTCCCTTTTCACAATGTATGATTAACAATGTACGTTAAAGTCCCTGTTAGCTTTTAATCGTACATTGTAAAAAGGGCCGAAAATATGTGTCTTAATTATGAAAGATGTAATTCGAAATATTAAATAAATTGTAAAAAACTTGAGTAAATATTTACGGTCTTATTTTTAAAAATTATTAAGGCTTTATAAAGGCTTAATACGCAAAATTTGACATGGAAATTTGTTTTAAAAACCCTTTATAAGGCCGTAATAATTTTTATAAATAAGGCTGTTAATACATATTAAATAAATTAATATTAAACGAGACTATAGCAACTGTAAATTGATACTGCATACATACTCTTTTTTAATATACAAATATTGTTTGATTTGTTCAAATGTAATCTACTAAATATCTCGACACAAGAGAATGACTTAAACCACTTTCATAATTATGGGCACATATCAGTTATTAGTCTGAGATTTTTGTGCAAAGGCATTGAATCGAAAAGTCTTAGCAATAATTACTTCTATATTCCCTTGCATTGAGAAATTTTGAATATTTATGGTTCCGATTGTTTAATTGAAATGAGTTTCTTACAGCATTGTTTATTCTACCATTCATTGTTTGGAAGCAAGGGGGTGCTTATTAAGTCTGGCTTATTTCACGTCAACACTTCCCAAACTGTTTGAAAAATTTCATTATTACGACTGAAAATAATCACGAGATAATTATTTGCTTAAATAACAATAGAAATCGCATTTATTAAAATTCAAAAATAGCTTCATTACTTTAAAGCTGCTTGCTGGTGATGTCAAAGCTAACGAAATTGTATAAATTTTCATATGCATACATACGAAAATAAACAATTGTAAGCTGCACGTGTTTTAATATTAATTGAAAATGTAATCAAAAGGTGTTAATACTGAGAAAAATGTTCTACATTTAAAATAAATTAAAATAATGGAAATAATTTTTTTTTAAACTATAGAACTATAGAATTGATATATGTACATTAGAGTGGCCGTTATTTATTTTTTCTTGATTTCTTCTACTCAAATTTGAAGTTGCAATAATGCAAATTCCTATTGGATGACCCTTGTGTAAACTATATAAATAAAGAAAGCAAAACTCAATTAATTCGTTGCAGTTTAATTAACTTGAGAGTTAAATAAATTTTAATCATACACTCACGAACTCAACTTTATTTTACAGACCAACCTTAAATAATTTCGCACACGAAAGCACTCAACTTTAACCAATTATCTCCATTAAATTCAGTTAAACGTTAAAACGTTTACAAAATTTTTATTTCACTAGAAACATGCACTTATTTATAAAATTAAATGACCAGAAAAATCACAGCAAAAAATCCCCTAACTTCAGGAAAACCTTTTTATATATCTTCTTTATAAAACTTAATGATAATTCTTTTTACTTCATTAGTAACAAAAAGAAAAAAAAAAAGAAAAAGTATGCCATTTAGGTTTCTTGACACCAGTCCCAACCAATTAATGTCTGTCAATTTTAAGTTCTTTTTTCTCTTAACAAGCAACAAAAAAGTGCTTAGCAATTAAGAAAATAACACGTTACACACTTTTTCAACAGGTGATTCCAGTTTAAAACATTCAACAACCACAAATCAGTAGCCCGCCCAACACAACCAACCATACACATACCGTATGATGTTTATTAAACAGAATGAAAACGACAATAAATAACTGTCACAACTGCAGTGTAAGGCAATAACTGCAAACACACAAATTCAAATTTAATGTTAACAAGATATTTTAATACAAGAATTAAATGAACTCTCTTATTGATTCAATGGAATTATAAAAATGCATAAAATAAACGATGCTGGTAAAGGCCCGTTCACACTATTATACAAGTATTAATACTTTTGTGGAAAATGCAGCTCTGACATGTTGAGTTGTTATTGTTTTTTTTTTTGAAATTTTTGAAACAAATATAAGACCAGGGATGGCATTTTCCACAAAAGTATTAATACTTGTATAATAGTCTGAACGGGGCTTAAATAAATAAATAATAATTTTTTATACCAAAACAAACCGACTTCAATGCAAAGATCTGATAGAAGAAGATACGAGGTATGTGAAATAAAATATTGAGTTTTATAAGGCGTGATTCCGGCCAGTTCTTTTTTAAATGGAGGATTGTGTCTAATTTAGAGCTCAAGTTGTGTGGTGGTAAACTTCGTAAAAATCGGTTGAGTAGAACCGCGTGAAATATTATAATAAATTTTGATGGGTTTAACTCCGCCCATTTTTAGGGTTCCGTACACCAAAGGTGAAAAAGGAACCCTATTGTTTTCGCCACGCTGTCCGTCTGTCCGTCACACGCTATTTTCTCAGGAACAGACAGAGTATGTGGAACCTTTGCCGCTACAACAACAAATACATGAGAATAAAAAATTAAAGGGTGTACCAAAACGAGCCACGAAAAATGCTAAAATTCCATGTATATTGACACTTTAAATTTGTAAAATTAGTGTATATAGTCCACAACAATTAACACTAATATTTATAAAAATTAAAATTAAAGGGTGGTCCATCAGTTAATGCAATTTTGACTATGTAATTTTGACAAGTTTCTATATCTTGGAAACCGTAGGAGGTAAACTCTTGAAATTTTCAAAATCGGTACAACTAAAAAATCTGAAAATTATAAAATCGCCAAACCCAAAAAAAAAAATCGCCAAAAATTCAAAAAAAATCGCCAAAACGAAAAAAACGCCAAAATTAAAAAAAAAAATCTAACACTAAAATAAGTCAAAAAATCGTCCAAATGAACAAAATCGCCAAAACTAAAAAAGCGCAAAAAACCGAAAAAAATTGTCAAACGCGAAAAACAAAATAATTGTTATTATGAAAAAAAAATTGCCAAAATGAAAACAATCGCCAAAATTAAAAAAACCACCGAATTGAAAAAACGCCAAAAACCGAATAAAATCGCCAAAGTGTCAAAACTAAAAAAGCGCCTAAATGAAAAAAGTCGCCGAAATGAAGAAACGCCGAAAACCGAAAATCGCCAAAATTAAAAAAATCGCCAAAACGAAAAAAACGCCAAAATTAAAAAAAAAATCTAACACTAAAATAAGTCAAAAAATCGTCCAAATGAACAAAATCGCCAAAACTAAAAAAGCGCAAAAAACCGAAAAAAATTGCCAAACGCGAATAACAAAATAATTGTTATTATGAAAAAAAAATTGCCAAAATGAAAACAATCGCCAAAATTAAAAAAACCACCAAATTGAAAAAACGCCAAAAACCGAAAAAAATCGCCAAAGTGTCAAAACTAAAAAAGCGCCTAAATGAAAAAAGTCGCCCAAAATGAAGAAACGCCGAAAACCGAAAATCGCCAAAATTAAAAAAATCGCCAAAACGAAAAAAATCGTCAAAAAATAAAAAACGCCAAAAACCGAAAAAAATCGTCAAAATGAAAAAAAAACCGAAAAAATCGCCTATATGAAAAAATCGCCAAAATAAAAAAACGCCAAAATAAAAAAATCGCAAAAATTAAAAAAGTCAAAAACAAAAAATGCCAAAACTATATTTTATATGGGCTACTAAAGTTCGTATTGAATTACATATCTCGTGTTCGTACGGAACCCTTCGTGCGCGGGTTAAAGTAGCAGCTTCACTGAATTTATTTAACTTTCAAATTGTGTAATTACAAGAACCAAAGGTTTTTTATAGACAACAAAAAAATTTTTACACTCGGTCTAAAGTATACTGATTTATGAAGATACACACATAAAAAATGGGCATGAGTTGTAAACCTCCTCCTTATTTTGAAGTCACATAAAAAGGAGAACTATTTAAATGATAAAAATTTTATTTTTAATGTGAATGATAAAATAAAAGGTTTGTTTCTTTACTTTTTATATTGCACGAAAAGCGTTCCCGTACTTGAAAATTGGGTAAATGAGAGAGGTTTTGTGAGAGTAATTTTCTTCTTGCACGAAACAGACCGTACTTTTTCTTCGTGATACTTTGGGCACATATAAAATCAATCAGCTGTTTGAAAACTAAACAATAACAAAGAAAAATTATATACTAGAAAAATTAAAAAATTTATGAAAATATATTTTAAAGCTACACTCTAAAAAAGACATGTACTATTATTAAGAAATTTTTTTTCCTAAATTCAAGTAAAAAAATTTCTAAGTTTAAGTAATTTTTTCTAAGTTTAAGTAAATTTTTTCAAAAATCTAGTAAAAATTATCTAATATGAGTAAAAACGAAAAAGTTCATATCCTCAAAAGTAGTTCATAAAAACACACAATAAATTTCTCACATTTCAGGAAATGTTTACTGACTTAAAGGAAATATTTACTAATAGTAGGAAAATGGTTATGAACTGAAGGAAATTTTATATTAAGGACTAGTAAATTTCGTCTTAAATCAAAAAATAAACCTTAGGAAATGAATTACTCCCGATTAGTTCATGAAATTTGACTTAATTAAAGATGTAAAAAGGTATACTAAATTTTAAAAAAATATTTACCAGTTTAAAGTATTTTTTCTTTAAATTATAGAATTTATTATTAATTTGCATTTAGCAAAAAATCTAAGTACATTTTTCATATTTTCGAGGAATATTTGAACTTGAAATTTATTTTTTTGTAAATAAAATAAAATCTTAAAACTCAATAATTTCAATGCTTATTTAGGCTGCCTTGTTAGGCAATAGGTTAGAGTGCTTGCCTATCAATCAGAACGTTGCTGGTTCAATACTTGTCTCCTCTCAAGGAAGTATGGTGAATTATAATATAATTAAGAATATAACATGAAAATATAAAAAAACATACCATGTGGTATAGAATTAATTAAAAATAAAAATAAGTACCAGAATTAAAGACAAAAAAATTGGAAAAATTACTAAAATTGAGATCAAAGACGAAAAAAATTTTTTTGCAAAGCTCCAAATTTTATGGGAAACTTTTACTTGATTTTAGGAAAATTTTACTTAAATATGAAAATATAATTCCTATAAACTAGTTTATTAATGAACTAGAAATTTAGTAAATATTTTACTGGTTTCAAGTAAAAAACAGTTTTGGCGCCATACGACAACTTGTTTTGTTCAAATTTAGAAAATTTTCCAAAGTTTAATTTTAATTTAATTTTTTTTGAGTGTAGTGGCGAACAAAGTTTTATAAGTTTTTATATGAAATTAAAACAAAAAGCCTTCTATATATAATGAATTATATATGTAAGTAAATAAGTAAGTGTGTATATACATAAGTATATGTTTAGTTATGTGTGTACGTATGCATATGCATGCATGCATTGACATTTCCTTTTGTGTTAAAAATTTTGGTCTTTCGCGTTCCCGTACTTTTGTGCATTTTTGCAGTTTATTGAGAGAAATTACAGTTTGCTCTCATTTTAACTAACTTTACTCAAGAAGTAGAGATACACATCTAATATGCAGGATGAAAATGTATTTAAAAAAAACTATTCAATCCCGAAATAAATTTTTTCATTTCCATTTCCACAAGAAGATTCCGCAACTATGTCTTGTGAAGGATTTACCAAATTATATTAATTAATACAATTCGCAGCAACTTGCGGTGATTTACTCTAGTATTAATTCCATTTCTCCTTAAACGTAAAATTTTCAACTATAAAAAATTTAAATTTCTAAGAACATCTTCTAATTATACACGTAAAAACATTCTTGATAAAATATAATCTATATACTGAGACCGATTATGGCCTATAGGCTTGGTTTTTATAGTAGCATGAATAAATGAAATAAAAACCAATTTTTCTATTCTATTCATTTATCTTTCACTTTATGATTATTTTTAGCTTTAAGTGCATAATAATTATTTGTGGGTGCGGCAGCAGCTACGGCATGTGATATCAAAAATTTTAATAAGATTGCGGAAAAATTTTATCATAAACAAATAATATAATATGATAATTTAATTTTATTACTTGCGAGTGTATTCCTAACTTTGTCGCGGTCCAGAATTGCAATTTTTGTTGCAGCAATTCTTGAATACATATAGAAATTTTGTATTTTTCTCTGGCTCTTTTTCTCTAAAAATAAAAAGTTGCTGCAACAAAAATTGCAAGTCTAGACTGGGACCTACTACACAAAATTGTGGCGCTGATTTTTATGACATAAATATTTTTACTGGATCTCTTGTGGCACTAAAAGCGAAGCAGCAGCAGTTTATTCAAATGATTTAAAATATTCTACTTCTTTCTACTGGTGAATTATGGAAGTTGCTAAGTGCCGGTTCAACATATAATCGAAAATTTATTTTGAAAATAGTATAAATTCACCATCTAACGCCTCATCTAAGCTTCGACTTATTCCTGGTGTTCAAGTTGAATTTCTACCTTCCCTTCCTTAAAAGTTTTATGCTAGAAAAATTTCTTCGTGTAAAGGCAAATTCGAGTTTAAAGAAAAAAATTTAGAAATATGTATATCCAAGAAAACTTTTATCATTTAAACTGGGACACTTACAAGCTCCCCACAGACGATTAAACACAACAATGTAAAAAATTCCCGTTAATAATATTATTAATATGGTGCTTACATTTTTTGCTTACTCTGGCAATATCTTTGGGTTTAAATTTTTTTCTACACTAAAACATTTTATTATGGCAATATTCATACATACTTACATACACACAAACATACACATATACGCACACGCAATGTATGTTTGTATATTTATTCAACGAATTTAGTTCTTAAATGTTATAAATGAAAAAGCAAATTTAAAATAACGCTGGTCTTGTATAAAAATAATTAGTATTATCACGTTTTATTGACATTTATGATTTAAATCTCTTTCAAAAAAAAAAAAAAAATAAAATTTAAATTTAGTTGGCCTTCATTTGAAATTTGAAACCATTTCAACTAAAACTAGTCGCTTTATTAAAACTAGTGATTATTATGCAAATTTTTGCATTAATTAATTTAATTCTATACCTACATTCGATGCAAATTTTTTATAAATTGAAACTGCATATTTATGACTTTAAAAAAGTTTTAATATTAGTGGAGTTCACATCGAAATTCACAACTGTTGTGTCAAAAAAAAATATATGAGAAAGATTTTTATAAGTGTTTTATAGTTTAAGAAATTTTACCTTAAGTTTCATAATCAGAGCAATCATAAATAAAATTCCGTGTGAAATTTCTCCCTTTTCCAATTAGAATTTTTGGTTTTCCCTGTTATACCATGTCCACACTTATGGCCTTAAACGTGTTTAAGCCAAGTGTTTTAAAAAACTAAACAAAACCGTTCACATTACAATTGAGATGTTTAAAGTTGCCGTTTTGTCAGTAAATTATTGTATTATTATTATTTTTAAGCAACAAATGTTTTTTTTTTAATAATTGAGTATTTTTTAACTAATTGCTTGTATACGAAATAATTTTTCACGTGCTGCCATTTAATAACAACAATAAGTTGCCAGATCTATCAAAAAACGGTTTGAATATACTCCATTTGCGCGTTTATATCTTAAACACTTCATTTGAGATGTTTAACAAAACAATTGTAAAGCATCTCAAAATCGTCGTGTTTAAGCTCTTAAACACGAATGAGGCGGCGTTAAATACGTTTAAAAACACAAGTGTGAGCATAGTATTACTTGCTATTAGTTGGATTTTTGTTTCCCGGGAAAAATTTCACGCCCTGAATAAAACAAATCTGTGATTTTTTAGAATATCCAAGTAAACATTTTTTTTCAATTTGGGATTATTGAATATGGTGTTTATACGTGATGAGTTGTACGTTCACGGATGTGACGATGCGATCCCTGGGGGCAAATTAGGGCATTCGATACGATTCGAAATTTTAGAATATTTCCATATAAACTCTATTGAAATATTTCGTAATTTTGTTCGATAACGAGAGCTGTAATTCGCCACCCAGGGATCGCATTGTCACATCCGTGAACATACAACTCATCACGTATAAACCCCATATTCGTATAATGACATACGTGAACGTACTGAAATCTTAAGGCTCAGTTAGCCGACTGTAATGGAATGTAACTGCAACGTTAGGAAACAGCTGATCGATATTTTTATATGAAAAGTAGGTTACGTTACTACTAACTGAGCTTTTATTCAGCTTACACGATTGACGTATCTCTTAGTTTGTTTTCGTACGATTGTCGATACGATCAAGAAAGTGACGATTGGAACCCTGATCTTTACAATTCATGAGCTTCTAATACAAATCTTAAGATTTTGAGAAACAGAATTGACCCGCTTACATTTGGAACTAAGATCAATGCCACTGATATGCTAAAATATTCGGCCTCCAGTAAGTGAAATTCTTACACGTGTGCTATTTTCTTTGCTTTTTATATTTTTTCTTATCACACAAAACTATCGAACAATTTATCATATTATAAAATGGAAAATTTTTGCTGACGACATATTTTTTATATGACTATATACTGCGTATGTAGATATGAATACGAGTATATATGTGCACACATATCTTCATACATATTTACTATCAAACCTAATTAATTAGTAATTGACGATTAGAGATGGTGTCGTGAGTATATTTTTAATCATGAATCATGATCATGCATGACCATATGTTTCGCCTATAACTACAATTGAGCACTACAACTGTAGGTAATACATATCGCTCATTTACTTGAATAACATCATAAGTCAAAAACTAGAAAACGAATCTAAAGTTTTCAATTTACACACAACTTAAAGGAAAAAGGCAATTTTATTTTTCTCTCAATAGTTGTGTAGACAAGATATTTGTAATATAGGGTGGCGTTGGCTGAAGTAGTTAGCACGTTGACTACAAAACCGAAGATCCTGGGCCTTGCTCTCCGACAGTCATTAAATAACAATACCACGCATTTTTCTGATGTATATTAAGTGTAATTTTTATCAGTTGTTGTGGAAAAAGCTCTAGTGATAAGGCACAGACACTAGTCACTAAAAGTACACCGGCTGCAGCGGATGCTAATCCTAATGTAAAATCAGAGCGCATTCTTATGTCGGTATTGTGCAGCAGAATCATCGGCGAAATAAAATAACCAATAAAATGGCTGCTAAGCACAGCTATAAAAAATTTAATACGCCTCATTGACACCAGAGGCGCTGCAACACTGCATTATTAAAAACTTACTAATCACTATCCTTTCCCTATCAGCCTCTCCCACTTCTCACAGTTAGCACAAAGGCAACTTTTGGACACAAGTGAGCTGGACACAAGTGAGCTGCACTTTAAATTTTACCCTTCCTTACCAGTAGCCTGCTAACCTAAACTAATCTGAGATATTTGTATGAAATGTTTATAAAATGTGAATAACGATATGAGAATTAATTTGCACAATTAACTCAAAAATCGAATTTTTTGAGTTATGACGTTTTTCAAGTAAATAAATGTAATACATTCATATTAAAATGATAAAATTATTTTCAACTCTTAAGTTAACGCCCTAATTCTGTAACAGGATCTGGGACGTTTTAGTTTGAAAATAGTTTTTAGTTTTTGTTCTTTGATAATGTAAAAATAAAAATATTATTTATATTTATGAAATTTATTTGACATATTGTCAGAAGTGTAAATACTACAATTATTGAAATTTATTTGCTGGTGGTTTAGCATGTCTATATACGTATTTCATTGGCGCTTGAACCAAATCATCAGTAGACTTCAACCACAAATTTTGAATAGTCACAAACCTCTTACTTTATGCACAGACTTTCAAATAAATTTCAATTATTTATATTTATGTTTATATATATTCATATATTATTTTTCGTATTCAGCCCGATCATGAATATTCCCTTGGAATTTATTTCTTACGGTAAATAATTTTTTCGAGAAAACATTCCTCCAATCATAAATTCTTTGGGAACAAAAAAAACTAATACGTGGCATCACCGCATTATTAAGCTTGTTGTTTTGCTTGTTTGTTGACATTTTGTTTCTCCCTTTTTTTGAGTGAGAGAGTAAACAAAATTAAAATAAATTAAATTGTAACAATTCCCATAAAAAAACACTAATTAAACTTATAATTGCTTAAAGAAATTCGAGTGGAGTGATATTATCAAAATGGTTTACAAGTTAATATTTAATATATTTTTTTTACTTGATATAACAAAATTTTTCGTAATACTTTTTTCTGTGTATAAAAGTTTTTTTGTACTCAAAAGCTTTTACGTACTTGAAAGAAAGAAGAAGAAGAAATGCACTATGTTCCGTAATCACCTATTGATTACGTGTGATACTGGGCAAGTGGTGCCCATCTCTGCTTAAAGCATTTTGACATGAAGTGATTTTCATACATATTTACTGATTGCATATGTACAAGTTCCATACAATCGCTGCGTAACAACTAGTAAATTCACTGTATTTCCACTAAGTTAAACAAACTGCAATAACCGCAAGTATTTATCAATAATTTGATAACTCCAAATATTTATCAAAGATTTATGACTTTTTTTTAATGTTAGGAAATAATTATGAATATTGCCATTTGATAAGAGATTTCCAATCAATAAACAGATGGTAACAATTCAGGCATTTAAAACTAGCAAGTACAGTTTTTTTAAATGTAATAATCTAAGCTTAATAGATATAAGATTGCAAGTTTTATTGGCTAACGGCAAATGGAACAGCTGATATCCCTGCACATGCAGTAATACCTCATTAATCGAAACGCTGCAAAACGAATTTAGAAATGCTCTTAATTTAACGTTTATCTAATTACTTAACGAAAAATGGATGTTACCCTCAATAATAATTTAGTTGCGTTAAATCGAATCGCAATGATAATTGAAATTGGAAGGAACAAAAAAAATGTTCACGATGCAAAACTAAACAGCGCAATTCGAAATACTATGGTATATAGTTCACTTATGCTTGCGTAAGTTTTCGCCTATTGCAATAAGCGATTTTATATAAATAAGTGTCAGTGAAACTTTTTCGAATATTTTCCAATCAATTGAATCGACAAAAGAATTGTTTGCTGGTTAATCCTTATTCCATTAATTGTTTGTGTGTCTTAACATTTTCGTTTATCTGTTTCAGCCGCCTGCCACAAAATTTTCATTAACAAATTGTCAGCAGACGCAAATTAATTTGACAATCAATCACTAGAAGTCACTCTCAAATCACTTTTATTTTTATAAAAAACAGAAACTTTACAAATACAAATGGTAATTTCGAAACAAAAGAAACATAATGGATTCAGCGGACTTGGCCATAACGCATTGGTGAGGTCGTGATCGTGGGCATATTAAATAAAAAAAGTGGCAATTTCTACTCGTACATTGAAAGAAGCGAAAGAAATTTAAATATAAAACTACTATTAAAAAAAAAAAATAAGTACACAGTGTGAAATAGCGAAAAGACAAAAAAGATTATGAGACCAACACCTCGTAGATTGGGAAACATATTAAACTGACACACAGAGTTAAGGGATCACCTGTCATGCATGTCTATTATTGATGACATAACATGTAAAACTTTAAATGAAATATTATGAAACACTGGTACATTATTTTTTTGTGCCACTGTCTAGCGCTTAGTCAAGTCCATTGGAGTAGCTATAAATTTTTTTCTAGGCTGGGGGCATTATGACTAGTGATTTTCATGAGTAATAATGAAATAAATATTTACATGGATTTTTTAATGATTGTAGGAATGGCAAGAGGAAGTCTAGGGGGAGGGGAATGCACTCCCCCACAAATTGCCCTTTCTACGCCTATGGTAAAATCAGACGACATATTTTCTATATGCAAAATGTAACAGATATAGAATACCTTAAACATTTAGATTCTGATTCAGAAATGATCTGAAATAGATTGATATTGAAAAATTAAAAAAATCGAAAAGAGGGTTTCAGAGCTGGAAAACTTAAACTGTCTTTTTGCCATATGTTTTTTTATATGTAATAGATCACTCTCAGCTGCTGTTTTTCCATGGCGTGCTTTATCAACAATCTTCCAAATACTTAGAGGGCTCTAAGTAATTGCAATGACTATATAATACCTCTATTTAAGTGTATTTTAATATAATTATTTTCTTTTGAGTGGTTTACAATTTAAAATAATTACTATTAATGCCTGTATTATTGTGTATGATTTGTTTATTTGCAACAAAAAAAAAATTAGATAATATTATTATTAATGTTTACGTAAACAGTTTGAATATTTAAATTCAAATAAAGATTATTTGATTGTGTGTTTTTTTGTGTATTGCACCTGAAAGTTTAACCCTTTAAGGGCACGTGTGGAAGATATAAAACATAAAATAATTAAATGTTATTTTTAGATAAACTAAAATAATTTAGTAAAATTTTCCATCTATTAAAGAAGTTCTCTCATCTATTCCATTCCATTTATCTTGTACTGCAAACAATGGAATAAATAAATCAGTAACCCGCAAGCCATACCACAATTGTGGATTTTTAATTTTAGAATTTTTTTTTTTAATTTTGGTGCTTTTATCGATGTTTTGCAATTTTTCCGGCAGTTTTTTCGTTTAATAAATTTTTTTTAGTTTTGGCGCTTTTTTAATTTTGACGATTTTTAATTTGGCGATTTTTAGGGTTCCGTACACCAAAGGTGAAAAAAGGAACCCTATTGTTTTCGCTACGCTGTCCGTCACACGGTATTTCCTCAGGAACCGTAAGAGCTACGGACCTGAAATTTGGACAGAGTATGTAGAACCTTGGCCGCTACAACAACAAATACATGAGAATTAAAAGTTAAAGGGTGTTCCAAAACGAGCAACGAGAAATGTTAAAATCCCATGTAAAATACATATAATTGTATGTACATACGTATATTGACACTTGAAAATTGTAAAATTAGTGTATTTTTATATAGACTACAACAATTAACATTAAAATATTAAAAAATTTAAATTAATGGGTGGTCCATCAGTTAATGCAATTTTGACAATGTAATTTTGACAACTTGCTATATCGTAAACGGAGAAAACCGTAAGAGATAAACTCTTGAAATGTTCAAAAACGGTAAAACTAAAAAATCTGAAAATTATAAAATCGCCAAACCAAAAAATATCGCCAAAAATTAAAAAAAATCGCCAAAACGAAAAAATCGCCAAAAACTAAAAAAATTTCTAACACTGAAATAAGTCGCAAAATTCGAAAAAAATCGTCCAAATGAAAAAAATCGCCAAAATTAAAAAAAGCGCCAAAAACCAAAAAAAATCTCCAAGCGCGAAAAGGTTCCAGTAACAAAATAATTGTTAATATGAAAAAAAATCGCCAAAATAAAAAAATAATCGGTAAATTCAAAAATCGCCAAAAACCGAAAAAAGTCGTTAAAATGAAGAAACGCCAAAAACCGAAAATCGCCAAAATTTAAAAAAACGTTTTTTTTTCAATTTCAACAGCTTGCTAATTTATTTATAATAAGCATGCTTTGCTCTATTTTTTTTCTTTTCATATATTTTTTTCTAAATAAAATTAATTGCAATTAATATTTTATGGCTTTTCGGTGATCAATTAATTTATGAAAGAAAAAAAAATAAAACAAATATATATTTATTTTTTAATATTATATATTTATTTATTATTGTATTTATTAATTTATTATTTTATGAGAGAGAGAGAGAGAGAGTCAACGGACTTTAATCTCATCTAAATTGATTACGTATTGCGCTTGTTTTGTTTTTAACACAAAAAACACTCTGTGAAATTATTCAATCACGTGAAAATTTTCTGCTAATTAATTACTTTTTTTAATGAGGTAAATTTTTAGCCGCCCTTTCCCTTTGTTGTTACATATACATACATAAATAAAATTAACTGCTTAGTTAGCATATTTTTATTCTCGAGCATAAATAAATTTTTAATTTGAATTATATTATTAATTAATTTTAAGCCAGAAAGACTCGTTCGTTTTTTTGTTAAAGAAATTTTAAGAAAAAGTTTGGCAATAGTTATGTTGGTATGTAAATGCCATTAATTTATTCTAATTATTCGTCTATAAAAATTTCTATTTTGAAAAGTCTGCCGTTGAATCATTTTGTTGCATCTATGAAATGAAAATCCCCTTAAATTCAGGTTTTTGTTAACAAATATTATTTCTTTGTATAATAACCATAATGTATTCATATTACAGCTTAATAAAGTATAATAATGTCATATGTGAACATAATATGTCAAATATGTCAAGATATTTTTTATTATTATCAAGATTTACATGGCTGCTTCTTGTCTGCAAGCAGCGTTGTCCTTGTGACACTAAAGTATCACTTTTGACCCTTTTTCATGCCAATGACACTTTTTGTGACCATTACCTTAATTTATCCCTTTGTATAATTTTAACAAAATGTATGACGTAGTGCAATCATATACTCAAAAATTGGACAAAGCACAGTTTAGAATATCAGGTATTGGAATAAGAGCGTCTATTTGGCTATATTCGGTTCGATGGTGTCGATCATTTTACTGTTTTAGTCGATAGAAAAGTCAATAAATGTTAAAAATATTTCAAAAAATGTGACACCCAAATCCCGGAATCCAAATGCAATTATTTCTCGGAATTATTACAATTAAAAAAAAAATTTTAATTACTTGCATATTTACTCTTATTTATAAATAAAATTTAAATGTGATTTTTCATAACTTGCAAACCGGCAATGCCGTCTTCACTATTCTTTGCCTGGCGTTTGTTCCTAGTATTTTTTTAACCTGTTATTTAAAACTTACGGTTATTTTGACTATATGCACTTAAAAAAATTATTATCTTCATCCGATCCTTTTTACGATCTGGGCAGTTGGAGGGTTAACATTGATTTATAATTAAAGTAGGTATGTTAGTTAATTCTATTTAAGTCTAATGTATTTAATTAATTGTTAAAATTCGTTTTTGGTTTTTTAATTGAAATAAATGTTGTATTTTTTGTTCACAAGAAACTTGACCCTATTTTACTTTAAACCCTACTTTTGACCCTTTTTTCTTAAAGACCTTTTTTATGATCCTTTTTTGAAATTTTCAACGGCAACGTATGATTCCCCTTTAATAGGAAGCTTGAAAATAATTGAGGGCTGAGAGCCAAAGGGTTACCAATTGTATATTAATATTATGTAATTAAATCTCATCAGGATTATGTCGAATTATATAATACGATTCAAAATCCTAAGCCTTATGTACACGATTCGATTTGTTTTTCTGAATTCGTCTAAAATTTTCTGCCTGGCTCACGATGTCGACAAGAAATTTTCGTTCGCTTACTTATATTGAAAACAAAAACAAAATAAGAACATTTGTTTTTGTTTTCAATATAAATAAGCGAACGAAAATTTCTTGTCGACATCGTGAGCCAGGCAGATCATATCTTATAGAAGCTGTGTGTAATTAAAATATTATAGTGTTTTCACACTGACATGGTTTGAATAAAAGTCGATTTTAACGTTTAAACCCACTGTTAAAACCATATTTTATTATATTTACAAAATGACTTTGTTAAAAAAATTTTTGAATTGATTTTAAACGGGTTTTACGAAATGCAACCTTGTTTTCTCTGTGCTAAATTCAGTGCTACCAACTTAAAATGACTGGAAGCAGCTGATGATGTTTATGCCAGTGAGTGAGAATAGCTACAGATTGTAAGATTTTCAACTTAAAAATGGATACAGCCGTAACAATAAAAAAATAAGAGAGATGTTTTAGGACACCCGGTTAGAGCTATGCTGCTTAGCTATAAAACACAAATTTCATGTGTTAAATAACAATGTAATAAAATTATATAATAAATATGGGTATTTCAGCAGGAAGGTAAACTTTTTGTAGCGGGCAAAACCAAGCAAATATGCTTATTTTTTCAAAGAAAATGAAACATTTTTTTACATATTAATATATTTGTGTTGGCCGTCAGCAGCTCTACTTTAAGAAAAATCGAGTCACGTTGTTCAGAAATACAAGGTTAATTGATTGCTGTCGCACGCGACAAAAATTGGAATTTCTCGGAGAAATACCCATATGATGATGTCAAATTCACCTCAAATATTTTAAAACGTTTATATTCATTTCATTCATTTGCTCATGTGCAAAAATAGTACAAAAACAAATTGAGCAATCCTTCTCATTGTTTATTTTTTATTTTTCTTTCAGTCAATTCACAAACAAAACAAAATAAAACATTTTATTTCGTTTATTTTCTTACTCTACTTTTAAGTACAAAAAAAATCAAACAAAAATTTATTTATAACTGTAATAAAGTCGATTATTTTTGTTACGAAAATCCCGTTCTAGATCCTGTATTGTGGCATAAAGAGCACAGCTGTAATAAAAAAAATTGCGGAGAAAAATAATCGTTTGTACGGAAAATATTTTCATTGACCTCTGGAAAGTGAAAATAGACGATATGACTGAAATCCATTTGGCGATAATAAAGGTTTAATTTATAGTGTATTTGTTAATTTTTTATTTATAATATAGTAAGGCCTCGATTATCCGTGATTCGATTATCTGGGAAAGATAAATTGTAATTATTTTCTTTGTGTACATCGATTTAATTTTTTTTGCATGGATCAACCGTGATTTACCTCTATTATCCGGGATTGAAAGCATGCAACTCTTTTCAGCCAAAATATTTCTTGCCTTATGATGCATATTTATGTACATACATATATTTTGATTAAACACAAGAATAAAATCCATGAATTTTTCTAATATGAATAAAAATACTTTGTTTAAGTGGTTGCATAATTTTAAAATCTACATTTACAAAATATAAAATAATTTCCATCTAACAGCGCATTGTAAAATTTCCGAGTTTTTTATAAAAAACAGCTGTTGTACAGTTTGTAAATAATTGTAAGCAGAAAAAAATACAGCAACAAATACACGCATTTCTACAGCAGATTTATTTTATTTTTAACATATTTATTAGACAGTCTATTGTTTAGGCCTGAATTTTTTAAACTTGCAGTGTGAACCCAAAATCAACTTTTTATGGTTTTACCGTTAAAGCCAGGTTTTAACTTTAGCTAAAAGAAAAATGAATTAATGGTCACTCTGTTTCAGATGTTAAATTCAACTGAGATTTTAATAACAAAGAGTCAAAGAGACATTAAAAGAGCGCCTATGTAATTAGATGAAAGAGAAAATATTGCTAAAGCTGGATTTAGTAGAAAACAAATCACAAAGTTGGGAATATTTAAAGTTTTTTTATTAATCGGTTTAGTTGATTTAGCAAACGCGTTGTGGTAGTTGGTGTTGGAATGGAGAAATTAAAAAAAATATGTAATATTTAATAACAAAGTAGGCTGAAAAAATTGCAAATAATTTCTGGTAAATAAAGGTGCTCAATAAAAAACACGAAAAGTATGCATGTACTTTTATCAAATAATAAAAAATATTAGTGAAAAAATGTGCTTGCATACACAAAAGTTCTAAATATTCATACAAATATATTTTATGGAAAGTGCATAACTTATAGAAAGTCTGCAAGAGAAAATGATCGGCATTTCTGCGAATAGTTTATTTGTTTCGCAGAAATTTCGTATAAAATGTTGCGTGCATTGCAAAGTGCATACAACATACGCATATACATACATATGTACGTATGCATATATGTATGTATGCATGCATGTGTATAGTTACCTACTATACTATGCAACAGATTTGAAATGATCAAACTTTATTATTGCATTGGCTTAACAAAAATAATAACTTATCGCTGTTAACTTTTCGAATTAATAAATTATTTGCAATCTAAATGGAACACATTTTTTTAAAACAAACATACATATGCATGTGTATGTATGTATGTTCGTATGAATATATGTATGAATGTGTGCACAGACGTACGTACACTAGTCACAATAAGTTTGCCTACAAGTCGCTATATATAAATTAATATTTTTGTAACAAAAAAATTAAAACGGCAAACAAAGGCCGTGGTGCGCTATACTACACGATCGCACGATTCATTCACAAGAAAATTTTTAAAAGACCGCTTCGAAATGGTGTTTTGGGCGCCATACAAAGAGTATGAAAAAAGGGCATTCTCAGCTGTCTGACAATAAAAATAACTCTGATCGCATTTTATGAAATTGTTCATAAATATTTCTAAAGTCACGTGGCTTGCCAAAAAAAATCTGGCACACAGTTTTTGAATTTATGTGACGATATGTATGTATTTTGAATTACATGAATTAATGTTGTACGTAAACTTATTTTCCCTAGTGTATATTAACTTAAACACGAATTATCTTCCTCTTGTATTATATTTTATAATCAGCTGCTAGTTTTTTTGTGTGTGGAAATTTTGTTTTGATTCTCTTTGTTGTTGTGGGATTTTTTTCCTTCTTATTGTTCCTGTGCTAACACTTTTGTATGGGAAAATGTGTGCTTTTTTGTAAGAAGGTATGTATGTATGTGTGTATGTATGTATGTATGTATGTATGTACATAAGCTATGCAAATATGCAGTGATAAGATTTATTCACATAAGTATGACAGCAGGCATCTGCGAAGCAAACAGCGTTGCCGATTTCTGTGTAATTATCCAAAAATAAGACAAAATGATTAAACAGAATACCGGCTTAAACACATTTTCCATACAAATTGACACAAAAAAGCAGCCACAGAAACCAGTCGTGAGATAGAATCTATTTTATTTTGAGAGCGTTTTTTCTTATGCTCTCGCATATCAATACTCATTCTCACAAAAATGTTACCATACTTTTGATCAATTTCATACATTTTGTAAACAAAACTACTAAGAAAAATAAGCACAAAAGAAAATAAAATAAAAATCAGAGAGTATTTGAAGTTACTGCCGTCGATTTTATTATGGGCTTAATTAATTTGTCAGCGATTTGCCTGAAGTTGCAGACTTTACTCTGTTTCATCATAAATGTTTTTTTTCTTGGACTATTTTTGAATCATAAAATTTGGAACACTGGCAACTCTGGAAATACCTCACGCTCCAAAAGAGTGTGAAATAAGAACTAGTTCACAATTTTATGTACATATGTATATATAAATTATACGTATAATTTTTAAGAGCAATTCCCGTGTGCGGTGTTTTGTGAAACTTTACCCCAATGAAGGGCATACAGCACTGTAACCGGAAGTGCAATTTTGTCTGTACGCAAGTCTTATTAAAATTAAAATGATTTGTGTTATTGTAAGTAGGCTTATTTTTAATGTGGAGGGTGTTGAAGGAAATTTTGAAAATACTTATGTACATATTCGATGTAAAAATTTATGCATATCGTCACCTAAAATTCAAAAGGCCGTAAGTATACTCTTTACTTTTTTACAGGAGAAGCAAGAAACCTTATAAATTTTAGGGCCGTTTTAACAACTTGCCTTTAGTTAAAGGTAAGATTTTTTGTGCCCGATAAATATCTTTGCATTATTACAACTTGAATTTTTTATTATTATTATCAATAATAATAATATTTAATGAATAAAAAAATAATAAATAAAGTATTTTTTATGCAAACCCATTTATCCGGCAAACAAAATCCTGCCTTTAGCTAAAGGCAAGTTGTGAAAATGGCCGTTAGAGTTTTCATTTGTTAGGTGCCAAATTGGATGATGAATAATATCGGTATTTTTGAACTTATGTACATATGTGAGTAAAATTTTGAAGGTGATGTAATTTTATTTATCACATCATAACCAATCAAAAAGTCTGTTTTGAATTTTTCGATTGTTACGGCCTTTTGGATTTTAAGTGACGATATGCATGCAAGGCTTATAGTGTTTTCACACAGACATGGTTTTAATTAAAGTTGGTTTTAACGTTTTTGCATTTTTATATACAATTACTTGATTTACAAGCACTCTTTCACTTTGTATTACTACTTCCATAGTTTTAAAATATTTAAAAAATTTATTTAAAATATATAAAATAATTTCCCTTTAACAACGGATTGTAAAATTTCAGAGTTTTTCATACAAACAAAAACAGTTGTACAGTTTGTCAAGTAATTGTTATAAAAAGCAGCAAGAGTTACAACAACAAAGACACGCATTCCTGCGGGGGATTTATTGTATTTTTGGGCAAAGTTATTAGAAAGTCTGTTAGTTAAAACCTAAATTTAAAAAACTTGCAGTGTGAATGCAAAATCAGCTGTTGGTAGTGTTAACGTTAAAACCAGGTTTTAACTTTCCGTGGGAAAACACTATTACATTGTAAGTACATGCATACATATTCGTATTTAAAAATATTAAAAAAATACTATTTGTTGTTTACTTGTGTAAAGTAGTTAATAAAAACTGTACATATCACTCGTTTACTAACACAACGGTATAACTAAAAAAAACAAATTTTGCCAGAAAACGCCTTTATATATAGTTTTCAACTTACACACAACTTAATGGCAAAAGAAAATTTATTTTATTTTTGATTTTTTGAGTCATGAGTGGCCGTTAGCTGTGGGGAGATTTTTTTTGATTTCTTATATTCTCTCCCCCAAATCGGTTCAGTTTTATTTAAAAAAAAAATACAAAATAAATTTCAAAGCGATAGCTTGTGTTTTAGGGGGTGCTTTCGCCCCTCAAAGTTGACCTTGAGGCCGGAGAAAATATAAAAAATAAATATTAATGGCCACTCTAACGTACATACGCAAAAATTGTTTAATTTATTATTTTTGTTTTACAGATTTATTATCCACGAGACCATAACTCACTTTAACTTGAATAGAAATCAAATAGTTTTTAATAAAAAAACCAATTAATTTACATAAATTATTAAGATAAAAAAAATCACGATAATTTGAACCACATTATTGATAAAAAATAAACCCTGCTAATTAAATCGTAAACAAATAGACAAATCATTAAAATTAAAAAAAACACTTAAAACGATACAGAAACGCAAAGTGATCTCGTAGATAATATTTATTAAGTTCGTTTTTTGTAGATAAAAAAAATTACGTTAAAATTAAAAACCAAAATCATTGAAATTATCTCGACAATTAACGGTAAACAAATAGCAATACACATTTTGTTTTTTTTTTAATTTACACTTGTATAATTTATAATCTACAAGAACATCTCCAACAAAAAGTGCCAACAAGTTTTTTTTTATAATATAAGTACATACCTTTGTACATACTTATATACATATTTGTGTACATACGTATGTAAAGTGGAATTTTAAATCTTATCTCTGTTGAGTCTGTCTGTAGAAAAATCATATGATACTCGCATGCCTACTTAAACAGTACATACATTTAAATATATTTTTCTTTTAAATTTAGTACAAAATTAAAAACAAAATACCTATGAAAATATGTATGTTCTTACATATTTCAGTAGTTATGTTTAATTGGCATTTTTTGAACAGCTGTTAAAGGTTTATATTTAAATTATGCTCTTAACCCTCTATTAACATTCGCAGACTCTTCCGTTATAACAACAAATCATAATCAAATAACAAAATAACACTAATATTAGTGACAACAACCAAACTGTATGTACATATGTATGTATGTGTACGTGTGCGCGTTTGTGTACTTAACGTTGTTGTATTAAAAAATGGTGGCTGGCTGGCTGGTGGCTGTTAAACATTGACAAACTTCAGCAATCGTACATCAGTCTCTTGAAAACTGTGAATTAAACTTCAACGAAATTAAATGCGATATTTTTATTTTGAAATAAAATGATTTAAGATTATAGTTACAATAAATAGAAATATAAAAAAACCTACAAAAATTTATAAAAAATAAAAAATAATTTTCTAAAAAGGAAACCTGGTAAAAATGCATTTTTAAAAGTAAAATCTTAAAATATGTATGTTGTTAATGTAAAAAAAATCATTTAAAATTAATTTTGTTGTGATAAATATTTTAATAAACTTTTAATAAAAAGACAACAATAAAATAATAATAAAAAATGAAACATAAAAATACGTTAGAAGATTCCTACGCCACAGAATCACTTTTAGTGGTGCCGAAATTCAGTGTCCATCCAGTGCGCGTTCATCCAAATGGTACTCCATTGGTGGATATTGTTGCTGACAATGAGGAAACGGGCTTGGGCTATACGCATACCTTGGTAAGTTTCAGATTATTTATATTATTTAATTGAAAATTAAATTAATTTTAATATGATATGAATCTCTGTATACCTATGAGGAATTGGGTTCAGTTTTTCCTTTACAGTGGAAAACAAAAATTATTCTACATGTGCAAATAGTACTGTAGGGAAATTTCAATACAACGAATTCGAAGGCGATCGAAAATTACTTCGTTGTAGCTATTTATTCGTTGTACATTTGTACATACACATGTATGTATCAGAAAACTTTTGAAGAAATACGAAAAAAATTCGTTATAACTATAGTTTTTTAATCGAAATTCTATTTATTTTAATATTATGTAATGTTAACAGTCAGTCAATAAAAAAGATAAACTTTGCTTGCTCAAGGTTTTCATATTTAACAAGGAGCTTACTCTTCCACCTTAAGGACTTCGTGTATTAAATAGTTTCCCAATTTTTTTTTTGAACTGTAGAAAGAGTAATCGGGGATATCCTTACTAATCGACCCTGTTCTGTAAGCCGATCGATTTTAAATCGCATGATTTTAGAACACTAACTGCGACAATATCTGTTTAGATTTTTTTTAAATTTTTTTTTATATAGATTCTCAAATATCATATCTGAAAGAAAATTAACTTGTATTATTTTCCACACGTCTGCAGGAACATTCAGGGCAATCATGAATAAAATTTCGCCTGAAATTTTTTCCGGGGAACAATTCCAACTAATAGCAAGTAATAGGGAAAACAAAAAATTCTAATTGGAAAAGGGAGAAATTTAATCAGTGGAAAGCCACATTACCAGTGTCGCATATAGTATAATTTTTATCCAGTTTGGAACCGGTTTTTTAAATTTGGTACGGATTTTTTCCGAAAAACTAATTTTTGGGCTGGTAAGGGTGATTTTCGTTTCGGGTTTGATTGTTTAACCAGTTTTAAACAGGCGAGCGGAGCTTCTTTGTTGTTTTGATAAAGGAATTTTTCTTGAAATCAAATTTTTGCTTCATTCTGACTTCGTTGTATAGAGACTTTTAAAGGAATTATTCGCTATATGACAGGAATTTCCTTTAAATATATATTTTTTTTTTACTCGAGTCCGTTTTATAGAGACTTTTAAAATAATAATTCTTTATGTATATAAAGGCTTTATAGGTCGAAATTTTTTCGTTAGTAATGGAGCATTTTTAGAGTAGAGTTTTATCTGAAAAATTTTGCAATAAGGAGGGTTTTTTATGGGACCGAGAAAAGAAATTCGTTATATTGGGTTTTTCGTTATAACGAAGTTTCACTGTATTTATTTATCAATAAAAAATTGTAAGCTGTAGACTTTCATAAGATTCATATATATATGTATGTATATAAAAGAATTTTGAACATTTAAAAAGTACCGTTTATAAAAGAGCCTTTTTGTAAAAAGTACTTTTTGTAAAAAATACTTTTTGTACAAAGTACTTTTTAAAAACATATCTTTTATTAAAATTATCTTTTTGTAAAATGTAAATTTTATAAAAAGTACCTAATGAAACTATTTTTTTAAGCTTTAGGTCAATTTAATATATATTGTTTTTAATTTATCGATATTTCGTTAACCATTGGCTAACTTCTTCAGGATATTTCTATCTTTTATATGTAATTTTTTATATTTTGTTTTTAATTATTTTTGAATTGATTTTTTCGTTTTCAATTCAAAAATAATTAAAAACAAAATATAAAAAATTACATATAAAAGATAGAAATATCCTGAAGAAGTTAGCCAATGGTTAACGAAATATCGATAAATTAAAAACAATATATATTAAATTGACCTAAAGCTTAAAAAAATAGTTTCATTAAATACATAAAATAGGTCGAAAAATTAGATAAACAATATAAAAAGTACCTTTTATAAAAAGTACCTTTGCAAAAGTAACTTTAATAAAAAGTATGTTTTTGTAAAAAGTTCGTTTATAAAAAGTGCCTTTTATAAAAAGTACCTCTCACAAAAAGTAACTTTAATAAAATGTACGTAAAGTACTTTTTATAAAAAGTACCATTTATAAAAAGTATATATATTATAAAAAGTACTTTTTGTAAGAAGTACTTTTTATAAAAAGGTCCTAGCATAAAAAGTACGTTTCATGTAAAGTATCTTTCATAAAAAGTACCACTTCGAAAAAGTACCATCCTTGTATAAAAAGTAGCTTTTATTAAAAGTATCTTTCGCAAAAAATATCTGTTTGAAAAAGTACCCTCCTTGTATAAAAAATATCTTTCATAAAAAGAACCTTTTTGAAAAGTACCCATGATAAAAAGTAACTTTTTAAAAAAGTATCTTTTATAAAAATTATTTTTTGTAAAAAGTACCTTTTGTAAAACGTAATTTTTATACAAAGTAAATTTTATAAAAATTACTTTTTACAGAAAGTACCTTTTATAAAAAGTACATACTATAAAAAGTACCTATTATAAAAAATACCTTTTATAAAAAATACCTTTTATAAAAAGTTCCATTTATAAAAAGTACCTTTTATAAAAAGTACCTTTAATAAAAAGTACATTTTATAAAAAGTACCTTTTATAACAATTACATTTTATAAAAAGTACCTTTTATAACAAGTACATTTTATAAAAAGTACCTTTTATAAAAAGTACCTTTTATAACAAGTACCTTTTATAAAAAGTACCTTTTATAAAAAGTATCTTTTATAAAAATTTCCTTTTTTAAAAAGTACCTTTTATAAAAAGTATCTTTTATAAAAAGTACCTTTTAAAAAAAGTAAGTTTTATAAAAAGTACATTTTATAAAAACTATCTTATATTAAAAGTAACTGTTATAAAAAGTACCTATTATAAAAAGTAACTATTATAAAAAACTACTTATTACAAAAAGTACCTTTGTACTTCTGAGAACTAAAAAAATAGTTTGTATAGAAATTCCTTTTTTAAAATGTACCTTATATGAAAAGGACATTTTTTAAAATTTTATATATTTCGTAAAAATAAACTTTTACAAAAATTAAATGATTGACAATAATTTTCTTTTTAGTTATTATGTAATTGCACATATGTATATAAATATGAATATATTTAAATTTGTCATTGATTCCAAGATGGTTCCAGTGTCACGTGACACACCTCAGAATTTCATAAAAAAAAGTTTAAATTGCAAATTAATATTGACAGAAGATATATTTATAATACTTCTATGTCAATACGTCATTAAGTTGAATAAACTAATTAAGTTAAAGCAAATACACATTTCAATAAATAGCAGATAATAAGCGGCGGTATTTTTTTATGGATTTAATAATACAAAAAACACTTTTCGTTCGTTCGTGAATGGATACAAATTAGTTGGAAAACATTTGCAAAAATGATGGCAAAGAAAAAAAGATAGAATAATTTAGCATAAACAAACAGTTAATACTTTTATTTTTTTTAGTTTGATTAAAAATTCTATAAACGTTTAAGCTTTCAAAACACATATTTTATTTTCTGCTATAAAAATAATTTTTATTTTCAAAAATACAAGTATGCAAATAGTGGTTAAATGATTTGGCCCTGCATATGTATGACAAATATTTATATATATAAATATATATATATATATTAATTTTTTTTTATTAAAAAGTTGCTATAAACAAATTTACGTTTATACATCATTAAGTCAAGGTCAAGAAAATTAACATTTTGCCATAATTATAATTAACAATATTCAGAGAAAAACAAAAACTGCAAAATAGAAAAATAGTTTAAGTTATAAATTAATAAGTAAATGAATAAATATTGCATTTATAATTTAATAAATACATACTTATGTACATAACTGTATGTAAGAACATGCTTATTTATGTTGCGCTTTTCTTATCATTTGTTTTTGCTCTCCCAGCAAAGTGTTACGTAACACTAATGTTTATTCGTTTTAAACAAAATGTTTGATTAACATTTTTTTCTAACCATTAAATCCTAACATATTTGTTTGCTTGAATAGATTGGAAGCAAAATCTGATTAAAATCTTTTTGTATTTCTTTGTTTTTTATTTTTTGTCATGTGAATGAGTGTGTGACGGGAATAAATTAATCCGTCATTGTTGTATTTAATATTCATAATCAATGCGCTATAAATTAAACAACTGTAAATTAAATAATTTCAAATAGATATTGACTTTTTTGCGCTTATAAAAAAATTGTATTAGTTTGATTTCTATTGCGATTGCATAAGCAAAAAGTAATAAATCAAAATAATTCAAAGTTGTATTGAGCAGATATTAGCAACTGATTTAAATGTTAAGGCTGCTAATCTTTTTGATTTTCTTTTCGAAAGTAAAATGTTTGAATGTATGGAAATCTTTATTAGAAAAATATAAACATAATTGGAAAATTTTATAGAATCTTTGTGGATTCTACCTAAACATTATAGGTTCCATAAAACGCAGCGCTAAGCAGCTGTTTATATTCTCATTTGTTTATTCATTATTCAAAAGTGCAACAACAATAATGCCTAAGCAGCAAGCAGTGTTGCCAGTTTTTTCCTAGAGCTTATCCCCAACTTTTGATTTATCATCCCCAAGAATCCAAAATTGAGTTTTTTTATTGAATTTTTTTTGTGAAAAAACAGAATTATTTTAATATTATTTAAAAAAGAATGACAAAAATAACATATTTATTTAATAAAATTCATTTTTATCGATAGCTATACTTACATTCATATTAATTTAATTTGTGCTTGTAAAGAAAAAATTACAAATAGTTTTTAACCAACGTTTACCATTTCAAAAACTTCAGAATCGAAATCTTCTGATTCATCTTGTATTTGTATTAAATGTAGTTAGCATTTCAGCAGAAGGATTAAATTTGTCGCCACAAATTGAATTATTTTTAAAGTATGTGCTTATTCTAAGTGCTTCCAACAAGTCATATTGCATTTTGCTATGTATTTTTGTTTTGGTAGTGTTCATTACTGGGTGATCTGCCTTGAAACCATTCACTATGAATAATAACACACATTTTTAAACTTGACAGACGCATATACATATCTTAGTTTAAAAATCATTCTGGTTACCATCAGTTATAAAAAAATCCCCAAACAATCCCCTAAAATTTGGTTATCATCCCCAAAAAATTCGAAGATCACCAATACGAAATTTTCATTCCCAATCGCGAAAAAAATCCCCGTTTTGGGGACAAATCCTTAACCTGACAACACTGCGTCGAAACGAAAATTTTTCTTCTTCTTAATGTGTTAAAATAAAATCAAAATTCAATTCAATTCTATCATTATGGTCATGGCTATGGCGAGTTCACCTACAATTAACTACAGTGTTGCCCATAAGTTTGTTTAAAACAGCTGTTTAGTATGGTTATGGTCATGGCTCATTATGCACTTATTTCTGAAACTTCTTGTTTTTTTTTTGCACAGACTCTCTGTCACAGTTTATTAATTTAACTAAGTAAAGGTCATAAAACTTTTATATTAACTTAACATATTTGTAAGGAGATGAAATAAAAATTGATAAGCGATGAAGTGTAACAACATTGACTCATCATTACACAAATTGCTGTAGCTGCTGTTATTTTCTTCTTTCTTTCTTTAGAACTTAAATTGTAAAGAATTCAACAGATAAAAGTAATAAATATGAGAAGATGATAAACTAGTATAACAGAATGCAGATTTCTTTTTTTTTTTGCTTTCTTTCTTCTTTTTTTAATACAAGATTTGTGTGCATTCTTAAGCGAACAATTTATATAATTTAATAAATACATTATTACAATGATTATCATATCATAAATTGTTCCAAACAGCAAACTTTAATAAATAGAGTGACCCGAAACTCACGCCAAAACTTAAAATAAATTAAAGTTAAGCTTTTTATAGCCCGCTTAAATTGTAAAAAATAACTCAAAAAAATTAAATTGTAATTCGAAAATTTGTTTTTTGTTCGAAACATCAATACATGGCCTTTAAACTTAAAGTGATTTCGGGCTGTTTTTGACAAAGCTTATACAGAGCGTCAATTATTTCTATTAATTTTTTTATTTTATTTACTAAATGTTACAAATACAATTAAAAATTATATCATAACTTAATTTTAAACGAGAACAGTAAAGCAGACCAGAGTCTATGGTGGGAACCGAACCCACAACACAACCTCCACATTGATAGGCTAGCACACTACTCACTAGCCTACCGAGGCACCCACAATTCTTTCTAGTTTATCTGCATAAAACGTTGACTTAACGACAGTTAAAAATAAATTCAGTAAATTGCAACTTAGACTCGCATATGAAGGGTTTCGTAATGACACTACATATCGCCAATTTACTCAAAAAACGTCACAACTAAAAAAACCTATTTGCCAAAAAACGAGTTGAAGTTTTCAATTTACACGCAACTTAATGGAAAAAGAAAATTTTATTTTTTTCCCTAGAACGATTTAATCCTCATAATTCTGCATAATTAACTCAAAACTTAATTTTTTTGAGTTATGACGTTCTTTAAGTAAATGAGTAATTTGTAATGTTATACGGAATTAAGCCTTGATAATCGAATATCTTACCTGATGTAGACATTTAATTTTTTTGTTCCAATGTGTTTTCTTAGTTTTAGCGTTTTTTTTGATGTTTTGACGATTTTTTTAGATTTTTGGCGATTTTTTTAGTTTTAGTAAAAGTATTCATTTCAGGTTTTTCTCGTTGGCAAAATGGAAAAATGTAATTTTTTTGACAACAAACACAGGAAAAAAATTCAAAAATTTTTTTAAAATTTTTTTCCTGTTTGTTGTAAAAAATTATATTGTTTCATTTTTCCAACGGGGGAAAAAACTGAAATGAGTACTTGGCATTTTTTTCCGTTTTTACATTTTTTTTTCGGTTTTTGGTGATTTTTCGGTGTTTTTTGGTTCAGCGATATTTTTTTCATTTAAACTATTTTTTCATTTTGGCGATTTTTTTTTCGGGATTTTAGCAATTTTTTTTTCGTTTTGGCGATTTTTTCATTTTGGCGATTTTTTTCGGGATTTTGGGGATTTTTTTGATATTTTTGATTTTCTTGCATCTTAGCGACTTATTTTATATTTTTGGTGATGCATTTCATTTAAGCGCTTTTTTCATTTTTTTTGCGCTCTTTTATGTTTTGACGATTTATTTTGCTTTTTGGCGTTTTTTTTAGTTTTAGTGATTCTTTTGGCACTTTTATCCGTTTTTGAAATTTTGTTCGGTTTTTGGCGATTTTTCGGTTGTTTGGTTTAGCGATTTTTTTTTCGTTTTTGGCGATTTTTTTTCTTTTTGGCGATTTTTTTGGGATTTTGTACACTTATATATTCTTTGGTGACATTTTTTACATTTGATGATTTTCTTGCATTTTAGCGATTTTTTTTTAAGTTTTTTGTGATACATTTCATTTAAGCGCTTGTTCATTTTGGCGGTTTTTTGCAATTGTTTCGGGTTTTTTGAAATTTTTTTAGTATTGACGCTTTTCTACTTCTGGTGTTTTCCATTTGGCGATTTTTTTCGGTTTTTGGTAAACACCAGTAAAAAAACTTTTTGAGTTTCTTTACAATAGAAATGTTTAGTTTTGGCGATTGTTTCAGTTTTTGCGTTCTTTTCTTTTGGCGATTTTATTTGGAAGTTTTGGCGATTTTTTCTTATTTTTTTTTATTTTTGGATATATTTTTCGTTCAAGCACTTTTTTAATTTTGGCGATTTTTTATTTCATCTCTTTTTTAATTTTGGTATTTTTTAGTTTTAACCAGTGATGCCAACTTTTTTTTGGCTCTAAAAGCACATCAAGATTTAAAAAAAGCACTAAAAAGCGTAATTTTGAGATCTACATAAAAGCGTAGAAAGCATTAACGTGAAAAATGAATAAAGATTCAAACGAGTGATGCTTAATAATATTTAATATTTTCTAAACTATTTTCTATTTCGGCAATAGTATCATCTTTAATGAAATATATCAGAAGGAAAGGGTATAATTTCCACTGAAAAAATAAATACACCAAGTTTTTATTAATGCAATTTTAAAAAATACAAAATTTCTTAAAAGCATTACTCAGAGATTTTTCTTAATTTGGCACTAACGCTCAAAATTTGGCGTTTTGAGTCTTCGAAAAGCACAAAAAAAAGCAAAAGCAGTACCAAAAGCAGCAAGTTGGCATCGCTGGTTTTAACGCTATTCAAAATTTTAAGAGTTTGCCTCTTACACTTTCCAAGATACAGTAAGTTGTCAAAATTACATAGTGACAGACAGACAGAAAGACGGATGGACATCGTAACGAAAAGAATACGTTTCTTTTTCACCTTTGGAACTAAAATCTTGCTTAAATTTTGGTACACCATTTATTAGTCACAATTCTTATGTTGTTGTTAAAAAATTCTTTCATATTTTCCCTCCTTCTCAAACTGGAGCAACAAAGAGATGCACAAATTGATTTGATAGTATTTATTTCATTCAGATTTTATTCGCTTATAAACATAATGTGTAACTTGATTTATCATCTTTTTGCTTTATGTAAATGTATGTAAATGAAGTTAAAGTTGAGGGCAAATAAATAGTTAGCATTAATATTTTATTATGTTTATATATTATTATGTTTATGTATTATCCTGAAGGTAATTGAATGAATTTAAGAATTACAAAAAATACTTAATTAAATATATGAAAAAACAAAAATAATAAGATATACATAAATCTGTAAGAAATGGGCTTATTTATGTTCAAATGCTGCTATATTTATTAACTTAATTCCGTAAAATTATCCCCCTGTTTCCACACAAATTTTTTTTAAATTGAGTTTCATAAAAACTTTCTGTACAAGTGGATTCCTTGACTTGAGGAAACACGGGGTATATAACTTTACTTTCACACGAAAAATATAATTTCATGGGCATCACTGTTTTTTATGCTCGTAACGAATTGCGATAATTCGTTCCTTTTTTGAAAGAAGGGAAAATTTCTTTTTTTCTTAGATATTATAAAACATTCTTTTTTATGTCCTTCTTTTATATACAATTTTCAATTTACAAACAACTTAATGGAAAAATAAAATTTTCTTTTTTATTTTAAGAGTTTTGCAAACAAAATATTTGTATGAAATTTTTACACATTACGAATGATAATATGAGGATTAATAATAATAATTATCTCAAAAATCTCATTTTAAAAGTTATGATGTTGTTTTAGTAAATGAGTGATATGTATTTCGAACTCATAAATGATGAATGGGAATTTCACCTCAATAAAAATAATTTAAATTCAAAAGTTTGTTTTAGCATTCCATAAATAAAATAAGCAATTTTTAAGAGAGCTTGTCTTCTGCATTTTTCAACATAAATTTAGCTCTTACTCATTAGCAGTATTGCCAGAAAATGATGAGAATGAGAATGTCAAAGCAGTGCAAAATGTCTGTTAAAAAAATAAAATGATACTGCATAATTTATAAAAAATATTACGACTTCATAAAAGCTTAATAAGAAATTTTTATATGGAAATCTATTTTATACAACCTTAGTAATTTTTATAAATTGGGCACTTAGAGTTTAAAGTTTAAACTTGCATCGGGTTTTTAGCAGGGCTGTCAGATATGGCGATTCCTCGCTAGACTTGTGCCATTTAGTTCATTTCAGTGACCGGTCAGTATAGTTCATTATTTATAAATGAACTAGTTCGTTCATTTAGTTCAATCGCTCTTTTTAGTTGAATGAACTAGTTAGGTCGTTTTAGTTCAATGATTGTACATCAACAATTCTACCTACATACATGTGTATGTATGTATGTTGTGGTCTTTAACAATTATAAAAGCACGGATTCTGTGATTAAAAAAGTTTACGAAAACTAAAATTAATTAATTAATTAATAAATTTGCTTTATAAAGGGTTTATAATATACACTTTATATGGAAAACAAATTACGTTAGAATTTTTTTTAGAAATCTCATAAATTCAAAATATTTTGTGTGTTCGTGTGTTTTCTTGTTTATTATTGCATTTGTGGTAGTAGTAGCCAGCAAAAACAAAATGCACATACATACATATGTACATACATACATATGGATGAGTATAGAAGCAAAGCACAATAAAAAGGGAAAGCAAACCGTTGAAAACATTTAATTCAGTTTGTGTTAGTTCATTTTGTGTCTCAGTTCCTAGTTCAAAAAATTAACTAGTTCAAAAATTGAACTATTGAGCGTAAAACAATTGAACAAGTTCACTTAGTTCAAAGTACTGAAACGTTCATTTGAACTAGTTCGTTCATGAACTACACAAGACTATTCCTCGCCAAAAGTGGTGATCGTTCAATATGTTTGGCGTCCAAATTTTTGGTTTCGCATCATGGCGATTTTTCTGGCGGTAAATAAATTTGTTGGCAATTTGTATGGCTATTTAAAAAAAATCAAAAAATTAGTCTGTTAAAGGAGTAAATTCAAAAATAAATCCAAAAAAACTCGTCTGCAAGAAATTAAAACAATTTGATTTTGATGATTTTTCTTATATTAATTATAGTCATTAAGGCGTTTTCAATTTAGATGAGAAAAATTTACAAGAAATTATTTTTAGCGATTTTATTTCAAGTTTTGGCGATTTTCCTGATAAATTTTGACACAATCATTTTAGAAAAATTTATATTAAAATAATTGTTACATAAACACAAATTTATTACCAAGAAAAACTACACAAAACTGATTTTTGGCAACTTCTGGCGATTTTTAATGTGAATTTTGCGAAATAGATCGTAAAAAATCTGACAACCCTTCTTTTTAGCAGCTTTTTTACACTTTAAAAATCCTAAAATGGCAACGTTGCTCAACAACGGTTTTTGCCGTAGCTAAGCAAGCAACGGCTGGCTCTCTTGTGTAGGCTCTCTTAAATAAACAACTTTTGTTATTGTCTTTCATTGCTGTTATTTTGTAAACAATCAATCATTAAAATTTAATTTATAACATTTGTTTGATAAGCTTAACATTTGTTTTTGTTTTTTCATGTTGTTTGTTTAACATTTGTTTTTGTTTTCTTTTCAATGTAGCTTGTTCTTTTTTATGTTTTGCTGTTTAAATTTGTTTATGCACAACAACAGTGTGACCATTTGCAATCTTTTAAAAATTGTTTATTATAATTATTATTATTGTTTTAAATTTTTTTATACAAAAAATGTTTTTATTTACAAGTGTAAAAAGCTAAAAAGCCTTTTGATATTTTAATTAAAATTACTACAAATAAAGAAACTATTAATAACATAGACTTGAAGAAAAATTGGACCAAAAAAAACCTCCTACAAATAAATTTGTTATTTTTCCACGTCTTACGAAAAGTTATTTAAAATAAATTTAAAAGATTTTTTGACTATTTTCATTTTATTAGGTCAACACATTCGCATAGAATGAAATGAAGAAATGATATGAACAAAAAAAGTTCATCATAATTAATTCATAAATTAAGTGGTTCGATATAACAGTTAAAATTATTTATTCTAACAAAATAAAAATATTTTTTTTGTATAGGTATGAACAACTTTCAAATCTCATTGATAACATCTATTTTTATTACTTTTTTTTGAACAATCTTAATTCTTTTCTTATTCGCTAAAGTTTTTTTTAAATTAATTTATTCCACTGAGTGAGTGGCCTTACACGTGGTATTAGTTTAGCAATATGTAGCTACATACATACATGTGAATATTTTTATTTTTGGTTCTTTGTCGGTTTCATTGCTTTAAGCAGTAATTATTTGTTTAATTCATTTAATTAACTGGCTTTGGTAAAATTCTTAAGTTTTGCTGTTATGGTTGTGGCATTTCTTTTAACCAACTTTTGTTGGCATAATTCTTTATTTGTATTTACTTTTCGATTTAGCGCCCTATAATTCTGCGTTGAAATTGTTTTTTAATTAAATTGTTCGGTTTTTCTTTATATTATTATTAACTTTGTTTATTGAGCATTTGCGCACATGATTATAATGTTTATATTACTTGTTCTTATGTACACATATTTTGTATTTGTATTACTTGCGTTACGGATGCTGTGCTGAATTTAAAAAGAAAAGAAAATATTTAACGATTTCAGACTTGACAAAGTTGGGGACAAAAATTCAGATTGCAGTTTTTTGGCAAACCAGTGTAACGTTAAGACGCAATTGGAACAAATTTATTTGGGTTTCCTTTTAAATTAGTTGAAAGAAATATAACGAAATAAAAAAAATAAAGAAATAGTATCTGAGGCCGTTTTCTGTTCTAAAATAAAGTGCTACATTTTTGTTTGGTTGTTTTAATTAAAAAAATTATTTAAAGGTAAAATTAAAGAAATATGGCTGTCCTTTCAAACAAATTTTAATTTAGTAATGAGTTTGAAACTTATTTTCTTCTCTTTGCTAGAGGAACTACAAAATGTTGCCTTATTTTTAGAAAAGAAAACTCCACAAAGTGTTTTAGATGATTTACAACGCAATCAGCTGAAGGTGGCGTATGAGTGATTTTAATTATTTTCCAGAGAAATCAAAGAATTGTCTTTTAATCATAATTTCCGGAAAAATGTTTATGGAGCAGCCATTTAAAAAATTTTTAAAGTGAAAGCGATATATTTTGTTATATTTTAGAGTTGTATTTATGAACAATTACAATGGCTGGGGAGTTCGGAACTAAGCTTTTAAAGCAAAAAGTAAGTCATTAATTCAGAATATTAAAAAAAAAGATTTTCGTAAAAATTATATTGTATTAAATGTTAAGAAGCTGTATAAAATTTACTTAAAGGTACAGTCACATGTTTTCCCAACAGAATTTGTCTGTTATTTGGACATACTGCCTGCACTCATATATTTGACCAGTTTGGTTTCTTCAAATAGTCAACATAATTTTCTGTGTGGTCACACTTAACACAAATAAAATATTTGATCAAAGTGTCAAAATATAAGAACTTGTTTCGCCAGGAATTGTAGCATAAATTTGCTATTGACAGTTTTGAAATTTTTATTGTGCCATGTTGTGGAAGATTAGGAAATTAATAATAAAAAATTAGTAAAGTGCGACTTTGACATAAAGGCTTCCGTAGCTTCATATACGAACGTTAGCCTATATAATCTAACACCTTACCTAATTTAGGTATTGTTACATTTTAATTTTTTTATTTTGCCGATTTTTTCGTTTTGGCGATTTTTTTACTGCAGCGATTTTTTTTAGTTTCGGCTCCTTTTGGTTCTATTGACTTCTTTCGTTTTAGCGATTTTTTAGTTTTATCTTTATTTTGCTTTTTCGATTTTTTCGGTTTTTGGCGAGTTTTTTTGCCATAAAAATGTTAAGTTTTAGCAATTTTTCGTTTTAGCGATTTTTTTTGGTTTGGTGTTTTTTTAGTTTTATCGTTTTTCTAATTTGGCGATATTTTTAGATTTTTGGCGATATTTGTTTACAATACATATTTTAAATTTTAGCGATATTTTCGAGTTTCTGCGATTTTTTTCGCTTTGGCAAATTTTTATTTTTATGGTTTGTTTGCTTTGGCGATTTTTTTCGGTTTTTGGCGAGATTTTTTACAATATAAATTTAAAGTTTTAGCAATTTTTCGTTTTAGCGATTTTTTCGTTTTAGTAATTTTTTAGTTTTATCGTTTTCTCGCTTTGGCGATATTTTTAGATTTTTGGTGATATTTTGTTACAAATACATACATATATACATAGTTTAAGCGATTTTTTCGGGATTTGGTGATTTTTTTTTCGTTTTCTTGATATTTTTTTAAAAAACATATTTTTCTAGTTTAATCGATTTTTTCAGTTCTGGCGATTTTTTTTTCGTTTTCGCGATTTTTTAGTTTTATGGCTTTTTGCGCTTTGGCAACTTTTTTCGTTTTTCGCGATTTTTTTACAATACATATTCTTTTAGTTTTAGCGATTTTTCGGTTTTGGCGATTTTTTTCGGCCTGGCGATATCTTAGTTTTATAGGTTTCTTCGTTTTGGTGATTTTTTTCGGTTTTTACCATTTTTTTACAAGACATAATCTTATTAGTTTTAGCGATTTTTTAGGGTTTGGCGATTTTTTTTCGTTTTGGCGATTTTTTTTTTCGTTTTGGCGATTTTTTAGTTTTAGCTGATATTTTTCGGGTTTTTTCCGATATTTTTTTCAATATTTAATTTTAGTTTTAGCGATTTTTTCGGGTTTTGGCGATTTTTTTTGACCTGACGATTTTTAACTTTTAATCAGAAATAATTTTTAGTCAGGCTTAAGTTCAGTAATTTCAATTCTTATTGAATAAAATATTTTTTATTAATTAATGTGAGTTTCCAAAGAAGAGAAGAAAAATTAAACTTAGACTTTAAGCTGCTGTGCAGCCACGCACTTCATCAGCATCACCCTAGTCTATCTACTTGGGTAGAGATTCTTATTAACATCAGCTATTTAACTTAAATTTAGAATTACAATTTTTAATTTTTTTTTGTTGTTTTCGCTTTGGCGATATTTTTTGGTTCTTGTCGATATTTTTTTTACAATACACATTTTTTGGGATTTTTTCGTTTTAGCGTTTTTGAAAATATCAAGTGCTGGCCTCCTACGGTTTCCAAGATGCAACACAATGTCAAAATTACTTAGTAAAAATTACATTAACTGGATGAATACCCTTTAATTTAATTTTTTTTTAAATTTCAGTGTTATATAGTCTAGTAGTCTGTATGAAAATACACTAACTTTGGAAATTTCAAGTGTCCTTATACATATAATTGTCTTTGTATTCCATTAGGATTTCAACATGTTTCATTGCTGTCTTTAGAGAACGAAAAATATCGGATTAATTTTGAATAATAACTTTTATAAAAACAAAAACAAAAACAAAGACCTAAGATCGTTATTTTTATTTTATATTATATTATTTCTGTATAAATTACTATTAGATATAGAGTGAATTTAGTTCAGTTGTTTGACGATTGCGTTTGAAAAGTTAGCAGCACTACAAGCAACAGCTGTTGTTTCTCACTGTTTCTTTTTATAAAAATTTTGCGGCATCAAATATTTATTTGATCAGAAGTTGATAAAATGTTTGACGTAAAGTAGCCCCACATTAAATGCATTTTTGTTTGATGGCGAATAAATTTTGTTTTTATGGTCAGAATACTGTGAGCAAATATGTGACGTATTTCGTCAAATATTCCCCCAAGGGTGACCGTATCTTTACATTATTTTTATAATAACTTAAAATTAAAATTATCAATAAATACAAATGAAAAAATTTTATATGGGCATTTCCACAGGAATGTCATGCATGCATGCGACACCAAGCAAATATGCTTGTTTCTTTTTCAAAAAAAACTAAACTTTTTTTTACTTTTTTATATAGTATTAGCAGCTCTACTTTAGGTAAAATTTAAAAAAAAATCGAGTCACGTTGTTAAAAAATACAAAGTTAATTGCTTGCTGTCGCACGCTACAAAATAGTGAAGTTTCTCGGAAAAATGCTTATATACATAATTTTTTTTCACTGTAGTTTTGTTTTGTTTTTTTTTATTTGTTTTTAGTTTTAAGCGTTCGTGACACATAATTTTAATTAATTATTTTTTTTTAAGATTTTATTAGTATTGAAAATACACAAATCTACGCTAATTATGTCCATTAATAAGTAATAAAAATATATTTTTTTTTTGTGTTTTAAAAAAGATTTGAAGAAAAAAGAACCGTCATTAAATTTAATACATTAGATTCTACTCGTATTATTATTTTAATATCTAATTTTGAAAAAAGTAAAAAAGAAACTGAAAAAAACTTGCGTTCTGTTTCTTGTTCTCACAAAGACATTGTAATTAGTTACAATTGGTACTACAACTACCGGCGAAAATGAGTTTTCATAACTAGTAATGCAGTTATGCAGAACGAATTGTAGAGCGTAATGAAAAACTTTCCAATCCCAACAGGGCTGCATTTATGTATATAATATTTAATACAAATTAGCAAGCTTATAAAAAACACCAACTATGGCGAAATTTTCCTTTTTAACCGACTTCAAAAAAGAAGGAGGTTGTTAATTCGTCTCTATTAATTTTTTTTGGGTGCTACTTCATAACTCGTTTCATATTAGACCGGTTGTAAACATTTTTTTTATTGTCTGAAAGGATATAGCTTTCCACTGGTTCTATTGCAAAAACAAAAATTGGGCGGGGATATGCCCACAATTTTTCAATTTGATTTTATGCTATCATACTTATTGGAATGCTGCGAAATCTAGCAAGTACTTTTGGTTCTTGTAATTTCATAATTTTAAAGTAAACAAATTTGGGGGGGGGGCGGGTGCTACGCCCATTAAAATTTATTACATTATTTCACTTCGGTTCTACTTAACCGATTTTTACGAAACTTACCGCAAACCTTCAGCTCAAAAATAGACACAATATTTAATTTGAAAATATGGACGGAGTTACGCCCATTAAAATTTAATAATTTAGTTTTTAAAAACTTAACACACATCCTGAGCTGTGAAAAACAAAAAATCTTGCATTTTAACAAAAGCGTGGAGGCACTCCCATTAAAATTTAGTTTTATATCGCATTATTTTTTTTTCGAAAATGTTCTATCAGATGTTTGCATTGAATTCGGTGTTTTTTGGTGTAGAATTATTAAGTTTTATAAATAATTGAGAAATGATTTAAATGAAATGAGAGCTTTTCTTCAAACCAAAAATATTTTACGACTTTTCTATTATTTTTGGGAAATTTATATTAAGTAGCGTTGCCATATCTTTAAAGTTAAATGAATAAAATTTGGCATTAATGCCTAGCAAATGGTGATTTTTTTCAATTGATAAACTACTTAAGTAATCTATTTAAAATATATAATGATATTTATGATTTTTTTCCTTTACAAATAAGGTAAAAAAATTTTTCCCGGATTCTTAAAGAAAGTCGGAAATTTCGCATTTTATTCGGGTTGTAGGGGAAGGCGGGGGGGGGGGGGGGGGTGAAAATATATATGAAGGAATTAAACCAGCATTAAAGGACGTACAATTTCTTAAATAACGCTCCTTTAGGGTATGAACTAAAAATAAATAAGTAAAAAATTTTTCTTTCTTTTAGAAAAACGCCATTAGTTTGTTTGCACTACAAAATTAGCCCCTGCTTTTCGCTCAGTGTGCTTGTGTGTAATAAAATACCACAGGCGTTAATTGATTGATCTAATAAAAAAAATAATTATATACATAAAGTCTTTACAGTTGACTCTCCATAATGTGAATTTCAGCGTTATAAAAAGTTTAAGTCTTAATAATCGGGAACTTAAAAAATAGGAATAACAGAAATCTCCTGGGGAAACGTAGAAATAATCAATAGAAGCAAGACTTTGATAAAAATTCCAAAATAGTTTTTATAATTTCAAATCCTGATACATGCTTTTCCATGACTTGAAAATTATATTTTTAATTTAAGAATATTCATTGTTTTGTTTCTGTCAACTCATGTAACTAAGTTGCCAGTTGGTTAACAATAATAAATTAGCCAAATTCAAGGATGCCACCTATACAAGGGAACTTTAAAAAAAGCTCAAATATTTGAAAGATGAAGTCCATTAATTATTGTCAAGTTATTGATTGGAAGATTAAATCAAATTATCGAGATAAGCAAGTAAAAGAATATACAATTATCGATAGCAGACTGTATGCACATTAGAGATGGGTAGTGCAGCTCATCTTCTAATTGAGAAGTTTAAAAGCAAAAAATTTGTAAAACCATTTTTTTCTTGGTCATAATTTTTTGTGATTATATTGGATTTTTGCATTCAGGCGAGCATACATATATGAATTTCAAATGAAATATATTGCGCGTGAGTGCTTTTATAAGAGGAAATTACCTGATGTATTAATTTAGTTCGCCTGCCAAAGTAAAGTGAACAAAATAAAGGGAAAAATGAAAAAATCCCCGAAAAATACATTTTTTATTCCCATGAGCAATAAATTGGCATCGCCAATTGTTTGGGGAATAAAATAAACATCTGGGGGCAAACCTCGTTCTCGTAAGAAATTACGAAATATTTCAATAGAGTTTATATGGGAATATTTTTAAATTTCGAATCCCATTGAATGCCGTAATTTGCCCCTGTTGCAAGCCGAACACGCTTTTGTGAATTGATGTAATTTTATTTTTTATGCATATTTTCATAATTTTCTTAATAAAATGATATTAGTTAGCAAAATTAATAGCATTTCGTTCCAATTTATGTTATTAGTAGAAGAAAAAAACTTATTGATTGGAAAAATAAAAAGACATAATTTGAGAGATGAATCAAATCTACCATTACTTATAGGAAGTAATGTGTGTAAGCGAAAACATGAAGAATTGTTGGCAGTATTTACACATGTATATAAACAAATTCATGTATTTCCACTCCTTTTAAAAATAAAATCAAACAATTAAAAACTATATTTAAAATAATTTCAGTGAAGTGCGATTCTAACTTGCGCACGAAGGGTTCCGTACGGACACGAGATATGTAATTCAATACGAACTTTACCCTATATAAAATATAGTTTTGGCAATTTTTTCGTTTTAGACGTTTTTTTAATTTTGGAAATTTTTTTTTTGTTTTTACGATTTTTTTGGTTTTTGGATTTTTTCCCCCATTTTGGCCATTTATTTAGTTTTGACAATTTTTTCTCGTTTTAGACTTTTTTTAATTTTGGCGATTTTTTTATTTTGGTGATTTTTTTTAATTTTTGGCGATTTTATTTTGTTTATGGGATTTTTTCGGTTTTTGGATTTTTTTCCATTTTGGCCATTTTTTTAGTTTTGAAATTTTTTTCTCGTTTTGGCGATTTTTTTCGGTTTGTGGCGGTTTTTTATTTTTTGACGATTTTTTTTTTAATTTTGTCGATTTTGGGTTTTTGGCGCTTCTTTATTTTGGCGACTTTATTCTTTTAGGCGCTTTTTTTAGTTTTTACACTTTTTTTCTCATTTTGGCTTATTTTGCGGTTTTTGGCGATTTTTAAATTTGGCGATTTTTTTTTAATTTTGGCGATTTTTTTCATTTTGCGATTTTTTTCATATTAACAATTATTTTGTTACTGGAGCCTTTTTCGCGTTTGGCGATTTTTTTCAGTTTTTGGCGCTTTTTTCATTCTGGCAATTTTTTTCATATGGACGATTTTTTCGAATTTTGCGACTTATTTTAGTGTTAGATTTTTTTTAATTTCGGCGATTTTTTCGTTTTGTTGATTTTTTTTTAATTTTTGGCGATTTTTTTCGGTTTGGCGATTTTATAATTTTATAATTTTCAGATTTATTAGTTTTATCGTTTTTGAAAATTTCAAGAGTTTACGTCTTACGGTTTCCAAGATACAGCAAGTTGTCAAAATTACATAGTCAAAATTGCATTAACTGATGGACCACCCTTTAATTTAAATTTTAGTGTTTATTGTTGTGGTCTATATAAAAATACACTAATTTTACAAAGTGTCAATATACATATGTACATACAATTATATGTATTTATATTACATGGGATTTTAACATATTTCGTTGCTCGTTTTGGAACACCCTTTAATTTTTAAATACTGACAAAATAGCCTATGATTGTCAGATGGACAGATGGAGAGACGGACAGCGTAGTGAAAACTACTTATATTGTACTTTTTTTTATTCCCAAAATTTTTTTGAAAAACAAACACATAATTTTTGGGGGAAACCTCACGGAAATAAAAATCTGCGCTGCCATATTTTCTTCGAACATGTGAGTATTTTTTCACGTGGAGATAATTCACAATTAGCAAATTTAGGCAAAAGAGAAATATTTCGAGAGATAAAATATTCACGATAGGAGTGATTGTTGGCGGGGAAAAATTTCTAGGGAAAAATTATTTACGATTGCCGGGAAAAGATAAAGTATTGTGTACAACAGAATAAATGTTCACCCTAGAGGTGAATATCAAATATTACAAGTAAACTATTAGTCGCAGTCTCATCCCTAATAAAATTGTGTGCATTCATATACGTAAAATAAGCCGGCCAGCGGATGACTATAAGGCAAGTGGCAGTGAAGTCTCTTTAACCTGAATATACGATTACATACTTACATATGTATGTACATGTGTATGTATGCATATATCGCTCATTGACTTGTACAATGTTATAACTGAAAATAAAACTCGTTTTACTGAAAGTGACTTTAAAGTTTTAAATTTAAACACAAGTTCATGGGGGAAAAACCTTATCAGCCCTATTATGAACAACAATTCCGTGCGATCTTTTTTACTTTTCCCTTTTCTCCAATTATGAATTTGTTTTTACCTTTTTTATACCAAATACGGGAATAAAAGAACTCCCCGGGAAAAAAGTAGGTATTATGAACACCGTTGAACTTGCTTTTTTCACTAAAAATCTTTCCTTTGCAAAATAGAAAGGAGTTTGCATAAAAACATATTTAATACTCCATTAAAACAATATTTATATACATAAACTTGTAGTTTATAGTTCTTTTATGTGAAAAAACACAAATAATGCCCAAATAAATCATTTAAAAACTTATTTTTACATATTTTTTACAAGTTGGTGAATTATAATAATTTTGTTTACTCTCTCACTCAAAAACGAAAAAAAAGGGAGAAACAAAATGTCAACAAACAAGCAAAGCAATGAGTTTCGTAATGCCGTGATGCCACGTATTTTACTAATTTTTGTTCCCAAAGAACTTATGATTGGAGGAATATTTTCTCGAGAAAACTATTTTCCGTGAGAAGTAAACTCCAAGGGAATATTCATGGTTGTATTGTATTCATGTATATTTCATGTATATTTCATGTATATTTCTGTCCAGAGTTGGTTATACCAGATATTTTTTTTTAATTTTTTTTACAAAATATGCAAAATATGCATAACGATATAATTCTGCATTATTAAAGCCCATATGACACTTCATTTTTCTTTCATTTATCAAGTTTTAGAGAAAAGTGCAAACATATTGTAATAGAAAAATTCAACAGGTGCAAAGGGTTCAGCTATATTAAGAAAAATTAAATAATGTCAACAACTTGACTAAAGTTATCGATAAAAAATGAAGATCTGTCAAAAAAAATGTAAAATTTTTCAACTTAAAATTGACATTTCAAGCTTGAAACATGAAAGTGCTCGCTAATTAGCGGTTTTTGGGCAAAAATAGCGATTTTTAGTTTCTTTTGTCTTAATACTAGCGGTTTTTAATTACTAAAATTGGACAACATTTAAACATTTTGTTTCCGTTTTATATAATTTATTCTTTCTAAAATTTATTGTTTCTTTCTATCAATTCAATATCAAATCAATGAAGAAAATATGAAGTGTCATAAGCGCTTAACGTAAGAAATGTAATTTTTCGAGTTATGATGTTGTTCAAGTAACTGAGCGATATGTACATATTCCTACCAGCGTAACTTGCATGACTAAATCAATGAAAAGATAAAAAAATAAAATTACTTTTGAGATCGTCTAGCTGGAAATGGGATTGTCTTACACAGCAGATGATGCACATGATACTCGTACATTTAGGCTCAATTAAATTGTTTCAACTCAAACTCAAGAACTCATACATATGTATATACATACATACATACATACATACATATGTATATGTACATATCTATTAGCAGACACACACAAATTCCATTAAAGAAATTATCCCGTAATTTAAGTAATATTTACAACTAAAATAAAATGACAAACAAAGCAGAATTTTGTTTTCATCACATTAAAGAAATAAATAAATCTTTTGGGGTTAAAGATTTAAAGAAAAAAATTAAATGAGTCCGAATTGTGTGTGAAAAATTGAGTTTTAACTCAATTAAAAAAACAAAATCTTATACGAACAGGAGTGAGAGGGGGGCGAAAGCAAGCTTGAAACTTAAACCTCATTTATTAAGAAATTTCAAATGAATTTGAAATTTTAGTTGAGTTGAAAACGTTGAAAAGTTTAAATGAAATTTTTGCCAAGAAACGACGAGACACAAAATTAGCTGTGGGGCAAAAAATTAATAAAAAATAATTAAACAACGCAAAATATTAGATAAAAATATAAAAAAAAAAAAATATAACTAAATATGTGTGCTTAAATATTTTGTGAGAAGTATCCTTGAACTTCTTTTTTTTATATCGGCCAGAAAATACTGAAAAAATTTAAAGATTTTTTTATTAAATTATTTACACGTTAATTGAAAAAAATGGTTTATTTTCGTGAAAGGGCACGCGATCGTGATCGTTTGCAAAAGCACGTTGAACGCATTATACATGACGAGGAGTTTGGCGAAGAAAATGTCGAACAAGTCGATTCGGAATGGGCTGATTTTGAAAAGTTCATACGCGAATTACGCCAGCGACGCACCAGCACTACCTCCATGGAGGAAGAATTGCGTCATGTTCCACGACAGCCGCGTATCAAGTCGCAAGCATTTTATCCTTGCCCACCGCCAACGGAGCATGGACGTGACTCTGATTCTTCATCGGACGAGGATGATCCTTTTGGTTATATTGATACTTTTGTAAGCATTTTTAAATTATTACATTTATATTAATATTAGTTTAAAAAGAAAATTAAAAAAAATCCAGGGAGAAGTATTTGCAAATAAAAAAAAATTATATTATCAATTATGAATGGCAACCGCACTTTGGGTGCGTTGCCAGTGGCCAAAATATTATTATGTATTGCAACTGGCAACTGACAGCTGTTAATTTCAGTTGCCAAAAAACAATAATATTGGCAACCATAAATTTTTTGGGATTTAAAGCAAAAAAGTGGAAAAATTAAATAAAATAAACTACTTTACAGCTAAGCTGATCGATATTGTTATAAGAAAATTAATAAAAGTGGTTATACAGATGTAACCGGAATCTCATGTTTTAGACTTAGAAAAGTTACTTCAATTCTCTTTTGTTGTTTTATTCTCTGCAAGAGAAACTGCCAAGTCTAAAACTCGACAATGTAAGAATCTGTAAATTACTTTCCACCTAACAATATCGACCAGCTGTTTCCTACCGTTGCAGTTACATTTCATTACAGTCGGCTAACTGACTCCCCGTAGAGTGAGTAATTGTAAAGTGTCGTCTAGTATTTGCCTCATTTTGAACTTCCTCCTTCTCTTGATCCTTTGAACTAATAATTTTTATAAATTTATTTTGAGAAGGTTGCCATACATAATACTAATTTTAATTTCAGCTGCGTTGCCAATTGACATGGCAACTGAAGTTCTGTTGCCCTCCATAATCGAGCCATTGCAATTAAATTATTAATTGAAAATATTGATTGGTGAATACTTTTTTCTGTGTAAATCCACGCCCATTTACATGAAGTTTTTTTTTGTTTGTCTTAAATAGTCAGGGACTTTTTGATATTAATTTGATCAATGCTGAATATTCGTTCAGGAACTAATTTTTAGTTTGTCAAATGTAGAATTAATATTTCGACATAGTTTTAGATACTTTTTAGGGTTCCGTACACCAAAGGTGAAAAAAGGAACCTTATTGTTTTCGCTACGCTGTCCGTCTGTCCGCCTGTCCGTCACACGGTATTTCCTCAGGAACAGTAAGAGCTACGGACCTGAAATTCGGACAGAGTATGTAGAACCTTGGCCGCTCCAACAACAATTACATGAGAATTAAAAATTAAAGGGTGTTTCAAACCGAGCAACGAAAAATGTTAAAATCTCATGTAATATACATACAATTTTATGTACATGTGTATTTGTACAATTAGTGTATTTTTGTATAGACTACAACAATTAACATTAAAATTTAAAAAAATTTCAATTAAAGGGTGGTCCATCAGTTAATGCAATCTTGACAACTTGCTATATCTTGGAAACCGCAAGAGGTAAACTCTTTCTTTTTCAAAAACGGTAAAACTAAAAAATCTGAAAATTATAAAATCGCCAAACACAAAAAAAAAATCGCCAAAATTTAAAAAAAATCGTCAAAACAAAAAAAATTGCCAAAATTCAAAAAAAAATTCTAACACCAAAATAAGTCGCGAAATTCGAAAATGTCGTCTAAATGATAAAAATCGCCAAAATAAAAAAAGCTCCGAAAACCGAAAAAAAATCGCCAAAATGCGAAAAAGGCGCCAATAACAAAATAAATGTTAATACGAAAAAAATCGCCAAAATGAAAAAAAAGCCAAAAATATAAAAAAGTCACCAAAACAAATAAAATTGCCAAAATTAAAAAAAATTTCTAACACTGAAATTAGTCTCAAAACTCGAAAAAATCGTCTAAATGAAAAAATTGCCAAAATGAAAAAAGCGCCAAAAACCGAAAAAAATGGCCAAGATTCGAGAAGGCGCCAATATAATAATTTTTAATATGAAAAAAATCGCCAAAATTAAAAAAATCGCAAAAATTAAAAAAACGTCAAATTTAAAAAAACGCCGAAAACCGAAAAAATTCGCTAAAATGAAAAAAGCGCAAAAATTAAAAAAGTCGCCAAAATGAAGAAACGCTCAAAACCGAAAATCGCCAAAACGCCAAAAAACCCAAAAAAATCGCCAAAACGAGAAAAAAAGTATCAAAACTAAAAAAATTTCCAAAATGAAAAAAAAACTCCAAAAACCGAAAAAAATCGCAAAAGTCGTCAAAATAAAAAAATGGCCAAAATTAAAAAAAACCTCAAAAACGAAAAAAAAATGCAAAAGCTATATTTTATATAGGCTAATGTTCGTATTGAATTACATATCTCGTGTCCGCACGGAACCCTTCGTGCGCAGGTCAAAGTCGCGAAGGGAGTCGAATTTATTCATAATTTAGTCAAAACTTTGCACAAAAATTTATGAAACCATCCCACTGTGCTTTATTAACATACGGACTGTATTGCTAAAAAAAAATTATTAATAATGGCCACCTCACCGCCAAATTCAAATAAAAATGGCAAAAAATTATTTTTCGTTAAAATCCAAATTAAGTTCAATTAACACCAAATGCCGATGTTTTGTTTAAAACATTTAATTTAATACTTAAAACTTTTTCCATTGCATACTGTGCATTCTCAAAGTTTTTTATTCTATACTTGGCATTAATTCTAAATATTTTACCACCGCTGTTAAAATGATTTTTTGATAGACTTTTCATCATCAATCTTTTACACCTCAGCATCAATCATCTCTCGCATATTTTCAATTTATTAATGAAGTAATTTGTTTTGTGTGTGTGTTTTTTCACCATTTTTAATTATGAAATGTTTATAAATTTATTTCTTAAAATAGCAAATAATTTGTTTTTTTGTTTTCATTCTGCTAAAAAAAAATTTTAATTTAATTGCTTTCATTTATATATGAATTTTTTCTTTCGTATAATTCATAAGGAAATAAAAAAAATTTAACCCAATAAAACAATACCACCAGTTGTATAAAGAACAACAAACACCACCAAACGAAAGATTCATTTAAAGACTAATAATGTCTTACAAAAAAATATTGTTTAATAAACGAATATCATTTAGAATATCATATTAGCCTTTCTTTGCTTAATTATCTAAAATCTCTATTTCAACACTTTTAATACAACAAAGAAAAATGCAAATAATAAAAAAAATTAAAAAAGAATGTCTTGTTTTTCTTCTTTATAATCGCATTATAATTGGAAATATTTCTTATCTGTTTATTGTATTTATTTTATTTTTTGCTTTATATACAATATTTTCTTTTATTTTATTTTTTTACCATTTTCAAGTGCTACCTAGTGATGGTTCTCCTTCAATGTTTTGTTTTATATTTAAAATATTTTTTAATTCATGGTTTTCCTAAGGAAAAGCAAAAAAAAACAAAGCTTTTGTTGAAAAGAAAAGTACAGGCAGGCTTGCAATAACGCAGTTTGCAATAAAAAACAGCTGATATCTGAAATGTCAAGTTAGTTTTTGTAAGTCTCGGTTTAAACTTGCAATTTGTGTTGCATTAACTTTTTATTTTTTAAAGCAAAAGAGCGAGATAGCAATACAAAATTTATACATATATTTCTATATCAACACTCTCCCACACATTCAATAACTGCTGCAACAAAAACTTCAAATCTATGGGAGCGAATCGCGGCACGTGTTATCGAACGAAATTACGAAATTTTTCAATAGAATTTATATGGAAATATTTCATAATTTCGCGATTTGCCTCCTGAATTTTGGGATCTATTTATTATTATTATTATATTATTTTCTTCGTCGTGTTTTTTTTTAAATCCAAATCATTTGCATAAAGCCACCGAACCGCGTCTAACGGGGTTTGCCTGTGAAACATGAAACAGGTAATGTTTATTATAAATAAAGCAAATTAACATTTTTTTGTTGCTTCTCGGCTGAAGGTGAAGGGTAGTTTTTCTTTTATTATTATTTTTTTTGTATTTACGGAAATTATTTTTTAATCATTACATTGTCAGGGAGTGACCAGATTTTCTTTTTGCCCAAAAAATATATTGAAAGATTTGCAGTCTGAAAAATGTTACTAAATGCAATTTTTTAATTTCTTGGGAATATATGTATCTATATATATATATATATATATATGTATGCATATATAATTACTCGTATTTATTACACATAATTAAGATGAAAGAAGCACTTTTAAAAAAGTAACAATATGTGACTGCCGAGCTGGAAGTCTGTATAAATCAAACTACAGATTTAAAAACTCTTAGAGCCCGTTTAGATGAAGGGTGATGTAGCTGCGAAAACCTTACGTTCTCTTTTGAAGTCGCAAAGGCGAGAAGGAACCCTTTTGTTTTCACTAAGCTGTCCGTCTGTCCGTCACACGCTGTTTTCTTAGGAACCGTAAGAGCTACGGACCTGAAATGTGGACAGTGTATGTAGGAGCAATTTTGACTACTTTCTAACAGTAAAACTAAAAAAACCGAATATTAAAAAATCGCCAAACCAAAAAAATCGTCAAAAATTAAAAAAAAAAACGCCAAAACGAAAAAAATGCCAAAAACCGAAAAAAATCGCCAAAAACGCGAAATAGTTGCCAAAACCAAAATAATTGTTTATATGGAAAAAAATCGCCAAAATGTAAAAAAAAATGCCAAATTAAAAAAAATCGCCAAAAACCGAAAAAAGTCGCCAAAATGAGAAAAAAAGTGTCAAAACTAAAAAAATGCCAAACACCGAAAAATCGACATAACTAAAAAAAATCGTCTAAATAAAAAAAATCGCCAAAATTAAAAAATCGCCAGAGGATAAAAAATCGCCAAATTAGAAAAACGCCAAAAACCGAAAAAAATCGCCAAAACGCGAAAAAGGCGCCAAAACCAAAAAAAATTGTTTATATGAAAAAAATCGCCAAATTGAAAAAAACACCAAAAACCGAAAAAACTAGCCAAATTAAAAAAAAATGTCAAAACTAAAAAAGAGCCTAAATGAAAAAAATTCGCCAAAAAGAAAAAATGCCAAACACCGAAAAAATCGATATAACTAAAAAATCGTCTAAATAAAAAAATCGCCAAAATTAAAAAAATCGCCAGAGCGAAAAAAATTGCCAAATTAAAAAAACGCCAAAAACCGAAAAAACTGCCAAAACAAAAAAAAAACGCCAAATTTAAAAAAAAACGTCTTAAACCAAAAAATCGCCAAAACGAGAAAAAATGAGGCAAACTAAAATAGCGCCAATAAACACGCCAAAGCCCCAAAACTAAAAAAACGCTTTAAACCGAAAAAAAACCCAAAAACTAAATTTTATATAGGCTAAAGTTCGTATTAAATTACATATCTCGTGTCTGTACGGAACCCTTCGTGCGCGGGTCACTGAATTTATTTAAATTCACGCGAGTTTACTTACATGAATACTTTTTTGTCACAATAGTTAGGGGACTTTTTTATATTAATTTGATCAATAATTTTTAATCGTTCATTCGTAGCAGTGTTGCCGTAAAGGAACTCAGTGTTAGTTTGGGAAATGTAGAATTGATATGTCCATATATTTTTATAGTTTTTTAATTTACCACCAAAATACAATAATTCACTTTCTCTTCTTAACTGTGTATTTCATGCACGTTTTAAATTATCTAATCACTAATTTCTCAATACCATAAAAAATATGTCTAACTGACAACACTGCTCTTACGTAGCATAACAAAAATGTGAGACAAATAAATATTCAATTCCCATTACGTGCGACTTTTACTAGCCCGCAATCTTCTCGTCACTATTTGTCGCAGGCAACGTGTCTTCCTTGCTTGTGTTGGCAGCACTGCTGCTATTTTCAACTTCTTTTCCTTGGGAGTTGCCAGTTAATTTTTCATAATGCTACCATATCGAAAGGAATAAAGAAACAGATATGGGAGTTACTCTGTTATTTGATTTGATTTATATTGAAATTCGAACATTTATTCTATATATCGAACAAGATAGTTTAAAGCTTCGAATTTCTTAATAGCTTAATGGTAGAGTAATTTATAACTTTCCTCCCAAGAATTAAGTACAGAATATATTTGCATTGCACTGCTCACACATAGCATAACCAAAATATGAGAAAAAGGGTTATGTGCCCTTAATTATGAAAGTGGTCTAAGTCATATATTTCTTTGGTCGAGATATTTAGTAGATTAGATTAAATTAAAAAATATTTTTATATTATTTAACATTTTAATTTAGAGTTGTTCTGGTCTCGATTAATATAAATTTTATTTAATATTTGTTAAATATTTATTGAACTTTTTTCAATATTTATTTAATATTTCGAAGCAAAAATGCACGTGACTGAGACCACTTTCGTAATTAAGGGCACATATGTAAAAGAGAAGAGTTAAAATTGTTGCTTCAATTACCATAACATGAGACTTTTACTAACCCGCAAGCTTCTAATCACTTGTACGCTACATACACGAGTCCTAGGCGACGTGTCGCAGCTGCGACTTCCTTAACAAAACATGTAATTATGTTTCTTCCTCGCATATGTTGGCAGCACTGCTGCTATTTTCAACTTCTTTTCCTTGGGAGTTGCCAGTTAATTTTTCATAATGCTACCATATCGAAATGATATAGAAACATATGTGGGAGTTACTCTGTTATTTGATTTGATTTATATTTGCATTTTAATTCGAAAATGTTTTCCTTCGATTCAAATTACAGAGTAATTCAAGCAAGAGAGTTTAAAGTTTTGAATTTCTTAATTAATTTTCCTCCCAAGAATTAAGTACAGAAGATATTTGTATTGTATATGAAAATCCGGCTGAAAATTGTTTATAACAAAAAAAATCGCTGAAAGTAGGATAATCGATTTTGTTTATTAAAATGACTCTTCCTATGGAAAATCTTACATTTATGAAAAATGTGGTTCTTATAAAACATTGCGTTACATTATGTGTTTGTAAAGTGACATTAAATTTGTTAAAAACTATTTTCATTAACACATTGTTTTATACTCAGCACTGTAGATATACATCCATAAATATTTATATATATATATATATATATATATATATATATATATATATATATATATATATATATATGTATACGTATGTACGTACTCGCACTTATATATTTTAATAGTGAAAATATTGTTTAAAAGCATATGCCACAAATCAAATATGCTCGGTTACCCTGAAGGGGATGATGATGATGATGATCGATCAGCAAAAACGAGCAAAAAAGTTCAAGAATATTTCTTTTGCATTGCAGAAACAGAAGCAATAAACCCACAATGAGTAAAAAAATATTAAAAAAAGAAATACTTAATATTTTCCTTCTGATTTTTCTTAGTGTTATTCTTGTGTTTTCTTATTTTTTTTTTGTTCTTTCAATCATAATTTTCCGCCATGAAGCAAAAAAGCTCTGCAAATGTTTTAGTTTTCTAAAAGTTTTCGCAAATATTAGAACATGTTTGGTTATTAATAATTGAAAATTTATTGAAACGGGTGGAAAGATATGTATTTTAAAGAAAATTTTTATTAAAATTTAAAATAAGAAAAATATATCTCTATAGATATGTTTAGTAATAAAAGTTTTAGAAAAATATTTAAATTAAAAATCAAAGTTCAAAATCTTAATGAAATCAATAAATAATAAAAGTTTATATAACAAGCTGAATATATACTGCTAGAAAAAAATCAATAATTATTTTTTAAAGGAAAATATTAAAAAAAAATTAAAAATCCAAAGTGATAAAATTAAAAGAAAGAAATAAAAATCACTAAAAGTTAAACAAATTATAAAACTATATATTGAATTTTAATTAAAAAAAAGTTATGTGTATTATAAAAAATCTTTAGAAAATATTTGCTTTCCCTAAAGTCAAATGATTTACGAAAATTAAATTTATAATAAAAATAGCAAACAACTACAATGTAGAAATGAATTAATTAAAAGGCAAAGATTACCAAAAAATGATAAAAGAAAAAAAATGTTTTGCATGTTAAAATCAGCTGCATTTATTCTGCATCATACCAAAAATTAATTATAAATTTTTTACTAAATAAATTACAACAGTTTTTCTGATAGAAAAATAAAAAAATAAATAAATTTTGAAGCCTACAGTTCACTTCGTCTCCTTCTTTCACATACTTAAATGAGTGTCCGTCACCATTCTTTAATTATCGTAGTCTTTCTATTAGTTTGGTGGGGTTTTTTAACATAGATTTGTTTTCATGTTTAAAAACATACCCGTCGATGACCCCGAAGATGAATATATACGCGAATATGCCTTTGAGCCGGAGTTGTTGATAAATCGTGATGATTATTTGAAACAAGAGCGTCAGACTTTGTCATCATCATCATCCATATCAGCAGCAGAATCAGCGGCACGTTTAGACGATGCCACCGCAGCGGGTTATTCACGTCGTGTTAGTTCCGACAGTTATCATGAGTTCAAGTCACAAGTCGAAGTTGAAATCGAGGCCTTCTATCATGTAAGTGTGGCAATAAATGTTTTTTTTTCGGGAAATTTTTTTCTTTTTTGGTTATAAACAAAAAAGAGAAAAAGTTCATAAGATCGAAATTTTGTGATCTATAAATAGGTAAAAGGAATTCTGATACATTTTATAAAATTTAATAGCTACACATTTGTCATTGCAAGATATTGTTATATTTTAATCAGAAAAAGTAATTTTTTTTCTAAAAAGTACCATTTTGAAAAGTATCTTTTTAGAAAAAGTACAATTTTCTAAAAAGTACCATTTTGGAAAAAGTATCTTTTTGGAAAAAGTACCATTTTCTGAAAAGTATCTTTTTTGGAAAAAGTATTTTTTTGAAGTTATATATTTGAAAAGTTACCCTTTTTAGAAAAAGTACCTTTCTTGTAAAAAGTACATTTTTAAGCAAAGTCCCTTTTTAGAAAATGGTACTTATTGCAAAAAGCAAAAATAGAAGAAATATTTTCTTAAGGTACGTTTTAAAAAAATTACGCTTTTAAGCAAAAGTATTTTTTTCTAGAAATAAATATATACTATTAGAAAAAGTACAATTCTTGCAAAAAACGGACCTTTAAAAAATCGCTTTAAAAAGTACCTTTGTGGAAAAATACGTTAAAAAATTTTTTTTAATTAGCCTCCGCAAAAAAAATATTTTTTATAAAAAGCACCGTTCTTTCAGAAAGTAGCTTTTTTACTCAGTCATTTTAAAAAAGGTACTTTTTCATAAGAAATTAAAAAAAAATTCGCTTAAATTACGTTTTAAGAAATGTTACGTGTTTTTTTTATTATAAAAAGTACCTTTCTTGCAAAAGGCGTACCTTTAAATAATCCTTTTAGAAAGGAAAATTAAAAAAAATAGTTCTTGGAAAAGTACCCTTTTCTAAAAAGTATTAAAGAAAGTACATTTTTCTTTGCAAAATGATACCTTGCTTAGAAAGTAACTTTTTTATAAATTTATTCGAATAATAGCTTCTTTGAAAAAAGTACGTTTTTAGAAAAGGTATCATTGAAAAAAATACTCTTTTCAGACAAATTTCCTATATGTATATGTACATATTACAAAAAATACGTTTGTGCACGAAAAATATCTTTTAAGAAAAATTTCTCATTATAGAAATGTACCTTTTCATATAAAATCACAGCTTTCCGTACAAAAGTACCTTTTGTAGAAATGTAATATTTTTGTAGAAAAGTACTTTTTTGAAGAAACGTACTTTTTTGTAGAAAATTACTTTTTTGGAGAAAAATAACTTATTATCGAAAAGTATCTTTTAGTTTAAAATTATAATTTTTCGTACAAAAGTACCTTGTATAATAGAACCTTTTATTATAAAAGTAACTTTTATTATAAAACAACTTTTGATATAACGGTACCTTTTGGCGTGAAAGTACCTTTTAGTGTACAAGTACCTTTTAATGAAAAAGTACTTTTTAGTGAAAAATTACCTTTTAGTGAAAAAGTACCTTTTAGTGAAAAAGTGTAAAAGTACCTTATATTATAAAAGAACCTTTTTTTATTATAAAAGTACCTTTTATTATAAAAGTACCTTTTATATTATTATAAAAGTTCTTTTATTATAAAAGTACCTTTAAGTGTAAAAGTACCTTATATTATAAAAGTACCTTTTTTATTATAAAAGTACCTTTTATTATAAAAGTACCTTTTATATTATTATAAAAGTTCTTTTATTATAAAAGTACCTTTTATTATGAAAGTACCTTTTATTATAAAAGTACCTTTTATTATAAAATTACCTTTTATTATAAAATTACCTTTTAGTATGAAAGTACCTTTTATTATAAAATTACCTTTTAGTATGAAAGTACTTTTTATTATAAAAGTACCTTTTATTATAAAAGTACCTTTTATTATAAAAGTATCTTTAGGTATAAAAAAGGTACCTTTCAGTATAAGAGTACCTCTTAGTGTTAAAGTACCTTTTTGGTAGAAAAGTAGGTACCATTTTAGAAAAGTTAATTTTTGTTAAAAAGTTCCTTGTAATTTTTTTTGTAGAGCATTATCTCCTTTTAATTTTCTAAAAAAGTACCTTTTGTAGACAGTTTTTTTATAGGAAAATTAAAAAAAGCATCTTATTTGAAAAAGTACTTCTTTTAAAGAGTACCCTTTTTTATTATTTAATCTGAGCAAATGTATTTTTATTTTTATAATTAATGATGTTTCGAAATTTTTGCAACTAACCCATTTAATACCCACTTCTATCATGCGGTTGCTTAAAACATAATTGGTCAGACATTCCGGGTTATTCATTATATTGGATTTAAAATAACTTTAATTAATTTTGCGAGATCTTCTCCGAAAGCCCTTTTATTTGATATCCATATCGCGGAGCTACACAGCAAAATCAGGCATATCTTAAGCCTCATTTTAAAGTAATTTTTAAAAAGAAGGGAGCGAGTCTTATTACTTTGCTTTGAATATTAAAATTTTTTGTTGTGGACAAAATAAATCCCAAAGATATTTCCATATACAAATTAAGATTAAGTATATAATTTTAAATTCTTTTGCCGGTTAAATGATGTCACCTTTTAGCCACTGATATTTGTAAAAATCCTCAGGAGTAGACAGACACTGGCTAAAATATATTTTCTATTTCTTGAATTATTTGTCAAAAGTTTTCTTTAAACTAAAAAAATTTCATTAACACATAATTTAAGCCCGTCTATTTTAGATATTAATGTCTCGTTTTTTTCTTCTTTTTTGCTTATGAATATTTAAATTTTGCAATTTCTTATTTTACTCATATTTGTCTGTCTTAGGCATACGAGTATTTCTTGGCAAAGTTCATTATTTTGTAGCAGACAAGCGTGTTTTTTGTTGTTGGTGTTGTTGTTCCCCTGATGCACTTTTTTTTTGTTTGTTTCGTTTGCAAAAACATGTGAATTTATTTAATGATGATTATTTTTGTTTTAAAATACACACAACACAGTCCGGTCTAAGAGTACTTATTTTGTAAATAAATAAATAAATGAAAGAAAAAATTATTTAGCTATTGGTGGAAGTCAACAGGGGGGCATGAATATACGCGTACAGCAGACGTTAACAATGGCAGTGACATAAATATTGAAAAACAAAAATATATAAAAAATAAGAAATAAAATAAGAGAATAAATATTTCAAGTATTTTGAGACATTATTTAATTTTGCTTTTATAGTTCTTTCACTTTACTTTCAATTCATTAGAAATATTAAATTTAATTAGAAATAATTTATTGAAAATTTACTACACGTTTAGGAAATATTTTCTTAGTTGAGGAATTTTTCTAGCATTAATTAATGGAAGTTGTATTTTTTATTAATTAAAAATTTTTGTTTTGTTTTTGTGGATTAAGCGCCTTCTTTATGCTTAAGGATTTCTTCAGTAGGCTTTATGTTTATAGACAAATTCTTAATATGATCACAAAAAAAATCTTTACAAAATATATTGGATATTGACTTTATTTCTAAATAAAACTATTATGTTATGTCAAGCTTAGTAGAAATAATGACAGGGAAAAATTCAATGGTGAACTAAACTTCCTTTCCTTTTCCAGTATCTGGTAACACTATTTTTAATCCACATACAATTTTAGTAGCCATCTTTTACTTAGTGTTCACACCTAACATAGTGTCCACAGCTGATGAATTTATATAATGATGAATGTCAAATTGATATCATAATGAAAGTTCATCAGGTATAGACTCAATTTATTAATATTATGGCAGCGTTATGATATAATCATCAGAGCTCACGCCCTGATGAATTCATCTTGATATCAAATGTCATTTTATGTGTTACAGTGCATTTGACATTTATTTATTAAACAATTTTCGTTTAAAAAAGGCTGCACAACCATTATTAAATTAGTTATTTTTGGCAAGTATTTTACAAATATTTGTTTGATTCATCTTAATATAAAATCATCAACGTCTATTCCTTTGTGCTGATATTAATGAATTATTAATGAACAAATAACAGTTGCTCTGCTGTCGTTATATTAGGAATTATTATATAAAATCATTAGGTGTTGACACTATGTAATGAATTTATGTTATGATGAATGTGAAATGGCAGAAACATTTTACTTGTGTTAATACACAGAAAAAAAAATAATTTTTCAATTCAAACACAAAATTTGCTGAATCAAATATTTTTTCAATGCAAATGGATTTTTTTTAATAATTTGTTTGAAAGAAAAACCAATTTTTCTATTAAAAACTATTTCATTCAAAGTTTTTTTTATTGAAATTAAAAAACAATTAAACATATACGCCCAGGTTCAACATTCCACTATAAAATGAAAATTAAAACGTTTTTAATTTCACAAATACGATATCACTGTGTTCTAGAAAAGTAATGAAACTTTTTTTTCATGACGATTTCATTCCCAGATTATTTCAAATAAACATTTCAAACAACATGGAAAAATACCATATTATGCTATAAACACAATTGCGACGACCGGCGAACTTCGCATAGTTCGATGAGCCTGCCTTCAAGAATTCGTTGCGTGAATTCGACTTTTGAAACACAATTAAATTTGACGACCTATATGTGTCGCTATGGACATTTTTGTGGCCCATAGATACCAAATTATGCAAATATTCTTATACTTGCATATATGTACATATGTACATATATTCAAATAAGATTAAACGCGCTAAAACTCTAAGAAAAGTCGTTAACTCAGAGGAAAGTGCATTATGAAAATTCGCCTAAGCTTGGAAAAAATTTGAATTTTAAGTCCCCAAATAAAAATAAATAAAGAAAGCCAAAAGCTTTGCAAAAATTGTATTTCGCAAATATAACAGAAATTTGCGAAAAATTGCAAAATTTTAAACAAGTGATAGTTTTTATTAAGCTCTAGGGAATGCTAAAAATTTGGAAAAAATCGCGAAAATTGGCAAAATATTGTCTAATACTATTTAAAATTCGCGAAAACTGTTAAGAAGCAGAATACTTGCAAAAACTCGCTACGCGAAAAATTCCAAAATTCGCGAGAAGTTGCAAAATCCCGTACAACCCTTGAAACTCATTAGAAATCGCCAAAACTGTTAAAAAATAAAATAAGCCCGGAAAAATGCGAAAAACCGCATGTTCGTGAAGAAATCACAAGCTCGCTAAAAATTTCTAAACGCATTAGAGAAATCACTAATACTAATTCCGGATTTTTATCCTTATACTTTAGCAAGGTTTTTGTGCTTACCCCTTTAAAACACAAATAAAATCGTTAAAAAAGGAGATTTTATATAAAAGTGTTATTTATTTCACTTTCATTTCATTTTACGAATGTATAACCGAGGCGATTATGATTTTATTTATGTTTTTTTATAGTGTATTTATTATTATTTCCTATTTGATCTCACTTTTACTATAAATGAGCAAAATAATCAATCACGAGGTCTAAAAATGTAACTTTTTTCTATTTGATAATAAGAGTCGGAAGCTGGAACAAAAATTTGCTTACTGTCATCTCAGTCTTACACAATGTTATTAATGCGTATACGCATTATAAACAGCCTTGCAAATAATATTAATTATACGCTCAAGTAACGGTTTACTAATGACTTCTCTTGTCTAAATGCATTTACTCGGATGTGTGAATGTATGTTTGTATGTATTTGTATTAATGTGCGAGTAAAATACACTTTTGATAAATTAAAATTTCTTAACTATCAGAAATTTTCTAATAAACAAATTACAAGCGCCCACAAATTAACAACAATAATAATAATTGAAAAGAACACTTAAATATAAAAAAATTACACACTTATAATGAGATTAAAAATAACTAATCATGATGATGAAGAAGAAGAAGAAGCATACAAATGTAAACAATTAAACAAAATCAATGTATCAAAATAATTTTACCACGACAAGGTGAAAATGAAATGTGTGTTGAAAATGAAAACCTAAAATTTCCCTGAAATCATTGAAATTCTTGTTCTTCTTTCTTCTCTACTCTCTTTGCAATTACGAGGAAATATTTCATGTGCTAATTAAAACAATTTATAAATATTTGTAATAGAATACAAATGAGTGTCATTAAAGTTTATTGTTTAATTGTTTGTAATTGCAAACTTTCCACTACATGATAAATTTTAGTTGTACTAAATACATAAATATTCTTCAAATGTTTGCTTTTCATTATTTGCAATATGCAAAAAAAAGTTGTATTTATTGTACCTACAGTGGGATTGAAGCAAATTAAACTGTAATATTTGACATGTTTAACTTTGAGAACCTCTAGGTGAGCTTGTGTTGTGACAGACGATTTAAGAAACGCCACTTCTTAAAGCTTAAAATCTTCTTCTAAATTTTTTTGTCTACATCATTTTATAGTCGGATTTGTATTGAATTGTATAAGACTCAGACAGAGTGTCCAATAAATACTATTTCTGTACACTTAGGTCTTCTGCTAACTTTTCAGACTGATAGACTTGCCAAGATGAGAGCATCTTCGAAATTTTGGCAAAATGCTGCCAGACTATAGGGTTATCCAAATCAAGAGTCAAGTCAGAAGAGATTATTAGATTGAATGGGCCAACTTTTAGGAGAGTGGGTACGGGCACACAGAGTTGAAGTATCATCTAGCTAGAATGGCACTGAGATAATACCACATTGGATCATTGTTCAGCGTTTAGCCGGCTTAGAAGTCAAATTTTCCATAAGCACAACGGACTGGAGTTGGAATGTCGCAGGGACTCTAATTGAAGAGAGCTAAGAGAATACATAGAACACATTGGCAGCTTGGCGTGAGCGGTTTATCAAATAGTTTTTCTGGGCAGATAGAGCACACAATATAGCTGATTGAGCATTGGATCAACCCCCCTTTTTTAACAAAAAACAAAACAAATTATATATAAAATGTTTTTGTTTTTAGAGAGGTGAATTCATTAGTTGCACATCTCCTGTAGTGAGATTAACTAACTTTTTTTTACCGATAATAGCATCGTTAAAATAATTATAAAGAAAATTAATCGAATTTGCTATTCAGCTATTCAGTAACATTTTTAGCGATAGCTTAATGTCAGCTGTAATTTATGTATTGTTAATTTTATCGACAAAAATCAACAGAAAATATCATTATCATTAAAAATAAATTTCAGAATCGCACAATTGTTATTTTAAGCGACAAAATCTATAGACAAAAATTACGATTGTCGGACCGTTAAAAATTACTGAATCGCTCTACTGAACTCTACTTTATATCAGTTTATTTACAGTCAAGTGTTTTTATTGCAATAACAAAACAACTGAAAACGTCATTTAAGTCACTTACTCTTCCTCATTCCTTCTTTTTGTTTTGTTTTCTTTTATCAGTTTTGCATTTGCTATTTATTTGCTTATTAAAATACATTTGAGTATTAAACTATTTTTAAATATTTATTTTATTTTTTTATTCTCATTTCATAATAATTTTAAGTTTGTATTGTTGCATTTTTTTCTTTGTTTCAATATTAAAATACATAAAATGCTAATTTATTTTGTTATTGTTATTATTATTTTTTTTTATATAATGCTGTTTTTTATTTTTGCAAAAGATAAAACACATGTGTGTCAGCGCCAGCGGAAAATAATTACTTAGGTGCACAGAGAGTAGAAATTGATAGCAAAACTTTTTGAAAAGAAAAATAATTAAGCTTTGCAAATATTAAAAAAAATAAAGCAGAAATAATATCTTGAGGGGCCAATAGACATACTAACGAAATTTCAAAATATTTTAATAGAATTTAAGTTTTAGACTTTGATCTTTACTCAATACTATAAGGAAAGATTTTTCACTTGTTTTTTGTACAAAAATTAAGAGAAGATAAAATATAAAGTTTTATTATTAGGAAGAAATAATTTAGACCCAAACTGAGCAGTCAAACATCAAATAGAAAATGAAAAAGCCCGATTAGGAAATAGGTATGTCTCCGTACACATATTTTGCATAATTTTGTGCAAAATGTTTTAAAATCTTGCAAAATGTTGTCTGCGTACTCAAAATTTCTTGCAGCGAGAGAGCCAAAAAGACAATTTTTTGACAGTTGGAAGTTAGAGAACTTGCAAAATGTTGCTGTTTTTATTTACTTTTTGAATGAAATAATTTTTGTGGATGAAAATAAAAATTGAAACTTAACAATGACAGAGGTAAATAGTTAGAATTATGTTGATTTTTAACGTTTATAATAAATTATAATAAACAAAACATTTTATTTTATGCTATAAACGTCCAAATATACAGTGCAACCGTGGCGTAATAGCAGAACCAATGATTCCAATAATGATATTTTTCTGGCTTAAATTCTTTTGCTTTGTTATTTCAATTGCTTACACACCGACCAGCTGTTTTATTACAAGATTTCACTGGATACTGTCTGCGTACTTTTTAAGATATTTTCAGTCAACGGAGTAAAATTGGTCTTACTCTCCCAAAAAAGTTTACTGAGTATTTGCTACTGAAAAAGTACTCAGACAGACCTAATTATTACTGATTAAAATTAATTTTAGTTCAATATAATTCAAATGTGCATCATGTAAATCAAATGAATTTGGTTTAAAATTTGGAATTAAATGCACCTTAAAAGCTGTAATTTATTAAGTTTCGTTGAAAGCAAATGTAACGGCGAGTATAAACATTACTACAAATCGTAAGATAAATCGCACAAGTATGAAATTAGTAACGTGTATCATGCTGTCGTACTTGTGTAGTATACTTTGTAGTATAAAAATAAAAAATTTATGATTTTTGTGGGCGGAATTTCGATAAGTACGATAATAAGTGTTGTGTATCCTGCTGTTGTACAGCAAAATTTGTTTTATGAGAAGCTGTTTTAGAAAACGCAGTGTTTCTACGGGTCAATTTTAAAATTAGCTTTATGTAGGAGATATTTTAATTAAAAAATAACATAAAACGTTATTTTAACCATTCTCTACAACATTCCCCTTTTCTTTTTGCATTATTTTTGTTTTATTCTTTTCAACTGTAGTTCACTTATTATTAGTAAATCCCCCACACTATTTAAAAATTTTCTTTCAAATGAATTAGTATGATTTGTAGTAAGGTGTATCTTGACATACTACGCTAAGTACGAAATTAAGTAACGTGTATACCCTGCATAATGATTGCTATTTCTTGCACAGAATAAATTCACCACTGAGTAGTGGGGAAAATAGATGATGGTACAGTGATGCAAAATGTGGCACAATTGGGCCAAATGTAGCACTTTTGGATGCTTGATGGCCCTGTGGTCAGGGTGACCGATGACATTTTTCAAAAAATGGCACAAAAAAGGGGATTTACCAAAAATAAAAGGGGCAAAATTAACATAAAACGAGAAAACTGCACTAATCTTTTTATTTTTAATGTATTTTTACATACTTCACTCTAAAAAGGGAGACAAAAAGTGGCAAAAGCACTCGAAAAAGTGGTAATTTGCCACTTTAGTCGGTCAAACGGTCACGCTGCCTGTGGTACTCTCTAGGCTATTTTTGGCCCTCTCAGGTCAAAATCAAATAATTCCTTCAAATCTTTGAGCTCACTTTTTAATTGAGTTTTCTCCGTTTTAAAAACTACTTTTTTATTGTTGGAGGTTTTTATTTAAACCTGTTTCCGAAATATGCCCCAGATCATGTTTTGATTGGGAAAGCCAACAGTATTGTACCACGTGCTATTAAACATTTTCCAAAGCAAACTTAACAATTAAATAATGAACATAGAACAGCATCGCTCGTTGCAGAATTTAAAAACTCAAAGATTTAAATAAACATTTGCATACAAAATTTATACAGAATAATTCAAGAAACTCTTTCGATTCCACATTCCTCAGCAGGTGTGCCAAAAATCATTTCTTCGACTGAAAGCAACAATAAAATATGAAAATTTGGTTTTGTTTTCAATATAAAAATTTTGAGTCGAGAGTTTTCTTTCGATATCGTGAAACAGGCCATAATACAAGTAATCGTCTTCATTTTAAAAATAATGTGTCTCATCTTTAATGCTCGTACGAATAAAAGATTTAAATTTAATGAAATCTCGTTTAATAATTGTTAAAACTTAACTTGTTTTTATTTAAATTAAAAAATTATAGTCAAATACATTAAATTTTTTTTGGCCCTATCCAAGGTATTTGGGCCCTTTTAAATCGTTAATTCGGCCCTAAACCAAAAAAACTCAAAATGTGATGGTATGTTTACATTTTAAATACATATAAAGGGAATTGGGTTCGAGATTAACGATTAACGAGGCAAAAATTTCCAAATTAGCATTAGCGAAATTTTTAGCAAATTTTACTGGCAATATTCTAAGATCTGTACCTGGATTCTGTAACTTTTTGCCAACCGACAATCGTAATATTTATCGACGTATTTATTCGCTTGCGGTAACGATAATGTTATTCTGTTATTTTTTTAACGATAGTGTATATCTCTGGCTTACTCTCCGTTTAATTCTATATCACGAGGTATCCCTGTATAGAAAATGTGAAAATAAGCGCAAAGCACAAAGAATAATAAAGAAAAACTGAATGAATTTGCTATTTTGGCTTAATTGTTTTTAATTCAACCGACAGCGAATATCTTTAAAATATGTTACTGAATAGCAAAGTCGGTAAATTTTCGTTATATTTATTATAGCGATACGATTAACGTAATAAAAGTTACTGAATCCAGGCACTGAAAATCGTTTGTACAGAGCCAAAGTCATTATCTGCTCTATTTATTGAAGATATTATTTAAGAAAATTCTGACACTTCCTGTTATTCATTATGGGAATACTAAAATTTTTTTAACTGCCTCTCAAAAATAGAAAATTAATAACAATAAGATCCATTGTTATAAATTCTCAATAATTAAAGTAAGGATGTTATAGGACAGACAATAGACAAGCAGGTTTGCTGTTTCGCTAAATTCTAAAGCGTTGTTTCTGTTAAATTATTTGTAATATGAATAAAATATGACACACAAAACAACACACAAGAGTTAAACAAAATAGAAAATAATGAAAAACAAAAAATAAAATATGAGATGAGAATGGTTTCATTGCATTTTTAATAGACACAATAAACAAAAGTAAGTTTTTTTTTAAGAATCAAAAGTAAGCGGTATCCACAGAAAAGTTACCACAACACAAAAATCATATTATTTATTTTATCGTAAAGTTGTAATAATGAAATTAATTTAGGGACCACTTCCTAAAAATTGGATTAACTAAGCAAAATTTCATCGCTAAGTTGTTGTATTGGCCCTAACTGTTTTATGAGACTATAGTTTTCAGCTTACATAATTAAGGAATGAAAGCAAGACTACTAAAAGTAGACAAAGTGTAGAAATCAAAGATCCCCCTTTATCGGAATTACTGCTTAAAGTACTAGTCTTTCAGAAGTATAGTATACATGTTAAAAACAAAAAACATTTTAATTATTATTTTTCGAACTTAATTTGTTGCTGTATTTATGATTTATTTGAACGGGCTAAAGTTTGTATAGCTTTTTTAAGACAAATTACAAGTGATAATTAACAATGAACAAATAACATCAAAGTTAGTTGTAAATATTCTGACAACACATAGTTGAAAGGAACAGCCAGCCGTTTTCGAAGGCCACTAAACCTTCATCATCAGCGTTCTTTTGTGTTCGTCCACAGTGTGTGCTGTCAGTTGATGTAGATTTCTGCCTTATATACGAAACTTTCTTGCAAATGGAATACGTGAATTGTTTTGATTCATCGTATAAATATAGAAACAAATGAAGCTCGAAAAATAATAATTAAAAATTAACATAAATTTTTCTAATTTTTGGCATTTTTTATTAATTAATTAATTTTTAATTAATAATTAAAATAAAACTAAAACTCTATTGCATTCAGGTTCACTGTAACCTGTTCTTTAGTAATAACAATTTGAGAAATTGATATTTATTTTTATACTAATTTATTTATTTTTATCTATTTTATATTTTGCCAACTAATCTCCAGATGTATGGCCGTTATACCAAAGATTTAGGAGAATTTGCCAAAGATGAAGCCCGCAAGCTCAAATTGCTCGAAAAGCGACGAAAGTTGGAAGACAAGCAAAGAAATAAGGTAAGTTGTAATAAAAAAAAATATAAAACAGCTGCAATTACTTACGAGTATTATTAACCTTACTACTAAATATTTTAACCTATAATTTCTATTTGTAATGAATATAACACTGGATGAGAGTATTTAAAATTAATAAAATGAATTAAAGGTAAAAAGAAGTTATTTCTAAGGGCCAAATTTACAGTCATTAGTTAATTATTGGTAAACTAAAATGATAACTATTGTTTAACTAATACTTCATATTCACAGTGCATTGTTTAACTAAAGTTCTTAATATGAGGAAAGAATGGTAATCCTATCAAACAAATAAGTTTCATTATCGACAGCTCTGCTATAGCATATGGTTTTGTTTACATTTGCTGTATTGTTTCTTAAAAATGGATAAAACAGTGTGCGCTCATCTAACTTTACCGTACAAAATATAGAATTATTGCTGAAATTGGTTCGGAAAAATCAAACTATAATAGAAAATAAAATAAAAAGAATGTGTTACAGCTAAATACAAAGAAGATGCATGAAAATGTATGTGTGAAATGTGTATACAAATTTTCACAATGCAACAATAGTAAAAAAGTTTACAACGAATCAGCTGTTGTCTAACTATTTGTTAACCAATAAGATTTGGCGGTTTAACTAATGGTAAACAAAGAGCTGTGAATCAAATATTATTAGTTAAACTATTGCTATTAGTTAACTAATGACTGTAAATTTGGGCCTAAATATTTATATCGTATTAAAATTTATGCTAGAAATATATTTAGTTATGTGTGTATGTAATGGATTTTTATGAGTGGTTCTGGCAGATTAGTCCAAATAAATTCAGTAAAGTGCGACTTTGACCCGCGCACGAAGGGTTCCGTACGGACACGAGATATGTAATTCAATACGAACTTTAGTAGCCTATATAAAATATAGTTTTGGCATTTTTTTTCGTTTTTGCCTTTTTTTTAATTTTGGCGATTATTTTTATTTTGGCGATTTTTTTAATTTTTGCGATTTTTTTTGTTTTTGGCGATTTTTTCGGTTTTTGGATTTTTTTCCCCATTTGGCTATTTTTTAGTTTTGAATTTTTTTCTCGTTTTGGCGATTTTTCCGGTTTTTGGCTATTTTTTTAATTTTGGCGATTTTTTTCATTTTGGTAATTTTTTTTCATATTAACAATTATTTTGTTACTGGACCCTTTTTCGCGTTTGGCGATTTTTTTTCGGTTCTTGGCGCTTTTTTCATTTTGGCGATTTTTTTCATTTGGACAAATTTTTCGAATTATGCGACTTATTTTAGTGTTAGAATTTTTTTTAATTTATGGCAATTTTTTTAATTTTGGCGTTTCTTTTTGCTTTTGGCGGTTTTTTTTTAGTTTGGCAATTTTATAATTTTCAGATTTTTTATTTTTACCGTTTTTTAAAATTTCAACAGCTTATGGTTTCCAAGATATAGCAAGTTGTCAAAATTGCATTAACCGATGGACAACCCTTTAATTTAAATTTTTTTAAATTTTAGTGTTAATTGTTGTGGTCTATATAAAAATACACTAATTTTACAAATTTCAAGTGTCAATATACATATGTACATACAATTGTATGTATATTACATGGGATTTTAGCATTTTTCGTTGGTCGTTTCGGAACACCCTTTAATTTTTAATTCTCATGTATTTGTTGCGGCCAAGGTTCTACATACTCTGTCCAAATTTCAGGTCCGTAGCTCTTATGGTTCCTGAGGAAATACCGTGTGACGGACAGACGGACAGCGTAGCGAAAACAAAACAAAAACCTTTGGTGTACGGAACCCTAAAAACTATATATATGTACGCGTTTTGATAATATATGTATGTATATCGATACCTTAATATAGAAAGGCCCTAATTATTTTTCATTATTCATTATTTTTTTGAAATCGAGTCTTAATGAATCGAAAAACTTAAAAAACTCGATTTAAAAAAATAATGAGTTAGGGCCTTTCGATATTAAGGTAACGATATATAACAATAATTTTCAATTAGAAATGAATTATATATTTACAAACTAATTTTCTTTTAAATAATAAATTATTATGTACTAAATTAAATTACTTGACTTGATGTCAATACATTTAGAAGGCTCATTGAAAAAAAAGAAACACATACTGCATTCTGGCTTAAAAAATGTATTTAAAAAACTCTTAAAACCATTAACCATTTAACTGATAGAACATTTCGCTTTCCTTTTTATTAAAATCTTAATTTCCCGTGTAAAAACCGCTACATTTTAACACTTATTGTTTGAGCACTGTAGAAACTAAGTATTTACCGCTATGTTTTGTATTTATTTTGTCTCCCTCTCTCCCACCCGTTTCTCTATAAACTTAATTAAAACAAATTGATTATAAAGTAGCAGAACTGGGAAATACTTTCAGGAACTCTTAGGTAAACGCAAGTCACGTGCATTTAAAGTCACATCATGGATATGGAAACACTCATTTGCCCGGCTGGGCGAAGATTGGGTATTTTTAGCATTACTGGGTATTATAATGGCGCTATTATCATATATTATGGACAAGGGCATATCAATATGTACCAATGGTAAGAATATACTAAATACAAATCCCTTGAAATATTCAGATATTTGTTTATAATAACGTACGTTATAGCTCGCGTGTGGTTGTACCGCGATCTAACCTCACAGCCAATAGCTCAATATTTTGCCTGGGTTTCGTTGCCGGTGTGTTTGATATTATTCTCAGCTGGTTTTGTACATTTAATAGCACCGCAAAGTATCGGTAAGATTATTCTGAGTGTTTTATTTATATCTTTGCATTTTTTGAATTATTTTTAGTATTATTATTTATTGCTTTTACCAAGAGAAATTTTTTGACTTATTTTGATCTATGTATATATGTATATATTTATTTGTTTATTTTTACAATCACATTTAAGTAAAGTAATTTATTTTAGTTGTGTTATTATTAGTTTATTTTGTTTAAATTGCCGTTCCACTCAATTTGTCATTTAGTTTGCTTACTTTTTAAATAAAAAGCTTTTAAGTTACTAAATTTTTTTACTTACTTACTTTACTTTAATGGTTTTTTTAATAATTCAGTTACTAATATTTTTTAATTTTACCTGTAAGGTTATTTTGAATAATAAGCACTTTATTTAACGGTTAAATGAACACACCCCTGTTACAACGAAGTTGCCATAGATTAATAATTATGCAAATGGCCATCTGTTTAAAAAAAATTAGCAGTGCTGCCATTTTAATACGATTAGGTTTTCTTTTTTGAAATGGAGAGTGAAAAACTGTTAGCAAAAATTTAATTTGTGATGAATACTAGAAATTTAAGATATTTAATATATAATATTTAATTTAATAATTTACAGCTTTATTTATAAAACATAGTAAGGCTTTATAAAGGGATTTTAAAATAAATTTTTGCATAAAATTTTTCTTAAACAGGCTTTATAATAGGGGTTTTCACACCGAGCTTGTTAGTTTGTTAGTCGTTAATCGTTACTTTTTTACACGCATTTTGTTTTTGTATATTTAACGCGCTACCGGTTTAACATTTAACAAATTAACCAAACGGCACCCGCGATAAAATAGCTGTTAGATGGTAACTCACAATCAGACAATCAGCTGTTGAAGTTTCTATATAAATATAATAAACAAGTAATTTGTGATATATTTCTAAAAAAATATTTGTGTTTTGGCAATTTTCTCGTGACATGTTTTTTTTTTTATAATAATAAATTGTGTCAGAACAATAAATCAGCTGTTTTACTACGAAAGCTACCAGACTAACAAAGTCTTAAAAAGGGGTTCGTTCACAGTTGGTAACTTTAAGAAATTAACAAACTAACAAGTTCGGTGTGAATACCACTAATGTCTTGATATTTTTTATAAATAAGGCTGTTAATATTTAATAATATTTTATGTTGTATAAAAAAATTTATGAAAATCGGAGAAGAATATGTTTCTTATATTTGTATGCAAATTTAAATATTTAAAGTAGTTTTCTAAACAACTAGATTTTTTGAGTTATTTCATTGTAGAACTCAGTGTGCAATATGCATTTAAGTTTATGGCACTTATTATTATTGATTATAGGGTATTTTTAATAGAGCTATAGAGCTTAGAAATGGAATAAAACAAATATGAATTTCTTAAATGCATATTTGCATACATGACATATTTTATTCGAAAGATAATCTTCTGACATTATAGTTTAAATATGACTTCTGGCACATGACCGACACGGCTCGCTCGGATGACTTTTTCCAACATTTGTGGCCGTATATCGGCAATAACGCGGGAATGTTGTCCTCGAAGTTTTCAATCGGCGTAGACTAGCGACCTTACATATCTCTACAGAAAATAGTTTAGCGGCGTTAAATAGCACGATCTTGGAGGCCAATTCACGGGTCCGAAACGTGAAACTGTGCGGTTACCAAATGTTTCCTTCATTCAATAAATCAATTGTGGCACGAGATGTGTGGCATGTTTCGCCGCCTTATTTAGGGTGGCGCTGGCTGAAATAGTTAGCACGCACGTTGACTACAAAACCGAAGCTCCTGGGTTCGAGCTCGGTCCTCGACAGTCGTTAAATAACAACACCACGCATTTTTCTGATTTGCATTAGTGTCCCTTTGTATCAGTTTTTGTAGAAAAGTTCAATTGATGAAGGCATAGTCACTGCTCCACTGAACTGTACCGACTTCAGTAGATGCTAATGCTAATGTAACATCGGAGCGCCCTCCTTAGTCAGTATTGAGTAGCAGAATCATCGGCGAAGTAAAATAAACAAAAAAAATGGCTACTAAACATAGCCTTGAAATTTAATACATCTCATTGACACCAGAGGTGCTATAAAAACTGCATTATTAAAAACGTTCCAAAAGCAGAATTGTAAAATAATAAAGCTTTCCTCTATCTCTTCCTTCACCAACTGTATTCTATCACTATTCCTTTCCTAAAGAAGGTAACACCTAGTAACAGTAGTAGGCATTAATTGACTGGGTGTTAATTCTCCTTAAAAAAGAAAGTACAGCTTCTGCACATCATGGTTATTCAATTGACGAACAAAGAGGTTTGTAATCATGGCTATATAGCGGCGGATAGACTTCTTCGGGCAGCAGCAATGAGTTCTTCTGTACGCACTGTACGGCGTTTCTGGGGATGGGTATTATCATTTAGAGCAGCTACGTCCAATCCATATGCACAATGTGCAAACTTTCATAAAGAGCTTTTTGTGCTTTCACACTGACGAGAGTACAACATCCATAACAACAACAACACTACAGGCAGAAAGACTTGCTCTGGCTTTGCAAAGAAACAAGAACAAATTCAAGAGCTTTCAAAGCTGTTTACCTCAAATGCAAATATCAGTATCTATGTGCTTGGACGTATGTAGCTGATTTAGATTAAACGTGGTGTGAAAACGTGCCATATTTAATCTAACTAATTGCTCTGATGGACGATTATGTGCAGCGGAAAGTAAATTTTCACAATTAAGAAGCGTTTTTCCAAACCAAACTAAACATAAATCACTTGACAGCTGACAAAATGGCCGCCAGTTAAAAAATGTTGCCAACTTAAAGTTTTATACCTCTATACAAAAAAACACCTTGTATTAGTTAAACTCAAGTTGGGAGTTTTTCATTCCTTTTTAAGTTAAACTTTATTGAAAACAGAAAAAAAACATTAAATGTAATATGTGACCTTCTCCGAGAAGGTTACATATTACATTTAACACACATTAACACGTTACATTTACATATTACACTAGGTGTGAAAATGAAGTTTTGAGAAAAACACATTAAAAAAAATAAAATTTAAATGTTTATCTCATTTTTATTGATTTTGCCAAGTTACCGTTTTTTTGACACACTAGGTACCTTTTCCCAGAGAAGCTCACATACATACATTAATCTCTACTTCTCAATATCCACTAAGGGCGACTTTTTGAGTTCAAGATTAGAGATTAAATTAACTTTTCTGATTTTTGGGTAGTCGATTATATGGTTTTACTTGCCAGTTTAAGCGGCCAATCGTGGTGGTTTAATCTTACTTTAGTATTGACAACAAACAATGGTGAAACCTATAAATTTTTGTAAAAATTATATGATAAAATAATTTAAAAGACATAAATATACATATATATTTTATATTATTTATATATTTCCTTTAACACGCGAAATATTTACTTGTAAATAGTAAAATATGACAGTTTCTTCTTCTTCCAACAAAAAATCAAAGTGTGTTTCTAACATGTATGACTTTTGCATAGAAATTGTTGCCACTATTTTGTTTCTCAGTATGGTAATACTACACAAAAGAAGAAGTTTAAACTACCACTCAAAAACATCAAACTCAATTATGTGAGATTAAGTTAATTTTCGGATTAGCTAATTAGAGAAATAAAATAATCTTAATCTTAATCTCGAACCCAAAAAGTTGCCCTAAATGTTTAAATGGCTATGACATGTGCTGGCCTAATTTCTATTTAGAATCTAAAGTTTAGATTTAGTCTTAATTTAAAACATTTTTCGTTTCTTATCGTAATATATATGTAAACACAAATATCTATTTTTTTTTGAATATTCGATTCTGTAATAAATTCTAATTTTATTCGACGAATTTTGAAATAAATATGTATATATAAATTAACTCCACACAAAAAACTCTTGACAAATGCATCAGGCCTCTTAACCTACGAATAAATTAACCTACCAACAAATGCATGCAATTCTTATTTAGTTTAATAAAAAATCTTATTTATAATACATACTAATAATTGGTATTTAATATACACATGATGTAAAATAATTATTCATTTAGGTTCTGGTATACCCGAAATGAAAACAATTTTACGCGGTGTGGCCCTAAAAGAATATCTAACGTTCAAAACTTTAGTGGCCAAAATTGTTGGTTTAACGGCAACTTTGGGCAGTGGTATGCCATTAGGAAAGGAAGTAAGTATTAAAATTGGTAAAAACAAAAAACAAAATGACGCAAGAAGGTCATTTGCAGTCGTAAAATGCATTCATTCATAATTTTCCCAGGGTCCATTCGTACACATAGCAAGTATAGTAGCACAATTATTAAGTAAGCTAGTAACATCATTCCAAGGTATCTATGAAAATGAATCGCGTAATTCAGAAATGTTGGCAGCCGCCTGCGCAGTGGGAGTGGGGTCCTGTTTTGCGGCACCTGTTGGTGGTAAGCTATAACTCTCCTTTTGTAAATGTTTACTTAATTACAATTTATTAATATAATATTTTTAAGGTGTCTTATTTAGCATAGAAGTAACCACAACTTATTTCGCGGTGCGCAATTATTGGCGCGGTTTCTTTGCGGCCGTTTGTGGTGCCACAGTGTTTCGCTTGCTGGCCGTTTGGTTTCAAAATGCCGATACAGTGAGAGCGGTATTTTTAACCAACTTCACCACTGAATTTCCCTTCGATCCTCAGGAATTATTTGTATTTGCTTTAATGGGGTGAGTTTTTTCGTTTTATGTTTAAAACTGATTTTCACTATAATAATTTCTTTGCTTATTTTTTTCGATTCTAGAGTTGTTTGTGGTTTGGGCGGAGCTTCTTATGTCTGGGTCCATCGTCGTTATGTATTATTTATGCGTTCGAATAAAAAGATGAATAAATTTTTACAAAAAAAGTAAGTAGATATAGAAATTAGGAAGAAACGTATGTAAAATAATATTTAAAAATATTTAAATTGCCATTGGCTAAAGTTAGGGCACTGCTATCCGTTGATATTTGAATCGCGATCTATTTCAATATTTATCGCGTCAGTATTTAAGTTATTTTTGTGCTGTGCGGATCGTTTATTAAAAAAATTTTGCGAGAAAACCAAAAAAAGCTTTAGCCGACGAGTCCCACAACTGCGGCAATGCCTACAAATTAAAATTAAAGTCTATCAAAATAATTTTTTCGGTCGTTAATTCCGATTCCACCCTCAGAACCCACTCACTTTCACTATCTTCTGCCATTACCCTTTATAAAAACAAACTTTACACAAATGTAATAAACTTTTTTACTTTTTATTTATTAAATTTTTCACTGCGTCTTTTATTTTATTTGTTTTATTTCACTTCTTATTAACGTATCGCGATCTAATGTCATGAAAATGCAACACGTTCCATATACATCACGCGATCCGCGATCCACGATCAGGATTTCATAATTTAGGCCTTTCCGCGATATGGATGGCGATACTGGATCGCGTTCAATATATATTGAACGTGTAGCAGTGCCCTTAGGATTTTATATTTTTTTTTTGATAGAAAACAAGTAAAAATTCTCGTCTGTCTATTTATAATGAAAACAAAAAATAAATTTTAGTGCTTTGTTTTTATTTTCAATAAAAATAAAAAGACGAAATTTTTTATTTGTCTTCTATCTGACAGTAAAACGTAAATACAACCTAAATAAGTTAACGGCTGAAATGCCATTCAAAGCTGCCATATTCACCTTTAATGCTGCCATATTTTGTGCTGCAGATATGGTAACTTCAATAACTGCTTCATGTCGGATATACATATGTACATACATACACACATACATGTAAATTACAATTGTTTTAACTTTCGTCTAAATTCTAGCTCAAAACAATAACAAAGCAACAAAAATACCAAACCATAGAAAACACAACAATAAATAAAAAAAGAATTTAATTTGTTTACAATTGAATAAAAAAATAAACAAAATTAAGTTGTTGCCATTTTACATTTTACACAACCAAAAGTAATCTGTTGTACCGACCGACTGACTGCAGAGTGTTGCCAGGATTGCAAAATTAAATATCAGTTGTTATAATGGAAAAGTTTAAAGACAAGGCTTATTATCTATCGTTCGCTTTTCGTTACTTGCACTAACTTTATGGCTAAGCTGTGCAACTTTAACGCCCATTTTAGTTAATTTAATAATATACAAATATTGTTTTTTTATTATTTCCAGTCGATTTCTATATCCCGGCTTCTTGGCTTTATTGGTATCAACACTATCATTTCCCTTGGGGACGGGGCAATTTATAGCGGGCGAATTGGGTACCCACGAACAGGTCACTCAGCTCTTTAGTAATTTTACTTGGTCGCAGGATTATTTGACTGTGGAGCAGGCAGCAGTTGTAACACACTGGATGACTCCCTATACGAATGTTTTTATTAATTTAACATGTTATGTGCTATTTACGGTAAGTGGGTTATTTTTTGTTTGTTTTAAATACACACATTTGCCTTATTTTCGTAACATTTTAAATGTTTATAGTTTATATTTTCCATTGTGGCTTCCACCATACCTGTGCCTTCGGGTATATTTATACCGGTATTTAAAATTGGTGCCGGCCTAGGTCGTTTAATTGGTGAGAGCATGCACCTATGGTTTCCATCGGGTGTGCGCTATGGCGGCCGCCTATCGCCCATTATACCGGGCGGTTATGCTGTAGTTGGTGCCGCCGCCTTTTCAGGCGCTGTTACTCACACCGTCTCAGTGGCTGTGATAGTATTCGAAATGACGGGCCAGATAACACATGTAGTGCCCGTCATGATAGCGGTACTAATATCAAATGCAATAGCTGCTCTTTTGCAACCGTCCATGTACGATAGTATTATATTAATTAAAAAACTACCCTATTTGCCCGATTTGTTGCCTTCATCGTCGGGCATGTACAGCATATATGTGGAAGATTTTATGGTGCGCGATGTTAAATATATATGGCAGGGTATTTCATATCAAAAACTCAAAGAAGTACTAAAAACCAACAAGGCCTTGCGATCTCTGCCCCTGGTGGACAGTCCCGACAATATGATACTTTTGGGTTCGGTGCAACGTTATGAACTGATTAAAATGATTGAGAAACATATTGGTCGTGAAAAACGCATGGAAGTGGCACAAAAATGGCAAAAGGAAGCAGAAGAAAGGGCCCGAGAAGAAGAGCGCAAAAAGCAAGAGGCCGAACAAAAAATGAGACGTCCTTCACGCTTCGAAGTGCTACCGGCCCCCGATATCATAAGTTTGCGACAAATAGCCAACGATGAAATGCTGCCACCTAAAAAGAAACAAGAAACCTTAACTAACACCCTGCAGCCGCGTAAATCCATTTTGAAAAAGACAAATTCCTTTAATCTTAAAGCTTTTGCACCCAACTCATTACATAGTCCTAATATAACGCCATATACAACTATAACTGGTACAGAATATCGCATACGCAATGCATTTGAAGCGATATTCAAGAAGTCAACCACCTTGCAGGATGTTCATCCAACAGATTCCGAAGCTGGCACGATATCAGCAGCTGCAAGTGCGGGTGATGTGGCTCTAAGTACACCGATGGTACATAGAGCGCCCAGTACACCCGGTATTTCGAAAAAAGTTCAATTGGTAAGTTCATTTGACATAAAGTGTTGCATGTTTGTTTCTATTTCTAATATTTATTTTATGTAATGTAGTTATTTGTGTTTGTGTTTGTTGGGGTTTGCATGTTGTTTTTAATGTTTTTAAATTTCTATTTCTATTATTGTTACTGAGTTCTATTAACCCAAATAAAAATTGTTTTGTTAAATAATTAAGGAAGCACAAAACCAGTCTGAAGCATCAGACCTTACAACTGAAACATCTATGGTAAATTTTTTTAAATAAAATTTATTTTACCCGTTGAGTCCTTAATCATTTACATATTCCCAAAAAAATCATTAAAAATTCAATTCAAAAATATGATTTAAGAAATACGATTTTTCTATTCGTGAATCTTTTTAATTTTTAAATATAAAAGCCAGGTACTTAAAAGTAGCAAAAAATTTTAAATTTATTATTTTCAAATTAACACCGTGTTTCTACAAGCCAGTCAGTCGATTCGTCTAAAAAATTCGTATGAAAATCAATAAAAAAAACTAAAATAAATTCGGCTGTCTGGGTTGTGGAAACAGGACGTAAGTATTTGATATATTGCTGTATCCATGAAAAATTTTTTGATTTAAAAAAGCTTTACAAAACATATTTAGTAAGAAAATTTAGCAATTAATTTTTTTTAATCAAAACAACTTTTTATGAATAACGCCTTTAGTATATGAACATTTGTTTTTGTTTTCAATATAAATTGTAAGGCGAAAGTTTTCTTTCGTTATTGTGAAACAAGTCATTGATATTTTATAGTTTTTAATTTCCATAAGAAAATTTTCGTAAAGAATCACCACCTTTTTAGCAAAATATTTAATAGAAATTGTACCAAATATTGTGTTATCGATATTTTTAACACAAAAGCTTTATCTTCATTTTTAGTACTGGTACAATATACACATCTACTTGATGTGTACTAAAATATTTTTGGAAGATAATAATTAAAATAATTTAAATTTCTTTACTAAAAAAAAGTTAAGAAGTTACAAAATTTAGTACCAAAATATTTTACCTTAAGCTTTTAGTACTAATATAATGCACAACGTTATCTTACTTAATTTGTATCATCAATGTGATACACAAAATTTGGTACTAAATTTTTAAATAGTAGTACTAAAATATTTTTTTATTTTTTTTGAAAAAGGTTTGAAAAAAATTTAGTACTAAAAATGTTTAGTACAAAAATATTTTTTTACATATTTTTTGGAAAACGGTTTAATAACAAAAGTAAATAAAATATTTTCTTAGAATATTTTTTGCTTATCAATTTTAATACTCGCATGTATTTCTAATATTAAACACTATAAAATTAAATTAAATTTTTCTGTAAAGCATTTAGTACAAACAAAACAGAACCTCGGTGTAAACTCTTTATACTTAAATTACTTGGAGATGTTAAGCTAATTTGTGTACAAAAATAGTTTAATTTTTGCTCATTATAATTTACATATCAGTATATCTGATTTTCAGTTTTAAGTTTGTTAAAAAAGATTTGAAATAAAATATTTTATAAAATAATGAATAAAATAACGACCTGTAGTACAACGTTGATAGAAAACGTTCGATCGATGACTTGTATTGAAAGCAACAATGAAATAAGAACATTTGATTTTGTTTTCAATATAAGTAATCCATCGAATGTTTTCTTTCGACATCGTGGGACTGGTTGTAAATTTTTATATGAAATAAAAACTATATTATTTTAAACTAAACTAAAATACTAAAAAGGTTTCAATACTTTTCATAAATTTTCAGTACACAGTTTTGGTACTAAAAAATACTCACCACTTTTAAGTAAGCTTTTTAGTACTAAAATACTAAAATGGAATTATTTAAAAAAATCAATATCGAACAAAATATCTTATTCTAAAATTTAGTACATTTTAGTACTAAATTCAATACTGAAAATATTAAGTACATTTAATAAAAATATTTTAGGACCAAACATTTTTCAACATTTATAATATAATGGTGCTAAAATGTTGTAAAATTAGTACATTAAATAAAATACAATTAATTCTTGTTGATTAAAAATTTTAGTACTATAATTTAAATTTTTACTAAGTGTACTAAAATTTTCTGGATTAAATTTAGTACTAAAATATATAAAATTTAGTACATAATAATTTTTGTACATTTAATAAAAATATTTTAAAATCAAAAATGTTTCAATATAAGTTTCAATATACATACATATGTACATACATATGTGCATATGTACATCTAAATTACTCAACACTTACATAAGTAAAATTTTCAGTACTAACATATTTATAATTTTATGGAATTATTTAAAAAAATTAATATGAAATCAAATATTTTAGTAATAAATTTAGTAAATTTTAGTACTAAATTTAGTCAAGAAAAATTTTAGTAAACTTAATACAAACTCTTTAAAATTTTAAAAACTAAAAATATGGTGCTAAAATTTTAGTTCTAAATTTTGAAGCAACAATATTTAGGTTCCCAAAAGAACTAAAATATCAAAATGGAATTATTTAAGAACTTTAATATCAAACAAAATATTATATTATAAAATTTAGTACATTTTAGTAATGAAAATGTTTAGTATATTTAATAAAAATATTTTAAGTGCTGTTATCATTATCTTTTAGTACATACCGATCTTCACACAAAGCAAAAAAAATTTTTTTTAGCTAAAACTAATTTTTAAAGTTCTGAATATTTGACACAAACTTAATTTGGAAGTTGTTTCTTCCACTACTTTTTGAGAATAGTTTCAAACAATTTATACAAAAATAAGGAGTGCTTAAGCTACGGTCTTAATTGTCAAACATTTGCCCAAAAAAGCGTAACCACTAAATGATAATGATAAATCTTTCAATTCAGACATAAGTTTGTCAAGTTAAAGACTGACCAACTATGTTGGATTTTATGACATTGTCTATTAGTTGTATTCGAAACTGTTTAAATTGATAAACAAGTGCCTGGATCACAACTTTTTTCATTATTGTTTGTTGGTAACGCTTTTTTTTGGGCAAATGTTTGACAAGAGTGACACTACCTTTAGTTTCAGTAGGCCAAACTCTAATTTGAAAATCTACAGCTGGTCTGAAGAGTTTCCATTCCCCATTTCACATCATCCATTTCCCTGCCAAAAATTTTGCTCGTTCCACTGTAGCAAGTTTATCGAAATGTTTGATTCCAAAATTAAATATTTGCAAGCAAGTACCAGCCGGTACGGAATCCAAACAACTGCAGCAATTCTTAAATCATTTGACCACTGCTAAAACTTTTGCATCCACATGGAAACAAACGGCAAATGCCAATACTAACACGCTCAATACAAACGATCAAGTTCCTGAAAATCCTCCCGAGGTACAGCCATTAAGATCAATACTAAAAAATTCACGAATCAGCAAGGACTCTTACTATCATAATCTCAGCGAGGCCGAGTTTGATGCCAAAGTCAAGGAGCATACAAAAGAAAATCAAATTAATAAGCCATCCATTAAAAGCATTTTAAAAAAGCACGACAACTTGAAAACCATTCTGAAAGAAGCTCAACAAACGGCTGCCTCGAATACCAGCCCAATGACAAATCACAAGGAGAATGTTAAAGAAAACGAAAATGAGGAGAGTAAATCAAATTTGAATTTAGTTGCTGGTGAAAAAGAAAATTTAGAAAAGTCCTTCGATGAGGTATGGTATAAAGTAATTTCGTATTTATTTATTTTATGCATAAAATGGTAGGTTGTACATAAAAAAATTTGTTTGGTTTGTTTTGGTTGTTTAAATGCATGCTGCTTGCTGCAGACACAAAAGGAAACTAGTCCGAAACATAATAAAGATTTAAAAAGTCCTGAGGATGATAATTTGGTAGGTGTCGGTTAATTAACAAATGTGCTTAAATTATGATTAATATTAAAATGTTTTGGCTTTTATTTACACTTGTAGAAATGTATATAATTAAAATATAGTATTTTAATGTATTTGTGTTATTTTCTCTCTCTCCGTCTCTCTTTCTCTTTTTTCTCTATCACTGTCTATCTATCATTGACTTTCAAACTGTATATACAATTGATAAAGTCCTATAGAAGCAGTATTAAAAAGATTAAAAGCGTACAATTGGTATGTGGGAAATGTGTTTAAACTTGAACTTCTTTTTTTTAAAGCATACTTTCAGGGATTTGTGGTTAAGCAAAGAACAAGGAAACTTGAAAGAGGCTTTATTTAAGTGTTGCCATTAATCCTTGAATTTATGTTTCAATTTTAGTTCTTAATTGACGAAAATATTTTTTTTTTTGCTTAAAATGTTTCTTTTAGCCGCGTGAACGTGTCATCGACATGTCACCGGAGGATCAAAAACAATGGGAGTTGGAGGAAATGCAAAAACCTATCGACTTGGAAAAGGCCAATGTTCACATAGATCCTTCGCCATTTCAGTTAGTCGAACGTACCTCCATACTCAAAGTTCATTCTTTATTCTCTATGGTTGGCATTAATCATGCGTATGTTACGAAAATTGGCCGCCTTGTGGGAGTTGTTGGCCTAAAAGAGGTAAAGATATATTTATTTTAATAAAAATATTATATTTTCAAATTGTTATAAATAATCTTAAAATTTTAAAAAACAGTTTGAAATTTCCTTTTAAAGGAAATTTTATTTTTAAGATAAAAATTATATTTTCCTAGAAAAAAAAACCCAGTAACTCTCAAAATTTTATAAAAATTCTTGCAAGAATTTTTACATTGCGAGATTTTCCCTTGCAGGGACATTTTATTTTTGTAGTATTATTTTCATAAAAAGTAGGGAAATCTGAAAAGGGCTATGGAAATTTTTATAAGGGGCTTCTATACATAAATATATTAAAATTTCCCTTCAAGGGAAGTTTTATGTTTCTTAAATATTTATGTATAAGAAAAAATTGTATTTTCTTTAAAAGCTCATCGTTACCTTGAAAACTTTTTATATTTCGAGATTTTCCTTGCAGGGAAATTTTATTTTTTTAGTATATTTTCATAAAAAGTAAAGATCTTCTAAAATTTATAAGGGCTTATATACATATGTATATAAATATTTTGAAATTTCCCTTCGAGGTTTATTTTTCTTGAATATTTGTAAGACAAAAATAGTATTTTCTATAAAAGCTCAGTACCTCGCAAATTTTCCTGGCAGGGAAATTTTATTTTTGTTGTATTATTTTCATAAAAAATAGAGTACTCTGAAAAAAACTTATCAAAATTTTTATAAACGCTATTATTATTATATAAAAGCTATTATTATTACATATTAAAATTTCCCTTTAAGGGGAATTTAATTATATCTGAATATATCTGAAAAACTACATTTTATTTTCTTTAAAAGCCTATTACCTCGCAAAATTTTCTTATTTCTAGATTTTCCTTGGAGGGAAATTTTATTTTCTTCGTATATTTTTTATAAAAATAATAAAACTCTGAAACAATTTATAAGGCCTTATATACATACATAAATATATCGAAATTTCCCTTCAAGGGAAATTTTATTTTTCTTGAATATTTGTAAAAAAAATTTTATTTTCTATAAAAACCCAGTACCACGTAAAATTTCTTTATTTCAAGATTTCAATGCTGGAGAATATTATTTTTTTATTTTTTTTTTATAAAAAGTAGAAGTAGTCTGAAAAAAGTTTATGGAAATTTTTATAAGAACTTATGCTTTTATTATTATTACATACTAAAATTTCCGTTTAGTATGTATAAAAAAATTGTATTTTCTATAAAAGCCCGTACCTCGCGAAATTTCTATATATATCAAAATTTCCCTTGCAGGGAAATTTTATTTCTGTAGTAATATTTTCATAAAAAAGTTCTCTGCAAAAAAATTATAAGGAAATTATAATATACATACATAAGAATATTGAAATTTCCCTTGCAAGGAAATTTTATTTTTGTATTACTATTTTTATAAAAATTTATTTCAAGATTTTCTTTTTAGGGAAATCACAAATAGTTTGCAATTTCTCTTTAATTGAAATTTTAATTTTTCTGGGATATTTGTAAGAAAAAAATAGCAACTATTTTCGAAAAAACCCAGTATATAGAAAAATGTTATGAAATTTCTACATTTCGAAATTACCCTTGCAGGAAAATTTTATTTTTCTCGCTTATTTTGATAAAAGTTAAATTACTGTAACAAAAATTTATAGAAATTTTTATAAGGACTCATATAAATAAATATATTGAAACTTCCCCTCTAGGGGAATTTTATTTTTATAAGAAATTTTGTACCAAAAAAGTCCAGAAATTCGGAATATTTCAGGCTTTACACACTGCCAGTTTCATTAAAAGCAGACTCACTTGGCTCCTGGTGGCTCTCCTTATGCTGCAGCACCTCGCAAAATCGTATGAAAAATCTTACAAAAATTTCTACATTTCAAAATTTTCCTTGTAGGGAAATTTTATTTTTGTTTGGCATTTTGTACGGCCTCATATACATAAATATATTAAAATTTCCGTCTAAGGGAAATTTTTATTTTTTTAGTATATATTTGTAAAAAATTTATTTTTTGGAAAAAGCACAATACCTCGGAAAATCTTATGAAACTAGTATTATTTATGGTCAAATAAATTATGATTTCACCAATTTTACAATCAATTCGTGCCATAAGCGCAAAAAAAGCTTGAGCCACATACTTTTCGAAACTGATTTTTTAACATAAATCGATTATTTGTTATCGTAAATAATCGATGATCTTAAAAACAAACAAAAATGAGGTGCAAAAAATGTGTCAACTAATATTTTTTGGCGGTTATGACTCGAATTGTTACCTAAATAAATTTTTTATGTATTATTAATAAAAAATTTTATTTAATATGAAACTTTTTTATTAAATGAATTTCTTTTTAATATCAATTAATTTCATTTATTTGCAGTTGCGCAAAGCGATTGAAGACATCAACAGTAACAGCTTCGTTGTACCAACCCCATCAAAAATCAGCGATCCAAATGATATTGAAAAGTCGGCCATGGAAAGAGCTCTACTGTTGCCACAAGACTGCAGTGATAAGCAGGTCAATATAACAGTCACATCTATGGATTCAGCCCTATCGAATTCCGACAATTGCTCAGACATTGAAATGGAAAATATACAACATAAAATTCATCCCACACCACCGCCAACTAGACGAAATAATTCACCCTCGCCGCCATCATCCTTACAACAACATTCGCCAACGCCGCCGCCATCAAGGAAACGCTCCATATCACCACCAACGCCGCCATCCTTATCGCAAAATGCAGACGATAATTTAAGTCCAAAGTCTTCGCCTTCTAGAGATTCTGCGAAAAACTAGAAAAATTACAAACAAAAACAAAACGGTCCTAAAGCATCTTTAAGAATTCAAGATTTATTTTTTAAATTATTTTTATTATGCATGTTTTTATTTTTATTTTTTTTTTAAATTTCCGTTTGTTTTTTGTTTTATTATTGTTTTCGATTTTACTGTGTAAGTTTGTAATTAGTATTTATGTATAAAAGTTAACATGTAAATTGTCTTATCATGAAAATAATAAAAAGTTTTAATTGTTTTTTATAAGTTTGTAAAACTTGTCATAAATCAATGTCCCAAAATGTTTTTTCTTTTCTTTTTTTTAAATAACAAACATTTAGGAAAATTAAGAGTTTTAAAACCCAGTTTTAACTTTAAGTCATGTACATTTAAGTTTAAGAAAAGAAATCCCCTATAAATATTTAAATTATATACACTATTTAATGTTAAATAAACAATTGAAGAACAATGTGTAAAATTATATTATTATTATTGATAGTTCAATAACTACTAAATAAATGTGTGCTTAAACGCTCTTTTTAGAAGCGGACATATCAAAATTATTAAAAAAACTGACAACTTTAGAGAAAAACTGAATTTTTGAAATGAAAACCAATCAATTGTTCAAAAACGTGCTAAAAACATTCAACTAAATCGTCACACTTGGCAACGCTGACGATATTATTAATTACATAGAAAATATGAGTGCATACTTTCAGGATTTCTTACTTTCTCAGGTTTTCAAATTTACCCAAATTCTTCCATTGGCGGCATGTCACTTAAGTCTTTAAGCCAGCTAACCAAATAAATGTATAACGAAATTCAAAAGACTTAACAGAGCAACACACAATTAGTAATTTTTTTTGATTTTTTTTTACTTTTTTGCATTTATTTCGGAAACGAGTGGCCTAAAATGGCCATTTGACCATATGAACACGAATTCCACCCGTTCAATCCGAAAATCACTATTAAATTTTGATTTGACGGAATTTTCGTATTTTGTCGAGCTTGGGTCTTAATTCCTTTGAGATTTTTCTTTTATTAATACAACAACTGCAGCCATCATGAAATTCAAGAGACTTAAGACACATACATACATACAGCTGTTGAATTGTATGTATGAATGTGTATTAAAAGACTTAAGACACATACAGAAAAATGGGTGAAATATCTATTGGAAAATTGTTACGACTGGTGATTTTCATGACTAATGTTAAAAAAATTAATGACGGGCGATTTTTAATAACTCTAGCGGGCTTTTTTGTGTCTAGGCCTTTACTAACTTTTATACTTTCTTTTTTTACCATTTCCGCCTTCCCAAAGGAGTAATTTATTTAATTTTTTCACCTTCAAATAGTTTTAGCAGCAGCAAATTAAAATTTTGTGATTGCCAAAATTATTGCAATTTGGCAGCTGAAATTAACAGTTGTTGTTGCCACTTGCGTTACGTAATAAATCTGACTTCCAAAATGTATCAAAACAAAGTTTGTACACTTTCCATATGGGGTATTTATAGCATTTTCAGTTTAAATTAAACCTTTTTCAAATTAAGCGAAACAATTTTCAAATTAAGCGAAACCTTTTTCAAATTAAATGCAACTTTATTCAAACTAAGTACAAGTTTTTTAATATTAAACGAAACCATTTTTATAGTTTTGTTGTAGGTTTTGTGCTTTTTCTTGTATTAATTTTTTGAACCATTACATTGTTGCTGGTTTCCAAGAATTTCTTCAGGAAAGCAGCCCAGAGTTACAAAATTCACTCTTAATGATGGATAACGCCAACATCCATAAATCCAGAGAAATAGGACATTTGGTGGACAATAGCGAATGTACACTGAAATTTTTACCATCCTTCTCTCCCATGCTAAACCCGATCGAGAAGGCATTTTCTAAGTTAAAATTCCATGTCCGATCCTTATTAAGTGACATAACCACTGAGCGAAACATAGTTAGTGTAATTGAGGAAAGCATTGAGAACAAATTAATCCAAATGATTGTGCGAACTATGTCATGGCCATGATCATCCAAATTCCTAAAGCGGCGAGTGGATAAGCTCTTCATTAATGTTATTAATTAATATGTATAATATTTTTTATTGCGATATTATTTTTTATATAATCGTAAAATGGATTATGCTTTTGTGATTTAATTTAATTTGAAAATGGTTTCCTTTAATTTGAATAAAGTTTCGCTTAATTTGAAAAAGGTTCAATTTAAACTGAATATGCTATATATAGCGTGTGCATATACAAAACTGTCATGAGCATCGACTTTGACACTGATGCGTTGATTGTCTATTCGAGGAGTTGTTAATAGTTGGATACGCCGTTTGGAAAAGGTGTGCACTCTCAATGTTTCATAGTGCAGCGTTATGGAACGCTACAATTTCTTCAGAGACAAAGCAATTGACATTTTAACAGTCAGCCAATTGGCAACGCAACTAATTTTGGGTTGCCATCCACAATCGAGTGATATATTATAATTTAAGATTTTACTTCTATCGGCTTTTTTCACAATGTATAATTGAAAGCTAACAGGGTTTTTAACTTGCAACTTTTGTATGAAAAACTGTCAGTTAAAGTTCACGTTAACTCTTACGTACCTTTTCACAATGTATGGTTAAAAACTAACAGGGACTTTAACGGCAAGTTTTGTATGGAGAACTGTCAGTTAAAGTTCACGTTAACTCTTAACCATACATTGTGAAAAGGGACGTTAATCATACATTGTGAAAAGGGACGTACATATGTATATGAGCTTACAAATAAAACACTATTTTTTTTTTGTAAGTTTTAAAATTTATTGAGTGTTTTTTCTTTCTTTCTTATAGATTTTATAACTCTCCATTATTTTATTCTTCATCCTATTTTCCTTGAGAGTTTAATTTTTTTTCAGTCATATTCATAATAAATTTTTAAGGTATAAAACAATATATTTATATTTTTGCGTTTATAGCGTTTATTTTTTATATTTAATAAATTTTAAACAAATATTTAAGGGATTCAAAACGTAGTCATATAATGTCATAATGTCTTAAATTATTTTGATTGTTTTTTCTTTTTCATTTCAAAAAAAATGTTCAAACATTCTGCCTTATCGTGGTGGGCGTATATCAAATACAACTACGACTGTTTGGTAATAGATTAAAGAAAAACTGTTGAAGTCTTCTTTAATCTATTACTAAACAGTCGTAGTCGTATTTGAAATATGCCAACCACGATTAGGCTGATTATGACACTTTTGAATTCCCTAATTATTTTATACGATCTCATTCTTGTACTCGCACAATAATAATACATAATAATAATAGTAATAATAATAGTAATAATAATAGTAGTAATAATAATAATAGTAATACGAGTAATAATAATATTAAGAGCATATTTTGGAAAGGACGCCACTCTTTTAATCTAAAACAAATTATGCGGCATGTTCTGACACTCGGATATCGCATAATATTTGCGATTGTAACTTGAACTCATAAGAAAGATTTTCTGTAAATCGCAATCGCAAGACTCTTGGCGTGTTCAAGTCGCAAGAGTATACGGAAGTGAACTGATGTATTTAACATAAACCATACTTTAAAGAAACACTAAAATAATTAATAAATTAAATTAAATAAATTAAATTAGAGATGGTAAATTTGGGCTTTCATTACAAAACACGTTTCAGCAAAATTGAAATACGATGAATCAAAACAATTCACGTATTCCATTTGCAAGAAAGTTTCGTATATAAGGCAGAAATCTATATCAACTGACACCACACACAGTGGACCAACACAGAAGAACGCTGATGATGAAGGTTTAGTGGCCTTCGAAAACGGCTGGCTGTTCCGTTCAACTATGTGTTGTTGTCAGAATATTTACAACTAACTTTGATGTTATTTGTTCATTAATAATTATCACATGTAATTTGGCTTAAAAAGCTTTACGAACTTTAGCCCGTTCAAATCATAAATATAGAAACAAATTAATTTCGAAAAATAATAATTAAAATTAACTAAAAAAAATTAAATCTCATTTCTTTCAATTTTAATCAAAAATAGTAAATTTTTTAAATTTTTATTAAAAAATGCAATTTATAAAATGTTCTTTTGTTGTTAATTTTGTCTTTGCATTGTTTACTTAGTCACAGAATAATTCAACACACAGCTGCCCTAAATTAATATGACAAGTCGCAAGCAAACCGCATGAGTTACAGAACATGACGTTGCCTCAGAATTGGTTTAGCCCATATGCCACAAAGTTGGAGTGGAAAAAACGACTAAGAAGGTTTACATAAAGCTTTCTCAAAACATACACGATGACATTTAATCAGCGGCTGCGTTTGAATTTTTCTTATTATTCATTTCTTATAGAAATGAAGCAAAACAAGAGTTAATTTTACGTTGTGCATTCTTGTATGAAGAATTCCACGCAATCGCCAAAGAGTGGCGTGTATATCAAAATATTTATTAAGCCTAAAAATAGTGGATATGGAGCAAAAATAAATGCTTAATATCTCAGAAACCATAATAAATTTCTTGAAACGCGGTTTTGATTCAGAAAGAGGATATTGAAAATATGAATATTCCATACCCAACTCATTTTTTTATGAATGGTTGATGGAGCAAAACTATTCGGGGTCGACGATGTAGAAACAAGTTTGGCGATTTGCAATTCACATGAGATTTGAAAACCATGAGAGTGTCAGAACATGCATACATGTACAAGTATATCGTTCGTATAATTTATTTTCTTTAATGCAAAATTGCTTAATTATCTGACGATGTAAATAATTGATTTATATTTTTTTTATCTTAAAAAATTTAAACAATCTAAACAATTTCTTTGCTTTCTTCTTAATCTTCAATAAACTTTTTAAAAGTTTTGAAACTAAATTATACATTTTGAACAAAACAAACTTATAATATAAAGTTCTAGTTTCCACATTACAAACATTCAATTTGTCCAGAGATAAATATTATTCCTTTATACTTCTCTACTTCACCAAGCATAAAACTAATTTCTGTTTCAGTAAAATTTGGCGCTTCTTATTTGATTATTTTTAACTTTTCTTGCCGTTTTGGTTGTACAAAGAATTGATAGCCTGCTGTAAAACACATTCACATTTATTCTAGTGTTGCCATAATGTTATTTTTTTAATCCAAACATAATATATGGGGGATGAATTTATCGTTGTATATAAATTTGAGTTTATTTTAAGTTCAACTTGCTCTAAGAGAGATCAAAAGCATTGCATGAAAAGTCTTAAAACGTTTATTTTTTTTTGTAACAATGGCACACATTTTATGCTGTTTAATTAATAGATTGAAGAGTCTTCTAACATAATCTTTAACTAACTTGAGGATTTTTTAATAATTTTTGTTTTAACAATTTTTGTTTTAACTAATATTTTAAAATAATTTTAAACTAAAGGGAAAAAGATGTTATCATATGTTGTATGCAATGTAATTTTTTATAAAAAAATATATAATAATAAGTTCTTAATTAGTATTTTTTAGGGCTCCGTTCACCAAAAGTGAAAAAAGGAACTCTATTGTTTTCGCTACGCTGTCCGTCTCACGCTACTTCCTCAGGAACCGTAAGAGCTACGGACCTGAAATTTGGACAGAGTATGTAGAACCTTGTCCGCTACAACAACAAATACATGAGAATTAAAAATTAAAGGGTGTTCAAAAACGAGCAACGAAAATGCTAATATCAGTGTTCTTTTTTGTATAGACTACAACAATTAACACTAAAATTTAAAAAAACTTAAATTAAAGGGTGGTCCATCAGTTAATGCCATTTTGACTAAGAAATTTTGACAAGTTGCTATATCTTGGAAACCGTAAGAGGTAAACTCTTGACATTTTCAAAAACGGTAAAACTAAAAAATCCGAAAATCATAAAATCGCCAAACCGAAAAAATGGCCAAACCGAAAAAAATCGCCAAATCCGAAAAAACCGCCAAAATTAAAAAAAAATTCTAATACTAAAATAAATCGCGAAATTCGAAAAAATCGCCTAAATGAAAAAAATCGTCAAAATGAAAAAAACGCCAAAAACCGAAAAAAAATTGTCAAAACGCGAAAAGTGCGTCAAAACCAAAATAATTGTTTATATGAAAAAAAATCGCGAAAATGAAAAAAATTGCCAAAATTAAAAAAAATCGCCAAAGCCAAAAAGAAAAAAACCTATATGAAAAAAACGCCAAAATTAAAAAAATCGCCAAAATAAAAAATTGCCATAATTAAAAAAAAACTTCAAAAACAAAAAAAATAATCGCCAAAACGAGAAAAAAGTGCCAAAACTCAGAAAGCGCCAATAAATTCAAAAAACCCCAAAACTAAAAAACGGTTAAAACCGAAAAAAAAGCCCAAAAACGAAAAAATGCCAAAATTATAGTTTATATTGGCTAAAGTTCGTTTTGAATTACATATCTCGTGTCCGTACGGAACCCTTGGTGCGCGGGTCAAAGTCGCACTTCACTGAATTTATTTAGCATATCGTCGCTTTTTTAACCAAACGGCTTATCTAACATTTTTAAAGAGAGATGAGAGCAGCTTTTATGATTGTTTTATACATATGTAGATACATTCTTATGGATACGTCCGAAATTGTAGGACTTATAAAGTTAAGTAGTGAGTGGACTTAACTCATTATTCCAAAAAAATCTAAAAGGTCGGTTAGGGAAAACAGAGACGATATGTAATTAAAAAGAATTTCCCCACTTTCTTAAAAAAAAATCTTAAAGCTGGTGTTGTTTTTGGCCTATTTCTATTCTAATATTTTTATGCATATGTAATTAATAATAAATTAACTTAAAAGAATTTTTCTTATATTTTTATGATTCAGCATGTGCCGGTCCAGTCGTGCAATTTTTGTTGCAGCAATTCTTGTGTGTGTGTGTGTGAGTATTGAAATAGAAAATATATACATATACTTTTTATATTTTTTCTCTCGTTCTTCTAAAATAATAAAAAGTTTCTGCAAGAAAAATTGCAAGTCTGGACCGGGGCCATATCTCACGTCTTTTATTTTTTTCCCTGTTACTTTCCTTAATTTTTTTAACTAGTATAAAAATAGTAGTTTTCATAGTTGTTAATGTTTTAACTTATTTCCATAAAAAAAGGAATAGTACGTAATCATCCTTATCGTGAATAAAAGGCGAACCTAGTGAAAAAAATTAGAAAATGGTATACTAACACAACAACAACGCAAACATGGGCGTTCACAATTTTAGGGAAAGTGAACACATTTCACGTGAACATTTATTCCCGATAAGGGTGAGTATGTATGTACGTATGTATATAAAATACAATTGAAAAAAATTGCTTCAAGAAAAACTGATGTGTCTAATGGCAGCTTACTCCAGTTCCCAAAAAGTTATCGAAATTCCTATTATGGCAATTGAAAATAAATGATATTTAAATGCTGCAAGGAAAATTGTTAAGTAAAGATGATTACTTCAGTGGAACTACAAGTGTTTTTTGCTGCAGAGAAGCAAGTACAAAATTTTAATCTATTAGAAGGGACTTAGGGAACAATTCAAAACCTTTCAAATTACCTCCTTCTACTTGAAGTAAATATTATTGCCTAACAAGAGTTTTAACAATCTCTTTTTAGGGTTCCGTTCACCAAAGGTGAAAAATGGAACCCTATTGTTTTCGCTACGCTGTCCGTCTGTCCGTCACACGGTATTTTCTCAGGAACCGTAAGAGCTACGGACCTGAAATTTGGACAGAGTACGTAGAACCTTGGCCACTACAACAACAAATACATGAGAATTAGAAATTAAAGGGTGCTCCAAAACGAGCGACGAAAAATGTTAAAATCTCATGTAATATACATACAATTGTATGTACATATGTACATTGACACTTGAAATTTGTAAAATTAGTGTATTTTTATATAGACTACAACAATAAACATTAAAATATTAAAAAATTTAAATTAAAGGGTGGTCCATCAGTTAATGCAATTTTGACAAATTGCTATATCTTGGAGACCGTAAGAGGTAAACTCTTGAAATTTTCAAAAACGGTTAAACTAAAAAATCCGAAAATTATAAAATCGCCAAACCGAAAAAAATCGCCAAAACCTGAAAAAATCGCCAAAAATTTAAAAAAAATCGCCAAATCGAAAAAAATCGACAAAATTAAAAAAAAAATCTAGCACTAAATGAAAAAAATCTCCAATAGAAAAAAACGCCAAAAACCGAAAAAAATCGCAAAAACGCGAAAAATGCGCCAAAACCAAAATAATTGTTTATGTGAAAAAAAATCGCCAAAATGAAAAAAAAAATCGCCAAAAATTAAAAAAATCGCCAAATTAAAAAAAAAAAATCGCCAAAACGAAAAAAATCGCCAAATTTAAAACAAACGCCAAAAACCGAAAAAAGTCCTCAAAACGAAAAAAAGTGCCAAAACTAAAAAAAAATCGCCAAAACCAAAAAAAATCACCTATATGAAAAAAAACGCCAAAATTAAAAAAAATCGCCAAAATAAAAAAATCGCCAAAATAAAAAAAAACGCCAAAATAATAAAAATTGCCAAAATTAAAAAAACTTCAAAAACCAAAAAAAAAATCGCCAAAACGTGAAAAAAAGTGCCAAAACTCAGAAAGCGCCACTAAATTCAAAAAACCCCCAAACTAAAAAAACGCTTAAAACCGAAAAAACCCAAAAACGAAAAAAATCCCAAAACTATAGTTTATATTGTTCGTATTGAATTACATATCTCGTGCCCGTACGGAACCCTTCGTGCGCGGGTCAAAGTCGCACTTCACTGAATTTATTTTTAGCTTTAAAGCACATTTTCTTTAAAAATGCAAAGAAGAAATTAAAAAATAATAATGTACTTACTTTTTAATTTTAACACAATTTTTTTATTTTCAAAGTAAAAAGTGGGTTGTATGAGCTAAACACTTTCAGATTAAATTGTTATTCTTATTCAGCCTTAACGTGGCTACCAGTACAACGCTTATTAATTTAATTAAATAACATTCAAGTTTTCTTTGAATTCAGGAATTTCTTTTCAATATATTTTTTATATTCTTGTTTTTATGAAGTTAACACAATTTTTAATATTTTTATTTTTTGCCAATAATGGCAATAAATGATCTTAAATAGAGTTGATTTCTTTGTAACTTAAGGGATGGGTTGGTTGGTTGTTCGTTTCTATATATTAACATCACATTAATCAATCAATCAATTAATTTTAACAAAAATTACTTTTTAACATTATTTAGTTCTATTTATTTTCTTCAGATTTTTTTTTTTTTTTTTACTTAAGAAAAGTTTATAAAAATTGTTTATAGGAGATTTTGTGTGAGTGTATAAGTAAATTTAATAAAATTTAAAAAAATAATGAGAAAACTTATAAAAATATTGAAATTACCAAATAATTATTAAAAGAATATGCAATTTTTTCAATTGTTGGTTTTATTGCAAGTATGAAACATTTTATTCCTGCGAAATTTCGCCTTTACCCAACAAAATAGGGATCAATTCTGAAATTAATTTTTCACTTTATACGCTATCTTTTATCAAACAAAGAAGGATCAATTCGGTGGAAATGTATTTCTCGCTTTATACGCGATAAAGGCTACGACTCTCCCCTATACAATCCTAAGACTTCTGAAGAAAAAAAAATACAACCCTGTTGGCAAATTATGGCATTCGATATTGTATAAAATTTCCATACAAACATAAAATTTAAATTTTCTGCCATGTTCTGTAAACCGAATCCCAGTAAATTTCTCGTTTTCCAAAAATAAATAATGGCCCCATTGATGTGTTTTAAATCTGACATACATACTAAATTAATTTCAGATATTATATTTCAAGCTCTAAAAAAAGATAACTAGCATTCCGAAAAAATTTGCTATTAGTGAATTTAGTTTTTCTAAATCGAGCATTTTTAAATCGACTAAATTTATAGAACAAACAGGGGTCTAATCGTCGCTTTCGATAACGAGCTGATTCGATCACTTTTTTTCAGTTTGAGATTATGGTATTCGCAATCGAATAATGTAATATGGTTCGATATCTAATGCCATAATCTCAAACTGAAAAAACGTGATCGAAAGCCTGCTGGGGTCTAATCGTCGACCCCAGCAGGTTTAGGAATTTTTTTTACCATAACGAATTCCGTAATTTGCCCTCAGATCTTAAGGAAAATTTTTCTAAACTCCATCATAAAAGGGTGTCTACTCTGTAATTCGAAACGAATGCTTTTTCTTTCGTTTCGAAATACAGAGAAGAGCCCCAGGGTTGTATTTTCTCCTAAGTCTTACGATTTTGTAGGATAGTGTAAGTAAAAGTAAAAATAATTTCTTGGTTTCTTTCTTAATTCCTGCTCAGCTGAGATTTTTTTTAAGAAAAAAAAAAGTAAATAGTTTATAATAAATTAAATTATATGTATAAAACTTTGGAAAGCACAAGTTATACATTTCCATGTGAACATGTGCATATGTATTATAAATTTATAAAAGTATATACTACATACGTGGGTTTTTTTAATTTAATAAATAATTTTTTATAGAATTTATATTTAAATTTATTTTGCCAAAAAAGGAGTTTTAGAGCATATATAAAAATAATGGAAGATTTTGCAAAAATATAAGGTTTTGAATTTCGTTATACAGGCAAATCCCGATATAACGAACGGCCAAATTATTTACATTAACAACCTTATATAGCGAATACTAGCCTAATTTTATACTGGATATAACGAATGATGAAGAAAAAATCGCAAAATAAAAAACAAAAATTTGATAAGATCATATGTCTAACATTAAGTTCTACTTTGTATAGCGGATAATTCGATAAATGTGTGCTCTTTATGATGAACGGCAAAAAATATTAAAAAAAATCTGAGGCAGCAGTCTAAATGCAAAAAATTTGATAGTATTAGTTTGTATTTTTTAGCTTATTTGAAAATAAATTACCCTAATTCCATTTTATTGTATTGTATCATGTCTACAATAGTAATAATTAAAATAACACTTGAAAAAAATCTTTGCGATTTAACGAATTTTTCGGTATATCTTTCGTTATACCGGGATTTGCCTGTATTTCGATTTAAAATTATAACGTACACCATGTTCATTTTTCATAGACATGCCATAACCGCCGTAAGTCCAAATTTACATTATGCAAGTCTTATTGCTAAGCTGATTAGTTTGTTAGGAGAAAGACGAGGGGAAAGAAACGGTTCTGTTTCCCTCGTCTCTCTTTCCCACAAACTAATCAGCTTAAGCCCATATGACACTTCATTTTTCTTTCATTTATCAAGTTTTATAGAAAAGTGCAAACATATTGTTATAGGAAAATTCAACAGCTGCAAAGCGTTCACCTATATTAAGAAAAATTAAATAATGTCAACAACTTGACTAAAGTTGTCGATAACAAATGAAGGCCTGTCAAAAAAAATTTAAAATTTTTCAACTTAAAATTGACATTTCAAGCTTGAAACATAAAAGTGTTCGTTATTAGCGGTTTATGGTCAAACATAGCGATTTTTAGTTTCTTTTGTCTTAATACTAGCGGTTTTTAATTACGAAAATTGGACAACATTTAAACATTTTGTTTCCGTTTTATATAGTTTGTTCTTTCTAACAGTTATTGTTTCTTTCTGAAGAAAAAATGAAGTGTCGTAAGGGCTTTAGCAATAAGACTTGCATAGTGTCAATTAGGACTAAACGTACATTTCAACAAAATTTTGATTTTCTGCCATAACCATACCCAGCAAAAAAAAGTGAGGAAAAAGAAGTAGAAAAACAACCACATCTACCGAATCAAACCACTTCAAATTTAAGTAAAAAACCACCAATGAATTTTATTTTATTTCATTGTTATTTTTAAGAATAACGAATTTTTTGGTTTGAAAATCTTTTTTTGGGTTGAGCCAAAAAGTAATGAATTTTTCGAAAACAAAAAAGTGATTTAAAATTCAAATTAATCTGGCTTATCATAAATAAAATTTCACATGGAAATTTCCGAACGTATGAACAATTGGTGTCAAAAAACTTCATACGATTGCGAAAATCATTCACAAGGATTTGTCTGTTGGAAAAAGTGGAAATACATATGTATGTAAGTTTTAAATTTTATTGGAATTTATGATACAAATTTAAAATCCATGTGAACGAAAAATTTGATTCGGATATTTACACATGTGTAATTCATGATAAGGCTGATTATGTGGTTAAGAATATCTTCTTTAACACCTAAAAATATGCATTATCTACTTTCCGAGCCAATTTACAAGTGGTGCACAAGTTAGTACAGTAAAACATCTCATAACCGGACACTCAACGTTGCGGTATTTTTGTCCGCTTATTAGAGGTATTTTTGTCCGCTTATAAGAGTGATACACATTCTTTTATTTTAATTTTGGTTCTACAAAACTTGTCCGGTTATGGGAGATGTCCGTTAGGAGAGTTTTCACTGTGCACCTTTTATTTTGTGCTGGAAAACTCTGAGGAACTACCCACCCTTCACGAGGTTGACTGAGGAAAAGCCCATGTAATAAATTTACGATGCTGACGCTATCTTTTATTGAATTAATCACAGTCCAATGTAATCCCTTTACGAGCAGGCAGCCATGTGGTTAAGGTGCAATCAGACATGACTTAACCATAGCCATAGAAAACAGCCGTTTCAAACAAACTAATGGGCAACACCGCATTTGATTATAGGTGACATGGCCATAACGCCATATCCATTACCATAGAAACCAATTGAATTTTGGTTTAGTTATTGCTATGGCATTATGGCCAAGTCAGGTCTAATTGCACCTTTAGGTCGATAATACGGTTTTAACTTGTTATTATGATCATAAAAATCGCAAGTACTTGCAACTCCTGAGTTGTAAAGCAGCTATGGGTGAAAGAACAGCTCTCATCATCATCGTAATTATTTGTAAAGTACGGTTAGGCTTGTGTGTGTGTTGCTTGCCTTCGATACTTTTACTTACTTATGGCATCGGTCTAGAAGTATCGATACATACTCAGTATCGAATAAAAAGCATCGATACTTACTTGTATCGATGAAGCTCTTCATTTGATTTAAAGTAGTGAAAACAAAATTAAATACCCACCAAACCAAATGCTCCTAATTCGTAATGAATTCCTAACGACTAGTCGACAAAATCATCCGATTTCGGAAGCGATTATTAGGTCTGTCTGCGTACACATATTTTGCATAATTTTGTGCAATCTTGCAAAATGTTGTCTGCGTACTCAAAATTTCTTGCAGCGAGAGAGCAAAAAAGAGAACTTGCAAAATGTTGCTGGAGAAATTTTTGCTTGCAAGATTTTGCCACTAGTTTGAACAGCTGTTTTTATTTACTTTTTGAATGAAATAAATTTTTTGAATGGAAATAAAAATTTAAATTTTACAAATGACAGAGGTAAATAGTTAGAATTATGTTGATGTTTAACGTTTATAATAAATTATAATAAACAAAACATTTTATTTCATGCTAGAAACGTCCAAATATACACTGCAACCGTGGCGTAATAGCAGTACCAATGATTCCAATAATGATATTTTTCTGGCTAAACTTCTTTTGCTTTGTTATTTCAATTGTTTACACACCGATCAGCTGTTTTCTTGCAAGATTTCACTGGATACTGTATGCGTACTTTTTGAGATATTTTCTCAGCCGACAGAGTAAAATTGGTCTTACTCTCCCAAAAAAGTTTACTGAGTATTTGCTACTGGAAAAGTACGCAGACAGACCTAATATGAGAAAAAACAATTTGTTTAAATTTCTTGCAGACGAGCTTTTAGTAGGATTTATTTATGCAACTACATACTACTTCAATAAACTAATTTTCCTGAATTACAAGTTTTTAAGTTAAATTTTGTTAAAAACATAGCCCTAAAAATCTCCAATAAATTCATTTATCGCCAGCAAAATCGGCATGTCACCAAATCAAAAATTTAGACGCCATACTAAGTGGAAAAATCGCCACGTTTGGGCTGGACTGCTCAGGTGTGCAAATTCATTTTGTTCCATCAATAACGCACGCTTTTAAATAAATTTTTGCAGCTCGAAATTTTAACGTCTTTTTTTATAAATATTTGATTTGGGGTCCCATTCTCACGAACTTACTCTATTATATACATTATGTATTGGGTGTCCCAACAAGAACGCAAGATTTAAATTTGGCGCCATTCGAAGTGCCATTGGTTGACATTTGAACAATTGTTATTGTTTGCTAGTAGAAGGTATGAGGTTAGTAAAAATGGAGCGGTACACGAAAGAACAACGCATTCTCATTGTGAAATTGTTTTACCAAAATGGTGAAAGTTTTGCGGCTGCAGTTGGCAAATTGCGATCAATTTGAGGTCACAATAATGCTCCAAAAGAGTCAACTATAAAGAGATTAATGGATAAATTTGCCGAAACTGGGTCTGTTAGTGATGTAAAGACAACAACGCGCCTTCGACCAGGTCGATCGACCGAAAATGTCGCAGCTGTACGTGATGATGTCGCTAAAACTCCATCTACCTCAATTTGACACCGAACTCAGCAAATTGGTGTCTCCAAGTTCATTATGCAGCGAATTTTGACGAAAGATTTGCATCTTCATGCATACAAAGTTCAATTGACTCAACAAGAGGGCGCCACATGTCATACAGCCAGATAAACAATTCAATTGCTGCATCAGTCATTTCCCGGTCGTGTTATTTCGCATTTTGGAGACCAGAATTGGCCGCCTAGATCACCATTAGACTTTTTTCTTTGGTGTTTTTTGAAGTCGTTGGTTTACGCGAATGAGCCGACGACGACTCAAGCCTTAAAAGAGGAAATTGGACACTGCATTAATGAAAAACCACAGCATTTATGCAAAACGGTCATTGAAAATTTCATTAAAAGATCGCGTGTGTGCCAGCAAAGCCGCGGAGGCCATTTGCCAGATATGTTGTTCCACACATAACCTCATTCTGTCTACTTTACGATATAATAAAGTTTCACGATTTTTTTAAATATGTATTATTTAAAATTTAAATCTTGAGTTCTTGTTGGGACACCCTTTACAAACTACAGGGTATCTACTCTGTAATTCGAAACGAAATCAAATACTTTCGAGTATGTATGTTTACCAATTTTCTTTCGTTTCGAATTACAGAGTAGACCCCCCCTTTCTCGCAGAACCTGTCTAACAGCTGATTTCGTCTGTTTTTTTATCACTCAGTTTCTTCAACTCTGTGGCTAAAATTTTTTCGTTTTAGACGAATTCTGAATTAAATTTACGCGCTTTCCATTATACATATGTATTAGATGCTGTCGACCAAAATGTGCGTTTTATTACTTGTCGTCAACAATTGATTGCCAGAGCTTATTTAGAGTAAGTCCATTGTTGTCGACGACTGCATAAACAGCTCAATCATGAACAAAAATTCCGAGCGAGTTTTTTCACTTTATCCTTTTCTCCTATTATGAATTTTGTTTTGCCTGCTTTCACGAAATGCTGGAATAAAAAAACTACCCGGGGAAAAAGTAGATATTATGAACGCCGTTGACTTGCTTTTTTCATTAAAAATATTTTTACCTTGCAAAACAGAAGGGAGTTTACATAAAAACATAGTTAATATACAATTAAAACACAATTTATATACATAAACTTGTATTTTATAGATCTTGTATTTAAAAAAACATAAATAATGCCCAAATAAATCATTTATAAACTTATTTTTACATACTTTCTTACAATTTGGTGAATTTTAATAATTTAATTAATCGCTCTAAAAAAAAAGTAGAAACAAAATGTCAACAAACAAGCAAAACAACGAGGTTCCTAATGCGGTGATGCCACGTATTACTCTTTCTTTGTTCGCAAAAAATTTATGATTGCAGGAATTTATTTATTTATTTATTAAACATATTAATGCAAAGTAAATTTGCATAATATGGTGTTGCACAAATATGGGCGGAGTAACGTAGACCATATGCCCAAGATGGTATTAACAGTATTTTATAAGGTTTTGTGACTGACTGTACACGACCTATGCCTTCACATAGGAAGTAGGCAACGTGGTTGTTAAAGAAATTCCACAAAAAACCGCAAGATTATACGGTTATCCGTGGCAGATCAGTCAACCAGTGCGAGCGAGACGAAAAACTCTCGAAGGCCAAACAACACACACAAGCCTGACCGCACTTAAGAAATAATTACGATGACGCGAGAGATGTTCCCCGACCCAGAGCTGCTTAACGACTGATGATTGCAGGAATGTTTACTCGAGAAAATTATTTTTCGTGAGAATCTTCATGATAGGGCTGAGTATGTCCCTTATCGACACGATGTGACCTGACATCGATTATGACTTACATAATAGAAAAAAGCTCTTTTTTCTTGTAAAATTTTAATCGTTTTAGAAAATTTTTAAATATCGTTTTATTGTCGATTTTTAAACGCAACATAGAGAAAAATTTAACGCATTTTTATATGTAAAGCATATACTGCAATATTGAAGCTTGGAAAAAAATCTTAATATTGAAAAAAAATATTATGGCTCGATTATAGATGGCAACCGAACTTCAGTTGCCGAGTTAACTAGCAACGAAACTGAAACTAAAATTTGTATTATGTATGCAAATTCCTTCAGTTGCCAAAAAGTTATCCAAAATGCGATTATGACAGATTGGCAACTGAAAATAATGTGAACAAAATGCAAAATATGAGAAATACAAGTGCTTAAAACAAAATCATCAAGTAAAAGTGCTTAAAACGAGCGACGAAAAATGTTAAAATATCATGTAATATACATACAATGTATGTACATATGTATATTGACACTTGAAATTTGTAAAATTAGTGTATTTTTATATAGACTACAACAATAAACAATAAAAATATTAAACAATTTTAATTAAAGGGTGGTCCATCAGTTAATGCAATTTTGACTATGTAATTTTGACAAATTGCTATATCTTGGAGACGGTTAGAGGTAAACTCTTGAAATTTTCATAAACGGTATAACTAAAAAATCCGAAAATTATAAAATCTCCAAACCGAAAAAAATCGCCAAAACCTGAAAAAAATCGCCAAAAATTAAAAGAAAAAAATCGCCAAATCGAAAAAAATCGACAAAATTAAAAAAAATTTCTAGCACTAAATTAAATCGCCAAATTCGAAAAAATGGTTTAAATGAAAAAAAGCCAAAAACCGAAAAAAATCGCCAAAACGCGAAAAATGCGCCAAAACCAAAATTATTGTTTATGTGAAAAAAAAATCACCTATATGAAAAAAACGCCAAAAATAAAAAAAATCGCCAAAATAAAAAAAACGCCAAAATAATAAAAATCGCCAAAAATTAAAAAACTTCAAAAACCAAAAAACAAATCGCCAAAACATGAAAAAAAGTGCCAACACTCAGAAAGCGCCAATAAATTCAAAATACCCCTAAACTAAAAAAACGCTTAAAACCGAAAAAACCCAAAAACGAATAAAATGCCAAAACTATAGGTTATATTGTTCGTATTGAATTAATTATCTGGTGCCCGTACGGAACCCTTCTTGCGCGGGTCAAAGTCGCACTTCACTGAATTTATTTTATTTAACTTTAAATCATATTTTGTTTTTAATATGCAAAGAAGAAACTCAAAAATAAAAATAATATAGCACTTAATTTTCAATTTTTTTCGATTTTTACTATGCAGCAACTACAAATTTGTGGTTGCCAATATCAGGCCTGTTCTGCAAATCAAGACATGTCAGATCACAGTGATTTCAAAAAATTTATGAAAGCTAATTCATTGCTTTTTTGAATTGCACGATTTTTAGCGTTGGAAGTTGGAAGAAACTATTATATTATAAAAGACAAAATTTAAAATACAATAAAACCCCACTATCAAGTCAGGTATAAGTAGTTTATTTTAAAATTACGTGGTTTGAAATAACCGTGATTTCCAGAACAGGCCCGTATGGCAACTGAAATTACCAGCTGTTAGAAGTTCGGTTGCCATCCATAATCGAGCCATTAAACTTTTATACGCCATTTCAAACAAAAAGCAACAGCTTTATATTATTAAATTGTTTGTTCCCTGCTTTTTTTTAAAGAAAACACTTGGAGAGTTATGCAAATAATAAACTTACTTCGTTCGACTTACAATAGAGATCATTGACTTCGAATTGACAGTTTCATATGTATGTATATGGCATGAAAAACTTCACTTCAACGAGAAACCATATGAGAAATGCAATGAATGAATGAATGAATTACATATGTACATATGTGAAATGACGTATGAAAATGTGAAGTAATAAAAACATTATTTTTCTGTTTTCTAGTTGTTTTTTTTTCTTCTTTAATTTTTAATTTCATTTTTTCGTAACATTTTTTTTATTCGACAAAAAATTCATTCATGTTGTATATGTATGTATAGATATAGATTTGTTTTATTAATTTTTTCTTCTTCTTCTTCTTTCTAAACAATAGAAACATATATCTCAATTAAAGCTTTTTAAAACAAGAGCTTCCTTCTTAGTTTATATAGTGTAACAAAAGCTTTTTCACAATAAAGCTTTTTTTCCCTCTAAAACTCCTTTTTTTAAACATACTTTGTGGTGTTGTTGTTGTTGTTGTTGATGATGTTCAATTTTATGTAAGTATGTATGTATGTAGATTGGTAATAAAAATTAAAAAAAAAAATAAAGAAGAATTATAAAACAATGCAATTTTAAGTGTTGAAATGTGTGTAAGTGTGTGTGTGTTGTGTTTATATCGAAAAAAAAATATATATGAAAAACTTTTGTAGTAGAAAAAATATTTTTTGGAAATTTTGTTTCTTTTAAGGAAAAGAAAAGAAAAACAAAAATCACCCATTATTTCTGGAGACGGTGTTTTTGTTGTTGTTGTTTTTATATGCTCATATTGATGTTCACTGCTTTAGCCACTTGCGGTAGCCTGTTGTTGGCAATATTCATTGGAATTATTGATCAGACGTTCTTTGCCGTTGAGTTGCAATTGCTGATGAAAGTGTGTAGAAGGAGGAGGAGGAGGAGTGGGAGGAAAAGTAGTGGATAATGAGCTGGTTGCGAAAACTCCAACACCTTCCAGGGCGTTAGTATTGTTAATACGTTGCAAACGTCTTTGCAATAATAAACTCTCGCTGGGAGGGGAGAGGCCAAAATTTGGGGGGACGCTGGCATTGAAGTCTGCGTTGTTGTTAGCAGTTGCTGAGCCATTAGAAGGGAACCGTCCCGAGCCAATTCGTTGGGTGTTGGCACGATAGAGAGGCTGCATTTGGGCTGGTTGGGAGAAACATTTGCGCTGGTGCTGGTACAGTTTTTGGGTTGGTGAATTGTTTTGCACACTGCTGCAGTTGCGCACTGGCGAGTAGATGCAATCGTTGCGCCAGTTGCGTATTTCATTACCAGAATTGGTGGTGGATTTGAAAGCATGACCTTCATTGTCGGAAGGTGGTGTTCCGCCACTGCTACTGCTGCCACTTCCACTGCCACTGCCACTATTGTTGTCATGGCGAATATTAATGCTATTGTTATTATTATTATTATTGGTATTTTGTTGACAATAGGCTGGTAGCATGTAGGGATTGGAACGTTGTGGTTGCTGTTGTTGTTGTTGTTGCTGCTGCTGCTGCTCTTGTTGTTGTTGCGCTCCACCATGAGAAAAACTACCCAAATAATTACGATGTTGATTGCCATAGAAGTTGGAGATTTGATTAGGACGATATTTGCGATACGATTGCATATCAATGTTTTTAATATTCTTCAAATTAGGAGCGTTAATGTTGTTGGGTAAAATTTGCTGTTGCTCTTCCGTTTGGTTATTACGTTGACGCCAATTTTCTATGGGCTGCTGCTTCAAATTATTCGAAATGTAACGTTTATGTATGTCCTGCTGCTGCTGTTGCTGATACTTTGAATATTGCCTTTGTCGGTTGGTATAGTTGTTGTATAGGAAAGGTTTTTTGAAAACGTCTTGTTTCTCCAACTCGTTATCTTCCTCGCCATCATCCTCATAGTCTTCCTCCCCCTCGAAATCATCAGTGGCAAAGTATACCGCACGAGTATGGTAAACGGGTAACTTATTATCTTTCTTCAAGGGATTATTTTGCGATTGCTGCTGCTGCTGCTGTTTATTTGGAATCTTCAAGATAGAAGCTTGAGGAGCTGTGGTTACAGGATTTTTTCCATACAATTTTTGCTTGCCTTGTTTAGCAGCATCTTCTTCATCTTTATCGTCACTATCATCTTGTGGTGGGTTGCTAATTCGTTTAATGATAGGTACAACATTATTAAGTGGTACGACGGCTTCGTTTTGCTCCTTAAAAGCTTTATTCTTTTTATCATATTTATCTGCTACAGTTTCCTTAAATATTTTATCATTTACTGCTTCATCATCATCATTATCATCACTATGATTATCATTTTCATTGATTTCATCAATTTTATGCATTTTGCCAGTCTCATTTTTTTCAGGTAGCATTGCCTTTAAATCACTAATACTTTGCAATAATTCAGTATATTTCTTCTTAACATCTTCATCATTATTATAAAACTGTAAATCTTTTTGTTCATTATCACTAACATAATCACGTCCATTCTCATCATCATTATTAGATCGTTCTTGCTTAAGGTCGGCAATTGTTGTTGCTGTTAGTTTTGTCTTACAATCAACTACATCACCGTCACCTTGATCAATATTACCATCATCACCATCATCATCTTCAGTATTTTGTGTGTTGTTATTATAATTGGAAGTATCTTCATGTTCCTCATAATCCGGATTATATTCATCATCCGAATCTGTTATCCAAGAACATTTAAAGTTCAAGTCTTTGTTACCCTCAACCAAATGTATCTCAGGCTCTAGAGGTACAAAAGAATTTTGTTGTTGGAGATACGTATTTTCATCTTCTTCTTCTTCTTCATCATCTATATCATCATCGCCATCATTATCGTAATCGTAATCGTCAAGATCGCGCCAATAAGTGCGATAATTATTATCGCCATCGCCAGCATTGTCATCGCGATTGTAGTATGAACGCCAATCGTTATTCTTTTTGATCTCCTCATCATCGTCATCGTTTTCATCTAGACGACCAAAATTTTCCAATACATCATCATCTTCGTCTTCATCGTGAACATTTAGTATGGAAAAGCCACCAGAACGTGATGCTGCTGCTGAAGTATTGAAAACTTTAGAGCCGCTGCGTGAAGTACCGCCGCCACCAGGGCCGACGGCTGCAGCTATCCCAGCACCTACACCTTTGCCATTGGCGCTGCCATATTTATTGATTGAATGTCTGGTACTTAAGGTACTGGGACGTCCATAAGTCGAACGATTGCGGCTGGCAGGTCCACCTGCAAGCAACGCTTTGGAATTTGTAGAACGATTTTTCTTAAACGTTGAAAAGTCGGGATTTGGATCGACGCCATTTTGGGAGGGTTGATAAATATTGGGCCGTTCCTTCATATAATCGTAACGCATAGAGAAATGTTGTAGTATAACCCGTTTCACAGCCATGGCAGACTCGGCAAATTGCGAAATTTCCCGAGCCGATTGATTGCTAAATATTAAAATAAATAAAAATATAATAAATTATAATAATTTTCATCATTTAGTTTAAACAATTTACCGTCTTATATTTGAGGGCGTTTTCAAAGCCTTACGTCTATTTTCCATTTTCTTAATGTCTAAAGGATCAATTTCGGATATTTTAATCCAAGGATGATTTAATACTGCCTCAGCACTCAAACGTTTGGGTGCCTGTTTAATCAATAGACCACGTATTAAATCTTTTGCATCTTCACTAACATCATCCCATTCCGGTGAGGGAAAACAAAAATTTCCTTTTCGAAACAAATATGTGTATAAAATGATTATTTTTTAAATGGATTTATTTCCCATCATACCTTCTTGTATAGACTCAAATAGAAGCTCTTGACAAGTGCGACAATTTTCACCGCGATTCCAGCCACAATCTTGTTCACAATTACCCGAGAATGGTGGATAACCACTTAACAATATGTAAGCTATAACACCCAGGGACCATAAATCACAGCGTTTATCATAGTAATTGGCTTCGCCCACAAAAAGATCAACCACTTCGGGAGCCATGAATTCAGCACTACCAACCTGCAAGTTTTCAAAAGAAAATAGAAATCAATATCGATGATCATTAATTAAAATTTTTAGCGAAAGTGAAATTAAGTGTGTGGAAAAACATTTTAATTTTTTTCTTCTTTTCTCGAAAAAAAATTTTCTCATCATAAATTTCGCGGGATCAAAAGTATGAAACAGTGGCATCATTGAATATCAATAACGGCTGGTTTGCTTGTTGATATTTATTTATTAATTTTTTTTGCGTGCCAAAATAAATAAAATTGATGTTTTAATTAAATTTAATGCAAAAAAATTTATAAATAAATGAATAAAAAAATTAAGAATATAGTTGTAATGCGAGTATTTGTGAAGGATATTGAAGCTATAAAGGAAATAAAAATCTTGAAAGTTTCTCTTTATTGCATTTACAGAAATCACAAGCAATGGTTTCATTAAACTTAACAAATGTGTTTTTGTGCTTTAATTCGACCTACAAAAACAATAAACTATTTTTTTATTGATAGAATTTTGTTTTAGTTTAAAAATTAGTTCCGTTTTTATAGAAACTCATGGGAGAAAAGGGAAAAGTGAAAAAAACTCGTACGGAATTTATGTTGAGATTGTTTGAGACAAAACATTCCAGAATTGCAGATAGCACTTTTTGCATATAAACCCTCGATATACGAGTAGTTAGTGGAATACAATTTCATGTCATTTGAGTAGAATTACTTTAAAAAATTCCAGCAAGAAAATTTATATAAAAAAACACTCCCAGCCCAATTATGAATTTTCCCTGGGAGTTCTTCTCTTGCCTGTCATTTGTTGCTGGGGAAAAAACCTTTTATTCTAACCCTACGTCTACACCTGATATATTTTTATCAAGACAAAAGTCAAATTCCATATAGAAAAAAGGCTGGTTCAGCAACCGGCGCTAACAATATCGGCCCGGCTCCAGACAAATTAAAAGAAAGTAAACAAACAAACTAAAATCAATTACGTTTTCAATTTGTGACCAATGTTTTATACGATTTACAAAAATATTCAAATTTTCATACTAGAAATATTTAAATAAATTTTTTTTAAGTGAAATTAATATAGACAATCAGCTCAATCATGAATATTGCCTCGGAATTTATTTCTCACGAAAAATAATTTTCTCGAGAAAACATTCCCCCAATCATAAATTCTTTGGGAACAAAAAATAGTAATACGTGGCATCACCGCATTACGAAGCTCGTTGTTTTGCTTGTTTGTTGACATTTTGTTTCTCGTTTTTTTGGAGTGAGAGAGTAAACAAAATTATTAAAATTCGCCAACTTGAAAAAATGTGTAAAAATAACTTTATAAACGATTTATTTGGGCATTATTTGTGTTTTTCCATAGAAAAGAACTATAAACTACACGTTTATGTATATAAATTTTGTTTTAATGGAGTATTAAATGTTTTTATGTAAATTCCCTTCTGTTTTGCAAGGGAAATATTTTTAGTGAAAAAAACAAGTTCAATTGAGTTCATAATACCTACTTTTTTCCCAGGGGAGCTTTTTTATTCTCGCATTTGGTAAAAACAGGGAAAAAAGAAATTCATGATGGGAGAAAAGGGAAAAGTGAAAAAAATCGCCCGGAATTTTTGTTCATGATTGGGCTGAATATTTATAATTAATTTTGAGTACAGTTTTTGAAATTTTTCGAGTTTAAGTTATTAAAAATATAAATTTCACTTAAGATTTTAAGACCGTTTTCAAAATGAATTTTTTGATCGTTTTACATTTTCTAGAGAAGCAAAATACGTTTTCGTTTTCAAAATCGTACAAAATTTCACTCTGTGACATGGCTGATAGTATGACTTTTGTTATGATAAAAATATATCAGGTGTTGACGTAGTGTTAATAGAAGGGGAATAAACAAATACCGGGAGAGAGTAAAATCTGGATCAGCTGTTTAATGTTTACATTTTATTCTGCACTAGAGCAAGAGTACAGCAATTCAAATTTAACAATAAAATTTATGTTTTCATTGGCAATAAGATCGTGTGTTAATCAGAATTATTATAAATAAAATTTCAAATGGAAATTTCCGAACGTGTGAACAATTGGCATCAAAAAACTTCATACGATTGCGAAATATTTTTACAATTATGAATTATGAATTATTCACAAAGATACATACAGTACTGTGCAAAACAAAAGCAACAAGCCGCACATCAAAAAATATTCTAAAATAATTCTAGTACTTTTATATTGTAGAGAAAATTGATACTATTTTTTTATTTACTACACATTGGTGTATTTATGGAGTTAAACTTATTGTAAAAGTAACAACAGCGTTACGCAAAAAACAACCAATTTCTCTTTGACCTTCAAATGAAAGCGTGCATAACAAAAGCAACAACAATAAGTTCTCTTAAATTATTGCAATTTCCAAAAAAATAACGGCATTTTTCCAATAATGAAATTCTTTTGGTATCATTTAAAATGCAAAGAACGAATTTAAAAATTAGTTTCAATGAAGCAGTTCTACGAATTAACCGACATAAAATGGCTCGAGACAAGTACAGCGGTCAATTTAAAAATCAAATCTTAGACGATTATAATAAAGGGGAGAAACAAATATCAATTGCCAAAAAATACAATATCAATAGGTCTATTATTAGCAGATTGATAAAGAAATTTAAAGCTAGAAGCGATGTGACCGTACATCATTTGGGCGGTGCACCACGTAAGACTACGGAACGAGAAGACAGAAAAATTGTCCGAATTTTCAAAGAAAATCCTTTTGCAACCTCAAAAGAGGTTGTGAGAACTTTAAACTTAAACGTCCATGATAGCACAGTTAGAAGACGTGCAATAGAAAGTAATTTAAAAAGTTATAGACCATGCAAAAAACCGTTGCTAACCAAAAGACATAGAAATCAAAGGTAAGGCTTGACCATCATGTCTTTGAGCGAATTTAATTTAAAATCTTTGCCTCTTTTAACGTATCAGATTTAATTTTGCCAAAAAACATCTGAATTGGACAGTACAAAAATGGAAAACCGTGCTTTTTAGCGATGAGTCCAAATTTAATTTAATCAACACAGATGGTATGTGCACAGTTCGGCGGTATCCTGGTAAGCGCCTCGAGCAACAAAATTGCAAAGTTAATTTCAAACATGGAGGTGGTTCTGTAATGGTGTGGACCTGTTTCTCGGCAGACAAAGTTGGTCCCTTCCATCGAATTGATGGAATAATGGACCGTTTCAAGTATAGAGATATACTAGAAACCCAAATGATACCACATGCCGAATGGAATATGCCACTTCGTTGGGTGTTTCAACACGACAATGATCCGAAACACACATCGAAGTTGGTAAAGGACTTTTAAGAGATAATGGGATTCAAGTCCTTGATTGGCCGGCACAATCTCCCGACTTGAATCCTATTCAAAATATGTTTGGGATACTAAAGAGAAGCGTCGCCGGAAAACGGTTCAAGAATAGAACTGAACTATTCGAGACGTTAAAATCCGAATGGGAACAGATTCCACAATCTACAATTAACAACGTAGTTGAGTCCATGCCTCGAAGATGTGCAGATGTTATTAGAAACAAGGGCTCTTACACAAAGTATTGATATGTTGCTTTAGTTATGCACACTTAACTTTGTAAAACAAAGATATAAATGTATTTTTTTTTTTCTAACTAATAATTTGCTGTATATAATTTTTGACATTTATAATTTAGTTTTGAATACTTAACAAAATGTAATATAGTAATATTTTCTCCAATCAATTGTTAATGAAATAAATACATTTCTAAGTTTCCACCCATTTTGTTGCTTTTGTTCTGCACAGTACTGTATGTGTCTGTTGAAAAAAGTGGAAATATGTAAGTTTTTAATTTTATTAGAATTGATAATACGAAATTAAAATCCATGTGAACTAAAAATTTTAACATGTGGAATTCATGATAAGGCTGAATTTATGTTTTTGAACAAACAAAATAAACTGTGTAACCATTCACAAGCCTGCGGAATAACTTTATGCTGTGTGAGAGTGGAGCAAAAAACTGAGTCAGGCGCAGCACAAATGGATTAAATTGCCAATGACTGTTTGTAAATTTTACAAAGTTTTTCTCATCGGTCTTGATAATATTAGAAGGATACAAATCTTCCATTCAGATATTATGTGAAATTAAGGGAGGCGTGCTAAAGTGAGTATTTTAGTATTTTTTTTGAAGGCAGACAGAAGTATTTCACATGTCTGACTTCATAAATGCAGCTTGCAATGCAACACTGTAATGCGTAGTGTGCATAAACACAGCCGAGTTACTTTTGGCAATGCCGTAAGTTCATTATTGCATGGCAATGCTTTTCAATACGCAACATCTGTCAAATTTGGGCATTATTTTCATTTATGATACCTTTGTGTTTAGTATATTTTTTATTAACACTGTTTGAATTTGTACTACATGCCAATTCAAAATCGGCTTTTATAAGAATAGACCACGATTGCTGAACATTCGTTCAATCATTTAGAAAGAATTAATTTTACAAAAGTTATATTTAATGTTACAAGGAAAAAACTTTCGCGCGTTCATAAATGGTTTAAAATGACATTTCACCAATTGTCAAAGCAGTGTTGCCATAAAGTATTGCTTTGCTTTTTAAAGTGCATGTGCGCACGACTTGCGATAAAAATTACTAAAACAAGAGGGAAATGTAACATGGTGGTGCTTATTTAAAATAAGTAATTAAATAAATTATTTGTATTCATTGAATTAAAATGTTTGCATTTGTTCGTGAAAAATTTTTTTAAGTTCACGGCCTGTACACCCCGATGTCACCTTGCTGGTTCGTTCGATCGACAACTTGTATAGCAAACATCAACAAATTTTTAAATGTTTTTGTTGTTTGCAATTCAAGTTGTGTTGCTGGTGACATCGTGGAACAGGTCGTTAATCTCGAACCCCAAAATTGGCCTATTATAATCTATTTTCAAACTCAATTTCCATTTATTATAGATTTTGAATTCGCTTATTTTTCTGCTTGCTTACCGGTGTCAATAGTTGGGGCGTGGCTGCCGGCGATGAGATATCCGTGGTAAATTTAATGCCAGAACCCAAATCGAAATCGCATATTTTAATGGGACACAATTTGTCCCGATAAACGCATAAAATATTTTCAGGTTTGAGATCGCGATGCGCTATACCCTTCTTATGTAGAAAATCCAAGCCCGAAGCAATTTCTTTGATAATCTGAGCAGCCTCGTGTTCAGAAAAACAAACATGCTCCTGAATGCGTGTCAGCAAAGGACCACCGTTTATTTTTTCAAAAACTAAATAAAACTTTTCGTCATCTTCAAAAAATTCAATCAATTGCAAAATACCAGGATGACCCTGACAATGATGGAATGTTTCCACTTCGCGAAAGACGCGAGCGCGAGCATGACCAGGAATTTTATCAATCACTTTGACAGCATACTCCAACTCGGTGTAGATGTTAACACATGTTTGAACGGAGGCGTAGGCGCCTTCACCCAAAATCTCGCCGGTAAGTTTGTACAACTCTGTGAAATGTGGAAAAAAATGGAAAATATTTGTAAATTTTAAATTCATAATGATTTAAACAAATGCAGTGACGAGACGCAATTCTAACCTTGAAATGTAGACGAGTGCAAAGAAGAAGAGGCACGCTTCTTTTTACGTCTTTTCTTTTGCATTTCCTCCTTGTGGCGATTGAAGTTCGCTTGACGCTCAGTTTCGGTCATTTTTAAAGCCTCACTAGATTCATTGCCCGAAACATCTTCGCTGCTGTAGCGCGTAAGTTCATTATGGCCACCTGGAATAAAAACAAAAATTAAATACAAATTGTTGAAAATAAAATTGCTAGCACGCACGTGGTTGGTTATTAATTTATAGAATATTAAAGAGAAAAAAAATCATGTACGAAGACGTATGTATAAAAAATGACACCCACCCATCCACCTACACTAAAAAATTTTAATCACGTTTTGGCCAAAAATCACAAAATCTACGCAAATTTAAAACGACACGTGTAAATAGATATTTATAAAAATTTTAATGATTTTTATATTCAGATAAAAAAACTTAAAACTTTCCTACATGCGAGGGTGGAAATGGAATTAGAATAATTTATATCTAATTTAATTCAACACAATAATAAAATTCTTCTTGCGACTGAATGTGGCAAATCTTTAAGGTAGAATTTTTTATATTTAAGTTCTGAGAGCAGCCTCCTCGTTACAGCAAATTGGTTTCAACTGGACAACTGCCGCCTGTCTGTCTTAATCATGATATGTCGCATATTTCAATTTCCCCTCAAAAAAGTTTTTAATGTTCATTTCAATACATTCTCTTCTCATTCTTCAATGAAATTTTATATTTATTCAAATTTATTTATTATTTTTATCTTATTTTTTATTTTTATTTTAATTTTTTGCATCAAACAACTGCGCAGTTATAATTTAATATTATTACAATTGAAATAAGATATGTGTGTACATTTAACTTACATATTATTATTTTATTTTTATTTTAAAAGCCGGAATGAGAAAAATAATATAATTGTTTGTATGTGCATAAATACATTCATACATCCAGTAGAATGTACATAGTTTTCTTTTTACTATAATCTAAACTGCGTTGTGCAGTGAAAAATAATATTGTAGCAAGAATATTATAAGTATAAAACTATTTATAATTTATTACTTTTAATCAAAGAAAAAAAAGACTACAGGAATTGGCCAGTTTATTGTGGATTTTTATTGCTTTTGAAAATACATATATGCTTTTGCTCCAAGTTATAGATTAATTCCTTGAGTAATATTTGCAAAAGTATTTTTAACAAATCTCAAAAATGAACATATTTCGAATGCATATGCAACAACATCTTTCAAATCTTTTTACACCAAAAGATAATCAGCCCAATCATGAATAAAAATTTTCTTTTTTCTCCAATCATGAATTTGTTTTATTCCCTTGTTTTACCAAATGCGGGAATAAAAAAACTCCCCGGGAAAAAGTAGGTATTATGAACGCCGTTGAACTTTCTTTTTTCACCAAAAATCTTTCCCTTGCAAAACAGAAGGGAGTTTACATAAAAACATAGTTAATACACAATTAAAACACAATTTATGTACATAAACTTGTATTTTATAGATCTTGTATGTATAAAAAACACAAACAATCACAAATATATCATTTATAAACTTTTATTACATATTTTTCCAAGTTGTTGAATTTTAGTAATTTTCTTTACTCTCTCACTCAAAAAAAAAGGGAGAAACAAAATGTCAACAAACAAGCAAAACAACGAATTTCGTAATGCGGTGATGCCACGTATTAGTCTTTTTTGTTCCTAAAGAATTTATGATTGGAGGATTGTTTTGTCGAGAAAATTATTTTCCGTGAGAAATAAATTCCGAGGAAATATTCATGATTGGGCTGAATAAACACTATCAAAATAGGAACATTTTCCATGAGTTGGGCAATACTCATCAAGAGTGGTTGAGGTTGCCACATTCACCCCTATCGTGAATAAATGTGATATTTTTGTTCCCATGAAATTTTCATTTCCCATCAAGGGAAATTTGCTATCACGAATTAAATGGTAACGTTTGTTCCCGCTATCAATGCGAAGTGAATGTAGATAACGGGAAGAATTGTATAGCTTAAAAATGGATTAAAAATCAAACAAATTTGAGTTTGATAGCAAGAAATATGTCCTCGTCCAGACTTGCAATTTTTGTTTGCAGCAATTCTTGAGTTTATTGGTGAGACGGGTGAGAAGATTGGGGAGGGGTACACAGTTTCATGTGCTCGGCAATTCTCTTTTGATTTGAAATTCGTAATTTTTTATATCAAGTTGTTAGTTGTATTTGACGTTTTTTATTATTTTATTTATTCAGTTATGTGAAAAATAAAATATATAAAAAAAAATAAATAAATAGAATTGTTAATTTTTTAGGGAAATTTATGGTGTAACAGAAATTTTTTAATGCATAATTGCAATATTAGAATTTCATAATGTGCACACTTATGCAATTTGAAAGCAGAATTTAAAGAAATTGCAACAACAAAAACTTCAAGTCTGAACCGAGGACTCTGCAATTTTGGGTTTCAAATGAAATGTTTTTAAATGTAAAGCTGTTATTTAAATATTTTAGGTTTTGTGAAAAAAAAATCTTAAGTACATATAGAGTACATATAGAGGGCAATTATGAATAACATTCCGTGGGAAATTTTTCCCTGGGAACAATTCCAACTAATAGCCAATAATAGAGAAAATAAAAAATTCTAATTGGAAAAGGGAGAAATTTCTCGGGGAATTTTATTCATGATACCCCTAATAAAGTTTACTGCATGTGAACCAGATATTCATACTCCATGAAAAAAGGTGTTGCAGGGAATTATTGTTAACAATCGTGAACTTTATTTACTAATCTTGTACAAATAATAAATATTTACAACTTTTAATAATTGATTCGAAGGAAAAAATCGCCGTGAAAAATTTTGAATTTTATCGTGAGTCTCAAGGGAATCGGGTTGTCATGAATAAAAATCCGCGTGAAATTTCTCCCTTTTCCAATTAGAATTTTTTGTTTTCCCTATTGCTTTTGCTATTAGTTGGAATTGTTTCACGGGAAAAATTTCACTAGGAATTTTATTCATGATAGCCCCGAATATATTCTCGGGAATAATTTTTTTATTCTCATGAACAACAATTGGCATCGGTAATTGTTAGGAAATAAAATAAAACATCTGTTGCGAGCCGCACATGCTATTGTGAATTGATTGTATTTTTACTTTTTATACGTATTTTTATAATTTGTCTTCATAAATTGCTATCGTTCAGCAAAATGAATAGCATAATTTTGCTCCGATTTATGTTATTTTTATTGGAAAAAATATAGAGACGAAATTTGCAAGTTGCAATGCATATTTATAATGCATACACTTCGTAAACGCATATGTAAACTTTCTGGCAACGTCCAATATTCCTAATCTTTGGTATCTCATTTTAATGAGTTCACAGTTGTCAAAATCGCGCATAATTTTTATTTTGTATGCAAACATATGTATGAGTTGCAAAGCGACGTTCCTAAATGACGATAAAATGCAAAAAAAAATTCTCTGCATCGCAAGGATGCACTTAAAAAGACATGTTTAGAATTGCACACGCATTTTTTAAATTATGCTTTGCAACTTGCATTTAGGTAGTCGGCCAAGCTCACGGGAATAAAAATCGGCGATAACATATTTTTTTCAAACATACGAGTTTTTTCACGAGGAAATAATTCACGATTGCAACTTTAGGAAAATGGGAAATATTTTGAGGAAATAAATATTTACGATAAGGGTGAATATTCATGGCAAGGAAAATCAAAAAAAAGGGAAAACATTTCTAGGGAAAAATGATTCACAATTGCAATTTGGAGAAAAGGGGAAATATTTTGAGGGAAAAATGTTCACAATTATTAAAATTGTCAGTTCTGCAGGGACGAGAAAAAGATACTCTTGTTGTCATGATTGAACTTAGCGAACGACCAGGCCATTTGTTCGAAAATGTTCTGACTGATCTGTATGAGCTGTCGCCAACAGGTCCTCCACGCCTTAACATTATTAGCAAGATACTTCTTGCAGTATGTCTGAAAGTCTTGTCCAACTGGGTGTGCACATATACTACGTGAATAACGGACATCATTGCGAAAATACATACATATGTATATTATAGTAAGACTTGGGGGTCTACTCTGTAATTCGATTCGAAAGAAAATACTTTCGAATTTACATGTTATAAGCATACAAATTCGAAAGCTTATTCTTTCGTATCGAATTACAGAGTAGACCCCTTGACTCCCAATACAGCAAAATCTCGAAATATATTGAAAATTCGATTTCAAAAATGTGCTTTCTATAGTGGGAATTTCAAAATACATATACTTACATACATATCGAGCCTTATTTTCGATTTTATCGTAAGCGACAAAAATTAAATTTTTCAGGAGAAGGTTTTTTTTAAATATTCAAATTTGTTTTTGTACGTAAATTGTCGCTTACGATAAAATTGTACAGCCTGTATCTAAAAAGTTATCAACAATTTTGGCATTTTGATAATTCTAAGCTATGGAATAGACCCATCAAATTTTAATATCAATCAAAAAGGCAATTATCGATAACATGTCGCTTACGATTAAATCGAAAATAAGGATCGATTTGTGTGTATGTAGGTATGTATGTATATTAATATGTATTGAATATTGAAATAATAATGAAAACAAAAAATTTATTCGTTGTAGAACGTGATTCTCTTTGTTTTGTGCATTTTAAAATTATTTCAAACATTTTATTTTTGCCCCCCCCCTTACACTTTGCACAAAAAGGGAAATGAAATAAACATTTTGTTCGTCATTTAAATTAATTGCATTGAAATTCAATTTCTTTGTTTAACAGAAGAAGAAGAAAGTAAAATTTTGAAAATTCTTTTAAGTTTTACAATATGTGCTCGATTTATTTATTTATGGCCAAATATTCTACGCCGTTTCTTAATAATAATGAAAGAAAAAAAAATTATAATATACAAGATAAAAAATAAAGTAATAAATAGACCATCAATAGATCAAAATTTCGTGTGTGCCAGCAGAACGGACGGAATGACGCACATGGAAAGTTCATTTCATTTTAGGCCATTTAAATATGCAAATAAAATTGTATGTCTATTTTTTAAATACATAAACATGTCAATAATTTATGTGCATACACTAACAAATGTTTACAATTTTCTATTTTGTTTCGAATATTTATTAATAATGTATACAATTTATTTGAATTGTTTTTGCAATATACATACATATGTATGTACATACATGAGTATACATTTCAAGTGGCCTCACTGAAAAAGAGAATAACATACTATAATAAATATGTATGTAACATACTAGGTATGTGTGTATGTATGTATGTTTATGTTTATTTTATGAGTGCTGATTGATAACAGTGCAATTACATTATGTATTTGTTATCAATGTTATCAATTCGCCGGCTTAACATTGATTGATGTGCAATAACATATTTATCGTTCTAAATTAATTTTTTTATATATACATATTTAAAAATGTGTAATTAATTTATAGTTCTCATCTCGATAGGTTTTCTTTTGTCTTGGTAAATTTTGTAATACTGAAATTATTGCCTGCAAAATAAAATGTTATTGGACAAAATTTCAAAACTTTTCATGTTTATTTCATAAGCCAATAAGAAGTTTAGGGATAATGTTTCCTGTTGTGATTAATATGTAATATTTTTTATAAAATAAAAATATAATTTTTTGAAGTTTTATTAAAAAAAGAATTTCAGCATGAACTTTCATTAAAAAAAAACTTATTGCAATTGAATGCAATTTAATTTTTTTCAGTATATTTTATTTTATTTTGTTTTCAATCTTTATTAAGCGTTTATTTTTCCTATCTGTTGCTTAAGCAGCCCCTTATACGTTTTATAAAATAAAAAATAAGTTCATTGTATTGTTCAGAATGCACAATTGCATTTCTAATGATAAAAAAAGCACAAGAAAGAAAAAAACAACAATCAATTGTTGGCCTGTAAAGTTCTAACTAAAGCCATTTATTTAACTCTATAAATACACTATTTTTCCACTTTGCTTTTGTGTTTTTTTTTCCTTGTTATTTTCTATAAACTGATAGCAAAAAAAAAAAACAAAAACAAGAGACTCGTTAACAATGAGCAACAAACACGAGTGTGAAATATATAGAAATATAAAATAAATACATATTTATGAAAATAAAATTAAAAAATTAAAAGCGATAAATTTGCATAGTGTCAAGGAACTTGAGTTATGGATGATGAAAAAGAATTTCAATCGATAGCTAACACATCGGACAATAAGGCAATATTCATAGTTACGAGTAAATGAATATTTATTTATTTATTTAATATACATACATAATTATCATTTTATTTTAATATATATTTTTTTAAATACACGAAACAAAATGATAAATTTTCTACTTCAATTTGAAAGATTTCTTAAATCCATTAAAACAAATTATTTGTGGTCCCTTGAGTCTCAAGTTATCAAGAGGCGATTATAATGTATGAATGTTTACACACAGGTATTGTATTTGTTTTATGTGCTGTTAAATTTATATTTAGTGATGTGATAATAATTCTTTTTCTGCTTTTATTTCGAAACTTGAATGCGCAATTTAATTAATGTTACATTTTATTCACTTTTTCTTTTTTTATAAATTTTTGTTGTTGTTATCTTTTTTTCAAATCTTAGCGCAACGAGGGTGGTTCCGATATTGGTCACAAGTTGATAGTGACATCTAAGAATAAAAAAGAACTGACGACCCATAATCGCTAAAACGACAAATTTTTTGCACCTTGTTTTTTTTACGAAAATCGTTTATTTACGATCGCAATTAATCGATTTGGTAAAAAAAATTAAGTTCAAACTAGTTATATGACCCTTAAGCTTTTTTGACGCTTATGGGCACGATATGTAGATTATTGCAAGAATCAAGGCGAATTCACATCAGATGATCTCAATTCACCAGCTGACGATCAGCTGATAATTTCTCTGCTGTCAAATCAAAAAAAAAAAAATATTCTGACAGCAGGAAATTTTACACTAACAAATATACAAGGCGAATATGCAGAGTTGCAAATTGAGACCACCTGCAGTAAGATTCAGTAACTTTTAACGATCCACAATCGCAATATTTCGTCGGTTTGTTTCTGTTTTGATGTATGGGACATTTTTAATAAAATTGAGTTATTAATTGATTATATATGTATGAATACTGTGTCCTCTTTCCAAATTCGTTATCAGTTTTCCGATATTTTGAATATATCTGGAGATATAGAGGTGAAAATTTGCGTCATTTCCACAATTTTTGAACATTGTTTTACGGCAATAGACAATCTTTTTCATATGTGGCACATTTCTCAAGTAAAAGTAATTAACATTGTTTTTCAAGTCTGTTATAAGTAATGTAAATCAATGCATATTCTACTCAAAGATCGTAAATCAAAATAAAGTACAATAATTTAACTATTGTGAATGAAATTAATTGATATTTATTTTTTATTAATACAATTTCTTTTATTAAATATTATCACAGTCTTTTATTTCTTCCTTTGTTTTACCTCTAAAAGTGATGTCATATAAATAAAACTGATATTTTCACCTTTTATGTCTACTTAAATACATATATAGAGTAATTTAAACCACTTGAGCAAGTAGTGAACAATATTGTTTTTATGAATGTGGAATGCGTTGCCAAAGATTTTTGTCATTTTTTCTTTAAGTTCTAATAACTTGTCATGTTGGATGAAAAAAGTTTATCAACTTTAAGTTTGAATAAAAAACATATGTATCTATTACTTTTATTATTAAACAAAAAATTCTATCGTGTATTTCTATAAAACTAATGAACTAAACATTCTTCATCCATTTTCTCGAAAACACATTTTTGTCCAATACATCAAAACTGAAACAAGCCGACGATTTGTCTATACATTTTGTCGCTTAAAATAACGGTTGTGCGATTCTGTAACTTCTTTTTAACGATAGTACGCAGCTGATTTCTCTGTTGATTTTTCTCGATAAAATTAACAACACATATGTAAATAATTTTCGCTTAAATAACGACACAGCTGACATTAACCTACAGCGAATATCGTTAAAAATGTTACTGAATAGCAAATTCGATCAATTTTCATTATAATTATTTTAACGATACGATTAACGTTTAAAAAAGTTAGTGAATTGCACTACTGATATCAATTCACCTTGGTAAGAATCGTTAAAACTTGTTAAGAAAAAATAAATTTTTTTATAAATCAATTTACATTTTTTCAATAATTTAGTATACTTCCCAACTCACCCTCGTACATACATATGTATACATATATTTTTACTTTAATTTGCCTTAAATTACTTACACATCTTTTTAATATAATAAATAGGTACACTATTTGTTTTTAAACACTTTTGTTTACTTTCTTTTCGCAATCTTGCAAATCCCCCAAAAATTATTAGATTTGGTTATCTACCTATGTACATATGTACATACATTTAATTTTAAAAAATAAATGTTTTTCTTTATTTTGCAAAGAATAAAAAGAAATGAAAAATAAGCACGAAAAAAACCTTCAGTTTTGTAAACATTATCAACAAAAAACAAAAAAAAAACTACCTATTGATAAAACTAACTCGCCTAAATCCAACCATTCAATAGAAGAAGAATAACTAACAATTTTTGTTTTGTTAAATTTCGCTTATTGTGAATTATGTATGTGTGTGAGTGTGTGTATTGCATGAAATTATTTTTCACTCTTTTCTTCTATAAAGTGTGAATAATTTAAAAATGCTTCGCTAATTTGTAAATATCACTTTAAAACAAAATACAAAAACAAAATAATATAAACAATATTGAAAGGTAACGGGGGACGCGCTAGAAATAAGCCGGCATTTTGTTTTGTATTTATTAAAATAAATTAGCCGGAATGTGATACGTCAAAAAACAAACACTGAAAATGATTAAGAAATAATATATTAGAACGCAATAGAAATAAGAGAAATTTATCGTTAAAAAAGAAAAAAAAACATCATGTTATGGTGTTTTTTAGCTTAAAAAATATACATACATACATCCATATATAAACACATGCATATGTGTGTATGTATGTAGATACATACAGCTGTGTTCAGTATAATAGAATAGGAGTGCTGCAACCCAAAATTTTTTTTTTAAAAATTCGTTAGTCTGAAAACTTTTAAACTGGTAAAAATTATAACGAATTTTTTAATGGAATCTAAGAAGCAAAATTAATAAAAGAATTGTACTAAAAGTCTTTTGTGTATAATTCATGTTAAATTTTAATATAAGAAAAAGTGAAAAGTAGGTTTGGAAATGCTACGGAATATCGTATTTTATAATTTAAAACTATAATTATACATCAATTAATGGCGAGAAAAACATTATTCTCAAGCAAAGAGCGTTGATTAAAGATTTTCGAAAAACGAAGGAAAAACATACAGAGAAATTAAAGAAATCGTTGAGTGCTCCGATCAAATGATAGAAAATGCCTGATCTTATAAAAATAAAGCAGAAACTCGAGACCGCAAACGCAAAACGTCTAGTGTGGGCGACCGACTTTATAGTAAGGTATAGGAAAACCAATCCGTCGGTGTCGTCCAAAAACATATTACGGAATCTTAACATTGATGTTAGTATCATAACTATTCGCAGACCCTTATTACAGAACTAACTAATTGAAAAAGTCCAAGGAAGGTTCCTCTTTTAACAAAAAAGCAAGCAGCCGCACGCTTAAAGTTCCTAAAAACCATGTCAAATGGCAATAAGAACAATGAAGAAATATATTATGGACAGATGAAACCAAAGTTTTTGCAGTTGGTGTGACTAGCTTTAGTAAGTGTGTCCGACGTCCGCCTAACAAAGAATGCAAGTTACAGTATAAAAATCATTTAAACATGGTGGCGCATATGGGGACGTTTTTCGTACAGTGGTGTTGGTCCAACACAGCAGATAGAAGGAATAATTGATAAAAATGTTTATGTGAAAATAATGAAAAAAGTGATGTTTCCATATGCAGAACGGAATATACCACTTAAATGGGTATTCCAATAAGATAATGACTGAAAGACACCAGTAAACTAGCAACGGAGTGGTTTTCAGACAATACAGTGGAGGCTATATCGTGGCCTGCTCAGTCTCTAGACCTCAACCCTATTGAAAAAAAATATGTAAAATATGTCAAAAAGTATGTTGAAGAAAAAACTGCAACGATTTATGGAGCATAGTTCGACTATGCGTTTAAGAAACTCCCGTGAAAGCGATGCATTGCGATATCAGAACCTTATTGACTTCATGTCTGGAAGATGTGCAAAAATTATTGAAAATAGAGGTTATTCAACAAAATATTGAAAATAATGAGCTTGTTTTTATATAACTGCAAACTTTGCTTCAATTTTTATACAACATTTTTCGCCGTTCACTAACACTACTATTATTTTGAACAGTGAATTTTTGACCAATTTTGTTAATTAGTTTTGTTTTTCTATTTCTTGACCATAAATTACCTTCTGAATTTTCTTAACATAAACTTATGAATAAGTAATTAAATCTACGAATTTTTTTTACGAACTGAAACTTATTTTTTTGAGATTAGCACTCCTATTTTTTTGAACACAACTGTACATATATGTATGTAAATATATTTATTTAAATATAAAAAACACGTGTTCCGATTTCATTAAAATTTTGCTTGAGGTAGAATACTTTTTTTTTTTAAACCAATTAAACATAAACGATAAATTTCTTTCTGATATGATATTTGATGCTTTATACAACAGAAAAATTAAAAAGAAAAGTGAAAAATATCTTAATGACCATTATTACTTTTAAAACCACATGTGATTTTCAGAACATGCCTGATAAATGAGACATTTTTAGATTTAATTGAACTGTAGTGAATTTTAAGCAGAAATCAACTGTTGAAAGCAAAAACAATCGGGCCTATTCTCGTTTGGGTAGCGTTTTAAAACGACAGACAACAACGACAATTTTACATTGACAATATACCGTTTTATCCTAGCACCGTATTACCATTATACCATTATATATACATATATATTAATATAATGCTAACCCATATAGATAAATGAAATAATGGAAAAACAGAAAATGGAGTGATATTATAAATGTGTTTACCAAAGGTAAATCAATTGTTTACACAACAAACATTTCTCATATTCTGTTTCATAAAAAAATTACGTTAAATATGTAGCTGATGTTAATAACAAACTCTACAAAAGTAGATAGACTAGGTAGGCTGATGAAGTGCGTGGCTGCACAGAAAAATATCGGTATTTCCCCCAGCTATTAAAAAAAGTCTACTTTAATTTTTCTTCTCTTCTTTAGAAACTAACATTAATTAGTAAAAATATTTCATTCAATAAGAATTACTGAACTTAAGCCCGAATAAGAAATTATTTCTGGTTAAAATGCCTGATAAATACTATTTTTAGGACTTTAGGACTGCAACACTTTTTTTGCATACAATATGAACCGCTTTGGTTCACATGCAGTAAATTTTATGGCGGTTTTTACACTTAAGAACATTTAATTTGAATAACAAAATTTGTATGAGGGCAATTATGAGTAACATTCCGGGAAATAATTCCCAGTAATAGCAAGTAATAGAGAAAACAAAAAATTCTAATTGGAAAAGCGAGAAATTTCCATCGCAAATTTATTTATTCATAATTGCCTTGAATTATATATTTCTTACTATCAAAATTAAATTTGTTTTAATTTTCAATTAATTTTTAATATTTACAAATCTTCTTCCCCTTTTTTACATTCACTACACATTGATAGCGGTAACAAATGTCCCCATGAAACTGCGATTGCAAATTTCCCTTCATCGGGAATGAAAAATTCATATGAGAGTGTTTATTCACAATAGTAGTGATTATTATTAACAGCAACCACTGTTGCCAGAAAATTTTACCAAAAATCTGCAAAAATTGGCTAAAAAATCTGAAAACGGACAAATAATTAAAAATATTGGCAAAAAAATCTGCAACAATAAAAACCCCATTGTTTTTAATTAGAAATATAAAGAGATAAATTATGAATAAAATTCCGCGAGAAATTGTTCCCCGGGAAATAATTTCAACTAATGTGCAAGTAGTAGGGAAAACAAAAATTTCTAATTGCAAAAGGGAGAAATTTCCCTTTGAATTTTATTCATGATTGCCCTGAATATAAAATCACTGTGAGTGATATTAACAGTAAGAACATTCTTTTTCAAATGCTCGTCATAATACCAAATGAAAATTCGTTCGATCAGTTCTTTCGACTGCAGTCGAAAATATAATATGTTTCGATATCGAATGCCATAATCTCAAAACTGAAAAAAATGGAATCAGCTGCTTATCTAAAGAGACGATTAGACATATGAAGTGCCATTCAGCAGCTTTTAACGATCCCGCAATCGTAATTTTTGTCTATACATTTTGTCGCTTAAAATAACGATAGTGTGATTCTGAAACGATAGGACGCAGCTGGTATTTTCTGTTGATTTTTGTCGATAAAATTAACAACACATAAATTATTTTCGCTTAAATAACGACACAGCTGACATTAACCTACAGCGAATATCGTTAAAAATGTTACTGAATAGTAAATTCGATAAATTTTCGTTATAAATATTTTAACGATGCGTTTATGTTTAAAAAAAAGTTACTGAATCGCACTACTGGTCTTAATAGCCGTTGTGAAATAAAAGCAATACGTACTAAAATTAAGGCTAAAACTAGGGGGCAAATTACGGCATTCGATTCTATATAAACTCTATTGAAATATTTCGTAATTTCGTTCAGTAACGAGTGTCGTCATGGGCCCCCCCACCCCCCCCCCCACCCTTCAAAAGTAGTCCGATGCAAAGCATAAAGGTTTCGCTATTACTTCAACTAGTAATTCAGGCAAAGACCATACAACAATATATCTTCTATATGTCGCCGAATCTTCAAATGGATGACTTGCAAAATGTATCAAGACAAAGTTTGTATACTTTTCTTATGCAGTTTATATCGTATGTATGAGCATCAACTTTTAAAACGATAAGCCGATTGTTTGTTTGCAGCAGTCTACGACATTTTGAAAGGCTAAGCATTTTCAATCATCGTTATTCCAGTTGTCGACCTCGACGTCGCTTGCAACACAATACCAAAAAAATTGGGGCTCTCGAGAACAATTTTGTGCTACTAGCAATCTATGTATTTCCCTAAGGTCTAGAAAATAGCATAAACCTGGCAGTTCTTTTCCACAACGGGTACACAAGCCTCAATGTTTAGGTATTGTGTTAAAGTGACGTCGAAGTCGACAACTGTAATAAGGGTAAATAATATGGTGGTCGGTATGTCAAAAGTTGTTGCTTACTTATATGTATTTGCAATCGAGCAAATATGCCCTACTAGTTTGGCTTTATTTTTTTTTTCGTGCAGTAGAATGATGTTCTATTGTGTTTGCACTCATTTGCATCGTTTGCACACTTTGCACTATGCATGGTGAAAGTCATTATTATTATTATTGAATGATTTATTGAATAGAATTTAAGAAACAACTTTTAACCCAACGAAAAGGTTATCAATTTGTTTGTTGTGTATTTTTTTTTAAGAAAAATTTTTAATTTACCACTTCATTGCAAATCGTTAAAGAAATTTCCCATCAATTGCAATTTTCAAGAGAAATTTATTAGGAAAATTAAGTAGTCATGATTCAATGAAAATTTAAATTTTATTTCTGAGAAAACTCAACATTAATTTCTATTATACAGTACGTATGTAGGTACACATATATCGTTACCTTAAATGCAAACGGACCGGACCTAACTAGAGAAAAATTGGAAATCGAGATTTTGATTTATTGATGGTTAATTTTATCAAACTACATGCGCACACAAATATTTAGACCTCGGCGATCTAAAATGACGACTTTATTAAAGAAATTCAAATGGACGTAATTACGAGTCCATAAATTTTTTATTGCAAGGAACGTAACTAACACAAAAGCTTAAATATATATAAATAGATAGAAGTATCCATACTACAAGTAAATTTCGAAGACAATTTTCAAGACCACTTTATTATTATTGATTTTGTAACGTTTTTTGTTTCTCCTGTAAAAAAATATAAAAGTGTAGTTACGTCCATTTGTATTTAAGGTGACGATATGTAGTATGTATGCATTTCCTAATGACGCAAACGGTCAACGTCAAGTTTCACTTTTAAACAAAGAAAATGTGTGAAATGAAAAAAATACTTACATATATCTACTATGACAGAATACATTTAATTAGAAAATAAATCAACCTTATTCTAGTTGTCACCATCGACGTCGTCACGTCAATGTAATACCAAAAAATTGGAGCTTCTCTTGTCTACTTATTGTCAAAAATAATTGAATAATGCTGACAGGTACACATAAACTCTAAAATTTGTTAAAGAAAATTAGAGATGGATATCTAAATAAGTCAAGCATTTCATCATCAATAACTCGGCCAAAACGAACTTAAAGGATTATTTTTAAAACTGAAAGAAATTGCTGATCAATGTCTCTTTATATTAGAAAATTTATCAAAACATGTTTATATATTTTTTAATACTTCAATATACTGAGCAGCGATGCCAACTTGGTGCTTTTGCCACTATTTTTATTGCTTTTTTAAGACTCAAAACGCCAAGTGCCAAACTAAGAAAAAGCACTAAGTAGTGCTTTTAAGAAATTTGTGTATTTCTAAAATTAAATTAATAAAAACTTGGTGTATTTATTTTTTCAGTGTAAATTAAACCCTTTTCATCTGATATATTTCATTAAATAAATAATAGTTTAGAAAATATTAAACATTATTAAACTTCACTCGTTTTTCACGTTAGTCCTTTTTTACGCTTTTTATAACTCAAATTTACGCTTTTTAGTGCTTTTTTGAACTGTGATGTGCTTTTAGAGTCAAAAAAGTTGGCATCACTGATACTGAGGTGCCTTTATTTGTTTTCCTGCTCACAATGAAAATTCCAAGATGGCACCATGTTGCCACATAAAAATTTTCAAATACTCGTACATATTCATTGTGAATTAACTAATTAATTATGCACCCTTATCGTGAATAAAATGTGATATTCTTGTTACCATGATATTTCCATTTCCTAGGAAGGGAAATTTGGTTTGTTCTCGCTATCAATACGTTATGAATGTATAAAACGGGAAGAAGACTGTGAAGCTTAAAAATTAATTGAAAATCTGACAATTAATTGTAAGAAATATACAAATTTTTGGTTTCACAATGAAATGTTTTCAAGTGTAAGGTTGTGTTTTTAAATATTTTACGAGACATGGACAAAATTCTTCGGGTTTGATTGTTTAACCCGGGCCAAATTACGGCATTCGATACAATTTGAAAGTTTAAAATATTTCCTTATAAACTCTGTTGATATATTTCGTAATTTCGTTCGATAACGAGTGCCTTAATTTGCGTCCGTTTTAAAACTGGTTTTAGTGTTAAAAAAAATCCAAACCGTCCCATTTGGAGTGGAGTGCCCTATATACATACATATGTATGTACTCTTTTACTTAATAACAAATTAAAACAACTTCAGCATGAGTAACTGCAAGATGCAACTGTAGAAGAGTGGGAAGGAAGTCAGTTGCAATTTCCAACAAAGCATTATTGTCGAAATAATAAACAAAACGATTTATGTGCACCAACTTTATGTGAAGTTTCAACAAATACAAGCAAGCGACTTGTCTAAAGAAAATTGTACCCATAGAAATCACTCAAAAATTTTAGTGTTTTCCATACATATGTATATATCGCTCATTAACTCAAAGAACGTCATAACTCAAAAAATGGAATTGTTGAGGAAAAATATGATTTTCTTTTTCCACTGAATTGTATGTAAATTGAAAACTTTAAACACGTTTTCTGGCAAACTAGTTTTTTTTTGAGTTATGACGTTCTTGGAGTAAATGAGCGATATGTATTTTTTTTTATTAATACTTTAACTGTTTGTTTACATGCATACATATAGTCGCTTCAGAATAGGTTTAGCCCATGTGCCATAAAGTTGGAGTAGAGAAAAACGACTAAGAAGGTTTACATGAAGTTTTCTCAAAATATACCCGATGGATTTCTTTTGTATTTGCACAACCGCTTCCGACACATGTTTTGAAGAAAATTTAAAAATGTTTGCGAACTTACATCAATGAAGTTGAAAGCTAATATTACTTTATTGTAAAAGTAAAAATACGTTTTGTGCTTCATACACCACTTTTCTTAATTTATTTTCAAAAAATTGGTTTTTTGTGCTCCGTAGGTATACTTATCTGCGTTACAGCTGTGAATTGAGAATATGTTTTGTTTATTTTTCTTGCTGTCTGTTTAACGCTCAAGAAGAAGCCGCCGCTGTAATATTTTTAACTATCGATCCGCTTACACACTTACACAAGAAAAAACAATTATTTGAAGTGTATTTAATGTAAAGAATGAAATTAAATGATTTTTATTATACTAAAAAACATGAATAATTAAAGTTTTTTGATTTTATTTTAGTGTTTAATAATTTTATGTTAAAACATTTAATCGGCGATTGCGTCTGAGTGATTTTTTTGCTTAACAGTCGCCATTGAATTTTTCATACGGCACCTTCTTTCTTTTATTATTCATTTCTTATAGAAATGAAGCAAAACAAGAGTTAACATTACTTTGTACATTTTTGTTTGGAGACTTTAAATCAATCACCAAACAGTGGCGAGTATAACAAAACAATACTTATTATTAAACCTAAAAATAGTGGATATGGAACAAAATGAAGGCTCAATATCTCCGAAGCCATAATAAATTTCTTGAAACGCGTTTTTGATTCCGAAATAGGATATTCAAAATATATGTATATATTCCATACTCAACTCATTTTTCTAGGAATGTTCGGTGGAGCAAAACTATTCTGGGTCGACGATATGTATGCATGGATCGCAAATAACGATTACTTTCCAAATTTAAACTAAAAAAATCGCACTAATAGAGAAGTCCTACGTGCAAAAGGAATATACCAAGGTACTCCATGTTACACGGACTACCTATAGATGCAATGATTTTTATTTTTTTTTTGATTTTTATTTATTCCTCACAAAATAACAGTTACTTTCTGATTTTTATTTTTTTGCTCAAAAAAAATTTAAATTTTTTAAATGAATAAACTATAAAAAATTAAATTTAATTTAACATATAATAATATTTTGTACAGACTCTGGCGATAAATTCAATTTTAAAATGGGTGATATTAATTTTAACGCATAAATTACGCTTTCTAAATTTTAAAAATTAAGGAAAAAATATAAATAAAAAGGTAACTGTTATTTTGTGGGGAATAAATAAAAATCAAGAAATAACGATTAAAGAGTAATTTTTAAAATAAAAATTATAACCGTTACGGTCATTGTATGTATATATTTATGTATGTACATATGTGCTTATTTAATTATTACTACATTTACTTATTTTGTTGTTACAATTCATACAACGATTTATAATTCGAATCATATTAACGTTTCCATTTTCATTTGGTTCTTCCTCTTCCTAACAAAAATTATATGCAAATCAAACAATAAACTATATTTATAATATTTTATAAAGAAAAGATTTCAAACTTAAAACAAAGAGAAGATAAAATACATACTTACATATAATAAAAGCTATAGAAAATGCTACTTATACTACTTCCTTGTTTTGTTTTTAATATAAAAAGAACAATATTTGTTGTATGAAAAAAAAGCAGCAACTGATATCAAATACATGTACCTATGTAGTATACATATCGAGGGTTTATATTCAACAAGTGCTATTTGCAAAGCTTGAATATTTTAGAAGAGCGCAAAACACTGTTGTTTTCTCAAAGTGAAAGAGCTAATAACTAAATTTTGATGAATAGTTTACATTTACAGAAGACATCTTAATTCTACTAATGTAAATCAAATACAGTTATTGCTCTTGAACTTAGAGAAAATGAGAGTTTTATTTTGTCTACTAAAATATTCAAGAATTGCAGATAGCACTTTTTGAATATAAACCCACGATATTTTTTTTGTAGTACAATCATAAATATTAAATTGAAAACAATTAAAAAAACAAACATACTCGTACCTAATTTTATTTTATTCAAGGACACTTGAGATATTCTACCGGCAAAGCACGTTCTTAAATATATTTATTTATTTTTAATACCAGGTATGTGTTTTGTTTTTGTGTTATAATTAATTTTGTGGATCGGAAACATAATCAACTATTTTTTTCGTATTTGTCAATTTTTTTTTACTCTAAAAAAAGAGGTGGTCTGAAGAAACTAGAAATTAAATTATGTATTTAGTGCATTAACTGGTTTTAATATTTAATATTTTTTTATATTTATTCATCAACTACAGCTGAGCTGACAGTTTTAACTTGTTTAGTTTATTTAACATTACCATATTGCCATACTGAAAATAACATGATTTCCAGACTAATAAGTTTGACACTTGATATTTAATTTGATTTACAAAAAAAAAAAAAAAAAAAAAAACAAAGTTACCAACCCTTATTAAGCAATGAAAATGTAAAAGTTGCAATATTAACCCCCATTTTTTGACTTAATAATTATATATGTAATTAGCTAATTTTTATTTAAAATTAAGCTGTAATTAAATACGATTTCATTTTTTTCAGTGGTTAATTAAAGTTCTTATTAAATTACGTTGAAAGTACGGCAGCACTAAAAAACTTCCAAATATTATGGAAAGCTTTCCAATGAACAGCTGCTTACCATAAACAAAAAAGTTGGGTTATAAAAATGCAGAAAATAAAATTGCATAAAAACACATTTTATGAAATCAAAGAATGCATTTTTATATTTATTTATACCATGATTATAAAACTAGGAATTGTATTTGTTATATGTTTATGAAAATTAAACGAAATTCTTCCTAATACGACCACATGATGTCATGTCTGTGTTTTTAAATAAACACACACAAGCATAAAAACATATGGTGCGCTCGTAAAACTTAAATAATAATTAATTACACAAGGTTGGCTATTTAATTACTATTTAATTATGCACTGAAAAACACAATTTCGTATTTAATTCGAACTTAAAAATAATTACAGTTTGATTAACAAGTCAAGAAATGGGCATAAGACACATTTTAAAACTCTATTGTGAACTCTCTAAATATGAACTATTATTTATCGCTATTGTGAATTAAATGAGTAATATTTGTTTCCATGGATTTTTCATTTCCCATTTAAAGAAATTTTGCTATCGTGAATTTCACTGGAACATTTCTTCCCGCTATCAATGCGTAGTCAATATAAAAAACAAGAACAAGATTTGTATAGTTAAAAGAAAAATGATTGAAAATAAGATAATTTTAATTTGATATTAGGAAATACACAAAAATATTGAACTATTAATGGATTTTTAAGGTCATTAAAACTTAAATACATTAAATACTATTAAAATTGTTCCAATAAAAAACAAAATATTTACCCATCATGTTTGTATAGCTGCAATGGTTTTATTTAACTCCTTTAACTTTCCCTCTGCCTCTCTGACTCTGCCGCAGAAATAAATTATGTAATTAGATTTTAATTTTGAAGAAATTTTCAAAACAAAATCGCTTAGATGATTAGAATAATAAAGGCAGCCAGCCAGTAGCGAGTGGGCAGTGATGTTAGCGTTGTGATATTTTTATTTCTTTTTTCCTTTATGTACTTTTTTTTTGTTTGTTGGGGCTTTTGGTGTGCAGTCAGTCAATTGTTGGCTGTTGAATGCCGGCGTTTTGGTTGGCGGTGATAATTAATTTAAAATTTAACCTAATTTTGATAAATTTAAGACGCAAAAAAAAATAAAACATCCGACATTGTTAAAACAAGTCGCCGAACACGAACAAGAAGAACAACAAGAAAACAACACACACACACACGCTTTTCTCACACGAAATTTCACGTCATGCAAAGTGTTCATCATTCACTCACTGCTGTTAAAGTGAACGATGCATGTATAGTATGTTTGCAAGTATGTTTGTATGGTTATCGTCACCTTCAATCCAAAAAGCCATAAAGTATTTTATAACAAGAGAAGGCTATACATACGTACATATATATGGATATGTGAGTATGTGTGTATACAGTATCGGTCAAAACCTAAGCACCCCCTCAGTACATTTTTTTAAAATTATAATTTTTTTAAGAAAACAAAGTTATTAAAATTTTTATTTTTATTTTTTATTTACTTATATCTTTATTATTGAAAAACACAAACTTAAGGAATTCAGAATTTAATTTAAAAAAAGTTAAAATTCAAAAAACATTTTAAGTCGCAAATATAAGCGGACTAAACTAAAGCACCCCCAATTTAAGGTGCAAAGAAAACTATTGAAATCAATATTTCGTTGCGAATCCTTTATTCTGGATGACACATGCACATCTTTCAGCCATAGAGGATATTAAAAAATATTAATTATATCAGGTGTTATTGCTTCCCAGGCTATTTTTGTGGCCTCAAATAAATTTTCTTTGGTTTTGCAATTTTCTCTTGATATTTGGATAATTGGAGAGCCGGCTTATCAAGACATCAATTGAATGCAAAATATTCGATCAACAGATCAATTATTTTTGGGCTAATTAAAAAGTTTTTGCAGACTGGTCGCACGTCTTCTAGTCATTCTGGAGGAAGGCCACGTGAAACTTCGCGACATGAAGACTTCTTAATCAAAACGACAATCCAAAAGGATCCCAAAGCATCTTCTAGTCACATACGAAACCGCTTAGATTTAAAACTTAGTGAAAGAACGATTCGCAGAAGGGCGGTAGAGGCCGGACTATGCAGTCGGCGACCAGCCGACTATCGTCAAAAAATAAAAAAGCCAGATTTGAATTCGCCAAGGCCGATCTCAACTGGAGTGTCCAAAAATCTAAGACTGTAATGTTTTTTGACGAATCTAAGTTAAATTTAAAGGATTCAGATAGCATAAGACAGACCAAATGAACAACGGTTGAATCCTAAATATTGCAAAGGCACTGTGAAGCATGGAGGCGACAACATAATGGTCTGGGGTTGTTTCTCTGGGCAAGGGATTGGGCCAATTCATAAGATTGATGGAATTATGGATGGTTTCAGTTATCGTGACATATTCAAAGACGTGATGTTGCCTTATGCTGAAGAAGAGATGTTACTTAAATGGACATTCCAGCAAGAGAACAAGCCAAAACATGCGTCAAAAGTGGAAAAAAATGAGTTTTTCCTGAACAATTTAATAGAAGTTATCCGTTGGCCTACCCAAAGTCCCGATCTTAACCCAATCGAGAAATTGTGGGAGATCGTTAGCTTTAAAATTAACCGAGAAAATTGCAAAACCAATGAAAATTTATTTGAGGCCGCAAAAATAGCCTGGGAAGCAATAACACCTGATATAATTAATATTTTTTAATATCCTCTATGGCTGAAAGATGTGCATGTGTCATCCAGAATAAAGGATTCGCAACGAAATATTGATTTCAATAGTTTTCTTTGCACCTTAAATTGGGGGTGCTTTAGTTTAGTCCGCTTATATTTGCGACTTAAAATGTTTTTTGAATTTTAACTTTTTTTAAATTAAATTCTGAATTCCTTAAGTTTGTGTTTTTCAATAATAAAGATATAAGTAAATAAAAAATAAAAATAAAAATTTTAATAACTTTGTTTTCTTAAAAAAATTATCATTTTAAAAAAATGTACTGAGGGGGTGCTTAGGTTTTGACCGATACTGTATATGTACATATGTACATACATATGTATCTATCTGTATGTATATAATATAAATAAATAATAAAAAATTTCATATGCATACATATGCAGTTGTGTTCAAAAAAATAACAAGATTATTGTTCAATTAAAATTAATTTCAATTTATTTCAAAATAAAATAGTTTTAGGCCCCCTTATTATGAGCAACTTTCGATCTTCGACTGTAGTCGAAAGTACTGATCGAGCAAAATTTCATTTATATTATTCAAGCGAGCATTCGACAAAGAATATTCTTATTGTGAATGTTTTTAAAATTTGCAATAACTTTATCTTAAAATAAAAAAACAATCGTTTGTAATATTTTTTTTCTATTAAAATACTTCATCTAAAGCTAAATTCCAACTAAAGCAAGTATGTAACCCAGCGTTTACACATGCAAGTAACTTGCATGCAAGCTTTATGTACGTATTATCAACGAAAATTTCGCATAAATGTCCGACTGTCTTGCAACTTGCATGTTTACCTTTTAGTGCAGAGTTTGTCCATAAGGGAACCAGATAGTAGTGAACTTTATTCATATTTTTTTTCAATGTTATTTATGTCTAAAAAATTCATTAAATTCATTAATTTATGAATATTTAAGAGAAAAAAATATTTAATTAGCTTTTAAATGTATTTAAAATTAGCAAAAGCTCATATAACATTACACTGAAATCCAATTAATTTGTACTAAAGTATTAATAGGGCAACACTGTTAGCTAACTTTCCATTTACTTGCAACAAGTTCAACAAGTCACTGTCTTGTAAAATTCCTTGGCAGTTGAGTTGGAAGTAGACTGCAAGTGCCGAAAGTGTAGATGTGTTAGTAAAAGAGTTGGAGTGTATTGAGTTTTTCGAACTTGCACTTGCTCCCCTAATAGGGAAAACAAAAAATTCTAATTGGAAAAGGGAGAAATTTCACGCGGAATTTTATTCATAATAGCCCTGATTAATTATTTTTTTACACCATTTTACTCTCATCACTAGTTGGTTAATTTTTTTTGTTTTTGGGAAATGAAAGTATTAATTTGGTTTTTGGAAAAAAAATAAATATTTTCTTTATTTTTAAATTTTAAGATTACTTGTACTATTCGTTGACAATATGTAGTTAGTAAATTTGATTTTTTTTTACTTTTGAGATTTAAAGATTTTATATCCTCTCTCCGCATGTTGATTTTTTTGTCTTGAAGGTCTTCGGCCGTACTTATGGGTTTTATCCCGATACTATTCGGTACGCCGAATAGTGGCTTCCGCTGAAAGATTTTTTACTTTTAGTTTTTTTCTCCCCTCAGTATATAGAATTGTGGTTTCGGGTTTTAAAATTTAAATACAATTATGAATAAAATTCAGCGTGAGAACATGAATATTCCGCGAGCAATTTCTCTCTTTTCCCTATTACTTACTATTGCCAGTTTTTTTTTTTGAAGAGCTTATGCACAAATTTTGATTTGTCATCCCCAAAAATCCCCAATTTGAGTTTTTTTAAGTCAAATTTTTCTTTTATGAAAACATTATTTTTTTAATTTTAATTAAAAAGTAATGACAAAACTAGCATATTTATTCAATAAAACTAATTTCTATTGATTGAATTATTTTTAAAGTGTGTGTTTAGTTTAGAAAAAGTGCTTCCACAACAAGTCATATTGTATTTTTTACGTATTTTTGTTTTGGTAGTTTTCATTATTAGTTAATCTGCCTTAGTATATCTTCTTCATTAGAAACCATTCACTATAAATAGTAACGCACATTTTTAGGATTGCCAGACGCATATTTCTTAGTTCAAAATTCATTATTGTTACCTTCAGTTATAAAAAAAAAATCCGCAAAAAATCCCCTAAAATTTGGTTATCATCCCCAACAAACCCTCAGATATTCAATACGAAATTTTCATCGCCAACTGCGAAACAACACTGCTTGATATTATGATGAGCATTAGCATTAGCTTACAATTTGTGTCTGTCTACTTGAAAATAAACATTGTTTAACACTTAGATTTTTTTTAAATTTTTCTTATTAAAATTCTTCATCGAAAGCTAAATGCTGATCGATAGAAAATTTATTGCTCAGCGAAGATTGAAAATCGAATGCAACTAATAATAGGTCCTTTTATTTATTTTTTTCTTTTATTTTATGAAAATGTTGATTTTTTTTTAATTAAAAACATATTTTCATTTACAAATAAACAAATTTATTTTATTTTTAAGAGCATATTTTTTAAATTTGTAATGCATATTTTCAAGTTTTCAGGGCATATTGAATGTGCATAAAATAGTTTTTAAAGCATATTTTTGCATTCCCTGGTTATAACTTACAAGTTAGTAAAACTGAAGTTCATATTTTTTTGAACAGTTTTAGCAATAAATAAACAAATTCAAGCAGAAACAATTTTTACATTTTATATAGAGTCCTATGTATATACTTTCTGCTATAATAACATCATATTTTGGATATCACTACTGTACCAATTATTTTTCACATAACTGTATGCATATTTTGCTTTTGTGATTCGTTTTTATGACCTTTCGGATTTAGGGTGACGATATGTTGTTGTTTTGTTGTAAATTTTCCCATCATTTTCTGTTAAATTTTTAGTATGTAAATACTTTTACATTCTGTTACTGGTATTAACATACTATGTAAATACATACATATATACACATAATATAGTGTACGTACAAATATGCAAAAAAATAACGTGTGCTTCAAGTGCACGCTAAAGCCGGTTTTTGTATGGAAATTTTGTTTTGTTAATGTACGCTTCAAGCACACGTTATTTTTTTTCTTCTTGCATATGGGGGGGCTAGTGATTTATTTTGAAAATGAACATGTTCATGCACATAGAAAAAAAAACGTGGACACCCGGAATATTTAACGAAACGAAAAGATATGACGCAAATAATTTTTATAAATATATGTACATATATATGTATGTATGTATGTACATATGTATGTATGTTTGTAGATATTTCCATAGATTTGGGAACTTACATAGGTATGTATGTAAGAACAAGCATGAATTATTTAAATATTGCACACTTTCACTTAATTTCTTATTTAACACTTTTTTGATTTATAAAATTAATTCATTTTTTTTAATTTAATTTTTAATAATTTTCAATATAAAAAAGAAAAATTTAGTAAATTTAAAACAACGACATACATACTTTGTAAGTATGTATGTACATATGCACAGCGTCCCGGCTTGTCGTGTTTTGATATTTTATTTTTAATTATAAAAAAACCGCACTTGTGGTGCGAACGTCTGTCTTCGTTATTAGTAGACATTAGAATGAAGTAAAGCGCAAATAGCAGGTTTTAGTAAAACGACACAAAAAATATTGAAAGCCCCACAATCACCTTCTCCCAAAACCCCCCTCATAAAATTACCAATCGAATGGAATAAAGACTACATACCTACATACTTACATACATTTGCAAAAGAGTACATAATAGGTACATAAAACAAACAAATAGCAGAGACAGAGAGGGAACACTAGTATTCTCTATGACAGCAGCCAGCCGAGCCGGCTAGATTTTTGTCAGTCAGGAAAACACACGATTTTTATGTACATACATACTTATTTATATAAATATGTATACACATACATATTCATAGATAAATGCATACATACATATGTATACATATACCAATATGCCGAGAAAACAAAACCATGCGGTGTTTTGTAAAAAATAAAAAAGAAGTAAAAGAACGATATCTTTTATTTTATAGTTAATTGTAATTAACATACAAATAAATTCTAATTACAGAATAGGCCGACCGACCCTTGGTGTGTCACAGAAATTTGTACGAAAGTAAAAAAAGAAAACGTTTTTATATTTATGATTTATTTGAACAGGCTAAAGTTCGTATCGCTTTTTTAAGCCAAATTACATGTGATAATTATTAATAAACAAATAACATCAAAGTTAGTTGTAAATATTACATGAGATTTTAACATTTTTCGTTGCTCGTTTTGGAACACCCTTTAATTTTTAATTCTCATGTATTTGTTGTTGTAGCGGCCAAGGTTCTACATACTCTGTCCAAATTTCAGGTCCGTAGCTCTTACGGTTCCTGGGAGAAAAAACCCAGTGACGGACAGACTGAAAGCGTAGCGAAAACAATAGGGTTCCTTTTCACCTTTGGTGTACGGGACTCTTAAAAATAACGTGAAATAATATGTATATTAAATTTTAAATGGTCGTGAACACCGCACATTTTTTAAATTGAAGATTGTATCTATTTTATAGCTGGAGGTGTGTGGTAAGTTTCATTCAAATTGAAGTGTCCTCGCCCAATTTTTTTTCAATGGGAAAAATTGGAAGCTATTCGCTCTCACACAAAAAAAAATAATTTTTACAATCGGAGTAAAATGTACAGTTATGAAGTAACATTAAAAAAATATAACAGACGAATTGATATCTAACCTCCTCCTTTTTTTGAAGTCTAACCGTCTAAAAGACAAATCCAGTTTTTTACACAACTAGGCTTCTGGATGATTATACAAATTAAATAATATTTAAGAAATCTATTATTCGACATATTGTCATAATTATATTTTAATTTGAAATTTATTTACTGGTGGTTCAGCTTAGTCTATATGAAACAATGAAATGCATATAGACCAAGCTGAACCACCAGCAAATAAATTTCAAATTCAAATTAAATACTAATAATAATAAATTAAATAACATTATACTGAACATGCATTCGCTTTTGCTCGCAACTGTATGTACAAACATACATAACGAACTTGTATAATTATTATGTACGTTATACATACATTTGTTTGTTGCGCTTAACAAGGAAAAAAACAAAACAAATATGGAACTTAACCAGAACAACATACACCACCACACATATGTATTTATATTCGTATAATAACATTGTTTTTTTTTTTGTTTTGTTATAATAACATTGTTGTTTTTATTTAACCACCACTTTAAAAAAAACAAGTCTCTCATCTAACTTGGAGCAAGAGTTACCAGTCTTTTAAAGAAACCAAATGTATTGGATACATTAACCACACAAGCATTGCCAGCCCTCATACTCAATAACAATTTTCGGCAAACCATTACTTTAACAAAAGAAAAAGAAATTATCACTCCTGATCTGGTAATACATTTCATTCGAATTGAGCCAAGTAAAGATTAAAGAACAGCGCCAAATTCGTTCTTTAATCGAGGACCAAAATTGAAATACGCCAACAACCACGATGGGATCCATCCACTATTTTTACGAAAATTAATGAGGGAACTAGGATATATTTTTGAGCCGTATTCCTCAATCAGGGCAATCATGAATAACATTCCGCGATAAATTTTCCCTTTCCAATTAGAGTTTTTTGTTTTCACTATTAATTGTGGTTAAACTTTAAAATAATTCGAAGGCCCGATTACTTCCATATGCGACGAAGATTTTTGTTTTCTTGCAGGTGTTGAACAAGACAATTCGTATAAGAGTGTAGATTAATTAGATTTTTTTTTGTATCGTCAATTGAATGGATGTATAACAAGACTTTATGGTTAATAAATTTATAATTAAGTTTAGATTTTCATCCTAAAGAAATTTTGGAGATTACAAGTCAGAATATTTGGAATAAGATATGAAAAACGCGGAGCTGGTGTCTCTTTTAGTACTGCAAGAGATGGTTGGAAAAAGCATGCGCCCCTGTAACAATCCACAATGTAAGAAAACAGTAACAGTCGGTTAGCATCACAGTTAATACGTAATTTCGTTAACAGTTTTATGTTCAAAACATAAGAACTCTACATACATACATACATACTTATGTATGTAAATAACAAAATGTTGTTTCGAAATTTCTGGACGTCGCACTTACATACATATGTACGAGTTGCGTTAGGTTTTGTTTCTTTTCTGTTAAAATCTTTTCCAATAAGAAAAATAACAACATGTAATATGTGTGGGAATTTACACACAAGCAGCAAATGAAATAAAATAGTTTGCATAGTACCTATACACTGAATAAAAAAATTCACAAAATTTTTAAAAAGTCGTACGACTATGTAGGATAATGAACAGCATTAAATACTACATATTTCCGATGGTAATAAAATACATGAGCTATTGTCAAGAAAAAATTAAAATGTATAGCGCACTGAAAACTGGGCAAATTACAGCACCTGTTGTGGGTGGGATGAAATTACGAAATATTTCAATAGAATCGAATGCCGTAATTTGCACCCAGGATATGTAAGCGATTACAGTCATTTGTCCGGGATTCAATGTATGTAGATACGCATAGATGTTCACACTTACATCATATGTATGTATGTACATATACATTCTATTTTAAGGCTTTGCTTACAAAATATTTACATGTTCACAAATAAATATGTATGCACATACATATGTACATAACATGTACATACATATGTATATACATACATACATATTCATTTATGTATATCGATTTTGGCAACTCTGATAGAGAGGAAATGAATAACAAAGATTTATAGCAAAAGTGCTATTAAATATGTATGTATGTAGTATGCATGTATGTATGTATTTAAAAATATTTATGTACATAGGTACATTCATACATATACGAATATATCTATGTACATACATATGTATGTATATACATATGTAGTTAATCATTCTGTAGCGAGCAAAACAAAGTATAGCAAAAACAAAACACAAAAACCGGTACAACCACGCAATTTCTTTTCTTCTTTTTTTTTGTGCATTTGTTGGTAATTTAATTTTGTATGTATTCAAATTAAAGCAAAGAAAACAATCAAAATATCACGTAGGCCTCCGCATCGCGATAGATAATAAACGAAGTTTAGAAATAAATAAATATGAAAACAAAATTAAATATGTAGGAACATAAACATCTAAACAAAAGTATCTATGGATGTGTGCACTTTAGATACATGCATGATATATCTATAGACTTGGGCACATAGCTACTACATACATACATCCATATTATATTTAAAAACAAAAAGGTACTACGTACACATGTACTTAAAAAACCATACATCCATATATACATACATACATACAAATGTACATACATACATACATACATCTGTAGGTGCCTGCCTATATAAGAATGTGAGGTTAGTTTTAACATAAAAGAAACCAGTCAAAATATTCTTATACGCACAGATATGGGTTAAATAGTCAAATAAGAAACGATTAAACACACACATACACATAAATACATACATACATATGTACATGCATAAAAGAAAAACAAATCCTATCGTATGATATTTATACATGTCCATATGTTAGGGGTTTTCAAACCGCACTTCCTGGCGTTAATTCCGAGGGAAAGAAATCCCTGGAAATTTGTGCGGGAATTCCCGTGACTTTTTACTTTACTATGGAAAATTTAATTACATAGTACTATTAAACTATTTGTTTAAGTTTTTAGGTCTTTATGTACCTATTCTAATTTTTTATCAAGACCTACTAGAGCTTACAAACAATTATATATAAAAAGATGACGAAAAATTAGATTAAAAAATATATAATTCTTGATGAGTGTCGTTATACATTTTATAAATGCGATGGTGAAATAATAAGATGACGAAGAGATGAATTAATTTTCGAAAATTACCTAATGAATTTGTAATTTATGTCCAAGATTTATTTTCTGTAAAGGTAATTGTACAGGGTAGCTCAGAATGAGCTATATGGTTTGAATTCTTAATAACTTTTTTAATTATTATTCCTTCTTGGTTTTTTTTTCAAAATTTTGTGAATAAGACTTGGTGAATTAATTATGAATCATTACAAGATGAAGCAACAGCACATACTGCAGTTGCCTCAATAGTTTTATTAAGGGACATATTCGGCGAACGCATTATTTCGCGCACAAGCGATTTTAACTGGCCTCCACGTTCTCCAGATTTAACAGCTACCGACAGTTTTCTTTGGGGATATTTGAAAGAAGGAGTGTACGTTTACAAACCAAGAACCATACCAATCATACACCAACTAAAAACCAAAATTCGAAATGAAATCATGGACATTACAACCGAAATTTTGAGAAAAGTTATGGAAACTATGCTAAAAAGAGCACGTACATACATACGTATGTACGTATGTGCGAAGCAGAAAATGGACATCACTTACAGGATATCATTTTTCAAAGCTAATTGCAAAAAATTCCAAAATAATATACTGTATTTAAAAAAAATATATAATAATCGCATAAATAAAAAAGTTATAACCATTTAAGCCATATAACTCATTCTACGCCACCCTGTACTAGTGGCCTTATTCACCATTTCAAAAAAATTCATAAAATTTTAATGGAAGCCCCAAAATCATTAAATAAAAAAATGTCTAGAGATCAAATAAAATTTTAAAAATTTTCTAATAGGAACGAAGATTTAAGTGCATTAGTTTTTAAACTAGTTAGAAATGCTGGCCTTTTGTCTTCTGGAAGTGCAATAAATAGATAATGACAAAAGTGAAAAATTAGCATTTGTGGAAATTTTGAATACAACAATTAGTAAAAAAAATACCTGTTCTTGCAAATTACGACATATACATATATGTATGTATGTATCAAATCACGTTGATTTCAAAAATTTGATAAAAGCTAAATCATTGATTTTGTAAATTGCACGATATACACCTATATGTCCATATGTATAGCGTTAAAAGTTTGAATAAAATATTTTATTATAAATCTGTCTCCTTAATTATGAAAGTCGTCTTTTTTATTATTAAGTTATTTAAAATTTTATTTAATTATTTATTTCATTAAGTTGGTTCAATACATAAGATGCCTATTCAGTAAATCGTGGTCTGGCAACACCCCATCGTGTATAAAATGTGTAATTTTTGTTTCCATGAAATTTTCATTTCCGTTGAAGGGAATTTTGCTATCGTGAATTTCATGGGAACGTTTGTTCCCGCTATCAATTCGTAGTGAATGTAAAAAACGGAAAGATTAGAAATTATTTGAATATCAAATTTATGTTTGATAATAATAGTTACACAAATATTGAGTTTCATATGCACTATTTTTAAGTGTAAAGTTGTGTTTTTAATATTTAAATAAATTTAAATAAATTTAAATTTAAATTAAATTTTAATTTTGTTCAGGAGAGCCATTTTAAAGATTTAAATTCGTGTATCTTTGGTGTACTTCAATTTCATAAAACGCGCATATCTCTGGGAGGGACCACTTTTGGGGCACGGGAACGGTCTTATTCGATGCTCAATGTTGTCCGCATCAAAAATAACTGAAAATTGTTTTTTTTTACCCTTAGGTCCCTCTTTTCTCTATGCGCTATGACATACATATACATTTAAGATCTCAACTCTCCATACACCCATAATTTTGGGGTTTGAGGAAAATGAAGAAACTAATAAAAAAAGATTAAGCCAATATTTGGCTGCTAATATACATATGTACATATGGATTTATGTATGTACGTGTGTATGTATCTATGTATGTATATTTATACAAAAAATAAGAAAAGTACTTAATAATACCAACAAAATGCTTAGTTGGCATCGCCATCTTGTTGAAAAATTCAATGATTTTCAGTACCAATTCGACATTAACTGCGAAAAAAAATAAGTATATTTATATAGCTCCTTTAACAATGCTTAACTGGATATAAATGTAAATCATTATTATGAAGAACATAAAATTAATTTCATAATTTTATTTGTGTGAATTTTTTAGATTATTTCCGAGTTAATATCTACGGTTGCTATTTTAATTAAGAACATACCTATTAGAACATATTCGGATGGCATTTGTTGACGGCTTGGTACCGGAAATCACTAAATTTTCAAAAATTAAATGCACATCTACACCTGCGTGAACGATTTTACAATCACTCCTATCGTGAAGTTTTTCAATCGAAATATTTTTCGTGTTTCCTTTCTTGATTCCCCTCATCGTGAATGATATTTTTACATGGAGTTTTCTACTTTTCTGTTGGTTTTATTCACTTTATTTTTGCAGGCGAACTGAATTAATACGAGTACATCGCGTAATTTCAATTTTACACTTCCAATTGTGTATTAAAACTTATAAATAGTTATTTTTAGGACAAAATCAGTAAAGGCCGTGCGTGATACACTATCATACGAAGTCGTGCGATCTACGAAAAACTACAACCCTGGTGTGATGAATTGTTATTGTCTTTTGAAAATTTTCATAAACACCATCATACCAGGGATGTACTTTTTCGTAGATCGCACGACTTTGTAGGATAGTATATCACGGCCTTAAATAATGTCCATGATTAATAATATCCAGAGATATCATGAATAAAATTCCACGTGAAATTTCTACATTTACACTTCAAAACATTTCATTTGAAACCCAAAATTTATTTCATAAATTTCAAAAATAAATTTGTCAGATTTTCAATCAATTTTTCGGATTTACAAGTCTCCTTCCCGTTTTTTACGTTCAATATGCATTGATAGCGGGAACAAACATTAACATGAAATTCACAATAGCAAATTTCCCTTCATGAGAACAAAAATTTCAAATTTCATTCACGATAGGGAGCGAACACTTTTACAAGCAGTTGTACAAAAAAACAATTGCATTGTGAATATTAAAGTTTCTATTTTGTTTTTTTTACCTTCTCCTGTAAAAGTACAATTAATTCAGTTAGGGCCTTTCTACTTGACACCAGCTATATGTATGTATGAAAATTTAATTTTTAAATCAAAAATGTCATCACACGTTTTCAATTGATTTTTTTTTGCTCAAATTAAAACAATTTCCGTAATAAAATAAACAATTTACATAAAAAAAAACTCTTTTAAAGTTATTTTTGTAAAGGAAAATCGGACATAAAATAATAAATTTATTTGCTTTTAATGTGATTATGACGCATTTGCTTTTGATAATATTATCAATCAATACCAACACAAAAAGGAATAAAAAAAACAAAAATCTGTAATAAAAACAGCATTAAAACGAACGAATGCGCCGCGCCGTTGTACTGAATAATTTTACAATTTTATCGATTTTTGTTTTCTTACAGAGTGAGTGTACGTGTATGTATGTATACATGTATGTATTTAAATGAGTGTTTATGAGACGTGGGAGGGGGGGGGGGGGGAGGGAGGAGAAATAATGTAACACATACATTTGTTGTTTTAATTTTGCCTGTAATAAAAATAACAAATAACGACGACTGCCATAACAATATTCTTTACAATCTTGTTTTTAAGCATTTTAAAACAGATTTTTGCTGTGTTTGTTATCGCAGTGGTGTAGTTGCTGCTGCATTTTTTGCAAAAGTGCAATAAACGTCATCAAGGTCATAATGAGACCAGCAAGTGAGTGCAGTGTGTTTCACAAAGTCAGCAAGCACTAGCAGCCAATAGGTAGTTGTTGTTTTATAAATCTTACCTCCAAATGAAATTAACAAGCGAAATAAAACAAAATAAAAAAAGTAGATTGAGACCAATACACATACATACATACATGCACATACATCATATTCATATACATACATACATGCATTTTATAAACAGCAACGGCAATCATCTATTATTGTACAATGACAACAACTACACTTGAGCAATATTATAATAATGAAATTTAAAACGCGGTCATTTGAGTTTGTTTACATTCTTGTAATGAAGGAATATAGAATTTTCTATTTTGCTGATATTTTTTTCTACAATACAAATGTTTACTTTAGCATTTATCGGAGATGGAAATGTATTTATATTGTATGTACATACATACATTTATTTATTTTATATTTTATTTTATTTATTTATTAATGGTAATGTAGAGGCCATACCTACTATTTAAATAAATAAACTTTTATGAATCACATTTTCCAAATGAATATAATAAATTTGATATTCAACCACGTCAGTTTTTCTTTAGACAGTAGTGTTAATTGTAATAGCAGATGTTACATGCTCAATTAAACTAATACGAAGATATAATTGAAAATAAGAAAAAAACTTGCTACTTATTTCAACATTTACTTTACATTTAATTATTATATTAAGATTTTTCTAGATTTTCCAATAAGAAAAAATTTAAATTCGCTTCCTAATGAACTTTTCCAAAAGTACTTTTTTCTGTACTACATACGCACATATGTACATACTTATATATGTACATAAGTACATACCGTCACCTTAAATGCAAACGGACGTAACTACACTTTTATATTTTTTACAGGAGAAACAAAAAACGCTACACAATCAATAATAATAAAGTGTTCTTGAAAATTGTCTTTGAAATTTACTTGCAGTATGGATACATGTAATATGTTTTTAACCATTTATTTAATTTTTATATGTATATGTACATATGTACATATATTTAAGATTTTATGTTCGTTACGTTCCTTGCAATAAAAAATAGATGCATTCTTAGTTACGTACGTTTGAATTTATTTAATAAAGTATTCATATTTCATCGCAGAGGTCTAAATAGTTGTGTCCTCATATAGTTTGATAAAATGAACCATAACATTATTTATCATCATATGGAATAATATCTTAACTTATCTTATACTTTGATATACAATAATTGTAATTTAATTTATTATTTATAATCATTCCTGTTGTGAACAGTGTTTCCCTAGAAATATTTTCCCTTTTCCCAAGATTGCAATTTTAAATAATTTTTCATTAGAAATGTGTTTCCCTTTTGATTCCCCTTATTATGAATAATCATACCTATCGTGAATTAAATGTGAAATTTTTGTTCCCATGAAATTTTCATTCCCCATGAAGGGAAATTTCCCATCTCAAAATATTTTGTTTCCGCTATCAATTGGTAGTGAATGTAAAAAAACGGGAAGAAGACTTCTAAATCTTGAAAATTAATTGAAAATCTGACAAATGTAAGTTTAATAGATGAGATGTTTTTAAGTTTTTAAATATTTTAGAGTTGTCGAGGAAATGTTTACCTTGTTTTGATTTGTAAAGCTTAAAAATTGATTGAAAATCAGACAAATTTAAGTTAAATAATAGGAAATACACAAATTGTAGGTCCCAAATGATTTTATGGACTTAAAAAGAAATAGTAATTTAAAAGTTGTGTTTTTAAATATTCTATGCGCAGTGGAAAAAAATCTTTAATATAACACTAATTCAAAAAAAAAATATCTTAATCATTCGTTGCAATAATTCAGTTCGCCTGCTAAAAAGGAGTGAAGAAATCCAAGGGAAAAGTGAAAAAATTGAAATGAAAGATAATACCCCCCTTCGTGGTTGGCGTTTTTCGACTTCAAATTCGACTATTTGTAGTTGATTAAAGAAAACAAATCACATTTTTTTTAATCAAGTATAAAACGCCTGACTTTCGCCGTAAAATCGCAAGTCACAATAAGGGAGATTATTCACAATAAGCGAATCTGAACAAGGGAAAAAAATTTAAAGGGAAAAACGATTCCCGATTACAATTTGATGAAAAGTGTAAATATTTCGAAACAATTCGAATTTCATATTCAAGATAGCAAATTCCTCTTCATGGGGAATGGAAATTTCATTTGAACAAAACGTTTACATTTTTTCAATAGAGGTATGTAAATGTTTAAAACGTTTTTCCTAAAATAAAAATTAAATAGAACACCGAAGTTCCCTCTTTAACTGTAAAAGAAAAGAAAAAATTCTGAAACTTGACTTGAAAGATTACAAATGTTTTCCTACAAAACATTAAATCATGACTCAAGCCTGGTACTCTGTTCGAAGTTGTGAAAAACCTTGATTATTTCGCGTGAAAAATTCGACATGTACTAAATGTATCCCAACTCGAGGTTATTTTATAAATTTCTAGCTTTTATTGCTTGAAAGTACGCAACAACATTGTCAAAATTCCGTGCGAAAAAAGCACTGCTCATGATGCTTCCCAGCTAAACTAAAATGATGCCAGACTAATTTTGCATGGAAAGACATGATTTTACGTGTTTTTGACAAAAAGAACAGAGTAAAACTTTAGCGAATTTATTTCATACGAAATACTTTTATATGTAGTTTGACAGCATTTCGCACGAAATTGTAAACAGAGTACCAGGCTTTAAGCATTTTACATTATTGCCACAGATTTGCATTCTACAGAAAAGGGAATTAGGGTTCTCGTTTTAATAACGAAGCTGATTTAAAAACAACAACGTAGGCTTTTATTTTAAAAATTAACAAAAGCTAGTTCTATTTATTTCATAAAAATTTCGTTTGAAAATAAAATTGTTTCGCCTTGATTTAAAAACTTTTTTTGTTGGGTGTATCTACGAACAATACTTTTTTATGAGATACAATAATAATAAAAAAAATAGATATGTACCTTTGAATTTTTTGTGTCACTATGCTTAGTATTATATGTATTTATGTAGCTGGCAATATATACATCCACACGTATGCATGTTCATTCTTTCAAAGAACATATTTATTTACACGAATCATAAACCTTTCAAGGTCTAATTGGCAGCTAATGCAGCACAATAAATAATACAGCCTACAATTTTTAAATATGTTTACAAAGTTATTTTTACAGCATGAATTTAATATTAATCATTTGTATGTCTTAAAATATCTTTACACTGTCTGAGCTGTATAGGTGGAAGAAATATAAAAATACAACTATATTTCAAAAAAATAATGTATTAGGGCTTTTTCAATATTAAGGTAACGATATGTACTACATATCTATAATACATAGGTACTTAATAATATAAATATGTAAATATACTATAATACATATTACATTTCTAACTTTTTCTTAATTGCAAACAACAACTTTCATTACATTTGAAAATTGTACCCTCATATGCAATTATTGCTGAAATATTTTTTAAATCCGACTAAATAAGAGTATAAAAGCTTAGAAGAACTTTTTATCACATAGAACGCATGTTTTTTTAATTAATATTTGTGTAGGAAAGTTTTTAGAAGAAAAAAAAAATAGTAGAAACGTGTGCCAAAAAATAAAAATCAACAAAATGAAAACAAAATACATAAATTAAATAAATTGCATCGCAATGTTGTTTTTAAAAATACTAGAAAACTAGAGCACAAAGAAATTGAATAATTTTAAATGTGGGATTGTATGTATGTATTTATTCTTTTTAAATGCAAAAAAATATTTAAAATACCCACAGGGGCTATTTTGTGTTTTAATTTGTAAAACAGAATAACACCGAGAATCATTAAGATACATGCAGAAAGAGAATTATTTCAGATATTTAAAATTTTAAGGGCCTAATTTTGTAAAACGCAACGCCTAGCGTTTTAAAATTTTATATGGAAAATATTTAAATTACAAAAACAAAATAGGTAGGTACATACAAAATTTATCAACGCCAAGCGTTGCGTTTTACAAAATTAGGCACTAAATGTAGTCTGAAGTGTCATAGAATCATATGTTTTATATACTAAAACAATTTAAAGTATTATGACACTATTATACTTAAGACTACAGTTTGAATTCCCCTATTTATTTTTATTTTAACGGCTTTAACAAGACAAGTAACTCTCTATTAAGTATTGACGTGATGTTTACAAACAGTTACAGAATAAGAAAGAAATTATTATACCCTCGTACCTGCTTGTTTCATTATTCTATTAAAACTTAAGTTTATCTTTTATTGGTGTTAGCACATACTAGAACTTAATTAAATTTAATTTTCTATTCAAACATAAAAAACTTACCTGAAGACTGGCTGCAGCTGTTTACTGGAGTAGTTGAATCATCCCCGTTATTACGACACGGCGGTTCTGCTGTTGTATTAACGGCTCCTCCCCCTGCCACGTCAGCTGAAGAAGCAACCGAGACAGTTGTCGAAGTATTTTCTTCGATAATCCTTTCAACCATTTTGAATTAGTTTTAAATTATATGTCCAAATGGAAAATTATTTCAAATAATAATTAAGAGTATTTACAAACTGCTTCTTGCCTTAATCCTTTCGCCGTTTTCTTTTTAGCAAACGTGTTTTCTTCCAAAAAGTTATTTCTTATAATTTTCACAGTTTTTGCTTCTAGATTTTATACAGTTTTTTACAAATCCAAATGATTTGTTTAATAACAAAGTGATTTCCAAAAAAAAAGGTTAAGAAACTCTGTATTGGAATATTTCAAATTGTCTAAAAAAAAACTTTTTAGTTTCTCTTATCCACTTCTTTTCTTATTTTCCCTTTTCAATGCACTTTTCCTACGCACTGCTTCAATCTATCAAATTACTGCAGCTGTTGTAACTGATGTTTTTTTCTGCTTCTTTTCTCTTTATACTTTACTGCTCTTTCAAAATGGTGGCCTTTGCAGTATGTGTACTTTTTTTTGTCTTTCGTTTTTTTTTCAACACAATATTTTATGAATTATTTTTGTAATTTATTCAAATTTGCACTTTTAGGAATATATTTTTTGTAATTGTTGTAGAAATTTTAAAGTTTTTAGTTTAAAGAAAAGTTGTATAGTTTTAGGTATGTATGTATGTTTGGAAATACAACGTTGACTTCTCGGTTGACGTAGACGGTATACAAATTGCGCAGCAGCCAATAAGAAAATTTGCAAATTATAAGTTTATATTCTTAAAATATAAAAAAATTCTGCAAATGTTGTTGGGGAAAAGCTTAAATTGTTTGCAAATCACAAATTTTTTCAACTTTTAACTAATTTTTATGCGCTAAAATAATCATTTGCTTGAAAATTTTCACACTGTGACAGAAAAGTTGCGCCACTGCCGCTGCTCTCATTTCTTCTTCCTTCGCAGAGGGCTTTCAAATTGTTGCTCTGCTGCCTGCGCAAGCTGGGGAGGATTTCTATTTATAGTCCAAATAAATTTTCTTCCTGCTAATCCTTTTGTATTTGGTTTATTTTCAATCCGAAGATTGCTTATTGGTATCTATTGCTATTCATTCGATTAAAAATCGCCTTTGTTTGGGTTGAAAATTATTAATCATCACATTCATTCAATTCGGGTTGATTTGTTGGTAAAGAAAGAAATTGCTTCCTTTCTTTGCCGTGATAAATAAAAAAGAAAATAAGCTGCTGAGTACAAGTTGGTTGGTTGACGTAGCCGTTGTTTTTTGTTGGATTTTTCTGCGTTGTAACTTAAAAAAAAACATTCGCTTAAAGTAGCGGACAAAAGCCGTTTTCTTTGCGTTTTTTCGCTGTTGTTAATTGCTTTTTCGTTAGCTACCGCTCCATTTTCCACGCAATCCAGTTGATGATGAAATTCCGACTGAACAAAAATTTTGGGTTCGTATTCCGACAATGGATTCGTGCGTCAAAATTGGTTACATGGATGTATACAATAGTATGTTTTATAATTTATAAATAGTATTAATCAGGGATGCAACTCTTGTTACAAGTATAGGTTTTTTGTAACAGTATAAAAGAAAAACATTTACCGACAACTGCCTTTCCATATTTATAAATCATTATACGTTAAGATAATACCGTCAAACTTTTCTTATTTACAACTCAATTATATTTAATTATAAGGCCGTTAGTATATGAAAATGAATCTATAGCACGACAAACAATATTTAACCAAATTTTATAAATGTCTCTGATAATTTACAATTAAAAATTACATATATTAATTAAAATAGTATAATTTGAGAGTGTTCAACCGTTTTAATTACCACTACATTTTATCGTAAGCCTGCACTGCCATAAGAAGTGCTGTGTGTGTATGAACTGTGTTGTCGACATTTTAAGACGTTATAAACATAACAGCACTTACACGTTTCATCTAATGACTTAAAAATCAGTCGCTGAAATGTGGCTGAAAATTTGTACGGAATGTAAACGAAGTTACATTCTCGTTTGAATATCATTTTAAAACGGCCGAAAGGAATAATAATTTCAATTCGAAAATGTACTACATTACCCTGGTACGGTCTTACCATTTCAATATAAAATTAGCGTTTTAAAGTGTCGTTTTAAAACGATATTCAAACGAGAACAGGTGGGAATGGATTGTTATTGTCATTTGATACAAATAATCAAATAATCTATTTTAAAGTTTTCAAATTACAAACAATTAATGGAACAATAAAATTTTATTACACAATATGAATAACAGTTTGAGAATTATTTTTGAATTAAGTCAGAAATTGATTTTTTTTTTAATTATGACGTTGTTGCTCTTTTATATTAAAAAATCGTGGATGGTCCCTTTTTTTAATTAGAGGACAACAAACCTACATTAATTTCCAAAAAAGTCACAAATCAGAAAAACTTTGAGCAATTTTATCATGAAAACAGTCACATTTCGAATTAAAATTATAAAGTGAAACAAAATTTTATCAACATACGTTGAAGTTTTTACAGTAGTTGTTGACAAAAAGTGAAAATTAAAAAATTTTGACTTAATACCCTCTTGTTCATTGAGTAGGTACATATGTATGTATGTATGTATGTACATATGTGTGTAGCCATGTTATTATATAAAATAACAGACTTATTTATAAAACTTATTAAGGCTTTAAAAAGGTTTTTTAGAACAAATTTCCATAAAAATTTTAATTAAAAAGTCTTTATAAAGCCATAATAATTTTTGTAAATAAGGCTGTTTTAAAATTAATTAATGACCAAATTTTGTAAATTTTGTTTTGAAATTTGTATGAAAAAAACATTTTTCGAAACGAATTTTCGTTATTTTTCATACAAATTTGAAACGTTTAGAAACGAAATTTTTGTAGAAAATCTGCCTACAAATATTTTTTTTATTGAAATTTTATTTTGCATGACCTTTTCATCCTTATTCTGGTAAGTTTTTTATGCGTATTTTTTATGGAGAGTAGGGCGTTTATACACCCTTTAAAAATTCTCAATTGCTCAAGCAAGGTGGAGTTTGAAAAATTCTAACCACCAATAAGATTTTACACAATCAACTTTGTAGCATTAAAAACATTTTGTTAACTAACAATTTTTCAAGGATATTTTTATATCTTTAGATCATGCGCCTTTAATGTATCCACAAGTAATGATACATCCTGGCAAAAATAAAATAAAAAAAAATAACAGAACTCACTAACTAAAAATCTTAAAAAAAATAGAATTTGAAACATTTCTCAAGTGTTTTCCGTTCAACAATGGATTTCAAAAATCAGTTACATCGAGATTCTTAACGATAGTAAACGCTTTTATTTTTGTTTTTGATGTCCTCTTTAGTGAATATAACTGTTAACCCAGAATTATCTTGTGCAACAAAATCCTCCTCGTTGACAAAAAAATCACGAAAATCATCATTAAAGTCTCCTGCATCGGAGGATTCATCCAGCAAGTCTTCTCTAACAAATCGTGTTCCGAAATGTGCTCGCTGTCGCAATCATGGTTGGATATCGGAGTTACGGGGCCACAAAAAACACTGCACCTATAAAAATTGTCGCTGTGCTAAATGTGTTTTGATCTTTGAGAGACAAAGAATAATGGCGGCCCAGGTAAGATAAACCATGGAAGTTTTATTTATAAAAAAAATATGGGAATTGGTTGACCTTGCAGGCCATCCCTGAAACTTCCCTTTAAGCAAAAGGTTTTGGCCGAATTTGAAGATCTTCGATACACGTTGTATTAAAAAGTTTTGAATTCTATAAAAGTGAATTTCTTAAATTGATTTGGTGAAAACCTTTGTTTGAATTTTTACTCTCGAACGTATCACCCAATTTTAGGCAAATTGATAGCAATTGACGTGTCTTTTTGATATCAAGGAATGATAAGATTTTGAACTTAATCATTTTGAAGTCATTATTACAACTTGACGTTATTTAAAGGTACGATTTTAATGGACGTGTAAAAGGGTTTTCATTGTTCCAACTCTACTTTAACATAAGTTGAAGGATAGATTAAAGGAAAATTTATTCTAACTGGTAGATTAAAGCAAAGGTTAATTTTTCAATAACCCCATCCATTGAATTCGCAGCCAAGGGACAGATCCATTCACCCTTTTTTTGTGTACAACTAAATTTTGATCAAAACGCTGTATTGTGCCGATTAAATGAAAATTATTGAAGTGAGCTGAAAGTGAATTAAAGCAACCATGCATAATGTTTTTTCATTTGGACTTTAAAAAATATATAGCAGACGAAAACAATAACACCATCACAGTTCTCTGGGACAATTGATTATCCTCCGAACTTGAAATATTTCAGCTGCAAATATTTGAAATATTTTTAAAACCTATTTTTCCTATTTTCAGAAACCTTTTTTTTATTTACTGCACAGGGAAGAAATCCAAAAATTATATTTTCTTAAAATACATTTCAAAACTAAAGTTTTTTATTAAGCTCGCTTAAGCGAAATTAAAAGGTCTAAGAGAGGAGTGTTTAAAAATTGTCGTCACGCTAGGGAATGCATGAGCGTGAGTGAACAAATATTTCTTTTTGCTTTAATATAAAAAGAGTAACAAAGAAAACAACACATTTAAAATTATTTTCACAATTTTGATTTACGGTCACTTATAAACTGCCGTATTCCTAAAAATCATTTTAGGTTTATTAAGCGTTTAGTTTACATATTCCTATGGGAAATTTGTCAAAAAAAAAAAACTGTAATAAACCTAGAATATTTTTTATGAATACGGCAGCAAGTGTTTTGTGTAATTATAGTAAATGTTTTCATTATAATAATTTATAGTTTTTTAAAATTAAACAAATTGATAATAATGTTGAATGTCAAAGTATTATTAATAATAGTCAAACCTTGTCACTTTTCGGTAAAAATCTATCACTTTTTTAGTTTCTCAATAATAAAGTATAACTACCCGAGTTTTTTTATCTAATTCAACTTAAATATGTTTTAGCAATGCATGTAAGCAACACTGTGTTGACTTCACTATTTAAAACCTACTACAAGCACAACTATTTCTTTTAGGGCGACATTTTGGGTTCGAGATTAAGATTAGTTTATTTCTCTAATTAGCTAATCCGAAAATTAACTTAATCTCATATAATTGAGTTTGATGTTTTTGAGTGGTAGTTTAAACTTCTTGTTATGTGTAGTATTACCATACTGAGAAACAAAATAGTGGCAACATTTTCTGTGCAAAAGTCGTACATGTTCTCAACACACTTTGATTTTTTGTGGGAAGAAGAAGAAACTGTCATATTTTATTATTTTCAAGTAATATAGAATATATATATTTATTTAAGTGTTTTTAAATCATTTCACCATATAATATTTACAAAAAGTTATATTTTTTACAAGTGTTTGTTGTCAATACTAAAGTAAGATTAAACCACCACGATTGGCCGCTTAAACTTGCAGGTAAGCCCATATAATCAACTACCCAAAAATTGCAAATGAAGATTAAGGTTAATTTAATATCTAATCTTCAACTCAAAAAGTCGCACTTAATGGGACAGTTTGTGAGAAAATTGCATATATTGTTCGAATGTTGAAAGTTTATATGTTAAGAAATACTTGTAGAAACAATCTTTAGTGATATCCTGCAAAGAAACCTACAGTATATATCAGCGCTAGCGCTGGGTAATCTACAACTACAGAGTAGCATACGATATTATTTAATGAAAATATTCATTCCCTTAAATATGAGAATAATAAAAATGTAAAAATTAATTAAATAACGATGACATAATTGAATTCGGAAAAAAATTATTTTTCTAAGGTGTTTATAATACCCTAAAACATAAGTTTTGTGGATCTACCTCTAGTTAAAGTAAGATTTGTTGGAAACTACCTTTATTTCATATGGAATCTACCTCTAAGAAATATTTTGGGTTGGCATCACTGTTCTGTTGTTGAAGTAAAATTCAGCTGCTACATACATACATATATTCCTTCTTGTTCTTCATCACCTATCAATTCATAATAATATGCTCAGAGATGTATAATTATGTGGTTTGTTGTCTTGATCAATTTTAAGCAAGTGGAGAAAGTTCAGTGGCCATCCATAACTGTGTTCCAAATAAATGATAAATTCATTTTTGTTTAACAGTTACTTGGACTTCTTCTTAATGTGGATATGTACAATAACCCCCATATTCATAAAATTAAAAACGAATTTGAAATGTATTTTATTTCAAATTTTCCATACAAAATAGTTCGCTTTTATTTATTTTATTACATTGCGAAAATTCGCATTAAGCATTTTAAAATGTTTTCTCCTTCTGTAAAATTATTAAAATGTTAGTTAGGGCATTTGGCGTTTCAGGTAATTCACAGTTAATTTTTCTTGCTAAAATTTAAATGGGCTATACATCGTCCATTTTTAATGCAAAAAAAAAGTATTATACAGCGTCCATGGGCTATACATCGTTCATACACGAGAAATTTCTTAATTCCTCACACGCAGCTTGATTTATTATTATTATTATTGCTACCGTCACAACTAATATTATTAAAAAAATATTGTTAACTTCACGCCTTCACGCTTGACTTTTTTAAATGTCAAACTTTGAAAATACATAAAAATTTCTTGAGTGATTTTTTTTATTTTTTTGTAATTGTAAAAGACTATGCCGCACTTTAAAAAGTAAAACGCCATCTTTTCTTTTTTTTTTTGATGATGGCAGCAGCCAAGGAAAAATTGTAACTTGAAAATGATAAATAAAATTAAAATTTGAATTTTATATTTAGAATATAAAATAGTTACCAGCAGCCAAAGGAAAATTCTCCGCTAACAATTATTATTATACATATTTATAATTTGATCAGGCTAAAGTTAGTATCGCTTTTTAAGCCAAATTGCATGTGATAATTATTGATGAAGAAATAACACCAAAGCTAATTTTATATATTCTAACAAACACGTAGTAGAACGGAACAACTAGCTGTTTTTGAAGGCAACTACAACTTCATCATCAGCGTTCTTTGTGTTTGTATCACTGAGGGTGGTGTCAGTTGTTTTAGATTTATCTATGCTTTATATATAGTGTCCGCCAGATAACTTTTTTTTTTTTGAAAATGCTATAACAAAAAAATTACTGAAGCTTCGGCTGTGTGGCACGTAGCGCCGCCGTTCTGTTGAAACCAAATGTTGGCAATATCCTCCTCCTCTTCAATTTTTGTGAACGAAAATTCGTTCAACATGGCCCGATAACGATCGCCATTGACTGTAACGGCCACTCCTTGCTCATTTTCGAAATTATGCCTCTGGACCAAAATCTGCACCAAACAGTGACTCGTTTTGGTTGCGTCGGCTTTTCAATGTATACGTGCGGGTTTTCTGTGCCCCAAAAGCGACAATTTTGCTTGTTTACATAACCGCCAAGATCAAAATGAGCTTCATCTGAAAAGATGATTTTTTTTTGGCAAAATCGGCATCTTCTGTAAGTCGATCGCAGGGCCACTTAGCGCAGCGAAAACGCATTGGATTGGCTCATTCAGCGGAAGGATAAAACTAATTATCTGTCAGATCAGACAGGAGCTAAGTGTTACCATTCAAGAAATAAGTACTAGTTGAGAAAAAAAACGTTCGATGGCGGACCCTATACTTGTACATACTCAGTCGTTATTGCAAATGGAATATGTGAATTGTTTTGATTCATTGTATTACAATTGGCTGAAAGCTTTTTGTAGTGAAAGCTCAATTTTACCATCTCTAAATTTACAACAGTCTGGCAGTCAAATTGACGTTTGTTCTTTACTAATTATGCACATGGTAGTTAATTTGCTTATTTTTATTATTATTATTATTATTGTAAAATTCTTTAGTATCTTTTACGAATTACAAAAATGTTAAGCTACAAAAAAGTAATGAATCTGCTTACATTAAACAGATAATGCCAACAGCTGCTTTTGTTATCATTTTTAACAAAAGCCTACTCTTATTTCCTAAAGATATTTATTTCAATTAGAAATAAAGGAACAACTTTTAAACCCAAACATATGAAAAAAGAAACGAATTCTTAAATGCGACTAATAGAATTCATTGATTTAATTGTTTAAACAAACAGCCCGTGGAAGCAAAACAAAAACAAAAATAAAGATTGAATGTTAGACATTAAATCAAAACTGGGCAGAAAAAACAAACAAAATAATCAAATGTGTGATGTGATGACTACCAAAATCAGAACGTCAAGGCACAAGGGACATGTAATGCTAACAATACTCGTACAATACAGCAGGCCGGCCAACCAACCAACAAGTTAAAGAGAAAATAATAAAACAAAAATATTCAACAAAATGTTTGCACAAGTGTTTCCAAAAATGTCTTACATTCCTGTACAAATAAAAACAAAAAAAAACTTTGCAGGTTATGTTACTTAAATAATAGAACAAATAAAAATAACCAGGCATCAACATTAACACCCAACCAACCCAGTCAAGTCTATTGAGTTAAGTTTATCATCCTGTCATTGGCATATTAATTTCAATTGGCTTTTTGTTTGTATTTAGTTGCTGCCAACAAAATCTTAAATAAATAGACACAAGTAAGTTTCTTTCTTTCTGTTCTCTTTGTTTTTATTTAGGTTGCCCTTAAGCGCCAACAGGCTGTGGAAGATGCCATTGCATTACGTTTAGTGGCCACTAAGACTGGCCAGCAAATGGACACTCTACCTCCAGGGAATATATTCGATTTGGCTGAAAATCTGCAGGACATACAAACAACTTCTAACGCCTGCTCACAGCAAGAAACTGTTGAAGATTTAAGTTTACCCTCGAAACAAACAGAAACCTTGCAAACAACTTCCCTTAACCCCACAATGAACATAACAGACCATATGAACAGTGCGCCTAAAGCAGAGATGGCTTCCAATAATAATAACAACACAGCAGCATCATTACCTGTATCCGCTGCAGTAAACAATCGTTTGATGGACGCCGCCAAAGTATCGCAGAATGCCATCGATATGTTGGCACAGCTGTTTCCCAAAAGAAAACGTACAGTTTTGGAGTTAATTTTGAAGAGGTGTGATTCAGATTTGGTTAAGGCCATAGAAAATATTTCATCTTCAGGCAAAGATCATCAGGGTGAAATTGAAAATCAACTGGATCAAGCAGCAGTAAATGTTGTAAAGAGCGCTTTCAAGCCGGTATATAGTTCGGCAAAAATGGTGAGTAGTTTTAAAATAAAAATTTCATAAAAATTTTAAAGTTGTTTTTTCTTTTATCTTTCAGCAGCATTCTAAACCCTTAACCCTAGGCAGCACCCTATGCTCTACAGCTACAGCCTATCCCAAATGGTTTGTGCCACTTACGTTTCCCATTACCTTCCAAGGCCATTTAGCACCAGCCTTACCTCCTTCAGCGCTACCTCCACTTACCACATCACGTTGTACTCTACCCAACTGTGCATGTTTAGAGAGCTTTCAATTTAATTGTTAACAAAATGCTAAACAATACAAACAATAAATAAAATATGTACATGTGTATATTGAAGTTGTGTTTTATTTGAAGGCTACACGTTAAATTTTTGTTTCAAAGTTCAATTGATTCACACTTTTTTACTACCACACTCGTACATTTGGGTTTCAATTTATCTTTCAATTTAACATTTTAATTTAAAATATTTATTGTGTTTGTAAAAAAATTTAAACATACCTATGTAAGTAATTTTATTTGCTCAAATAAAATATATGTGGCGAAAATTTTTAATTGTTTCCTCAACGACGGTATTTTTAACATAAAATTGGAAATCAAACAACTTCAATTTTAGCAAATTTTTAAAAACCATGTGTAAAAATATTGAAAGCAATTTATTGAACGTGTAGTAGCCGCAAGGTTAAATGAGCAAAAAAAAATATAGAAAATTTTTGGAAATGTGTGAAACGAATTTTAGAAAATTTAATGGCATGTAAAATATGTATAACATTAAGAAAGTGAATAAGTTTTAAAATCAAAAAAAAAAAATTAATGGTATTTAAGGCACTCGAAAGCAAGAAAATTTACATAAATAAGTAGAAATCAGCAAATATAGACTAAAAAATATTTGTACACATACACACATACAATACATACATACTCGTACCTACAAAAAAACAACATTTAATAATTGTGTATTGCAATAAAAACAATTATCGAATAGTGTCAACAGCACCCCACCCACCCACCCATCCACCCACCACTTCTCTAATAAAAGAAAAACAATCAATCAATCACAGTGGGCTTTACTCACTGAACAGAGATACCGTTAAATTATCTTCATTGCCTGATGAGAAACAAATGAGCGATTATGAACAGTGTTACCGTTGTGATACTAAAGCATTAATTAACTTTACACTTTATGACGACTTTTACACTTTATATGATTTTTTTTTTAATTAACATTATTGTATAATTTTCAACTAGTTCGGTCATGCCTCTTTTTGAGAAATATCACTTCGACCAGTAGAGCAATTTTGAATTCTAAAAAAAAATTTTTTTAGTAGAGCCAAATTTGATAAAAAGTTTGCTTTCGATATGGAAAAAAATACGCAAAAAGTTCATATCCTTAAAAATAGTTTATAAAAATACACACAAAAGTTCTCACATTCAAGGACAACTTTACTGGCTTAGAGGAAATATTTACCAAAAATTGGAAAATGGTTTAAAAGTTTAGAGAAAATGTATCCTAAGAACTAGTAAATCTCCTTTTAAATCAAAAAATAAATTTTATTATTTACTCCTGATTAGTTCAACAAATTTGTCTAACTTGAAAGCTATAAGAAGTTATTCTAAATTTTAGAAAAATATTTACCAGTTTTAAGTATTTTTTCTTTAAATTATAGAATAAATATTTTGTTTGCATTAAGCAAAAAATCTAAGTAAATTTTACACATTTTCGAGGAATATTTGAATTTGAAATCTATTTTTTTTGTAAAGAAAATAAAATTTTAAAACTCAATAATTTCAATGCTTCTTCAAGCTGCCTTGTTAGGCAATTGGTTAGAGTGCTTGTCTATCAGTCAGAAGGTTGCTGGTTCAATACTTGTCTCCTCTCAAGGAATTAATATGTGTGTATGGTGAATTAATTAAGAATATAATATGAAGAATAATAAAAAACATACCATGTGTGGTAAAGAATTTAATGAAAAATAAAGAATTAAAGAAATAAAAAAACTTTAAAAATTTACTAAATTTGAGATCAAAGACTTCAAAGATTTATGGGAAAATTTTACTTAATTTTAGAAAAATTTTACTCAAATATAAAAATATAATTACTATAAACTAGTTCATTAATGAACTAGAAATTTGCTAGAAGCTTTGGCGCCATACGAGAACTTTTTTTACCCTAATTTAGAAAATATTACAAAGTTTTAGTTAGCTTTTTTTCAGTGTATAAAAATTAATCCATTTTTTTTTGGTACGTCATCATGCGTGAATGGCTGGACCAATACACCCCATTCCTTTTTTTTACTTCTTTTTTATTGTCTGCTCAACAATAATATGAAAGAAAAAATAAAGAAAATTGTGGGCAACAGGTTAAAACGGGAAAACTTTGTGCAGTTGGTATTTTTTCTGTTTTTTTTTATCAAATTGGTTTAAATTCAAAACCCAGCAAATAATTTATATTCGATACGAATCTATTTTAATTTGTTTAAGTTTCTAAGCCTACTACTCTTATTTTTCTTTTGTTATTTTCAAAAATATTATTATTTGTAAATTCTCAAATAGTTCTTGAAAGTCTGTGCCATGGTGTATTTATACAGGTGACTGCGTAAGGATTTGTTACACAATAATACGGCGACGATAGCTGTGTAAAGAAACGAAGAATGTCAAAAGCACAAAAACAAACAAAACGAAGTTTTTTAACATTCGTTAGCGGCAAAGCACATAGAGCAAAAACTATCAGCTGAAGTGTGCTTATGACAATATGTCGAACAATAAATTTCTTGAATAAGACAGATAAAAGAAATTAAATAAATTATATTATATAATTTATAGGTATGCATTTTAAAATTCACAATAATTTTTTATTGATATATATCGTGAACTACAAATTAGAATCCTAAGAGTATATTTCATTAATTCTATTTATAAATGTATGATTTGTTCACCAATTCTATTTATATATGAGTTGATATTTATTTCACCAATAATATTTATATACATATGAGTTGATATTAAATAGAAATCGTGAAATAAGCTATTATTATTAGAAGAGTTCATCAAATACTTATGAATTTATTTTAGTTTCACTGCTATATTAGTTTTAATTTTAAAGACTTTCCCCCATATGCAAAAAAATTAAAGTGTGCTTGAAGTGTACGTTAAGGCAAAATTTCCATACAAAAACCGGTTTAACGTACACTTGAAGCATACGTTAATTTCTTTTTTTTTGCATATGGGGGTTTTTCTTCTAAACGGAATATTTTTGTTGATTTCCTTATTAAATAATTTTGTTATTCTTATTGAATTAATATTTCTTTAATAATTATGTATATCATTATGATTTATCTTTTATACTAAAAATAAAATAAAACCTTTTTGATTTAAATAAACTTGGTCCTTTTTAACAAATGTTTTTGTAAAATCCCCTTTTGCAAGCGTTTTTTGAAAAACGTTCAACGGTAGCCCTGTTTATAAGAATAACAGTGCTCTTGCAACAACAAAACAAAAAGCAAAGCAAAAAAAGCACAGAAATAGAAAATGGTGGTCAAACAAGTCTGTATAAAAGAAAATATTTAATAACACTGTGCAGCAAAATCAAACGTTTTCCCAATTAACAAGTTCTTAATGTATTATTATTTGTATGTATGTATGTACATTTTGTATCGGCGTTTTTTCAGCTTGCAACTGCACCTCCCATTTGCACAGTGTTACTTACGGTAAATCGGCATGGAAACCTATTTATAACATTTCAAAATTTTTATAAAATTTTACTATGAACATTTCATTCTATTAATTATTTATTTAATTTGTGGTCAGCGTTGCCACAATTGATGGTTTATCATATTTTGATTATTTTTCAGTCCATATAAGTATGATTTGATGATTTTTTTTGCAAGCTATGATTTTTTTTTATTTTATGTCGACTTATACACTTTTGTCCTGGGTTAATTCTGCTGCTCACTACTGCCTGAATTTCAAGGTCTCGGTAAGTACCATGTGTTATAGCAACAAATGGAAAAATTTCGCTATAAGCTAAAAAAACATCTAAAACAATTTTTTTTTGCGCTGATTTTTTTTAAACTTTTTTTAAACTTTTTTAAACTTATGTATATTTTATTCTTTTTTAGCTCCATTGCGCCATCAAAACAAATTTCCCTACCATAACTGTTTTATCGCGCAGAAACAAATGCAAATTTGTATGCTTGTAATTCAAAAACAAACTCTTTATTAATCTTGAAAGAAAAATATCTTGGTTGATAATATTTTTAATTATAACAGAAATTATACAGCTAATTTGGAACGATTTTCCCTCATTCCATGTCAAATTTTGTTGATAAATATATTTAATGCGGTTCTGCGCCATCTTCAGCATTCCTTCCGTCGGCAGGAAAATAAATGCATCATTAAATTATATAATTATAATTAAATTATATAATTACATCAAATTAAAGTTTTAACAATAACAGAAGCGTTGATGATTTATTTTTCAAAATATGAAAATTTTTCGTCAAATCGTGGGTTTGTTTCTGTTTTGATGTGTCGAACAAAAATGTGTTTTCGAGAAAATCGATGAAGAATGTTTAGTTCATTAGTTTTATAAAAATGCACGATAGAATTTTTTGTTTAATAATAAAAGTAATAGATACATATGTTTTTTATTCAAACTTAAAGTTAATAAACTTTTTACATTCAACATGAAAAGTTATTAGGACTTAAAGAAAAAATTACAAATATCTTTGGCAACGCATTCCACATTCATAAAAACAATATTGTTCACTACTTGCTCAAGTGGTTTAAATTACTGTATATACTTAAGTAGATATAAAAGGTGAAACTATCAGGGGGTCTACTCTGTAATTCGAAACGAAAGAAAATGCTTTCGAATTTACATTTATAAGCATACAAATTCGAAAGCATTTTTTTCCGTTTCGAATTACAGAGTAGACCCCTAGTTTTATTTATATAACATGACTTTTATAGGTAAAACAAAGCAAGAAATAAAAGACAGTGATTATATTTAATAAAAGAAGTTGTATTAATAAAAAATAAATATCAATTAATTTCATTTAAAATAGTTAAATGTTTGTACTTTGCTTTGATTTACGTTCTTTGAGTAGAATATGCATTGATATACATTATAACAGACTTGAATAACAATATTAATACTTTTACTTGAGAAATGTGCCAGATATGAAAAAGATTGTCGATTGCCGTAAAACAGACTTTACAATTTTCAAAAATTGTGGAAATGACGCAAATTTTCAACTCTATATCTTCAGATATATTCAAGATATCGGAAAACTGATAACGAATTTGGAAAGAGGACAAATTATTCAAAGCAAAAACAAACCGACGAAATGATGATTTTATTACTTTATTGTTGTTATTCTGGCAACGCTGTCTATGGTTCTTGATATTGATTTGGAAAAGGTGCAAAAATTTCCCTCAAAAGAGAATATAACGGTTTAAAATCCTATTAATATTATAAATGTGAAAGTTTGTATAACGAATGCAGTGTTGCCTACTTTTTTCCAACAAATATCGCTAAAGTAGACAAGAAAATAACTAGAAAATAGCTAAATTTCAAAAACATCTGAAAATTTAGCGATAAATAGCTAAAAACAAATTTATTTTTAAATTTTTTTAAACGGTAATTTGTTAACTTTTTTCATACTTCCGAAATTTTTTCTAAAAATGTTATCAAATACCATGTAAAAGCAATGTAATAGGGTAATAAAAGGTTAATTTTCTTAAAAAACATATACATACATACATACATATGCATATATTCATTATATACATATTTATATACATATGTACATATATGTTTATAAAAAATATTATAACTACTGAATTCAGGACTTTCGCAGCAAAAAAATTATTTCAAATATAGCAAGCTCCTGCTATTATAGAGTAAAAGTAGCGCTGTCACCTGCTCCTAATTTTTATATGGCGATTTCCCGGTTTGGACCACATTGTTGCTCACAAAAGCCCTTCTTTAAATCTAATTAAACATGTAAACATAGCAGTTATCTAAATTATTATTTATGCTATTATGTATAAAAGCGCTTCTAAAGATGGATATGAGTACATTAGCTAACTTTCCGGCTTGAAAACCTGCATTGTTCTGCCGCTACTCTAAGAATTTTTTCTATAGTTTGCCTCTTGTACGTTCACTGCATCTATACAAGCTCACATTTTAAAGCGAGTTATGATGCAAAAAAAATCGCTAGAATTCCCGCTAATAGCTAAATCATAATTTCTCCCGCAAAATGTACTTAAAAATCGCTAGATTTGACGAGAAAATAGCTGAATTGGCAACAGTGAACGAATGAAACGCTAAAGGGATTTTAATAAAAATCGGTACACAGATTGATGAAAATGACAGGATTTAACCCATTATGGGCCAATGTGTTCTTGAAAATTTTAACAATTTTAATTAGGTGCATATTTTTGTTAACAGAATCAAAAATAGTTTTTAGAAAAAAAAATTCAAAAATGTTTGACTTGAATTAACCCATTACTTGCATATTACTAATATGTAATATGCAAGTGAAAGTTTGGATGTTTGTTACCCTTTTTAAGCGAAAATGGCTAAATGGACAGCTTGCGGTCCAGATAAAATATATTGTGGTTTTTAATGGGTAAAAAGGGATTTTGGATTTTTTTTTTGTTTTTGCTAAACTTGGTATGTGGGACAATTTCAGTTTCTTTCTGAATGCGAACGAATTCGCTGGTAAGGATGCCAGTTATATACATACATATATTGTCGGGTGGTTACTGGTTTGCCGCAAAGTATACTAAGAATGCATTATTACTGCGGCAAACCAATAACCACCCGACGATAACCATAAGTCTCTAAATGGATAGTTTGAATGACACTGGAACTAATTACATATAAATATATATACAAGATGATTAGGTGAGTTCTGAGACCCGTTGCGCTTGAAAGTCGCCAGTTTTTTTCTTGCTCAAATTTAAATGATTTTTTTATACTTATGGGATTAATATATTTCCTTGAAACATAATCCCATGCACAAAATTGGACAATTAATTGTTTTCAATTTTGGAAATCGCGCTTTTTCAAATAGCAACGATTTCCAGAATATCTCTGAAATGAAATTTTAAGGACTTTGAAAATGAAAATTTCAGTATTTGACGTTTCATCGGTTGGTTATTGGTTTGCTGCAGACTTACGGTCCAATTCATAAAAAATATTTTAGGTTTATTTGACAAATTTCCCATAGATATATGTATGTCAAATAAGCGCTTAATAAGCCTGAAATATTTTTTTTTTAGTGTATTTGGAATATACTGTACCGCAAACCAATAACCAACCGACAATTTATTAAAAATTAAAAAGGAAGTTGCCAAATTTGCCCAATAATTATGATAATTTATTTTTTTTTTTTGCAGTTTGCAAAAATTCCTTTTTATGTGTTACAATTTTAAAGCTCTTAAAATCAATCGGTTACATGTACAAGAACTTCGTTTCAACATAACATAGTGTTCTTCAACTTTTTTTTTAATAACTTATCAGTTTTGGTTTTATTTAAAACTTATTTTTATTTATTCATACAACCCTTTTAAAAACCAACATTATCATCATATTGATTAACAATTATTAGATGTAGTCAAACTAATGATCAAAGCTGAAATAGCCGAAACTCTTTATCGGAAGCAAATACTCATAAAACAAAATTTCGTCGGCACAAGAACACAGAGAAAAATATCTAAAAAATATATTATACATATATGGCAGGATTCGAGAGTGTCATATATTATTAAATACATAAATCTTAAAGGGATTTGCTTTAAGAAAATATACAACTCTCTTGATTAAAAGCCATAACTTTACCACAACAAAAAAAAAGCTTTTTGGGCATGTAGCAAGAAGCATATGAATGCCGAAGGGCGTTATCAATTACTATTTTAGTTTAGTTACTGAGGAATAACCCCAAACCCATTATGAAAGTGAAAGAAAATAACCTGCATGGGCATACATTATCTAAACAATATATTTTATTATCTAATATCATTGGACAGTCAGTAGCAGTCATGATTGTCGATCGTTAGTTGCTGTTATCTGTTATCAAAGTGTTAAATAGTCATCTAATACAAATACAAATATGAATTTGTGAACATTTTAATATAAATAAATATGTAGAATGTACGTTAATGTACATATTTGTTTGTATATATGTATGTATATATGTGTGTTATGTATGCATGGATTATGCACCATTTCCAAAAAAGAATATATAAGAAATATTTTTACAAATTTTTATCGAAAGTAACGTTTTAAATAAATACCTAAAATTATTCTCAACAGCAGTTTAATAACAAATAAAAATTCGTTCCAATCGAGGAGCAAATTACGGCATTCGATATCGAAAAAAATTTTCAACAATTTTAGTTGTCTTTGTATGAAAATTTCAATTAATATCGAATGCCGTAATTTGCCGCCAATTCTTACCACTTCATCAGTCACAATAAGCTGCTAAATCTTTGCAAATCTGGTCACACTGATTTATAGGTAAAGAAGAATGAAGAAAGCAATAATAACATTTCTAGAGTTATTATTGTAAAATACTTGTGGGATTATTAAAATCTCTGGGAGAAACTTATTTTAAGATTTTTTTAGCGTTTTTAGGGTTCCTTTGGTGTAGGTGAAAAAAGGAACCCTATTGTTTTCGCTAAGCTGTCCGTCACACGGTATTTTCTCAGGAACCGTAAGAGCTACGGTGCTGAAATTTGGACAGATTATGTAGAAGCTTAGCCGCTACAACAACAAATACATGAGAATTCAAAATTAAAGGGTGTTCCAAAACGAGCAACGAAAACTGCTAAAATCCCATGTAATATACATATAATTGTATGTACATATGTATATTGACACTTGAAATTTGTAAAACTAGTGTAATTTTATACAGACTAAAACAATTAACATTAAATTATTAAAAAATTTATATTAAAGGGTGGTCCATCAGTTAATCCAATTTTGACAATGTTATTTTGACAACTTGCTATATCGTGGAAACCGCAAGAGGTAAACTCATGAAATTTTCAAAAACGGTAAAACTAAAAAATCCGAAAATTATAAAATCGCCAAACCGAAAAAAATCGCCAAAACCTGAAAAAAATCGCCAAAATTAAAAAAAAAATCGCCAAAATAAAAAAAGTCGACAAAATTAATAAAAAATTCTAGCACTAAAATAAATCGCCAAATTCGAAAAAATCGCCAAAATGAAAAAAAACGCCAAAAACCGAAAATAATCGCCAAAACGCGAAAAATTCGCCAAAACCAATATAATTGTTTATGTGACAAAAAGTCGTCAAAATGAAAAAAAATCGCCAAAATTAAAAAAAATCGCCAAAACGAAAAAAATCGCCAAATTTAAAAAACGCCAAAAACCGAAAAACATCCTCAAAACGAGATAAAAAGTGCCAAAACTAAAAAAATCGCCAAAACCAAAAAAAATCACCTATATGAAAAAAAAGCCAAAATTAAAAAAAATCGCCAAACTAAGAAAAAACGCCAAAATAAAAAAAAACGCCAAAACGAGAAAAAAGTGCCAAAAAACTCAGAGAGCGCCAATAAATTCAAAAAACCCCAAAACTAAAAAAAAAACGCTTAAAACCGAAAAAACCCCAAAAACTAAAAAAATTACAAAACTATAGTTTATATTAGCTAAAGTTCGTATTGAATTATATATCTCGTGTCCGTACGGAGCCCTTCGTGAGCGGGTCAAAGTCGCACTTCATTGAATTTATTTTTTAATTAAACCTTTTTAAATGGTGTAATCAAAATAAAGCTTTATTTTTTTGGTAAATTATTTGGACATTCTTAAACATTATCGATATCATTTAATATCATTATAACGTGTACGTGTGTACAAACAAATGTTATTTATGTGTGTATGAATGTATGTATGTTTAAAAAGGTAATACTTATGTCTATACAATATGTAGTGGATATGTTTGTGTATTTATGTATACTTATGTTACCTACTAGCTGAGTAAAAATGGTTTATATTAGTACACTTCATAATACTATTAATAAAGATATCAATTACTTGCAAACATATTTCAAATTGATTTGATTAATTGTATTGAACTAATAATAACAATAATTTCATTATTGGAAAATCAGAATCAGATTTTAGTATCAATTAGACCATACAACCGTCGTTTCGTTTTAGTCAAGAAATAAATTTATAAAATTAGAATTAAAATTGCAAGAAAAAAATCGTTATACATATATATAAAAAATAAAATTAAAATTTGCAAGAAAAAAAATCATTATAAAACAGTTAATTAAAATAAATTAATTTATAAAATGGATAAAACAAAATTCAACATATCGGCCTTTTCAATAGAAAATATTTTAGATCGAAAACAACTTAAGAATGCAACAGTCAATCCTATTGAAATAACACAAATACAAACAACACCCTCGCCCAGTGTTTCAGCAAAATCCCTGCCTTCAACCTTAACTAACAATATACAAACAGAACAATATACAACAAACTTTAAGGATTTTTGTCCAAATCCTTCCACAAATATTAATACTTTTACAGTTCCTTTGCAAAGTTCCCTTTTAAATCACACAGTACCAACATCGATGGTTCCTGCATTACATTTTGATCATATTTATGATCCTTCGCCCTCGTTATTTTATCAACAAGTTCTAAATTTACAAAAGAGTTCGGCTTTTTTCACACCCCACTTCCAGACTGCAGCAGCGGCGGCCGCCATGGCTAATGTTTCGTCGGTAGCGGCAGCTGGTGTAACACCGCCGGTTTATTGTGAACCATATAATGAGTTTATGGATTTCGAAGGTGAGTTAGAGTCTATCGATTTTTTTTAAATTAATTAATACCCTGATTCTACAAATCAGGCAGGCGTCTCTTGTGGAAAATTTCACTAAGAAAAATAAGTGCTTTTCATATAATTTTTTTTTTAATAAATCAAATATTTATTATATTTAAACTCATGAAAAATCCCGATATATTAAAGTGTAATAAAAAAAATTGTACGTGTCTGAAGTGAAGTTTACATTTTTAAGAGTACGTTTCCACCGACTTTAAATCAAGTAGGTTTGAGTAAATCACTTCAAAGTGTTTCCACCAAACTTGTGAGTGATTTATTGTTCGAATTTTCGTACTCAATTTACGCAAATACTTTATAAGATGGACGCAGCAGCTTTAATGTGAATTTTATTCACATGTATTTGACATTTAAAATTGATTCAATATTCCTTAATGTCATTTTTTTTCGAAATTGTCAATCACTATTGATGGATGACCCAAGGATGTATTTTGTAATTTTAAAAGCAACGCAGGGTTGCATACATAAATTGAGTTCGAAAAATAGTATTTTCGACATTATTTAAAATAAATCAACTACTTTGAGGTGATTTATCCATATAAAAAATGTATGGTAAATCATGTATAAATTAACATGATTTGCAGAAATCATGATGATTTGTCTAAATCATGTCGGTGGAAACATGCTATAAGTGTCATTATAATACGAAATGTAGTAATCATAAGACAACCCGACGGCTGTAACTCTGTCTTATATGAATAAAGTGAGCTTAAACCGCCAATTGGTCAACTCTTTAATTATTATGATACTTTTTGCCATATGATTACTATTAAGACTTTAAGACAAACTTTAAAAAATATATTAAAATCGTTTGACATATTCCAAAGGTATAAGAAGCGAAAAATCTTCCAGACGAAAAAAGCAGTATGACTTTTGATCAAATGCACCTCTAATATAATCCTACATAATCGTGAAACTTTTGAAAAACTACAACCCTGATCTAGTGAATTATAATTTGCGATTATTAAATTTGCGTTAATAAATGTTAAACTTAGACTGTAACAGCCTTATTTATAAAAATTATTAATGTTTTATAAGGGCTTTTTAAGACAATTTTTTATGAAAATTTGTTTTAAAAATACTTTATAAAGCCTTAAGAAGTTTTATAAATAAGGCTGGAACAATTCCCAATAAAAAACACTAATTACACAGGTCAACACGATTTTTAAGGTCGGTACTTTGATAGTAAATTTTCGTGCATATGATACTGAGCTCCAATGCCTATAAATTACTTTTTTTGAATTGGCTCTATAACTCGACATTTTCCGTTATTAAGAAAAAAGAGGATGCTGCATCACACAATTTGCATTTACTTGAGAACCAGTTCTTGGATCAAATAAAAAGAAAATACACAGAAGGCTAGAAAACAAATTGGCCTTTAAACTACGTCCTTATTAATTTTTCAACAGTCTTATAGTTTCGGAGATATTCAGAAAGTTTTATACAAAAAAAAAATACATTTTTTCAAAAATAAAAATTAAGAAAATCGTTTTTAAAACTCTGATTAAAATTTTAAACTGAAGAAAATTTTGTATTTCATTATTAATTGCCATACCTTCATATGTTATAAATAAATTGAGCCACATTTATTAAAAATAATTCCATTCATTATGAATTTATTCACAATTAAGTGATAGCATATAGTATATACTCGTATTACAGTTTTTTTTAATTTGTTTTTTCAATTTAAAATAAATAAAAATTAATAAAAACGTAATTTAAAGGCCAATTCGTTTCCTAGCCTTCTATGTATTTTTTTATTTGATCAAAGAACTGGTTCTGAAGTAAATGCAAATTATATGATGCAGCATCCTCTTTTTTCTTAATAACGGAAAATGTCGAGTTATAGAGCCAATTCAAAAAAAGTAATTTATAGGCATTGGAGCTCAGTATCATATGCACGAAAATTTACTATCAAAGTACCGACCTTAAAAATCGTGTTGACCTACATATGTTATTTGTGTTCCGATATTCTGATCAGCTGTTTGGTTGGTGAATGTTTGCAATTTTATCGAAAAGGGCGTAAATGAAATTTACTCTGACCCTTGATTAAACATATTTCATTCAAAATTAAACATATTGTGCTTAAAAATCAACAAAAGGTTTAAAAATATAATTGTGTAATTTTAGGTCGAAAGTAGTCCGTAAAGAAAGTGTTGCCTACTATTATCGATATAATTTTCAACAAAAGTGTTTTAGAGTGTTGGTACCTATACAATAAAAAATTTAGTAAATACTCATATACATATATGTATATGTATGTAGCTTGTTCATGTAATAGTTCTAAAAACTATTAAAATGTCATTTAAGCTAATACAAGTTTACGATTTTACATAAAATCGATAGCACATTTCACTACAATAATTTAGTTGTTTTCCAGTTACGCAGTTGTTTTATTTAGACTTTTTAATTTTTGTTTACATACGTGTGTATTAGAGTTGAGCGATATTTAGAAACCTGTTACTTTTTCACAGCGATTGAAAAATCCCTAATCACAACTGTGACTGAATTTATCAAGGAGCAGGTTTTGAAAATATAGTTCTTTCCTACAAACTGTGATTGTTCTTGTATGCTTACTTTACAGTAAATAAAGCTATCACATTAATTTTTTTATAACTTCAGCTTCTGTCAAGAAAAACTCGTCAAATCGTGTCAAATCGTCTTTTCTAACAACTATGAACAGCTTACATTATAATATTTACAATTTTATTGTCTCTCTGCGTCTTAAACGACAATTCTCAATATTTGGACGGCGTTAATTGCTCATTGCATGTTGTTGTCGCTCTTCTTATTAGTATTTATCAAGACACCAATATTAATAAATACTTTTAAAGCAGAAGAGCTGAAATGTGTTAAACTGTGATCACAGTCACAGTTTAAAATAAAAGCGATTTAGAAATCACATTCACAAGGAGCAACATTATTAAAAAATCGCGTTATCGCTCATCTCTAGTGTGTATGTATGTATGCATTCGATTTTCCTTATTACAACAATAATAAGTTTATTTCATTTTAAATAACGCTGTTGTTGCATTTGGCGTTTACATTTGGGCGCCAACACTTCATTGCTTTTTATTTATTTTTCTATTCTGATTTGTTTGTTTTGTTTTACAAATATGTATGTATGTATGTTTTAGAAAACTATACTTCTTTCTGTTCCCCTCGCTTAAGTGCATTTGTTTTTTATAATAATTTTAACTGTTATTATCCGTTAATCAATCATTTTAGAATGTGATTAATAAATTGTTTACACTAAAATGCATTTTAATCAAACAAACTTGTTGGTGGGCAACACGGTGGATGAATGCACTTACACGAGTACGATTTAACAACAACAACAACGAAAACCATTCTCAGTCAAAACTCCTCCAAATGTTTGTTATTGATTTTGTTGTGACAGGAGAAAATGTAACTTTTTCTAAAACAAACAAATTGTATGCAAGCTCGAATTTTATTGATAAAATTATTATGGATGTCGAAATTTTCAACGTAAACAGTAAAGAACATGTTGTGGAAAGGCCATATTATGGGCTGTTGTCCCCCCCCCCCCCCCCCGAATTATTAAAAATTGCATGTAATTATTTATTTTAATATTACATACTCATAAATATCACCCCTAGAAAAAATTTCTTGTTACGGCAACAAACAAGTTACCTAATGTCATTAGGACACACTATGTAAAATATCAAGTGCCCGTTAGAGGCCTGCGAAAACAGTTTTGAAATGTAAATACGTCTTGTTTTTAAGTATATACTCGTGGCATGTACATACTACGAGTATACTAAACCAATAATAAATGCTGTCGTTTAATAAGCGAGCGCGATGGATGTATTGGTGTTCATGTAAATGAGTGTTAACAAGTGATGTCGCGAAGACTTCTTGTTCATAACAAACAATCAAAAGAAGTAGTGTTGATGCGTGTATGCTTGTTATTTTGCATATTGTACGTTTGAGTGTGTGTATGCCTGTGTGCAAGATGTAGATGGCAAACTATTATGTGTTTAAGGGTAGTTTTTTAAAGCAAGCGCATACAACTAATGTCAATGCAAGTTCGCATTTGTATGTGCGCAGAAAAATAAAAGATCATACACATAACGTGTGTGCGTATGTACATCCAGGCTGCCCAGAGAAGCGCCAGAGTGCCGAACATCAATCGGATTTTCATACAAATAAATACACATACGCTTATACATTTCTCTCGGTTTGCTCGGCTTTGATGTACACAGAAAAAAAAAGATTTGTAAATACAAATAATTTATTTGTGAATACAATTAAAATATTATTTAAAAAGGCACCCACAACGATTTTTGTACATACAAACACACATTTGTAACTTAAGAAAACAAAATCAACTCAATTATTTCCAATTAAAATTATTGTGAGTTGTTAACAGAAAAAATTTTTTTTAATGAATTTGTTTTTCAAATTCTAATGTGTTGTTGCTTTGTTTGTATATTTTTATATTTTTTTAGAATTTTTGTTTTTTGTTAAATTTTAAAGATGTTTGGATGAGTCGAACCGGCAATCTCTTGATTAATAGACTAATGTACTTACCACTCAGCTAAAGAGCAAATCGTTATTCGATAAGCAAATAATGAATACACACAAAATGCGAGTTCTTCTGTTTCTTCTACATTAGCGTATTCCTTTATGATATAATTTAACAAATAATTTTTTTGAGTAATTTAACTGACTAGAAAAATTTTAATTTGTTAAATCAACAATGAATTTTTTGAGTTTTTGCGTTATGTATAACATAAAATTTGGTTAGTTCAGTTTATTGAAAAAAATTTCTGTGTTTGTCGTATCAACAACTTAATTTTTTATATTAACTAAATATATATTTCAATTTAAATTAACTATTAACAATTTGTTTTGCTGGTTGCATTTTGATGATATTTTTTTCTGTGTACATGCATAACGTTTGTATACGCGCCCATGCATATGAAGAAGCAAGCATCACAAATTTTTTTTACTCCTATATACGGGGATTTGTCCCCAAATTGGGGATTTTATTTCACGATTGGGGATGAAAATTTCATATTGGGGATCTGGGGATTTGTTGGGGATGTAACCAAATTTGAAGGGATTTTTTGGGGATTTTTTTTATCTGATGGTCAAACAAGAATGATTTTTGAACTAAGAAAAATGCGTCTGGTAAGTCTAAAAATGTGTGTTACTATTCATAGTGTATGGTTTCTAATAAAGAAGAAGTATGAAGGCAGATTAACCAATAATGAACACTACCAAAACAAAAATACGCAACAAAATGCTAAACGAAGCACTTTGAAGCATTTCTTAGAATAAACACACACTTTAAAAATAATTCAATTTGTTGTGACAACGCTTTTTAATACAAGTACTATGTACAACAAAGTTTCTGAGGCTGATGAATCAGAAGATTTCGATTCTAAGGTTTTTGAAGTGCTAAACTTTGGTTAAAAATTTTTTTTAAACTTGTGTAGGTATATTAAACTATGTGTATTTGTTTCTTTACAAGCTTTATAAGTACGAATTAAATTTATATGAACGTAAATATACTTGCAGCTATCGATATAAATGAATTTTATTGAATTAAAAAAAAAATTTAAAAAAATTAATTTAGGGATTTTTGGGGATAAGTTCTAGAAAAAAACTGGCAACACTGATACATGCAATAACTGAAACAAATGTCTTGCCAAGAGTGTTGTTTAAGCCCCGTTCAGAATATTATACAAGTATTATTAATACTTTTGTGGAAAATGCAGCTCTGACATGTTGAGTTGTTAATGTTTTTTGACATTTTTGAAACAAATATAATACCAGGGATGCATTTTCGTCAAAAGTATTAATACTTGTATTATAGTCTGAGTGGCCTTTTAGCAGCACTGCTTCCGACACATGTTTGAAAAAAATTTTAAATTTTTGTGAACTTACATCAATGAATTGTTGGAAGCTAATATTACTTTATTGTAAAAGTAAAAAAACGTTTGTGCCACATGCACACCACTTTTCTTAATATATTTTCAAAAAGTTGCTTTTTGTGCTCCATACATATGTATGTACACATGTACGTATACTTAACTGCTGTGTCACAGCTGTGAATAGAGAATTTATTGTTTTGTTCATATTTCGATATCAAAAAAAAAAATCAAAAAAGCCAAAAATCGTGAAAAAATAAAAAACAAATGTTTGCCTTGCCAACAGTGGTTTTTATCGTTTGTCTTAGAATATTTCGCATTTGAAAAATCTCTCGCCTTGAAAAGTCTTATAAATGGTCTTGTGCACGACACTAGTACATATGTATGTACATAGGTATGTATAAATGTACACATGGGATGTATACGTACATATGTATGTACACTTATAGGTGTTAATTATCTACTAAATTGCAATTTTTTTGATATTAAATAATTATCAATTTATCATGTTGTTTTTATAAAAAATAACAAGTTATCCATCAAATTAACAATAATTCATAATTATTTTGGCAGTGTTTTCCTGTAGAATCTATACTGTAGAATACAGTGTAGATATACATATACATACAGACATACTTATGTAAATACATACATATGATTTTAATAAGCCATTATACATTTGATACGAAAGATTTGAATGTGTTTTATTGTTGCTTTTAATGAACCAATCAGAATTTACAAAAATAAATAAAGAGCACGTTGTTCTCTGTTCATTTGCTTCTTTATTCATTTCTCCAACGGAATAAGTAGAGAGTGGGCGTGAATATGACCGACCAATCAGTTAACGGTATTTGTTAAGCAATGAGGGTTACCCATGTTTTTTCTTAATTGTGCAACTTGTAAACAGTGTTGCCAGTAAACGATGATGGAAATGGGAATGTTAAATCGTTTAAAAATGTGTGCTGAAAAGGGAATATTAAGGCCTGTTTCCCACCTGCGAAAGAAAACGTTCGACTTAAAATTTATATTGAAAACAACAATAAAATATGAAAATTTGTCTTTTGTTTTTGTTTTCAATATAAAATTTAAGTCGAACGTTTTCTTTCACAGGTGGGAAACAGGCCATTAGATGCTAATTTACAATGACATGCATATGCAGGTTCTTTTAGCAGTTTTTTGAAAAACTTTTTATCAAAGAATATGCTAAATTCAGCAGTAAGAGTATTACAATGATAACAATGATTTTAAAGGGCTAAATGATATTATACCCACACACACATACAGAAAATGTTCATATTAAAATCCACAACGATTTTGCTGCACAGGCGTTTCATGTTAATTCAACGTGATTAACAGTGATCTGCAAGGAAAATTGTTATTTTTCAAATAACCTTATTATATGTCGATTTCCAATATTTACATAGCTACATATGTATCTCTCTAAAATATTGTCATTATTTTCTTTTTCACTTCAGCTTTCCCCTCTAATGCATCTGCAGCCGCTGCCTTATATTGTAACGCCCCCTATACCACCTTCTATATGCCAGGTTTTGGTGTCAAACGCAAAGGCGGCCAAATACGTTTTACATCTCAACAAACCAAAAGTCTTGAAAATCGTTTTTCCTCATCCAAATACCTATCGCCCGAAGAACGTAGACACCTCGCCCTTCAGTTAAAATTAACTGATCGCCAAGTAAAGACCTGGTTTCAAAATCGCCGAGCTAAATGGCGACGTGCCAATCATGCGAAACGTGCACGTTATTTACACTCACATTCCACACAATCGGCGGCGGTCAATATAAAAGAAAATGTGAAAAGCGCCAAAGGGATAACGATGAGCCAAGAACAAAAATTTCTATCGGAAAATGATGAAAGTGATGGTGAAAGTGATAATGAGAGTGAGAACATATGCGTGCAGCAAAGGCGAAGATCAGAATGAGGAATAGTATATCAATGGAGAAAAATATTTTTAATGAAAATTGAATTTTAAACTGGACAGTCATTTTGAGTCTAGTCGTATGCACCTGCGATATATGAATAAAAGATTTTGTGCGTAAAAACAGGACAAGTACAGGGTCGCCCAATGCTATGCCTACGTAGCGAATCGGATACAATCGAGTGATTAAAGTAGATCAGACATAACCAAAAAAAATAAAAAATACCGCATCAATATTCTACGAAAAAATTGAAATTAATTTGAGGATGTCTGACGCATTTAGAACCGATTTTGCAGAATGATTTTTGGTTTTGAGATTCACTAAAATTTTACACTTACCAAGTGATTGCTGCTGCTACGTTCTTAATAGGTACATGTTCTTCTCTCTCTCTCTGTGGCTTTCGCAAACTGCTGCCTGGATTCACTGAATTCCGGGATTTTATGGCTTGCTTGAGTTTAAGATGTTTATTTTTTCTTTTAATTTTTCTTTATTTTACTTGAAATAATGTTTTATAGATTTTATTTTAACATTTTGTTTATTTTTTATATACTCTTCTTCTTGTTTAAATATATGTTTGTATATATATTTAATTTTAAGTTTTTAAGGTTTGCTTTTCTTTTATTTATTTTTGCAAATTATCTCTGATTGCTTTTATTTAATTTATATGTATGTATATTTTTTATTTTTAATATATTATTGACTTGAAATTGCAGTTTTTCTAATGCATTTATTTATTTATTTATTAAATTTAAATATTTCCTTTTTTTAATTATATATTTTTTTAAACTAGTATAACTACACAGTGTTAAATTTCTGAGTTTTCTGCTTGTTAATTTTTTATTTTTTTTTTTTGGAGGAAAATATCTTTTAATCTCTTTTCATTTTAACAATATTTTCATTGTAAACTGTAACGAAAACAAAGAATTTTATTTAATTAATTTTAAGTTTTCTCAGTTTGTTTTTTTAGTTTTCATAAATATGTATTTGAAACTTTGTTTAATTGAATTATATTTATAGGATTTACAAAAAAAAAACGAGTTTGAAGGTTTTGTGGAAAAGCACAGCGCAATAAGATTTCTTTACATTCGTTTATAACTAAATTAATGAAATACATAAATAACATTTTGACATCTTGAATGAATATATTCCACCCAATCATGAATAATAATTCCGTGCGAGCTTTTTCACTTTTCCCTTTTCTCCAATCATGAATTTGTTTTTCCCTTTTTTTTACCAAATGCGGGAAGAATAAAAAAACTTCCCGGGAAAAAAGTAAGCATTTGAAGCTGTCATATTTGTTGCTGAAGATGTGGCAACTTCAACATTAAACATTTGCATTAACAGTGCAGTGTTACCATAGTGAAATTTATTTTATTGAATATTTGTAATAATCGAAAAAGTGTGATGTACACTTTATGGGTTATTTTAGCTAAGGTTATCAAAAAATAAAAATTTTGGCAGAAAATTAAAATGTTAGAACATACGTTTACAAATATGGACTTTCATAACGCGAATGGGGGCACAGAGTTTACAAAACTATATAAACAAATGTAAAAAAATCTAGAGCGCTGTTAAGACTTTATACCGTGCAAGTAGGTAGACCTTTCCATTATATTTAAAGATATTTATTTATTTATTTTAATAAACAAATACTTAAACAGAAATTTTGTTTTTAATTAAGTTTTCAGTTTAAAAGCAATTTAGTAAAAAAAACAAATAAAATTTATAAAACAAATAAAACAAACTGCCTTATTACGATTGTCAAAGAGTTTGCAATAGATTAAAGAAAAATTTTGTACGCTGCTTTAAACTAATGCAGCAAGTCGATTTTAAAACTTCGACAAACATAATAAGGCCCATTAATATACATAAATAGCAAATAATTAAAAAGTTTATAATTACAAAAAATTTAATACAAGTCTATTTTAAGGATTTGAGAGTATAATAAAAATTAATAAATGTAAATATGTACATACATATGTATACATATGTATATATACATACTTATTATTTGCAGGCTTTAAGAAATACAATTGTAAGTTTTTTATATGCATAGTTAAGTTTCATAAGTATTATATATTATTTATGTACTATATAGTAAAATGTTTGTATAAATATTATATGTATACATTATATACGAGTATATTTAGAGTTTAATTAGGCAAAGAAGTATATTTTCTATAAGATTCTTTATAAATTACATACATATAGTAAGTATGTATTTCTTATTTTGTTTATAAAAAAAAATTGTGAATATCGTTTTTGGTTTTTTACTTGTTTTGTTTTTATTTTTTTTTTTTGGTCTTAAGGAAATTAATTCAATATGTATATCGAGCCTTATTTTCGATTTTATCGTAAGTGAAATGTTATCGAAAATATACTTTTTTACTGGAATTACATATTTATGGTTTAGAATTATCAAAATAACAAAATTGTTAATAACTTTTAAGTTACAGGCGACAATTTACGCACAATATATTTTAATATTTAAAAAAAAAAAAAAAACTTCTGAAAAATTAAATTTTTATTGCTTACGTTAAAATCGAAAATAAGGCTCGATATCTAAGCAAGTATGAAATTTTTAATAGATCTCAATTTAAATTAGCTTCCAGATATAATAATATATCTTAAGTAAAAATTTATTTAACCCGACCCGAATGCAACAAACAAAAGCTAAAAGAGAAAAATATATAAAGTTGATTCGAAGACTGTATAAAAATTAATTAAATGCTCTTTGAACACTTTTGAGTTTTATCTTGAACATTTGTAAGTATTCAAAATGCGAACCGAACCGTTTGCAAAATTTGTGCGAAGGCGGTATCACATATAACGTGTAATTTTGGTTTTGCTTTAAATTAAATTATTTAAATATATGTGCATACATACATAAATTTTATTACAAATAAGCCCTCTCTTTACACCTATCTGAGCTCTATGTAGTCTGATTTCTATAGAACTTTTAATGGCTACCCATACATTTTCAATATTATTGTGCAATAATTAATATAAATATGATTAAATCAAGTGTCTTCTGATTTATATTGCGCTAAAAGATTTTTTTATTTATTTATTTAATGTTAGAAAAACAATTACAAATTACATTAGTAACTTATTATATAACTCCCCGGGAAAAAGTAGGTATTATGAAATCTTATTTTTTTTACTAAAAATCTATCCATTGCAAAATAGAGAGGAGTTTAAATAAATATACAGCCCAATAATGAACAAAATATCCGCGAGAGTTTTTCATTTTTCCCTATTCACTTTTCTCCTATTATGAATTTGTTTTTTCCCCATTTTTACCATATGAGGGAATAAAAAATCCCCGGGAATAAAGTAGGTATTATGAGTGCAATTGAAATTGTTTTTTTTTTGTCACTAAAAATCTTCCCCTTGCACAACAGAAGGAAGTTTACATAAAAACATATTTAATACCGCATTAAAACAAAATTTATGTACATAAACTTGTATTTTATGTTTCTTGTATGTAAAAACACCCAAATATTGCACAAATAATGAGTTTCATTTTTTATAATGAATTTCAGTTTTTTTCCTCGTTGGAAAAATGGAAAAATGTAATTTTTCACAACAAACACACAGGATAAAAAATTTGAAAAAAATTTTGGATTTTTTTTCCTTATGTTTGTTGCGTAAAATTACATTTTTCCATTTTTCCAACAAGGAAAAAAACTGAAATGAATACCCTCAATATTTTTTCAAGTTGGTGAATTTTAGTAATTTTGTTTACTCTCTCCCTCAAAAAAAAGAAGGGAGAAACCGTCCCCTTAGTATAACAATAGCCTATGTGCTCATAGGCTATTATTTTTTTATTGAATTTTTGGATTCTCCATCGTCGATTTTATATGTGGTCAAAATTTTGTCAAATTCTAGTTCCACAAAGTGTGTCAAAACGTCAGTCAAAAAAATATAGTATAAATTTGTATTAAATTATTTTCCTCAAAAATCATGTAAACGCATATACGCTATTTTACATAAAGTAAATTTTCTGTTTATTCAATATAATAGTAATGTACACTCACATACTCTATTTTAACTTTTAGGAAAAAAATCAATTTTGTCATGACACAAACACCTAAAATGACGTATAATGATATACGTTGTTGTTCAATAAATATTTTCAATTTGTTCATTTGTATGAATCTTATAGGCCGTTATATTGTCAGAACAATTAACATGTGTTTTAAAAATAACAAAAAACAAAAGTAGGCTATGCAATGCTTACGTTGTTTTATCATGTATGTAAATGGAATAGAAATAATTTGTACAATTTTGGATTTCAGTTCGTTGTTGAAATTCGCTCGTTCATAATCATTTAGTCGTTCATTCGTTCCCAATCATTCATTTAATCATGGATTTGTCAAGCTCTGGTGAGTATCTGCTATCTTAAATTGCAGGAAGGAATATTAAGGTGTATTAATTGTCAACAGAATTTGCGACGGAATCAACAGGAGCCCTATGTGTCAAACTTGCTCCAAACTCTGTTGGATTATCTGTGGAACCATTGGATTCAAATATATTGCAAACTGACGAAGAGGATGGAGAAGACTTTTCAGCAGGATCGTCGGATTATTATATTCCAGAAACGGATGAAGAGGAAATTGAAAAATCTTCGGTAAAGCAACATGAAGTGCTCTGCGAAATCGCAGAAGAAAGCAATGATGAAAATGTAGAACTGACAGTAACACGAAAAAGAAAGGTGAGTTAATTAAAAGGTAATTTAAGAAGATATCTCCTGCAATTATGGATTTGTTGTATTCAATAGCGTAAGAGCCAGCTTTGGATGCAGAACAAAAGAAAGAGTGACAGGAGTCAAGGAAAGGCGTATGTTACAAAGAGTGGTAAAGTAATTAAGGAACGTTTACCGAAGCTCGCTAAATGCAGCTGTCATCACAAATGTCGAGAACACTTCTCTGAAGAAGATCGTAAGAAAATCAATGCAGACTATTGGAGTTTGGGCGATTACTGCAAGCAACGTCTATTCCTTAGTAATAACATAAAAGTGGAGAAGTGCAAGAGGACATTAACGAGAGAATCACGGCGGTCGAACACTCTAAAATACTTTCTAAATGACAAACAGGTCTGTAAACAGTTCTTTTTAAATACTTTACACGTGTCAGACTGCGCGATATCTGTATTAGCCAAAAAAAAAAATCAAAGAGAATTTGTTGACATGAGGGGTAAACACGGAATGCAAAGAAAAGTAGACGCGGAGATAGCAACTCTTATTAAAGAGCACATAGAGTCATTTCCAGCAGTAGAAAGCCACTATACTCGAGCAAAGTCCCAACGCCTTTATCTGAGCTCAGACCTAACAATTACAAAAATGTATAACTTATTTAAAGAACACCAGCCAGATCTCTCAGTTAAAGAACATATGTATCGCCACATATTTTGTAATAATTACAATTATTCATTCCATCATCCAAAAAAGGACACATGCTTAACATGCGAAACGTTCAAAAATACAGAGGACAAGGCTTCAATACAGAAATCATATGATGAACACTTAGCAAATAAAGCCCAAGCAAGACTCCACAAACATGCTGACAAGGAGTTTTCTAAAAATAACAGCAATATTAAAGTATTTACTTTTGACTTACAATCAGTGCTATTGACACCATGTAGCAATGTAAGCGCCTTGTATTACAGTCGAAAGTTCGCCACATACAACAACACATTTTACGATTTAGCTAATGGAGCTGGATATTGTTTCCTGTGGGATGAAAACCATGGTAAGCGTGGGTCAGAGGAAATTGGAACCACTTTATTAAAAATGCTGAACAATTTACCCGAATCAGTAACGGATGTTATTCTGTATTCAGACTGCTGTGGAGGACAGAATAGAAACAGATTAATTGGCACATTATTGCTTCATATGAATCATTCATTGCATTTTAATTCAATAACGATTAAATATCTTCAAAGTGGACACACACAAATGGAAGCAGATTCCATGCATTCGGCTATAGAACGAACTAAGAGAAATATTTGTGTATATTCACCAGAAGAATGGCCAACTATACTTAGACTGGCAAGACGAAAAAATCCGTACGCTGTAGAAAGGCTTAACTACAGTGATATTATTGATCTCAAAACGGCGTTCTCAAAATTGAACCATAACTTGAAGAAAAATGTCAACAATGAATCGGTAAATTGGCTTAAAATCAAGGTTCTCCAAGTAATAAAAAGTGAAAAGAGACAATTGTTATACAAGGAGCAATGGAACGAAGACTTCAAAGTGATTGATATAGATGGCTCGAGAATGAAAAAGAAAGGGGTCACAAATTTTACATTAACTCACAAATATAAAAAAGAACTACCAATTTCTGACACAAAATTGAAGGATCTCAAAGATTTATGCAAAAAAAATGTAATTCCTCCCGCCTCACAGACATTTTTTTTGAATTTACAAGGAGGGAATAATCGCGATTGTTTAGATGAACCAGACAGATTCGAAGAAGAGGATGAAGACGACAATAATTAAAGACCATGCTAATAATTTACGATCTGACTGTAATTAAAACATAATTTTATACTAATAAAAATTCATATTAATAATACTTATTATTCTGGTGTATTTCTTGAATAAAATAGTGTATACCATACAAAATAAAATAACGTATCAGAAACTTGATAGAAAACATTAAAAAATAAAATAGCCTATCTGATGTATCTGCAGTTTACACCGCTTTTTTGTTCATTAAAAGGATGATTACAATAATAAAAATTGGTCAGTTAACAAAATAGACTCATTTTTAAACAGTCTCAAAAAAAAAACGTCGAAAATAATAAATATTTACAGACATAACGAGATTTGAGTGAGAGCTACTTTCGACAAAAAGTTTGAAATTCATTTTCTCAAAACATCAAAAAATTTATAGGCTATTGTTATACTAAGGGGACGAAACAATATGTCAACAAACAAGCAAAACAACGAGTTTCTTGATGCGGTGATGCCACGTATTACTGTTTTTTGTTCCCAAGAAATTTATGATTGGTGGAATGTTTACCAGGGAAAATTATTTTCCGTGAGAAGTAAATTCCGAGGGAATATTCATGATTGGGCTGATAGTTAATAGTCCATTAAATCAAGATTTAGTTATACTGTGGAAAACACATATTTTTTACTCCATAGGAATTTGTGATTGTAGGAAGTTTTTTCTCTAGAAAATTATTTTTCTTAAGAAATAAATACCTCGTGGGGATATTTCTGATTCCGCTGATAGGGATTTCCCCCACCACTCATGTTACTAAAGGCCGTGATACACTATCACACAAAGTCGTGCGATCTACGCAAAACTACAACCCTGGTGTGATAAATTGTTATTGTCTTTAGAAAATTTTCATAATATTCATCATACCAGGGATGTACTTTTTCGTAGATCGCACGACTTTGTATGATAGTGCATCATGGCCTAAAGCATTCATCTCTATCGTAAATGTTTTCCCCTCGAAATAATTTTAGTTTTCCCAAGTTTGCAATTGTGAATAATTTTGCCTAGAAATGCTTTCCGTTATCGTGAATAATATTCTCGGGGATTTTCACTTTTCCCCCTGGGGTTTTTTCATTTAATTTCTGCGGGTGAACTAAATTAGTGAAAGTTTAAACGCTGGTTTAGTTGAACTAAACTCAAGTTTATAAGTGGTTTAGGCTCCACAGGAGTAAATCAGTGAACCACACCATTAAAAAATAATGTGCCTTATCGTGGTTGGCGTGTTTCGACTTCGACAGTTTCGTTTTAGATTAAAGAAAACATGTTGCCGTGTTCTTTAATCTATTACAAAATGTCCTAGTAAGAGTCGAAATACGCCAACCACGTTAAGAAGAAACATTCTGGCAGGAATAAATGTCAAAATAAACAGCTGTTTTGCAGCAGGCTATCAATTCTTTACACAATCAAAAGGAAAAATGTTAATTCAAGGACGCCAAAATTTTACTAAGAAAATATATATATTTCTGCTTGGCGGAGTATAATAATGTAAAAGAACAATAGAGTGTAAGAAAAGAGATCGAACAAGGTCTGAATTGTAATGAAAACTGCGGCAGACATAGATATACCTATTTATATATGTACATATTTTTAAATATTGTGCAACTTATTGAACAGTTTGGAACAAAGAGCCAATAACAGTAGCAATAAAGTATTCAATAATATTGTGTAGTGTATGGATACCTTTAAAAATTGTACAGTTAAGATTTTTCTACAACAGATCAAAATATATAATACATTCTATTTCCCAAAAATATTTCGTTTCACTGATTACTTTCGCCAGTTTTCTATATGAAATTGGAACTGAAAATCGAAACGGGAATTTTGATCAGAGAAATTTTGTATCTGTTGAGCAAAATAGAATAAAAATAATAAAATAAAATAAATAAATCAAACAAAAATAATATCGAAATAAAATTATTTATACAAATATCGCCAATTGAAAAGAAAAAAATAAATTATAAATAAATTTGAGTTGTTTCTCAATTTGTGTCACAGCTATTAATTAAGCTATTAATTCAATTGAAAGCCATTTATTAAACGTATGGTTGCAACGTAAGGTTTGTTTTATTCGCTTCTCCGGAAAAAAAATTACGACGATAAAATCGTATAATTTCATAGAAAAATCCTTAAAAACGCAACAAAAAAAATTTTAAATTGAGAATTTCGCTATTTTACTTTTCTGTTCTCAAGTGTTTATTTGTGCAAATGCAAAATGCGGCTAAAGAAAGTCGTTTTTATATTTTTAATATATACATATATAAAAAAAGATACATGCATTCTTAGTATAAAATTGGAAAGCCACATTTTCCATCCCTGTTTCAGAGAAATGTTAGAAAGTACATAATTGCCCAACGTTGTAGTAGCGCAATGTTGCCAGCATTTTAATGTTCCAGATTAAATGTTACGATTTGTTATTTATGTTATTAAGGTATTTTTAATTTTAAAATCTTTACGAACGCATTAAATTCAAATTTTACTAAAGAAAATTAAAATTAATTTTTATCTCTTAGTGAGTGAGAGTAAGTCTCTTTATCGTCATTTCACAGAATATTATTTAAAAAAGTAAGCAATGAATTCCTAAAATGGTATGAGAAGCGGGATATTCATAATTATATACTATAATTATGCGCGCACTATTTGCAAATAAATTAACTCACTGTTTATACGGCATTTTAAATGTATACAAACTTGGTAGCACTTCCATGGAAATGTTACTTATGTTTGCAAAAAAAAAATTGTGTAAATGTGTAAAATAAAAAACAATAATTTGTTTTTATGGTAATTTTTTCTTCTATCAATGTTTTTTGTGCATTATTTTATCAATTTATAGTTTTTTATTAACAAAAATTGTTAAGTGTGGCAACCTCAAGCATTTTATTTGCAAATAGTGCGTTAAATGTGAATAGTTTTCTGAATTAGTAAGTCGCACTAAAAACAATAATATGCCAACAATTTACAGTTTTATTTGCAAATAAGCCGTGCGTATAAACGTAGTAATTAATAATTACTCGAATTGAACTTTTAAAATTTTTCAAAAAGTGACTCCTATAGAGTCAGTCAGAGAATCACAGAGCACATCTAATAAGATTGCAAAAAGTAAAAAAATATGTTAAATTATTAAAATTTCTACGGTTGCTATTCAGGGCTATCATGAATTAAATTCCACGTGAAATTTTTCCCTTTTCCAATTAGAATTTTTTGTTTTCCCAATTACTTGCTATTATGTAGTTGGAATTGTTCCCAGAAAAAAATTTCACGCGGAATTTTATTCAGGATAGCCCTGATTGTTTGCTGCACACTTTATATGTACGTTTCATAAATAACTGCTAATTGGGAATTATAGTTTAGAGAAATGCTTATAATTTAATAAGTTCGTAAATATATAAAATTTTTAAACCTACATATACATATATATAGTTTTATATTTGCTGTATTTTTAACTACAAATTATTTTTGTATATATGTATTTATGTATATTTTTAGTATATTTACGTGTTATATATTTTCTCTCCTTGATAGCTTAATTTCGGCATTTCTTTTGCATTTTCATTTAAATACTTTGGTTTTAATTTTTTGCTTTATCTTCAAATATTTATAGACTGCAATGTTGCTATAAATAAATATATATATGTATGTATGTATTTCGATTTGTGTGTATTGTGTTAATTGTTCCTTGTTTTCTTCTTTTTTTTATTTGTTATTTACACCAAATTGGCTACATGAGTTGTATCCATATGCTGTATCAATGTGCGTATAAATGACATTTCTTTGCGTGCATTTTCCAATATGACTTTCGGATCATCCGATGTACAGCGCAAGCAGTTGGGTGCAAACACCATAGCTAAATTGGATGAGTCCATTTTGGTAGCGCTAACAACATCGGAATGTGAGAATTGTTGCAGAAAGTGTATTAAATATGTTAAAACCTAATGAGAAGAGAAAGACAAGAATTAGTTAAGTATTTTTTTTATATGTATGCAATGCAGTAGTAATTTGTAAGGTCCTACCAATTTATTTAATTCTGGCAATTTATCAACAATAGCTTTGGCTTTATCGGCTTCCTCGGTATTTACACATTCCTCATACAATTCATCTGGTATCAATGGATCATATAATTCACGATACCACAACTTTAAGAGACTAGCTGGTGCATGAGCATCTAGATATGGAATTTGTAAAAATTTATTATATATTTTTTTAATCTTATGTTTTGTAACTATTTGTACCCATAGTATTTTTAAATTCAGGAACATCCCACCGATCTAAACGATTTTTCAAGCAATTCACCTCATCAACATCAGCCGATACGCGAAATATACCTTCAGTTTGTTTGCCATTAAGTTGCAGCACCTACAAAAAACAAAAAGAGAGAATTAATAATTTTAAGATAACAAAAAATAAATAAAAAATAAAATAAAACTTACATGCTCCGACAGGGTGGTTTGTATCCAAGGCAGTTTACGGAATGGAAATTTATCCTTTTGTAATTGCATAACCTCTTCCAAAGTATTGCCAAACATACTGTTTCTTAAAATTTGGTTCTGCAATTAATTAATACAAGATGTTATATTATACTTATACAAAACAAGAATCCTTAAAATGACATACGCGTGCCTGCTCCACTTCATCTTCAGTGGGTTTCTTGGCCTGTTTGCGGCCATGACTGCCAATGCGATCCAAACGTCTGCAGCAAACGGTGGCATAGTGTGATATTTGTACATGAATGGGCCATTTTCCCACTTCGGGAAATGATATGGCATAAGTGGTATCTCTATGGCGATTAACATAACTGCAGCAATACATAAAAATTAGAATATTATTTAGTCATTTACAAAAAAAAAATTCTTTACTTACTTCAATAAAGTCGGCTGAAATGTTACCGAGGGTGGCACAAATGACAAACAAATAGCCATCAATTCCCAACCTCTTATTAAGGAATCCCTTTTGGGGTTTTCTGTAGTCTGGCGGCACAATTGTACATACAATTCATCTCTTAGTCTGGCAATAGGAATAAATGAAAAATATATATGTATGTATGTATGTATATGTAATTTGAAAGGAAGAGTGTTGACAACTTACTGCTGTTGCGGCAAAGCGGCTGTTATTATATCTATGGCTACCGAATTTAAGCTCATGCCAGCTCTGGCCTTACGATCACCCATATAAATTTGCACCAACTTAAATAATTCTATGGCAATTTTCTTATCAGTTTTATCACGCGACAGAGCTAACATGGGCCGACTTATGGCCTCCGATGTCCAACTCAACATGTCACGAACGGAAGACTAAAAATTTAGAAATATACCATTAAGTTGAAATATTAAATTATTAGGTTCAAAAGAAAAAATAAAATAGTAATACGAAATAGTACGGAATGGCATCTCAGAAAAAAAATTATTTATCTTTATCTTCCCAGCGGGCAAACTCAGCAGAAATTCATAATTATTAAAGGCCTACATTCGTGGTGGCCAGGAACCTAGCTGAAGGTGAGAAAGCAGCTAATTAGTTATTTCTGTCTCCGCCAATATACGCTACCATACCCTGTTCTTTTTACCCTTCTCTCTCTTTCTCTATAATATTTTTCCCAACTTTATACAGGTAGCACAAAAGGATCATTACATTGAACCCAAGTGTTCTTTATGTTTCTTTTTCAAGCCTAACCTAATCTAAGCTCGAAACTATTCCACGTAGAGTATTCTTTGACAACTCCCAAGTGTTTCACAACGAGCGAACATAATCGTTAAAATATTGATACATGGGATTATGTTGGAAATATTCCATTTCCCTTAGAATAGATTATATTAACCAAAAATTATTGTAGTATGTAAATGAAAATGAGCTGCTGAGATCATGCGAAGTAGTTCAACTTCAGTATAATGAATAATTTTATTTCATGAAAATAAACAACAAAATCCAAGACTTTGAAATTGTTGTTCTTCAAACCGTATATGTCACAAGGTCAAAAGTCACCTCCTCCCAACGTCAGCAAAAATGTAAAATATTATTAATATTAAAAAAAAAAATAAGTAAAGCAAGAAAACTACTTTGTTACTCTTACCTTTTTGCGAAAGATACCCTTTGAATGTAAATTTAAATTGTCCGCAGCAAACTTTTCGATATCACATTCTTTCATGCAGGCCAACGTGGCCACACCCCCAAAGCTCTGTGGCGCCCGTTCGCTGGGTGGAAAGATTTGCTGTATTGTAGGCTTGAGATTGGGCGGTGGCAGAGCACGACGTATCATACTGCCACCAACCATATTGGAGACATTTGTCTCACCTTCTTTGGCATAGGGATGGGGTGGGGGCGGTGGCATGGGCAAACGGCCACCAATGCCATTGCCTGTGTCTTGGGAATTTTGGGCAATGCGTGAGATTTGACGATTGGGTGAAGGTAGTGTTTGTGATTGTTTAGTTTTATCGGGACCGTCCAATTGCAAGTGATGATGGGAGGATGAAGATGAGGGATGGCCGGGTGGTAGGGGTGGAGCATTGGAATATAATTGTTGTGGCGGCTGCTGCTGCTGTTGAGGAGTAAGGAGATTATGTTGTTGTTGTGCATTGTAATGATGCAACTGTTGTTGCTGCTGCTGCTGTTGCAGTGTTGCAGCTGAATGCGTGGTAGTAGCAGCAGTATCGTAGTATTGAAAACGTGGTTTCGTTTTCGAGGAAATCAATTCGGTTGGCGTGTGACCAGAGCCTATGCCCTCTAAAACAGCTTCCACATTGTCGGAGCTTAATAAAATAAAAAATATAAATTACTAGCATAATAATTAAATGAAACAAAAAAATACAAATACAGCCCAATCATGAATATTCCCGCGAAATTTATTTCTCACGGAAAATAATTTTCTCGCGTAAAACATTCCTCCAATCATAAATTTCTTGGAAACAAAAAAGACTAATACGTGGCATCACCGCATTACGAACATCGTTGTTTTGCTTGTTTGTTGACATATTGTTTCTCCCTTTTTCTTTTTTTTTTGAGCGAAGAGAGTAAACAAAATTATTAAAATTCATTAACTTGAAAAAATAGGTAACAATTAATGATTAAACAGAATACCGGCTTAAACACATTTTCCATACAAATTGACACAAAAAAGCAGCCACAGAAACCAGTCGTGAGATAGAATCTATTTTATTTTGAGAGCGTTTTTTCTTATGCTCTCGCATATCAATACTCATTCTCACAAAAATGTTACCATACTTTTGATCAATTTCATACATTTTGTAAACAAAACTACTAAGAAAAATAAGCACAAAAGAAAATAAAATAGAAATCAGAGAGTATTTGAAGTTACTGCCGTCGATTTTATTATGGGCTTAATTAATTTGTCAGCGATTTGCCTGAAGTTGCAGACTTTACTCTGTTTCATCATTTAGTTTATTAATGATTTATTGTGGCATTATTTGTATTTTTCCATATAAAAGAATATAGAGTTGCATGAACAATTTCATCCATGAAACTAATGTAATATGTGTTTACTAAAGCCCAATTCCGAATAAATATGTTAATACACAACAAACTGTTGCTTTTATCATACTGTTAACACACACACACACACTTTTATCATACTGTTAACACAAAGAGATTGTTCATTGAAACGACTTTTGTTCATGCTGCTTTCTCTCATCTCATCTTTTGTTATTAACTCGCAATAGCAATGTTGCCAGTATAGTGAAATCATGGAATTTTTTTGTATGCGTCGCACATGTGTAATAGGTTTCACTTTTATATTAAAGTTTTAACTTTTACACATACATACATAACAAAGTACACATGTATATACCATACATATTAGTAATACATATTTTAATTTGTTATTTTCATTTTTAAATAATATAAATCTTTAAACTATTTTAATATATTATATATTCTTGTAATGACCTGCACACAACCCTGATATGAAATTCTATGGAAAAAAACAAACACTTCTAGATGAAAAATTAAAAAAAAAGGAATTGGTTTATGAGAAATGAATATATTCTTAAGCAAATGTGTGTATTAGTTGTGTATTAAATTTGTAAATTTGATTATTAGTTTTTAATATAAAAAAAATTAAAATGAATGTAAGTAAATACCTATAAGTAATATTTTTATTTGATTTATTGTTACCGCTGACCGATAAAAATAATTGAATCAGCCATTTCGAAAAGGGCACATCTCATTAATTTCATATATGTATATAAAAAAATATATAAATAACGTTAACTTCAAAATATTTTTCCAATATGTTATAAAATTAAATACTTTTTTTTATCTAAATGAAATATTTTACCGAAGTTTCACATCACTCCCACTAATAAAAACTGAATTTAATTTAGAGCTCGTTAAAATTTTTTAACTTCCTTCTCGGCGATTATTCTTATATTTTCCCTTTTCCTACAACACTGGTAACACTGATCTTTAAAAGCTTATTGTTTTGCATGAACTTAATCGAGATTTACTCAACACATGCAGTGTTGCCAGAATTTCTAAGGCTAAAATCTGCAAAATTTAACAATTTTTTACGAAAAAATCTTCAAAATCTGCATTTTATTTTTGAAATCTTAAAAAATCTTCAAAGCTATTTTTAAAACAACTTTTTTATATATTATTAAAAAAATTTACATAAATATGGACATACATGTGCAATATAAATATTTTTTCATCAACACATATTCATACAATTTAAGCTCGGCTTAAAATGTATTTTATTTAAATTTTTTTGAATTTTTTTTAAATAACTTTCAATCACATTTTTTTTATGAATAGAGCCTTTAATGTTCGAAGAATGTGCATTTCGTTTCTGCTTAAGAAACTCATCAGCAGACTTCAACCAAAAATTTTTGAAATAAAGCCTGGTACTCTGTTCGAAGTTGCGAAAAACCTTGATTATTTCGCATGAAAAATTTGACATATACTAAATGTAGCCCAACTCGCGGTTTTTTTTTTTAAATTTCTTGCTTTTATTGCTTGAAAGTATGCAACATTGTTAAAATTCCGTGCGAAAAAAAGCACTGCTCATGTTGTTTCGCAGCTAAACTAAAATGATGCCAGACTAATTTTGCATGGAAAGACATTATTTTACGTGTTTTTGACAACAAGAATAGAGTAAAACTTTAGAGAATTTATTTCATACGAAATACTTTTATATGTAGTTTGACAGCATTTCGCACGAAATTGTGAACAGAGTACCAGGTTTAAGGCAAAATCTTCATATCTGTATAGAACGACTATCAATGTGTTATTAAGAATTACGTACACAAACATGAAAGGTAATATTTATTCACAAAAATTATTTTGGGTTACAAAACGTTTAACAAAACAAATTTCCATACAAAGTTTGTTTTGTAAACCTTTTGTAAACCAAAACTATTGTTTATGAATACACGGCAGAAAAAGCTTAAAAGCTTCAAGCAAAAATCTTTACAAGATAGCAAAGTCTTGAGTTTGTTAAAGAAAAAATAATATAGTATAAGACCTCTTTTCTCTTCTCTCCTACAAACTTTAAACTTTGCAAAGTAAACTTATGTGTGGAAAAACCGTCTTAATTTAGGAGAAACGAAACCAGCAAACAAATAAAAATTCTTCATACTGACATATGTACAAACAATATAAAATTAATGAGAAAAGAAATCTGATATATGTACATATTTTTTGTATACAAATTATACAAAAAGTGATTTAATTTGTTGCATAAATATCCAAAGAACTTCGAAGTTTTGTTTTATTCAAGTTCACTTGACTAAAAATTCATCAGACATTCTATTCCAGAAGCTTGCCAAAGTTACTTCTTCTTTTTCTTTAATGATGTCTTCTAAGTTCAAAAATTTTAATTCTCTAAACTGTGAGTCGTTCACACATAAAAGAAACAAAAAGTAGCAACAGTAATAGGAAAAATCTGGAAATTGGAGTTAAAAAATCGGCATTTTTAGGCCAAAAACCTTCAAATCTGGATTTCGTCTTTTTTGAGGGTAAAAATCTGCAAAATCCACATAAATCTGCATTTCTGGCAACCGTGTTCATAATATCTACTTTTTCCCCTCGGGGAGTTTTTTATTCCCGCATTTGGTAATAAAAGAGATAAAAAGAAATTCATAATTGGAGAAAAGGAAAGGAAAAGTGAAAAAACTCGCACGGAATTGTTGTTCATGATTGGGCTGATAATAATTTATATGTATATATTTTTTTTTAGATAGTAAAAAAACTTTAACAAGTTTTATCTTCACTACTAACATTTCTTCTCTGGCGGTTGGATCATATGGTGGATATTGGTAGGCATAATATGAGACACTATCGCCCATATTTGCATAGTCTTCAATCATACCATAATTGTGCTCTAAATAACCACCATGTGTATCCGAACCGCCATCTGAATCTTCATTGTCCGGCTCGTGGCCCGACAATGACTGCTCCGATTGACTATCCGAATGATAGGAGTCCGAGTCTATGGGATCACCAAATAAATAACGTCCCGACAATTTCGCTTGTTCAATTATATAGTGTTTGAGGGGTAATAAATGCTCTTGCATTTCCTGCAAAATAATGTTTATATTATATTATCTCCAATGGATACTCAAATGAAAAAAAGTTATGCCTACCGAATCCCAGTTACTGTATAATGGTGAAATATTACCATTATCATATTCCACATCACTATTGTCGGCATTTAAATAATGATGCCTTTCTTTGGCTTTGCGTGAGTTGCGTTTATTATTATCATGATGATAATAATCATTAGAATGACGAGATTGCTTATCCTGTTAATTAAAACATAAATTTTTAATGAAGATTTTTTGTTTTCCAATTATAAGATAAGATAAGATAAGATAAGATAAGATAAGATAAGATAAGATAAGATAACATAAGATAAGATAAGATAAGATAAGATAAGATAAGATAAGATAAGATAAGATAAGATAAGATAAGATAAGATAAGATAAGATAAGATAAGATAAGATAAGATAAGATAAGATAAGATAAGATAAGATAAGATAAGATAAGATAAGATAAGATAAGATAAGATAAGATAAGATAAGATAAGATAAGATAAGATAAGATAAGATAAGATAAGATAAGATAAGATAAGATAAGATAAGATAAGATAAGATAAGATAAGATAAGATAAGATAAGATAAGATAAGATAAGATAAGATAAGATAAGATAAGATAAGATAAGATAAGATAAGATAAGATAAGATAAGATAAGATAAGATAAGATAAGGTAAGAGAGGAACCTACCAAACTAAGAGAATTGTGGCCCCGAGTACGGTTATCCTGAAATTGTTGCTGCGACCACGAGGACTTGTGCTTGCCGCGCGAGTCATTGGATCCCCTAGAAGAGTGTGTTAACATGCCAATATTGTCGGAAGAGGGAAAGTTCTTAGAGCTCATATTGTTTGCGACTGTTACATGGCCCGTTATATCACTTAAATGTGGCGAAGTGGTTTTGTTGGCACCAGCCCTCTCACAGTCCCTCAATGACAAACGATCCAAATTTAATAATTCTAAGCTACAAGATGAATCTTGTTTATAATGCGTATGACTAGATGTTTGTGCTTGTTGGGCCGAACAAGTCGAATGACCACCAGGTGAATGTAGCAAGGGAGTGCCGCGTTCGGCCACAATGTTGGGCGAGGTCTTAAGCGGTTTATTTTTATTATTACTATGTGGACTGATGGGACTTTGAGGCGATGAATCACTAGAATGTTTCATGTTACTGCCAGCACTGCCACCGGTGCCATGGCCACTGCTGGCGCTAGCGGCACCACTGGATCCTTTGGGCGTGGTAGTGTGGCGACGGCGTGAGAGTGGCGTATTTTCCACAGATTTAAAATATTTCTCATGCATGGAATCATCACTAGCCGCTCCCCCATTGCCACCATTACCACCACCAACGATATAAGCAGCACTGGCAGGTGAAACAGCAGCCACGCCATTGGCTGCAGTCTCCGTTGCCGAACGGCGATATGATTTACTGTGATGGCCAGCTGAAGCAGGATTTATGGAAGAGGACATAAAACTGCCCGATCTAGCTAAGGAGACTTTCATATCCCGTTCACGCTCTTTAAATAAAAAATATTATTATTATTATTATCACTATTATATTTTATTTATTGGACTTTACCACATCCTGCGTATTCCATATTTTGACGTGTTACTGATGGTTTGCCGCCAACACTGCCATCGTTTACTAAGACAGCACGTTGCTGCGCATTAAATGACGTTTGCTGCTGTAACTGTGGCGATGGATACTGTTGTTGTTGTTGTTGCAAATGATGAGCATCCGGTGAGATTTTCTTTTTCGTTTGGGGCGTACTGTGCAGAGTTGGTGAACTCATTTCGGCTGATCTGTGCTGCCGTTGTGCACTACTGCTAACATGGGGTGCATTATGTGAACTAATGCTGTCTTGCAGCATATCAAAGCTAAATAAAATAAATTATAAATGATTACACATAAATGCATAATAAATGTTTATAAAAAAATAAAATAAAAAACACTTGATAATGCAAAAATAACACAAATCATTTGTTTACCTGCCACTGCCCTCTTTACGACTACGATGCTTTTGCAATGAACCCACACGCAAGCTTTCGTTTGTGCTGCCTGCTATACCTACACTATTTAAGACACCGCCTCCACCCCCACCTATATGCTCGTCATTAAAGCGGCGATAGCCATGTATACTGGAAAGACTAGAATCACTCGATTTACCAGATTCTTTAAAATGATTGAAGGAATCTAAAAATAAAGAAACAATAATAAGAGGATAACACTTGTAATAATTAAATAATTAAAATTTAAAGGAGGAGACACGCTTTTGTTAACGTTAAAATTGCCAGATATGTAAATGGATAGGTGAAATTGGAAGCAATATGGTTGTCAATTTAAAAAGTTTGAGTGTGTTAGTAAAATAAAGTCAGTAAAGTGCGACTTTGATCCGCGCACGAAGGTTTCCGTACGGACACGAAATATGTAATTCAATATGAACCTTAGTAGCCGATATAAAATATAGTTTTGGCATTTTTTTTTGTTATTGACGTTTTTTTATTACTTTTGGCGATTTTATTTTGGTTTTGGCGATTTTTTCGGTTTTTGGAGTTTTTTCCATTTTAGCAATTTTTTTAGTTTTGAAATTTTTTCTCGTTTTGGCGATTTTTTTTCGGTTTTTTGCGTTTTAAATTTTTTTTTTTGATTTTTTCAATTTGGCGATTTTTTTTAATTTTTGGCGATTTTCGGTTCTTGGCGTTTCTTCATTTTGGCGACTTTATTCATTTAGGCGCTTTTTTGTAGTTTTGTCACTTTTTTCTCATTTTGGCGTTTTTTTGGTTTTTGGCGATTTTTCAATTTGGCGATTTTTTTTAATTTTTGGCGATTTTTTAATTTTGGCGATTTTTTTTCATATTAACAATTATTTTGTTACTGCAGCCTTTTTCGCGTTTGGCGATTTTTTCTGTTTTTGGCAATTTTTTTTATTTTAGCGATTTTTTTCAATTGTACACTTTTTTCGAATTTTGCGACTTATTTTAGTGTTAGAAATTTTGTTTTTAATTTTGGCGATTTTTTTGTTTAGTCTATATAAAAATACACTAATTTTAAAATTTTCAAGTGTCAATATACATATCGTCGGTTGGTTTCTGGTTTGCTCCAGGCTTAATGCATTTTGAATATACTGTGCCGCAAACCAGAAACCAACCGACGATATGTACATACAATTGTATGTATATTACATGGGATTTTAGCATTTTTCGTTGCTCGTTTTGAAACACCCTTTATTTTTTAATCTCATGTCTTTGTTGTTGTAGCGGCCAAGGTTCTACATACTCTGTCCAGGTCCGTAGCTCTTACGGTCCCTGAGAAAATAGCGTGTGACAGACAGACGGACAGCGTAGCGAAAACAATAGGGTTCCTTTTCACCTTTGGGGTACGGAACCCTAGTAAAAGGAACTAACGAGCACAAAAAACTCCCATTCTATTTTCCCTCCTCTGCACTTTGGTTGCAAATCAATTTTTTTTGCCAGAAATAAAGAAAACAAATGTGCGAGAATTCACTAAGTAAAATTATTTCCCAGCAGTCAAGATTAATAAAAATAACAATTATATGTGGCAAAACTTTGAGTGAGTTAAACTTTCAAAGATAGCGGTGTAAACACGTGTTTATTATAAATAGCAATCAGAGCAGTACACACTGATCAATTGCGGCAAAAAGGATTTTTATTTTTGTTAATTTGAATAAAATTTTGTTGACATATTATGGCTAACACTTCAAAACATAAACTTTAACTACGCAGCAGCAGCGTTACAAAAAATAAAAAATAAAAGTTTTTGAAACATGTTTGGAAAGGAAATAAATACAATCAATGTACATTCAAGTCGAATGTAAGTTGTTCAAAATGTTAAATTAAACTTTTAATTTATTGCATCCTTGTCGTTATTTATTAGTGTTGTAATTATCTAGTTTACAGTGTTCGCCAAAAGTTTATGTTAAATGTGAATAGTTATATTTAACTCAGCAGCATTTTGGGGCATAACTACTCAAAAATATTTTATTTTACTAATTTAAAAATATTTGTGTGGCAACACTCTATTCATGCGATTATTGAGTTCTTGTTTCAAGTTTGATATTAGTTGAACTTGTTATTTGTTTAAATGAAAGTTTAAAATAATATATCCAGTTTTTCTGACATTTTTGGGTAAAGGTTCTCTGATAAAAAAAAATAAAAAGTGAAAAATATTCAGTGCTTATTTTATAAGTCCTACAATCTGTTAACACTGTTCCACTATGTGTGCGAATATTTTTTTGAACGCCTGTCAATATATATATATTGCATATTTAAATTTTTGCTGCTATTTGCCTTTATGCTAATTTCAAAACTATTTTTTTCTCATTATTTTGTTCTTTTCTTTAAATAAAATGTTTATATTTAAACTTCCACAGAAATGCAGAAAGCAAAAAATAAATAAAATAAACAAAAAATAAGTTTAAAACATTTATCACATGGCTTTTATTTATTTTTTGCTTCCACTGTTGCACAAGTGGAACTGCATTTGTTTCAATATTTGCTTGAATTTTTTAAAATGGCTTTAATTACTTAATTTTGTTGTTGCTTTTTATTTGTAAGTTCCTGAGTTGAGATCAAAAAAAGTAGAGAAAAAAAAATTACAAAATAAGCAAATATGCAAAATTTGAAATGCCCACCTCGTTTCGTAAAAAAACATGTTTTACTCCTAAATTGAGGCAGGCAAACTTAGAAAAAACTAAAAAACTTGTTGCCTAAATATTAAAATTTGTTGAAATTGCTTTCGCAGTTCAATTTTCATAAATCATTATACATTATTTTTTAATGTTTGGCAACTTATAAACTTATGTACATGTGTATATATTTTTTTGAGCTTTCAGTTGGTAAATTCTAAAAAAAAGTTATTATTAGTATCAATAAATTATTTCTGAGCTGGGGTAATGTACTCGTGCTAGCTATACCAGTAAGCCAAATCTTCGTGACTTCAATTCCCAATTCTGCTGCACTAAAAAGGGTGAAGTAATTAAAGATAAATATCTCGAGTTAAATATGTTAAAACTAAAGGTCTAATAACATGCATTCTACGCTTCTATCAAAATACTGGAACCACCGTATTTGTATGTTACAAGTTAGGGCCCGTTTAGCTGCGACAACGCTTACGTTCTCTTTTGGAGTCCCTTCTTAAATCTACATGCCCTACACACATGAGTAGAAATTACACACTGTCTAACTACGCAGAGATTGGCAACACTGAATAACTAAAATCATGCAGGAATAACAAGTCTGCAATTGTACTTTAGTTACCCTGTAATTGTTATTTTTATAAACAAAAGACAGTTGTTTCTGACAATTTTTAGGGTTCCGTACACCAAAGGTGAAAAAAGGTACCCTATTGTTTTCGCTACGCTGTCCGTCTGTCCGTCACACGGTATTTTCTCAGGAACCGTAAGAGCTACGGACCTGAAATTTGGACAGAGTATGTATAACCTTGGCCACTACAACAACAAACACATGAGAATTAGAAATTAAAGGGTGCTCCAAAACGAGCGACAAACAATTTTAAAATTCCATGTAATAGGCATACATTCAATTGTATGTGCATACCGTCGCGACGGTTGGTTTCTGGTTTGCGGCACAGTATATTCAAAATGCATTAAGTCTGCAGCAAACCAGAAACCAAGCGACGATATGTATATTGACACTTGAAAATTGTAAAATTAGTGTATTTTTATTAAGACTACAAAAATTAACACTAAAATTTAAAAAAATTTAAATTAAAGGGTGGTCCATCAGTTAATGCAATTTTGACTATGTAATTTTGACAACTTGCTATATCTTGGAAACCGTAAGAGGTAAACTCTTGAAATTTTCAAAAACGGTAAAACTAAAAAATCCGAAAATTATAAAATCGCCAAAACGAAAAAATCGACAAAACCTGAAAAAAATCGCCAAAAATTTAAAAAAAAATCGCCAAATCGAAAAAAATCGACAAAATTAAAATAAAAAATCTAGCAGTAAAATAAATCACCAAATTCGAAAAAATCGTTTATATGAAAAAAAATCGCCAATATGAAAAAAACGCCAAAAACCGAAAAAAATCGCCAAAACGCGAAAAATGCGCCAAAACCAAAATAATTGTTTATGTGAAAAAAAAAATCGTCAAAATGAAAAAAAATCGCCAAAATTAAAAAAAAATCGCCAAATTTAAAAAAAATCGCCGAAACGAAAAAAATCGCCAAAATTTAAAACAAACGCCAAAAACCGAAAAAAAATCCTCAAAACGAAAATAAGTGCCAAAACTAAAAAATATCGCCAAAACCAAAAAAAAAAAATCACCTATATGAAAAAAACGCCAAAATTAAAAAAAAACGCCAAAATAAAAAAACGCCAAAATAATAAAAATTGCCAAAATTAAAAAAACTTCAAAAACCAAAAAAAAATCGCTAAAACGTGAAAAAGGTGACAAAACTCAGAAAGCGCCAATAAATTCAAAAAACCCCCAAACTAAAAAGAAGCTTAATTTTAATTATTATTTTTCGAACTTAATTTGTTTCTATATTTATGATTTTTAAAAAGCAATACGAACTTTAGCCCGTTCAAATCATAAATATAGTTTATATTGTTCGTATTGAATTACATATCTCGTGCCCGTACGGAACCCTTCGTGCGCGGGTCAAAGTCGCACTTCACTGAATTTATTCATTTGTTTATACCAACAAAATGCATGTGTTTTTTGCTGTTGTAATTTTGTTGTTGCTGTGCATGTACCTAGTATAATTGTATCATGGTAAACTATTCGTTATAAAATACGACTACATACTCTCGTATGCACATACATACATACCTTGCGAACGCCTTGATGAAGTTGAGATTTGTTGCATATCCATGGAACGTGATGAATCACCAGTGCCAACGCTATTTTTGATGCATACGAGCGCAACAAAAAAGAAAAAAAGAAAAGAAGTTAAAGAGAAAACAAAAGAAACAAATACGAGTATTAAATACTTGTACAGTAAAGTACTGCAAACACAAACTAAAAATTTAAAAAATAAAATTGCAGTTAAAGAAAAAAAAAAAACAATAATTCTCAATTTAGAAAAAAATAAAATAAAAAATGAGATGGATGAAGAAAATTATGCATTTCAACACAAATATATTTTATATCAAAGACCACAAAGAAGACAAACTTGATATAAAAAAAACTAAATAAACAATTGTTTGCAGTTAAACGATCAACTGCTTTAATCAGTCGTCATGACAGACAGACAGACAGACAAATAAATTTTATATCTATTATAATGTCTCGACTACAGTTTATGCAAGACAAACACAAAAAGTTAAAGTAAAATAATATTCGTACAAACTCAGTGCATATGTACATACCGAAAACTTTGACGCCCACGTGGACTTGAGAGTATTTCGGTGGTTAGTTTCTCTTCGGAACTGGCATGCAGTGGCAAACCGGCACTGCTGCGTTTATTGGTGCCACCAATACTACTGCCATCAGCACCTCTCCCTCCACTGCCCGCACTGCCAGTCGTACTCGTGTTGCTATTTTGCGTATGAAGATTATGATGACTGCTATTGCCGCGCTGAGATGATGAACGTATTTTGGGCATAGACGGCGATGAATGTTGCGACGAATGATGCTGATGATGATGATGTTGTTGCTGCTGCTGCTGCTGCTGATGCTGGAGCAGCTGCTGTTGCAACGTTTGAGTACTAATCTCACGACGATCACTGGGATCGGTATTCTGTTTGAGCGTTTGCAGTTTGGCCAGTGGTATGATGTCACATTTATTTGGTCTGTGCCACACGGTCTTCTGTGAGGCAGCATTGTAGTAATAGAAACGTTGTGTATTTGTATCAAACAATTCCCACCACTGTGATGAATCGGTGCGCTTAATTGGTACATCCTGTGACAATAGACAAAAAAAAGTATAGAATATATATGAGTATGTACATACATATTATGTAAATTGAGGTTGAAGAAAAAAAATTTAAACTTATCACCAGTGTTACCACATGTGAAGAAAAGAAAAACTTGTAAATTTAACTTTGTTTGTTCTTGCGATCTGGCAAGGATTTCTTCCAAACTGGCCAAATGCAGAGTTGGCCGTTCACTGTGAATATTTTTAGTGCCTTATTCAGAAATAATAATTTTCCTTTACAAAAGGTTTAAAAAAGCCATTTTGTATGGGAATTTGTTTGTTAAACGTTTTGTAAACCTAAATTATTTTTTTCTTCTGAATATGGCCTTTATTATTAACATATTGATTAACGAACTTCACACAAAATTGTCGCACGCGCAGTCAAACTAGCTTTAGATTATATAAACAGCTCTGCAACTGATTCCATTCTTCTTTCCTCTCTCTCTGCCCTACAAACTAAAAAATTACGCAATGAAAATTTAACTGTATGAACCAAAACAAAGTTCCTCATGACAGTTAAGTCTTATTACTACGTTTATACGTGTACAAAAACTTGGTAGCACTTCTGTACAAAACTTAATTATGTTTAGAAAGAAATATTGTAGTCATATACAATAACAAATAATCATCTGTTTAATTTGTTTTAATTGTCATTATTTTCTTCTATCAATGTTTTGTGTGCAATATTTACAATTATTGTTTTTTTAACAAGCATTGTAAATAGAGCAAAGGTATTCATTTCAGGTTTTTCTCGTTGGTAAAATGGAAAAATTTAATTTTTTTGACAACAAACACAGGAAAAAAAATTAAAATTTTTTTTTGGCATGTCCCACTTGGTAGGTCTGGCTGGAACAGCCCCTTTCTTTCTAATCATAATAGATGCATAAACATCATATCTTTTTATGCGCCTTCCTTAAATTAAATATGTGAGTTGAATGAATAGTATATACGAGTATGTGCATTTAATTATGAAAGTGATCTAAGTCATATATTTCTTTAGTCAAGATATTTATTAGATTACATTTGAATACATTTTAATTTACAGTTGTACTAGTCTCGATTAATATAAATTTATTTAATATTTATTAAAAATTTATTGACGTTTTTTTAAGATTTATTCAATATTTTGAAGCAAAAATGCATATGACTTAGATCACTTTCATAGTTAAGGGCACATATAAAAAAAATATTTTTTATCACGTGAAAAACCTCAAGAAGATAATGCTAATATATTTTTTTTGTATATTATTAAATTTAAATAATTCTATATGTGTAATTTAAATGCGTCTTCTTTATTTTTCTATTAAAACAAATGTGTAAAAATAAGACAAAAGAATTTAAAAGCAAATGAGTCAAGGTTATATGAATGAAAATACAAAATGTTTCGGGAAATATGCCTGAGTGGTGGCTGGTGTGCGGTGGGTGGGTTTTTATTACAGATAAAGTTTAAGGTCTTTTTAAATGATTTTTTTTATAAGATTTTAAGAGGGAGAAAATGTTGTGAAATATTGCAACCATAATCATTTATATAAACACCATTATCAATTGTGTGTTTGTGTGTGTGTGTTTTTTTATATAATTATTGTGGGAGTAAAAGGGATCAGAAGCATTTTATTTGTTTTTCTGGAGTAAAACCAAAAATTAAATAAAACAATCACTACATTAGCTCTCAAGTTTTAATATTAAAGAGAAAATGTAATTAAAGTATAAAATAAAATAATGAGTACACTGAACCAAAAAGCATTTCTAACATCAGAATTTTGGGTTTGTTTTAAAAATGCTGCATTAAAAAAAATAGTAAAAAAATAATTTTTAAATAATAAAGTAATTTTAAAAAGCATGCGTTCCATGTGATAAAAAGGTCTTCCAACCTTTTATTTCCTCATTTAGTAGGATTAAAAAATAAAACTGTTATATGTTTTACTGTGACTAACTTATTCAGAAATCTATTCACGATAACGCAATATTTGCGAATAAAATGCTTGAGGTTGCCACGCTAACAAATGTTTGCCAATAAAAAGCAATAAATGGATACACTAAGGGAATAAATTTGCTAAAATCAAGATTTTACGCTCAAAATCAAATAATTCCAATTTTAATAGTTTTTTTAATGCGAAAATTCTTGATTTTTTTAAGATCGCATTTAAGATTGTAATCTAAAATAAAATCTCATTTTAAGATCGAATTCAAGATTTTATTCTCAATAAGCTGTCAGGTTTTGAGTATTATCAACTACAGTGAACCGAAAAAGAAGAACTTTAGGTTCTTACAGCCTTATTTATAAAAACTTATTAAGGCTTTAAAAAGGTTTTTTAGAACAAATTTATAAAAACTTATTAAGGCTTTAAAAAAAATTTTTTAAAAAAAAATTTCCATACAAATATTTCTTAAAAAGTCTTTATAAAGTCTTAATAATTTTTATAAATAAGGCTGTTAGAATATATATTTCTTTAAAGTTGAATCTTTTTTAAGTTGAAAATCTTATCAGTCCTGTATATAAATAAATTCAGTAAAGTGCGACTTTGACCCGCGCACGAAGGGGGATCCGTACGGACACGAGATATGTAATTAAATACCAACTAGTTTTTGAATTTTTTTCGTTTCTGACGTGTTTTTAATTTTTGCAATTCTTTATTTTTGCGATTTTTTTAATTTTGGCGATATGAAATAGGCGATTTTTTTGGTTTTGGCGATTTTTTCGGCTTTGGAGTTTATTTTCATGTTGCAATTTTTTTAGTTTTGACACTTTTTTTCTCGTTTTGGCGATTTTTTTTTCGAGTTTTGGCGTTCTTTTATTTTTTTGCGATTTTTTTCGTTTTGGCGATTTTTTTAATTTTTGCGATTTTCGGTTTTTGGCGTTTCTTCATTTTGGCGACTTTTTTCACTTGGGCGCTTTTTTAGTTTTGACAGCTTTTTTTAATTTTGGCGATTTTTTTTAAATTTTGGCGATTTTTTTAATTTTGGCAATTTTTTTACATATTAACAATTATTTTGTTACTGGAGCCTTTTTCCCGTTTGGCGTTTTTTTCGGTTTCTGGCGCTTTTTTTCATTTTGGCGCTTTTTTTTATTTAGACGATTTTTTTCGAAATATATTAGTGTTAGAAATTTTTTTAATTTTGACGATTTTTTCCGTTTTGACGATTTTACCGTTTTTGAAAATTTCAATAGTTTACCTCTTACGGTTTCCAAGAATATAGCAAGTTGTCAAAATTACATAGTCAAAATTGCATTAACTGATGGACCACCCTTTAATTTAAATTTGTTTAATTTTTGTGTTAATTGTTGTAGTCTGTATAAAAATACACTAATTTTACAAATTTCAAGTGTCAATATACGTATTATATACAATTATATGTATATTACATGAGATTTTAACATTTTTCGTCGCTCGTTTTGGAATACTACCCCTTAATTTTTAATTCTCATGTATTTGTTGTTGTAGCGGCCAAGGTTCTACATACTCTGTCCAAATTTCAGGTTCGTAGCTCTTACGGTTCCTAAGAAAATAGCGTGTGACGGACAGCGTAGCGATAGGATTCCTTTTTTCAACTTTGGTGTACGGAACCCTAAAAAATGAATTCCCTTCCTTCCATCAAACTCAATTGAAATTGGTGTTACGTTATAATTTTGTTTTTGTCTAAAATCTACTCCGTTCTTTATATTCATTACAAAATTATCTGAATTGATTTTTGTGTGATTAAATTAAATTAAATAGGCATTACAAAATATTAAACGTGCACTAAATGTTAATGTTGAACTTTTGGCAAGAGCGAGTAATGGCAAGAAAGGGAGAAAACGCGAAAGAGGTGAAGAGTTGAAGGTCCCGTTTCAAATCGACATGCGCTTGTTTATGTTTAATGCAATTGGCATTTTGTCCTCGATAACAAATTAGAATGAGAGGAGAAACTTATGGCTTATCTGCTTTAAAAGACAGTTTATTGATTGATTAATGTTAAAGAAATTATTATTAATAATACGAATATAATTGAGAAAATATGTATGTATGTACATAAACAAAGAAAAAAGCCGTTTAGTAAATTAAATCTGTATATTAAAGTTCCGTTTACAATTGCACAACAACATTATCAGAAACTGCCTGACTGACATCTCAAGATGACGAATATGAAGGCCATTTAAGGAGAGGAACAAATCAACGAGAACAGCAAAAACAAAAAAACGAGAACAAAAACAACAAGAACACAAAATATGTAGTAGAAAAAAACATACAAAAACAGCCTATTTATTTCAAAAATACATAAACTATGCACTCATGTACATAATATACTGCACAGTGGTCCAGAGACGGACTCTTGCTGATATACATATGTATGTACATTTTTGCTTCGAAATATCAAATAAATCTTTGGAAAACTTCAACAAATATTTAAAAATTATTAAATAAAATTATATAAATCGAGACTACTACAACTCTAAGTTAAAATGCTGTGCGTAATATAAAAATACTTTTTAATTTTATTTAATTTTAATTATTATTTTTCGAACTTATTTTTGAACGGGCTAAAGTTCGTATCGCTTTTTAAGCCAAATTACATGTGATAATTGTTAATGAACAAACAACATCAAAGTTTTTAATTTGTTCAAATGCAATCTACTAAATAGTAGGCTTTCGTTTTGGATAAGAAATCGTGATAAATCTGAAGACGGTATGGATGGTCATAATGAGTTCAAATAAAATTTAATAGATTTTTTTTGCAGGTGTAAATACCCTATTTATTCGTGACTGAATCTGTGTATATTTTATGATGCAGCGGCCCACTGTTACACACAATGTGTGCTAGTGTTTAATTGTTTGTTTGAATCTTTGCGCAAATAACCTTGAACTCTTAACATACTAATATGAAACATATTTACATGAGCAATAACGAGCTCACGGACTTACTCATATAACAATATAACAGACATATTTACATACATATACTTATATGTATGCATGTGTATGTGTATGTATGTTTAGGTATTTTACATATTTACATATGTTTCATATAGGTATGTACAATGTAGTACATATGTGTAGTATATACACATGCAAGTATGTAGTTAATATGAGTATTAAAATGTCGTTGATTATCTGCAGACGCGTAACCTAAAGATTTTTGATAATTTTTGTTATTTTTTTTATTTTACTTTTGTATAAAAATTCTCTTTTCACCACTTCCTGTTTTATGTCGGAAACACAACTTGTTTTATAACTAAATAGAGAAACAGCAACAAAATGTATACCTACATTGTTGTTATCGACATTTTTATATTTACATTTTAGCAAAAATAAACAATTGAAGGATAGGTATAATTACATTTTAAATTTGTTTTTAGTTTCTATTAGTTTGCAACTTAACATAGCACACATAAACGATTTATTCCATACTCCTGCGAATTTATCAAATCTGGCAGCTCTTAAACAACATTATACAAGTACTACTACAATTAGCTCTGGCAATGCCAACAACAACTCAGTTAAACAGTTGGTAGACAAATACTTTTTAGGGCACTGCTACACGCACAATATATGTATATTGAACGCGATCCAGTATCGCGATATTTATTGAACGTGTAGCATGCAGTATTGATGGGTCGCGATCCATATCGCAGAAAGGCCTAAATTATGGAATCCGGAATGTGGATCGTGTGATAAAGATTGAACGTGCAGCATTTTCATGATATTAGAGCGCGACACGTTAATAAGAAGTGAAATAAAACAAATAAAATAAAAGACGCCGTGCAAAACATTTAACAAATAAAAAGTAAAAAAGTTTATCACATTTGTGTAAAGTTTGTTTTAATAAAGGGTAGTGGCAGAAGATAGCTGGAATCGGAATTAACGACCGACGAAATATTTTGAGTGACTTTAATTTTAATTTGGAGGCATTGCCGGAGTTGTAGGACTCGTCGGCTAAAGCTTTTTTTGGTTTTCTCGCGAAATTTTTTAACAAACAATCCGCACAGCACAAAAATAACGTAAATACTGACGCGGTAAATATTGAACGTGTAGCATATCTCGTGATCCATCAATCCATTAAAATGGATCGCGATCCAAATATCACAATATATATTGAACGTGTAGCAGTGCCCTTAGGGTTCCGTACACCAAAGGTAAAAAAATTACCCCTATTGTTTTCGCTACGCTGTCCGTCTGTCCGTCACACGGTATTTTCTCAGGAACCGTAAGAGTTACGGACCTGAAATTTGGACAGAGTATGTAGAACCTTTCAACCTATTCAAAATGCATTAAGTCTGCAGCAAACCACAAACCAAGCGACGATACGTATATTGACACTTGAAATTTGTAAAGTTAGTGTATTTTTGTATAGACTACAACAATTAACACTAAAATTTAAACAAAAAATAAATTAAACGGTGGTCCATCTTAGAAACTGTAAGAAATTTTCAAAAACGGTAAACCTAAAATCCAAAAATTATAAAATCGCCAAACCAAAAAAAAATCTCCAAAAATTTAAAAAAAAATCGTCAAAACGAAAAAATTCGCCAAAATTAAAACAAATTTAACACTAAAATAAATCGCCAAATTAGAAAAAATCGCCCAAATTCGAAAAAATCGCCCGAATGAAAAAACGCCAAAAGCCGAAAAAAATTGCCAAAACACGAAAAAGGCGCCAAAACCAAAATAATTGTTTATATGAAAAAAAATTGCATAAATGAAAAAAGGCCAAAATAAAAATAATCGCCAAATTAAAAAAAACGAAAAAAATCGCCAAAACGAGAAAAAAAAGTGTCAAAACTAAAAAAATTTGCCAGAATGAACAAAAACGCCAATAACAGAAAAAATCACCAAAACAGAAAAAATCACCTAAATAAAAAAATCGCCAATATTAAAAAACGTCAAAAACCACAAAAAAATAGCCAAAACGAGAAAATAAAGTGCTAAAACAAAAAAAGCGCAAATAAACGCAAAAAACCCCAAAACTAAAAAACGCCTAAAACCGAAAAAAACCCAAAAACGAAAAACTTGCCAAAACTATAGTTTATATTGGCTAAAGTTCGTATTGAATTACATATCTCGTGTCTGTACGGAACCCTTCGTGCGGGGGTCAAAGTCACACTTCACTGAATTTATTTATTATTCAAAATAATTTTTTTTTCCTTTTCCAATAATTTCTTCACGGGAAAAAATCCTCCTATCCTAAAAAGCCGGGGAAAAATTAGATACGGGAGAAGGACAAATCTTAATCAGCTGTTTAATGTTTACATTTTATTCTGCACTATCGCAAGAGTTCATTAATGTAAACTTATTAAAATAAAAATGTTATTTATTTTAAAAAATTAAGTGAAGCGAATATTATATGACTTATTTGTAATACATATATTATAGGTATTATTTTATAAATCGTCTTCCCAAACTTTTACCAAAGAACAACTTTTAAAGAAATATATTTCAGATATTTATACACTATTTCACACAAGATATAACAGATTTTCTATAAAAATGTTTGTTTGCATTAAACAAAAATTTAATTTAGTTTACATTTAAAAAGAAATTATTATTTTTATAACAATTTTACAACTAAACTCAAATACTTTAATTGTCTTAATTTCCCAGCTTTTCTTTTGAAAAATTCAAATGATAAATAAATTCACATCAAGTGGGCATTAGAATTTTAAAAAAATAAAATTAAGCAAAACTTGTTTGCAATGAATTCGGGCCAATGATGAACATTAATAATTGTTGTGGTTCATTATTGTTGGCCACTTGTTTCTATTTATTTAAATTCATTAAATTTCTGTTGCTCTACATTATTGTCATTATGTATGAATTTTTTTTTCTGCTGTTATCAAAATGTGTGTAAACATGTTGTTGAATAACAGAGAGTGCAAAAAGCGTTACCAGTTCTGTTACATTTAATTGAAATTAGTTACTTGTTTCTTTTATATGGAAGTGGGAATTTTTTTTAATTTTGTTTATTTCTTTGGCAATCAAGCATACGTGAGTCCAAAAAAATATATAGTGCAATTACGTATACCGTTCACTTTCGTAGAAAAAATTCTAATAGAATCGCAGATGCAATTAAATTGAAGGCAATTCCACATTGTTTTTTGTTCAGATTGCTTTGCTTTTTGCAGGCTATGGGCCAAAAATGGCAAGAAAAACAGATTTAAAAAACTACAGCCTACACTCAAAAAAAATGAGCTAAAACTTTGGAAAATTTTCTAAATTAAATAAAAAAAGTTGTCGTATGGCGCCAAAGCTGTTTTTTATTTGAAACCAGTAAAATATTTACTAAATTTCTAGTTCATTAATGAACTAGTTTATAGTAATTATATTTTCATATTTAAGTAAAATTTGCCTAAAATTAAGTAAAATTTTCCAATAAAATTCGGAACCTTGCAAAATAAAAAAAATAAATTCCAAGTTCAAATATTCCTCGAAAATATGAAAAATTTACTTAGATTTTTTGCTTAATGCAAATTAATAATAAATTCTATAATTCAAAGAAAAAATATTTAAAACTGGTAAATATTTTGCTAAAATTTAGTATATCTTTTTACATTTTTTAAGTAAGTCAAATTTCATGAACTTATCAGGAGTAATTTTTTTCTTAAAGTTTATTTTTTGATGTAAGATGAAATTGACTAGTCCTTAATATAAAATTTCCTTCAGTTTATAACCATTTTCTTACTTTTAGTAAATATTTCCTTTAAGTCAGTAAACATTTCCTGAAATTTGAGAAATTTATTGTGTATTTTTATATGAACTTTTTATTTTTTACTCATATTAAGTAATTTTTACTAGATTTTTCTAAAAATTTACTTAAACTTAGAAAAAATTACTTAAAAAATTTTTTTTTTACTTGAATTAAGGAAAAAAAATTTCTTAATAATAGTACATGTCTTTTTTTAGTGTATGTATGTCGGAAGCAGTGGTGCAAAAACAAAAGAAATCCATTGGGTATATTTTGAGAAAACTTCATGTCGTTTTTCTACACTCCAACTTTGTGGCATATGGGCTAAACCTATTCTGAGCTGACGATAAGATTTATAAAATTATTCATCTTCTACAGAAACATAAATTCCACTTGTAATTCACAATAGCGTTAATTACTTTGAATTCTGCTAATGAATTCTCTTCTGTAGTGGCAACACTGACTGCTAGATAAATTGATACATGAGAGAAGATGCCACAGTGTGTGTTTCTGTTCGTGTGAACAAATGTTGCCTGTATTGGGGGGTTTAGGTTAAATACATAGATGATGTAAAAACATTATTTTAATAAGAAAATAAATATACAGAATATTACAGATGTACATACATATGTAAATATGTATGAATTTATATATGTTTGTCTATATGTATGCATGTGTTATAAATGCACAATGAACTTTGTGCGTATGAAGACTGAAAAATAATATAAGAGGCATTCACTAATTGAGATGTTATTCATACAACTTTTAGAACATTAACAATGCAAGTGCATTAATCTTATGAGGCAGCAGCATCGTCTCGACACATCCACATATGTACATACATATGTATAAACAAATTAGCAGCAATAATATCAAAAAAAAATATATATATACATTAGTTGTAACCTTGCCTCTTCTTGCTTGAAATCCAAACTTTAATGAACCTTTGTGAACATCCTAAATGTATCAATTGTGCAAACTGCTCGTATAACACATGCTATGTTACAATTGGATTTTAAAGATTATTATGTAGCTCTCTATGATAATGATGATGACGAGACTATGGTATAGACGACCTAATTTTTTTTAACACAAACAAATAAATACTAAAAAAAATACTGATACCATACTACATACTTAATGGTATTCGGTCAACACATATGTATGTACATATTTATTTCATCAATGCGCTGGTCAATAATTTTAGCATGTTATCTGTCGGTCTATATAATAAGAATTTTTGCACAATTTTCCAATTAAAACAGAAATGTATATATAGGTATGTATGTATGTATCAATTTTTTTTATTATAAACATCAGCAATTTCATTAATATATGCAAAATTGCTGGAAAAGATCCAATTAATTAAAATTAACAAAGAATTGTGAAAATATTATGAAATAAGCCAAACAAACAGTCATTCAATACCGCATGCGAGCGATACTATTGCAGTGCACATTGTAGACACAGGAATTTAAGAGAGAAAAAAAGACAATAAAAATAAAATTTTATTGTTTGGAATTGAAGTAATGAATACACCCAATGTTCTGCTTAGGAACTACTTAAATTAAGCAAAAAAGTTCCAAAAGTTTTAGCAAAACTTAAAGAGAATAAATCGAATTTCTCCATTTAAGAATTTAAATTGTTCACGCAACTGCATAAAAGTTTATAAATATCTGTATATATGTATACGAGATATATCATTATCTTAATATGAAAATAATAAATATAATAATAATATGCAGCAAAAATGTGAATTACATTTTTTCTGCAGAAAATGCAATTGGCGCGGAACATTTTTTAAGTATCAAAAAAGTAAAAACGCAGTTTGTCATAGAATTTTAGCCCACATATGAAAACCCAGTGAGCCCTTGTGCTTAAAAAATACGCATAAGCCTAATGTACAGATATACATATATATATATATATATATGTACTTTGATTAAAATCACAAAAAAAGATTTTTAATGCAAAAAAAAATTATATTTTTTTTGTCGACTTGAAGATTTTTGAAACCAAATATGGCAACACGCTTTGACATATGCAGCTCAATTGTGAATAACAATTCTACTGGGAATTGTTTCCTTTTTCCAATTTCCCCCATTATGAATTACACTTTCCTTAAGAAAAAATTGCCGGGGAAAAAAGTAGGTATTCTAAATATGAGAGAGGGGAAGAATTTGTGCCAGTTTACTCTCCAAACAGGATATTAAAGCAAAAATTTCAAAATCAAATTAAAAAAATGTTTTAAAAGCATTTAATGTTATGTTATATTTCATGCCTTCAGAAAAATGCTAAAACATCTTAAATTTTGCTGGCTTCCTTTAAGTTCACATAATAGATGAATGCAGGATTTCTTTGCCGGTAATATTTTCACGACAGATAGTAGAAAAAATGTTTAAAAAATTTAAAATTTTTTTTGGATATACAATCAATGTGAATTTGATCCATTCGCAATTGCAACTGGCTCAATTTCCGCTTCACTTGCATAAAGTTATTTATTCCGCATGATTGTGAATGGTTACGCTGGATTTCTTTAAAACGCAAAATGGCGTTTGCACGCCTATTAAAAATTATGATTATTTGTCAAGTACTTGTACTCTTAATTTGTCCTTTTTAGGGTTCCGTACACCAAAGGTGAAAAATGGAACCCTATTGTTTTCACAAGAACCGTAAGAGCTACGGACCTGAAATTTGGACAGAGTATGTAGAACCTTGGCCGCTACAACAACAAACACATGATAATTAAAAATTAAAGGGTGTTTCAAAACGAGCAACGAAAAATTTCTAAATCCCATATAATATACATACAATTGTATTTACATACATACATATTTTCTCAATTATATTCGTATTATTAATAATAATTTCTTTAACATTAATCAATCAATAAACTGTCTTTTAAAGCAGATAAGCCATAAGTTTCTCCTCTCATTCTATTTTGTTATCGAGGACAAAATGCCAATTGCATTAAACATAAACAAGCGCATGTCGATTTGAAACGGGACCTTAACTCTTCACCTCTTTCGCGTTTTCTCCCTTTCTTGCCATTACTCGCTCTTGCCAAAAGTTCAACATTAACATTTAGTGCACGTTTAATATTTTGTAATGCCTATTTAATTTAATTTAATCACACAAAAATCAATTCAGATAATTTTGTAATGAATATAAAGAACGGAGTAGATTTTAGACAAAAACAAAATTATAACGTAACACCAATTTCAATTGAGTTTGATGGAAGGAAGGGAATTCATTTTTAAGGGTTCCGTACACCAAAGTTGAAAAAAGGAATCCTATCGCTACGCTGTCCGTCACACGCTATTTTCTTAGGAACCGTAAGAGCTACGAACCTGAAATTTGGACAGAGTATGTAGAACCTGGGCCGCTACAACAACAAATACATGAGAATTAAAAATTAAGGGGTATTCCAAAACGAGCGACGAAAAATAATAAAATCTCATGTAATATACATATAATTGTATATAATACGTATATTGATTGACACTTGAAATTTGTAAAATTAGTGTACTTTTATACATATAGACTAGAGCAATTAACACTAAAATTAAAAAAAAATTAAATTAAAGGATAATCCATTAGTTAATGCAATTTTGACTATGTAATTTTGCCAACTTGCTATATCTTGGAAACCATAAGAGGACTCTTGAAATGTGCAAAAACGGTAAAACAAAAAAATCAGAATATTATAAAATCGCCAAACCGTAAAAAATCGCCAAAATTAAAAACAAAATCGCCAAAACGAAAAAAATCGCCCAAATTAAAAAAAAACGCCAAAAACCGAAAAAATCCTCAAAACGAGAAAAAAACGCCAAAATTAAAAAAATCGCCAAAATAAAAAAAATCGCCAAAATAAAAAAAAACGTCAAAATAAAAAAAGTGCCAAAATTAAAAAAACTTCAAAACCAAAAAAAACTCGCCAAAACGAGAAAAAAAGCCACTCAGAAAGCGCCAATAAATTAAAAAAAACCCCAAAACTACAAAAACGCCTAAAACTGAAAGAAATGTCAAAACTATATTTTATATTGGCTAAAGTTCGTATTGATGTAATTCAATTCGTGTCCGTACGGAACAATTTGTGCGCGGGTCAAAGTCGCACTTTATTGAATTTATTATTTATTTTCTGTTAAAATAAAAGTTGACATCACTGCAATTTTAGCAGAGAAAGAAAATATTAGAAACAAAATTGATATTTATATTTCTTTTAAATTTAAATACATTTGTATGTGTACATGTACATAAATGAAATCATAAAATATTTCTGTTGTTATTCTTTTTATATGTAAATAATTTATTATTTCATTTCTTTATCAGCAGCAATTGTTGCTTTTATTTTTGTTCTTCTTTTGAATATTTTAGCTGGAACTTTGGCTGGGCAGCAATAATAGTCTAGGGATGAATGTATTATTTGTGGGCAATGAATGACAGATGGATTAAATGGATGACTGGATGGAATGAGGCAACTTCTTATGAACGAACCACCAAGCCGCAACTGTTAGATATAAGTACAGCAGTATTATGTACATACTGCTGTACTTATATCTATATGTATGTATGTACTCTAATGTATGTTCATGCATTCATACTTTCATGTGTACTCGTATGGTGGGCTTATGAAAAAAAAATTTTCAAATATTTGATTTGAAAACAACTACCACAACAGTTGTATTTATTAGATAGAGCAACAATAAAACTAAATAGATTTTCTTTTATATTGTTATTTTTACTTGCATGCTTCTTTTTTATTTGCTCAAACAATAGCGAAAAAAAATAAAGATAATTAAACTTAAACGATAACTGAATGAATGAAATTATTGAGAATGTGGTAAATGTTGAAATTTCTGCTTAAACTGTGGCAAGGTTTATTTTTTTTTATTTCTTCGTATTGTTGCCCAACTATTTTTATTTTACTGTAAGCAATTCCACAAAGTAAAATGTATATTTTTTTTGTTGTAAATAAATTTAACGTGTGTGCTATTCAATTTCTTGTCTATGTAAAGAAATATCGATACAGCGACTTAATTTAATTTAGCCAAATATACACAATCATACATACATACATTGAAAGTTTAACAACAAATTATTCAAATAGTTGATGTAATTTATTAAAAATAGTAAAAGTTAAAAAAGGAAATTTTATCAAAACGCTTGCTAAATTTAAAACAAGGAAAAATAGTGCAAAAATATGAACATTGGACCGTTAAAAAATTGCATACCTTAGAGTACATATTTTGCTAATCGCCAAATTGTATGTGAAATTTTGAAAAAATTAAATTTGCAATCAAACAGAAATATAATCATGTAATCAATCCAATTAAATAATAAATAATTCGCTTAAAGCGCATACATACATACATACATTTGAAAAGGCAAATAACGGTGTCTGAAATTGTAAATATTGCCAACTACAAAAGTTTATTTGATTTAATTGTTGCCACTGTTTGCTTTAACTAATAACAGAGTTCACAGGATTGTATTTTAGCATTTACCGGAAGTGCGCTTTATCAAGTAAAGTCATAGAGTTGCCAAAAATCCTGACTATTGCTAAATGTTTAAAAAAAAGGAAAATTAATGAAATTAACGTTAGAATGTATTTTTTCAGGCTATTTACAATTGCTAAAATTGAAAAAAACTCCAAAAACCAAAAGAAAAATCGCCAAAATTAAAAAAATCGCCAAATAAAAAAATCGCCAAAATTAAAAAAAACGTCAAAAACGCCAAAACTATATTTTATATAGGCTACTAAGGTTGGTATTGAATTACATATTTCGTGTCCGTACGGAACCCTTCGTGCGCGGGTCAAAGTCGCACTTTACTGAATTTATTATTTTTTATTTTAATACTTCAATGCAGGGATGGCACAGTTGGTAAAATTGTCCCTTTTTTTTGGTACTTTTTAAGCTCAGAAAGTACAATAGTACACCAATGACTAATTTAGTACATTTAAGGAATCTACGGAATTTCACTCCGTATTTCTTTTCAAACGATTGCATATGTCAATTTTCACTTTTGAACAATGGAATGTTTTAATTTTGAACAACTTGCTCAGATTTTAAATGTAACTTTTAAACTTGACGTTGGCGTTTCAATGATGCCAATGTTGGCGTGTGAATGTGTCGCCATACATATACAAAAAACCGCTTTTTTGTCCCACCGCTGCTTACATCATCAATTAACTGACTTAGTGAAAACCTCATACATAGTGAAAGTTAAAACTAAATTTGCAAAACAAGCACCTTTATATGTCGCCCTAAAACATGTTAATGCTGTTGTATTGTACAACACGCACTGTTAATTACTAAACAACTATTTTCTTTTATGTCTAACAATAACTAAAACAAGTCTAATTGCTTATAAAATATGAAAACTACTTATTTATGTATTGTACATATGTACATAATTTTACAGTTTTAGTTGTAGTCTTTCTTACAACATAAGATTCGTTTGTCAAACATTTTAGGGTCAAATGCTTTAAAGCATTTATTTTAAGTTGATGTTATAAACCTAAAACAAGTGCAAATTAATAATGAGTTTGAAAAAAGGGGTGTAAAAAAGAAAAACTAAAATCATAATTATGACAGCGACAAAAAAGTAATTAAAAAACATTATATTTTATGTCTCAGCTGTACCAAGAAAGAGGCTTTTTACGAGCAATTGCAACAAGTTGGAAAATTTCACTTCATTTAAAACTTTAGATAGTAATAATCAACAAAAGCCTGCTTTGTTTTGCATAAAATATAAAAATTTATTAAGTGAAGGTCTTACAATTGTTATTTAAGTCAATTTCGAAAATTCGAAATTAATTTCGAAAATTCGAACATAGCTAAATAATGTCAATATCTTTATTTTTCTATGAAAACTAAACTATTTTTATATGTTTAGCAAAATTTCACTAATATTCACACTTTCGAAATTAGTTTTTTTTGTTTAATGAAAAGAATGAAACAATTTTCTTAGGAAGAAAATTTAAATAAATTATCTTACATAAGTACATACATGTATTATATGTGTATATGTATGTATTTGTATACACACACACGTATTTATGTATGCATGTACATATGTAGGTACATACCAGTAAAAAATATATGGATTAATCCATAATCGAGCAACAAAGGAGTAATGACTTGTTCATCCATTTAGAGTAATAAGCGAGCTATCGAAACTTTTTTTTGTTTTGTTGTTTATGCCTCGCTTAATACTCCAAATGGATCAATGAGGGATGTATCAGTTCGTTTTTGGTTTTTTTTTCTTTGACATAACTGTTAATTGTTGTTTTCGTTTTGTTTTTCTATTTAGTCAATTTAGTTTTAAAGAAGTGTTATAAAAAAAAGAGAAAAGGTACGGGTATAGTAAAAAATTTTTAAGAATATGTTAAAATTTAGTTTCTAAGCGTCATTTAAGACGACTAGTTGAAAATGAAATTGAAAAAATAACCAAATTTGTATGTTATATGAATTTTTACTCCCTTTATGCTCTTTTTAGGAGACAAAAACGATTACTCCCTTTATGCTCTTTTAGGAGACAAAAGCGAATACTCTCTCTTTCGTCATTTTCAAGATCAAAGGGAGTACTCCATAAGGAGCTTAAAAGGAGTACTCGTTTCTGCGGACATGCTGTGTTAAAAATCCAATGATATCCGGAGTTTTATGGAGTAATCCATTACTCGCAAAGGAGCGCTCCAAGATTACTCTTTGGATGATCCTATTTTTTGCTGGGATATGTATGTGCACATGCATGTATGAAATACCTGCAATAAAAATATGTAGACATACTTCAACATATTAAATATAATTTACATTTTTTCGTATGTTATGAAACTTCTTTTCATTCTTTCCTCGTTCGTGTTAAAAACAGTTAATTTGCTTTGGCCACCTAAAAAACCAGCAATATACAGTGGGACGAAACCAAAATAAATACATTCAAAACCAAAATAAATACAGTAGTGGACTAAAGTGGATACATTAAATTGATTTCTTTTTAAATTTGTAACTTAAATTTTATAAAAAAATTTAACTATTTAAAATTTTCTAATTTGGCGTATAGCTAAAATTATGCTTGCAAATATGTATTAAAACTTCTGTATAATTTTTTAAATCAAATATCTTAGAATTTAAAACTTTTAATTTTTATTAAACAGAAAAATATTTTCAACATTTGATTTATAATTATATCAATCGGACCACTGTAAAACGCCTCATTAGTATATAGCACCATTTAAAAGCACCTATTTAATAAAAGCAATGGCAAACCAAAAAAAAACAAGGTTTCGGATACAAAATATTAATGAAACCTTTAAAAAAAAGTAACAAAGTTTGTTTGCTTTTTCGTCAACATCGTTAATTTTTCCACAAAACGGGCAGAAAAAAAAGAAGTTTCAAGCCTTAATGACACACATTTGTACATACTCGTAAATATGTATATTTAAATATATTTATATTCATATGTATGTATGTGTGTATGTATGCATTTGTGATATGTACACAAAAGGTGAGGAATTTAACGTTGCAAGAACACACATCAATAGCAACGAAACAAAGATTTAAATTAAAAGAAACTACCTATTAACCGGAAGTATTTTGTCTAATATCTAACTTAATGGTTAAATAAAGAAAGCACTCGAATTTGTGTAAAACTAAACTCGTTGTATGTATTATGAATAACTTTACTTACACTCTTCAACAAATGCATAAATACAGGGTGTTCCCATAAGACGTTGCACTTTGAATATAAGCCGTCATTTTAACAGTTGTCATGACTCTTGACAGTTGATAAGTAGATAAAAACTAAGCCACTAATAATAAATTCAGTGAAATGAGTGTTTGACCCGCGCACGAAGGGTACCGTACGGACTCGAGATATGTAATTCAATACGAACTTTAGCACAAAACATATTGTATGCTGTGACTTAAGCCTATATAAAATATAGTTTTTGGAATTTTTATTTCGCTTTTGGGTTTTTTCGGTTCTAAACGTTTTTTTAGTTATGGGGTTTTTTGCGTTTATTAGCGCTTTTTTTGTTTTGGCACCTTTTTTTTCGTTTACCGATATTTTTTTTTTGGTTTTTGACGTTATTTTTTAATTTTGGCGTTTTTTTCATTTTGGCAGTTTTTTAGTTTTGACACTTTTTTTCTTTTTGGGGGATTTTTTCAGTTTTTTGACGTTTTTTTAATTTTGGCGATTTTTTTCATTTAGGCGATTTATTCTGTTTTGGCACTTTTTTTCTCATTTTGGCGATTTTTTTCGGTTTTTGACGTTTTTTTTTAATTTTGGAGATTTTTTTTTAATTTTGGCGATTTTTTCATATAGGCGTTTTTTTTTTGTTTTGGAGATTTATTTTTTTGCGTTTTTTTTTCATTTTGGCAATTTTTTAGTTTAGACACTTTTCTTTTTTGGCGATTTTTTCAGTTTTTGCCGTTTTTTTAATTTTGGCGATTTATTTTTTTTTCACACAGTTTTCACACTTTTTTTCTCATTTTGGAAATTTTTTTCGGTTCTGACGTTTTTTAATTTTGACAATTTTTTTAATTGTCGCGATATTTTCATATAGCGATTTCTTTTCAGTTTTGGAGATTTATTGGTTTTTGGCATTTTTTTCATTTTGGCAATTTTTCAGTTTAGACACTTTTTTTCTTTTTTTGGCGATTTTTTCAGTTTTTGCCGTTTTTTTTAATTTTGACGATTTTTTTTTCATTTAGGCGATTTATTTTTTTACACTTTTTTTTTCTCATTTTGGCGATTTTTGGCGTTTTTTTCAATTTGGCGATTTTTTTTTCATTTTGGCTTTTTTTCATATAGGCGTTTTTTTAGTTTTGGAGATTTATTGGTTTTTGGCGTTTTTTTTCATTTTGGCAATTTTTTTGTTTTGACACTTTTTTTTCAATTTGGCGATTTTTTTTTTATTTTGGCGACTTTTTTTCATATAAATAATTATTTTGGTTTTGGCGCCTTTTTTGTGTTTTTACGATTTTTTTCGGTTTTAGGCGTTTTTTTTCATTTTGGCGATTTTTTTCATTTGGGCGGTTTTTTTTTAATTTGGGCGGTTTTTTCGAATTTGGCAATTTATTTTAGTTTTTGAATTTTTTTTTAATTTTGGCAATTTTTTTCGTTTTAGTGATTTTTTTTTAAATTTTTGGCAATTTTTTTTTTTGTTTGGCGATTTTAAAAAATTTACTACAAAAATAGTTAAAATTAGTGCCAAATCAAAGTTCGTAAAATTTAAAAAAATATTTGGCTTTAATGTTCACTATAAATGTCAAAATAATTACTTTTCACGGTGAAATCAGTGAACACTGCAAATTCCATCGTTGCGCAATTCCGCCATTGGTCTAAAATAACAACTGACAAATTAAAACCAATCCATTTCATCTGGCAGCCCTATTATTCATACATAACAAGATATCAAATCACAATAGCGTTTTAAAATATGTCTTAATATTTCAATGTTTACATTTTAATTTCTTAATATGTGTTGTCAAGCTTGTTGTTTTTTTTTAATATGGCAATATGGTAATGTTAAACTGAACAGTGCAGCTATATGAAGTTGATTTGACTACAAACCGTTGATTTTATTTTAATACTTCAATATACTGTGTTTTAGAGTCTGAACACAATGTAACGATTATTTATTGCGGTGCGGTTTTCGATACGATTTTGAAGTAAAAAACCGCAGTTCGGGACGGAATAAAATTAAAATCTATTTTATTTTCATTGCGGAGTTTCTTATTCTCTAAATTTTCGATACTCTTTCTTTTGCTGACGTTGCCATAGTTTTTGAATAATTGGCTGTGTTCACAACATTTTTGGAAAAAAACATGATTTTGAAATTCAAACATTTTTGTCATAGATTATAAAAGTTTAAAAAATATATCAAACATATCTACGAATATATAAAATGTTAATCATTTTTTATTTTTAGTTATAAAAATATATGTACAAAACATTAACGAAAATTTAAACAAACAATGACAAGTATTGCCGCTAACTGATTCTAAACGTAAAATTTAAAAAAAAGCAATAATATAGCAGCAATAGAATATTTTGGCACACTGTAAAGATAAACATATGTACATAGAGATCCGTATCTAAAAAAAATTAAACTGAACTTACAGTGTGAACTTTAGTCAAAATTTGATTAAAAACTTTGTTTTAACGTACACTTCAAGCTCAAATAATTCTTTTTTTGGATGCGGGCAATATTCTTTATGACATCTTTGACAGATTTTGAAATGATTAAACACATACCGGCTACAAAACGAAGGATTTTACTTGAAAGGGGAAATAAAAAATTTACGATGACGAAACAAATCTTTAAAAAAAAACCTTGTGAGATTAAATATCTTTTATTTGTTTTTTGCGTTTATATTTAAAAAAAATATATATATCATCATTCTTAGCACGTACTTTAAGCATGAATATGTTTGCTAAAGTGGAAGTAAAAGAAAAAAACACCGTGCATGACAAAAAATGTCTGCGCACTAGTCGCACTGTCGTACAAAGAGCAGCAAAAGAACGGCAAGCAATACGGGAGCTTGCAGTGTTGCCACTGTTGTGGTTAAAATGATAGGGATAATCCGTGTGGTGATTTTATTTTATATATCCTCAACTGAAATGCAAAAACACTTAACTAACGAAAAATTCAAAATCGTATTAATAATTAATTATTGGGTATAACATCGAAACACGTGTTTAGAAAATTTTTAATATCTTTATTATAACAATCAGCTGAACTAAAAATTAAAATAAAGAAACTTAAATAATGTCGTTAAGTTTTTGCTATCTCCTATACGATCGATTTACAAAAGTGCAGTTATGTGATCAGCTAAAGAAGGAAATAATCCTGCCTGTTTTGTAAATCGTGTCGATTTAAAAAAAGTTAAATCCACTAATAGGGATTTCTCAAAATTTTTTGTAGTTTTCTTTTAGAGAGAGAATTTTTTAGAGAATTTTACTCGGATTCGCTTTACAGAGCAAGGCTGAATAAACTGTTTTTCTTCAGTAAATCTAACATTTTTGAGAAATAACTACCATATAGATACATGTAGAATCAATTACTTGAACAACATCATAACTCAAATTGGAAATGTTTTTTTTTAATTTTTTTTTTTTTGCTTTCCAATTTTTTAGAAAGAATCATCAGAATCAAAATTGCGGTTATACAGCCTGATTCTAAATATTTCCCGGGTAATAATTCCCACGGAATTGATTTTATTTTTGTAAAAATTAAATCGACCCATGCTAAACATATTGAGCTAAAAATTAAAACTGGAGGGAGAACTTCGAATTTTCGAAGTCGTTAAGCAAAGTAAACTATGTTTTATTTTAACTGAAAGTTTGCAAATGACTTTTTAAAGTGGGGGAACAATTAATCACCCATATCGCGAATCTCAAGGGAATAATTTTTTTTATTCCCATGAACAATAAATTGGCATCACCAATTGTTCGGAAATAAAATACGAGTAAACATCTGTTGCGCATCGAACATGTTATTGTGAATTGATGTAATTTTATTTTTACGCGTATTTTTATAATTTTCTTAATAAATTCTTTTGCAGAGTCTGGAGGGAGTTTTGGCTGAAACTTGACTCATGAAGATCTAAACATACATATGTAGGTATGTATGTACATAAATAAATTAATGAATTTTCACTCCTCTTAAAAATAAAATCAAACAATTAAAAACTAGTTTAAAAAACAACACGAAAACTACTTGCATTGTGCTTCTTCTTTTTATTCCCACACAAAACGTTTAAGAACAAATACATATAATTTTTTGGGGAAAACCCCACGGGAATAAAAATCGGTGATGCCATACTTTTTTCGAAAAAGCGTTTTTTTCACCTGTAAATAATTCACGATTGCAACGCTAGGGAAAATAGAAATATATTTTAGGGAAAATATATTCACGATAGGTATGGACAGGGAATAAATCCCTAGGGAGATGTTATTCACAATAAAGCTTATCATTAAGAATTTTTAATGGTAACTCTGACAGTTGTTGTAAACTACATGTGTGTGAATAGTCATGGGCATGGGTAGATTAGGGTGGCTCGAGTTTTATATACAGCAAAAATATAAAAAGTACTAAGAAAATTTTTATAGAAATCATACATCCAGCAATTTCTGCTCCTGTTATTTAATAGCAAACTTTTACAATATTTTTGTCTAGAGAAACTGAAAGTTGTTTCTGAATTCAAATCTTCTATTCGTTTTTTAAATTGCTCTCGTAAAATTTCCAGCAGATGTAATTTTTGCTGTATGATTTTTGACAAAAAAAAAAGTGATCTACCCTACTTTCTAAATGTTAATATGTGGGGTTGCAAACAACAATAAAAAACTTGTAACAAATGCACAAGAAAGAATTGAAAAATTATTAACATTTAAAACTAAGAAAAAGTACCACTAACATTTTATACAAAAACACAGTGGCAACAGCGAACAATGACAGGACTGGGAGAGTGAATGTGTATGTGTGGAGAATAAAAAATAAAACACAGCCGGTGTTATACAGTGCATGCCAAAGCATCCATACAAAATTACAATGGCTCACAGGAAGAGAGCGAATAAAAAGAAAAGGATATGTTTCTATTTTTAAGTTGAAATAAATACATATATACATGTGTATGAATGTACATATGTATGTATGTATGTAAATGTAAACTATTCAAAGCTAATATTGACAGGTATTTAATTTAATTAAATCTTTGTATGCAAACTACTTATAAGAAATTTCATATTAAAAATAGAATCAATATTTTTTTGGAATCTTTTAAACTTATTACGTTTAAATATTGTGGTTCTCAAGAACATATTGAGAGTTCTACTATATATATGAAGTTTTGCAGGCTATTTAAAAAAACGTTTGGGTTGAAGTCTACTGAGTAAAGTAAAAAATTTAAAAATAAGTTATTAGCTAAACGTTATTTTAAGCAATAATATTTACTAGGGATGTAACGAATACCGATACCGATTCCGATATATCGGCGATATTTCTGATTTGCCAATGTATTGATATCGGCGATATTTAACTGTCGATATGGCGATACTTTTTATATTTTTTTTAATTTTTTTTGCATAAAAACACAGAGAAATAACATATAAAAAGCAGAACATAAAGTCTAAACAGAAAAATTAAACGTTTCTTTTGTTTTGCTTTGCACCATAGTAGTGAAATGTTCTCTTAATGCTAAATCATGTATGTATCTAAAAAAAATAATTTGTTTTTTGTTAATTTTAGAATGAATTCTAATATCAGTTTTAAATATTAATAATCTCTTACATTATAATTTTGTATAATAAAAGGTTTTCTTAATTTTAACTTGAGTTCAGTTTCAATATGCGTATCGCTATCGGAATCGTTATCGGAGATATTTCTTTTTGAGTATCGGTATCGTTATCGGATCGGCAAAACGGCGTATCGTTACGTCCCTAATATTTACCCTCAGTAGAGGAGGTAATTTAGAAAGGATTTTAATTATCCCTTAAATGCCGTATAATACACGGTTGTCAGATTTTTTCTGACCTATTTTGCCAAATAGATTTTAAGAATCACCAAAAGTCGACAAAATCTGTTTTATATAGGTTTTTCCTAATTTTTTTAATATAAATTTTTATAAAATAATCGTATAAAAATTTAGTAGGAAATAATATCCCCAAAAAATTATTTCTTGTAAATATTTCTTATTCAAATTCCAAACGCATTTTTGTTTTAATTTCTTGTAAATGAGTTTTGGTAGGATTTATTTTTCTAAACTATTTCTTCAACAAAAATTTTGAAGTTCAATTTTGTTAAAAAAAAACAGCCGTAAATATCGTCATCAAATTTATTTATCGTTTTGGGACAAATCAAATATTTGGGCGCCAAACAGTTTGAAAAATTGCCAAGTTTTGAGAGAAATCACTATATCTGACATCAATGCTCTAATATATTATGTATAACCCTTCTCTTCATCCACAAATAAGTTTGCTAAAAATTAATCATCTTCATCATAAGTTATTTTTAAGCACTCTTGCTTAACAATTTTTTAGCATTTATATTCACCATTATTCCAGTTGTCGTCATCGACGTCACACAATACCAAAAAATTGGTGCTTGTTTATTAGCTCTCGAGAATAATTTTGCGCAACTGACAATCTCTTTCCTTTGCCTAAGGTCTAGAAAATAGCATAAACATGTAAACAGGGGTCAGTTGTTTTCGACAACGGATATACGAGCACCAATATTTTTGTGTTGTGTTAAAGTGACTTCGATAACGACAACTAGAATAAGGGTGATTATATTATTTTAATTTTTTGCCATCCGGACGTAATCGTAATTTTTTTATTTTATTTTTATTATTATTTTATTAAAATTTATTTTCTGATTTAGAATATAAATAATTTTATAAAAAAGTTTTGTGTAATAAACCAGCTACAAATAATAAATAACAAATATTACACTTAATTATAACAATTCCCAAAAAAAAAATACCAGTTATTAACTTGAATTGTGTGGCAACACTCTATTCCTGCGAAAGCAATGAATAGTTGTTGTTTTTAACATTTATTTTCTTTAAGTAAAATTTAAAAAATTTTAATTAAAGGGTGGTCTATCGGTTAATGCAATTTTGACTATGAAATTTTGACAACTTGCTATATCTTGGAAATTGTTAAAGGTAAACTCTTGAAATTTTCAAAAACGGTAAAACTAAAAAATACAAAAATTATAAAATCGCCAAACCAAAAAAAAATCGGCAAAAATTTAAAAAAATTACCAAAACAAAAAAATTGCCAAAATAAAAAAAAATTTCTAACACCAAAATAAATCGCCAAATTCGAAAAAATCACACAAATGAAAAAAATCGTCAAAAATAAAAAAACGCCAAAAACCGATACAAATCGCCAAAACTTTTCGCCAAAAACCAAAATAATTGTTTATTTGAAAAAAATCGCTTAAAGGAAAAAGCGCCAAATTGAAAAAACGTCAACAATCGAAAAAATTGACAAAATGAGAAAAAAAGGTGTCAAAACTAAAAAAAGCGCCTAAATGAAAAAAGTCGCCAAAATGAAAAAACTGCAAAGCCGAAAAAATTGACATAAATAAAAAAATGCATAAATGAAAAAAAAATTGCCAAAATAAAAAAATCTCTAAAACAAAAAAAACCGCCAAAACAAGAAAATTAGTGTCAAAACTAAAAAATTGCCAAAAGGAAAAAAAAAACGCTAAAAACCGAAAAAATCGCCAAAACCAAAAAAATCGCCAAAACTAAAAAACGCTTAAAATCAAAAAACGAAAAAATATTTAAAAACTATATTTTATGTAGGCTAAAGTTCGTATCGAATTACATATCTCGTGTCCGTACGGAACCCTTCGTGCGCGGCTCACAGTCGCACTTTCACTGAATTTATTTTCACATTGAGTATTAATTTTTGTTTTGAAATGTTTTAATACTTTTAAGCACTTCCTTATTTAATGTAAATGTTAATGAGGACACTTTCCATACACATATGCATACATAAATATATAATAATAAAATAAAAGGACTTCTGACATTTCTCTTTAGCATTGTACTAAAATGTGCAAGTGTTTAGGAGCATTATTCCGAAGGACAATGGTAGACGATTTGGAATTTAGTTTCCATTAAATTCAACAAAGTATGAAACAGGAAATTTAATTTTTTTTTGCTTTTGCTTTAACTTTGTTAATAAAAGTGCAACTAAAAGTATGTAAGTATGTACATAAGTAAGTTCATACATACATATGTATGCATATATTATGCATGTACATGGGGTTTACGTGGTCACGATTTACACTATGAAATATTTTTTTCAGAAAGTTTAGAGTTTTTTGGTGAAAGGAATTTGTTGCAATTAAGTTAAAGCACTAATAATGCCAAACTGTTACTTTAGTTATTCAATAAAATATTTGTTTTTTTATTAAAAATAAATTGAAATTGATTATTGATTATTATTATTATGCATGTACCTGTATTAAATGTGCCTTGAAATTTACTTTAGCAAGAATGCAGAGTGTTGCCACACAAAAATTTTTGAGCGGGTGCTCTCAAAGTATGTAATGAAAATAAATGTTAAAAACAACAACAACTGTTCATTGCTTTCACGAGAATAGAGTGCTGCCACACAGGTATTTTTGACAGAGAGCACTCAAGTTAGTAATTGGGGTTTTTTTGGGAATTTTTTTTTAAATTTTGTGTTTTTGCTTAGGAAATGTCGGAAATAAGAAAAATAATATTAAAGTAAACATGTAGAAAATATAATTTCATTAAAACAAATTCGATAGAAGTTTAAAAGAAAATTGAAGAAAATTTCATAGTGTGAACTGTGTCTTCTTCTACATATATGATATGTTCGCTTGCAATGTGACATCTTGACATTTAAAGTAATTAACTTAATATACCTATTTTTTCAATTGTAGCTACTTCATAAACGAGGAAGAGGAAGAAGTTCAGCCACCATTTAAAATCATCATCCTACAAGTTAAATCAAACTACTTTTTCAAACAGGTTTATCTTTTTATTCTCTGTTCTTTGAAAGAATTTATGACAGAGAAAGTTTTAAGTTTAATTTAGTGAACTAATTAACCAATTACAATGTTTCATTATTTTGTAAAGTTAGCAAAAGTTTGTTGGCACTTCCTTTATATGAAAATTGCAAAGAAAATATGTATCAAAAAATTTTACTTGATGCAAAGTTCGAAAAAGTTTTCAAAAAAAAAATCTAGTTAAACAAAAGTAGATGAGTAAAATAATTGACTTCATTAAAATTTTTTTTTAAATTATTAAATTTTCAAGTAATATTATTATTTGTTACTACACTGAAAGAATATTCAGGCAGAAGTTCTATGAATTTCGATATTAATCTAATGAAAAATTCAGTAAAATTCAACCAGCGTCACGCTTCGTTGGATTAATGCAACCAGTTTCGTTAAAATTATTTTATTAAAAACTTTATCAAATTTATTTAACAGTGTAATTAATGCAGTGCTATAACTTCGAAACAATAAAATAATTTCATGAAAACAATGAAATAATTTAAATATAAAGGGGTTTCTTAATAATTAGAAAATATTGTTGTCATAAATTCAATAAAATATTCTAACGAAACCAGAATTGCAAGGAAGCAATTCCAATGAAATTGTTTCACAATATTCATGAAATTTTCATTGGATTTGTGAAAAATTTTTAATGAAATTGTTTCATTGGATTTATGAAGCAAAATTCTTTCGGTGTATATAGAATACATATTTATATTATATTAGAGCCTACTTTGTAAAGTTATAATAACTTTACTCTAAAATACATAAGAAATAACTTACGAAAAGAAACTGTTCTGAAACATTTGAGCCAAAATTATTTATTATCCTTAAATTAAATAAATCTAAATTATAGTGTAAAAGTATATTTTATATGTATGTCTCGGGGCCAATTTTTGATTTCGAGATTAAATTAAGTTTGGTTCTCTAGTTAGCTAATCTGAAAATTAAATTAGGCCCTTATTAGGAGCAACTTTCGATCTTCGACTGTAGTCGAAGGGGCCTAATCGTCGTTTTCAATAACGAGCTGATTCAATCATGTTTTTTCAGTTTGAGATTAGCACACGATATCGAACAATATTATTACCTTGTTGAATGGCGAATGCCGTAATCTCAAACTGAGGAAACGTGTTCGAATCAGCTCGTTATAGAAAGCGACGATTAGACCCCTGATCGAACGAATTTTCATTTGGTATTATCACAAGTATTCGACAAAAAACGTCGTTATTGTGAATAAAATCGACAAAAAAATAGCTTACAATTTGCGTTTGTGTACATAAAAATAAGCATTGATTAAAACTTAGATTTTTTTAAAAAATTTTGATATTAAAAAATACCTCATCGAAGGCTAAATTCTATTCGATAGAAAATTTGTTGCTCTACGAAATTATCGATGCTCATAATATGAATTTAACATTCGATTTTTGATGTGCGATTTCCTGAGAATATCGAAAATCGATGCTTCTTCTTCTTCTTTAATCTCATATTAATTGAGTTTGATATTTTTGAGCGGTAGTTTAAAATTCTTATTGCATGCAGAGTTGTCAGATATGGTGATTTAATGACAAACGTGTTGATTTTTCAACTGGTTTGATGTCAAAATTTTTGACATGGCGACATGGCGATTTTTCTGGTGATAAACAAATTTGTTGGCAATTTTTTTAACAAAAATTAAACTTGAAAATTTTTGTAATTCAGGAAAATTATTTTTTTGACGAACAAAAATTCGTTAAAACAATTTAATTTTGATGATTTTTCTCTTATATAATTAATAATAAATAAAAATAATTAATGAATTAAAAAATTGGATGAGAAAACTTTACAAGAAATAATTTTTTTTTGCGTTTCTATTTATATTTTTGGCGATTTTTTTTCTGCCAAATTTATTATTAAAAAAGTGTTACTATAACAACAAAATGATTACCAAATATACATTTATTAAGAAAAACTACATAACATTTATTTTAGCGACTTTTGGCGATTTTTAAAATTAATTTGGCGAAATAAGTCCGACAACCCTGATTGTACGCAGTATTACCATTCTGAGCAACAAAATAGTGGCAACATTGTTTGTTGCAAAAGTCATAAATGTTATTAACAGAGTTTGACTTTTTTTGTGGAAAGAAGAAGAAACTGATTAATTTTATTCAGGTTTATTATGAACAGCCACCATTAACTGGTTGAAAAGTGCAAAAATTTGTCATTTAAAGTTGAAATAGTTATTACGAAAACCTGTTGATAAAGTTGTGAATGATTAAGTAGCTATTCGCAATTGTGAATATGAATTTGAAGGAAAAAAATAACAGCTGACAAATGACAAAAATAACATGCAGTGAGAGTCCTTTGCGATGTTCGAGTTTGCTTGTATTAAGCTTAAAAATCTTGTAATTTACTTTTTGTTGCTCCTAATATGCGCCCTGTGCATAAAACAAATTATTTTGTTTATTTTTAACGATATTTATTTGCATATTTCTATTTATTTCCCACTTACATTTCGAGTGAATATTTTTCTCCTACGATTTTGTAGTTGCACTATTCACAATAGTGATTTTTTAGTTGATGGTAGAAAAATTAGGGTTGATAGATACCTCTTTTCAACCACTGACATTTCGTAAGACTGATTTATAGTATGTTTCCACCGGCATGATTTAGACAAATCACCATACATTTTGCATATGGATAAATCACCTCAAATTAGTTGATTTATTTTAAATAATGTCGAAAATACTATTTTTCGAACTCAATTTATGTATGCAACCCTGGGTTGCTTTTAAAATTACAAGCTCCATCCCTGGGTCATCCGAAAAAAATGACATTAAACAATTTTTAATAAATTTTAAATGTCAACTACATGTTAATAAAATACACATTACAGCTGCTGCACCCACCTTATAAAGAATTTGGGCAAATTGAATACGAAAATTCGAAACACTTTGAAGTGATTTACTTAAACCTACTTGATTTAAAGTCGGTGGAAACATGCTATTATCAACTTTTTTGTAAAAATTTCTCTTATCAACAGCACGTTTCTTTTCATATACTACGTTTATGCGAAAACTATTTGCAAATAAAAATATTTGCCAATAAATTAACTCACTGTTTATACCGCATTGTAAATGTATAAGAACTTGGTAGCACTTCTATTTCTATGTTACTTATGTTTGCAAAAAAAAAATTGTGCAAATGTATAAAATAACAAATAATAATTTGTTTTAATTGTCATCAATTGCACAACATTTATCAATTTATTGTTTTTTATTAGCAAACATTTGTAAGTGTGGCAACCTCAAGCATTTTATTTGCAAATAGTACGTTAATTGTGAATAGTTTTTTGAGAGTTTTTAAGTCACAATAAAACAATAAATATGGCAAAAATTAACAGTTTTATTTGCAAACAAGCCATGCGTGCGTGTTAAAGGAAATTTGCCGAATTTATTCGATACAATATTTATTTTTTTATTTTATTGAATTGTTTAATTCAATCATTGGATTAACTAATTTTTTATTCATTCAATTAATGCAAATTATAAAAATTTTTGCAGTAATTTCTTTTTATTTATTAAAAATAGAATTTCCATTAATTTAACAATTTTTTGCTTCAAACAATTTGATGATTAAAACAATAATATAAGCGATTTACATATAAATTTACATATAAAGAATTTGCAGCAAAGTGATAAATGTATCATAATTAATAAAAACAATTTACAAAAAAAAAAAAAACAAAAACTGACACCATGAATATGACAGGCTTGGTTGCTGGTAATATGTCTGTCTGCGTGTCCATAATATACAAAAACATGCTTTGTAGATGTCAAAAATTATTTTTTAGCATACTATTAAAATCAATTATCATGTAAAACATTAACAAATTGAACAATGGCGTAATAATTACTTAATTAACATAGACATATAGACTGAAAAAAATCAAAAAGCGAAGCAATTTTTTTTCATTAAAAAAAGTATAGAAAAAAGACCCAGTGTACATTTTTTTACCGACATGGCTTAGGCCCAGAAAAAGATCTGAATTTTACTGCTGGAAAAAGGGCGGGTTAAAAAAACGTAAATGGCTGGAAAAACATACTGACAGCGCGTTACCAACACATGGCACAGAGTTTCTACTTAACAACGACTTGCCTATTTGCCATGACTTTTTTGTTTGTATACAAAATATATAGAGCATTTTCCACATAATTGATTTATAAAAACTGTTTGCAATTAACCGGGTAAATCATTTAAGCTTTGCTATGTTGATTCACTAACGCAATTGCAAGCTGCTTTTTGAATAAATTAAGGGGTTAAATTAATTCACAGATCAATTAAGCGGAAACTACTGTACATGCATTTTTATGTATATTAGGGATGGCATAGTGCACTCATTTTTGATTTCGCTACGCTTGAACTTCTAATTTGGAAAAGTTTGAAAACAAAAACATGAGACAATAGAAACAGAAAAAATTCAAAACTGCACCTGAGTCGCTTCTAGAGGGATAAAATGTAAGAGCGTTAATTAATTAATTGTTTCTATCCAACATTTTTGCTGAACAAAGCTAGCTACACTCGATATTTTCTTTTTAAGGGAGTTTTTGGTATAAAATATAATACGTTTTAAAAATATTGACAACCACCGTTCTAACCAGCTCCACGGTGCCCCTAGAGGAGTCAAATATATGACGGACCTCCAATAGTTTTGCTTCGCTAATATTCAGCCTAATCATGAATATTCCCTCGGAATTTATTTCTCACGGAAAATAATTTTCCCGAAAAAACATTCCTCGAATCATAAATTCTTTGGGAACAAAAAAGATTAATACGTGGCATCACCGCATTATTAAGCTTGTTGTTTTGCTTGTTTGTTGACATTTTGTTTCTCCCTTTTTTTTGAGTGAGAGAGTAAACAAAATTAAAATAAAAAATTAAACATTAAATAAAAATAAGTTTATAAATGATTTATTTGGGCTTTTTAGTATTTTCCACCTGAAAGAACTATAAACTACAAGTTCATGTACATAAATTTTGTTTTAATGCGGTGTTAAATATGTTTTTATGTAAATTACCTTCTGTTTTTGAAAGGAAAGATTTTTAGTGAAAAAATCAAGTTCAATTGCGTTGATAATACCTACTTTTTCCCCGGGGGTTTTTTATTCCCGCATTTGGTAAAAACAGTGAAAAACTAATTCATAATAGGAAAAGTGAAAAAACTCGCGCGGAATTTTTGTTCATGATTAGGCTGATTACTTCAGAGCATACTTGCTTTTGTAATTTTTATAAATTTTTTATTGGGATTATTAATACAATTAGTATCTTAAAATGCTAATGTGGCAACATTGTGCAATCTTAAAAGTTTCATTATGAGCATGCAAGGATACAAAACACAGTTACGGAATTCACAATGAGTATCTTGAAACTTTAATGTGGCAACATTGTGTCATCTTAAAGTTTTCAATGTAAGCAGGCAACGATATAAAACACAGTATATTGAATGAAGTACAAAAAAAAAATTTTAATATTTAATATTTTTTATATGTTTTCATTAACTACAGCTGCGCTGACAGTTTTGACTTGTTTAATTTAACATTGCCATATTGTCATATCGAAAATGGCCTGCCTTCCAGTCTTTTAAGTTTGATAGTTGGTATTAAATTTGATTTGCACACAGAAAATAACAACAAACTTGCCAACCCATATTAAGGAATTAAAATATTAATATTATTAAAATGTTAATGTTATTAATAAAATATTAATATTAATATTATATTAGAAAATATTAATATTATTGCAATATTAAAACATATTTTAAAATGCTATTGTGAATACCCTAAATATAATAATGTTTACTGTGTTTTAATTAAATTAATTGTTTTTTTTTTATAAAGATATACATGGTATATCGTTAAATGAAGTGAAAAATAACGTAACTGCATTTGTTTTTAATTTTATAAGAGAGAGAAAAGCTAAACAAAATTATTAAAGTGAATGAAGTAGAGTTTAATTATTTTCTGATTGTTATGATAAAGTTTCGAAAATTTTTAGGGACATGTGTTTCGATGTAATACCCAATAATTGATTGAAAGTGCGAATTTTAATTTTTTTTGTTAGTTATGTAGTTTTGCATTTCAGCTGACGATATGCACATCTACAAACCACAAAAGAGCTCATTGTGTGTGTCATGCTGCAAAGCAATTTGCCAATTACTTAAACAAATTAAAATTTAAAATAGTAAGGTCACATTATTTGTAACATTTCACAGCATCTGAGTAAATAGTTTGAGTGTGTATTTTTTTCAAAGCATAAATAGTTTTAAATTAAATTTGTTAATTATAATTAAATATGTATAAACAATTTTGTTCTGTTTAAATTAATACGCCTGATTTACCATTAGAAGTCGGAAAGATTCTATATTTATTTAAATAAGATTACTATCATTCATGTCAAATAATAAATTCTGTATGAAAGAGGGATTGTCTGTATTCTTTAGAAAACGAAACAATATTGTCCAATACTTAGTTATATCGTCATATTCACCCCCCCCCCCCCTCATTGTGAATATAATTTTCCCACGAAATATTTCCTTTTTCTCTATAGCTGCAATTGTGAATTATTTCCATGTGAAAGAAACTCGAAAATATGGCAACGCTGATTTTTAATCCCGTGAGTTTTCCCCAAAAATGTTTGTGTGTTTGTTCCTAAATGTTTTGTTTGGGAATAAAAAGAAGAAGCATGATGTAAGTAGTTTTGTATTTTTTTAAAGGAGTTTTTCATTGTTTGATTTTATTTTTAAAAGTAGTGAAAATGCATGAATTTATTTATGTACATAAGGACAGTATGTAAGTAATCACTGCATCACTCAAATTTCCTCTCTTTATTTTCTCCAAAAAGTTTTTTTCTTATAACAACACAAATCGAATCAAAATGTTATTCATTTACATAGCTGAATAATAAAAAATTTATTAAGAAAATTATAAAAATACGCATAGAAAAAATATAATTACATCAATTCACAATAGCGTGTTGAATTTGCAACATATCGTCTGTTTGTTTCTGCTTTGATGTATGGGACAAAAATGTGTTTTCGAGAAAAATCGATGAAGAATGTTTAGTTCATTAGTTTTATAAAAATGCACAATAGAATTTTTTGTTTAACAATAAAAGTAATACATACATATACATACATACTGGAGCCTTTTTCGCGTTTGGCGTTTTTTTTCGGTTTTTGGCGCTTTTTTCATTTTGGCGATTTTTTTCATTTGGACGATTTTTTCGAATTTTGCGGCTTATTTTAGTGTTAGATTTTTTTTTAATTTTGGCGATTTTTTAATTTTTGGCGATTTTTTTTGGATTAGCAATTTTATAATTTTCGGATTTTTTAGTTTTACCGTTTTTGAAAATTTCAAGAGTTTACCTCTTACGGTTCCCAAGATATAGCAAGTTGTCAAAGTTACATAGTCAAAATTGCATTAACTGATGGACCACCCTTTAATTTGAATTTTTGTGTTAATTGTTGTAGTCTATATAAAAATACACTAATTTTACAAATTGCAAGTGTCAATATACATATGTATATACAATTATATGTATATTACATGGGATTTTAGCATTTTTTGTTGCTCGTTTTGGAAAACCTTTTAATTTTTAATTCTCATGTATTTGTTGTTGTAGCGGCCAAGGTTCTACATACTCTGTCCAAATTTCAGGTCCGTAGCTCTTACGGTTCCTGAGGAAATAACGTGTGACGGACAGTAGGACAGCGTAGCGAAAACAATAGGGTCCTTTTTTCACCTTTGGTACCTTTGGTGTACGGAACCCTAAAAACACTATAATTGGAGTTGAAAAATCTGCATTTTTAGGCCACAAATCTTCAAATCTGAATTTCGTCTTTTTGGAGTGTAAAAATCTGCAAAGTCCACATAAATCTGCATTTATGGAAACCGTGGTTGCACTTTCTTTTTACTCAACTGAAGAAAATGGCTATTCCTAAAAACTATAGATATTTATCCCCAATCACGCACAAGTGGATACCAGAAAGCTGCCAGACTGGGAAAAGGATTTTTATAACTGGATAGTCGATGTTCCAAAGTAGATTTTGATTTTTTTTTGCATTTATCCGGCATTATGTATTTTTTCTGCTTCTTTCTTCTTTTAATTTCAATGCATACACACATATTTTGGTAACAACAAGTTGTCATCACTAACATAAACATCACTTCAAAAAGGAAAATAGAGATAAAATGAAAATAAATTCAATCTATATTTAGATATTACTGAACAGATGTCATTATCATTGGAGTGTTTCAGTTTTTATTATGTCTTTCTTTCACAAGAAACAAAAAAAAATGAGCAACATAAAAACTATTGTAAAATCAGAGACATAAATAAAACATTTTAATTTAAATGAAGTTCATTATGAGCAGCAACATCATTATCGTCAGCAGAGTCGTCATTGAAGTGTTCAACAAACAAAACTTGCATAAATTTGTATTTATGTGTTTGAGTGTGTGTGTGTGTGTCTCTCTCTGTTGTTTCTATGCATTTCGTTTGTTTACTCGTGCAACCAACAAAGGAAACAAACAATATTACACAAAGACAATTTGGTAAAAAAATTAAAATTGAAATGCATCAGTTTAGTGAGTGACATTGTTCAATTGGTCGTTGCTGTTGTTGTTGTTTTTTCTTTTTTCTTTAAGTCTTGCACTAGTTAATATCCTTTTAAGTACACACAAACACACCCACACACATTTAACATTTCAAGGCATGTTCAGACTGGGCAAACATTTAGCGTAACTAATGTAACCACTATTTTTGTTTTATATTTGTTGAAGGTGCATGGAATTTCGTTTCATTTAATGAATATTTATATTTCGCCTAATATTTTCTCATTTGGTTTATATGTATACACTTGGTCGCAAAACTCTACATATGACTTAATATGGATTTTAAAAAAATTTTAGTTTTTAAAGGAAAATCATTAATTTTTTCACCTTTTTTTAATTTTAAAATAGAAGTATGTAATTTAAATTAAATAAAACTATCACATATGATTTAAGTAAGAAATAAGAAAATTCAATATTTTATCGGATTGCAAAAGTGTACATACGATGTATTGTTGAATACATTGTGTACAATTTTTTTTAAATTTTAATAGCTTGTGTGTCCGTTTTTTTGATCAAAAAGTTCTCTAAGCCTAAGGCATCGAAGAAATCAGATCTTTCTTGCTTTCGCTGTTGACAAATTTTCCAAGTTTTCGTTTAAAATTGTACTTATTTGAGATAGAGACGATAACCGTTTATTTTTGACGCCTCTGCTTCAAGGAAGCCCACAAATAATTGATCAGATTTAAATCTTGGGACTGCGGAAGATGTGGAAACTACGGTTTTACTTTATAAAGAAGCCTTTGCTTAAGCAGCCTTAAGATATTCTTGGGCTGATTATCATGCATAAATATACATTTATCTTTAAGGTTCGATTTGTTCACATTCTACAAAAAATAGTTCATTAAAATATCTCAGTAACTGCGGCGATCCATAATTCCATTAAAAAAGTTTTAATTCTATAACCCCATCAGCACTTATGCACTCTTACACCGTTACGGAGACCCCATCATGTGTGATAGCACTGCATACGTTTTATTATCCCAGTCAAATATTACCCATCCATGTTTTTGGTGTTCCGACGTTGCCAAATTGGTTGAACTTATACTATTTTCCAAAGCTTTAATTTATTAAGATTGACGACGTCTTTGTACTCCAGAGCTTAATTATATCGTTTAGTTTTGTTTATTGGACTTAAGTATGGTCTTTTTCTGGCTATACACGTCTATAATCCATCTTTCTTTTAGCAACAGCGAATTGTATTACAATATACAAGAATTCCATAATTATTTTTAAGGTCCTCTTTCAGTTTCGTGCTACTTCTGTTTGTATTTTTCGCAATTTCTCTTACAATTTTGCGCCTTAGTCTTTCATCAAGCCTTGCTATTCGCCCCAATCGTGGCAAAATTTGACTCTTTTATAGTTTTGCTGATATTTAGGATTTCCCATTTAATTCCCTTCATTTGAAAGATTGAGGACTACTGCTAATAATTAAAGGAAAATTTAAGCAAAATCTAACACATGTTGTTAAGACAAGAATAAATGAACACAAAATGATAAAATAAAAAGTGCTACTATATCTGTATTTAATACAATTCAAACGCGTATGTACACTTTTGCGACGTTGGCTAAGTGTCATTTTCAGTAGTTTTTATTTTACTAAAAGAGTCCAATATAATACTCAAGATACAATATTTTCAAAAATTAAACATTAAATTAAAGTTATGAATAAAAAGTATAAAATGCATAAAATCGTATGTAGAGTTTTGCGACTAAGTGTACCTCAAGTATACATATCTGAGTATATGCACATATTGTGTGTGTATTTGTGTGTTGTTTATTAACGGCTCTTTATAGTTTTCCTACTCTTTGTTTATACGAATGGGAACAGAAAATTGGAACAATTATGTTTATATTTACACTTCATAATGAATGATTTTGTTTTAAAAAACAGTGCTGGCATTTCAGTGATTTTATTACAAAATTGAGAAATTTTCCAATTACATGTTAAGGATCTCAAGTAACGACACCTTTTATTGCGGCTTAAAGCAATCATGTAGCTTTTGAAGAAATACAACCCTGATATGATAAGAGTTTATTAAAATGTTCAAAATACAACAAGAATTCATTAGATCAGGGTTGTATTTTTTTGTTTTATGTAGCCTTTAGCATAAGTAATCATTTTAATTACTATTTATCGGTCTTAAAAGCAATTTTATTTTTTTTAATTCTTGCACAGTCCAGAATTTCTGTGTTAAAGTACAGATTGAACATGGAAATTTAGGAATTAGAATAAAAATCATAACATTTTTGGTAATACACACAGAGAAAAGCTGCAACTTAAAAATAAGAACGCGTCACTATAATTCAATCACATTATAGAAAATATATATTGAGATATATTTAAAATAAATAAAATTAATAATTAATTAATACTGTTAGTTAATATTTTTTTTTCATATTGAATAAGAAATTTCAACGTGACTAGACTTTCGTTAATGTTTCTTATTAACTTAACATGGTTTTTATTGATTTTAAGCTGTTTTTTCTCTGGGTGTACATAATCTACAGAATCCTCTACGTTCTGCTGCGAAATTACGGCCCTCGATATTGAACGAAATTAAGAAATCTTTCAAGAAATTATTAAAAATTTCAATCTGAAACGAATGAAAAAATTTAACCTCTGACTTACGCATCATTTTCAAAACGATTCTTATGAATTCGAATGTTAAAACATATGCTACACCTGCTTAAGTTGAAATTTAGAATACACAATTTAATAGCATGTGTTTCACATTCCGAAATTTTGACAAAAAAATATGTATACAATTTAGAAATGGAAAGATAAATCATTATCCAGATTTAGAGTATTCAACAAAGTACACAATTAAGATTTCTAAAAACTACTTTTGTTACAATAATACAATTTTGGTCTATTATTATTTTAAAATAAGCAATATTTGTCTTCAAATAGTTTAAGAGAAATTAAAATCAGTTTTAATTAGTTTATTTTTACATATGAATAACATAAATAAAAAAAAAAATTTCTTGATTTTTTCATTTATTACTTATATTTTTTTGGTAATGCTCAAAGTCAGCTAATGTCAGTGATGCCAGTTCTTTATACATATGTATTAGTGATGAGCGATAACGAGATTTTTTAATAATGTTGCTCCTTGTGAATGTGATTTCTAAATCGCTGTTCTTTTAAACTGTGACTGTGATCACAGTTTAGCAGTATTTTGTTTGTAGCAGTTCTGAGAAAATCTAATAAGGAGAGCAGCAGTGAGATTAAATTGTGACTGTGATCACGGATTAAGTCATTTCAGCTCTTCTGCTTTAAAAGTCTTTATTAGAATTGGTATTTTGAAAAATACTAATAAGAAGAGCGACAACAACAAACAATTAGCAAATCAACCCCGTCCAAATATTGAGATTTTCGTATAAGAGGCAGAGAGACAACAATTTGCAAATACATATGAACATGTAAGATGTACATAGTTGCCAGAAAAGAGGATTTGACACGATTTGACGATTTTTTTATCAACAAAAGCTGAAGGTATAAAAAAATTCATCTGGTAGCCTTATCCATTGTTAAGTAAGCACATAAAAACAATCACAGTTTGTATAAAATAACCATATTTCCAAAACCTGTTACTTGATAAATTCAGTCACAGTTGTGATTAGTGATTTTTCAATCGCTGTGCAAACAGAACAGGTTTCAAAATATCGCTCAACTCTAATATGTATGTATGTTGTTACATATTAACCGTGTTGCCGTACTCAACATTGACATCCCGCGTAATCGCTTTTTCACCGGCAACTGTTCCCGTACTCAAAGTAGTGGTAAGTGAGAGCGTGTTTTGAGTGAGAAATATTTCTACATATTCTTCTTAAAGGAAATCAGACTTGCCATTTCAGAACTTTTTTCTTCGTTTAGCACTAAAGATTTTGAAAATAATGCTAAGTGCTAGTTTAGAACTTTCTTTAAACTATTTAGCATTTTTTGCACTTTTTTATTTCATTAAATTCATAAATTTTCCACAGGTAATTCCTTAATACAAATTTTGATCCAATTAATATTATATATATCTGTGGCAAAAAGAAAAAAGTGCTTAAGTCGAGCTAAGCTAATTTTGAGTTAATAGTACCTCGGTAGTATGCATATTCGAAAGTACTCCTGGTCAAAATCTCAATTAATTTGTGTTATTCTTCAGGAAGTTATAGCATTATGATTTGCGACTTATATTTTTTAGACTTCGAATCTCATTTGAAATAATAGTTTAATTTAGATTATACATACTTTGGTATATTTCAACTTAAATGTATTACTTATAGTGTGTAGAACGATGTTTACTTCAAAAATAAAGGTTAACAGATAATTTCCCAACTTAACTGCAAAAGAAATACTTTTCTAAAGATCGACTTGAACGCTTAAAAGTAAGTGCTCTCCCGCAAAACGGTAAAATATGACTTAAGCACTTTTTCCTTATTGCCACATATATTATATAAATGAACCGCTCTTAGATGTACATATGGGTAAAAATATATTAAAGTACATACACCATTTGAAATACTAAATTAACAAAAAAAAATTTAAGTTTTATTCTTTTTAGGATCTTAAAGTGTTAATAAGGTTATTGTTTATCTGTCAATTAAATCGGTTCATCTGATTTATCTATGTAGAAAATAAATATGTATATTTTTACTTAACTTACTTACTCTAGAGTGTTACTCTTAAATATTTATTCTTTCTTGGTATTCCACTCGCAGCTGGATTCAAAATTTATAAATTAAATATATCAAGCGACCTATACATACAATATTATTGCATATTTTATTATTATTCACATTGTTGGAGTTACGTAAAAAGGTCAAATCTCGCACAATTTACGCAACACCATCAGCTATACTATGGAATGATTGACACAAATCATTCAAAAAATATGGCGAAATTTTTCTTACAATAAAAAACTTAACATAATACTATATAATTTTGCCAAAACATTACACAATAAAGGTATTCATTTCAGTTTTTTTTTGCTTGAAAAATGGAAAAAAAAATTTTAACAAAATTTTTTAATTTTTTTTCCTCTTTTTGTTGTCAAAAAAATTACATTTTCCATTTTTGCAACGAGAAAAAACTGAAATGAATACCTTTTAATATAATTCTAATTTCTTTGTTCTGAAAAAATTTATCGTGCAAACTATTATGATATACACGTTAGCGATGATATGGAATACAAAAAATTCACAATTTCTTTGCAAGTGTGTGGGCCGCTTAAGAAATAAGAGAAACTAAATATTTTTCACTTTGTTGTGTGTGCTATAGAAAATTTTAGCACTTTTATTTCTGCAATCTAGTACTTTTCCTCATACAACTTATGGCAACACTGCAGGAAATACTACAGACCAATGTTACCGTTGATACTTTTTTTTTTGCAAACACTGCATAGTACTTTCGTTAAGTTAAGAGTAGACAACACTGTTTATATAACTAACGTACCTTTTCACAATGTATGGTTAAAAGATAACAGGGACTTTAACGGCAAGTTTTGTATGAAGAACTGTCAGTTAAAGTTCACGTTAACTCTTAACCATACATTTTGAAAAGGGACGTAAAACAAAATCAACTACATAATGCTTTTTCCTAATGTTTGAACAAAATTTCTAAACAATTTTTTTTAGCACAAAGGAAAACTGTTTGCGAAATCTTTGCTTTACATGTACTTATATTAATGTATGCAAAAGTGTATGGGAAAAATATAATAATAATAATAAAAACTTACCTCAGGTGGATCCCAAACACATTCACCTGTGGTTAGATTCGCATACATGTGCTCTTTGGTACGGGGTTCGATAATTTCCACCCATTCTATTCTGTAAGTAGAAAATATACAAAATAATATACTAGAAAATGCAAATAAGGAAAAATAAGAAATGTTTGACAGGTACATAGTAATAATTACTCCTCATTTTTTTAAAGGGTAATTAATTTATTATGTATGCATATTACTAGCGCTAATAAAAATATTGAAAGATGTAGTTAAACTTTATTGGCCCACTGTACATACATAGGATATACATACATACATAATATTGTGTGTATTTAAATACATTTATGTGCAAATTAAGAAATATACTAAATTTATTAAAATAATCTTATGCACGTTATGAGTATTAATAATAGCTAAAAATAAACTTATTTCTTGACAATGAATGTTTTGTTTTATAAAAATAAAAAATACATATTGAAGGGCACAAAATGAAAAAAAAAATAAAACCTAATTAAAAATTCTTTATTTGCAAAAGGGTTCCATACGTACTCTTTCTCCCAATTTAAATTAAATTACATATTTATCTATTAGGAATTGTAACGGTACAGAAATTAAATATGAGCATACTTGCATATCGTCGATGGTGGTTACTGGTTTGCCGCACAGTATATTAAAAATACATTATTACTGCGGCAAACCAATAACCACCCAACGATATGTATGAGTTAGGTGCTTTCTATATTATTATTATTATTATGCTTCTTTTTATTCCAGAAAAAAAACACAAACAAAATTTTTGGGGGAAAAACTCACGGGAATAAAAATCGTGGATACCATATATTTTTTCGAACATGCTAGTTTTTTTCAATTGGAAATAATTCACAATTGCAATTTTAAGGAAAAGGGAAATATTTCGAGCGAATAAATATTCACGATAGGGGTGATTGGTTGGAAATAGGCAATTGAAAATAAAATTTTTGAACAACAATATGCATATACCCTTAAAGGCAGATTTTGTAATAAATTTCGTTTCAAATTTGTATGAAATTTAACGAAAATTCATTTCAAAAAATATTTTTACCACACAAATATCAAAACGAATAAATCGTTTGTACACATTTACAAGAACTATCCTTTAATCATTCTAAAAAGGTGTGATGACTTCCGATTGATTTTGAGAATATTTTTTAAGTTAATCTCATTGCCACTGATTTTTAGAAAGCACACTAGAAGATAAAAATATAAACAATAGGTATAATAATAGACTTGTGAATAGAAATTTATCAAAAATTATTGAAAAAAAAACTATTAAAACAATTTTAAATTTGTTTGACAAAACATCACAGCTTTTGACGCTTTCAAATCTGGTTTGTGTCCAAGACGGGGTTTCATGACTTACTGGAATGAGTAGATATATTTTTTTAATACATATTTCTGAAATTTATAATACATAGTGATTTTATTTTTCTTAAAAATCCACATTCATTCTGCTTGTTTTTCGAATAACCTCATTTTCGTGTACCTTTATTTTGAATTTTCCAAAATCTTGCCAATTTTGCACACATACATACATATGCATCTATGTACACACATGCATGTGTATATTAAATATATATTCCATCAAAATGTATCACACTGTGCAACGCCCCAGTTTTCCTTGATTCCTTATTTAAAACAAAAAATTAAAAAAAAAGAATCATTCTTTCTCTCATAACAAAACGAAAAAAGTTTGCAGTATAAATAAAGTAGAAACAGAAAAAAAATTGCAAATAAAAAGAAAAGTATTCATTCAATATTTCAATTCATTCATCAAACGAAAGAAAAAAAAGCAATGAAAACATATGACGACATACATACATATGAAGGTAATAAGTCTTTTAATTGCTTAGGCATAGGTATATACTTTATTTATAGTATACATATGTATGTATGTATATAAAAAACTCAAGTTAATGGCAGGAAATTTAATTATGAAATTATTGAACAGTAATAAAACCTAAGAAGAAGAAAAAGAGTAAAAATCAAAATTAATAATAATAGTTCCGGCATTTTTGTATTTTATGTATGACACGTTTTTAGTTGAAGTCTGTGTACTCAATACACACACACACACACACACAACATACTTGTATTCCTTAAAAGGACACATAAACATGTATTAATTTATTTCCTATATAAAAAAACACAATCATTCACAATAGTTTTTATTTCTTACAATGTTGCCAACTCGGTAATATTTATGTCTACATGTAGTTCATGTACTAGCACAAATTTTTGCATTCTTTTATTTAAACAAGTACAATTTTATTTTTGTTCTATAAAGGCACGGTCGGTCACATTGGTAAAATATTTGCATCAAATATGTTTAATAAATTCTTTTTAAATAAACACACATTTGTTTGACCACATTGATTGTTCAAACAGCTTTCAAATAACGACAGGTGCTAACATCGGAAAATATATTTTCCGCGTGGTCCGACTTAAGCAAGTACTTGCTGTGCGATATAGTTTTCTTTCAACGGGCTTTAATTAGTAAAATTTTATATAGAATGAAGGACGTTCCAAAACTTATGATCAAACAAGCAAACTACATCTTGGTTTTTTGAAAGAAATAATTACCACTTTTAAGTGAAAATATTATTTATTAATTTTTAGTTGATATTTGTGGCAATTGATAATGACGAAAGCCACAACACATGTGATCCTAGTTCCCCTACGGAACGTTGAGTGGTTACACTCCGTTGCCTGGCAACTGGTGAGAATTTCAGATATCTTAAATATCTATTTCACATTCCTCATTACACTATTTCAGGGAGTATGTCTGATGTGTGATGTGTGCAATTTATAAAGTTTTGCAGACAAAATATTTGAAGATGTTCCCGATAATTTTATTAATTTGGGTATTTACTAATTTACTTGCAGATACCATTCAAGGAAGAAGAAAGGAGTTCATTTTCGGATGAAATCACACAATCGTGGAACTTTGGGAGTTATCGTATCGTTGGATGGAAAGCATATTGTGATGCGCCCGCTTATTCTTGAAACATGCGCTCGCTTATTCTGGAAGCATTTGTTTCAACCACAAAGATAAGTATATATGTATGCATGTATAGCTGTTTATTTCAGTATTTTTAAGTGTTCGAATTTTGTTTATTTTTTAGGAACACACCGACGTGGGGTCGAACGGTTGAATATCCGATGGAGGAGTTTTTCGAAAAAGCTCATTCAATGAAGCTTTAATAAATAACTGAATAATGACTGAAGCTGCCTTCGCCAAGAGCACTAAAAATGCGAAAATTATCCGTTCCATATGTTACTGTTAGTTGTGATTGCCATTTACAGTATTAAAATGCGTTCTTATTTCAAACTAAACAACTGATATTCTTTTTAGTGCTTTTTCAATGGAAAGTCATCTATTTGGAAGAGCTGAATCATCATTAATTAATGAAATTTATTATTTGACATATTGTCAGAAGTGTACATACATATAATAATTGAAATTTATTTGCTGGTGTTTTAGCATGTCTATAGACGTATTTCATTGGCGCTTGAATCAAATCATCAGTAGACTTTAACCACAACTTTTGAACAGTCACAAACCTCTTACTTTATGCACAGAATTTCATTGGTTCAAGAGCCAATGAAATACGTATATAGACATGCTAAAGCATCAGCAAATAAATTTCAATTATCATTAATTAATTTAAAAATTTTATCAAAAGGTTTTTTTGGATACTAGAAAATTGGTTAATATAAAAGAAGTAAAAAATTTTGAATTAAAATGTTGTTTTGGACTTTAATCAAAACGAGCACATTTAGAGCGTTCTATATTAAGCGCTTTGAATTGCTGTCTATAACTGATAAAAATTTATCATAACAAATAACGAAATGACGGCACAAGCGTTGTCAAATTTTTGTTAAAGCACGCTTACATGCAAAGACGTTGTGGTTTTTTTATTGTGAATATAGTTCACTTAATATTTATTAAATTAATTAATGATATTATTTATTAAAAACATTCATATTTTTCTTTATTTTTATATTTGTTTTTTAAAAATTGCGTAATAAATTAAAAAGCCAAACAGTTTGTTTACGTTTTTTCAAACGACAAATTTTAGCTTGAGCTCTCTGACAAAAAGCACTAAGTTAGCATCCCTGATGAAAACAAAATATCGATTAAATTAAAGGAGAAAAAACAAACAGAGAGTTGTTGAGGAGAGTACAAGAGTTCATTAATAAGGAAGTGCAAATTTAAAGGAACACAACGATTAATCAAATTGTTCAAAAGGAAAACTGCATCAGCAATATTGGCAACCAATTAAAATAGGGAGGAGTTTGGGGAGGAAATTTTTTTTAATGTAGAAATGTTTAATATTTGCAGGCTTAAATTTAGTTGGTAATTATCGGAGTGACTACTTCAAATAAGAGGTACCAAGAAATAAATACAAAAGTACATGCCTACATTTTCTTGCAACAAATCATGCAAAATAAAATCATTGCTTGCAGAGAATATCTACTTAGCTTTTAACATAATTTAGGTAAACATGCAAAGTTTGCTACAGCTCGTGGGTGAATGCAGTTTTATGTAGCCTTTTTACATACAAATATTATTTATATACCTACTTATACTATGTAGGTATGTGTGTATGTATGTATGCATTATTTATGTAGGTTTTATGGACCTTCATACTTGCAAAACCATTTTAAATATTATACGAGTACATTAGATCATTTAAAATGTTAAAAAAGAATAAAAAATCTACTCACACACACCTTTCGCAACTGGAACTCATTTTAGTTTTCCCATTAACTTTTTGTTTGCTGATAGATAGGTACGAACAATTTAAATAATATGTAATTTTGTAAGAAATTAAAAATAATATTCACATAGGTAGAACCGAATTCAATTAAACTTTAGACTTTATTACAGCCAATTAAATAAAGTTGGTGTTGTTATCGTTTAAAACATAACCACCAGTCTCTGGATTTTTTTTTCAACTATATTTTTCTTTTATAGCAATTACTCCTGCTTTCCCGTTGTTTGGTTGGGCCTTTTAGTAGCGGCTGCTTAATAAGCACCCCACTTTTTTTGTTGTTTTTGCTTGTATTTTCCACCTTTTTTCATTTGTTGTATTTCTTTATTTCTAACTTCACACACACACAAACACTAACGCACATTTCTCGTACACATATGCACTAACACTACTCCAATACCATGGATTTTTCTTTCACTTTTCATATAAGCAAAATGCAATTTTTTTTCTTCTGCTAAAATTTTTCTTTTTCCTATAGTACAAACACTTTTCTTTGCATTTAACCTTTTGTTTTAATCAAAAAAAGGCCATCATTTTGCTTATGTACCCTAACTACATACATAAGTACATATATTTTTAACTTATTTGACAGAAAAGAATTTGCACTTCATTTTTTTTTCTATTCCGAAAATAAAATTCAGCAATCGACCGTCCGCTAAATACACACTAATGTAAAACTAAAAAAATTTGACTGACGCCCGTCTAAATAAAACTGCATTGAGTGAATGAGTAAAATTAAATGATGTTTTTGCTTTTGTTGTTTATTTATATAGCTATTGTGAATGGATTCTCAATAAAATGTGAGTTTTGCTGACCAGCGCTGCCAGCACCAACTGTAAAATTTGCAACATTTATAAGTATGGCAATTTTGTGCTGTTATCACTTCTTACAGAGCAGAGTTGACAGGCTAACATTAAATTGCGATATTACTGGAATGATGATGAGCTCTCAAAAGTGAAAATGGAATGTTTTTGCAATATTCTTAAATATTCTTAGAATTTTCCTTGCTATTTGTAACGGTTTCTTAAATCGTATTGCAAGCCCTGAAAGTAAAAATCTTATATAAATCAACAATTTGAATAGAAAGTACATACATAGATACATACATATATATATATATATATATATATATATATATATATATATATATATATATATATATAGATTTTTTATTTATTTAATTGAATCGTATAAACTTTATATACATATATAAAAGTAAACAAATTTACATAAAATACATACATATACATATATGGCACTAGCTATTTGGGATGTCAGCTATTGTATTAAAAGTGTACTTTACGTTCCCGTTTTCATATTTAACGATGATTTTTATCCTGCCTATCCACCAAATTATTTTTAAATTAAAAATTAATGATGTACTGCTTTTTTGGGGTTCATTAAATACAGTAATTTTTAATTTTTCTACATTTTATTGATTTTTTTCTTATATAAGCAAATTATATTTTTTTAAATGCATTTAAAAAATCAAGAACTTAATAATTAGGGATACTATACAGAGTTGTGTGGTTAATAGCAATCGGCAAACAAAGATTCGTCTTGTTGTTTCATCGAAAAGATGATGTCATCCAACAGGGAAATGAAACTTTCCGAACCCAGCAGCCAATCATTGTGATTCTTTAACAAAAGCTCCAAGTCTATGCTTTTGATAGTTTCAATAAAATCTCTAACACCTACTGTATTATAAGACTTATACAAATCTGCATCAATACAAGGCGTTTCTAGCGATTTAACATTGATGCTGGACGAGTTCGCATCGGAAAAGTTGCCATTATCGAGACGCATTTGCGCTTCGTAAGAAGCCGCCAAAAGATTGATATCTTGTGAAGATAATATTGACTCAATAACTTCATCTGAACGATCACGCTCCATCTGGCTAATGGACACATTGGCATTTATAGTGTCGGCAGTTAAAACTGATATTGTATTTGTATTGTATGGCAGTTCATTATTAATTGTTAAAGAATTTTGCCATTCCATGGAATTTTTCGGTGAGCACGATGACATTGAAGGGGAACTAGCTGGTGTTGAAACACTACTACTATTGTGGGGTGAAGAAGACTCCTTATCCATGCCTTCTATTAAAGATTCAAAATTATATTTTTTCAATTTCTCCAATAAGCATTGCACCAAACCAACAGCCGCTTTTAATACCTCCAAATCACATTCTTCTTGCAAACATTTCAAAATGACACCGAAGAAGCCACGCTGAGAGAGTTTATTGAAAACTTTTAATATTCTAAGATTTATTTCTTTTTCGGTGAGAGTTACAATCTTTTTGTATTCTTTGGAAAATGTAACGGTAGGAAAGGTGCCATCAATCATGCCCTGATTGGTAAACTGTTTTCTAAATTCCAAACCCCAGAAATCTAAGGCTTCCAATTTCACCTCCCAGTGCAAATCGATTATAACGCAATGGGCCAACGTCGAATATAAACTGTCCATATAGCATACAGGTATACGCCGGTGTTCATGTATGGTGGCCAAAGTTTTCATGGCCTCTTTGCGTACAATGCCTTCACTTTCATTGTAGAGCACAAAAATTAAATGCTCCTGAGTATTACAAAGTTTTTAGAAATTATAATATTATCATAAGAAATATAGTCTTTTCGCGTTATACTTACAATTAAGTCCTGACTATTCAAATCATTATCCCATGTTATATTAATCATAACCATTTTGCCAAGGCACTTTAACGCTGAAGCTCTCACATAAGGCTCCTGATCGTTTTTAGCCATTTGCAATACAATTTCACACATTTTATAGTCATGCAAAAATTGTTGAAATGCAGGAAATTCTTTTGGAAAAAATAAATTAATACATATACATAAAGCTTTTTTCTAGTTTCATTGTACTTACTAGCTCTTGATATATTTGCTATGGAGGTGGTTAATTCTAAGGAACTGTCACGTACTTCCCAGGCTATATCATGAAAACGCTTAACTATTATGGGACCCAAGCACTGCAGTCCAGAACCCTGAAGATTGTCCACCAATAGAGCCATATTGGGCGAAAGAAAATGTTCTATGGACAACTGCACCAGCTTTAAGGCCTGCACAGTCAACTGTAATGGTATAAAAATTTTTAAATTTATTACCCTACATGCATATTTACTTCCTTTTTGCATACTATTTACCCGTTCGGTAAGATTGGGATTCTCCAGTATAACAGCCACTATATTCACCAAGCAAGTCGTTTCTATACTTTCTTTCCATGAAATACGATAACGTTTGATTAGTTTCTGCAAACCAATTAGGCAGGCATGCAAAACGTTGGGTATGGCCGTTATAAATTCTGCACCCATCCACATTTTACACCAACCGGGCACAACTCGGCCATCATTCGGTCCATTGTTACATTCGCTTGTATTTGAATCGTCAATGAACTCTTTTAGAGCATAAATTATTGCTTGAAACACCATTATAGCTTGTTCACGCTCTAATATATTTTGCATTGACAAAATGCCATGTATAGACTTGTAGGCCAAGTCCGCCATAGCGGCCAAATGTGTACCCTCCTCTGAAGGCAGAATCATATCACGCACTGCATAGCATATGCGCAAAGTGTGCTCACACGAAACTTCAAATATTTTTATAAGATAATTATCAAATAATTCCTCTTTGTGTCTGCGGCCACGTAGTATAACCAAAACTGGCAGCAGGTGAAACATTATCAACTGATTTTCAAATTTCACCCGCTCCGTTTCAATAAGTATTTCGGGTGGTGCTCGAGAGCCTAATTTCTTCCACAGCACTTGATTAACTTCGGACAATTTAATAAGAGTCAAAATTTCTGAACGTTGCGCGCAAAATTTCATAATATTAAAGAAATTTATACCAAAACGATTGAACTTCTCCGGCTTAATTTGTCCCTTGTCCCATTGTTCTTGCACTAGCACAGCATAATTGAAACTGACCAAGGTGCGCAAAATTTTACCCAAAAAGAAACGATTTTGTGTCATTTCAACCAACTTCCATATATTTAATTCCAAATTGTGATACGTTTGGCACAAATTCGTTATATTCGTCTTCTCCTCCGACTCCAAGGTCTGCTCGAATATATAGCACAACAGTTCCAGTGTAGATGATAGTCTGCGCTGCAATTCTGTATCGTCTACAATGATTGTAATAGTATCGCTGTCTTCTTTGTACACATTCTCCTGTATGGGTTGTATAATTTCATTCAGCACTTCCAATACGATTTTTTCATCTTTGGCCTTGACGGAAAACTTGTACAAAAGTTCGTAAAGAAGTTTGCGAGCCTCTTTTATCACATACAAAGTGTGATCGCGACTACAGAGTTCAATAAGAAAATGCCAGCATTTCTTTAGGCGTATGTAGGCCAAGCCTAAACTATAGCGGGAAACAGCGGCTAAAAGGCGAATGAAACCCAGTTTTGTGGAAGGACTAAAGCAATGTTTGTTGCCCTCAATAATGGCGAGGGCGCTAAAGATAAAACGATATAGGTATAATTATTTCTAAAAAACTTATAAGTTTTGGTTTGCAGTTTGTTATAGCATAATGGAATATGCACATACATACATATTTATATAAGAATTATAAAATTTTTAAGTAAAATCAACAACTTTCTCTTATCTAATAATATACATACATATGTACACGCCCAGTCAGCATTTAATGAAATTAATGATCATATTCCAGTCACTTTCGACTCCTCCGCACGATTAAAACGAGCATTTCGCTCGTTTTCGAGTCAAAAAATTACTGTTAATTCGGGAGAAAATGGTACCCTAGCCGCGAATCTTCTAAAAAGAGTCTTTTATGACTCGCGTTTCTGATCAACTTCGACTCATTTTCCAGTCATTTAGATTTTTTTCACACATTCAATACTATTTGAATTTACTGATTTTAATGCATGAGCTTGCTGTTTAGTTTTTTAAACAAATCTCCTTCCAAGTAGTTTTAGGAATCATTTTCGAGTCTTATTTTAAGCGCATAACTGATTAATCAGACTCCATTTGGTGAAACAATCTTCCAAATGCTGACTGGGTGCAAGCGTACACATGACTATTTGTACATTTTCATTCTTGACAATCAGAATTAGGCAAACTTAACTTATCACATTGATATACATATCTATTGACAGCAATTGGCCGCCGTACTTCCCTTCCTACTTTTTGCTTACCGATCCATTATATTTCGTTCTTTCAATGTTATCAAAATCCATTCGTTTTGCATGAGCAGACTACAAAAATTTAACACAAACGATGTCACTTTTGGATTTAATTTTGTGAAATCCTCGTTTAGCAACGTTATGCATTTGTCCACCCACTCTATGGCGAAGGGGGCTTGTAATATGTACAGATTTTCTAATAACAGAAAAAAGAAAAGTGTCTACTTTTATTACACCCTCCATAAGGCCGAAGATGTCTCTCATAGGAAAACATATATTTACCTTTTTCTGCCAAATGGGTTATAAGCTTTTCAAAGTAAACATTGTTGGGAATGACGAAATTTCGTTGCAGAAAAGTTTCAAATATGCGTTGCAAACGTTCAATAATTTCTTGCTGTTCCATTATTTTGTATGGTTTATTGGAAATTCTCTATTTATATTTTTTAATTGTAACATTAATTTTAAGTACTTTTTCTTCGTTTAGAATCGAAAAGATGGTGAAAATTGTTAAAAACTTTGATCTTAAATGCCACAATAAATAAAATTAAATAAATAACTAGAGAGACTGCACTGCATAATTGATGCTAGTAGAGTGATGCCAGACAATGATTGCATGTTTCTAAAACAGTTTTCCCCCAGGCGGGAAATTTTCTGTGATTATACTCGTATCGAGCAAATGACAATTGTGATAAAACACAAAACTAAAAACAAATGTACAACATTTTCTACAATTTACTAAATTTTTTTATGATAGTAAAATTGGGCCTTATTATGGCAATGAAAAGTTGATAAGAAGGTCCAATATACATATATATATAATTTTTGAATTTAAGAAAATCCCAAAGGATTGCCCACATCTGGTGGCACAGATAAGCACCTGTTAAGTTTGCGGCTGTTCAGTGTTCGGAGCAGTGATGCCATTTCAGCGCGTTTTAACTATGCCATAAGCGCATTTCAGTTCAATATTTTTTAGTGTTTTTCTGAATTTAACAATTTTCTAATAGCCAAAAGGTTTTGATAAATATTTTTAATTATTAAGGCTCAGCTGTCCCTTTACATAGGGTCTACACCTATTGTAGTATGTAAGATAAGATCTTCAATTTCAATCGCAGAGCGAATTATGTTACGTGTAGACTTCAAATTAGTGTTATCTCAATCGTATAAAATTTTTTATGAGAGCGTTGTTATAATAAATCCTATAATAACAATCTTATGCGATGAATTGTCAAAAAGAAAAGTACATGAAAATAAATTAGTATGCATGTGTGAGTGCTTATTAAAATAAATGAAAAACTATGTTTTGGACAAATTTTCTGGCATTTTATATGTTTAAATGTATTTAATTGATATATAAATTAAAGATTGTGTGAAAAAGTTAAAATAAAATAATTAATTATGCAAAAATAAAACATGTTAACTCGATGAGAATTTCCATAAAATGAAATGTTATAAGAAAAGTTAAATTACGTTGTCCCCTTGTAATTATAAGATGAAGAGAAATATTGGCATTTTATTATTGTTATTCTGCTGACGTTTTCTCACATATTATGTCAGAGTTAGACGCTATCTTACTGTGAAAAATGAATTTCCATTGAAATAGCATTAAAAAGAATATATGTGTTTGGAATGAAAAACGCATTTTAGTACTGTAAATGGCAAATATATATTTTTAAATTTCACAATTAAACATATGTAATCGTAAAATGACCATAAAAAATTACTTTACATAGCTTAGTAAGCATTTATTCCAAAAAGCATTTGAATCACAAAACTATTCGACAATTTATATAAGTTGTTATAAAGTTTGACAAATAAAATTTATACACAGACTAACAGCCATATTCTAAAACAAATTATATTTCAAGTCTGGTTTAGTCAAAATTTTTAAGAAAACTTTGTTTTATCACATTTCAAAATCTGCTAAAGAGTTAGTAGAAAAAAAATCAATTGTATTTACTAATACATACCTCGAATTTTATTAAGATTTAACTTAGCGCGTAGGAAAATAGCGGGTTTTGGTTATAAATGGTATACCATGCTATAATCTATCGCGTTTTGAGAAGGGGAACAGCGCGTTTTGGTTAAGAATAGTTGGCAGCGCTGGTTTAGGGCAATTGCAATGGAGCACAAGCCGAGAGCCATAAGCATTGCAGGTGCTACTAATAAAACAGCTGAAATTTTTTAAAATTTCCATCAATTTTGATTACCGTAAACTTTCCCCCTCATAATTTTTGTTGTCATTGATTCCTTCTTAGTTTTTCTATTATCCCACTTTCCCCCAAAAAGTTCTCAGACATTAGCAACCCTTAAACTCATTATGATATTTCATTCACAATAGTAATTTATTGCTGTGTTTTGCTGTTGCTATTTTTCCAATTGGAAGATATCTTTTTTAATTTTTTTACAACATAAAATCTACGGATTTTACAATATTAATTATAATCGCAATTACTAAACAAAAACATAAGACTTTACATTTTTCAAATTTCAACAAATTCTGAAAAGTGTTGGCCAATACGTGTATCGGTGAAAAGAGTAAAGAGAAACAAAAGACAAGATATAAAAAGAACTTTATTTATTGCAATTTCGCCAACAGCACTAGAGGTGGAAGAAGACTATGGACAATAATGTAGACAACGTTAACAACACATCAACAAAAACTATAACATCATTGTCATCTTCATCAGCGACAACAGCAGCAGCGGTTGCAGTAGCAGCACAAAACAACAAACAACCGCAACCATTATTAGTTACAACACAAAATTCATTTTGGAAAAACAGTAATCGAATTGTACCAGGAAGACCCAGCCCCAAGAGGGTACACTTAGTTGGTGCTGGAGAATTAGGCAGTGGAGGCGGTATGATGGCTACTTTCCGTGATTATCAAAATTCCGTTAGTGACGCCTGGGATACGGGTGATGACGAATTTTGCATAATATCAAACGCGGCTATGCAACAACAGCAACAACAACATCAAGAGCAATCTTTTCATAAAAATCCTGAAGCAACATTAACAAAAACTGGTAAGTAATTTTAAAAGTGAACAGAATATCTAAATTTGACTTTTTGCATTTACAACAGATCCTAGATTTTCCCGACAAGTTTCACAAACGTTAGCTCAAAATGTTATAGAAATACACAAAACTACTACAGCTGCTTCCGGCATTGTTGGCGGTTCAAATAGGCGCTACATTAGCAATGAGAATTCAAATTCCGATACGACACCACAACTGCCTCATGATGGCAAATCTAGTACCCAAACTCAATCTGCAAATCTTAATGAAGAGTGCAAACTGGAAAAACAGGAACAAAGGTTTACATTTTTTAATTAAAAAATATATGTAATTTTACAAAACGAATAAATTACTTTTTCAGACCTCGAATTCGTCACATACAAGCTTTACCGGGAAGACCTCAATTACAAAAATTTTCTTCAAACTCGCAAGATTCTGAATACGAAACGAAAATAGAAAAATTCGAATTATTATTAGATTCACCGCTATTGGATTTGGTAGCATTGAAAAAGCTTAGCTGGTCAGGAATACCCAGAAAGGTTTTTGCAAATTTTAATTTTATTAATTTTATAAAACAATTCGCATAAATATTTCTTTACTGTATTTCAAGATGCGCGGCATAAGTTGGCGCTTGTTGTCGAAATATCTACCACCCTCAGGCGAAAGACGTAATGCAGTGTTGGAAAGCAAACGTCAAGGATATCAAGATTTGAGACAAAATTACTTTAAAGTGGATAGCCAAGATGAATCCCAGCAGGATACCTATAGACAAGTAAAAAACAAATAACTTATTTCTTGCATTATAAAATAAAATTTATATGTGTTTGCAGATACATATCGATGTGCCACGTATGAATCCACAAATATCGATCTTCCAACAGAAAGCCGTACAAGAAATGTTTGAACGTGTGTTATTCATTTGGTCCATTCGTCATCCAGCCTCGGGCTACGTACAAGGCATTAATGATTTAGTAACGCCATTCTTTATTGTATTTCTGCAAGAGCAATTGGCGCCAGGTTTAAATATTCTCTTTTTTTTTAAATTGACTTTTTCTATATGATTTTAAAACTTTCTTCAGGTACTGATATTGAAAAATTAGACATGAATTCATTGTCGGTGGAAATTCGTGATGCCATTGAAGCAGATTCATTTTGGTGCTTATCAAAATTCTTAGATTGCATACAAGACAATTATATATTTGCTCAGTTGGGTATACAGGAAAAGGTTAATCAACTAAAAGATCTAATACAAAGAATAGATGGTAAGAAATTAATATTAATAATGTTATTAAAGCACAAACAGCTGAATCAAGTTATTTCAATTTCACTTGGAAAGGAACATTACATCGTCATTTACAATGTCATGGTGTTGATTATTTACAATTTTCCTTTCGTTGGATGAATAATTTATTAACTCGTGAATTGCCTCTGCATTGCACCATACGTTTATGGGATACTTATTTAGCGGAATCTGATGGATTTGCTTTATTTCATTTATATGTTTGTGCGGCATTTCTATTGCATTGGAAGGAGGAGTTAATGCAGCAAAGTGATTTCCAGGTAAATAAAATTACTAACAAAGAATTAAACGCCTAAAAATATATTTTTCTGCAGGGTCTTTTACTACTGCTACAAAATCTGCCCACACACAATTGGTCTGATCGTCAAATTAATGTTCTAGTTGCGGAAGCATTTCGCCTCAAATTTACGTATGCTGATGCGCCCAAACATCTAGAAGCAAAAAGTTGACATCGCCATCATTACCTTTATGTGTCTTAGATAGATTTATTTCAAACAATTCAACACACAATTACTTCATTTTCTTTAATTGTTTTTGTTAATATTTGTCTAAAATACCAAAACCTTTTAGTAAGTATATACAAACACCATATTCATATTTAAAAAAAAAACAAATAGTTTTATAATTTAATAAACTACATAAGTTTAACAGCTGTCTATAAAACAAATGATATTTAACACATCCCCCGTTTTTTTAGTATGTAACGCTTAAAGCATTAGATAATACATATACATATTTGAAGTAGTGTGTCAAAATTCTTTAAAAAAAATAGTAGCAAAACATGATCAGAATTCTATTGTTGTCTTTCAACTGTAGTTATAATAAATTTTTTTTAAATTAAATATGATAAATTAAAATCAAATAGAAAACCATGTATTTATAAACAGAGTTAGATTGGAATCTTATACCGATTACAAATTAAAATTAATAATTATACATTAGAGTAAATGTCAAGGGTATACATTATTTGTACGCAGTTAAAATTACTTTAATGTTTGTATCATTCGATATTTAATAAATTCTACTATAACTACACATATAATAAAAAATTATATACTACATAATAAAAGAAACTACTATAAATAAACAATGAAATACATGCACACATACATATGTACACCAGAGCACCAAACATTCTTTATTTTATGTTAATCAGACTTTTCACCACATATAAGCTTTTCACTAGAGTCGTTTTTGATTTTAACAGCTTTATCACAGACTATACAAAAATTGTAGCGGTATTCTTTAATACTGAAAAAATTAAAGTCGTAAGTACGGCATCCTTGTTTATGCCAACTTGTTTTTTACAGCTGTGCAGAAATGTTGCCAGTTCGGGGGGTTTTTGTTTCAGCGGCATGTTGGGTAGTAATGGCAACTGTAAATCCAGAAAATATTTTTTTGACGCATAATTAAGTACATATTTCGATATTTCAGAGCTACGGACCAGGCCCTTAACAAAGTCTATGCAACGGAAAACTTTATTGTCATAAAAATAAACATAAATATTTTATATTTCTGATTTGAACGGGCTTATTAATCCAAATTACATGTGATAATTATTAATGAACAAATAACACTAAAGTTAGTTGTAAATATTCTAACATTAAAAAAATTAATATGACGTGGTAGTAAAAAACTATTAGAGACAGAAATGTAGCCCTTACAGAGCCATTGACAATGTTATACAAAATGTTATGATCGGACTAAAAATGGCGACACAGCGAAAAAAACACTTTAATCCTAGGGATGACTGGTACAATTTTTTTTGTATGGAAGACGAACCTCTGGTTACTATTATGAACCAATTTTTTTTTTATAAAATCTAATACAAAAAATTTATTGGAAATTTTGGGATTATTAATTTTCTTTAATTAACTTTTTGCACAGTTAAAATAGTAACGAAAAATATTAAAAAATATCGGTTGTTTGCGGGACAAAATTGTAGGCAGTTATTTGGTCCTCTTTCACTCAAATCAAACTTTGCCCATCTGGCAACACTGATTTTCAGAAAAGCTGGAATGTTCCGTTACAGTTGTTAATTTGTTTCAGCAAGCAAAAAGTTAAAACAGACTAAAAAAAATAAAGGTTTCTGCCACACTGCACCATTTTTCTAACAATGGATCCAAAATTAAGTGAAACTACAAAACAAATGAGATTAAAGTTCTGTTTTTATTTTCTCTATTATTAATTAGTATTAAACTGTCTGCCAGTATTCATATTAATTATGTACATACATATACATATAAATACTGCATAAAAATTCCACATTTTATGCGATGTCTTGCTGATTGTAATTTTTTTTCTGTGGTTAAGAGAAATTTTATTCCAAATAATTTATGATTCACTAAAACGGAAATTTATCAATCTATTTGCACTAGATACTTGTATATGAGCATTTCCACGAGAAAGTCCTCGTTATTGTCGCGTGCGACAGCAAGCAATTTAGTTTGTATTTCAGAGCTGCTGACGGCCTACGCAAATATATAAAGAATTAGAAAAAATCGTTTCGTTTTCTCTAAAAAAAGAAGCATATTTGTTTGATGTCGCACGCTACAAAAAGTTGACATTTCTGCGGAAATGCAAATATGCAAGTTTTTCTCTCCCCATTTACTTAACAATTTTCCCACAACAATATTCGACCTCATCGCAATTACAAGTGCTGCAAATTGAAAAATTCCTAGAGGAAGTTTTTGATTATAATATTAATTTAATATATTTTCACAAATATTGCTGCTAAATAAAACTTAAAAAAAGGAATTAAATATGTGCCCATAATATTTCTTAAAATAATAATAATACCAATTAACGAAAAATATTATTTATAAATCCTTTGCAAGGAATGTGTTTACATATTTCTTCGTTCTTAAAACTAATTTTGCCTTTCAGCCAAATTTTTCAATTGTTTCAAAACAGTTTCCAGCAATTTTTTCTTGTCATTTTTACGCAAGCCGGAAAACATGGTTTTCTTATCAGCTTCCCTGATCTTTTCCAATATAACTATTATATATTGAGGATGTACCAAGTGATAACGGTCTTCTTTAGTGCCGTAGTCATGCAAATAAGTTGCCCATTCCTCCATTGTGAGTAAATCAAGCAATTGTCGGCACTTTAAATAGTATTTCGAAAGATCACCCTCTTTTAAGCCGGGCACTGGGTCTTTAGCGGCAAAAAATTCACATTGCAACAGATCCAAATTTATTTGCTGCAAGGCTCCCGTAGAGATTTGTTTGACCTCTTCATCGAATAAAAGGGACCATATTTTTTCCGCCATATGCTCGCAAGTTCTATGGCAAGCGGTCTGTGCTATCGATGGCAATTTGGTAGAGAAACTTTCGAATGTATTGGATAAATAAGAAATCATATCGGTTATATAGGCTGAGGCTTTGCCCGGAGGTTCCACCAGCAACCATTCATATTCGGAGAGTTCAAAGAATTCATCGATTTTGGAGCAAATACGTATACCCACTTGCTTTTCAGCATCTTGACGAGCCACATGAAACATGGCTGAAGGCGTTTGAGTAACACTACTGGCCGTGTTGGTCATATGACAAACAAATTCATCCAAAAATGGACTAGCTTTCTCCAGATATTGTGTATCAATAATAATCTGTATCAGTTGTGGTAACGCAACACTGGGATTGCGAAAGACAACCGACAAACAGCCACTAAAACTTCTTGTAAGTAGCAGATTGGCTGCTTTTCTTACCATGGCTGCCACTTCATTGGGCGAAAGAGTCAAATCCTCGGCGAATTTCATGCAGGCATACATAAACTCCTTAGCCTGGTGATAAACTTCGGGTACCATGCGAGAAAAGGGAAACTTTTTCGGAAACGGTGCATTCTCCAATTGTTCCGAGTGAAAGGGAAAACGTTCAATTATGGACTCATAGTCCTCTTGAGTTTCCACAATCATGGGTAAAAATTGCTCTTTATCGAGTATATCGCGAAACACATGAACCCAACGTTGTAGTAAAACCTATAACGATCGTTTAAAAGTTTCAAATTTTTCAAACTGAAAGAGATTGAGAGATTTTTCTTGCTTACCTCATTATAATGATCGCGCATATTATGTAACAATTCCCACAATATATTAACTGTATAACCATAGCATTTAAAAGTGTTTATAGACAACATAATCAAGTTTTTAATTCTTAACAAAATATTCGGATCCGTGCAAGACGAGGAGCTCATGCTTATTTCATTTACAAATTTTGAAAGAGAAGAGGACCACAGCTCCTCCAAATATGCGCTGGTAACCACGTCACCCGCTGTATTCTTAACATGATCCTCCACCACAAAAAAGCCCACTATAGCACATATATACAGTTTATAAGCATCCAAATTATCGTGCATGCCGGGTGGAGGTTGCAAAACTAATTTCGATTGATCACGCCTTTGTTGGCGATAATCTTTTTCAAAGTATTCCCTTTGACCTAGCACCGTATAAATGTGAAGACAGCGATAAATAGGTGAAAAGTCAATCAAATCTTGGGCCGACAAGTTATCCTCATCTACAGCATTTTCTTTGTTCTTTAATGACTTTTTATGATCCTCGATAATTGTATTTATATCACGTTTTTGTAACTTTTTGGTATGTTCAATGGCTTCCTTGCCTATTTTGGGAGAAAATCTTCTTATATTTTCTAAAAATTCGCGAAAATCTGCCTCTGCCGAACGCCTAATATTTTCTTTAATTACTGGTATGGCATGACGCATTTGGGTAACGAATTTATAGTTTTGTAATTTTGGTAAATGTTGTATTTCTAAAGTTTCCAAAGTGCGCAACGACTGGTAGTATTGTTTATTCGAGGCCTGCTGACAAAATTTTATATAGCATTCTAAGGCAGGCAGACATTCTTGCAAAGCATCTATGGCTGAAGCTAAATTCGATTCGATTTGTCGGGCTTTCACCAAATCATTGCCTTGTTGTATAAGCGATGAGCTGATTTGTTGCAACGATTTATCTAGATTCTGAACTTCAGTGGCCAGTTGGTGGGCTTGTGTTCTTACCTGTAAAAGCTCTTGTATGGAGTCTATAAAGCCTTGATAAGAAAGATTGCAAATCCTTTCAATATCCTTATCATGGCTGCGTATGCGTTGTTCCAATTGTTCCGATATTGATTCCTTGTTATCTCCTTATTATTTTGGACAAGTATATTTGAAAAAATGGCAAAGTAAAATTGTTTAGAATTGATTTGTTGGCATACCTTCTAAGATTGATCGAAACGTTGGTCCCCAGTAGTCATCCACTGCTTCTATATCCTGCACGGTAATTTTCGACATTTTTAACTAATTTTTTGCAATTTTAATAGAAATTAATGTCCGTGGAACAATTTCTTGGGAGTATTTTGACTCGATGGTATTGAAAAAACATTAACCCAAAACAATAAACAGCTGAGAGAGAGTCTTACCAGACTTTAAAACTGAAATTGAAATTACACATAAAGTAGGGAAGATAAGAAACTGTATTTAAGAAAAATTTCCTCACATCATTTTATGAAAACAGCACCTACCAATTAAAAAAAAACTAAAGATACTATTGTGAATATTTTTTTTAAATTTTACTTAAAAAAATCTAACAAGTATTAACAAAGCACAAGGCATTGTAAAATTATAAATAATTGTATAGGGAATAACTGTTCCCTCGCACCAGGCAATGTTTCTCGGCAATCATTATTTTATTAAACTCTGGCAATCCAGTCTAACATTTTGCCGTTTGTTTACATTACTGCTTTGAAAAAAACAAAAGCACACAAAAACAAAAGCCCACCAACTTTCACTATGAAAATTTGTTGTATTTTGTTTTTTCGTAAGCGAGTTTGTGAGTGGTTCAAAGAAGCTCTTAAAGAAATGCTTTAACAGATTTTAAGCGTTATTACAACCAAAAGCACGTACCCACGTAGCATATTTACATACATACATACATATTTGCTTTATTACACTTTTTACATTCATAAGCAACAAGTGATAATGTCTACGTCTTTGACACAGAGAAGGCTGACTCCATCTGATGGTATATCCATTGCAGCAACGAACAACAATAATAATGGTAAAGGTTATAATGGAACTAAGCAGGACAGCCCCACGCAGCAAATTGAGGCTGATTTCAATAAAGACGAAAAAACAAGTCCCATGGTTTTTATAGTTTTCATTTCTCTACTGTTTGATTTGTTGGCATTTACGATTATATTGCCGCTATTGCCCTCTCTGTTGGAATACTTTAAAAATAATGATAGTTCCGGATTATATGCCATACTCACGGATCGCATTAGATGGTTTCAGGAGTTTTTGGGAGCACCTGACCGTTACAATAGTGTATTGTTTGGTGGTTTTCTGGGCTCCATGTTTAGTTTTTTACAATTTATTGCCAGTCCTGTGGTGGGCGGATTATCTGATTATTATGGACGTAAGCCGGTTATTGTTGTTTGTGCGGTAAGTTCGCGAAGCGGTTTTTTCATTATTACATTATTATTATTAATTAAAATACATGTTTACAAATATATTCCTTAGACTGGCATAGCGGCTTCTTATTTGTTATGGGCCTTTTCAAGAAATTTTGCGGTCTTTGTGTTGGCTCGATTTGTTGGTGGTCTGAGCAAAGGAAATATTTCCTTATGCATGTCCATTATAACTGATGTGTCTAGCGAGAGGACTAGAGGTCGTGGCATGGCTCTTGTGGGTGTTGCCTTTTCTTTGGGTTTCATTGTGGGTCCCATGATTGGAGCCATGTTTGCAATATTTTCAAATAAATCTACTGGCCCTTGGTTTGTTTTGCCCTCCATGTTGGCTTTTACATTGGCCGTGGGTGATCTTTTGGTTTTAGTGTTTTGTTTGAAAGAAACCTTGCCGAAGGTAAGTAAAGGGGATAAATTATTTTATTTTATAGAATCGTATTGTGGAACAAAATTATTTATTACTTGTTTATTTAATTAATAATAAGTTCATAGTAATTAATTATTATAAAGTTATAGGATAGAGCAGTAGTTATAGTAATGGTATTCATTTCAGGTTTTTCTCGTTGGAAAAATTTAATTTTTTTGAAAGGAAATAAAATTCAAAAATTTTTTTCAAATTTTTTTCCTGTGGTTGTTGTAAAAAATTACATTTTTAAATTTTTCCAACCAGAAAAAAACTGAAATGAATACATTTAGTTTTTATTTTTTAAATTACTTTCTATTATTAATTTTTGGGGTCCGTTGATATATTTTTAAATTTGTATTACTATAACTATATTAATGGTTTACAACTTTAACTATTTCTCTTAAAAATTTTAAATTAAATTTTTTCTATTTCAAAGGAAAAACGGGTCAAAGAAATTTCTTCATCTCTTTCATACGCCTGGCAGTTACTCAATGTTTCATCAATATTTCGGTAAGTTTAAATTATTTCCTTATCTCCCATATGTATGTTGGTATCTTTATTCATATGCTCGCAAAAGTTATCACAAAATGTGCACATTAATTTTATGTACCGCAAATAAATATTTAATTCTTTTGGATATTTCTTATCAAAAAAATAAAACAATAAATAAAAAAAAAAATTAATGCAAATGGTTGTATAGAAATATTTTGATATTCAATTTTTTACTTCATAAAGATAAAAATAAAGCAAAATAACGAAGTTTTCATATCGTCATCTAAAATCCCAAAGGCCTCCACGACAAAACAAAAACTAAAAGTACACCTTTTAATAATTATAATAACTAATAAAAATAAAATAAGTCTACCGTTTAAATTCCAAAAAAAATTTTCTGAACTAATTTTTCCATAATTTTCTGTTCTTTTTTTTTTCTTTAAATAAAGGTGTTCATTTCAGTTTTTTCCTCGTTGGAAAAGTGGAAAAATTTAATTTTCTACAACAAACAGGAAAAAAATTTGAAAAAAATTTTTGAATTTTTTTTCCTGTGCTTGTTGTCAAAAAAAATTACATTTTTCCACTTTTCCAACGAGAAAAACCTGAAATGAATACCTTTAATACTTACATCCTTATTTATAAAAATTATTAAGGCTTTATAAAGGTCTTTTAAGAAAAAGTTTGATTGAAAATTTGTTTTAAAAACCCTTTATAAAGCCTTAATAAGCTTTATAAATAAGAATGTTACATTTTTCTCTAATTTTCCAAATAAAAGGAATGCAGAGTAATATAAAATATAATTTGTTTAAATATGCAGCTTATTAATACTTTTATTAAAAAATTAATACACCTATGTACATCTTTTTGGTTTCAAAAAAAGGATTCTAAAAGGCTTTTCTTTGAATAACATCCGCGTTGGTTTTCTAACCTAAATTCTAAAATTTTGCTATTTAACAATTAATATAAATAAAATAATAGAAATACATACATATGTATGTATGTAGATATTTATTTATTTATTTATTAAAACATATTAATGCAAAGTAAATTTGCATAATATGGTGTTGCACAAATATGGGCGGAGTAACCTAGACCATATGCCCAAGATGGTATTAACAGTATTCTAAAAGGTTTTGTGACTGACTGTACACGACCTATGCCTTCACATAGGAAGTAGGCAACGTGGTTGTTAAAGAAATTCCACAAAAAACCGCAAGATTATACGGTTATCCGTGGCAGATCAGTCAACCAGTGCGAGGGAGACGAAAAACTCTCGAAGGCCAAACAACACACACAAGCCTGACCGCACTTAAGAAATAATTACGATGACGCGAGAGATGTAGATATTCCTAAATGTAGATATTCCTAAATAAAAAATAAATAAAAAGTGCAATTACGCCTTTTGAATTTTAAGTGACGATATGTATACATACATACTAGGGATGTAACGAATGTTCGCATTCGCAAATTATTCGCTTACTTTTGTTATTTGCATTCGCTTTTGCATTCGCTAAAATGTATGCGAATATTTGAAGCGAATACTAAAGACAACAAAATTAGTACTTCTTTTACGAAAATAGTTTTCAATTATAAACAAAGCTTTAACATTTTAGAGGAAAAGTTTTCTATAAATAAATTGGCATAAGTATCAGAATGAAACAAAAATCCAGCCGTGTTTGGAAATATTTATCAGTTTTTGAAAAAAGCTTAAGACTAGTCTGTTCAAACTTTTGAAAAATATTGAGCACCATTTATTATTTCGTAAAGAAAATCAAATTTAAATTTGTTTTAAATTCTATGCGAAAAAAATGCCACACATATTATTTCACATTAAAACTTAAAGTTTTGAAGATATACCTATATACAATATGAACATAATAAATACTAATTCACCAAAATTTTTCATGAATTCATGCCAATTTTTCTTAATCAGGGCTATCATGTATAAAACTCCGCGTGAAATTTTCCCTGGGAATAATTCCACCTAACCAAGTAATAGGGAAAACAAAAAATTCTAAAAGGAAAAGGGAAAAATTTCATGTGGAATTTTATTCATGACAGCATTTCATATGAAATGTCGAACTGGATTTAGGGCCAAACTACGAATGGGTTAATTGCTTAACATTTTGCAAATTTATTTTTTATTATCTGTACTTTAATATAATTTCATTTATAAATCTTCCTTTTTTAAGAATTTAATAAATTAATATATTTTTGCCCAATTCAAGACTCAATTTAAATAAAATTCTTTACGTAGTACATCTATGTATATATAACTTCATGTTCTAAAACAAATTTAGTTTCATGTGATTTCTGACCATATTGTAAGTATTTGCATTCGCTTTCGCTTTCGCATTCGCTTTCGCAAAAATTCAAATGCATTATTCGTTTTCGCATTCGCATTCGCTAAACTGGTATTCGTTACTTCCCTAATACATACATACGTTACCTTCATATAAAAAATCCCTAACTTATTATTTTTTTAAATCGGGTTTTTATTTGTATGTTGCTATCGAAATGTATTGAAAAAAGAAAAAATCTCGATTTCAAAAAATTAACGAGTTAGGGCCTTTCCATATTAAGGTAACGATATGTACAAAAAAATATTTTTTTATGATTTTCATGGTTGATTTGTTTAAAACACACAAAATTACTATTTATCAGAATTAGCAAATTAGCTTTTGCTAGCAAAAATATTTTAATGGGAAAACCAACTTTGTCTCGAATTTACCCAGCCAGCATTTTGTATCATGTTCGAATCTTTTAAGAAGAAACAGTAAAATAACCGCATATGAGCTAATTTTTAAATCATAACTGATATGTTCGTTGTGAAGAAATTGTATGCAGCAGACGAATCATTTTAAAGAATCATACATGATACGATTTTCTGAATTATTTGTATTATACATATATAATCATTGGAGAGCCTCTCTTTCATCTCATTTTTCATTAGTAAATTGTATAATTTTTGATTATATAAATTTTAAATAATTTTTTGTCAGTTGTTTAATTTCTTATGAGTTCTTTTTGGATCCTTTAGCGATCGTATTTTGATTGCTTGGTAGTCTTTTTAGAGTCATATTTATGCCTTACCTATAGCACAAAAAATGTATTTTATATATTATTTAAAAACTACATATCGTCGGTTTGTTTATGTTTTGATGTATGGGACATTTTTAATAAAATTGAGTTATTGGTTGATTATATATGAATAATGTGCCCTCTTTCCAAATTCGTTATCAGTTTGCATCATTTCCACAATTTATGAACATTGTAAAGTCTGTTTTACGGCAATCGACAATTTTTTTTCATATGTGGCACATTTCTGAAGTAAAAGTATTAACATTGTTATTCAAGTCTGTTATAATGTATATCAATGCATATTCTACTCAAAGAACGTAAATCGAAGCAAAGTACAAAAATTTAACTATTTTAAATGAAATTAATTGATATTTATTTTTTATTATTACAATTTCTTTTATTAAATATAATCACAATATTTTATATCTTACTTTGTTTTACCTCTAAAAGTCATGTTATGTAAATAAAACTGATATTTTCACCTTTTATATATACTTAAATATATACAGTAATTTAAACCACTTGAGCAAGCAGTGAACAATAAATATTGTTTTTATGAATGTGGAATGCGTTGCCAAAGATTTTTGTCATTTTTTCTTTAAGTCCTAATAACTATTCATGTTGGATGTAAAAAGTTAAGTTTGAATAAAAAACATATGTATCTATTACTTTTGTTATTAAACAAAAAATTCTATGGTGTATTTTTATAAAACTAATGAACTTAACATTCTGCATCGATTTTCTGTAAAACACATTTTTGTCCAATACATCAAAACAGAAACAAACCAACGATATGTATTAATATTAATTTATATTAGATGTTAAAAACAATTACATTTTAATCAGCTCCATGAAATGTTTGCGATTTCTGTACATTTTGTTATATTATTTTCAAAATCATCAAAAGTTGTCTTAGAAGACTCATTTAAGTGATTTCTTTCTTCAAAAATTGGCATCCAAATGCTATCTGGGTATTTGCATATAAACTCATGCATACTTTAGTGTGTGTGTATGTACACATGCATACGTATGACAAATGTATATATAGGGTATTTCATTAAGCGCTTTTTAATTTTAAAATTAAATAAAACAAAGTGTGTGTGTTGCCTAGAAATGAGATGTCAACCTGCCCCCGTTACAGTTACAGATATGTTACAGATATGTTTTACAAACTATTAAATCTCTATAAAAATTATTAATTAAATGTAATTATCAATTTTATTTCAACTAAATAACTTTGGTACAACACATACTTTCAAACTGTAAAATTCATTTTGAATAAAAAATTGCTTCTGCTACAGCAGGACCGATTTAAAGTAACCATACGGTTTTACTAAATCAATATTACCGTTGTGCAGTTTTTTTAAAGTAATATTTTCGGCGCTCTACTTCAAGAAATTTTGTAAATGTCCCAGTCAATTATTGTTTTTATTTCTAAAATATTGTGTGAAATTATATTATATTTGAAACACTTATCGTCAAAAATATTTGACGTTCCTTACATTTCCTTCGTAACCCATTTTCGCCACAAAAAAAAAATTAAACAAAAATCCTAGAAAAAATTTTTTTACTTATACTACGAGTTCTTAAAATTTTTTAAATACAATTAGTTTTACGATGTTGAGTTATAAAGGGTTAAAAATAGTTTTCGTAGTCGAAAATCGATAAATCGACTTTATAGATTTTTAGCGATAGAGACTTAGCTTTAGCGAGTTACAGAATACGGGAGCTGGTGATGGCAAAATAAAATGCATTGCAATGTGTACTGATAGGTACCGCACCAGACAAGAGCTTTGTCGAAATGTTGATCTCAGTACTTTTGAAGCTATATAATAAATGTCCTTTTCCAATTAGAATTTTTTGTTTTACCTATTACTTGCTTTAGTTGGAATTGTTCCCCGGGGAAAATTTCACGCGGAATTTTATTCATTATTGCCCTGAATATACATATTTTTCATCCCAGAAATGAGTTACATTGCCTTCTAAATTATTATGTACATATTTTTATTATTATTTTTTAGGTTTTCTACCATTAAAAATGTGCCTCAAAAACAAATTATAAGTTTGCGCTTAATAGGACTGATTTATTTTATATACCTTTTCCTGTATTCAGGCTTAGAATTTACAGTTACTTTTCTAATGTATCATAAATTTGGCTATACAGCCATGGATCAGGCTAAAATGTTTTTAACCACTGGTAATTACATATATAATTCTTTTCAACGTAGCAACAACACAATTACTATATTTCTTAAATATCTCTTAACAGGTATTATAATGACCATATTACAAGGTTCAATTGTGAGACGACTTCCAGAACAAAAAGTTAAAAAATATGCTGTCTTTAGTTTGTATCTGTTGGTGCCTGCTTTTATAATAGTGGGTGTGGCTAACTGTACCAGTTTGCTATATAGCGGCATGATTTTATATGCCATTTGTAAGTATAAAATTAAAAATAAAATAAAATATAACTTGGTTACTAATTTGTTCATTTTACTTGCTTAGCTACTGCTTTTACCGTTACTTGTTTAACGACTCTGGTTTCAAAATATGGCAACGTAGATCAAAAGGGTTCGGTTTTGGGCATATTCCGTTCGTTGGGAGCTTTGGCCCGAGCTGTAGGACCCGTTGTTGGTTGTATAAGTTTTTGGTGTATTGGCTCTCAAATGACTTATGTATTGGGCGGCCTTTTATTGCTGATTCCTTCGTATGTATTGCAGAAAGTAAAATTGTAATTAAAGTATTTATTCTGTTATTTTTCTTCTTACAATCATAAACAATTTTAATATTTATTCTGTATTATATACAAAAGTATTTAGAATTTAGTACTTAAAAATTTGATTATTTTTCATCCATATTTTTTTATATAAAATTTTTTTTCTGAAAGAAATATTTCCAAATAAATACTCAAGTAGAAAAATTATAAACTACATAAAATATACATAAAATATATGTGCATGCGCACATTTAGAGCCAGTTTATAGAAGACCAGTAAAAATTCTCGTCTGTCTATTTATATTGAAGACAAAAAATTCTGGTGTGATTATTTACAAATAGATTGTGTTCTCTAAACTGGCAGTTAATCTAAATAAGGTTTGACTCAAAATTAGCATAACTCAATCACTGAAGAGATTGGAGTATATTGCCTTGAGTATATTGAAGATAAAAATAAGTAAGAAGCATTAAATATGTGCCCAATTTAACATACATATTTCAAGAACCTCTTAAAGTTTAAGAACTTCCCATCAAAACTCATGTTCATGCAGAATTAGGATTTAAAAATAATTGAATTATCAATGTTAAGCAGAAATATATTACAGATTATTTTGTTCAATATTCAAAAAAGTGGCAAAATAGTAAAAATTTATATGAACAAAGATATTGGAGCATTGGAAAAGTGGCTGCAAAAAATCGTGGATGTGAAAACGCTATAACAGAAATGAAAATTTTTCTTAATTTCTCCCCATCTGGCATCTTGAAATAGCTGTCGACATTCCGATACAACCCTGTTATCGTGGGAACAAAAATCTGTTGACAGCGACAAGAAAAAAATTTACGAACGGCCATATTGAACTTGTACAGAAACGAACAAGGAAAAGAGAATTTTCTTGTGTCTACGTTCGTCGCGAAAAGTTGTAAAAAAAGGTGATTAATTTATATTGAAACGTAGAATGAATTTCAATTTCTTGTTTCCCAAATTAAAATCGAACAAAAGCGTTGATTTATGAAAGAATTATAATAAGAATTCAAAGAGAAAATAATATGTGTGTTGAGTAGATGAAAAAAAATATAAATTTCTATTGGAAGAAAGTGATTACAAAGAAAAAAGTAACCGCCCGTCATTCTACCCAAATTTTTTTTTCATTTCTTTGCTTTTTATGACAACAAAAAATTAACAGAAATTTTTTCTTTTTTTCCATTTTTACGGATTGTATTGTTGTTGGTGTTTTGCCCATTGGTCGTTTAATCATGGATTTCAACGTTCCTTGCTCATTGTGTGTTGTTTTCTTTCTTCTCTGTTTCTTTTTTTGGGGCTGCTGCACTTGTAAATTGTACTAAAAACAACTACCACATAAAATATCTACGTTTCTCTTGCGCTTATTATTGTTGTTGCTTGTATACTTTGTGATTGTGTTTTTGTGATAATATATTGGTGCTGCTGCTGTGCTATGCTGTTTTTACTTTACGATGAAATGACGGTACGGAATATGTTGTGATTTTTTGGGGTCACATCAAAAAATTGTATGTTAAAGCTGAATTCAAGAAGATACATATTTAGTTTAAAAGTTGAAAGAAGTTCAAGCAAGATAAAGAGAAACAAAATATTCATATGTACATAAATACTTATAGCAAAGTGAACAAGAATAATATAACAAAAAGTTAAAGAGTATTTCTAAAACAAATAATAAAGTAGTAACGAAGGAAACAAAAGCAACAAAATGGGCACAAGGGAAGATGAATATGACTATTTATTTAAAGGTAATTATAACAAAGTATATTTTTATATTAAGTTTAAAATAATTACTCATTTTAAAGTTTACATTTAACAAAAATACCCTTTTTGTATTGGTTGAACTAAAAAATATAAAAATATTTCGCTATGAATATATACATGTGTATGTACGTACATCATACATATATTGAGTGATAAAAATAGCGATGCCAGACTGGCAATTCATAATTGCTATGAACGGGATTACTTTCTCTGGAATTCTTCTTTTAAACCGCTGTTCACACGCTCCAACTTTTGTTGAGCCCCTTTCATAAATATAACAAAACAACTGACGGACTCATAAAAAATATTTTAGGTTTATTACAGGCTTATTTGACAAATTTCCCATAGGAAAATGTCAAATAAGAACTTAATAAACCTAAAATATATATTATAAAAGCGAAAGTTTAAAATCGTCTTTTTAATTGGTTTGATGCAATTAAGGAAAAACAATCTCCCACATCATTTCTATACGTTTATTTCCAACAATATCGAATTTAATAACAAGCCAAATGCAGTGTATGATTAAGAGTTAACGTGAACTTTAACTTTAACTAACAGTTCTTCATACAAAACTTGCCGTTAAAGTCTCTTAGCTTTTAATTGTACATTGTGAAAAAGGCCGTTAAATTTAAAATGTAATTTGTCTCTCCGGTGAAACAAATTTAAAATTGCAGCTTTTTATTTTACATGATATAATTTTGGATCAATTAAAAATTTAACATTTTTCACATTTAAACATACATATGTACATATCTGCCTGTTCTGTAAATCGAATCGATTTAAAAATGCTCTACTTAGAAAAATTAAATACACTAATAGCAATTTTTTCAGGATATATTGTATTTTTCTATTTTTTAGAGCTTCAAATATCATATCTGAAACTACTTTACCTTGCGGCTACACGTTCAATAAATTGCTTTCAATTTTTTCACACATATGGCTTGTCAAAATTTGCTGAAATTGAAGTTGTGACGTAGGCTGCAAGCAATTTGATTACCAATTTAATGTTCAAAATGACGTCGATGACACAATTAAAAATTTTCGCCTACATATTTTATTTCAGCAAAGAAAATTACTTGTGCTTAAAAGTTTTTACAAACACAAAAATTATTTTAAAACAGTTGTTAAATTGAAAGAAAAATTGAATGAAGCGTTAAAAGAAAAATTGAAGTCCAGCTGGTATTCAATTCCCAAATGTATGAGTGTGGTAGTAAAAAAGTGTGAATGTATTGAACTTTGAAACAAAAATTGAAGAAAAAATTTAACGTGTAGCCTTCAAGTTAGTATGTATGACTTAAAACACATCAATGGGGCATTTATTTACGTACTCGATTTCGGCTTACAGATCACGGCCTGTAATAAGGGTTTTCATGAGAATGTACAAAAGTTTGGCAAACTGTGCAATTGTGCATTTTTACACTCTCGTAAATAAAATGTGAACAATTTTATGGAAACTTATTTAAACAAACCTGTTAAGCTTGCTCAACAATTTCTTTAGGCATTTTTATGTATAAAAATATATATATAAATATGTATTTATGAACATGAACATTTCTTGTAATGATTCAGAATTAATCCTCATACCGTTCATCATTTCATACAAATATCTTGGTTACTCTACTCTTAAAAGCAAAATGAAAACTTATACCCGTTTTCTAGCAATAAACTAGTTTTTTTTGAGTAAATGAGCGATATTTTCTTTCGTTTCATTTTAGTTCTTGCTGTAGTTCCAATTTCTTTTTCAAATCCACATTGTTTTTATACAAACAAAATTACTGTTATTTTTTGCATTGCTGTAGTCGTTCCAGAGTTGTATACATGTATATAAAAAAACCAAAAAATATTTGAACTGACTGCATAAGATTTTTTAAATTTTCAGCTCTATATCTACCAAAAAAAAAGTTGATTTAACATAAATTTAATTGCCCTTATTTATGGGTATCAAATGACTTTATGTAGGTATATGAAATTACCATATATCTGGCCATACTAAATTTTATTGACATTTTTTATTAGCAAGATGACGTAGTTGTGTGCTTGTGAGGTTGTATGAGCAACTACGTTATTTTAAGTTTTTAAGCAGTGAGTTTTAATTGTTAAAGTCATTAGGTATGTAGGCAATTTCTCAGTTGTATTCAAATATATAATATAGCATTTATGTATTTAGTAATTTTAAACGGCAAAAGCGTTGCTACTATTTTTGGGTTAAATATTTTAATAAAATTGTTTAGCTGATTACAGACTTTTTTATTATTATTATTTTTATTTGGATTTGTGAATGTGTGCCAGTTTTTACTCCCCCACAACACTAAATGCCGCTTGACATTAATACTTTAATGGCATAATATGTACATATTTAAATGTGTGTAGTGTTCTATGTACTTACTTCATCTCTCTTGTGTTAATTCATTTTAATTTTTTTAATATGTATTATAATGTAAGTTAAATTAATTTTTATATGACACGTTGCATAGACTCTTTCTTGCTAATCTTATTATTACTCAGCTGTTTTATCCTCTATTTAGATATTTTATTTCTCTTTTTCTATGTGTAATAACAAATAATTTATTATTATTATTTTTGCATTGTCAATGGGTTTATTTTAGTTCGAGTTATCGATAGCGGGGATAAGCAAATGCTTTATATTTTTAATAAGCGTAAAACCATATATAGTATACTGCTTAAAAACATGTACTATGTACATGTTTCACTTTAAAATAAAAATGTTTCTTATAACAATATTTACATTATTATTTTTATAACAAATCAGGCAAGAAAAGCAATTGATAGATAATTAAACAAAAATTAAAAATAAAACTTTTAAAATAATAAAAAACCAACTTATACTTCTATTTCATAAAATTTTAATTTTTAAAATTAATTTGTAGCTTCTTGATTTTAAAACTTTTATTTATGTTCAAATTAATACAATTTTTAAACAAATTCGAGTAGTTAAAAAGTCTAATCTGAAAAAAAAACTAGTTTTCCCACCTACAAAATAACAGGTGCGATATATGAACGTACATACTTACATATTTATGTTCATATCGTCAGATAAATTTAAAAAGGTCGTAACTTAAAAAAATTTCAAAATCATCTTTTTGATTGATTATGATGTATGTAATTACATAAAATCCATCTACCCACAATATTTGTATTCGAGTATGCTTAAAAATATCAAATTTATTAACGAAATTCAAAAGACTACTGAGAACTAAATGCACTAAAACTTTTTTAAATTTATATAACGATATTCAAATCGAAACATTAAACTGGTTTGCAAGATGACATATAATTAAACAACTTCCCAGCAATTTTCACACTCACATAAGTGTTATTGTTGGTTTTCCTAAAGGGCACTGCTACACGTTCAATATATATATTGATATTTGGATCGAGATCCATGTTAATGTGTGGATCGTTTATTAAAAAACTGTCGCACAAAAATATTGCACAAAAATGTCCCACAACTCCGGCAATACCTCCAAATTAACAATAAAGTCTTATAATAGTTTTTTCGGTCGTTAATTCCGATTCCACCGACTGAACCCACTCGCTTTCATTATCTTCTGCCATTACCCTTTATTAAAACAAACTTTACACAAATGTAATAAACTTTTTTACTTATTATTTGTTAAATTTTTTGCACTGCGTCTTTTATTTTATTTGTTTTATTTCACTTCTTATTAACGTATCGCGATCTAATATCATGAAAATGCTACACGTTCAATATTTATCACGCGATCCACATTCCGGATTCCATAATTTAGGCCTTCCTGCGATATGGTTCGCGATCCATCAATCCTTCATGCTACACGTTCAATAAATATCGCAATACTGGATCGCGTTCAATATATATTGAACGCGTAGTAGTGCCCAAATGGAAAGCAACAAGATATTGTTTTGAAATAATTAGCTATATTTTTAATTCATGACTTATGTACATATGTATATCAACTTGATGCATGTACTTAGCATAGCCCTATCCATTAGATCTTAAACTGTAAATTTCAAATTATCAGATATAGTATATAACTAAAAAATAACAGCCTTATTTATAAAAATTTTTAAAACTTTATAAAGGCTTTTTAAGAAATATTTTGTATGAAAGTTTGTTTTAAAACCCCTTTATAAAGCCTTGATAAGTTTTATAAAAATGTTTGTTAAAAACTGTATAATGATTATTTGTACTATACACGATCATATAAATGTTGTAAGTAAGTTTAAACAATTCCTAAGTCAATTGAACGTTTGGCTTATTTATTTATACCCTCAAAGCCTTGGCATTGGGTAGTTCAAAGGTTTATGCTATCCGCAGTAATATTTGCGAACTTAGTCCTAATTTGCACTATGAAAGTCATATTGCTAAACTGATTAGTTTCTACATAAAAATACATACATTGTCAATGACTGTATTGAAAAATAAATTGACTCATACCAAAATGTGCTTTCTTTTGACGAGCATTTTTTATACATACACATACGTACATAAATAAATAAATATTTCACACTTATCTTAATAAAAACCCATTTGGTTTCAGAATGATTAAGAGCTAGCGGTTGCTTTCATAATTTGTAAGAATTTATGACTTGTATTTTTGGATTTTAGTTACATAAAGAGATTGGGGTCAGGAAAGGATCTAGTGTGTACATATACCATAGAAGCGGGTTAACTGTCATACCAGTCGATGCTCGTAATATATATACATATATATAAGTTACTTTGTGTTCTTTCGTTCAATTTCTGATACGGTCTTAAATTTTTTTAATATCTTTTTTTTTTACTTAAAAAAAAGTTTAAAAATGTTTATGTTAAAAGCTATTATTTTTATTTTCTTATGTTTGTTAAGCTCGATGTCGTTTAAAATTTTTTTTTGTTATTAAAAATAATCTCAAAGTAATCTAATTAAAATTTATTTATTTGAAATTTTCGGCATTGCACAAAAACCGTTGTTAAACTTAAAAGTGGTTAAACAAACAAATTTTTGATTGCAGAATTAACCCCATTTATTGCATATAGGGTTGTAGCCCTTAAATTCCAAATTATATTAAAAATTTTAAAAATCTCGTGAAGAAAATGGATGACAGCTTTAAAACGGCTTAAAAGATTTTCTTGGTGTCGCAACGCTGCTCTATGTTGACGAATTGAGATTATTGAATTTGGATTTGTTCGTAATGATATGTTAATAAAGTAAATTTCAAAAAATATTCATTCCTGTCTGCAACATTTATCTGAGTTATTACATTGGCGGCGAGGATTGCGAAGTAACTATTTAATTAGATTTTGTGGGATTTACAATAAAATTGAAGAAAAAGATTTTAGATCAAGTCGGCTTTAAAGATTTAAGCATAAAAATAAAAATTAAATAGTAACTGTTTTTTTTTGTGAGGAATAAATAAAACTCACAAAGTAACTGTTATTTTCTGAGGAATGAAAAAAATCAAGAATTAATTTTTATTTTCTGAGGAATAAATAAAAATCAAGAAATAATGATTAAAATGTAATTTTGAAAATAAAACTTATAACCGTTACCGTTCCTGCTAAAAAATATTTGTGTTGTTGTACTTAGGGCGGCTGTTTGCATTCGAGTTAAGATTACTTAATTTCTCTAATTATCTAATCCGAAAATTAACTTAATCTCACATTAATGGCAACATTTTCTGTGCAAGAGTCATATACTCGTATGTTATCAACACACTTTGATTTTTTGTGGGAAGAAGAAAAAACTGTCATATTTTATTATTTACAAGTAAAATATTGCGCACGTTGTGTTAAGGGAAATAGATAAATAATATAAAATATATATATTTATTTATGTGTTTTTAAATGATTTTATCATATAATTTTTACAAAAAGTTATATGTTTCACAAATGTATGTTGTCAATATTAATGTAAGATTAAAGGCTCAGTTAGCCGACTGTAATGGAATGTAACTGCAACGTAGGAAACAGCTGATCGATATTTTTGTATGAAAAGTAGGTTACGTTACATTTCATCTATATAACCATTTTCATTACTTTTCACATAACAATATCGACCATCTGTTTCCAACTGTTCCAGTTACACTACATTACAGTCGGCTAACTAAGCCTTGAAAAACCACGATTGGCCGCTTAAACCAGCAAGTAAAACCATAAAATCACAAGTGAAGATTAAGGTTAATTTAGTTTCTAATATTGAACTCACAAAGTCGCATTTTGGTAAAATTAATTAAGTAATTCAATTGAAAAAAATAATTTTGCTTGGGTGTTTATAGGCGGGGAACTATTGTTAAAAAACATTCCAACAAAAAACAAGTTTTTCTTTTACAGAACATCTTAGCAGACATTTCTCTCTTCATTTTCTGGCAAGACTGCGAGGAACAATGTCATCAATGTTGCCATTTTAGTATTTTCACTGCCATATTCAGTATATTCTTTCGTTAAAAGAACTGCTAAAAAACAAGTAAATTTAAAATATAGCAATTTATTTTATCTGATGTAAGAAGATTTTAGCAGATATTTTGGACCGATTTAGCATTCTACCATTATCATTTCCTGGCGAGAATGAAATATATATCTATATAAGGTATTTTCGCCTCAATTCGCTTTTAATAATACGTTCAGCACAACGAGACCCTTCAGAGGACCCAAGTGAGCCCGTTTCTCATGAATCCGGCAGCCTGTAAAACCCAATGCGTTCTTGAGATGTCAAAAAATATACTGAAAAGTGTATTGACATCTGAGGAAACAAGGCATTTTAAGCGGACTTTTTGTGATATATGTAGATATTAAAGCGTACTATAGTAAAGTATAATAAATATATAATAAAGTATACTTTATTCATAAAATACTATTTTTTACTCTTAAGATCACAATGTACCGATTTTCGTCGGCTCACTGCAGCAAAGTCATAAGGTATAAGCCAAAATAACATTATTACTCAATTGATTCTGGAAAAGGTCTATATGGCTTTATTACCAATGCAGTGTGCTCTAATATGTCCTTATATTTCAATTAGTTGAGAAATATGGCAAATTTGGCTTATTACTTATTCAGTGAGCCGCATAAAAATCGTTACATTGTGCGGATAGTGTGATCCAGGCTTTAATCATAACTTTATTTTTTTTTATTGCCCAATAAAAAATAATAATTATGTACTCGTATATATTTTAAACTTTTATTTGCAGTTGTACTAATTGGTGATTCTGGAGTTGGTAAAAGTAATCTACTCTCACGTTTTACGCGCAATGAATTTAATTTGGAATCGAAATCAACGATTGGTGTGGAATTTGCCACACGCAGCATAGAGGTAAATAAATACTCCTTAAGATATTGTATGTTAGTAGCCATGTAAAGAAATAGAATAATAAACAACTATAGAATGTGTGAGTGTGAGGAAATAAAAACTGTTAAAAGGATGAACATTGAAAATGAACAAAAAGAATAGGAAGTTATAGCACACTAAAAAGGTCTTGTACATAGTAGTGGGGGAACTTTATTATTGATTACTTTCTAGTGAAAATAAAAATTTGACATTCTGTGTGGTTTTTTTATATTTCTTCGTTTTCCTAACTCCATTTGTAGTGTTTTTGTATTTGTATTTCATGTTGGTTTTTTTGTAGCATTTTAAACATTTTTGTTCACAAGAAGCAAAGGTTAACAAAGTAATTGCTTAGGTCAGGGCTATAATAAAAAAGAGCAATTTAATGATTTAATATAAATAAGTACATAACACACCCCTTCATTGGAACAAAGTCATAACTCAAAAAAACTATTTTAAAGAATATGATTTTAAAATTTTAAATTTAGATACAAATTAATATTAAATAATATTTTAGACGATTTAAAATATGATTTGGCCGAATATTTTGCAATATTAACGCTTTTCTTACAATATGACTATGCTGAAATAAAGCAGCGATATCTAATAATTGTCAGATGTGTCCAGCCTTGGCAAAAAACGATTTGTGAAAGTGTTAGTTTGATGTATGTATGTGTAACATAGTGTCGACACCTGATGATTTTATATCATGATGAATGTCAAATTAATATCATAATGAAAATTCATCACGTATTAGCTCAATTTATTAATATTATGGTAGTGTTATGATATAATCATCAGAGCTCACGGCCTGATAAATTCATCTTGATATCAAATGTCATTTTATGTCTTTCTGTGCATTTAACGTTTATTTATTAAACAATTTGCGTTTAAAAAAGGCGACAATACAATTATTTGTGAAGAAAAAAAATTAACACGAAAACACGAAAATTAAATATTTTTTCAAGTATTTTTCAAATATTTGTATGATTCATCATGATCTAAAATCATCAACGTCTACACATTTGTACTGATATTAAGTTTCTCTGCCGTCGTTATATTATGAGTTGTGGACAATATGTAAAGCTGCAATCAGATGTGACATACATAACTATAGCCATAGAAAACAGCCTTTCGAACCAAACCAATGGGCAACACTGTATTTGATTATAGGTGACTCGCCATAACGCAATAGCCATTACCATAGAAACCAATTGTATTTTGGTTTGGTTATGGCTATGGCACGTCTAATTGCACCTTAAGCGAGGCAGAGAATTAAATAGAGAAATTGCATATAAAACATTTGTTTTCCGAAAGAAATGGTCGAATAAAAAATAGAAATAAATAATACGTTTGTTCATTTACTGAAAATTATTACGAATTTGTAACAATTGTTAATGGAAAGTGTTCATTAACTCAAAAAGTTTGCGAGGAGAGAAAAAATTGAGAGACAAAAAAAATCCTACAAATTATTACTAGTAAAATTTTTACTTGCAAGAATTATCCAACCACCTGTTGTGTGTTTTGTTGTCAAATAAATTATTTAAAAAATGTTTGAAAAAGGAAAACCTAAAAAATGTGCATTTCTTTGTTAAAAAACATGTATACGTATGAAAAAAGAAACCATATTTTGTTAATTTATTGTTTTTCTTCCATTAAGCCACATAAATTCAATTTTAATGGCAAATAATTTTGTTTGCTTCTCATGTATGATCAGAGATGGAAAGTCGAATTCCCTTTTTTTGTTAATGGAATAAAATTAAAAAAGTATGAAAAACGCATAAAAATCGTAAATATACATGAAACTGTGTAAATAATTTCATATTAAATATAAATTTCTTAAAAAAATTGCAATTTAAAATATTATGAAACAAAATACATCAGAAAAAGTACAATTTTATCAAGATGTCCATCCATAGTTCTGATATGAATAAAATTTTCTTGCAAGTTTTTACAAGTAAAGCGTTCATTTACTTTTTCATATTTGGGAGAGTAATTTTGTAAATTTCTGCCTTAATCTCTCTCGTTGCTAGTTTCTGCTGGGAAAGTAAATGAACATACCTATTATTAGAAATATATAAACTCTTTTGAAATATGTACTATAAAAAATTTTGTTGAATGCCTTAATTTGCTCCCAAGCTTAAAAAGCAATTTTTTTTTATGTATTATTATAAATAAAAATTAAATTGATAGATAGCATTACATTTGTATTGGAACTCCCCGTTTTTCTAAGCCGTGCGTTAATTAAGGCTATTCAAGTCAAACATACTAATTTTCACATTAACACTATTAAAATACAAACAGATAACAAAAAAAAAGCAACGCCTCCATATTTTTTATTTTATTTTTTTAACATTTAAATTCTTCTCTTATCTTTGTTTTCATCTTTACAAAAAAAAAAAATATGAAATCTAAATAAATATACTACTCTGTGTGTAAATGCGTATTATGAAAGGTTGATGGCAAAACAATTAAGGCTCAGATATGGGATACAGCTGGACAAGAGCGTTATCGTGCTATAACATCAGCTTATTATCGTGGAGCTGTTGGTGCTTTGCTTGTATACGATATAGCCAAGCATTTGACATACGAGAATGTGGACAGATGGTTGCGAGAGTTGCGCGATCATGCCGATCAAAATATTGTTATAATGCTGGTGGGTAATAAATCGGATCTAAGACATTTAAGATCCGTGCCCACAGATGAGGCGAAATTATTTGCTGAACGCAATGGCTTAAGTTTTATAGAGACTTCAGCACTAGATTCTACTAATGTTGAAAATGCATTCCAGAATATACTCACAGGTTAGTTTAAAAAGATATGTATGTATTTATAAATGATTAATTCTTAATTGTTTATTTTTTTCTTTCATTTGTAGAAATTTATCGCATTGTTTCTCAAAAACAAATACGTGATCCCCCAGAAGGTGGTATTATTCGTGCTGGCGAAAATGTTCCCATTGATATTCAGCCGACTGTTAATCCCGATGTACGCAAACAGTGCTGTCAGTGACCGCCTTATAGCTGCCCCTGCAATTATTACACCCTTAATCAACAGCAACCACAACAACAACAACAACAGCAACACGCTAACAGCCCATGTTATCTTTTAAACATAATTTCCATTTATTTTGTTTAAGCAGCCGTTAAACTTTAGTGTGACAAAAACAAACTATAATCCAAAATGAAAGCCTTCACTTAGAACATCCTTTCTGAAAGCTTTATTAATAAACCCAACAACAAAAAAAGCTTCATTTCAATGAAAAATTTTTATTTTCAAATATTAAAAAAATTTCTTTATTTTATAATTTTTCCCACTTTCCCCTAAATTAATATAATTTAAACTAAAAATAGTAAACTTTCCTTTTAAGAAAATACATACATACATACATAAATATATAAAAATAAATTCACTTTTTTAAGCAAAAGTTTCTTTTTCAAATTTCAAATAATTTTTGTTAAAAAATATTTCACTTTTTAAGTATTTTCTTTAAATAGCTTTTCTCTATTATTTGCTACATTCAACAAAATTCAGCTTTCAAAAGACTTTTTTTAATTTAGTTTTTGCCTCTTAAAATATTTTTTTTATATATAAATTGTAATATTTTTACATCTTAAAATTTATAAAACAAACAACAAAAATTAAGAAATTTAGAAGCAAAAATATATATGTAATATTAAATTAAAAAAAAATTAAAATATATATATATTTGCGCATAATTTAAAGAAATATAAAGTAAAATTTAATTATAATTTCAAATGAAATAAAATTAAAATTTTGAAAAATGAGCAACATTTTCTTTAATAAGGTTTTTCTTTCGAAAGATAACATTAGGCTAAGTACACACATACTTAGTTGTAAATCTGAACTATATAAATACATATTCCAATATTATAGAAGCTTTGTTATAGATTTTTAAAATCTTTATTTTCTCGAATAATTTTGAAACATAAAAATTTTCGATGTCATCAGACATTTTGTCATCAAGAGGCATGTCCACGTACTTGAAGAGGGATTATTAAATATATACATGATGAAAAATAAAGTGCGATTTAAATTGGAATTAGCCGATATATTGTCGGAGGTGTTTCAGTAAAGTACTACATGAACAAATACTACTTAATTGTAGCATAAATTAAACTTTAAGTACGCCTGCATTTTTGTGTTTTTCTCTTGTCCTTAAATATAAAAATTAAAATTAATTTAAAAAAACAATTTTGAGTAGAACTATGAAATAAATTGGTGTGCAATAGGTGAGCGATATATAGCATGTTTTTAGTTCGTTATGGCTTACATGATTAAATGTTTTTTTAGTGGGCTACCCTACTTCACTAATGAACACTGCCAGAAAAGAACAATGAGACAAACAGCGTTGCCACAATAGAAAATTCATATCCAGTTACATATTTATTTTATTGAACAATAAATTAGAACATTATTTATTAATGATTCTTTACTTGCATTAAGAACATATCTTAAAAGAATTAAATAATTAGATATTTTAAATGGAGTTCAACTGAATTTTCTTAGCAGATCATATAAAACTTAATTCATACGGGACTTAATCGAAGAATTTTTCCATTTATTTTTCCTTTAATATTCTTACATAACGTCCACAAATGATAATATCATATCAATATATACTACAATCAGCAAACGTGGACTTCAGAACCAAGTATTACAAACGATTAATCCCCTTGCAATCCAAAATCACCTACGCGGCAACGCTGGCAATGTAAGAGAGGGAAGCAAAATTGAAATTAATGAACACCGCCACCATTATTTTGACATTACTCATTTTACGCTTTTGTTTTGGTTTCATTGTACATATAAAAAACACGCGGTATAGCACAATCTAAATTTTTAAACATTTTAAAATGGGCAAAGCAAAGAAAAAGCATCCTAAAAAACGAACTGCCGCCTTTAAAGAAAGTGAACCAAGTGAATTGGTGGAAGCTCCCCATTCTTTTATCATACATCGTGGCTTATCATGTCCATATATTACGGATCTAACTCTGGACTTTCGCAGAATTATGGAGCCATTTACTGCCAGTGATTTAAAGGAAAAGAAAATGAATCGCATTAAAGATTTTGTGGCAGTTAGTAGCTTTTTCCATGTCTCACACATGGGTATTTTTAATAAGGCAGCTACACAATTATCTTTCAAAATTTTAAGGCTACCACGCGGACCTACATTAACATTTAAGGTGCACCAGTTCACTTTGGCTCGCGATGTTATCTCCTCCAGTAAGAAACAATTTGTAGATGAAGATATCTTTCAACATTCGCCTTTAGTGGTAATGAATAATTTTACGGGAGATGGTAAGCATTTGAAATTAATGGCTCATACATTTCAAAATATGTTCCCTGCTATAAATTTGGCTGAGGTAAGTACATAGATCAAAAAGTAAAACGAACTACATGGAATAAAGCTAATTTTTTTTTTGGAAATTATAGGTAAATATCGCTACAATTAGAAGATGTGTGCTATTTTCGTATAACCCTCAGGCCAGTTTAGTGGAAATGCGCCACTATTCCATACAAGTCGTGCCAGTGGGTTTAACGAAAGGTGTAAAAAAATTGGTAATGGGAAAGATTCCAAATCTTGCAAAATGTGAAGATATAGCAGATTTCATAATGCAGTAAGTAAAAACTTTTTAAAAATGCATATTTACAAAATGAAAATTTGTGGATACATATTTTCTTTTTATGCCCTTGTAGAGACGGAAATGCATCCGAGTCAGAAGCAGAAGATGATGAAAATGCTCAAGTAGTTTTGCCTCAATCCCTAAAACGTAAAGGCAATATAGAAAACAACAAGTCTGCAGTTCAACTATATGAAATTGGTCCACGCATGACCATGCAACTTATGAAAATTGAGGAAGGTTTACTGACTGGCGAAGTTCTCTATCACGATCATATTGTTAAAACGGAAGTAGAAAAAGAAGAACTCAGGAAAATTATTGAAAAGAAACAAAAACTAAAGGAATACCGTAAAAAACAACAGACCGCAAATCGTTCTAAAAAATTAAAAGAACTGGAAAAGAAAAATAAGAGTTCAAATCACAGCTCCACTAACGAAGAGGAGGACAAGCAATTCAGTGATATTGAAGACGATGCTGTTTACTACAAGGAAGAAGTTGGCGAGGAACCAGACGAGGAATTGTTTAAATCTGGTGATAACAGTAGTAGAAAAAGAGTAAAACTGCCGTATAGTTTCAAAAGTAAGAAACCGAAATTGGGAGATAAAAGTTCTTCCAGCAAGAATGCGGAATTTAAAGATAAGAAAAGAAGCTTTAAAAATGGTTTTAAAGAGAAAAAATCATTTAAATTCAACAAGAAAAAATAAAAATTTAAATTGTAGTTTTTTTATTATTATGTACTTTGCTTTAATAAAATTAAAAAAAATTAACCAAACATTTTTTGAACCATGCCCTTATATTGTGCATTACTATTTTTCCAGCTATCTGAAACTTTTTTATACAAACTAGAAAATTCCTTTTTATCTTTAAAATCAGCTACTTTCTCGATGGTCTGTTTGGCCAATTCATATTCGTGCATGTTATAATATGCCATAGCTCTTCGGTAAATGCTTTTTTCCGTGGGATTGTCAATGCTGTCTACAAATTTGGTCTGATAGATCACATCATCATAGCGCTTTTCACTTAGCAGGCAAGCTGCCAAATTGGTTTGTATTTGTATAAAGAGATCCTTCATCTCTTGCTCCGATACACCGTCGCGTTTTTGAGTTAGGCCTTCAAAATTTTTATACGATATCAGGCACTTGGCGGCTTTTGAAAAGTACTCATGAGCAAATAGGGGATACGTTTTAAACATTTTTACTCCTTTATCTTTATATTTCGAAGCTAAATTATACATTTCAGTAACCTGCAAGGTCTGTATTCCCCTTGATTCCTTAATTTCTTGTAAAGACAGTACTATTTTAATATTTTCTCCTGACGTTTTAGTTCTGATAGTACACTCTGCCGTTTCACCTAACATCATTTGCTGTACCAAAATTTCCAAATAACAGTCAATTGGCGTTAATGCGGTACCCATTTCCATGATTTGATCGGAATTTAATGTATTTTCATTGAGAAATTGGCTTTCTCTTGACTTTAGATTTTCCACTTTTTCAACATTTATTACAACTTTAGCAACTTGATGAGGTTTTTCCACTTTAGTGAATTTTAATGCCAGCACTTTTTTATATATACCCTTGCGCTCAATTTTCCACTCGGTGCCAACATACCATTCCATTTTATGAACCATTTTTGTAAATATTTTTGTTTATAATTTGTTTATACTGATGTTCTATTTGCATTTAGCTTCCAATTAATTTTTCTTCAATTCTCGCATTTTCCACGGGTAAAACATTCACAAATATGGCATCACATAAAATCAATGGAGTTGCCACTCACAAGTGCTGTAAGGTTAATTTGAAATTATTCGATTAATCTGAATATAGCCACTTCTATTTAGGCACACATATCTCGTTACCTTAATATTGAAAAGCCCTAACTCATTATTTATTTTAAATCGAGATTTTCGTATTTTTCTAACGTAAAATGCTCTTCTATCGTTATATAAATAAAAATCAATTTCAAAAAAAAAATGGGTTAGGGCCTTTCTATATTAAGGTAGCGATATGTATATGTACATAAGCATATAAATATACATATTTCAGCCAATTATTTCAATATGTAAAAAATTTTAAATATGTAAATAAACTTCAAAGTAATGTCATTACTGACCTACGACAGTATGTATCTCTCATTTACTTAAAAATATCATAACTCAAAAATCTATTCAATGCTGAATTAAGCCCCTTTTCATAACTCAAATTGTGTAAACATTTCATACAATTATATTATATATGTAATTAATGAGAGACAAATTTAATTTTGTTATCCCATTAAGTTTTTTGTCAACTGAAAACTTTAAACTTTGGTTTCTGTAAAACTGTAGTTATGATGGTGTTCAAGTAAATGAGCGAGCGATGTGCGGATGAGCAGCTGTAATTTAAGTTGAAATTTTTACATCAAGTTGGCATTACTAAATATAGTTACACTTGAATTTAAATTGATTTTATCCAATTACAAAAAATACTAATAAAGTGCTTAAATTTAAATTAAAATTATCAAAACTATATATAATTATGACTTCTTCAATAAAACGTGGTGCATTTATAGTATTTGAAGGCTGTGATCGCTGTGGAAAGTCTACGCAATCAAGACTATTAGTTGAGCACTTGCAAAAGGCTTCCATACCCGTAAAGCACATGGCTTTCCCGGAACGCTCTTCTGATATTGGCAAATTGATAAATGGTTATCTCACCAGCAAACGGGAATTAAGTGACGAAACCATACATTTACTTTTCGCCGCTAACAGGTGGGAGCATAAAAATATCATAATGAACTTGTTAAAATCGGGCACAACAATAGTTGTCGATCGCTACTCTTATTCTGGGATAGTCTACACTGCGGCCAAGGGCATGCCTTTGAAGTGGTGCATGAGCCCCGAAAATGGTTTGCCACGGCCTGACATGGTTTTCTACTTAAAAGCTGAAGCAGACGCTTTAACAGATCGTGGCAAATATGGCGAGGAAAGATATGAAAAGAAAGAGTTTCAAACGAAAGTTGCCAAACTTTATGAGGACATTTATGAAAGGGAAAAAGACTATTGGTATCAAATCGATGCTACAGAAAGTCAAAACGATATACATGAAAATATTAAAGGGAAATTCCTGGAAATTTTTAGAAATATCGAGACAAGTGAGATTAACCGAATAAATTGGTGAAGGTATGAAATACATATACTTATTTTGGAATACATTTCTAAATACATACTGAATAAATACATGGATATTCATACGCATTTGCCTTAAATGTATGTATAAGCTATAATTATATTTCTTTTATTTACTATACCACTGAACTAAAAAAGCGCAAAGAAAGCATTCATTTGAAAGAACAATTTCTTTCAACATCGTGCGTGTCTGTATAGGTTAATATGTTCTTTTTAAATATGTTTGTATATGCAAGCTAAAACTTTATTAAAATAGTTTAAAAAAATCGTTTGAAACACAAATAGTTTAATATTGCTTGCCAGCATTCTGATAATTTTTAATTAATTTTATTGTTGTATGCATGCTGTGTTTAATTTTTTATCTTTAAGCACACCGAATTAAGTAAAATTTCAGTGTGTGACAACAAACAGAATTCAAAGAATCAATAAACTTGCAAGTCTTGTTGGGAGCTATTTTAATAGTATAGTAGTCCTGAAACTCGGTAGTACAAGTTTTCCTTAACGCCTTTCAAAATCAAGCTGAATACCCATTTCTAATATATATTTCAGTTTATAAGTACGTACATACTTACAGCAATTTGTGCTAAATTATATTGAAAAATAATAAAAAAAATAAAGATTTTAAGGCAGCGCAAAACAATTTTAAATTGATATTGCGAGCGTTTTTAAAAAAATTAAATATTTATTTAAGCAATAAACATTAATTTTATACTAAAAACTATTCGTTAATACGCATTACAATGGTGTTTGTATACAAAAATATCAATATCAAATATCAATCACATTAAAATTGTGTTTTTTATAAAGAACATCTTTATTATTCAATCACATGAGTCGAATTAACGCCACCATTTTCGCTAATTCTATTTGCTATTTCTGCCAGTTGCTTATAATGTTCGACATGATCGCTTGATACGGCATTTCGAAGATTTGATCTACATCTTTCGTTGGCTTGATAACACCACGCTTTTGTCATCTCAACTTCATGTGAGGCGGTGGGCAACTGTTTTTGAACTGCACGGCTGGAACGTGATAACACTACCGCCATAGCATAGATATCAATAGCGGCATCAGCTAATCTATTCAAAATATTTTGTTCGTGTATGATGTTTTTCCCATATTTGAAAAGAAGTGATTCCACCGTTTCACCAAACAGGTCGATACATTCTGCGGTGGCTTTGCCATGAGATTGTAACTCGTTCACCAAGTAGGGAGATAAATCAGCTCCGCCTATACCAACGGTACTAGCAGCACGACGCGAAGCCTCTTTAAATATCAAACCCAAATTAGCCACGGGGCTTCTGAATGCCTTTTGCAATTCCTTCAAGTGGGAGCCGGCATACTGTATGCCAGTTAGTGCAACAAATAATCTTAAGATATCATTAGTGCCTTCGAAAATTCTAAATATACGTAAATCACGCATAACGCGTTCCAAACCAGTTTCCTTCATGAAACCCATACCTCCCAAAATCTGTATAGCTTCATCGCATACATACCAAGCGGCTTCAGAGGCAAATATTTTTGATATAGCGGCTTCTAAATGATAATCTTGACTTCCAGCATCCATGTTTTGCGAAACAGTAAATGCCATTGCTTCCGTCGCGTATTGTAATAAATTCATCTGAGCAATTTTTTCTTTAATGCCCTCATACTCCTTGAGTTTTTTCCCAAATTGCACACGATTATTGGCATGATCAACTGCCTTTTCGATGCAATGCTTCATGGTGCCAGATAAGGTGGCGCCCATACCAAATCGACCGTTATTTAAAATGTTCATAGCAACTTTAAAGCCATCACCTTCTTTACCCAATACATTTTCAATGGGTACATTTACATCTTCAAAGTACACTTCGGTGGTACTGGAAGCATTAATGCCCATTTTCTTTTCTGGTGCACCGTTTGTAACTCCGCCGAATGCCCGTTCCACAATAAATGCAGTAACTTTTTCCTTTTTTGCACCTGTGACTTTATCTGCTACTTCGGTCTGGGCGAATACAGTGAAAATATTTGCAATACCACCATTGGAAATCCAAATTTTGGAACCATTCAGTACATAATGCTTGCCATCGGCAGACTTAACAGCCTTGCATTTAATGGAACCTGCGTCTGAGCCGGCGCTGGGTTCTGTTAAAGCAAAAGCTGCAAACACTTTGCCTGTAGACACTTGTGGCAAATATTTTGCTTTTTGTTCTGGAGTACCATACAACAGAATACCTTTGAAACCAATACTTTGATGAGCTCCCAAGGTGACTCCCAGACCCAAATCATTATACCCCACAATTTGAGCTAGACGTCCATATTGTGTGTTATTCACTCCCAAGCCGCCATAATCTTGGGGAACTTGTATACCAAAACCTCCCAATTCCCACAATTGATCAAGTGTACTATCGTCAGTTTTGCAGTTTTCATCACTTTTTGCCGCATTATTCACTTCGTAAAATCGTTCAAATGATTCTTTTAAGCTTTTCGTAAGTTCCTTGTCTTCAGCATTTAAAACGTCAGGATATGGAAAAACCTGTGATGATACTATATTTCCTCGAAATATGTTGGCCATGAAAGAGGAATTAGACTTTGTTTCTTCATTAACATCATGCTGCTGAACTTTCTCCTTAGGCAATGCGGATGTTGAATATCGCAAAAAATACTGTGTTTTTGGTACCAGTATCAGTTGTTTACCAATTTTAAACATTTTGCAAAATAAACTTTATTTTGTTTAATGTGTATGCAAGTGTACTCGTACGTATGCAAATATTTATGTTGTTGTTAATTGGACTTTGTTCAATTCATGGTAAAGTAAAATAAACAAGGTGAAAGAAATGTTTTTTTTTTGCAAAAAAGAACTACATTATTTGGATTTAAGCAAAACAGTTGAAATATTAATTTTTTGTATGAAATTTGACAGTTGAGTATGCAATCTGTTGTGGTTTCCACGCTCATTTTGATATTGCACAAAAACAAAAGAGAATAGAAATGTATGGGATGTAAACAGCACAAACCAGCAGCGGTGCCAACTATTTACAACCCAAACGCGCTATTGACCTTCTCAAAACGCGCTAAGTTACAACATTGTAAACTATTTATAGCCAAAACGCGCTAAATTTTAATAAAAGTCGATGTAGGTATGTATCAGTAAATATTTTTTTTAGTAATATTGCTTATTCGAAATTATATCCTAAATAACTAAAATCATTTAATCATAATCGCCTTCCAAATAATCCAAATCCTTAGTTTTTGTCTTAATTTTATTTGTCAAACTTTGTAACAACATATAAGTTGTCGAATAGTTTTGCGATGCAAATGCTTTTTGTATTTTACCTAGAATAGATGCTTCATAAGTTATGTAAACTTTTTGGGTCATTAATACATATTTTTAAGTAAAAAAATTATTGAACTGAAATGATCTTATCGACTTTATTCAAAACGCGCAAACTTAGCGTGTTTTTTACAAAAAGCGCCAAGTCGAAAAAACGCGTTTGGCATAGTCAAAAGAGGCTAAATATAGCGCGCGAAACGCGCTAAATTGGCATCGCTGCAAACCAGATATTTTGCAAAAATTTAACAGCTGTTAATTAAATAGACAAGTGGGTGTTGTTGGCCCTATTTACAAATTGTATGACGGTTATGTTTACTATCTGTGATGGTTACTAAGTCAATTATTTTTTCTGTAATTAAAGTGAATTCTATTTGATATAACCATTCCTGATGGCACTATTTTCCTTCATTCTATTGGGTTATTTTTAACAGCGTCAATATGTAAATGTTGATAAAGACAATCTCAAGGCCCAGGACACGATCAAATAAACTCATCAAATGCATTTTTTTTTGGTAAAAAATAATATTTATAGTAAATTCAACTTAAGAAGATCTATTATCTGATGTAATACTTTTATATACCTATGCTTATTTGAGTCCACAAGTAACCTTTTACATAGGCATAATAAGTTAGTATAAATGAAATGATAAATGATGCAATAAAGTAGACTCATAAATTAAATTTATTTGTGACCAAGTCTAAAATTTGATGTTCGTCCAATTGATTGTCGTTCTCAATAACCAAGTCCCAATTTTCATAGTCATCTAAGCCACATTCAGATTCTACATCATCGACACCGGCTGTGTATATCCAACCCCTTTGGCAACGTATATTTTCGGGGCAAGTTAAACGTATCGTAATAATTTTATTACCATAATGCTCTCTAAAATATCGTATATCATTTTTACGTCTCACATCACTGACAATAACAATCTCTGCTTTGGCTTTAACAAAAAAATATTATTATTACAATAAGTATTATTCTATGAAAGCGTGCAGATATTTAGAAACTCTAAATATTCTTACCCTTCTCCATGGCCACCTGACAAAAATAACCACTTTCTTTGGCTCTGACCTCATCGCTCCACGTAATCATATCTTTGCGATGTTTTTCTTTATATGGACCATCACTCAATAGTTCCTTAAAATCAAGATTCATTTTGCGGGCCCATTCTGATTTAATAGGCTCAGAAATTCGTATAATTTCACTTCGATCACCTAACCTTTATACATGTTAATACATTATTATTATTTTCCTATAATTTAAGTATTTTTTTACTTACCGCTTTTGTAGTTTTTCTGATAGAAAGTCTTTACCGCATTTTCTTTTGCCACTTATTAAAATAACCAGTTTTGGATTGTCGGTCATCTCTCAAAAAACTTTCACTCGAACTCCGCGATGTCGACCATATATAAATTATGAATCAATACATACTGTTTCTTTGAAGAATAATTACTTTTCTTAAAAATAACACAAAATCATTTGCATTTGAATATGATTTGTGATTTGAATGATAAAAGCTATTACATTTTTATGTAAATGTAAATAAAATTGCATAGAAAACATACATAGTTGCCAGACATATACGATTTCATAACTTGTCAAACTTTTTCAAGGAAATGGTTACCAGAGGTATTTGGTAGCAAATCGGCTAAATTGGCGGGAAAATCGCTGTGTGGTTATAATTTTCTTACAAAGAGTGTTTTACTTCCAAATTGTTATCGAGTTTTATTTTAATTTGTTAGTGGTTGAAAGAAGCTATAACAAAAGTTATAGTAATAACTCAAAAAATTGTGATAACTCTAGAATATATGTATCTGGAGATGATTGCGTACTAATTCATCAATTAAACTGTAAAAGTAGAACCGAAGGTCACCATCAGGTATTATGTGTGTATGTATTTTGTATGTAGTAACTGACATGAATTAAAAGAACTTTATATCACAAACAAGTGATAAAGTATGTACATATGTATACTTATTTATAAATATGTATGTAATTATGTACAAGCAATCACAAAGGGATCGTAGTATTGCACTCAAGTGAGCTGAATCCTTAGGTTTAATTTTTTCACCAACAACCTGCTAACTACAGTTTTTCTTTTCCCGGACTTTTTCACCGAAAAATCATTCCCGCTTTCCCGGGAATTCCGGCGCCTTTATGGCAACATACTACCTTGTCATGGTATTTAAAAAAATCGTTTTTGGATCAGGTAGAATAACAATATGCACTATTAAACAAATTTCTTTATACAGTAGGATTCCAATAATTCTCAATCGCAACGGGACTACCCATTTTCTTATGAACTACAGGGGTTTTAGATTGAAATGCTATTTTGTAACATCAAATAATAAACTGACAACAAAAAATAAATATGAAAACCGTAACAAAAGTTAACGGTAAGCACAACTTCACTTCCTACTATGAATATGAGTAAAAACGTACATGCATGGATACATATCATCACCTTAATACAGAAAGAGCCTAACTCATTATTTTTTTATAAACTAGTTCTTACGAATTATAAGGTGTTATCAATAGTCAGTTATGATTTTTAAGACCAAATTGTATGGAATAATTAGGATTTGAAGCGATCTTGTAGTTCATTACGAATTATTGAGATTTTTGATTAAACTGGGTAATAATTATTGGGGTTCTACTGTATTTTTGTGTTTATGTGCAGTACACATGTATCTACATATCTACTGAATATTTTTTTTAAATGTACTTTTTGTATATTTCGATAGATGAACATCTAATGAATCGAAAAATTCACAAATCTCGATTAAACAAAAATAATGAGTTAGGGCCGTTATATATTAAAGCAACAATATACATATGTATATGCATGTGTACACATATTTATTGTTTGTTGCATTAATACTATCACAATTTTTTTTTTGACAAAATTTGCAGAATAAAAAATAGTTCAACCCACACAATGACGTATTAATGAAAAGAACTCGAATAAAATTTTTTAAATATTTTTCTGTTCGTTTAATAAACAGATTTGAAATCATAAAAACTTATAAGAAAAATACATATGTATGTATATATGTAGTATATAACAAATAACTCTGTATAGTTTTGCTTGCGTAAAAGGACGCTTGTGATGTATGAAAATTGGTATACAACAATTATTAAAATTAACTTAGGTTAATCACAATTAGAAATAATTCTTTTTATATTCTTGTATTTTGATAAATAAAACAAACAAAACATCAATTTTATGCAAGAGTCGGGCTATTAGAGGTCAACAGTACATACATAATTTTTATTTCGTTTCACCAAACAAATTAATTGAAGATCTGTAATAATAGGATTAAGTGAACTGTTGATTCTGTGTTATGATGCACCAATTTATTTACATATACATATATTTACTGCCTTATTCATAAAAAATGATTTTGTTTTATAAATTGTTTATAAAAAAAATGTGTATGAGAAACTGTTAAAACAAAATTTCCTTGAAGTTCAAATTAATTTTTTTTGGATACGGCCCTAAAACTTTATTTTTATAAATAAGACCTTTATTATTCATATCTGTGTAATGCAGTCCAGTTTTTGTGATAATAAATTTAAAAACAAATAATTGTCGATGATATAAATCATATCAAGAAATAAAACAAATTAAAAAAAAGTCTGTAAAAAACTAATGAAACGTTGGGGAAAAAAAACAAAAACAAATTATGTAATTTTTAATCTCATCCCGTGATCCCGTTGTTTTGGGAGTGACACCGGACATTACCCACCTTATAGTTATTGACTGGAAAAGTTTGAGGCACTATGTCAATGCTACTGAGTTCCTATGAAGGTTGGGTTTATTTTATTTTACTCGTTCAATCAAATCAGAGTACACAACACCAGCGATGCCAATTTAGCGCGTTTTAACTATGCCAAAAGCAATTTTTTTCGCCTTAGCGCTTTTTATAAAAAACGCTCTAAGTTTTGAATTAAGTCGATAACATCATTTCAGTTCAATATTTTTTTAATTTTTTTGTATAAGTTTAACAATTTTCTAGTATCCAAAACTCTGATAAAAATTTTCAAGTTGGTTATTGATTCAGCTGTCGCAAATAAAATTACCTTGACTGTGGTTAGAATTAAAAACGCATTTAATACTGTAAATGGCAAATGTTTTTGAAATTTCACAGCTAAAAATATGTATTAATGACGCAAAAAGTTTACATAACTTATTAAGCATCTATTCTAGTTAAAGTACAAAAAGCATTTGAATCGAAAAAGTATTCGACAACTTATGTATATAATGTTACAAAGTTTGGCAAATAAAATTACAATAAAAACTAGGGATTTCGATTATTTGGAAGGCGATTTTGATTCTGTATTAAGTGATTTTAGTTATTTAGGATCTAATTTCGAAGAAGCAGTATTGCAAAATCTGAAAAAGGGTTACTAAAAAAATTTTATTTACTGATACTCGCACATACATCGACTTTTATTAAAATTATACTTAGCGCGCTAGAAAATAGCGCGTTTTGGCTATAAATAGTTGACAATGTTGTAACTTAGCGGGTTCTAGCGTGTTTTGAGAAGGGCAATAGCGCGTTTGCATTGTAAATAGTTGGTACCGCTGCACAACAGGCCTATACTGGCTTAGGTGTATGCCCCCCGATTGGTCAGTAAACATAACTTTTTTTTATTTTAATAAAAGTAAAAAAGAACCCCCACAAAGGAAGTTCTAGAGGCGCCGGGGACTCACAAGTTATTCAACAAAATATATTAATAAATTTTAAAATCAAACTTGGGAACTACGTAAAATCGTGGTAAGACCATATTTTACTAAACGAAAGGATGGACAACGAAAATAATTTCCCTTTTTTATAAATTGTGCAATTTATGTGTTTAATTTTAAAAATTTTCACACTTTTGTAGAGAAAAATTTAAGAAATTAAAAAAAATTATATGGTAACACTGCATACGACTAAAAGGAAAGAGAGTTCAATAAATTCCCTGTAGGGAAGGGATTTTGTTTTTGCATGTTACCGTTGTTTTTAATTTTAGTATAGGTAAAGCTACCATATCGAGCAATTACGATCGCAAATAATCGATTTTAAGAAGAAAAAAATAAGTTCGGAAATTATGTCGCTTAAGCTTTTTTTTCGGTTACGGTAAATATATATATCACGTATAATTAACTACGTACATATGTAGTTGCATTATATATTTTGTGGCCGTTTTTTACGAAATTTTTTTATAACGTTTGGATAATTTTTTTCTATTAACCTTAATAAAACAAGGACAGTTGGCCATTTCAATTAAATATAAATTTTTTATCGCTAATACGCATACATCTATACATACATATGTATGCATATTGAATTTTGTGACTACTTGTATTTAAATTTAAAATTTTCAATGCTTGTGAAAATAAAAACATTTGTTTCTGTTTTCTTCAAAAGTTATTACTTCAAGTTCACCTAAAAAAATTTTTGATTGTTTTTTTTTGTAATTTTGTTACGTTAAATAAAATTATTTTATTTTATATTTGGTTAATAAATATTAAGCTATTTGACAAAAAAAAAATTGTATAACTTGTTGGAGAACTATATACCATTTTTGGTTAGAACAAACTCTTAAACTTTACAACAAACAAGCAATGTCAACTTAAAAATGTACAAAATTAATGTAAACGACAAATATACGAATAAACGATAATGTCAAGCTTTAGAACACGAAATAAATTCAGTTAACAGATACTCGCATTATGGGAAAAATTGTTGATTGAATTGAACTATCAATGAATTTTTAAGAGTAAATTTTAGTTTTGTATTTTTCTATTGCGCCTTTTTGACGCCATAATGTGGTGGTCGCGCTGTGCGTGTGTGTGTGTAAGTGTGTTTTAAGCCCCATTATCAACGAGTGTACATAAGTGGCTTGTTATTATTAATATAGGCTCGTTTTGTCTGGCAGACTGATATGCCAAAGCTATGACTCAATTGTTTGCGTTCGTAACAACTCCTTAAGATTTTCTAAGCATTGCAATTTTTTTTTAGTTTCAATTAAGATCATGTTATTATCTTTTAATTTATTATTATTTTTATTTTTTTTTTGTTTACTTTGATTTTACAAAAGGAAATGCAACTTTGAACTGTTTTATTGACCAAAAAAAAAGTATTGTACCTACATTTATGGTCAAGGCAAACAACTTTTAAATGATTAATAATGATTTTTTTTTTCATGTTCACTATTTTTTTTATATTATAAGAGAAATAGTTCGTGATTAAAAAATATCGGTATACATACTTACATATGTGCATGTGTACATATGTATGTACATGTGTGCAACTAGAGATATGTTAGTAGGCTAGGTCTTCCATGACCTACTTTGTTAGTGCCCGGCATGGTAGACGACTCGATTATGGCAAGGAGTCTAAAAATAAATATTACAACACTGAAGTGAACTATGTATGTATGTACATATTTGTTTCCAATTTGGTGCTTAGGGGAACAAGAAATATGTAAAAACTGCCGGAGAATTGTTATTCAAAATAGGGCGAATATGTTCACTTTTTTTTAAGTGTTTTTCATAATTTTTCTTCATATTTTTCTTGTCCGTTTTTTTCCGTTGTTGTAGAGCTGCATGTACGATGTAGTGCGATTCACTAGGTTGTAACGATCCAAAAATCGTTATTTTCGTTTATACATTTTGTCGCTTAAAGTAACGGTTGTGTGATTCTGAAACTTATTTTTAACGATAGGACGAACGCAGCTGATATTTTCTGTTGATTTTTTGTCGATAAAATTAACAGCATATAAATTATTGTCGCTTAAATAATGACACAGCTGTAGTGCAATTCACTAACTTTTTTAACGATAATCGTATCGTTAAAATAATTATAACGAAAATTTATCGAATTTGCTATTCAGTAAAATTTTTAACGATATTCGCTGTAGGTTAATGTCAGCTGTGTCGTTATTTAAGCGACAATAACTTATGTGTTGTTAACTTTATCGTCAAAAATCAACAGAAAATATCAGCTGCGTCCTATCGTTAAAAAGAAGTTTCAGAATCACACAATCGTTATTTTAAGCGACAAAATGTATAGACAAAAATTACGATTGTCGGATCGTTAAAAGTTACTGAATCGCACTGCTGACTACTAAATAGCAAATTCGATAAATTTTCGTTATAATTATTTTAACGATGCGATTATCGTTAAAAAATGTGAGTGAATCGCACTACTGATACATACATATAAAAATACTTTGTACTAATTATGTATGTATGTATATGTATTTGTTGGTTCCTATTTTTGAAGGTGGTTCAAATAAGTCGGTTAGGAATATACAGAAGTATTTGTTCAACGCCTTCATAAATTGTATTTGAAAACAGCATGCAATACTTTTCTCTTTTAGTTGACTTTGAATACTCGTATCAAGGTTTTTCTATATAAATTTTTTTTAATCACTTGTTAATTACTTACGAGGGTAAATGTGTTATGAGTAAATATAATAATTTCTTGTTGCAATATATTTGAATTTAGAAATTAAGCACTTTTTCCCTGGTTTCGGCATGTCTTAATTACTCTCTTCTGCCAAAAGTCATTATTCATGCATTTAATTTTTGGTGTATGGCAATAAGAACTAGTCGATGGTTGAGAAATAGAAGTTTTATGATTTGTGTTGCCAATCACTATTTATTTCAGACACATAAGCAGGGTTGTCAGATATGGCCAAACGCTAAAATTTTTCAACGTGTTTGGCGTTTAAATTTTAGATTGGCGACATAGTGGTTTTTCTGGCGATAAATAAATTTGTTGGTGATTTTTATGGCTATTTTTGATGAGATTTCTTGCATTAATTATAATAATTAATGAGTTTTGAATGTGGATGAGAAAAATTTACAAGAAATAATTTTTGGCGATTTTATTTCTACTTTTGCCGATTTTCTGCTGAATTTTTATACGATCATTTTATAAAAATGTATATTAATCAAAGTTATTATCAAATATATGTTAAGAAAAACTAAATTTTTAAAATTGATTTTTGACGATTTTTAAAATCAATTTGGCTAAATAGGTCGGGAAAAAATCTGAAAGCCCTGATCTAAGAAGATTCATCGCATGTAATGATTTTCAAAACGTCTGCCAATTTTTGGAGCTGCCAAAAATTCCCAACATTAAGAGTAACCCTCGTACAAATTTTTATTTATTTCTTACAAGTATCAAATGTTGAATAAATATTTACTAGATTAGTTGCCAGGAAATGTACTTACAATATGCATACATACATAAATACATTTGTACGTGGCAAAAATTAGAAGAACTTTTATTTTTTATCATTGTCATTTTATTTTTGTACTCATAGAACAAATGGGTTTGTTTGGTTTATAGAAAATGAAATGTACTTGTAGCAAATGAGTCAAGTTAATCAATTTGTTAATGAAAATGATTTGAAGGTAATAATGCAATCAATTCTTTCAGTAGAGCCAAAAGACCTCCTGTTTGAAAGTGTCTATAATAGCTGAAGAACAATTTTCGTATAATTATCGCTTCTAAAGGACCAAAAATCCTATCACGGTTAATTGCAATTAAAAATATTGCAAGTTTGACAGGTATTTAAACATATTTATGTTTTATAAATTGAAAAAAAAATGGGAATCGAATCATGTTATTTTGAAAAATTTACCGAATTCGCATTAATAATTTAAAAAAATCAATAAAAATCGAGCTGCGCTGGTATTCAAAAGAGTTAAAATGGCATTTAAATGAAAATAATCTTTATGGCTAGGACTAAAATTTTATCAAAAGTCGTACGATTGTGCAGGATAGTGTCCTCCTTAAAACTTTTTTGTCTTGTTTTGGGACCATTTTTATTTTGCGTTAATGTTTCTTTATTTTCTTTTTGGCAATTTTTCAGTTTCGGCCGGCCTATTTTTCAGTTTTCATAGAATCAAAAATGGCCTCAACCTTGAAAATCCCAAAAAAAGCAAAAATTCCCCCAAGTTAAAGAATTAAAATTACCGCAATAAGGAGGAAACATTGTTCCAAAAATCGTGTTGTTATTTTCAATAGAATATTTTTGGGGGCCATTTTATATATTTGTTACTTCGAAAAATCCAACAATTTTGCATAATTAATTAAAAATATTTTTTATGAGAAAATTTCTTTGTTTAGGGTCATTTTTAATTGGTGTTTGTTTTTTTGGTGATTTTTCAGTTTGGCATCATTTTTCAGTTTTCATAATATTAAAAATGGCCACAAACTTGAGAATGTCCCAAAAATTAGCAAAAATCCCCAAAATTAAAAGTGGTCACAAAAAGAAAAAAAAAATTACCTCAAAAAGGAGGAAACATTGCCCCAAAAATCGTATTGTTGTTTTCAATAGAAGATTTTTGGGACAATTTTACATTTCTGGTCCGGCGGCCCATTTTTCATTGGTGCCATTTTTAATGAAGAGATTTTTGTCATAGAAATCGACTCATGTTACTTCGAAAAATCCAACGAGTTTACATAATTAATTAAAAATATTTTTTATTAGAAAATTAATTTATTTTTCGGGGATTTTTTCAGTTTAGGTCCATGTTTCAGTTTTCATAAAATTAAAAATGGGAAAAAACGTGAAAATGTCTCAAAAAAGCAAAAATTACGCCAAATAAAAAAATAATAAAAATTACCATAACAAGTGGGGAAAATTGCCTCAAAAATCGTTTTGTTTTCAATAAGAAAATTTTTGAGGGCATTTTACATTTTTGGTTTAGCCCATTTTTTATTGGGGTCATTTTTAATGGAGCCATGTTTTCAATATTTTAAGCGTTTAATTTTTATTTCTGCGTGTTTTTTTTTCTAAAAATTTAGTACAGACAACCGCAATTTAAAAATAAACCTTATGTGAACGAAAAATATGTTGAAAATAATTTTTATGTGAATATACAATATGTTTGTATATACATATAAATTTAAGTTATAGCATTTTGCAAGGAAAAAGCTCACATATATTTCCACACAAGCATAAATACATACATATGTATGTTCATGTATATATGTAAACACTACATACAAACATAAGTACATATCTGTTATATGTACAGATTCCAAAATAAAGTACATAATTTAAAATACATAAGAATAAAAATATTTGTAAATACTGGGTCACCGTGAGCGAAAACAAAAATTTCAAAATTAAATAAAGGGAAATTTATAAAATCAATTTTAGAAATAAAAAAAGAGCAGCACTCACACCAAGAACTTTTCACCAATACACAAGCAACTGAAGCTGCTAGTATGGGTGATTTTGGCCAACAAAAACAAAATGTCAGGTAAGATGAGATGAAAAAGAAATTATAAAAAGAGAAGAGAAAAGTTTTTGCTAATGATAAATGAAATGAAATGTAAACACATGTGTGCCAATCTTCACGTAAGAAATGTAAATCAACAAAATAAACATACATACATATGTAAATATGTATGTATGTATGTATGTAAATGCGCTCGAACACTGCATTGGGCTGACTCTGAACTATACCCACCTACTAAAGGTGGTTAGCGTTGTAAGAATGGGTGGTGGGGTGATAAACAGAAACGAATGATTAGCAGCTGCTTTAATGTTTAAACTATTGCAATTTGGCTAAGCAGTTGGCCTAGCTGAAGATCAAACATGCCAAAAAAACAAAAACAAAAGATATAAAACAGATTTTGTAAAATAAATATACTTACATACATACATATGTACATATGTACATTTATTTAACACATGCGCAAAATGCTTTAACAAAGAAAAACAAAATTTTTTTATAAACACACGATTAGTACAAATATAAATTTTCTTCTTCAGTTTTTTGTTCTACCACAAAAAAAAATTTAATTGACTAACTAACACATCTAAATATACGCATACGAACACATCTACACACACTAACACACATTGCCTAACCATTGAGATCGCAGCCAGTTTATTCAACGGTTTGCACACAAATTTTAGTTGAACATCACAATCCGTTCAAGACGCGGATAACTCCGATATTTAGTATTTTTTATATTGTAAGTAAATTTTAAAAGACAAATTTTAATGAAAAATATTTTACAAATAAAATTTATATGAACTTTAGAAAATTATACAAAAAACTATAAAAAACCGTAATAAAAATTAACCAAAAAGGATTAGAAAAATTTATAAGAGTGGCAACCTTTTTGTTGGTGAATAAAATTCCAAAGATAAAAAGGGTACTTTCAGTGTTGTTGAATTAACCAGTAACGGCTTTTTTCTTTCACTTTTCCGGCATTAAACAAACAGTGTTGTAAAGTGTTGTGTAAATAGTAATAATAGTAATTTCTTGCATATAAACGTTATTAGTTTGATTTTTTTTGCTAAAGATTTTTGTTTGCTTTATTTAAATCAAATCATTAACTTTTAAACCGCAAGTAACTAATACAGTTTGTGAATGAGAATATGTGCATTATTTTAGTTAAAGAACTTAAACTAGTTTAATTGAGGTTAAAAACCTTTTTGTCTCTAAATTAATAAAAACAATGATAAAATAATGCAAAATTGATGTCAGTTTTCAATACTTTAAAATGACAGCAAAACCACAGATTTGCAGTTTAAATTTCCAAGTTATCGCGAATAGGAAAATATTTAGTTTTAAAATTAATAAAAATTTATGTTAAAAAGTTAAGTTTCGTGCTTGCTAAATTAAGAACTAGACTTGAAATTTTAATTGCTATTATTTCAATGTAAATTCAATTTGTTCTAATAAAATAAATAAAATGATAATACATATAGCCGCGCTCTAAAATTAAAATCCTTACTGGCGTATCCAAAAAAATAATAATAATTTGAATTAAAAATAAAATTTCCATACAAATTTCAACATAAAATGAATTTCAATTCAAATTAATTTTCTTTGTATAAATACGGCCGTTAGACTTTTATTAATTAATTTTTCATGGGTCTTAAATTTTTCAATAAAAATTTTAACTTAACATTAAAATGAATGCCAGTATTTTTATTTTGTTTCTTATTTAAATTTCTGCGAATCCTGTTTAAATTTTTTAAATGATTATAAAATTAACAAAATAATAAGAAACATTTTGTATGAAAATCTGTTTTATAAACCCTTTTTAAAGCCTTAATAATTTTTATAAATAATGCTAAACTATTTTAATTACTCAAAGCTTAACTATTTTTCTTGGAATCTTTTTGGATTTAAATTATATTTTTTTATAAAAAAACTGACCTTTTAGCCAAATAAAATTAAAAAAGAAAATTATTATTATAATTTTTTCATTTAAACTATTTTCTTAAAGGAAATTGTTGTTGTTGTTAATTGAAACCCCTGTAGGAACAGAACCTTTGTTAAGAAAATTTAGCTTTATTAAATGAAATAAATTCTTCCAGCTTATTTCGAAAGAAAGTTTAAATAAAATACAGCAATTTATAATGTCTAAAGACGTTCATATATAATTAAAATATTTCAAGCTTTATAATAAATAATTTTATATTATTTAATACCTAATGAAACGAGCAAAATTTTCATCTTAAAATTAGGTTAAGAAATCTCTACACCTCCTAGAATAGGTAGTTTATTTATAAAAAAAAAAAATTTCAACAGTTGCGCAATTATTTATTTCAACAGATCACGTATGTATATAGATATGTATGTATGTATGTATGTAGGGAAAAAGTTTTTTTTGGTGTGTTAAGAAAATTGTGAAAAATCCACATGAAACCGATTTTAGAGCCACACAACTAATAGCGTCAAGAATATTAAACAGATGCCTTGAAATATGTATGTGTATGCATACATACATACAGACATGCATACATATTATGTACATTATTATTTTTAGCTATTGACCGAAAAGGAACGAACTTTTTTAAGCACCATTTGAAAAATTTTGAGTCTAAATGTGTGTACACAACGCCCTAAATGATATAGAGAAGAAGAAGAAAAGAGATTTTCTTTTGCAAATTTTCTTCTGCGAGCGGCACGCAAAGCAAGACAAATTCTAATAATATCCAAAAAATTATTGTTTTTTTTTAATATTATTCCATGATACATATAATATTTTATTAAAAGACATATTACTTGTATACTCACTCCCCGTGTGTAAGTAGCTCACATGTCCAAAGAATTTGACACAGTTTACTGTAAAAAACAACAACAACAACAACTACAACTCGTTTTATCTCATTCTTTCGAATTTTGTGTTAAGAACCTTCTTCTTCTTCTGCTTATTGAAATTAAAACTGAATCACTATTGTATACATACATATGTATATGTATGTACGGTAGAGTATGTGATTGGAATTAAATTGACAAAAATTTACAATATTTGCTTAACAAACATTAAATAAAATAAAAAACACACTCGTCGTCATACCTCATGCAAATACACATAAATAAATTTCAACGTACAAACAACTAAATTATGCGTTTTTTGACTGACAATAAGTTTTAAAATGCCAATAGCTCCCCTTCAATATGTTATGGTAGAACAATCAAACGATGTGTGATGTGCGCACTCTGAAGCAAGACATCATATACATACATACATACTTATTGATTATCCTTTCAAATAATAATAAACAAAAATTTAATTTCATTAACCGAGAAAACAAGAACTCAAAACTTGATGAATGTGTTGCGTTTTTTTAAACATTTTTTTCCTGCACATCACAATGCAATTATTTTTGTTTTCACAATATTTCTGCTGGTCTTAGCTTTAATCATTTCTTATTTGCATTGTCATTTAAAATTACAAAAAAAAAGAAATCATTAAGTTTGGTTAAGATAAACTTAAATACACCCTATTTAAAAAAAAACATTTTTTTAATTTCATTATCTCTTCATTTTTGATGGAAATGCAAAAAAATTCAACACAAGTTTCACTTTTTATTTGAGATATTAATACATATACAACTTTTTGCTTAAAAACTTGCATTAATAAACAATCACTCCTATTCTGAGTTTCAATTACATTAAAATTTATTCTGCAAAAAAACTGAATCGAAAGGAAAAGAAGAACTCTTCAGTAGTACTCTTCAGAAGTAACCTTCTTCAGTATGTTTAAACCAGCTGCCTTGCTATGAAGCGTGTGAAATAGGAACAGAAAAAATAAGCACTAAGTTAAATTTAGTTCAAAAACACTACTACTACTCAATAATCACAAATAAAGTTTAAAGTTTATTTAAACTCTAGCCTTGAACTAAAAAAGTGGCCCTAAGAATTTAAAAGTATTTTGTACTAGATTTTGTAAATATTTTATTAAATGAGACAAAATTGTGTAAAGCAGACTTAAATACATATGTACATGTAATTCTAGCGTCTTATCAAAATATTTTGTTATTTTTGAAACCTGAAATGCAAGAGGACATGAAACCATAAATAAGACACTATGTGACCAACAATGTAATCTGCTTGGTTACACAAGCATATCGCAAAGTGTGTACATACCATAAGCACCGTTGAATTTGTTTACATTTGTTGGGAATGCCATATCTGAAGAATTTCAACCGGTACATCTTGAAAACAGAGTGGCCATAAAACATTAATTTATAATACTTATAAATGCATTCTCACATATAATAAAACAATAAATAAAGTAAATAATACTGTATATCTTTTCTATAAAATTTAAAAAAATATACACAACCATAGAGCTTTTATCATTTTCCGTTACGATATATTTAATTTTAAATTCATTATACATATTTTCTTATTATTATTTTTATACTTTAAATATTTTTGTTTTGGGGGAACAAATTATAAATACATAATAAAATTGCAACAAACTGAAGTAGCAATGTATGTAATGTAACTGCAACATAAGAAACATCTGATCGATATTTTTATATGAAAAGTAGGTTACGTTACATTACATCTCTATAACCATTTGCATTACTTTTCACATAACAATATCGATCAGCTGTTTCCTACTGTTGCAGTTACTTTACATTACAGTCGGCTAACTGAACCTTGAGCCTGTGTGTGTACCTAGCATAAGTACCGTTGAATTTGTTTACATTTGTTGGGTATGTCATATTTGACAAAATTTCAACCGATACATATTGAAAACAGAGGTGCTATAAAACACTAATTTATAATACTTATAAAATGCACTTGCACATATAACAATAAAATAATTTATAGAGTAAATAAAACAGTATGATTTTTATATAAAATTTTTAAAAATGTTATACTATCCGGTGGCTACAATAATAATGTATTCTTAATATACTGTTCGCAAATCAGTAACCACCCGACAACACATAATACTATAGAGTTTTTCGCATATTCCGTTACGATATATTTAATTTTAAATTCATTATACATATTTTCTTATTATTATTTTTATATGTAGTTTAAATATTTTTGTTTTGGGGGAAAAAATTATAAATAATAAAATTGCAACAAGGTGAAGTAGCAATTTATGGAGCGTATGCAATACAAAACTTAAGTTTAATTTTTCTTGTGTTGATTTAGGCTTGCAAAATTTTTTTCTGATTTATAGTATTTTTTATGTGTTGCTCATACCAACAGAGTAGTAACCTTTATATGGTAAAATAAATTGTGAATAAATTGCAGTCAAACATACATATGTACATACAATATGCGTTGTGATGCCAAAAGAATAGTTTATGAAAAAAAATACTACTTTGTAATTAATTTAATTAGAATTTAGTTATGTACATATACATACATATGTATAAAAAATAAGTTATAAATCAAACTTGATACATTTTCTCTATTTTAAGAAAATTAATAAGTCAGATAAAATTTTCAATTAAAAATAAAATTATTAAAAAAAATTACGCTTCAATATGCACATTTACGAGTATGTATATGCAAAAAGCACGGTATTATACTTTTCAAAAAAACTAGTATGTACATGTAGTCACATGTTGCTCAACAAGCAATTGCTTTGTGTAAATCCAGTCTTAGGAAGTTCAATCACAGAAATTTACCCAATACAAAGGAATTGAATTGAATCAGGTTTTTTAGAAACAGCGCTAACATTTTAATTCTTTAAATACTTATGTATTATACATATGTATATCAGTTAGTGCCTCTTTTTGAAGTTGGTTAAATTTTTTTAAAGTTTTTTCTAATAAATTTTGAATGGTATTTTCATTAAAGGAATCAATTGTTTGTTTTGTTTTATTTACAGTTTCTTCTTAAGTAATTACACACAAAACCCACAGCCATGGATGCCATCAAGAAGAAGATGCAAGCGATGAAAATCGACAAGGATGCCGCCTTGGAACGTGCTGCTACTTGCGAACAAGAAGCACGCGATGCTAACACTCGTGCTGAAAAGGTAACATTCTATAAATAACAGTAGTTTTAATAAAGAGTAAAAATACACAGAAACAATTATTCCCAAAAAATTTTCAAACAAAAGTTTGTTTGAAATAAAATTTTGATTCAGTAAATATTTTTTACTATTCCAGTAAATAGTTTGCTGCAATTTCGTTTTAAGCAAAACAAAAAACAATATGGAGTGAAAAATTATAGTTGATACAATTAATATTAAGTAATACTTGTAACAAAATTGTTAAGAGAACATTTCTGTTCCAATACATAAATTGCATACTGTACACAACAGTTATTTATTTTATTTACTTTTTATTTTCATTAAAAAATTTTATTGAATCAGACAATCTGTTGATTGAAAAAATCGGGGATTTTTCCAAAAAAAAAATTATTACAAAACCTTGCATTTGAATTTACAAATTTCTTTGTAGGACCTAAATTGAAAAAATTAGTATTTGATTCAGAGAATTTTGTGTTTGAAATGGAAAATTAGTTTTTTCTGTGTAGCATTCATAATAGAAATTATTATTTACTAAGCAACCATTCAACATAAACATTACTCTTTCTTTTAAATATAGGCTGAAGAAGAAGCTCGCCAATTACAAAAGAAGATTCAAACAGTTGAAAATGAATTAGATCAAACACAAGAAGCTTTGACTTTAGTCACTGGTAAATTGGAAGAAAAGAACAAAGCTTTGCAAAACGTAAGTTTTTTATTCTTATTGTTAATTCTTTAAGGTAGATTATTTTAGATTATATATTAAGTATATTATTTTATAAACTCAAATATATGCATCTCCTTAGATGAAGCCTTTATGTTTCATATAGGTACAAAAAGTCTTTAAATTCAAATGGAATGAAAGCCCTTGGCGTTTTAATGAAGCTAAGTTTGATTTTCGAGATTTTGTGAGGCTTGAAAATGTATAGTATATACACATGTATATTATTTGTATATATGTATATTAAAAATTTTATTTAATACATACTTAATAATTTAAACTAATACATCACAAATGGTAACTCTTTGTGTGTTTCCTACGGCATCACTGTCTTACACATAACTGCTTTCTCTAAATTTTCTTGTGCATATGGCATCCTCATATGTTAGTTGGCCGTTAGAAGTTGCCAACCAGTGCAAAAATTCAAAATTGTGCAATGCTAGCAATTAAAAAAAAATCAAAAAGAAAGGAAAAATAATCACAATTGCTTATTTTTCTATTTTCATCTAACTATATATTTATGCATGTACATATATAAATGAATACATACATAAGTATGCAGTCACATTCCTTGAGCGTATAGTATAGTATTAAAGTTCAAGTAGAGAAAATTTACTTTTTGCTATATCAAATAACTTAAAACCAACTACAACAAACTCTGAGAACGGAAATTGTAAAAAAAAAATTGAAAAGAGCATGCGTTCAAACAAAAATATGGATGTTGTTGTATGCATAAAAAAGTTGGCAAAATGATTGTTAGGAATTTGTGTAGGTATTGAATGGTTTTCAAAAAATTTCGTTTAGTAACAATCATGCATATTTGAAAAAAATTAATGAAAACTTTGTCATTAGCCCTATGTTTCAAATAAATTTAATTTTCAAGGTAAATTAACAAAATGAATTTCAGCCAAATATTATTTTCTACCTACATATATATGTATATAATACATATAACAGCTCCAGAAATAAATATTACGTACTTATGAGTAAATGCTGTATGTATGTATCCATCTGCATACATGTATGTATAAAATGAATTTAAATTTTCCTCAAATTTTTTTTAGTTGAATATTCAACACGAACAACACCCCAAAAATGTGAGAGTTCTTAGTTGTTGTAGTTTTCTTAAAGAATAGAGAATAAAAAAAGCAAATGTGTGGGTTGTATAATGGTTGTGAAGATCGATAATTAGTGGAAAGAGGAGAAGAGATTGTGCAGCGCTTGTGTTTGAGGGAGCATGGTTTCTTTTTTATTTTACTCTTTCTAACGCATTGTAATGAGTGTCATGGTTAACTTAAGTAAAAGAATACGGCAACGTTTTCTAGTTTAGACGGTCAGAATTTTCTATTTTTCGGGGGGGAGCGTATTGTCAAATGGCTGAAAAATAAAAATAATATATACCACATTTAAAACACAGAAAGGCAGCGCATCGTATGGACAGAGTATCACTAACACAGGAATAAGGCTAAAATATTTCTTTTCATTATTTTCTTATGCTTCCGGAGTTTGGAAAATTCCAATTAGTTAATGGAACAAAAAATTGATTGTATTTGAATAAAAGGCATTAATTAATACATATTTAAAAAATTTTGCAAACATTCGAAAACAAAAACAAACAAAAAACACAAACTGACGCAAATGGATGATGATGAGTATATGCAATAACTGTCTATGTTTAATTGTATGAGCAAGCCGGAAAGTCAAACTAAAAAAAATTGGTATAATTAAATATTTTACGCTGTCTTGTAATAAATAACATAAATAAAAACAATAAATATTATTATAAACTCAAGAAAATAGTGAAAAGTGTGCAAAAATGATATAAAACTATAAAATACATACATACAAACATGTGTGCACAGTAGGGGTATATATTGTATGTATGTACAGAAATAAATGGAAACTTACAGCGTGTAGTGAAGATGAACGAAGTTATGTTAAACTTATAAAAGAAAGTACTAAAATTCAAAAGCTTTATTTTGTTTTAAATCTGAAATAAAATAACAAGTTTTTTTACAAATGCAGTTTAATTTTTTTTTGTCAAATTAACGCATTTCATTTGGAGTGATTAATATACAGTTGTATGTACAGCTTGGTTTTGGATAAAGCATCATAAGGTTATGTAGATCAAGTGATTAATTATATCAATAGTTTCTGAATATCAAAAACGTTTTGTTAATCTTATTTTCAATAAATATTATTGTTATACAAGACTTCGTTTACTTTTTATAAGTTTACCATTGAAAAAGAGACAATCGCAAACAGACTCATTACATGAAATTGATTAAGATTTTATAGATTTATATTGAACGATTGCCAAAAACTTAAAATTTCACTATTTCACGGAAATAATGTATAAAATGTATTAAAATCCCTTTTTTATTTAAACAAAATATATATGTACATGAAAATTGTTTAGTTTTTAAACTAAAAGAGAAAAGTTAATAACTTTAAATTAATATGGTGGAGAAAATATTACAAGAAACACAAAAAAATAATTACTACAATAGATGGTATACAGTGACAAATGGCAAATCAAAACAATACAAAGCAACATTAATAGACAATATTAATAAAAGTGTTAAAAAAGTGATTGACAAACAAACAACTATAAACAGACCCAAGAATAAAACATTAATACCCAAAAAATTAGCGGTAAATAAAAATGATTCCAAAGTGGCAGCACTAAAACATAATCAACAAAAGGAGAATAGCCAACAAACACTCTTGAAAAAATCCACATGCCTGGCGGCAGTTGGCAATTCTAAACCAATACTGCAACAAGTACGAAGAAAGCGCTCGAATCAGCAAGAAATACGTCAAATCAAACGTGCTCACCGCCATCTATTAACAAGTGGAGGCAACGATAAGCAACAAAAACAACAAACGAATTGTCAAAATAACAGCTGCTCACCATCATCATCATCGTCGTCGTCGTCTTCGTCAACCTCCTCCTCTGCATTAAAGAAAACATCAAAAAAATTAAAACTTGGCAGTGGTAATAATAAAAACTCTTTACAATTAAGTAATACTACTGACAAAAAAGTATTAAAACAATGCAAAGTAAAAACAACAAGTAAAACACAGCAACAACAAGAGCAAGACAAACAAAAAAATAAAAAAAAGTTTCCAAACTCCTGTAAACAAAAGAATTTAAAACCGAAAAAAATTATTAATGATCAAGAGTCGATAATATCATCGCGTTGGTGTTCCATAGAAGAACAACTCAATTTGTTGGATAAATTATTGCATTATTGTGATGAGGACGAGAATGCGGCCCTGAAAGCGTGGTACGATTCCATTAATAAAGAACACTATTTTGGTGAAGAAGAACCAGATTCCTCCAGTGAATGTGATTGGAGTTGGAGTGACATTATGTCCTCCTCCTCAGCAGCAGTTTCTGCCGCAAACTCTCAGCTGGCTACTCAAAATGAGGATGCTCAATCTACTTTAAGCAACATTAGTTTAACATCTACGGCCTCGTCGCTAGTACCGTCCTCTTTAAAGCGACGTGGCCATCAACACCATCCACGCTTTTCGGGTACTCGCAGACCCAATGTACCACCCAACGTTCAGGAAATTTTAGCGGCCTTATATAAAAGTGATGAAACAACAACAGCAACTTCTACACAAAATGATAATTCCCATAATATGGACATAGACGTTATGGATGATTCCTATGCTCATCATTATACAGATGAACCGGAAGATGATCCGATAACAGCTCAACGCATTAAAGCCTCATTAAACTTGCCTTTAACAGATTCGGTAACCACCTCCATGGGTAGTAATAGCCCCACGCCTACTGACGACAGTAGTATGTTAGACGAAGGTGTGCTATTAGCTCCAACGCCTAGCTCAGCTGCCTCTCCAACGCAGCAGACGCCCAAAGAGAAGAAATCGAAATCAAAACGTGATAAGTCTGATAAATCAGAAACTAACAAAGATAAAAAGTCAAAAAAATCCAAAAAAGATAAATCAAAACGTTCTTCCGCTTGTTTAGAGTCGAACGAAGCTCTAAACGATGTCGCTTCGGCAACTACCGACGAAGGTATAGCTGTTGATGACGATGACATTCAGTCGGCTGAATGGGCAAATTTGAGATGTACTAGCGAGGCAGCTGAAATAGTGGCAGAACGTGAAGCAAGACGCAATAAAAATCGTTGTGCTGATTATCCAGGACTGGCTTTTGGACGATCAATATTTTCATCCGATACCATGATGAAATTCAATATTATACGTAATGAGCTGCACAACATCATGAATACACAGTTAAAAAGGGTAATTGGAAAAAAATTCTTAAAGCTTATTTTGTTTTCATAAATTTATATAATAATACGATTTATTGTAGGGCAGAGATAATAGAGGCTAGAGATACATAAGTATGTACATATTTTTAAATTAACAAATTTTAAAGACGTGAATAACTCGTCTCTTATGCTGCTGCACTATAAAAATAATTGTTTAAGTATATAAATTGAAAACAAAATAAGTCATTCTTTTAAAATTTTTAACAAAATTATTAATATATTTTCTTCTAAACTATGCTTAATATTTACTAGACGTTTTCGCAAGGCAACAAAAAAAACTATGCAAACATTTTTTTTTTACAATTTTACAATGAATATTTTCGGTCTTAAAAAAATTTCCTTAGAATCGGAAATTTAATAATTAATTAGCTTGTTTTAAATAGGAAAAAAGTTTTATGCCATTTTTGATGTAAATTACTTTACATCACGAAAATAAACCTGTTCGAATTTCTATATTATTGATATTATAATTCGAAAACATTGCCGTTTGAGTCAATGCAGCATAAAGATTGCATTATTTTTGTGTCCTTGTCGGTCTATGTAGTCAGACCATACAGGTCGACCCATAAGCGAAATTTTTTTAGACTTCGTTTTTTGACACATGGATTATTTACGATTGTCAATAATCAATTTTGGTAAAAAAAATAAAATTCGAAAATTTTGCCCTTTAAGCTTTTTTGGTGGATACGGTTTGATATGTTAAGTCAAGGGTTAATGTTTAGCGATTTACGTTATATTTGATAAAGTGGTAGTGGTTATTTTTCAAAAGTAAAAAAAAACTTTAAAAATCAGAATGCTTGAAGCCATTCAGATTCAAATATTTTTATAAAAATTTAATAACTATTTTATAAAGCTTTTGTACTTTTTTTATATAAAATTAACAAAATTTATTCGCCTGATGAAAACACACAAACGTGCTCGTCAAAATATTGGGTTTGGATAAATTTTGTTAAGTCTATAAAAACAGCTAAAGCTTCATAAAAATAGGTTTTAAATAATAATGAAAGGTCGAAAAAAATTTTATAAATTATTAAAAATAATTTTAGCAAAGTCAATTTTCTTGTGAAATTTTCAGAAAAAAAGTTTAAAATCAAGAAGACACAATTTCAGCTTAAAAAGAAAATTTTACGAAATACCTAGAACTAAGTTTGTTTAATTTTTAAAATAAATGTTCAGGTTTTTGTTTTAAAACTGCTTTGTTATAGAAATAGAAATTATGTATTTTTAAAAATGCACCACTCTTGTTTTAAGAATGATTTTTTTTGGTTCAGTGTATTCAAGTGTATTTTAAGTATTAGGACTTTTTTCTTCTTTACAAAGTGATATTCTTATTTTTTTCCTTTTAAAAAATCTTTCCATATAATAATTTATGTGTATGTGACTTTTTAATAAATATTGAATTAACGCCAATTCATTTATATTCTTAAAACATCTATCTTCCCTTTTGATATTCCCACTTTTTCTTTATAATGAATTATTTTGCAAATGATTACGTAGTACTTAAAGAATTTTCATTTTATTTGCTCTACATACTTATGTATATGGATGTATGTATGTTCTCTGCTCAACACAATACTCTTGAAATTGTTTTATATAGATGTTGTATATCGTCACCTAAAATCTAAAAATACGTAAGTGCACTTTATATTTTTTACAGCAGAAGCAGAAGACCTTATAAATTAAAGACTATTTATTTGCTACATGCCAAATTGAATAATTAATAAAGTCGGTATTTTTGAATATATGTATGTTTGTATGTGAGTAAAATTTTAAGGAAACATGTATTTTGGTTAATCACATCATAATCAATCAAAAAGTCCATTTTTTGCTTCTATGGCCTTTTGGATTTTTGGTGACGATATGTATATATGTTAATTTACTATTAAAAAGAACAAAGAAGCACATTAAAATATTTATAAACGATTTGCCGGTAAAGCTAAAATATTTTACCGTTTATAATTGTAATGAATGCTCTTTTAAACGTGTTTCATTTTCCATTATTTTAATATCTAGTAGGTAGGTATTAAACAAAAAAGATGTGTACTAATTACTCACTTGTACAAATAAATAAATATATCTACGTACGTACATATGTACATAAGTACATACATACACATGTATAGGTAGCATAATACAACAGTGTACATTTTGTTACGGCTTTCGTAAATATTCTTTCTTTTTGGCATTTAACATTCTTAGTCTTGGGTCGGTCTAGCTTTTTCACAATTCTGTTCTTAAAGCATATACCCATCATTCTGTATACAAACATACATAGCTATTTTAGTCTTTGAACTCGTTTTTTACATTTATTATTTGTACAATGACCCACTTTATTTGAGTTTAGTACAAACATATTTATACCTACTACAAACATATAGAAATATACTAATGTATACATAGTATGTACAATAATAATAATATTTTTGCTATGTACATTCTTCTGTCACTCTTTTAAAGATATTTACTTTTTTCTTAGCAAAAAATCATGATAGAAAAGTCAGATTCATCTTTAATCATTAGTTCAATTTATAAAAATTCATACATACATTCATATGTACATATGTACATAAATTAAAAATTTTTCAATATCAAATACCTAGTGATACTGTACGTTAATTTACAATATAAATTTTGTACATACATACATACCTACTTGTGTACAAGGGAATAGGTACTTAAAAAAAGATATTTTTAATCTTCACTCTAAGCAAACGACCTTCTCTTTTTTTTGCCTTTTGATTTTTCTTTAATATTTACAAACATACATACATACCTAGTTGTCTGTAAACAAATAACAGGCTGTAATGTAACATACATACATATTTACACAATTACATATTTACATACATAAATACATACACATGTATTTCTCATTCATCATCCTCAATTTTAACTCTCTATATTTCGATACCATAAAAAATTGTCTGTGTTACCTATTATTTATTTTCTCATTTAGTTTTTATTTTTATAATTAAAACCATTACGCAATGTTTTTGTTTTTTTTGCTCTTTTTCTAATCAACTGTTGTATAAAAAAATCATTTTAGTGGGAAACTTTGGCCATCATTAATTTAAAAATAATTGAATTGTAAAACTAATTTTTGTTTTATTTTCTGCTAATCTGAACGATAAGCAAAAGAAATGTGAAAATTATAAATACAGTGTGGCAAACAAACTATGTATGTATGTATGTATAACAATTACAAAACCGAACTGGTTTTAAATTATTTAATGTAATTTTGGAGGAAAATGGAACACAAACCTGACAGTCTAACTAATTCTTAAGAAGGTTTTCTGTGAACTTTGAGGCCGTATTAGAGCAATTTAAATTTCTATTTTATTAGGTACTCGTGCATATATAAAAAATTTTATTTCTCGTACCTACTACATACATATGTACATATGCACATGTGTATATGTATGTAGGTAATATATTTTTCATAATAACTAACATGACCAGATGGTTTTTGTAAAAAGCGGGAAATTTTCGATCAAAAGGCGGGATTTTGAAGAAAATACCGCCAAAAAGCGGGATTTAAGAACAAATATATTTTAGAAAGCAGGATGTGTAATACGCACATAAAAGTTTCGTACACACAATCAATCACAAAAAAATATTTTTTGTTTATATTTTAGAATTATAACAAATATATTTTTTGTGATTGCTAGAAAAAATTAAAAATTAAAATATAACAAAATAGATTTCTAGAAGAATTTAACCGAAGGTTAACAAAATATTGACAATAATACTATACTATATAACTTAAAAGTAAAGACCTAAATTAAAAAAAAATAGTTAAATTTAACATATAAAAAAGGTCGAAAAATTAGATACAAATTTAGTTTTTAACAATGCTTGAGAATCAGAGACAACCTTATCTAAAATATGCATATAAACGACATATCGTTAGTTAAAACGCAAAACGAAATACATATATAAATATCTAACAAAAAATTTCAGATAAATTTTTTTTAAATAAATACACCAAAAAATCAAATCTTCGCGAAAAAAATGGAGATTATATTTATTTATTTTTATACCATTGCAAAAATTGGCATCAATTACCTAAATATTTTAGATTTTAATATGTTTTTCCTGCTTCTGTAATATTATGAAAATATTAGTTAGGGCGTTTTGTGTTGAAATAGGGAAGTAACGAATACGAATACCGATTACGATACATCGGCGATATTTCTGAATTGCCGATATATCGATATCGGCGATATTGTACTGTCGATACGGCGATAATTCTTAATTTTTTTAGAGCTGTTTTGAACAAACAATTAAACTTTCAACGAATTTTTGCATAAAAACAAAGAGAAATAACATATTAAAAGCAGAACATAAAGTCTAAGCAGAAAAATTAAACGTTTCGTTTGTTTTGCTTTGCACCATAGTAGTGAAATGTTCTCTCAATGCTAAATCATGTATGTATTTAAAAAAAATTGTTTTTTGATAATTTCAGAATGAATTCAAATATCAATTTTAAATATTAATAATCTCTTACACTATATTTTGTATAATAAGAGGTTTTGTTAATTTTAATTTAAGTTCAATATGCGTATCGGTATCGTCGATATTTCTTTTTGAGTATTGGTATCAGATCGGCAAAACGGCGTATCGTTACGTCCCTAATTTGAACAAAACAATAATTATGACGATTTTTTTTTTCAACTTGCTTGGCGTCTAAATTTTTTGATTTGGCGACATGGCGAATTTTCTGGCGATATACAATATTTTTTGTGTTATTGAGAGAAATTATAGTTTGCTCTTATTTTACAGAGTTTTGGCCACAAAGTAGGGGATCAAAGCTATTATTTATTTATTGAAAAAAGCTTGTAAAAGTATTGAGAAAAATATATAAAATATTATTTTCGTAAGCTTATGCTAAACTTTTTTATATTTTGATTTTTCTACAATTGTCAGGATAACCTTTTTATATATTTTCAAACCTTCTTCAAACTCAAGGAACCTTATTATAATATTTTTCTCAATGCATTTGGTATATTGGAAGGAGCATCTACGTGTGTATATATGTATGTATGTACGAATATTAATAATAGTTTAGGTAATATTTCAATTGTCTGGAAATATTCTTCCTGGTTTTGCATACGCTTTAATTACATACACATGCATATATATACATATCACTCCTAATAATAATGAAAAAAGATAAAATAAAAATCGAAATTGACACACAACTACTTGTTCTGTTCTGTTAGTTTAAAAGCTAAAGCTTATAAAAAACTTTAACTTATAAATTTTATTTCAAATTACAGCTGCTACTAACTCAAACTATTTGTTCTACATGTTGTTTTTTTTTTACTTAAAAAAACTTCAACTTATAGATAATATGTACTTCAATTTACAACCTGTTGTAGCAGCTAAAAGTTTTCAAAACTTCAAAATAAATTTTTATTTTTATCCTTTTATGGCCGCTCAAACAATTCGACGTTTAAAGTTTTTTATACCATATTAATAATTCTTACAAAAGTCAAAAATATCATAATTGACAAATAAGTACATACATAGTCGTAAATTGAAAACGTGTTATTGTTTTTTTGTTTGTTTGTTTTCTATGTCACTGGCAAACATAAACTGTTTTGTTTGTCAACGACCTTCCAAATGACGTTTTGTAACCATATTTGTTGCAATTTACTCAATTTAATTGTTGAATCTAAATGGTGTGCATGATTTTCATTTGGATTTGTTATTTAGTTCCATAACAATACATATGAGGAATTCACTTTTAATTTCTTTTCATTGCTAAGTCGAGTGTGTTTTTTTATATTGTATGTATGTATGTTATACATATATGTATGTACGTATATTTTCGATTCATAATTTGAACAGTTTTCAATTAAAAAAGTAAAAAGCTATTTATGGTTTTCTGACCTTTTATAGTTGAGGGATTTATGTTTGCTCTTTCTATACACAATATTAATTAAATAATAAGCAAATAATACCGTATTTGGAACAGTTTATTAGCGTTTGCTTTAATTAATTTTTATTTAGAAAATAGAAAAGGTTACTTTTTATAAACACATAGCGATGTGAAGATGCGTTATTAAATTCAAAAGGATTTTTAATGATTTTGAATTAACTTCACTTTCAAACATATCACATTTTTTGTGTAATGTAGTGGTTAGTGAGAATAAAAATTTTATAATAAAAAGCCTTAACTTTCTGCATCAGAAATATATGTATATTTAAGACTTGGACCTACAGTGTTGTACAAAATAAAACCAACAAACTCAGGCATATATGTATGTATGTAAATATGGTTTAGTATGAATAAAAAAGTATTTGCTTTTTACTAAAAAATTTAGTTTAAAACCCAAAATATGTGTGTGGTTTTTGTTTTTTTCTTTAATTTTTAAGTAAAAAGCAAATACTTGTTTTATTCATACGACCCATTGTCTTCATTTATATATTTCAGAATATAATTTATATATACAACAAAAACTATGACCATATTTTATGTGTATTTACATATCGTTGCCTCTTTTTCTTTCTTAATAATAATAAAGATAGGCCTTAACTCATTGTATTTTTAAATAAATATTTCTGCATTTTTCGATAAATTAGATTTCTTCCATCAAAATATACAAAAACTCGATTTCCAAAAAAAAAATGAGTTAGGGCCTTTCTATATTAAGGTTAAGATATTTGCCCTATGACAATAATTACTTACATATTTTTATTCGATGTTGTGATTAAAAATAAAATTTATTACCAACTTCAATTGTAAACGATTTGCAAATATTTTTCAGTGTATACAATTTTACACAACTCATTTTTATTAGTTGAGTAAATTTCTTCTATCGTAAACTCTCTGGGATGATAAATTATATTTTCAAAACTGTACTTAATTCAGTAAAAAATTTTACTTTTATGACAACAATTGTACTAAAACCCAAAGACAAAAATTTTTCAAGTTTTATTAGGATACCACGAAATTTACATACAGTATACCTTTGGCAATTAACAAAAAATTCCAAACATAATTGCCATTTACTGTTTTACAATTTACGTTGAAAAACAACATATAAGACTTAAGACGTTTGAAGTTTTTAAAATGTAAACATATCAATGGAGCACTGTAGTAGTTAGTAGTAGTTTGGCAATGCTAATTGTACCGAAAAAAGTACATTATACTGACTTTATTTATTATCCCTGGCAACTCTTCTCTTTAAATAAAATTCCAATAAGAATTTTTCAATCAAAGGAATTTGCTAAATTAGCAGTTTTGCTCTTATCAGATATACGCAGGTTATTCATTAATAAATAAAGTGCATATTTTTATACATTACACTAGTACTATGTATATTTATTTATGACAAATAATCCTCAAAAAACGCAAGAACTTTAAGCGGCACTAATAAATAAATAGGTTTTATTTAATGCATGCTTTTTTTATACATACCACCAAATACCTGTAAAACACATATTGTTGTCTCTGTCTGCCTCACTAATGGTCAAGTGTATGTTTATGTTTCAGAATGAATATTAAAAATTGAGTGTAGAAAATCTAGGCGAGGCTTTTTGTTGTAGATTTAACACACACATGCAGAGCTGCACACACATGCACTTTCACAGTTTACTCTTTTTTCTCTTATTTTCTTACAAAACGAAAAGCCGATATGCTTTGTCAACGTAATCGTTTGTCACCACTCAAAAAAAAATTACTTAATGAGCTCATTCGCTGCAAAAAGTTCGAGACGTAAGCTTCGTTTTGTGTGTGGTTTTTACGTTGTTGGCATTTTTAATAAAGTTTTATACATTTTTATATAATTAAAATAAAATATTCCTAGTTTAAACAAAGCTCATGTGTTTGTTGAAAATATATGTATAAAAGTGAAAACTTGTGAATTAATAAGGAAAATAGTAAAGTCAAGTTAAGAAACCACTCCAGAAAAGATAAAAATTGAAAGAAAAGTAGCAAGAAGAAGCAGAAAAACCGGTGGTCGTTTTTTTATCTTACGTTCTGCTTTAGAAAATTATTCGTTGTCTCAGTCTGTCTTTAACACTAATTCTGCTATTACTAAGAAGAAAAAAAAAAAAAGAATAAAATAAAAACTAAAGTAAAATAAAAAAAGGTGCTTTTTAAAACGAAAAATTCTACTTGTTTAGAGTAAAGCAAAGTGCTAAAACCATATATTGTTCATATTTATTATATTTATAAAAGCAATAAAAAAAGAAATTAAACAAAATGACCACCAACATTCCACAAGGCACTTTGTTGGATGTGCTGAAGAAAAAAATGCGTCAGACCAAAGAAGAAATGGAAAAATATAAAGACGAGTGTGAAGAATATCACAAACGCTTGCAATTAGAAGTTGTAAGACGGGAAGAAGTAAGTTGGAGTGTTTTGAAAACATGAATTATATATTGTTAAATTAAATGCTCCAAGATAGTTAAAAGAAAATATGCACCCATAAATAGTAGATTTATTTAAATTTTAAATATATGCAAGAACATTTTTTTTCTGAGAGAAATTACTTACGAATAATTTTACTAGTTGATTTTTCTGCTACTTTGACCATAAAGAGCGACAAGGATAACTGTATGTTATATTAAAATAATGAAAATATATACTAAATGACTCAAGAGAACTTTCAAGAGTAATACATCTCTTAGTTTATTGTCGTAGTGTTTTGATAATTAAAAGAGAATTTGTACATATGGATGAATTCGACAGAATCCTGCCAGGAAATCGCAAAAGTTGCGAAATAGGTAAAAAAACGTACCAACAAATGTATGATCTGGCAAAAGTCCTGAAGTAACTTTAGAAAATGTGCATACCATTCGCTTAAATGTCTCAATTAAATTTTCTTTTGGAAATACTATGCTGACTGGGGTCATATTAATGCTGGAAATACTTTGCTAATTCTGTATGCAACTCTTTAACAATCGAACACAAGTTAACATATCGCTCATATAGTCAAAGATCGTCACAACTCAAAAGATGGAATTTTTTAGTTAATGATGCAGAATTAATCCTCATCCTTATTTATATTGTGTACAAGTTTCATAAAACTATCTTGTTTTTATTCAACTCTTTGAGAGAAAAATTAATTTTTCCTTTTTCCATTAAGTTGTGTGTAAATTGAAAACTTTAAAACGGTTTTTTAACAAACTGGTTTTTTTGAGTTATGACGTTCTTTGAGTAAATGAGCAATATGTATTTTGGCAAAATACATATCGCTCATCCACCTTGGGAATAGGAATTTAACAGGAATAAGTCAGTTCCATGAAACTAAAAAAAAATAATTTTGTAAATCTTGTATCTAAAAAAATATTAAATCTGGCATTAAGTAAAAATTGTATTTATATTTTAAAAATGCCTTACACTGAACCAAAAAAGGGCGTCTACTGTGTAATTCGAAACGAAAGAAAAATCGAATATGTATTTTGGCAAAATAGGTACATATCGCTCATCCACCTTAGCAATAGGAATTTAACAGAAATAAGTCAGTTCCATGAAACTAAAAAAAATAATTTTGTAAATCTTGTATCTAAAAAAATGTTAAATCTGGCATTAAGTAAAAATTGTATTTATATTTTAAAAATGCCTTACACTGAACCAAAAAAGGGCGTCTACTGTGTAATTCGAAACGAAAGAAAAATCGAATCGAATTACAGAGTAGACCCCAAGGATTATTAAAACAGGATTTTTTGGAGTTTAGTTTTCAAAATTATTTAAATTGGCGATGTAACGATACGACGTTTTGCCGATCCGATACCGATACTCAAAAAGAAATATCGACGATACCGATACGCATATTGAACTTAAGTTAAAATTAACAAAGCCTTTTATTATACAAAATTATAGTGTAAGAGATTATTAATATTTAAAATTGATATTTGAATTCATTCTGAAATTAACAAAAAACAAATGTTCTTTTTAATTCATACATGATTTAGCATTGAAGAACATTTCACTACTATGGTGCAAAGCAAAACTAACGAAACGTTTAATTTTTCCGTTTAGACTTTATGTTCTGCTTTTAATATGTTATTTCTCTTAGTTTTTATACAAAAAAATCGTTGAAAATAGAATTGTTTCTTCAAAATAGCTCTAAAAAAAATTGAAGAAGTATCGCCGTATCGACAGTAAAATATCGCCAATATCGATATATCGGCAAATCAGAAATGTCGCCCATATATCGGTATTCGTATTCCTTATTTCCTTAATTTAAATTAATAATAATACCTATAACATTGTTATTTTTATAACGAAACTGTTTTAAAACAAAAAACGTGCGATTTTATTTTAAAATGTAGGTATACAAATGAAATTGTTTCTTCTTGATTTGAAAACTTTTTTTGGGTGTACGTACCTAAATATGAATATTTTATTAAAATAAGTTCTTTCTGCTAAATTTCAAAATTGTGAGATAGGGCGGTTTGCATTTAGTAAATCGGTATACTGCATACATACATACATATGTATATATGTATATGATTTCTTAATTTTGTTTCCTTTTCCCTACAATTATTATCGTTCATTCCGTTGTTTGCTGTTGGGGGTGATTCGCGTGAGCTTGTGTTTTTTTATTGTTCTTAACACTGGTTAGTAATTTGTATGGACACACAATCGCCAGCTCATTAAAAAAAACAAAAAAGTAAAATGAATTCTTTACCTTTTACGGCCATTTGTTTAGTCTGTGAGTAATATGGATGGGAAACATTAAACCAAACCATATTTGTATGGTGATTAAATACCTACTACAAAAAGTTAAATTTTACTTTTTTATTTCGAATTTCACTATGTTTAATTGTTCTCCCTTTCTTTAAATGTAAAAGGTATGTATGTACATATTTACATCATGTATAGAATATTTTTGTTTAATTATTATGTAGTTAAAAAGCTTTAAAAAAAATAGACATCTATTATTTTCATCATTTGCCAATTGATGCCTGTTAAATCTTTATTTTATATTAATTTCCCCATTTGATGGCATTACTTAGGGCCTAATCTAGGCGTATCTAACTGGGTGGTAGTCCTATTTCATATGATGATTTTCTGCTATTCTTCCTCTTGCAATTCTTTGCACAGCTATGGTTGCCGTATTTTTGTATGTAGAAGAAATCCATATGCCGTCACCTGGGGACAAATTACGGCACACGATATCAAACGAAATTACGAAATATTTCAATAGAGTTTAATTGGAAATATTTAAAAGTTTCGATCGGTATCGAATGCCGTAATTTTCCTCCTGGTACACTTGCCCCATGGGGCTCCTAATTGTGTAAAACAATAAGTAATAAATAAATAAATATAACTGTACATATAATTTATTACTTAATTAATAATTGTATTATAACTTATTACATATATTATGGAAGGAAAACAAAGGGCCTAATTTTGTAAAACGCAACGTCCAGCATTTAAAAATTTTGTATGTAGGCGTTTTGTTTTTGTAATTAAAATTTTTTCCATATAAAATTTGTCAACGCTAAGCGTTACATATGTATATCAAATTTGTGTGCAATTTATAATTTTTTTTTTATTTTTTGTTTTTGTTTTGTACAACTAGGGCCTAAATTTACGAAACTACTTTCATGTTTTCGTTTTTCAATATCAATATTAAATACATATACATACATATATATGTATGCCAATTTATTGACACGCAAAATTACGATTTTTTTGGCTTTCAAAAACTACTAAAAAGCAATTTCATAAAAAAGTCTATACCTATGTACACCTTTAAAGTAGAAATTTCGAAAATAAAGAAATTAACTGCGAAGGTGACAGCGCATAGAGAAAGGGACCTAAGGGTAAAAAATCATTTTTTTTTGATGTGGACAACATCTGAGCATCGAATGAGACCGATCCCATGCCCCAAAAGTGTTCCTCTCAGAGATATGCGCGTTTTATGAAGTGATGGTACACCAAAGATACACGTATTTAAATCTTTAAAATGGGTTTTTACCCTTAGGTCCCTTTCTATTTTCCGCGTCACATAGCATAATTATAAAAGCTGCTGATTGCTGTCCCTTTTCTATATTCTGCTTTCAATATTTTTCTTTCTCGTCTTAGAACTGAAGCAATCGAAATTTTCCATATAAATAAATACTCGTACGTACTTATTTTTATTAACTCTTTTTAATATAAAACCCAGGACTAACAAATTAAAGCAGTTAAGCCTATTAAATGAATTAAATTTATACAAGCATTAATAGGAATTACTTGATTAAGGAATAAAAATAAAATTAATGTGGCTTTCTACCACCAATTTAGGTTAAATATCAAACTAAAGTTTGTTAAAATATTTCTCGTTAAGAGTGTGAGATTTTTCTTTTAATCCCCACTTGCACTATGATGTGTATGCTAAAAACACAGTTATTAAGTAGCAACTCTACTAGTTTTTGCTAGCACAAACAACAAAAGCCTTAAACAGCTGTACACACACACATACATACATACATACTTATATATGTATGTATGTCTATACAAATATACTGTAAATTACTTAAATAATAAATTTAATTTTATCAATCTTCTAAACCAGAAATAAGCAGATCTATAGAAACAATTTTTTGGTTTAAAATTCGTAAAATTAAATTCCTCATTTAAGTGTTTCGCTTTCATATGTAAAAATTTTATATGACAAAAACCACAGCTCGTATAAATGCACTTAAAATGTGCAAAACGTTTGAAATATTCGGTTTTTGAGAATTTAGTGATTTTATTTTTTTTTAATTATTATTGTGATGGGTGAGAAAAAAAGTAAAGGCCATACCCACATGCTGTTGCTCATTCAGAATATTTAAAGTAATATGTATGGAGGAAAGGAAAAACAAAAAACACAAAAATCTGTTTTTATACCGATTCAACTCAAGATCATGTAAAATTCATGTTCAAAAAGAACTTTTTAAATACATGGGTTCCATATATACATAAATATGTATGCATATATACATATTTACGTATGTATGTTTATATTTATATACCTCTTTAATGTAAATTTGTTTTTTCCAAGTCTTGTTTTTGGGGTTTTATGACTGACTGGCTATACACATGTAATTCTTTTTAATGTGGAAGTGTGTGAATTTTTGTATTGGTTGAATAATCATACCCCAAATATGCCCATGCCAACGTTAATATTGCTTATATACTCGTACATACATATGTATGTACATTCCAGCATTGTTTGAACGCACCACTTCGTTGCCTTTTGTGAATAAATTTTACTCAAAATACCTATTTATAATTTTAATTTGTATGCTTTTGGTGAACATACTGCATATCGCTATTATACCGCTCTCCTCCAGTAGCGTGATGACGTAATCTTGTGCTATTATTTTAAACATGACTTTTGTCAATAAAACTTACAACACGTTTATTTATATTATATCCGCTAAGCTACAATTAGGATTAGTTCACACATACGCAGATTAGGTTAAGATAAATAAATAGGAAAACAACACTGGAGAAATGAATAATTATTATAAGGCTGAAGGAATACATCAAAGCTTAAAATTCAACTTAAACACTATTTATTTATTTATTTATTAAACATATTAATGCAAAGTAAATTTGCATAATATGGTGTTGCACAAATATGGGCGGAGTAACGTAGACCATATGCCCAAGATGGTATTAACAGTATTTTATAAGGTTTTGTGACTGACTGTACACGACCTATGCCTTCACATAGGAAGTAGGCAACGTGGTTGTTAAAGAAATTCCACAAAAAACCGCAAGATTATACGGTTATCCGTGGCAGATCAGTCAACCAGTGCGAGCGAGACGAAAAACTCTCGAAGGCCAAACAACAAACACAAGCCTGACCGCACTTAAGAAATAATTACGATGACGCGAGAGATGTTCCCCAACCCAGAGCTGCTTAACGACTGCTTAAACACTATAAATATCTAGCAAGCAACTAGAGGAGATGTTATCTTAAACCTTCATTTTTGCACATCCCTCTCTTCATTTTTACACATCGCTGTACTAGTATCATAGTTGAAACAAGAACTCTATAACAAACATTTTATTTATTTTCTTACTTCAGCATTATAACAAAGGCTGAATTTATTTCAGTTAGAATTATAGTTGCAAAAATTATTAATTGAAAATAAATGTAAACAACAACAGCTATACATTGCTTTCTCACGAATAGAGTGTTGCCACACAAATATTTTCGACTTTGTGCTGCCACGTTAATAATTTGCACTTTTTGGGAATTCTTACATTTGTAAATGCAAATTATTATTTTATTTAGTAAAAAACATTATTTTTTAATTAATAAAGTTTAATTTCTAGCATATTTCTGGTGTTTAAGTTGAATTTCGAAACTTGAAATATAGAATTTTACTATCCGCAGCAGCTTTGTAAAACATTTTAACCCGTTATAAGTACATGCGTTAAAGGATATTTATTTGGCCCATTTTTGCGCGGAGATTAGAGTTACAAAATATTATAGAAAAATTATTCATTAAGGAATTAAAAAAAACTTCTGAACGCATACTATACCTAAAATGCGAATAAGTAACAGTTTAATCTTGAAACGAACTTCAAGTTTCAGGTAACTTCTGGTACTCAAGTTATATTATTTAATTTTATTAAAAAAAATTAACACGTTAAGAACTTTTAGAAGAACTTTTTGAAACTTAAATATCTATCGAAATTTTAAAAATATTTCCATATAAATTTCATTGAAATTGGTTGTTCACTCCATAGGGTTGTATTTGAAAGCAACAAATATCATTTAATTGTATGACAAGTACCGAAAATGTTTGCATAGTTTTGTTGATCAAAATTGACAAAAAAAGACGAAAAAGCATAGTTTTCTTTAATTTTATTTTGCAGCTGATGATTACAAGCAGAGAAATTCAACCGAATTTCATTTAATAACATAAAAATTTCTATCTATCAAAGATTGAGAGAGAGAGAGAGAGAGAGAGAGAGAGAGCGTTAAACCCAGTTATAGGTTTTAGTAATCGTTTTCAAAAATATAAATTGAAAGGAAAAATTGGGCTTCCATTTTAGTTAAAAAATAACTAGAATATTTTCTTTTAAACATATCTACATATTTATGTATTATCTTGGAGCATATATTTGAGTTTATAAAACAATTAAGGCTAAACTTAAGTTATTGTAAAAAATATGAAAAACAAAATATTATTTATTTTTTTATTCCAAATAAAAATTTTAGGCTGAATCTGAAGTTGCTGCTTTGAATCGTCGCATTCAATTGTTGGAAGAAGACTTGGAACGTTCTGAAGAACGTTTGGGTTCCGCCACAGCTAAGCTCTCTGAAGCTTCTCAAGCAGCTGATGAAAGTGAACGGTCAGTATTCCATTTCAATGCGAACTGTATTGAAATATTTTTAATTTTATATTTTAATAATAATTTTTTTAATATTAAAGAAAAAAAAGAAAACAAAAAACATTAATAAGTTAAATTTTAAGTTATGGTGAAGGGCTTTACTATTATTTTAACTGGTTCATACATTTGTGAAATAATGTGAAAATTTTTTATAAATGATAATTATAAAAACCAATTAGGATACGAAAGGCTCTTGAAAATCGTACAAATATGGAAGATGACAGAGTAGCTGTTTTGGAAGCCCAATTATCGCAGGCTAAATTAATTGCCGAAGAAGCCGATAAAAAATATGAAGAGGTATTTTTTTATGTTCAAAGCAAATATTTATTCCATTTTTATTAGGGTAGCAGGGCTTTAGGAATTAAAAAAATTAATTATAATTTTTTTAATATTGAGGTTAGGTAAAACTGGGTAATGCTCTCTTTTCTTGTGTGTATAAAATAAAAAGGTAAAAAACCACTTTAAAGCTCCATAAAGTGGTTAAGTTAAATTTAAGACGCTTAACATAAATATGTATAATAAAAAAAATGTGCAAAAGATGTCTTAATGAATAAAGAAAGACAGCTTTTTTTATAACTTAAGTATCAAATGTTTTATGAAATATTGTTAATTTTATTTTATTTTTTATGTTTATTGGGCATGCAACAATATACTAGTATAATTTAATATTTTGTTTGAGTTCCCATGAATGCAAAGCAAACTAAGTTTGCTCCGTAGTATTTTATTTAGTACATAATATGCATTTATCCCCAGCTATTTGTAGTAGAAAATCTAGAGCTGACAAATATGTACCTATGTATATCCCTTTTTAATTATGAGATTGTTGCACACCTAAGAATTAGTTATCACTAGTTTAAGTATGTTTATTTAAAAAAAAATGATTTTTTAATATTATGTTTATGTCAAATGAAAGTGCTGTAGTAGATTTAATATATTTTTGCAAAAGCACATTTGTATACAAAAGAACATATCATTACCGTAAAATAGAAAGGCCCTAACTTATATTTTTTTATACATTTCGATACAAGAACATCTAATGTATCGAAAAGTGCTAAATTCGCTATTTCAAAAAAATAAAATGAGTTACGAAGCCCTTTCTATATAAAAGAGTCTATATATTCAGCCCCATTACAAATAAAAATCCCGCGCCATTTTTTTACCTTCCCCTTTTTTTCTATTATGAATCCCTTTTTACCAAATACGGTAATTAAAACTTCCCCTCAAAAAAAAAAAAAAAACAACTGGCTTCGTAATGCAGTTATGCCAGTATTACACTATTTTTTATTCCCAAGGAATTCATGATTGGAGAATTTTTGTTCTATAGAAAATTATTTTACCTGAAAAATAAATTCCTAGGGAATATTCATGATGGGGCTGATTAAAAAATAATTAAATAATTAAATTAAATTAAATTAATTGAAATGATTTTTAATTAATTATTATATTTTGTTTATTGTTATAAAGAAATTCCAGTAAAGTAATTGAAATATTTAGCCTATTTAAACTCAAATGTGCGTTTGTAAAAATATATAGATAATCTTTAGAGAAATGGCTTAAAACTTTAGTTTAAAAATTTTGTAAAATTTTCTTGTTTTCCACCGTCAACATACATACATATTTTTGGATGCTATATAAAAAACTACTATAATATATACTACCGCATATTCAACCATGTGAATGGCAACTTATCACCATGTCAACCAAATCACTATCGCTGCAACCAACCAACAACCACTATCGTTTGCACCACCGCCACCGCAACCGCCGCCAACCAACCAACAATTTGTTGTCTATGTTTTCTTGTGTGTTTTTGTGTCCATGTCTTTGTCGCTATCTATATTTTTAAATATAAATATACATATGTATCCTTCGTAAATGTTGTTCAACTCCTGTGGACGATGAATGACACTACATCTCATGGTTTAACTATTGCAATACACTCTGTTATTACTCTTGGATGTCTTCTATGGGCAATTTAAAAACGAAAACTGCAAAATTTCATATTCAAATCAACAGTGCTCGCAAGATCCTTGAGAACCGCTCCCTTGCTGATGAAGAACGCATGGACGCTCTTGAGAATCAATTGAAGGAAGCTCGTTTCCTTGCTGAGGAGGCTGACAAGAAATACGATGAGGTGCAAATTATAACCAATTTAAGAAATTTACTTATTGCCGATGCTAGTTGTTCATCATCTACCAACAATAATAATAATAACAATAATATTAACAACAACAATAATACTACTGATGCAAATCAATGTGCTGCTGCAACTACTAATAATTCAGATTGTCTCACTAATACCAAAACTATAGATTCAGAAATGAATGTCGTCACATCACAACCACAACCACAACCACCACCACCAACTCCAGACACTTTGCAACAAACTTGATTAACTGCTGTAATATCATTTACATACGGAATGTTTACTGTGCATTCTTAAACGAAATATGTATTTGGTTTTGCAATCGAACAAAAACTAGAAGAAAAAAATGAAAAAGGAAATTTAAACGAAAAACCATATTCACTGATAATGATAATCAAATAAATGTATACTGAGTTGGAGGAAGTTTAAAAGCACGGTCCTGCCTGCCTCTTGAAAATTGTAAAGCGTTTAAAAGCTCTTTGGACATAAGAAAACTTTTTAGGGTTAAACTTTACGATTTTAAATGTTTGTCAAAGCGAAAGGAGTTGGTGTATGGTTACTTAAAAAATAATTAAAATTGTCACAAATAATGAATTCTTATTGAAAACTTGTGCAGCTTGAAAACAAAAACAATCAACTTTTTTGTGTAAAAATAAAATAATTTTTATTTGTTATTCTATCTAAAAAAAAACAAAATATGTACACAAAAATCACATTGAAATTGTTAAATGTTAAACAAAAAATATAAAAGCAGAATGGCAAAGCCTTAAAGTAAAAATTCTTAAGCGAAATTCTCAATAAAAATATATAGAAAATTATATTTTTAGAAACAAAACTTATGTAAAAAGGTGCTTAGCACTTTTCTATTATTCAAAAAAAAAAAAAAACAATTCTTTTAAAAAATCTAACAATATCTTTCTTCTGTTTATTTATCTTGCGATATATTTTTATTTATTATACGTATTTATACATACGTATATAATATAACTTTTTGTTTCTTTTTTTTGTGGTAAAGTGTATTTCAATAGTTTCCTATTATAATTATTTTCCCCTTTAATTATTGTATTTATTCTAAAAAAAATATATTTCTTTTGTTGCTTTATTTAAATTTATTTTTCTAAAAACTAAAGTTTAATTATAAACAAAAACTATTAAATAAAAATTAAACTGATCTTCCTATAATGAAAAAGCAAAAAAAAATTGTTGAATTTGTCTTATTTCTCAAAATGATTGGAGCATTACACAGAAGAGAGTAAATGAATTATAATCAAATTGAAAGAGAGAGAAAGAGAGAGATATGCAGGATCGAAATGTTATTGAAAGTTTTTGATATTGCTGAAAAGGTAATTTTTTTTTCAAGATAAATAACTTAAAATAATTTGCTGACACATTACTTGCTTTATCAATTGTTTCTTTATCACTTATCGAAAGTTTATTTTATTATTTGATTTTTATTTAACTGTTGCCAAAATGAATGTGAGTTTAAACACATTTTATTGGTTGCTGTTTAAGCACAACGAAATACATACATAAATATATGTGCTTAACCAAACAAATAAACAATTAAACAAATAATTTTTTTTCCTAATCTAAGTTTTCGCCAAAAATTTATTTGGCTGGAAACAATCGCCGAATCAAATCGCCCAAACTTGGAGGCCAATTGTCAGGTTCACTTCTAGACATCAATTTATCACCAAATTCTGATTTCAATAAGTCGATGGTTGCAGTTGCCGTATGGCACGTAGCACCATCCTGTTGAAGCCTCAACTCACCCGGAAAAATCGTCGGGTGGTTATTGATTTGCCGAAGTAATAATATATGTATTCTTAATATACTGTGCGGCAAACCAGTAACCACTCGACGAAATGTCATCCAAATTTTCAAACAAAAAATCATTGACCCTTATTCCAGTTGTCGACATCGACGTCACTTTAACACAACACCAAAAAAATGATTCCCGTGTATCTGTTGTCGAAAACAACTGAATCCGGTTGGCAGGCTAATTCTATTTTCTAGTCCTTAGGGAACGGAAATAGATTGTCAGTTGCGCAAAATTGTTCTCAAGAGCGAGTAAACAAGCCACAATTTTTTGGTATTGTGTTAAAGTGACGTCGATGACGACAACTGGAATAAGGGTGATTAATCAGTGCGGTAACGATCTCCCTTGACATTAATGCAGTCTTTCAGACGAAGATGACGTCTACCTCAGTAGCTTTATGAATTGTGGAAAAGTTACTGAAGCCTTAAGAAATCAACAAGTTCCATCTGAAAACGTACTGCAATGCAAGAATGAGTTAAACTCACAAATATATTGTGGGAATATGGAGATAATATTGATTGAGAGTATCGTTCGAAACGCAGAGGCGAAAGAGCTGGCGAAGGTGGATGGATTAGCACTAGAAAACGCCAAAACTTTTCGAACATTAAAAAATTAACTTAAATAATGGGCTATAAAACAACAGAGATCTCTACTATTGCGAGAGTGACCGAAATTATCCGGGGTAAACCCAAATAGAGAAAAGACCAAAGATTGACTATGGGCAAACATAAAAATTTGACATGGCGTGCTGTAAAAAAAATTTTAAGCGGCATATTTTTCGAACTTCATTGTTGACCAAAATCGATTATTTTCTAACGTAAATAAAAAAAAGAAAACTAATTCTAAAAATGCGTCGATGAAATGACATGTAGATATTGCCATAATATTAATCTTAACGGCCTGGCCCACGATGTCGACAAGAAATTATTTTAAGCTTAGTTATTTATAATGAAAACAAAAACAAAATAAAAAAATTTGTTTTTGTTTTCACTGTAATAAAGTCCTAAGTAATAAACCAAAATGGTCTAATTTCTCAATTAATTCCGCAATAGGTATAAATGCCTTTATTACCAATTGCAGTGTGGTGCAATTATGTCCTTATTTTTCAATTAGTTGACAAATAATGCCAATTGAGCTTATTACTTTTGAATTTATTTGAGTTAGAAGACGAAAATCGTTACATTGTGCCGATAGTGGGATCTAGGCTTTAGAATTCCCAAAAAAAAAGCACCAATTATTGACTTGGTAGCACTCGCTCAAAAATGTTTGTGTGGCAACACTCTATTCTTGCAAAGGTAATGTATAGATGTCAGCTTATGTTGTAATAAGTAAAGTGAGAAAATAGAAAACATGTTGATTATTGTGTTGCGTTGGGAATAAGTGCGATAAATATATTAAACTTAAATCTAATAATAATAAATGCACCAATCATTCAGCATTGAAACAGATTAGTAGTGCGATTCACTAACTTTTTTTTAACGATAATCGCATCGTTAAAATAATTATAACGAAAATGTAACGAATTTGCTATTCAGTAAAGTTAATGTCAGCTGTGTCCTTATTTAAGCGACAATAATTTATGTTCTGTTAATTTTATCGACAGAAATCTACAGAAAATATCAGCTGCGTACTATCGTTAAAAAGAAGTTACAGAATCACACAATCGTTATTGCAAGCGACAAAATGTATAGACAAAACTTACGATTGTCGGATCGTTAAAACTTACGGCAATACTTCTATATGGACAACATACCAGATATACATATGTAGATTATATTAAAGATTCACATTGGAAAATATTTTAAGAATTTTTTTCTCTTAATTTCGTGTATATGTATGTATGTAGTAAGGGTTCGTTTTCTTTATTTGGAACTCTTCCCCATATTTTTAAAGTGGAGCGAACAACAATTTAAAAGCATATGCAAGTGTAATTCCGTAATGGGAATTACTAACCTAACGTAAACCAAGTCATTTGTAATAAAATATTTTTAAGGCAACATTTTTATACCTACGTCCTTGTTCGTTGTAATTACACAATGGCAATAGTAGTAAGAGGTCTAAAAGACTAGAAAAATGATTCAAAGCCTTCCTTATCTTCAATAAGTCCAATAGGCTCGTTAAATCCTGGTCCAGACTTTAAATTTTTGTTGTTGGAGCAACTTGTTATTAGTGAATTTTTAACTTACCTAGTTTATATTAAGCATTTTTCATGAATTTGATCGAATGAAAATTTTTAATCAGCCCAATCATGAATATTCCCTCGGAATTTATTTCTCACGGAAAATAATTTTCTCGAGAAAACATTCCTCCAATCCATAAATTCTTTGGGAACAAAAAATAGTAATACGTGGCATCACCGCATTACGAAGCTCGTTGTTTTGCTTGTTTGTTGACATTTTGTTTCTCCTTTTTTTTAGTGAGAGAATAAACAAAATTACTAAAATTCAACAACTTGAAAAAATATGTAAAAATAAGTTTATAAAAGATTTATTTGGGCATTATTTGTGTTTTTCCACATAAAAGAACTATAAACTACAAGTTTATGAATATAAATTTTGTTTTAATGGAGTGTTAAATATGCTTTTATGTAAACTCTTCTGTTTTGCAAGGGAAAGATTTTTAGTGAAAAAATCAAGTTCAATTGCGCTCATAATACCTACATTTTTCCCGGGGAGTTTTTTTTTATTCCCGCATTTGGTAAAAACAGGGAAAAAAGAAATTCATAATAGGAGAAAAGGGAAAAGTAAAAAAACTCGTGCGGAATTTTTGTTCATAATTGGGCTGAATATCTCAATAGAAGAACTGGAGAAGCAACTCAGATCAAAAGTCAAAAATGCATCAGAGATTCATGCTACGTCCTTTTTTATATATCATTCTCTTCTATAGAGCTGAAATTAGCAAATATAAAAAGTTTCATACAAAAAAATTCATGAAATTTCATGAACAAATGTCTAGTGTAAATTAGGTATATGTGGGAGAGTGTTGAAATAGAAATATATACATTTTGTATTCCTCACTCGCTCCTTTTCACAGAAAAGCAAAAAGTTGCTGCAACAAAAATTGCAAGTGTGGACCGGGACTAAGTAAAAGAAATATTTTTCAATGTCATGTTTTGTAAAATAAAAGAACAGAGAAAAAAATTAATATATGTATGTGCCCTTAATTATGAAAGTGTTCTAAGTCATGATCATTTTGCTTCGAAATATCAAATAAAACTTCAATAAATATTTGACCATTATTAAATAAATTTTAATTTAAATAAAATGCTGCATAATATAAAAACAATTTTTGATTTGTTCAAATGTAATCTACTAAATATCTCGAGCAGAGCAATATATGACTTAGACCACTTTCATAATTAAGGGCACATAGTATGTTCTTCCAAAAATTTAAACTGCAGTGAATTTAACAATTTTACTAAATAATAAATAATTCTATTAGTAAAATTAGCACAATACACAATTTATATTGAAATTTCTTCTCCATAAACTATGACGTCAACTTTTTTAAATAAGCTAAATAAAAATAAATGCTCTTATCGATAATAAAATGAAAAACTCATTAATGATGTCTTTGAACGTACATACAAATGCAAACTATGAGCACCAAGCACACTCATGAAATAATTGACTAAAAATTTATTCTTGGAAAACTATCTACATACATACATTGTTACCTAATTTCCAAAACATAAATGAAAAAAAAGCTAAATGAAAATTTTTTTTGTGTATCTTCAAAAATATTTCTTGCAATAATCAGACATTTATTTATAAAATGACTCACTCATGCACATACCACTAATCACCAAGAGACGAGACTTACTCACTACTGCTCTTTGTTAAAAGCTTGAGTTTATGTAAGCGTAAAAGAAAGCTGGTTAGCTGATTTCATATGAAAATATGTTCGTTCATATTCATTCGTTTGTATAAATTTATGCAAAAAATAAAATATACATACATACATATACATATGTATGTATGTATTTATAAGTAAATCTCAAACATGCATACGTTAAAATCACCGTATTCGGCCATGAATGATTGACCACTAACAACAGCTTCCAGCAGCTGCATAAATAAATTCCAAACATTCATTATTTATTTATACATACATATTTGTATATTTTTAATAGTTGGAGTAGTTTACATTACACTCGATGTTTTTTGTGTTTTTTAATAACCAAATGAAGTAATGATTGAAATTATTATTGTTTTTTATTTTATAAAATAAATTTCACTTTTATTGTTCAAAGACAAAAAAAAAACAATTTAAAATCAGATTTTGTTTACTTTTTTCAATTCATTCATAAAATAGGTTAAAAAACTCTTCTTTTTTTCTGTTGGTTAAAGCTGTTGTCTACGTTAGGCTGTAGTTCAAAATATATGCTAATTTGTTTTTTTGCAATAAATATACTTGTGTGGTTACATATCGTTAGCTGAAATGCAAAACCATAACTAACAAAAAAAATTCAAAACCGCAATTTTAATTAATTATTGGTTATTACATCGAAACACATGTCCCTATAAATTTTCAGAAAAAAATCAGCTGAACTAAAAATTAAAATAAAGAAACTATCCCAATAAGCAATTTTGCTTGAAATCAAGTGTAAAACAATTGTTATTCAAGTCCCATATTCAATTGTCAAGGCTTGAATTATGCTTGATTTACACTTTATTTCAGTAGCATTCTCCAGTAAAATGGGAACTTGAATTCAACTCGAACAATTTAATTGTATTACATTTCAATTCAAGCCTTGAATTATACTGTACTTCAAGCTTGGTATTACAATTGAATTCAAGTATATTTCAAGCTTCAAAAACAATGCGTTTAAAATAGAAAGGAAAATGCAATCGACAAGTTTTATTATAATTACTTTATGCATATTTACCTTCACTATTATTTTCACGGTTTTCAACACCTTTTGTTTTTTAAAAAACCACTTTTTTTATATATATTTTTTATATTTTCCATCATAATATCAATTTTATTAAAAAATAAATTACTTATTTGACAAGGTTTGAACATGTTGTATGTTATTTGATTTTTTATTTCCAAATATTTTCAAACTTGAATATTATTTGAAAAATTGTTTGAATTCAACTTTGTTTCCAGTTAAATTTCAAGTGCTTGAATTTTAATTTTTTGAGTGCTTATTGGGATGTACATATGTACTTCAGTCAATTGAATAATTTCCTTTAGTATTTTCTCTCTCCTATGAAATTTAAAAAGAGTGTAGTTACGTGATTTTGCATTTCAAACTCGAAAATGTTAAGATATAGATCCCGATTGATTTATCAGTTCAAATTAACAATCAACATCTTCAGTTAAAAAGCTGACTTATTGCAGCTTTTTAATTGATTTTAATGTTCAAAATGTTTAAGATATTTTATACGAACTTACATATCTTCGAATGCACTAAATTGTTCGATTAGCATGGGGCAAATTATGGCATTCGATACGACTCGTAATTTAAAAATATTTCAATAGAGTTTATATGGAAATATTTTTAAATTACGAGTCGTATCGGATGTCGTGATTTGCCCCCAGAACACTATTTTTCGTTTTTGGTTCACAGAAACCACTGTTAGTTTTACACACACTTGTAATTCCTTTATAGTTAAAAAAAATACTCACTGTTTCGCATTTAAGTTCGTATAAAAGAAACCAATTGCGAAAATGGACAACCTTTTATTATTTTTCCTAGAGGAAATTTTTCTTAACATCGCTTCCAATTCGATGACTAGGCATCGAAAAAGACAATGACAGCGCTATGTAAAAATCATTAGAAATTATTCGGATCGCTAATTCAACATTTTTATGACTTCTTTCGAGTGTCTTTTTTTATTGGGATATAGAGGCGAAACAGAAATATTTAGAACAATTTCTTAAACCCCAGTAGAAGCAGATCCTAAATATTTCGATATTGAAAAATAACTTTTCCTAGTTTATTTCATTAACGGCACGTACTTTCATGATGGTGAGATAAAAATGGTCTTTTTCGAAATGCGCATATTGCTATGGAGTAGTACATGGGATATAGTTTGTAAATGCAATCCTTAAAGAAATCGAATACAAAAAGTATAAAAATCATTACAAAACTTGTTGTATTTATATTTATTAACAACAACAAACGAACCTCTCGGTAATGATTTTGCTTTCTTTGTGGCCATAAATTTTATGACATACATGCATATATACATATAAAATATGTTATCGCTGGTGGCTGGAGGAGCCACTTCAGACAGCCCTAATCTTTACATAAAATCATTAGCAGTAAATTTCTGCGTTAGCTAAAAGCAAACTGAAAAGAAAAATAACTCCGTTAATCTCTTATTTTAGGTTTGCCAGTAACAGCTTTTCTCTCATTTGAGACGAATTCTTTCCTATATTTATTTTTATATTTTTTTCGGTGTGATTTTAACTTGTTGAAAATACAAGAAAACAGCCGATTTCCCAGGATTTTCCCCACCTCCGGCAACACTTGCTCTTATGCTATATAACTAGAGATGCCAAATGGGGAATATCGTTTATGGAAATTTAAGATTTTTGGGATTTCTTAAATCCCGTTTTTCTTACTATTATTTTAGCTTAAAATAACAACTTTGATACATTAGCGCATTTTAATTGGAAAAAAGTAAAAAATAAAACAAAATTATATTTATATATACCCTATACGTTTGTACATAAAAATTAACTTTGAAGGAGCACAAAACGAAGACAAATAATCGGTTTGGAGTAATTCTTTTTAGTAGAGTCCAAGAGGTGAAAAAAGTACTAAATTTAGTAACGTTTAAATTCAGGGTCACATTTTTCAGTGTCGTTAAGGCATTTCTACTTTAAATAAAGATATCACGTAAGATGTAGAACCTGATAGATTTCTCAATTTCTTATTTATTCATTCGCATTTATGAACAATAACTAAAAAGTTTAAGTTATGTGTAACTTGAAAGCTTCAAACTCATTTTCTGGCAAACTGTTTTTTTTTTAGTTATGACGTTCTTTGAGTAAATCAGCGATATGTTTATCAAGAAATTTGCGAATTGGTTAATGGTTGCGTGATTGTTTGATTTACATAAAATATTAATTTGTAATATAAAAAAGTGATATGTAATATGTATATGATTCATATTTGCGCCAAATAATGCACTGCAGATTTGCATTTTCGTTTATTTTAAAAATTCAGTGATGCCACAATTTGCATTTACGAACGTGCTGTGTACACCCAGAGATGGACAACAAATATTGCCGAATTAAACGATGTTGAGGGATTTTTTGAATTTTGTCTGTTTTTTTGCTTCGATTTGATTAAGGTTTGAAAAATCAGCAAATCACAAATCAACGTACATACATACATATGTTATTAAGTCAAATTCTGAGTTTGAAGTTTATAAAAATAATGTCTTGAATGTCATACAAGTTGGATAGTGTATATCTTTTAACATTGACAACTCAGAGTTACGAAAACTATAAATATTCAATAATTTGAATAACAATGATGCAAAAGAACGTAAGTAAAATATAATCTGAATTCTGAATTTGCATTAAGAAAACAAAATTTTGTTTTAATACATATGTATCAATAGGCAAGAAATTTAATAGAAATAATTTGTTTTGTTTCCATTTTTAATTCTTTTAAATTGCTGATTAATCATGAGCGTAAACTACAATATGTGTGATAGAGAATGAGAAGTGTTTAAACAATTATATTGCTTAATAAATTAAATCGAGTATGTATTACATAATATTATATACACACATACATATATACAAAAGTTTACAAATATATACACACATATGTATGTATGTACTGGCCATATGCATGAGTGCATAATTTTTTCCATTTTAGGGGAGAGGTTTAGTTTAAATTACTTTTTTTTCAAACTCATGCTGCTCTTGTCAACTTGCTGTAAATAAAGTCGTCTATCTATTCTTGATCAGTGCAATTTCTAAATTTTTGTTTGTTAATTAAATATGACAAGGTGTTAAAAAGTTAATTAATCAGTATTAATTATTAATAAATTAGATCTTTCTTTAAATATTTTGTTGCTAAAATAATATAAAATACATACTTATATGTTTCCTAACAAAATTTGAGTTGCATTTCAAACAATAAAGTTAAACTCAACGTGGTCGAAAATAGGTCTGCTAAATCGCTTTTGAAATCGATGAATTAATTAAACAATCAATGAATGAATGCCGGCTTAATTGTTGAACTTTCATATTATAATTTTTTTTATTTAATTTATTGTTCTTGTGGTTGAATGTTTACACAAGTGAAAAAGAGTTAATGGGGTATTCTGGCCTTGGACATATTTAGACTGAATTCAATCAATGAATGTGTAGGAAATCGTATTTTATTATATTAAATTATTATTAAAAAAATACTTAGAAAAAAAATTGCGTATCTGAATCGAACTACAGTGAAACCTAAATACATAAAACCAAAAAGTCGATTGATGTTCGGTACTCCGGTGCTAGTAGCTTGAACAGCCTGAATATGTCTGTATTCAAAATGAATTCGGTTAAAAATAGCCTGACCTTTAGAATAAAATTTGAAAATTGCGTGTTTCCTTTTAATTCAAAAAAAAAAATTATGCAATGCAATACATAGTTAGCAGCATTCTTTGGGAAAAAATTAAAAATTCCATATTTTTAATAATAAAATGTGAAATGCAATGTAGTTGAAAGTTATATATTCTCCCTTTTATTCCTAAAAAGAAGTTAAATAACACAAAAAAGTATTCGGCTTCAGGGCGAATAAATTGCAAAAATTTTATTCTTGCGGAATTTTAGAAAAAAATAAAAATTTCGAAGAAATAAAAATGTTATTCATGACAAAGGGCGATTAACGAAAATATTTATAAAGAAAACTTGAATAATTTAAATCGACTGAAAGTAAAAACTTTTAAGAAAACAAAAAATTTTGGGTTAAAGAATTTATTGTTCTCAAAAGCAGAACTTATAGCTAGTTTCTTACTAATTAGTTAAACTTAAGTTTAACATACGTTTGAGTTTTACCAATAAACTATTTTAAACGAGGTTTAACCGCCCATGTTGTTTTTCAGTAATGGATTAAGAGTTGCCAAATCAGCTAGAATGTGGCATTCTTGAAATATTTTATGCAAATAGGGAGGGCAACACTTAAAATGAGATGTGACAAATCTAAAGATTTACAGATTGATTTAAAAAAAAAAACTTCAATTACTGTTTCGTAAAATTTTTGGAGAATTAAAAAATAAATAATATGGACTTGCAAAATAGTGACGCTACAAAAATAAACCAAAAAAGATCATCAAATTAATTAAATCCAACGAAATAGAAGGTACGTTCGTAAATTTAGCAAATTTATGCATCTATGCAGGAATTATGCCAAGTTTTACTGCATATTCGTGATCAGCTGTTACACATGCTTTGCAACTGTTCGACATCTGTGCACAGTTGACATTTATGAACGAACTGCAAGCAAATTTTGAAGTCGGCAAATATATTTATTTAAGAAAATCATGTTAACAAAATCGAAAATGTTCTTTTAAATTATAGTAAGAAAACCATTGGAAAGAAAACCAACGCGGCTATTACTTGTAAAAACACAATTGCCCGTAAAAAGAATAAAACGAAAATAAAACATTACCTTGAAGTAATAAAAAACTACTATAAATATTATGGAATATATGAATCTTCTATTTTGTTGAGATTCGAAACATGTAATTTAAATATCAAAATACATACATACATACATATGTATTTACGTACATAAATATATTCAACTTATTGTTCCACTAAAATTATTGTATTTTAAAATAATTAAATTTGCAAAGATTTGCGGCAGATATGCCGATTACTTGCATTAAATAAACGGTTAACACTAAACAGTGCTGCCAAGTTTTGCATTTTTAACGTTAGATGTTTGTGATCACTGATCAGGGATGGCATTGAGAATTTTAAAATTGTGTCAACATCTTTCAAAAATTGTAGTTTTTTGACTTTTTAGTTTAAATGATCAAACATAATTGCGGCATAAACACATTTTCCATACAAATTTACACAAAAAAGTAACACCAGAAAGCAGTCGAGGAATAGAATCTATTTTATTTTGACAACGTTTTTTCAAAAGCTCTCACATATAAATACTCATTCTCTCAACAATGCTACTATACTTTTAATATATTTCATACATTTTTTGAAAAAAAAACTACAAAGAAATACATATAAGCACAAAAGAAAATAAAAATTAGAGAATAATTAAGTTACTGCCGTAGATTTTATTATGGGCTTTGTTAATTTGACATCGATTATTCCTGAAGCTGTGGACTTATTCTGTTTGATCATTAACTAAAAGATTTTTTAGTTCAAATTATTTCTATTTATTTTTGCATTAAAATAATCGTCTTTGTTCTGGCTACCGAATCATTTTCACAAATTTGCTTGTGAGTTCGGATGTTAAGGCATATGACTATGAGTTAATGATGCAGTATTAATCGTCATATCGTTATTCATATTGTGTAACAATTTCATACAAGTATCACGTTTACTCAGCTCTTGAGTCTTGAGAGAAATTAGAAAAAAAATAGTTTGTTCTATATAACTGCTTTTACGAACGTATACAGAATTTCTATCCAATTATTTCTAAAGCATAATGCAAACTGTTTGTTAAATGAAATGTTTGAAAGAATTCCAATTCATTATAGACAATTCTTATTTCTCTTATTTTTCTAACAATTATCTTATCCAAGTTATTATAGGTTTCATAATCACTAAAATTTTATTCCAATATTTTTATCACTTGATTTGCTCGGCTAAACTAAGACTATTAAGTAGATAAGCACTATAATCCCATATTATTATTTTACTTATTTAGTAAAGTAATTTTTTTTTAATTAAAAATGCATTGAAATTTATTACTGAGGATTTTAGCTGGATCCTATGCGTATTTCACTGTTGCTAATGCAGATCATCAGGGAACCTTTACCCAAACATTTCTTAGAAGAACTAGAGTTATTATGTTAAGCTTTCATTTAAACATATAAGAAGCTCAACAAATATCAAACTTGAAACAAGAACTCAATAATCAACATGTTTTTTATTTTCTTACTTTACTGCATTGACTGACCTTTTTCAGCTCAAATTGTAGTTGTAAAAAGTATGTAAATAACAACAATAGCTCTTAAAGATACTTCCACTCACAATATTTTAGCAATACAAAAAAAAAGTAATTGACCTGGACATTCACAAAATTTAATGAAGTATAATGACGATAATATATTTTTTTTTAAATTGCGATACGGCAACATTGATTTAATAAAACCGTAGGGTACGGTAAATCAGGGTGACCGATGACATTTTTCAAAAAGTGTTACCAAATAGGGGATTTATCAAAAAAAAGGGGGCAACATTAAAAAAACGAGACAACTACACTAAACTTTAAAAAAAGGGGACAAAAAGTGGCAAGCAAGGTAGTCGAAAAAGTGGGAATTTGCCACTTTAGTCGGTCAACCGGTCACGCTGCTGTAAATCTGTTCTGCTGTAGCAAATTTAACGTTTTATTAATGCGCGGATCTTACATTTTGAAACAAATAATTCCCCCTTATTGTGATTGGCGATTTTGCGGCGAAAGTTAGGCGTTTTGTACTAGATTAAAGAAAAATGTAGTTTGCTTTCTTTAATCAACTACAAATAGTCGAATTTGAAGTCGAAAAATGCCAACCACGATAAAGAGGATTGTACTACAGTTATTACCCCTTATTGCGAATGGCGTCGTCGATGTCACATCAAGACGACAGTAAAAGTTGTCACTTGTCTACCTTTGTCAACAACAATTGACTACTATTAACATGCTACATTAACCGACAAGACTTTAGAGATTAGTAAGAGATTGCCAATAAGGGCCGATAAAGAGTAGACAAGTGACAATAATTACTGTCGTCTTGATGTGACGTCGACTCAGCCATTCACAATAAGGGGTATTGTGTTGATGTAAAATTAATACTTACCTTTAATAGTTTTTATAGAGATTTAATGGCTTGTAATACATCTGTAACAAGGGGTGCTAGGGTTAAGTTTAAACTACAGTTAACTTAAAAGTAGAGTTTATCTTTATGTTAAAAACTAGATCTTAATCTCTCAATCTCTCTTTCAAAAAGAAAATAATAATAATAATTCTGAGAAATAAAATAAATCAATAAAAAATACATACATATAATATATATATATATATATATATATATATATATATATATATATATATATATATATATATATATACATATATATATATATATATATATATATATATATATATATATATATATATATATATATATATATATATATATAAATATATCGATCTTTTATTGCAACATATGTACATAGTATGTATCTCAAAACTCCGTTTTTGAAAGGAAAGTAATTTTTATCCCCCAATGCAAAAAAAATTAACGTGTGCTTCAAGTGTACGTTATAACCGGTTTTGTATGGACATTTTGTTTTAACGTACACTTCAAGTACACGTTAATTTAATTGCATATGGGGGTATATCTTCACTAAGTTGTATAAAATTAGCTTTTTTGAGTAATGCCTTTGTTGCAATAAAGAAGCGATATATGTACATATTTTCATAAAGGAAGAATAAGGAAATTTTTTTTGAGGTTATGCCATTCAAATGTGCTGCAAGTTTTCAATAAAAATCTATAATTATTACAAAACGAAATACATACATATAATCATAAAGTAAGATACATATGTAAGTCTAAAATTCACAAATCATATGTATTTATAACCCATAAGCCATATCAACAGCTAGCTATGATACTGGTTCTGCTTCCAATAAATCTAAACCTTAACTAATGCTATTAACTGAACCGGCTACCGATTGTTGTTGTTGCAACATGTAGTTATGTACATATAGAGAAGAAAAAAAATCATGTGTTTCTTGTGCTGTTGTGCTTAAAAATGCTTCTATCGTTGATTGTTGCCAAGAAAGCAATTTTTAAGAAAATAAAAAAAAGAAAAGAATAGCAATCAGCTTTTGTTTTGTTAATATGTTGTTGATGTTACGTTACACGCCACCAAACCACCCACCTGGAAAGAAATTTCTTTGTATACTTATGAAGTTTTTTTTTTGTTTTTATTTTATTTTCCCTTTCCTTCTCTCTGCAAATATTGTACGCGTTATACTTATATCCCCTCACCATCCAACTTTGATTATGTGATCTTGTTTTATTTAACTTACACATATGTATGTATGAATATTAAAAGGTTGCCCGTAAATTGGCCATGGTTGAAGCTGATTTGGAACGTGCTGAAGAACGTGCCGAACAAGGAGAAAAGTAGGTTTTTAACTTCAATGAAAATAATGTTAAATGTGTTATGTTTCATACTTGTTATTATTATTATTTTTTTCACTGTTGACGTATAAGCCTGGAATTAAAATAAGTGAATTTAAGCTTTAATTTACTATAAAAAAAAACATTTAAAAACAAAAATAACTAAAACCTAAACCTAACCTCAAAAAAGCTAGCTAGTTTATTGTTTCTTAATTAAATGATTAACAACTTCTTTTCTTGTACAAAAAATGTGAATAATAAATAGTGTGTAGCAATAGCATGTTATATTTATTATCTTTTTAATGTATGTTTGTTTATAAAAAAAAGAAAAATTCATCTAATATCAGAAGAAGAAAATAAAACCATTCACATTTTTTGCCTTAAATCAAGTTGTAAAAATACATATTTTTCTTATTTTTTTAAAGCTAATATAATTGTATTTTTATTTATTTTTAATGCTTAAAATGAAAACATTTTATTTGAAACTGTTTGTGCGCTGCTATGCTAACCCAATCCTGCTCCTGTGTGTGCTAACTTTGCCATTTCATTTATTTTCAAATACAATTTCTTAACAAATTTTTATCAATTGCTAATTGTTATTGTTAATTATTTGTGAATGAAATTTGCTCGTGTATTTGAAACATAAAAAAATGATGCCACGTGTTACTGTTTCTGTACCAACTAACCTAAAAATAATAAAGGTGGCCAGAAAACTAGTCCTCATGGAACAAGACTTAGAGCGTTCTGAGGAAAAAGTTGAACTTGCTGAAAGGTTTGTTGATTGCATTTTTGTTTTTTTTTTCACTAACTTTAATATGTTTATATTTTATCTATCACTATCACATTTATGCAGAAAATGGTAAAATGTTTTTCTTTACAGAGTGAATAATATTAAAGAAAGAGAAAAAAAAAGAAAATGTAATCTTAAAAAAATAAAATATAAAATAAAAATAGCAACAAAAAAAATACAGTCAAATCCCGATAATTCATACCCCGATAAATCGTAATTCCCTATAATTCGTAATAAATCTCGTTAATTCGTAAAATGTCCATACATTTTGGTCCCCTCGCTAAAGGCCGTGATACACTATCCTACAAAATCGTGCGATCTACGAAAAACTACAACTCTGGTGTGATGAATTGTTATTGTCTTTTGAAAATTTTCATAAACACCATCATACCAGGGATGTATTTTTTCGTAGATCGCACGACTTTGTAGGATAGTGTATCACGGCCTTAATTCGTAATTTCTTTTTTCAAATAAAATATTTACCTCTTATAAATCGTAATTGTTTGCTAACCACTACTTATAATTCGTATTAAAAACAACTGAAACATGGAAAGAAATGATTTTTTTCTTCCCCGCTATTTTTTTGCGTGGATTTTTTTTTGTGTGTGTTTTTATTTTTTAAGATCAGTTTGTTAATGAATAATAAAAAAAATGTTTTTTTTATCGTTTTGGTAAATAAATTGACAATTAATTAATTAATTCGTATTTATTTTATTTTAACCCCGCTAAATCGAAAACCCTTATAATTCGTAAGAAATGACTGGTCCCTTGTGATAAGCAATTATCGGTATTTGACCGTACTGCTAATTCGATTTTTGATACTCACCACTTAACAATTCTTAGTGGTGAGTATCATTTGCACATGCTAAGATCAGTGATGGCAACTTTTTTACCTCTAAAAGCACATCAAAACTTAAAAAAAGCACTAAAAAGCATAATTTTGAGATGTGAAAAGCATAAAAATCACTAATGTGAAAAACGAGTGAAGTTTGAAACAAGTGAAGTTTAATAATGTTTGATATTTTCTATTTCGGCAATAGTATTATCTTTAATCAAATATATCACACGAAAAAGGTATTATTTAAACTGAAAAAATAAATACACCAAGTTTTTATTGAAAGTAATTTTAAGAAATACAGAAAATTTCTTAAAAGCACTACTTTCTGCTTTTCCTTAGGCTGAGTTTACATCTGTCATTTCTTGTGTGTCATTTGCCCAAAAAAACGTAACCAACTAATTACTAATGAAAAACTGTTTAATTCAGACATATTTATTGATTTAAATAGTTTGCCATCATTTTGGATTCTATAAAATTGTCTATTAATTATGTATTAAACTGTTTAATTTAATAAATACATGTCTGATTCAAACAGTTTTTCATTAGAAATTAGTTGGTTACGCTTGTGTGGCATTTGGCACACAGATGTAAACCCGGCCTTAGTTTGGCGTTTTGAGTCTTCAAAAAGCACTAAAAATAAATGCCAAAAGCATTAAGTTGCCATCGCTGGCTATTGAAAGTATGTACGAGTACTCTAAACTTTGAAGTATGTAATTTATTTACTAATTAATGTTTGCAAAACATTTTTGTTTTGCATTTAATTTCACTTTCACGCCTACATATGAATGTACGTACATACATCTTGTTCAAAGAAAGTTTCCAATAAATATTTCATATACGTGCTAATTTTTTTACAAGATTTTCTTATTTTTTTATTTTTTATTTTTTGTATTTCAAAACAATGAAAACATTTTACTATTTTCTTTGAAAACAAATATTAATTAAAATCTTTTAAACTTCCTTAGCAAAATTGTTGAACTTGAAGAAGAACTCCGCGTCGTTGGTAATAACTTGAAATCCCTTGAAGTTTCTGAAGAAAAGGTCAGTATGCAAAGTTTGAAATAAACTTGTAAATAAAATCATTCATAAAATAATTTATTTAGTAAAATCTTAAAAAAAAGAAATGTTTATAGAAGTCAAATTAAAAAATATAAAAATTTTTAAAGTTAGAAAGACAAAATGAAGACCCAACCACTTAAAGCAGAAAAATTTATCTTAAGCCTCACATTTTTAATAATTCATTTCGTAGAAACTAGCAAATTTTATAAAATAATAAAAATTTTATATATTCATATATTTCATATATCTCGTTTATACGCAAATCTTATTTGCAAATAAAACTATTTGCAAATACTGAACTCACGTATAAAATTCTTCCAAATAAAAACTATTGGCAACATTTTACACCTTATTTGCAAATAGTTTTCGTGAGTTATTAACTTAAAATAAAAAAGTTATACGGCAACGCTTTCCGCTTTTATTTGCAAATAAGAATTGCGTATGAACGGGATAATAGTGCTGCCACCAGTGTTGCCATTTAACTATGTATGTAACGTTTGAGGAAAACTGCCCACATCGATTAAAAAAATATTTTGCAGAAGAAAAATCGCCCAAAAAATTCCAAAAGTATTATATCTCTTATTAAAACATAAAAATTCCATATAAATTGCACTTTCAGACATGTGTATGATATGCACTGATAAGAAAGTGTATACGTGTAATTGCTGATGGTTGTATTTGTATTGGAAATGAAAAATTTACTGAAAACTGCACTACTGCTGAACAGATAAAACAATTGTGAAAACCAAATTTTTCAACTCTATTCCTATTAACCGGCATAAACATTATCAGCAGTTTCCGTTTATCTTAACTTGGCAGCACTGAATTTATTACAGCGAAACCAAGGTCGCATTTCATAAAAGCTACTTAAAACCAGAGCTGTTAAATTTCGATTACTATTAGGAATCAATTAGATTACATTTTAAAAAGAATTGTAGTGATTATATAATTCCCTTTAAGAGAATATCTGATAAATAATTGATTACGATTACTAATAATTGAAGAGTAATCTCAATTACTAGCAATTACAGCAAATAATCAAAAAGATGGTGAAGTGATTTGAATTGACTGAAAATATGTTCAGCGCACAAAATTTTTTTGAAATCTCGTCATTAAAGCCGTCAGAAAAAAAGAATCAAAAGTAATCAAAAAATAACTCTACTACTTTCAAAGATTACTTTTGATTATTAATACATAAATAATCAAAAAGAATAAAAGTAATCGGATTATTTTTTAATTAATTTTGATTCTTTTTTTTCTGACCATTTTAATGACGAAATTTTCAAAAAAAATTTTGTGCGCTGAACATCTTTTCGGTCAATTCAAATCACTTCACCATCAAGTGATTTACAAAACATGCTTGTATGTATGCATAATATTTGGAGTGAAATTAGCTCAAAAATTGTTATTTTCAAAACATTTCTTAAAAAATTTAAGATTTTACTTACTAAAATATCTTTTTATACTCATTATAACTTATATTTATTACTATAATATGATTTATTTATTTCCCTCCTTTTTACATATAAAACAAAAAAACCATCTACTCCTACCTAAAACAAAATATATACTTTTAATATCTTTATATACATAAATATAAAACAAATGAAATTTCATTTGTAATCCATAAATCATTTGTATATATTATACCAATATATATATATTGATATCCCAACCAAACCAAACCAAATTACTCCTGCTGTAAAACCACAAATAAAACAACAACAATAAATAGGCCAACCAACGTGAAGAAGAATACAAGAACCAAATCAAGACCTTGAACACCCGTCTCAAGGAGGTATATATTGAAAATAAAAAGCAAATCCAATCTCTTTTCTTATTAACAAATAAGAAAAGCTGATTGAGATTACAAAACAAAAAAAGTAACAAGACACTTCCCAAAAAGTAATTGACAAAATGACAAAAAAAATAGAAGCCATTGAAAACATTTTCTTTATGTATGAAAGATTGATTTTGATGTATTTTGAATACAAAACACAAATAGAACCAATTTATTTTTATACATATTAAAAAAAATAAAAAAAAATAATATTGGTTCTCCCAAAGTCTAGGGGTTTGGTTTAAATGTTCTAACGAAAAAAGTTTTTATTGTTGTTGGCTGTACGAAAAAAAAACGTTCGCTCGAACCTGTTAAACATTTTTTTATTATTTATTATTATTTACATATAAACGTTCAGTTTTATAATATATCACTTCTTTTTAATCCTCTCTTCTCTCTGTCTATCCTTTTAATTTTATTTTATTAAAATATTTTTGAAAATATTTATAAAATATCTACCGATTTTTTCTTTTTATTAACTATTTTTAGTATTTATTTATGTATGTATATTTTAATATAAAATTTTGCATTTTTTTATTTTCATATTTTGTTGGCTGCATAAAAAAATTTAACTTGAAATAAAAAATTTGTTGGCTTATTTATGGAACTTTTATAAATTTTCAAACAAATTTATTTAACGCATTTACAAAAAAATAAAATGCTCTGCTATTTAAATGTGCATGCTAATTTTCTTAATGAAAAATAACCAAATTTTACGTATGCAATAATAATTTGCTAAATGGAAAATTACTTTGGTGTGCCACCACCCATATTTGTTAAATGTGTGTTGTTGTCTGTCACATACACCCTAAACCACCAAACCCACCAAATCAATCAACCAACAACCAACCAATCCACCACAATTGCTAACCCACCACCAACAAAAATGTGTTTTGTTTGTTTAAATGTTAATTTAACATCTAATTAAAAAAAAGGCCACACAAAAAGAAGAGACTTTCGAAACACAGATAAGAGTTTTGGATCATCAATTAAAAGAGGTATCAATACAAAAGATTTCTAATTATTTTTTATAGTAGTTAATATGTAGTGAATTAGGTAGAGAGTTGTTATGTGGTGTGCGGTATTTAATTATATTAAGTTATTTTACATATATGGACATATATATTTAATTAAGGTGATGGCAGTATTTTTAGCAATAAATTTTAGAACATTAGAGTTTATATCTACATAAATATTTTTTTTTTAGTTTGAATTCAGTAATGAAAGTACACAGTACTTCAAAAATCAATGAATTATTCACAATTTACATTAAAATTGGCATACATGGGCGTGCTGCATTACTTTTTTACTGCATTACGTGTTTCAGTAATCAGTAAAAAGTACTGATTACTGAAAAAAAATCAGTATTCAGTAAATTTTACTGGCTACTGAAAAGAGAAATCAGTATTCAGTAAATTTTACTTGTTATTGAAAAAAAAAATCAGTATTCAGTAAATTTTACTGATTACTGAAAAAAAATCAGTATTCAGTAAATTTTACTGGTTACTGAAAAGAGAAATCAGTATTCAGTAAAAAGAACTGATTGCTGGAAAAGGAAATCAGTATTCAGTAAAAAGTACTGATTGCTGAAAATAAGATCAGAATTCAGTAAATTTTACTGATTTGTGTAAAAAATGCACTAATCAGTAAATGACTGATAGTAGATACTGTGTGTTTTAAAAATGATATGTACACATTGCTCACTTACATGAATAGTGGCATAACTGAAAAAACGGAATTCCGAGAAAAATTGCTTTAAAAGTTTAACGTGTTTTTATTTTTTTAAATTATCTAAAAAAGAAATGTGTTATTGGTTAAATAAAAACTGATTTGCATAGATGAGAGACTTAAACACCTACTTCTAGACCATTACCATTTCAACAATTTTAAAAAACTCATCACTGAAAAGAATTTTATTAACACCAGTTCTTCTGTTTTCAAGAAGTCTTTTTTGTCTTTTGAGGTTTCACAAAAAAACTTTGAAGATCTTGGAAGGTCTTCTTGATACAAAAAATCCGGATCTCTAACCGAGTCATCACTATCAAAATCGAAAATATCGCTCATTTTTTTAATATTTTTAATAAAATTTTAGAAAAATTTCAAATATCTTCCGGACTTCTTATTTGTTTTTATGTTTTTATTAGTTGCAATTTTTTCAATTAATAAAGTAATTTATAGCACAGAATAGTTCACTTATGTATCAATATTAATTTACAATTTATATACAGTCCACAAGTTCGTAAAATTAACACATATTTATATATTTCGTTTTTTCAGTTATGCCGCTATTCATGTAAGTTAGCAATGTGTACATATCATTTTCAAAACACACAGTATCTACTACCAGTCATTTACTGATTACTGCATTTTTTTTACACAAATCAGTAAAATTTACTAAATTCTGATCTTCTTTTCAGCAATCGTACTGATTGCTGAAAAGAAGATCAGAATTTTTACTGAATACTAATTTCTCTTTTCAGTAACCAGTAAAATTTACTGAATAATGATTTTTTTCAGTAACCAGTAAAATATACTGAATACTGATTTTTTTTTCCAGTAATCAGTAAAAAAAGAAAATACTGAAAAAGTACTGGTACTGAAAAATGCCCATCTATGAAAATTGGAAAGAAAACGTTATGTCTTGTTCCATCAAACTGTTTTCACCAATTTCGAAGTTAAAATCGGCGACTTATGCCCATTTCTTGACTGACTGTAATTATTTTCAAGTTCGAATTAATTTGTATTTGAGTGCATAATTAAATAATAATCAAATACCCAACCATGTGTAATTAAATATTATTTAAGTTTTACGAGCGCACCATATGTTTTTATGCTTGTGTGTTTATTGAAAACACATACATGACATCATGTGGTCGTATTGAAAACATCATGTGGTCGTATTAGGAAGACTCGTTTAATTTTCATAAATATATAATAAATACCATAAATAGAAAAATGCATTCTGATGCTCCTTTGATTTCATAAAATGTGTTTTTATGCAATTTTATTTTCTGCATTTTTATAACCTAACTTTTTTGTTTATGGTAAACAGCTGTTCTTTGGAAAGCTTTCCATAATATTTGGAAATTTTTTAGTGCTGCCGTACTTTCAACGTAATTTAATAAGAACTTTAATTAACCACTGAAAAAATGAAATTGTATTTAATTACAGCTTAGTTTTAAATAAAAATTAGCTAATTATATATTTAATTATTAAGTAAAAAAATGGGGTTTAATGTGGTAGCTTTATTTGCTGTAAATTATACATACAATAGCATTGACTGTTTGTATGAAAGAACTGTATTTCAAGTATCGCTCATCTCTACTTTAAATTGAGATTTTAGTGTGAAGCTTAGGAGTCTTTTCTTTGTTTTACAGGCCAACAGCACAAAAGTAATGGAACCCACATTGTTTTTGTGTGTTTGCTGTTCTGTACATTTCTTCTATTACCAAATATCAATAATATAGAATTAGAATATTCAAAGGTAGATGGAACTGAAAAATCCTTTTTTTGCACAGACCATAATATAGCAAAATAATAGAGCAATTAAGTAATTAAATAGTTCGCGGTTACACCACTTTTGCTCTGATAGCCTCAAATTTGCATAAAAAATGTTCCCTTTAATCAAAACTCCCCTTATACAATATAATTGTCCTTAACAATATAATCTAGTACTTACATACATATATCCTGATCATTCATTATTAATCATAAATATACTCGTACTAAGAAAAGAAAATATTAAATTGCACAAATTGTTATTCTCAATTTTAATATTTTTCAACAAAAAAATGTACATATATAAAATTATTAATTAAAACAGCATTTTTTTTTTTGTATAAATGAAATTACATATTTGATATTTTCTTTTGCAATTGTATTTTTAAGAATACAAAATTAACCCTAACACGGACCTAAAAAAATCATGACAAAGAAACATGAGTATTTTAATAATGTGAATTTGAAAAAAATAAAATACAGGATCTCTAATTAAAACAAATAAATTGAAGAAGCAAGAAAAACTACACGAATTTTAAGCATTTTTTTTAAAGTAATGTACACTTTTTTCCTGTATATTAAATTGAAAACAACTTTTTGTGCATTAATTGCAATAAAATTTTTAACTTTTTGTAGCAAGAATATTACAAGGAATGCAATCCTTTTTTAATCTCTCTAACTTTGGTTTTGCCAAGAACAAAAAAAGAAGTAAATGTATCCGAAATCGGTAGTTGTTTTGTAAAGATATTAAAAAGTTTTATAAACACAAACACAAATGCTCATGTTTTCTTTTAATATTACTTTAGGCCCGTGAAGCCCAAAGTCTTGTCGAACAGGAAATCAGAAAAGAAAAAGAAACTTTAGAAATTGTAAGTTTTTGGGTAAAAAAAATTTTACAAAATGTAAAGAATAATTAAATTAATTAATTCAAATTAATATTGTAGTTTTTCCAGGTAGTTTTTACTAAATATTTTTATTTGACTTTATAGGATTTATCAAAATGTCGCCCCCTCATAATAAAGTAATGTAAAATATGTAATTGTGTAATAGTAAAGTATTACATGGCAAAGTAATAAAAAATATTTGAGACTATTATTTATTCTAATAAACTCATTATTTATGCTGTAGATGTGTGTATGTATATTTAAAACTGGTTTTTAGCTTCCAAAAAATTTATTGCTTTTAAATGTTTGACTTGGCATGTTAAATTTTGAAAAACGCTTTTTTTTTGCTTGGATTTAAAAGTAAACAACCTATTCATATTTTAATTAAAGCAACAGAATTTCAGGAAAATTTTAATGCGTCTACAAAAATAAATAAATTAAATTTTCGTTCAAATCTTGAAATGAGAGTTTTCACGTTGGTGTGCATGCAAGTCTGGCAACATTGATTGTACTAACTAAAAATGCACAGTTACCCCTATCGTGCATAATATATGTTCCCCTTGAAGGGAAATTTGCAATACCCAATTTTAATGGGAACTGTAGTTCGTGCGCTATCAATGTGTAGTCAGTGTAAAAAACAGGAAGATGACTTCTAAAGATTAAAAATGAATTGAAAATCAAACAAAATTATTTTAATAATGGGGGTTATTCATTAAAACAAAAACAAATTTTTAAAAATTGTTTTTGTTTGCCACGCCTTTCTTAAATGACATAAACGCGAGAATTTCAACGCGTTTCTCTTTCTTTTAAAAACGGTTAATTTTTTATGAGAAACAAAAACAAATATTTTACATTTACACATTTTTGTTTTTGTTTTCCTTGTAACTTTCACCAAGTCGACTCGTATTTCATAATAGACACCAATAAGAAATACAAAATTTGGGTTTTAAATTAAATGTTTTTACGTGTAAAGTTTTTTTAATATTCTAGGTAGAGTTCATATTCATACAAGAATATGAGCGAATATATGGGGTTCATATTCTATGCAAAAATTAGTTGCAGAGAATTTCATTTATTTAAATTTAATTTTCATTTCTTAAAAATAATATTTATAACTTTTAGTATTTCATTGGAAGGCTAACATTGAAATTACTCGACGTATTAATTTAGTTCGCAAGCAAAAAAAGATTCATATGAAAAATATTATTCACACACTTTTTTAGAAAAAAAAAATTATTCATGATAAGATAACCAGAGAAGGGAACACATTTCTAGGGAAAAATTTATTTACGATTGCAATTTGTGCAAAGGAGGAAATATTTCGAGGAAAAAATGAAGAGAACTGCAAATACTTATGCATATTTTGTTGTTTTGTTTAGCAAATGTGTGCATTTTTGCACTCATTTCGATCATGTAACTCACTTTGCATTAGCCATCGTGAAACACCTTACTAATTTGACATTGCTTTCATATTTTGAAAGTATAAAATAAATTTTCTCCGTAAAAAAGCTAATGGGCCTAAATACGAGTGACGTATTTCGATTACGGTTACGGCAATTTCGTACTAGATTAAAGAAAAAATCTTTCAATGTTCTTTAGTATTCTACAAAATCGTCGTAGTCGAAGTCGTAATAAGGCCCAATATCTGAAGATATTCTTGGAAGCAAAGAAGCTCTTGTCTAATTATTAATTATTATATGTTTGCACTAATAACTTATTATTAATTATTATCTGTTTGCACTAATAAAAAATATATGTTATGCGCTTAAGTTAAAAATAAAAGTATTATTAATTATTATATATTATTGCACTAATAAAAATATATTTTATATGAGCTTAAATTATAATTTGCATACTTAATTAAGCTTTTTTTAACATCTTTAAAATACAGAACGATCACTCAACAAGTGAAGTTAAAAAATGTGTTATGTTTAACGATGGTTTTGGTAGCAAATTATTATACATAAAACATTTTGGGAAGCTTATGTTATTTTTCAGTTAAACAAAGCTTGTATGAAATTATGGAAAATAAAGACAATGAACGACCAGGGGGCAAATTACTGCATTCGTTATGGAACGACATTTCAAAATAAATACATATTTCAAGAGTTTAAATGGAAATATTTTTAAATTTCGAAATTTTGCCCCTTGTTTTTTAAATAATTTTTTTACATATATAATGCGACATTGCCTTTATTTTTCATAGTCAGGTTTTGCAAAATTACCATCTAAGGTTTAACAAAATTCTAATATATATTATTTTCTTTACCCCCTCTCCTAATTAAGGCTGAAGCTCGTGCTGAATTCGCCGAACGTTCCGTTCAAAAATTGCAAAAAGAAGTCGACAGGCTCGAAGGTAAGTTATGAATGAATGCATTAATTATTAGTATTATTATTTTAAACAATTAAAACTATTTAAAAATATAGGATTCATTTTTCAGTAAATTATAGAGAAAAAAAGTAGAAATTTTTTTAGAAACTTATTTTTTGTACATTTATTTAAGAAAAAAAAAGTAGGAACATTTTTAAATTATCCTTTTGTTTAGTTTAAATTTAATATAACAACAGGAAAAGAATGTATAATTTACACATTTCGTTCATTAATAAAACAACGTCATAACTAAAAAAATAAATCTAATTTGGCCGAAAACGAGTTTAAAGTTTTCAATTTACCTTAAGGGAAAAAGACAATTTTGTTTTCTTCTCAAGATATTTGTATTAAATTTTTACACATTACGAATAACAATATGAGGATTAAAAATGTATGATTAACATATAAATATAAATAACAATATGAGGATTAAATCCGTATGATTAACTTAATAATACCATTTTTTGAGTTATGTCGTTGTTTTATTAAATGAGCGATTTGTTCTAGAACGCATAGTGGAGTTGAGTGCGTTCTTGTGAATAAATAAGTAAATTATTATATATGATAGATTTTTTACAATCTACCCAAAATCCTTTTCACAATGAATAACACGTGAATAGCAAGATATAATAAAAAAATTATATTTAATTATGAAAGGTCAACTAGTTGATATACCATTTAGCTTTATTATAAAGATATTTACATATGTATGTATGTGTGTATGTATACATATGTATTTATGTATGTATAAGGTATGTTCTGAAATCAAAATTTTGAAATCACGCGCGAATTTTTTAATTCTAACTAAATCTTGTTAAATAAAATATTTAAGAATGATAAGTATGGTTAAAAGTACCAGAAAGAAAAAGCAATTTTTTCCAGTTTTCCACCAATTATTAATTTTTATCTCACTTTTTGAAAAATGTCATCGGTCACCCTGGTAATAGGGAAAAACAAAAAATTCTAATTGGGAAAGAGAGAAATTTCACGAGGAATTTTATTCATGATAGCCCTGATTATTGATGAACACGCGTCCTAAAAATTACTTTTTGAAAAAAGTTGCAAAAAAATTTAAAATATTGCAAAAAAAAATTAATAAATTGAAGAAAAAAATTTAAAATTAACTAAATTGAAAAAATTGGCTTTATTAAAAATTGAATTTAAAGAAATTGCCAGTTTTATTTATTTATTTTTTCCTTAAGACGCTTGTTCATCCTTTTTTTTCGATTTAATCGTGAGCGACATGCAGTAAAAAATAAACTTTTTTATTGAAATTGAAATTTTATTGGCTTACCCATAGTTTAGAATTAGAGTAAATTTTATCCTAAACATATTTCAATATAAAAAAACCTTCTTATGAAACCTTTAATTTTTTTCGTTCACGATTAAATCGAAAATAGGACTCGATATGTTTTTTCAAACTTAAAAGTTAATAAATAAATATATGACTATGTTTTGTAAACAAACGCTCACGAACAAATATATTGAAGATGAATGAATATATTAATGTGTCTGCTACACGCTGCATAAAAAGTTTAACGTGATATTAACCATAAGAGATGAAAAAACCAAGAAAATATTCTTTATGATTCTTCATTAAACGCTGAAACGCGTAGAGGCTACATTGAGAATCTCTAAGTTACGAAACGTTGTTGAACATTTTAAGTGTTATAAAACGTTAATGGTTAGATTTAGTTGAACAAATGAAGTCTTTAAAACTTTGTTGCTCTGGCAACCACGGACGTCTTTTTGATAAACAATATCAGCTGGACTGTTGAAAAGGAAAAAAAGTAAATCAAAGAATATGAAAGTGTGCGCAAAAATATAGCGTTTGCATAAATTTTTAGGGACATCTGCGTGAAATAATTAATTTTATGGCAAAAACAAATAAAGAACAAATCATATTAATACCTGATTTACATTAAGCATTTTTTTCATGCAATTAGTTGCATGAAAATTTTTTATTTTTCGATAGGAGGCTTAGAAGAGAAACTTATATCAAAAGATTTGCCAAAAATGCATCAGAGATTCATTCTACGTCCTTTTTTATATAACGTTCTCTTTTATATCGCTGTAATTAGAAAATAGAAAAAGTTGCGTGCAACAAAATTCATGAAATTTCATGAAAAAATGCTTAATGTAAATCAGGTATTAGTGTATATTATCGTTTTATTGCCGGAATTCAAAGTAAAATGTTTAAAAATCGTTAGAATGGTTTCAAATCATGAGATTTGAAATGTTTTGTGCAAAGAAAAATTTTTCAGTGATTTCATAATTTACAGAACATGCCTGTATGTATGTATGTACATATGTATGTACACTTGCGAAGTGCAAGCCTACAATTCCATTAGAAAGTGTGCTGTCACTACTGAAAGTATGTATTTTTTAAATGATATCATCAGTTCCCTTCAATTCCATTTGAAAGTGTGCTGTCACTAATTAAAGTATTTTTTAAACTGATATCATTAGTTTTTGGAGCTGTGTGTTTTTCGTTTTAACTTTAAAAATTAACAAAACTAAATTAAACATTTTTTAATAACTATGTAGAAAGAAGACGACTTGAAATTTATTAGTGAATATTCTTTCTGTTAAGAATTTATAAGTTAGCAAAAGTTTTTTTATTCAAAAAAAAAGAAAAAGTTTATCGTAGGTATGCATATTGAAACTAAAAATCCCACATTTACTTTATCGCCAGTGACCGGTAAATGCGTTCTAGAAGTAATGATGCTTGAATAAATGCATCTTTTCCTGTAATATTTAATTTTTATATCGTATTATTTTATTTTTATTTTATTTATTTATTTATTAACATTTTGTTTACCTTTGTTTATTTTGTTTTTATATATAAATTTCGCTTAAATTTAAATTATTTGCCGCCTACTTCCTGCCTGCCTGCCATAACAAAATGTTATACGTTGTTTATAAATATAAAAAAATGCTCAAAACCAAACTCGATATCCTGCGTTTTATGTGTGCGTTTGTGTGTACGTGCGTACCTGTGCTGCTGTGCATTAATACAAAAAAATCTTGTTTTTTTAACACTTATTAACAAAAAAAAAACAGATGACTTAATGAACGAACGCTCCAAAAATAAACTATTACAAGAAGAAATGGAAGCCACTCTGCATGATATTCAAAATATGTGAAAAACTCTTAAACTAATAATAACATATTATACAATTATTAAAACAACAACAAAGGAGATACAAAACTACCATACTAGCCTTAAAAGGATTCACTTACATTTTCTTTTAATTCCATTTTCAAAATAAGACATGAAACAAAGTTCAGTGAATTCTTTTATTTTTTGTAATGAGCAGAAAAAAGAAAACTATTATACAAAAAAAAATAGAAAAATGCAGCGTTTTTGTAAAAGAGATTTTCTTTATATACATACTTTTAACATAATATACTTACACATACAGACATATACTATTTTGCTTTAAAATTTTAACTTCTATGATGTTAATTTAGACAAAACAAATACGCCGCATTTTTACTAAACTTTAAAAATTCCAAGTTAAAGATTTATATATTTTCAAATTATTTTGAAAAAGAAAGGAAATCAAATAAGCATTCCAATCAAAGCTTTTCTTTGTAGTGCATTTGCCAGTAAATGATTCTTTTTAATTTTTTTTTTTACTTAAAAAAAATTTATTATTTTGATTTTAATTATTATGTGTTTTTGCCCGTATTAATATTTTTCTTTTTTTTTCATGTTGTAAAAAATACAATTCCATATTTTTATTTGTATTTTATATATTGTGTAATATTTTTTAAGTTATTTCATCAAAATTTGTTCTTTCAAAAAAAAAAAAAACTCTTCTATGACAACAAAGCAATTAAAAAAATTTAAAGGAATTTTTAAGAAAAATTTCATTCCATAAAAAACAAAAAACATTTCTCAAAAGGACGAAAAAAATTTTGGTTTTTATGTTAAATATACAAATAATATTTATTCCTTTATAAATGTATTTCTTTAAAAAATATATTTCTAAAGAAATTAAAATAGTAATTATTTTGCATAAATTAATTAAAAAAAAGACAATATAGTATATTTTCCATATTTACAACTCCTTTTTTTTAATTATTATTTATATACATGCATACATATAAAACTATTATTTACAAAATAAACTATGAAACAACAAAAAAATCAAAAGAAACAAATTTCGCTGCAATTTGCACAAAAAACAATAAAAGTATTTAAAAAAAAGTTAACTTGAAAATATTCTAAAATGTGATTTATTTTAATAATTCCCAACGCAAACAACAAACGTGCTAACAGTTATATTTGTTTTTGTAACTTGTGTAATTGTTTGTACAGTTTTCACTTCCCTTTTGTTAGTTTTTTTCCAAAGGATTTTTATTAAGATATTAATTTAAAAAGAATTATTTTAATTTACTACTCCCTACTCTGCTTTTAATACATATATTTCTTTTTAACAGTTTTATTCTTATTTTTAATATTTTATTTTATACTTTTGCTTACTACGCCTCCTGCTAATACCAAAAATAATGCTTCCCCCACCAATAAAAATAACCACAAAAAATTTATAATATGCGACCCAATCCCTGAATTTAAATTTATGTGTTACACCTGAACCACCATACCTTCTCTATATAATAAACGATTTTGCGCAACGAATTGCCACAGATGAAATTATAACGGAAAAAGAACATTATGCCATTATTGGTGACAGTCTGGACATAACATTTGTAGAATTAATGGGAATGCCACCATTCTATACTGACCGCAATCCCAAACCACCAACACCTAGAGTGCCCACACCCACAGCAGAAGAAGTTGCAGCGGCAGAAGCTAAAGCTATCGAAGATGCGGCGGCTGAAGCTAAAGCCGCCGACGATGCAGCAGCAGCAGCAGCGGCGGCCAGTGAGGGAGCACAGCCAGAAGAAGGTGTTACAGCAGAGGGTGCACCCAGTGAAGCAGCCCTACCGCCACCAAAAGAACCCACTCCCCCACCACCACCCCCACCATTTGAATATGCAATTGATTTGCCACCAGAAGGTGCTGAAGTCCCATATGTTAAAAACTTTGAGCCAAGTCAAGAGCCACCACCAGCACCAGCGGAAGGGGAACCAGCGACTGAAGGAGCGCCACTGCCAGAAGGTGCCGCTCCCCCAGCCGAAGGTGCTGCTCCCCCAGCTGAAGGTGTCGCTCCCCCAGCTGAGGGATCTACAGTCGCCCCAGCTGAAAGCGCTGCTCCAGTTGAGGGAGCTGGCGCCGCTCCAGCTGACGGTGCCCCTGCTGCTCCAGCTGAAAGTGCCCCAGCGGCTCCAACAGAAGCTACAGCTGCACCAGAACCAGCCCCTGCGCCTGCTAGTGATACTCCTGCTCAACCAGCCGAAGCTCCACCCGCTTAAAATCTGTCATATTTTATAATGTTCAATAAACCTGTGATTTTATGTTTACAAAATGCTTGCAAATTTTAATTTTTTTTAGCCTTATATTTTCCACACTAATTTTTAATACTTTCTTTCTTCTAACTTTAATAATCTACACATTTTACCTCATTGTTCTATATCTATCGCACTGCACTTTCCTTTTCCTTCTCTATTTTCTGTTCAAATAATTACTTACATAACTTAAACTAATCTCTTAAGGCTTATTCTCTATATCTTTTATCTATCTTTCTTTATACTATACTTTTCACTTTCTTTACGCTTTAATGCTTTTATGTTCTTTTATCACAGTTTTTATTTAATTTTTTATTTTTATTTTTGCTTCTGTGCTTCATATACTTTTCTATCCATAAACCATTAAATATTCGTTCGACAACTTATTAAAAATGAAAAACATCGTCCACACTATCTGGGAATGAAAAATAAAAAAAGATGATATCATTGTTGAAAAGGAACGTTATTGCTTGATTGGCGACAGTTTGGATTTGGCATTTATGGATTTGATTCCGGGCTTAGAGCCATTCTACACGCCGCGCAATCCTAAGCCACCTACACCGAAATTGCCAACACCTACGCCTGAGGAAATTGCCGCACAAGAAGCTGCTAAAGCTGCAGCGGAGGATGCAGCAGCTGCTGGTGCCGAAGGCGAGGCCGCAGTTGCTGAAGGCGGCGAAGGTGGTGCAGGTACTGCTTCACCTAAGGCTGCTGAGGCTGGGGCCGAAGGTGCTCCTGCCGCTGAAGGGGAAGCAGCTCCTGCGCCTGAACCTCCCAAGGAACCAACTCCACCACCACCGCCACCACCACCATTCGAGTACGCCATTGATCTGCCACCAGAAGGTGCTGAAGTACCATTTGTTAAGAATTATGAACCACCACCACCCGGTTCGGAACCAGCCCCACCAGCTGAGGACGCTGCTCCACCTGCTGAAGGTGCCGCTCCAGTGGCTCCAGCCGATGGCGCAGCTCCACCAGCTGAGGGTGCTGCTCCTGCACCAGCTGCTGAAGGTGCTGCTCCTGCACCTGCTGCTGAAGGTGCTACTCCCGCACCAGCAGCCACTGCCGCCGAAGGAGCTGCCCCTGCTGAAGCTGCTCCTACACCAGCACCTGCTGATGCTGCTCCTGCAGCTCCAGAAGCAACTCCAGCACCAACGGAAGCGGCTCCTGCACCGGCAGAAGCAGCCCCAGCAGAAGCCCCTGCATCTTAAAAATGCTCAATGATTTGCAAAAAAATACTATTATCGGAAAACAATTTAATACTCTCACAATCACTGAATGTTGCCTTTAAAATTGGAAATCAATTCAATAAACAATAATCCAGGGACCGCATATAACGATTACATACATATTTTCCAAATTTAAACTAAAAAAATCAAACTAAAGGAGAAGAAGTGCTATGTGCACAAGGAATACACCCAGATAATCCTTGTTACATGGACTGCCTTTACATGCATTAATTTTCATTTGTTTATGTTTTATTAAAAACTCTAACCATTATTTCTTTAATTTCATTTAATCAGGGGGCAAATTACGGCATCCGATACGACTCGTATTTAAAAAAACATTTCAATAGAGTTTATTTATATGGAAATATTTTTAAATTACGTGTCGTATCGAATGCCGTGATTTGTCCCCAGATTTTTATATTTTGTTTAAGCTACGGCCACACTTGTCAAACATATGTCCAAAAAAAGCGTAACCAACAAACACTAATGAAAAAAGTTTTGAACCCAGACACTTATTTATCAAATTAAACAGTTTCGAACATACATAAAACTAATAGACAATGTCATAGAATCCAACAATGTTGTCTACTCTTTAACTTGACAAACTTTTGTCTGAATTGAAAAATTTTTCATAAGCATTTAGTGGTTACGCGTTTTTTGGGCAAATGTTTGACAAGTGTGGCCGTAGCTTTAGAAAATAAATCGGGCCTATTCTCGTTCCAGTATCGTTTTAAAACGACACATAAAAACGACAATTCTACATTGAAATGGTAATACGGTGCTAGGGTAAAACGGTATATTTTCAATGTAAAATTGTCGTTTTTATGTGTCGTTTTAAAACGATACTGGCGATACTTGTTTATAGGCCCGAATGATATTTTTTTGAGTTTATAAGGGCAATCATGAATACAACTTCGCGAGAAATATCTCCCTTTTCCAATTAGAATTTTTTTGTTTCCCCTATTACTTGCTAGTGAGGGCAATCAAAATTAGGCGAGACATTTTTCCCGGGAAACAATTTCAAACAACGGCCAGTAATAGGAAAAACAAAAAAATTCTAATTGGAAAAAGGAAATATTACTCGTAGAATTTTGTTCATGATTGTCCTGATTGTTTGAAATTGTTCCCTGGGAAAAATTTCTCGCCGTACTTTATTTATAATTGCCCTCTATATTTTTTGCTTAGGAAATAAAAATTACTGTTTGATTTTGATTTTTTTTTTTAATTAAATTTTTTGCTTAGAAAATAAAAATCAGTTTTCGAGTTTTATTTTTGAATTAAACAATAAAAATAATTTTTTTTAATTTGTACTCTTTTCCAGTAATAAATTTATTAATTTTTTTTTGCTTAAAAAATTTAATTTTTAAACAATAAAATACAAAAGAAATTTATTTAATTTAGCAAATAAGGCATTTTGCCTAAACTCTGGTGACAAACTCAACAAAAAATTCGTTGATATATAATTTTGGTTAATTCATTTTGAATATTAAATTTAAAAATTGATTTTTTTTCTGAGAAAAACAAATAAATAAAATTCAAAAATTAATTGTTATTTCCGAAGCAATAAATAACTTTTATTGTCTAATTGAAAAATAAAACTCTTTTTAAGGGACTTTTTCACAACTTGTATTTAGCTAAAGGCAGGATTTTGTCGGCCCGATAAATGGCTTTGCATTATGAAACCTTCATTTATTATTTTTTTATTCATTAAATATTATTATTATTGATAATATAATAACAATAAAAAATTCAAGTTGCAATAATGCAAAAGATATTTATCGGG